>CM026897.1:64637029-65872951 GCA_015227895.2 Colaptes auratus | reverse complement strand
GCCACAGGCTCTTGAATTGAAACACTTGAAGAATCCCAGCCTTATGTTTGAAGCAGGAATTAAAATCTCAGACAATGATGAAACCCACTGATCTCTCATATAGTAGGTAAGAAACAGCATGCTAACTACAGTAAGATGGTTAGAATCAATGGGAACACGAAACACAGGGGCTTACTAGTAGTGTATCTATGGGTGCCTGTGTGGAGCCTATTTCCATCTCTCTGTCACACTCTTTACTTTTTACTATTTTGCCTAGAAAATACCCTCGCGCTTTGTGTCCGGAGATATCTAAGGACACAAACTGTTTTCTTGCAGTTGCTTTGCAAACAGAAGTACATGAGTAACAACTGTTGTCTAATAAAGGCAATCAAAATCATCACCAGTGATGATACTTCGTATATTGATTCTGTGAGTTCTATTTTGTCTTGTGTTGGGATGGGCTTTTCAATTTTTATGGTTTGTTGCTCATAGGAGAACTCCTTATTATATGCATCTTTGGCCTAAACAGATTTGGGATTGAAAATATTGGTATCATTACACATTCTTTTTTAAAATTTATTCTTTGTTGTACAGTTGTTGTGAAGAGGTTATTAAATTTATTGAATATGAAATATGAATTATGAAACTATTTTAATTTTATTAATTATCAAATTATTAATAACTGGTGAATCAACAATTTATATATATGTTCTAGTGCACGTTCGTGAAATACATTCCATTAATGGCTTAGTGTTATGATCAGAACTTAATTAAACTATCTACAAACTATTTGTATGTTTATATAATGAAGAGTGCAGTTCTGCCGCTTGGCCACTAGTTGGCGACTCGGCGGAACGCGGGAGGTTTCTGGCTATATACAAATTTGCAATCTTTCTGTGCGTCAGCGATGACTCTGCTACACGCGGATGCTTTGAACTGAGTGCTAGTGGGTGGAAGCACGTGGGAGATACTCTGTAGCTGTTGTTTGTAGCAAGGTGGGGGTCCAGCTGACTACTGCCGCTGGACTGATTCCTAGTAGACTTGAAATGGTGGACTCGGTCGGTTCCCTCCGGACAATGGGGATAGGTCCTGGTCGGGTTTGGCCCGTAGGGTCGGCCCTGGGAGTCGGCTCGCACGGCAGGGTGGGGCAACGGTTGCTGGTAGGCGGGTTCAGAGGTTCCCGGTCGGGCAACAATAGCTATGGGGTCGGCCTCGTGGCGACAGATCTCGGGGCTGAGGTAAACAGCCTCGGAGAGAGAATGCGGCTGTGCTGAGCTGTGGCTTCTCCGTTTCTGGACTTAAAGCAACAGCGGGACGATCGGGGCAGTCCCAGGTTTGGTGCAGTATAGGCACGAAACAATGCTTTAGTCTTCCCTGCGGTTACAGGGCTTGGAGCGGCACACGTGGCGGCTCTCCTCCCGCTATGGCGGGGCTAGGTATATGTGGACTTAGTCTCTAGTAAGTCCCTTCTCCCTGACAACTGGGCAGATCTTACCCTCGGAGGCTGGTCCAGTCCTCCGGTAGCACAGTGGGCTTTCCCGGTCGGTACGACTGGCTGTGATGACGCTGGCTTCTCGGGCTCAGCGAAGGTCCTCCCTCTGCAATGATCCTCACGATCAAAGTGCTTCTCACGATGCAGAGGCTTCAGTATGCATGCATGTGTAATAGAAGCTAATAACAATAAGCTCAATGGCAGAGGCTGTGGCTCGAGAGCTCCTCTCTCGAGCGAGTACAGAGACAAAGTGAAAGAGGGGGCGAGTTGTTTACCACCAGGGGTAATACTTATAGATTCCTCGAGGCTGGGTTTGACCAATGGGCACTCTCATAGGCAACTGGCTTCAGCCTATAGAAAGCGTGAAGCTGGAATTATGCCCTACCTTGGTGATCACACAAGCACTCCATGCGCTGGGTGCGTGCTGGCCTGGCTAATGCCTTGGCTTTTGTCTTCCTCCTGAAGGAGGGGAAACTTGTCCACATGCTGGGACCAGATAGGCAGAATGTGCCTTCACCACAACAGTATACAGCAAGAACAGCAGGAAGTGGCTGAAATAGCTAATCTTTGTTATTAGAGGCAATAAGAGTATTTGGGTTGAGGTTAATCTCTTCTCTACAGACCACTCTATTGTCATCATTGTGATGCTACAGACGCCCATCCTAAAACACACACCCCCACCCCCAGCAGTGAGTTCCTTCTATTGCCTCCTTCTTCACAGCCCAGATGTCCTTTAAGGCTTTAATAATGGTGGTATCATACTATCAGTTAGGGTTGGAAGGGATCACAAGGATCATCTAGTTCCAACCCCTCTGCCATGGGCAGGGACACCCCACACTAGATCAGGCTGGCCAGAGCCTCATCCAGCCTGGGCTTAAACACCTCCAGGGATGGGGCCTCAATCACCTCCCTGGACAACCCGTTCCAGGGCTTCACCACTCTCATGGTGAAGAACTTCCTCCTCACATCCAGACTGAATCTCCCCACCTCCAGCTTCATTCCATTCCCCCTAGTCCTATCATTACCTGATAGCCTAAGAAGTCCCTCCCCAGCCTTCTTGGAGGCCCCCTTCAGATACTGGAAGGCCACAATGAGGTCACCTCACAGCCTTCTCTTCTCCAGACTGAACAGCCCCAACTCCTTCAGTCTGTCCTCATAGGAGAGGTGCTCCAGCCCTCTGATCATCCTCGTGGCCCTTCTCTAGACACCTTCCAGCACCTCCAGATCCCTCTTGGAATAGGGACTCCAGAACTGGAGGCAGTACTCCAGGTGGGGTCTCACCAGAGCTGAGTAGAGGGGGAGAATCACCTCCCTTGACCTGCTGGCCACACTTCTCCTGATGCAGCCCAGGATCTGATTGGCCTTCCAGGCTGCAAGTGCACATTGAGAGCTCATGCTGAGCTTCTTGTCCACCAGCACCCCCAAGTCTCTCTCCTCAGGGCTGCTTTCCAGCCAGTCACTGCCCAGCCTGGATTTGTGCCTGGGATTGCCTCGACCCAGCTGCAGGAGCCTGCACTTGGTCTTGTTGAAGCTCATGAGGTTGGCTTGTGCCCACCTCTCCAGCCTGTCAAGGTCCCTAATAAGGTGAGGATTTAAAGTGCAATAGAGGAAGGATTTCTCAAGCAGGGGCGGTTGTCTTGCTGGCTCCAAGTGGCTTCAAAACTCAAGTTATGCATCCCACCACAGGGGGGGGAAGAAAATCAAGTAATACATTTACAAATTATTTACATGGCACATTTTAGTTATGAGGAGCATGGTGCTTCAAATTGAGCAGGACAGCACATCGAAGCTCATACATTCAAAGCTGCAAGAGGCAACATTCTTCTTTTGGCTGTTCCCAAATGTACAGCTGTGCAAATCTCTCATGTTCAGATTGCCCATGGACAGTAATAAAGGGTGCTTCACACACAGTAAGTGTAAAAATACATTGTGAAAGGCACTTCATATCTCAGACAGGAGTATCCTCCTGATCAACAGAAATATTTGCAGCAACAGCACCTGAGTGCCTCTTGGGATCTCTAAGAATTACAGCATATCCAAACCACAGCATGGTTAACACAGATGACAGATAAAGAGGAAATCAAACCTTGGTCTAACTTACTGGTAAAATGGATGGAGATCTATGATGCACCCAATTATTTCTGCTTAACAGATGTATTTTCCAGGTTTGCTGGCCCTACAGCAGTCACAACTCTCTATAGTAGCTTGCAAGATATGCTAACAATGGTGGCAGTGGTAAACTAAAGTTACTTCAGTTTTTCCCCACTCCCATGGCTTAGTGCACATGAAGTTCTTTTTTTCTTTTTTTTTTTTTTCTTTTTCTTTCTTTCTTTTTTTTTTTTTTTAAATTGTACTATCAGTGAGATGTTGTGGCAGGGGAAGAAACATTGTTAGGCCAGACTTTCACCATGCCCAAATAACCTCATATGTCTATAGTATGTATAATATGATAAATGAGGATTCTTCAAAGTATAACACACCTTGTCTGCATAAATCTTTTTCTATAATAAGAGAAAGTAACTAAACTGAAGACAGAAATGAGAAAACCATGCAAAGCAAGAACAATTGAACAATGGCAGCCAGTGACTCTGAACATGCCAAGCTGTGAGTTTCAAGATCAATTTTGAAATGTTGACTGAATCATCATCCCCTTTCCACATCTCTGATGCTTGCATTTGCACAACAACACTTCAAGAGTGTGTCTTCAGAGTTCAGGGCAAACGATGGCTAAAGTGGCTCCTGTCTAGTCCTTTTTTTTTTTTTTTCTGAGCCTGGGTAGGCTTCTATTTCAACATAATGAGCCATAAAGAATTTTTTGACAGCCATTCTATGGACCACAGTAATGGCAAGAACCAGTACTAAACTGTGTGCTTGAAGGTACTCCCTTCCCTGCTTTCCTGCCACAAATGTACGCCACTCACAGCTTCAGCTGTTGTCACAAAATTGCTACATAAAATAGTCGTGAATAGTGCTTGACTCTCTGCTACCAATGCCCAAGTCCAGATGGTGAAATAAGGTTTAAGATCTACTCACACACACCACAACTGTAGCACATGTGTGAAGGGCACACACAGGGATTGAAAACATTATTCTTAGCAATTTTTTTTTGTGCAAAGTAAATGGACTCTTGTATCAGCTTTCAGTGCATAAGTGTTGAATGCTGCAGGATGTGTACTGTGCTCAAAATTGCCACCTTCTCAGTCTACATCTAAACAAAAAGTGAAGGTTTTCATGTTCTTTCTACCTACTGTAGTTGAACAAAATTTTTTTAAAAGGCAATTCTTATGCAGAAATACATATCTTTCCATCCTTGATGTACAGTTTTGACATGCTAAGGAATGGAACTTTTATCCCCTTCTATTGACATACAAACTAGAAGGACAATCTGGTTAGTAGTCAATGGATATGAATAAAGATAGATGTTCTTTGAACCTTTCAGGTTATAGGTAGGAACTCACAGCATTAAGAACTGAATGAAGACCCAAAGAGATAAGTAGGCTAGTCATGATTTCCATTGCTAAAAATAGCTGATTAAATATGTGTATTAGTACTGATATAAGAACTCACATATTTACCTAATAAAGTAAGAAAAGAAATATGGATTCTGTTGCTTATGGACCTAGAAGAATATTTCAGCTAAGTATAAATACAGAAAAGTTAATCAGTCACTGAAGACAAAGGTTATTTTCTCATGTATTTTACAACATTCACCTAAAGAAGTGAACAGATGTTATACGGAATGTATAACAGAATATTATACAGAAGTAGAAGGAAGCCAAAAATAAGATAAGGCCTCTGGATGTCTCATTCAATTACATTTTGCTATAAAATACTCTTTGAAAACAATTTCAAAACAGTACTAAGCCATTTGTAGATGCTGGTGTGGAAAGAGGCATAAGATCAACAGAGAAACAGGATAGAGGCAACTGTTCCAATATATTCTACAGCTGAAGCTTTTCTGTGTTCTCCTTCCAAAAGTCTGCCTTTCATCTAAGAAGAGCCCTCACTGCCACAGATTCTGTAACTGTTCTGCCAGTTAAGATGAGACACACAAACTAGGATACTTCACTTGAATAAGCCATTGGAAGACTTGTTTCTAATCCTGCCAAGCCTGACTCACTCCCACTGCTGCAAAGTCTTCTGTAATGACTACTGAGAAAAGGTCTTTGATGGGCCTTGGAGTAACCTGATGCCATGTGAGATACTCAGACATTAGTCAAACAAAAAAAAACCAGGCCTCCCAGTGACTTCAAGTGGTCACACCAGAACAGACATTTACGCTCCTTTCCTTTGATAATGCCGCTAGTGTCATCAGCACACTGGAAAGTGGTGTGTCAGTGCAGCGCACTTACATGATGTTCACATACAGAGGCAAACCGATCACATGTATGACAGGCAAGGATGCATGGATCCTCAGAACTGCACTTAAACTGCAAAATATCTGAATTCTGCTCAAACTCCACACTGGATGATCATCTGAGGTTCTTTCTCTATGTCACTTTTACAGAGAAATATCTTATTAAAAATGGAAGAAATGGGTGTAAGGCCAACTACAACATTGTATTATTTACAGTTTGATGGGATATAGAAGAATCAAGGTTCATCTTCTTCATTCTTCAAAGCAGATAAAACAAGCCCAAGAGACTTCCGTGAAACTAGATGACTTTGTGTATCAAAAAGAGTATGAGTTTGCTCCACTTATTTTTTGTGAGGAGCTAATTAAGAGTAGTCTTATAACTCTAGCCCTTTCACCTTCATAAGGGCTAAATCCTAAGATGCTGTCACACTTATTAACTGGCACTGTCAAATACCATGAGTATTCAAGAACACACTCCCAAGAAACTGCTGAGGTGAAACAACAGTACACACATTCCAGCAGCAGCCAGGCTAGATAGCACTGCCCTGGCTTGTTCTGTGTTTGGGTGACTCACTCTTAGAGAAAACATAGCATGAAAATACAACAAAGAGCACACATGCCTGTGTAAATGTGGGTCAGAGCACAACAGCATGTGTTTGGCGAGCTCAAAATGACTCAAATGGTAAAAATAGATTTCTGTAGTGGGGAGAAACACGGGTTATTAAGGCATAAACCTGCCAAGGATTGGGAAGGAGTGGTCTACTGGGCTAGCTTAATGGTAGCTTGCCAGATTGGAAGTATTTTGGGAGCAAGATCCCATCAGGATCAGTTTATTCAACACCTTCAGCAAAGACTGAGAAGAGGCAGTAGAGTTCTCTAAACAAGCTACAAACTCATTGAAGCATTAAAATGGCAAGGAAATCTGGAAAGACTTAACAAATTGTACAAAAGTAGGTTCAAATGATCTTTAGTCTGAATAAACAAAACATCATCTAGGCAAAACTGACATAAACCATGTTGACCCCAAACTCACCTTTAACCATGTGCTAGCAGGTAGGACACAGAAAGATGACAAGGTCACTTTGAAATGACCAGCTCTGCGTGAAGTGGCAGTCAAAATAGATGAATTTGTTAGGCAACATTAGGAACAGTACTGAGGAAAAACAGAGAGTGTAATTTCTCTGTATATAAAATATTGATTTGCCAAAGTATCAAGTTGGCAAAAGAGCATCTTCCCTGTGAAGAAACACTCAAAAGCACAGGACTTTGCAGTGTTGGAATGAAAAGACTGAAGGGGGTAAGATAAGTCTTTGCAGGTCTATAAATACACTGAAAGGTTGAATGCAGATCTGCCATTCATGAATTCTGCACTGTAACAAGGGTATTTGATGAGTTTTGTTGTCTTCCAAAGTTGTGTCTGGCTCAAGTGACTTTTTGACTCTGTGTCTCCACGAGCAGCCTTGACCAGGCCTCCAGACTTCTCCTCACTCAGGGGTCTCCAACCTTTCTCATCCTCACTAGCACATGGTCACCTACACCCTTATATATGTCACCTCATTTCTGTGTGACTTGGCATGAAAATTAATACAGATTCCATAAATACTTGCAAGTAATAAAAATGTACATTAACAAACATGAAAAGCTTCTTCAAATTAGTTTAACAATGTACCACCTGTGGTTGCTGTTCTATCACTTATTTTTCATTAAAATTTAAGATCAACACTTAGCCTTTCCATACGCAGGCTTCTACCAGGTACATAACTTATTTCTTTTTTAACAGCCACCATGCTCCAGTGTTTTACTAAATTGGATCCTAATTCAAATACAAAGAATTACATAGCTGAACATTCAGCATGTAACAAAAACATTGGCTAGGTATTATTACAGGGCTAGGTTTTGCAGATAGCTTTGTAAGAGAACAGGAAACATTTCCTTCATAATATTGCATTTGGTGGTTTTACTTTTGTAAAATGAACTTGATCAGTATGATCAATACCATGTCAGTCAGATGCAAAGTGCTATACTCCAGTAGGGGAGAAAAGGAGGAATTGGGATAGCAGCAAATCATTTCTTTGCCATAAGCTTAATTTCATCCAAAAGATCATTTTTCCGCACATTACCTGAGGTGTCGTTACATGTATCCATATTACTCCAATGTCCTCAGCAACTGTAGTGTTTCCTCTGAACTAAGGAGGGAGATAGTTGTTAGAGGTTTTTGTGTTGGTAGGTTGTTTTGGTTTTGTTGGTTTTATTTTTACTTAACTTCTCATTATTAAATCAACCCAGGTGATGATGGATGAGCAATAGTGTTTCCCTATAGTGCCACAGCATTGGTGGACTTAGGAGTCTCTATACTTTCAAAATTATCAGAAGCCCAATGCTCAAGAATAAGAATCCACAGCACTTTAAAGGTTTTTAAAGATGTCAAAACAATGTTGGCAACCTCACAGGCAAGTGTCAATGCACTGCCCTGTCTGGGACATGCAAACATTGCTTTCTCAACATGCTTTTGTGGCTACATCTGTGGTTATCTGGAGCAGTTTAAATAGCTGCATCTGATTACTTGTGTTAAATTAATCTTCTGGTAATATTGTTCTTTCACTTCACAATTACATTATCTATATAAAGCCTGGTTGGTTGAAGTTTGGGGGTTTTTGGTGTTGTGTTGGGTTTTTTTTGGTGGGTTGTTGATTTTTTTTTGGGGGTGGAGGGACAGGGGCTGTTACTTTGAGAAAGGAGCAGTGGTTTCTCATTTACATAGATAGGTTACAGACATACAGGCTGTTACCACGTGAGCTGAAACTAGTACCGCTTCTCATGCACACTGTCTTTGCACCAGGTGCAAATGTATCTTATATGAGATACACTGTACTTTTTCCCACCTCCCAGTGGAGGAAACCTTTCAATATTTTCTGTGGCACAGTAGCCTACATTTCATTCTGTCTGTATTTTACATCTATGTATATACAAAATGTGGATATTTATACTGGATATTCCCTGTATTTGGATATTATTTTCATTAGCTACCTTCTATAGATTCAAACACACCAATCACATTGACCTAGAGGAACAACTTTGGTTTGTTTTGGCTTGGCTTGGTTTTCATTGCTGTGCCTTTTTTCTGGCATCATTGTACAAAAAGCCTACAACAAAGAATGTCCAGAATTATTACATGAACTGATGAGTATTTGAGAGTAATTAATGAGTTAAATTCATTTTATTTCCCTGTGAAAAGTCAGTTCACTATGACTCATTTTTATCTCCATATGTATTAACACATATTAACATGATTAACAGTATTAAGAAGTCCAGGACCTCCTATCCAACCTTTTCAACAAGAGAAGCTTATGACATAAAATAGATTGAAAATTCCCTTGCAGACTTTGCATGAAAACATTATGCTTCAACTTTGCACTGTCTGCAGACCATGTTGCCTTGAGTATTTATTCATTCACTAGGGCTACAGAATATTTCATGTGAAAGCATGTGCTGTGGTTATCTCAGCATTTACTAAAGCTGACGTGAGGCTTTCAAATTATAACACTGACATCATGCTTGGCGCAGGATTCTAACATGTGCCTCTGTGAGATTACTGACGCACTTACAAAGCACACTTTTGGTGTGCAGTAGACTCTTAATTAAGCTCTCTGCCCAGAAGTACAGCAACATAAGGAGAAAGTTCAATTTGGACCACGGGAACATCTTGTTTTATCCATGTTGGGATGCCTTTTTGGTGCATAGCTTCGGCCAGCCTTCACACAGTACTTACAGGCATCAAGGAACATTAACCATTTGTAGACTGTAAACACAAACTGTGTACACGTGTATTCCAAAGCATTTGTCTGGCTTGCAGGCTGGAAAATGCCATTGTGTTAAAATCATTGGCTCTGATCTCATACAGTCTAAGTATAATATAGTATCAATTTGGATTAATTGCTCTTTGATTGATTTGTGCATTTTACCTTCACAATGTTTTGCCTACAACTATGCTGCTGAATGTTAAATATCACTTTTAGTCAGTCCAGTACACAAAGGATGTTACAGCAGGAAAACAAAGTCCTAAGAAATGAAGAGTCATTAACTCCAAAGACAGTTTTATATCTCTTGTATTTGTCTTGGAGGTTCACCTACTGAAATTATTTTCCACTTTATTATTTGGTTAGCATGGAACACTTTATGGAAGTAAAGAGCATAACTGTTCTTGTGCATAGAAATGAGTCAATAGTAACATAAGAGACAATAAAATAATAATCAGAAAAAGACTGAAATATTTGCCTTCTGCCAAAGAGTTCAGAGCAAAAGTAGTCAGGAACATACTGAACTCAAAATTAAGGTAATAGCCATAATGTAAAATCAAGTCATTCAACTCCAAGTTGTTTAGAAGGGCTTGCAGTAATAGGGTGACAATGACTTTAAACTGGAGCAGAGTAGGTTTAGGTTAGACATAAGGAGGACGCTCTTTACCATGAGGGTGATAAATAGTGAAACAGGTCACCCAGGGATATGTAGAGACCCTGTTGTGAGAGACTAAATCTTGTCTCTCCTGGTGTGACTCAACAAAGATAAAATCACTTGCTGCTTGCCCAGACAATAGCTGATGTGCATTGGGCAGAGCCACTGGAAGGACTCTTGGAAGGTGCAAAGATAACATTGCTCAATGGACTGCAGCTGGCCTACAACAATGGCCCAAAGGCCCAGCCATCGCGTGATGGATTCAGGACAGGACCATTTCCAGCCATCAGGTACCCCAGGAAGGGAGGATGATGAGACAATGGATTCACCACCTGTTTCCTGATGTGTAAAGAGTGTGTGGATAGGTAGATGGAGAAGGAGGAGGCAGAGGCCTCCCCCCCTCCATCCAGACTCACATGAATACACAGAAAGATTTCCTGGTGAATGATACCTGGACACTTACCTAAAGATGATTTCCCAGAACAATATCCTGGGGAACAACACCTGGACACTTGCCTGAGGACTAAAAACTGTATAAAAGACTGGAGCAGCTACTGGCAGAGGAGAAGAAAATTGGAGAAGAAAAATGCAGAAGAAAGAAGACGGCACCACATGCTGGAAACATCACGGGGCAACCCAATGGATCTTGGACTCTGAAAACCCTCTCTCCGTGCCCTAAGTTCCGCCTGCTGCAACTCATGGAGCTGAAGAAGCTGCTCAGAGGACCACATCCCTTCTACAGCCAAAGCCTCAGCACCCTTCCTCTACAGACCCAACACCTACTGCAGAACTGTTTCTCTACAGACCCAACATCGCCTGCAGCACCTTTCCTCCACAGACTCAAACTGTCTTGGGGGGGGGTGAGGGGTGTGGTAATATAATTCCTTTCCTCTTCTCTCTTCTCTCTCTATTTTCTCTCTCTCCCCTTCTGATCCATCCACTTCATTTATGTAATAAATAGTCTAGCTGTTGATATTTTGGCCTCGTTTGTGCCTCTCATTTCACAACACAGGAATATTCATAAGAAACCTGAGTCTCTTTCCCTCTCCAGACTGAGACACCTGTCCCTGGAAATATTCAAGCCCAGACTTGATGTGTCCAGGGCAGCCTGATCTAGTTGGAGGTGTCCTTGCTTACTGCAAAGGGGTTGGACAAGATGACCTTTGAGGGTCCCTTCCAACCCAATGCAAACTGTGAATCTGTGAATCTGTGCATCTGTAAATTTAGGAGGGCCTGGAAACATGATATCATTCACCTGAGGGTTGCATCCCATTCCTCTGTATCAGACATCAGCCCTGTACAGGTCCAAGTGCTGGGTGCTGCAGTTTGGTCACAGCAATCCCATGCAGGGCTACAGACTGGGGTCAGAGTAGCTGGAGAGCAGCCAGGCAGAAAGGGACATGGGGGTACTGATTGACAGCTGGCTGAACATGAGGCAGCAGTGTGCCCAGGTGGACAAGAAGGCCAATGGCATCCTGGCCTGCATCAAGAATAGTGTAGCCAGCAGTAGCAGGGAAGTCATTCTGCCCCTGTACTCAGCACTGGTTAGGCCACACCTTAAGTCCTGTGTCCAGTTCTGGGCTCCTCAATTTAAGAAGGACATTGAGACACTTGAATGTGTCCAGAGAAGGGCAACGAGGCTGGTGAGAGGCCTCGAGCACAAGCCCTATGAGGAGAGGCTGAGGGATCTGGGATTGTTTAGCCTGGAGAAGAGGAGGCTTGGGGGAGACTTTATGGCTCTCTACAACTACCTGAAGGGAGTTTGTAGCCAGGAGGGGGCTAGTCTCTTCTCCCAGGCACCCAGCACCAGAACAAGAGGACACAATCTCAAACTGTGCCAGGGGGGAGTTTAGGTTTGAGGTGAGGAGAAAGTTCTTCACAGAGAGAGTTGTTGGCCATTGGAATGTGCTGCCCAGGAAGGTGGTGGACTCACCATCCCTGGAGGTGTTCAAGAGGGGATTGGACGTGGCATGTGAAGCCATGGTTTAGTAGTCATGAGGTCTTGGGTGATAGGTTGGACTTGACAATCTTTGAGGTCTTTTCCAACCTTATTGATTCTATGCGGCTGGGGCCACGGCGCTTCCTGCACACACCGCGAAGCTCAGATCGGCCCTCCTTTCACGTGCCCGCGGCTCGTGAACCCAGCGTCTTCGGTGGCAGAATTTGAACGGGGACAGCGTGGCTGGCAGGGCTTCCGCCCGGCAGCAGTCACCTTCCCTGGTGCTCTCTCGTGCTCTCTCGCACCGCCGCACTTTTTCCAAACTTTTTGTCCAGTGGGTGCTGTGGCCAGGGGCAGCATGGTTGTAACTCACAGCAGAAACTCCTTTAAAAAATCAGTGTCGACCCAGACTGAGGTAGAATACGAGCAGGTAGCTGTCCAGGTATCTGACTGTAGTGAGTGCTGGAGCCTGGCTCTTGAGATGCACGGTAGTGGAAGCAACTCTTGCATTAGGTGTGAGCAGACCAGCTATCTGCTCAACCTGGTGGCCAGACTAAAAGATGAGGTTGCTAGTCTTAGAGATGTAAGGGAATGCAGAAAAGAGATGAGCCAGAGGAGAAGGAGATGAACCAGAGTAAGCAGGCTCCGCAGGCTCCCCCAGCAGAGACTGGTTGTCCAAAAAGCAGAGGGGAATGGATGCAGGTTCCTCTCAAAAGACACAAATCAAAACCTCCATGCCTCCCCCCACTTTCCTCGCTGCCCTTGGAAAACAGGTATGGGGCACTGGAGATTGAGGGTGAGGTGATACTGATGCTGGAGGACACATCAGTGACCATGAGATAATTGAGTTTTTGGTATTCAGCCAAGCCAAGAGGGGTAGCAAGAAGACCTCCACTCTGGAATTCAGGAGGGCAGACTTCAGGCTACTCAAGGAACTAACTCAGAAGGTTCCCTGGGATACAACCCTTAAAAATAAAGGGGTCCAGGAGAGCTGGACCTGCTTCAAGGAAGAACTCTTGAAGGTTCAGGAAAAGGCTGTGCCAGTGTCCCGGAAGATGAGCACCGGGGCAGACAGCCAGCCTGGATGGGTAATGAACTCTTAATAGAACTAAGGGAAAAAAAGAGGATGAACCATCTCTGGAAGAAAGGGGAGGCAACCTACAGAATGTTTAGGGATGTTGCTAGGACATGCAGGAAGAAAATTAGGGAGGCAAAAGCCCATTTAGAACTTAGACTGGCGTCTGCTGTGAAGGACAACAAAAAGTCCTTCTATAAATACATCAATAGCAAGAAGAAGGGCAAAGACAACCTCCACTCCTTGGTTGACATGGAGGGGAACATTGTAACAAAGGATGAGGAAAAGGCAGAGGTACTTAACACCTTCTTTGCCTCAATTTTTACTAGCAGGGCAGAACATCTTCCAGACAGCTGGCCTGCAGAGCTGGCAGATGGAG
This sequence comes from Colaptes auratus, assembly GCA_015227895.2. Classification (NCBI taxonomy): domain Eukaryota; kingdom Metazoa; phylum Chordata; class Aves; order Piciformes; family Picidae; genus Colaptes; species Colaptes auratus. The sequence goes on along the minus strand of CM026897.1, from coordinate 65,859,278 downwards.
CCAGGGAGCTGCATAGTTTCCCGCTGGTCCAGGAGGCAGTTAGAGATCTTCTCAGCTGCTTGGACTCCCACAAGTCCATGGGACCGGATGGTATCCATCCTAGGGTGCTGAGAGAGCTGGCAGATGAGCTGGCCAAGCCACTCTCCATCATTTTTCAACAGTCCTGGCTCACCAGAGAGGTCCCAGAAGACTGGAAGCTGGCCAACGTGGTGCCCATCCACAAGAAGGGCCGATTGGACGAGCCAGGGAATTATAGGCCTGTCAGCCTGACCTCAGTGCCAGGCAAGATTATGGAACAGCTCATCTTGAGTGCGATCACAGAGCATTTCCAGGATGGCCAAGGGATCAGGCCCAGCCAGCATGGATTTAGGAAGGGCAGGTCCTACCTGACCAACCTGATCTCCTTCTATGATCAGGTGACCCGCCTGGTTGATGTGGGGAGGCCTGTGGATGTGGTCTAGCTGGACTTCAGCAAGGCCTTTGACACTGTCCCCCACAGCAAACTTCTGGCCAAGCTATCAGTCCATGGCTTGGATGGGAGCACACTGCGTTGGGTTAGGAACTGGCTGGAGGGCCGAGCCCAGAGAGTGGTGGTGAATGGTGCCACATCCAGCTGGCAGCCAGTCACTAGTGCTGTGCCCCAGGGATCAGTGCTGGGCCCCATGTTCTTTAACATCTTTATTGATGGTCTGGATGAGGGCATTGAGTCCATCATCAGTAAATTTGCAGATGACACCAAGCTGGGGGGCAGGAGTTGATCTGCTGGAGGGCAGAGAGGCTTTGCAGAGGGACCTCGACAGGCTGGACAGATGGGCAGAATCCGATGGCATGAGATTTAACACATCCAAGTGCCGGGTTCTGCACATTGGCCACAACAACCCCATGCAGTGCTACAGGCTGGGGTCAGAGTGGCTGGAAAGTGGCCAGGCAGAGAGGGACCTGGGGGTGCTGGTTGATTGTAGGCTGAACATGAGCCTGCAGTGTGCCCAGGCAGCCAAGAAGGCCAATGGCATCCTGGTGTGCATCAGGAAGAGTGTGGCCAGCAGGAGCAGGGAGGTCATTCTGCCCCTGTACACTGCACTGGTTAGGCCGCACCTTGAGTCCTGTGTCCAGTTCTGGGCCCCTCAGTTTAGGAGAGATGTTGTCTTGCTGGAGCGTGTCCAGAGAAGGGCAACAAAGTTGGTGAGGGGTTTGGAAGACAAGCCCTATGAGGAGAGGCTGAGGGGAGCTGGGGTTGCTTAGCCTGGAGAGGAGGAGACTCAGGGGTGACCTTCTTGCTCTCTACAACTACCTTAAGGGAGGTTGTAGCCAGGCCGAGGTTGGTCTCTTCTCCCAGGCAGCCAGTACCAGAACAAGAGGACACAGTCTCAGGCTGCACCAGGGCAGGTTTAGACTGGATCTTAGGAAGAAGTTCTATACCGAGAGAGTGATTGCCCACTGGATTCGGCTGCCCATGGAGGTGGTTGAGTCACCTTCATTGGAGGTGTTCAAGAAGAGGCTTGATGGGGTGCTTGGTGCCACGGTTTAGTTTTAAAGTTGTTTAGGTGGGTTGTATTGTATGTATTGTATTGTATTGTATTGTGTTTAGGTGGGTTGGATTGGTTGATAGGTTGGACGCGATGATCTTGAAGGTCTCTTCCAACCTGGTGTATTGTATTGTACTGTATCATCTGGGGTTTTCCCTGAAGCTAAACAGCCTAAGGTTAAACATCCTAAGGCAAAACAGCTTAAGGTTAAACAGCCTTCCCCTGGCATCAGGACTTGCTCCCTCAAAAAAAAGAGGAGGGTAATTGTTATTGGTGATTCCCTCCTGAGGAGATCAGAGGGTCCCATATGTCGGCTGGACCCATCTCATAGGGAAGTTATTAGCCTAGCAGGAGCCCAAATTGGAGATGTTACCAGTAGGCTGCCCAGTCTGGTACAGCCCTCTGACTACTATCCCTTATTGGTTATGCAGTTAGGGAATGATGATGTTGCAACCAGAACTCCCAGGGCTATCAAAAATGACCTCAGGGCCCTGGGAGATCTCGTTGAGGGGTCAGGTGCACAAATAATTTTTACATCGTTACCGTTAGTTGCAGGAGGGAATACGATAAGGAACAGGTCGGCAGCTGCAGTCAACAAGTGGCTTAGAGGCTGGTGCAGTCAAAAGAATTTTGGGTTTTTTGATCTTGGAGAACTTTCTACTGCACCAGGTCAGCTGGCAAGAGATGGAGTACATCTGTCCCAGAGGAGGGGAAAGGTCACAGTATACGAGAATGGCCTGTCCCCCAAAGGGAAAAAGATTCTGGGAAGGGAATTGGCAGGTCTCATTGACAGGGCTTTAAACTAGCTTCGAAGGGGGTAGGGGCTGAAATCAGACCCCTCAGGTAGGAGTCTGGGGGTGATAAGCTAGAGCTAGAGGTGAAACCAGCAGCCCAGCTGTAATGCATGTGCACTAATGCACAAAGCATGGGTAACAAACAAGAGGAGCTAGAAGCCTTGTTGCAGCAGGAAAGTTATGATGTAGTTGCCATCACAGAGACGTGGTGGGACGACTCACATGACTGGAGTGCTGCAATTGGCGGCTACAGGCTCTCCAGGAGAGACAGGCAAGGAAGAAGGGGTGGAGGGCTGGCCCTGTACATCAGGTAGGCACTAGATGCCGTTGAGATGGAGATCAGGGATGATCGGGTTGAGTGCTTGTGGGTGAGAATTAGAGGGAAGACCAGCAGGGCAGACATCCTGGTTGGAGTCTGTTATAGACCACCCATCCAGGAGGAAGATGCCAATGAAGCATTCTATAGGCAGCTTAAGGCTGTCTCAAGATTGCCTGACCTTATTCTCATGGGCGACTTCAACCTGCCTGATATCTGCTGGGATCTCAACACAGGAGGCAGTCTAGGAGGTTCTTAGAGTTCATGGAGGACAGCTTCTTATCCCAGGTGCTGCATGAGCCTACCAGGGGTAGGGCTATGCTTGACCTCCTCTTCACCAACAGGGAAGGGCTGGTGGGTGATGTGGTGGTCGGAGGGTGTTTAGGCACCAGTGACCATGAAATGATTGAATTTTCGGTATTCAGCCAAGCCAAGAGGGTTAGCAAGAAGACCTCCACTCTGGAATTCAGGAGGGCAAACTTCAGGCTACTCAAGGAACTAACTCAGAAGGTTCCTTGGGATACAGCCCTTAAAAATAAAGGGGTCCAGGAGAGTTGGACCTGCTTCAAGGAAGAACGCTTAAAGGTGCAGAAACAGGCTGTGCCAGTGTGCCGGAAGATGAGCACCGGGGCAGACGGGCAGCCTGGATGGGTAATAAAACTTTTAATAGAACTAAGGGAAAAAAAAGAGGGTGTATCATCTTTGGAAGAAAGGGGAGGCAACCTACGGAATGTTTAGGGATGTTGCTAGGACATGCAGGAAGAAAATTAGGGAGTCAAAAGCCCATTTAGAACTTAGACTGGCCTCTGCTGTGAAGGACAACAAAAAGTCCTTCTATAAATATATTAGCAAGAGGAGGGGCAAGGACAACCTCCATTCTTTGATGGACACAGAGGGGAATGTTGTAACAAAGGATGAGGAAAAAGCAGAGGTACTTAATGTCTTCTTTGCCTCAATTTTTACTAGCAGGGCAGAACGTCTTCCAGACAGCTGACCTGCAGAGCTGGCAGAAGGAGCCAGGGAGCTGCATAGTTTCCCGCTGGTCCAGGAGGCAGTTAGAGATCTTCTCAGCTGCTTGGACCCCCACAAGTCCATGGGACTAGATGGTATCCATCCTAGGGTGCTGAGAGAGATGGCAGATGAGCTGGCCAAGCCACTCTCCATCATTTTTTATCAGTCCTGGCTCACCAGAGAGGTCCCAGAAGACTGGAAGCTGGCCAACGTGGCGCCCATCCACAAGAAGGGCCGGTTGGACGAGCCAGGGAATTATAGGCCTGTCAGCCTGACCTCAGTGCCAGGCAAGATTATGGAACAGCTCATCTTGAGTGCGATCACAGAGCATTTCCAGGATGGCCAAGGGATCAGGCCCAGCCAGCATGGATTTAGGAAGGGCAGGTCCTGCCTGACCAACCTGATCTCCTTCTATGATCAGGTGACCCGCCTGGTGGATGTGGGGAGGCCTGTGGATGTGGTCTACCTGGACCTCAGCAAGGCCTTTGACACCGTCCCCCACAGTAAACTCCTGGCCAAGCTGTCAGCCCATGGCTTGGACAGGAGCACACTGTGTTGGGTTATGAACTGACTGGAGAGCCGAGCCCAGAGAGTGGTGGTGAATGGTGCCACATCCAGCTGGCAGCCAGTCACTTGTGGTGTGCCCCAGGGATCAGTGCTGGGCCCCATGTTCTTTAACATCTTTATTGATGGTCTGGATGAGGGCATTGAGTCCATCATCAGTAAATTTGCAGATGACACCAAGCTGGGGGCAGGAGTTGATCTGCTGGAGGGCAGAGAGGCTTTGCAGAGGGACCTCAACAGGCTGGACAGATGGGCAGAATCCGATGGCATGAGACTTAAATACATCCAAGTGCCGGGTTCTGCACATTGGCCACAACAACCCCATGCAGTGCTACAGGCCGGGGTCAGAGTGTCTGGAGAGTGGCCAGGCAGAGAGGGACCTGGGGGTGCTGGTTGATTGTAGGCTGAACATGAGCCTGCAGTGTGCCCAGGCAGCCAAGAAGGCCAATGGCATCCTGGTGTGCATCAGGAAGAGTGTGGCCAGCAGGAGCAGGGAGGTCATTCTGCCCCTGTACACTGCACTGGTTAGGCCACACCTTGAGTCCTGTGTCCAGTTCTGGGCCCCTCAGTTTAGGAAAGATATTGACTTTCTGGGAACGTGTCCAGAGAAGGGCAATGAGGTTGGTGAGGGGTTTGGAACACAAGCCCTATGAAGAGAGGCTGAGGGAACTGGGGTTGCTTAGCCTGGAGAAGAGGAGACTGAGGGGTGACCTTCTTGCTCTCTACAACTACCTGAAGGGAGGTTGTAGCCAGGCCGAGGTTGGTCTCTTCTCCCAGGCAGCCAGTACCAAAACAAGAGGACACAGTCTCAGGCTGCACCAGGGGAGGTTTAGGCTGGATGTTAGCAAGAAGTTCTATACAGAGAGAGTGATTGCCCATTGGAATTGGCTACCCATGGAGGTGGTGGAGTCACCTTCACTGGAGATGTTTAGGAGGAGACTTGGTGGGGTGCTTGGTGCCACAGAAGAGACCAACCCCCCACCTGGCTATACATAGCTGTAGACAGCAATAAGGTCTCCCCTGAGCCTCCTCTTCTCCAGGCTACGCAATCCCAACTCTCTCAGCATCGTCTCATAGGGCTTGTGCTCCAAACCCCTCACCAGCTTTGTTGGCCTTCTCTGGATGCGTTCCAACAACTTAACATCTTTCCTAAACTGAGGGGCCCAGGGTGGCACAAAATGCATTGAGTAGGACAGAAATGCTTGTATATGTAAAAACTGTTCTTATCCACAGCAATGTCATGAACATTGTAGTTATCTGGTTCTTTAAATTTTAGGATGTCTAATCTTTGTATCTTGTCCCTGTCCTTCCTAGCAAGCAGATCTTCTGCTATCTGTCTCAGTGATATTGATCTCTGGAAGCTAGAGGGCAAATCATCTCCTCTCTTCAGGCTCGTCATGACTGTGTAATTGACAACTCATTTAAATTCTTTCACCCCTTATATCTTTGTAATCAGAAAGTCTATATTTTTGTTTCCTGCCAACCAACACAATTGGACCAAAAAAACCAAGCAAACAAAAAGACAGCAATGTTTCTACTATAAAACCTTGACATTCTGGAATATATGTTTCCTCCTGTTTAACTTTCAGCATATGCCAGCATAATTGCATCAGGCTGCATCAACTGTGTAACCTGTCATGAAGTTGCATGAGACAAAATGAGTCATGCAATTTGTTGCCTCATTCAGGAAATCCGAAGAAAAAGAAAAAAAAAAAAAAAAGAAGTTTTATGTCTTGTGTTAAAACTACTTTCAGATCCTTACTAAGGAAACAATACAACTCTTAAGCAAACCTTTTAATTCAGTGGTCAGAGATGTTACCAGAAGGCTGCCTAGTCTGGTACAGTCCTCTGGTTACTCTCCCTTGATAGTTATGCAGGTGGGGAGCAATGATGTTGAAACCAGAGGTCCAAAGGCAGTCAAAAAGGACTTAAGACTCTGGGAAAACTGGTTGAGGGGTCAGGGGCACAGGTAATTCTTTCATCAATACTCTTAGTTCCAGGAAGGAATACTGAAACAATTAGGAAAGCAGGTGTAATGAACAAGTGGCTCAGAGGCTGGTGATACCAAAAGAATTTTGGGATTTTTGATCTTGGGGAACTTTCTATGGCACCAGGTCAGCTAGCAACAGATGGTGTACATCCATCCCAGAGGGGGAGAAAAATCCTAGCACAAGAGAATAGCCTATCCCACAGAGGGAAAAGGGTTCTAGAAAGGGAGTTGGCAGGGCTCACTGATGGGGCTTTAAACTAGATTTGAAGGGGGAAGGGTCTGAAACCAGTCCCTACAGACAGGAGTCTGAGGGTGGTAAGCTGGAGTCAGGGGCGAAACCAGCAGCCCTGCTGAAGTGCATGTATACTAATGCAATCAGCATGGATAACAAAAAAGAAGAGCTGGAAGCCTTGTTACAGCAGGAAAGTTATGATGTAGTTGCCATCACAGAAACATGGTGGGATGACTCACATGACTGGAGCACTGTAATTGATGGCTACAGGCTCTTCAGGAGAGACAGATGAGGGGAAAGGGGTGGAGGGGTGGCCCTGTACATCAGGGATGGTATGGACACCATGGAACTAGAGATTAAGGATGATCAAGTTGAGCGTCTGTGGGTGAGAATTAGAGGGAAAGCCAACAAGGGCTGACATCCTGGTTGGAGTCTGCTATAGACCACCCAACCAGTATGAAGAGGTTAATGAATTATTTTATAGGCAGCTAGAGGCTGTCTCAAGATCACCAAACCTTGTTCTTATGGGTGACTGCTGTGAAGGACAACAAAAAATGCTTTTACAAATATATTAACAACAAGAGGAGAGGCAAGGACAACCTCCACTCCTTAGTGGACATGGAGGGCAATATTGTAACAAAAGATGAGGAAAAGGCAGAGGTCCTTAACACCTTCTTTGCCTCAATTTTTAATAGCAGGATAGATTGTCTTCCGGACAAGTGGCCTCCTGAGCTGGCAGATGGAGGCAGGGAATAGTATAGTTCCCCTGTAATCCAGGAGGAAGTAGAGACTTGCTCAGCCACTTGGATCCCCACACGTCCATGGGACTGGATGGGATCCATCCTAGGGTGCTGAGAGAGATGGCAGATGAGCTGGTCAAGCTGCTCTCCATCATTTTGCAGCAGTCCTGGCTCACCAGAGAGGTCCCAGAAGACTGGAAGCTGGCCAACGTGGTGCCCATCCACAAGAAGAGCCAGTTGGAAGAGCCAGGGAATTATAGGCCTGTCAGCCTGACCTCAGTGCCAGGCAAGATGATGGAACAGGTCATCTTGAGTGCAATCACTCAGCACTTCCAGGATGGCCAAGGGATCAGGCCCAGCCAGCATGGATTTAGGAAGGGCAGATCTTGCCTCACCAACCTGATCTCCTTCTATGATCAGGTGACCCACCTGGTGGATGTGGGGAAGGCTGTGGATGTAGTCTACCTGGACCTCTGCAAGGCCTTTGACACCGTCCCCCACAGCAAACTTCTGGCCAAGCTGTGATCCCATGGCTTAGACAGGAACAATCTGTGCTGGGTTAGGACCTGGCTGGAGGGCTGAGCCCAGAGAGTGGTGGTGAATGGTGCCACATCCAGCTGGCAGCCAGGCACTAGTGGTGTCCCCCAGGGATCAGTGCTGGGCCCCATCCTGTTCCACATCTTTATTGATGATCTGGAAAAGGGAACTGAATCCATCATTAGTAAGTTTGCAGATGACACCAAGTTAGGAGCAGGTATTGATCTGTTAGAGGGTAGAATGGCTCTGCAGGGGGACCTTTACAGGCTGAACCGATGGGCAGAGTCCCACATGATGGCATTCAACAAGTTGAAGTGCTGGTACTGCATTTTGGCCACAGCAAACCCATGCAGCCCTACAGGCTGGGATCAGAGTGGCTGGAGAGCAGCCAGGCAGAAAGGGATGTGGGGGTACTTGTTGACAGCTGGCTGAACATGAGCCAGCAGTGTGCCCAGGTAGCCAAGATGGCCAATGGCATCCTGGCCTGCATCAAGAATAGTGTGGCCAGCAGGAGCAGGGACGTCATTCTGCCCCTGTACTCACTACTGTCTCAAGATCATCAGATCATCAGATTTTGTCCTTGTGGGTGACTTCAACCTGCCAGATATCTGCTGGGAACTTAAATCAGCAGAGAGGAAGCAGTCCAGAGGATTCGTGGAGCCCATGGATGACAGCTACCTGATGCAGCTGTTAAGAGAGCCTACCAAGGGTCAGGCTCTTCTTGACCTGCTCTTCTCCAATAGAGAAGGGCTGGTGGGAGATGTGACCGTGGGAGGCTGCCTGGGGTGCAGCGACCATGAGATGGTGAAGGTTTCAATATGCAAGGAGATAGGGAGGAGCACCAACAGAGCCTTCACCTTGGACTTCCGGAGGGCAAACTGCAGCCTGTTTAAGAAAATTATTTGCAAAGTTCCCTGGGTATCAGCCCTAAGGAGCTGAGGGGTCCAGGATGGTTGGAGCTATTTCAAACAGGAGCTCTTGAAGGCACAGGAACTGGCGGTTCCCATCTGCCGAAAGATGAGCCGGCGGGGGAGGCGACCGGCCTGGATGAGCAAGCAGCTCCTGGAGGAACTAAGGGACAAAAAGAGGCTGTATCACCTTTGGAAGGAGGGGAAGGCTTCTCGAGGTATATTTAAGGAAGTTGTTAGATTATGTAGGAAAAAAATTAGAGAGGCAAAGGCCCAGTGGGAACTGAGGCTGGCCACCTCTGTGAAGGACAATAAAAAGCATTTTTACAAATATGTTAATGCTAGAAAGAAGGGCAAGAAGAACCTGCACTACCTATTGGACCTGGAGGGGAACACAGTGAATGAAGACGAGGAAAAGGCTGAGGTCCTGAACACTTTCTTTGCCTCAATTTTTAACAGCAAGGCAGGAGGAGTTCAGGACGAGTGGCCTCCTGAGCTGGGTGATGGGGTCAGGGAGCAGTGTAATGCCCTGGAAGTCCATGAGGAATTAGTTCAGGACCTGCTGAGCCACTTGGACACTCACAAGTCCATGGGACCAGATGGGATCCATCCTAGGGTGCTGACAGAGCTGGCAGATGAGCTGGCCAAGCTGCTCTCCATTATTTTCCTCCAGTCCTGGCTCACTGGAGAGGTCCCAGATGACTGGAAACTGGCCAATGTGATCCCCATCCACAAGAAGGGTCAGATGGAGGAACCCGGAAACTACAGGCCAGTCAGCCTGACCTCAGTGCCTGGGAAAATGATGGAGCAGATTATCCTGGCGGCAATAACTGTGCACTTGAAGGACGGCCAAGGGCTCAGGTCCAGCCAACATGGATTTCAGAAGGGCAGGTCTTGCCTCTCCAACCTGATCTTCTATGATCAGGTGACCCGCCTGGTGGATGTGGGGAAGGCTGTGGATGTGGTCTACCTGGACCTCAGCAAGGCCTTTGACACCGTCCCCCACAGCAAACTGCTGGCTAAGCTGTCAGCTCATGGCTTGGACTGCAACACTCAGTGCTGGGTTAAGAACTGGCTGGAGAGTGGTGGTGAATGGTGCCACCTCTAGCTGGAGGCCAGTCACCAGTGGCGTCCCCCAGGGATCAGTGTCGGGCCCCATCCTATTTAATATCTTCATTGATGATCTGGATGAGGGGATTGAGACAGACATCAGTAAATTTGCAGATGACACAAAGTTGGGCCCGTTAGAGGGCAGAAGGGCCCTGCAGAGGGACCTCGACCGGCTGGACAGATGGGTGGAGTCCAACGGGATGGCATTCAACAAGTCCAAGTGCTGGGTGCTGCACTTTGGCCACAACAACCCCATGCAGTGCTACAGGCTGGGGTCAGAGTGGCTGGAGAGCTCCCAAGCAGAGAGGGACCTGGAGGTGCTGGTTGACAGCTGGCTGAACATGAGGCAGCAGTGTGCCCAGGTGGACAAGATGGCCAGTGGCATCCTGGCCTGCATTAGGAATAGTGTGGCCAGCACGAGCAGGGAGGTGATTGTGCCCCTGTGCTCTGCACTGGTTAGGCCACACCTTGAGTCCTGTGTCCAGTTCTGGGCCCCTCAGTTTAAGAAGGACATCGAGACACTTGAACGTGTCCAGAGAAGGGCAACAAGGCTGGTGAGAGGCCTTGAGCACAAGCCCTATGAGGAGAGGCTGAGGGAGCTGGGATTGTTTAGCCTGGAGAGGAGGAGACTCAGGGGCAACCTCATTGCTCTCTACAACTACCTGAAAGGTGGTTGTAGCCAGAACAGGTTGGTCTCTTCTCTCTAGCAACCAGCACCAGAACAAGAGGACAAAGTCTCAAGCTGCACCAAGGGAGGTTTGGGCTCGAGGTGTGGAGGAAGGTTCTTCACTGAGAGAGTCATTTGTCATTGGAATGGGCTGCCCAGGGAGGTGGTGGAGTCACCGTCCCTGGAGGTGTTCAAGAGGGGATTGGACGTGGCACTTGGTGCCATGGTCTAGTCATGAGGTCTGTGGTGACAGGTTGGACCCGATGCTCTTTGAGGTCTCTTCCAACCTTGCCGATACTGTGATACTGTGATACTGTGATACTGGCTAGGCCACACCTTGAGTCCTGTGTCCAGTTCTGGGTCCCTCAGTTTAGGAAAGATGTTGAGTTGCTGAACGTGTCCAGAGAAGGGCAACAAAGTTGGTGAGGGGGCAAATTAAACAAATACTGCAGACAGAGTATCAGAAGAGTATCCTGACTGTCTTCTGGAATAACCCTTCACACTGAACACCCCAGATGTAACCTCTGTTTGTAAAGCATCACTGGGGTGACAAAGAAAAGGGTGAAGTAGGTTCTTGAAAATTAGTTTGGTCTGGGAAAAGATGTATTGAAATGCTCCCAATCAAATCCTAGAAACCTTCACATATTGAGGGATTTTCTCAGTCATAATTAAACCTCAGAGCACTTCCAGTCTTTCCAATGATGCTTCCTTAGCACACCAGCAGCCTCACACAACTGCATCATTCATCTGTTTCTGGTACTTTTAGCTTAAGCTTCCTATGCAGTTGCCTGATTAAATTACCTGGTGCTTTCTGCTCTTTTGCTTAGCTTTGCCCTAGCAGGGAACAAATGCAGCTGTTCCTCCACTTCCAAAAATTGTCCTTTGGGTTTTTTCTCTTTTAAGCTTTGCCAACTGCAAGCCCAGTACCTTACACAAAACAGTACAAACCTCCAGACCAAGATTTTAAGAAACAGGTGCCTGGGAATTAGGCCTACATTTTCATCTGTACACTGAGCCTCACTTTCCAGAGGTCCAGGAGGAAAGGTATTTGTGAACTTTTATCTTTCTGTGACAACAAACTAAACCTAGGAAACCGTTTGCTGAAGTAAGAATACTTTTTCTTCTTCAAAGCAATAAAAAGCCACAAGCCTTTTCTACTAAAACAGAAATGGTTTGAAGAATTAGTAGAGAAAAATAGTAGCTATGTTTTAAAAGCACCCTCTACGTTATCTAATAAGGGCTTGAATGTATTGTCTTCTTTAGATTAGCACATTTACCATCTTTAAGCAAAAGTGTAGCTGAAGTCATGAGGTCAACCAGCACCACCCATGAATTTGCCTAGCAGAGGCAGAGTATAGGCAAAGGAACGGCCTGCTACATCAGTTACAGGACAAATTCCTTGTGCTTGCCACAAGACGTCACATTTCCTGTTATGCTTTACTGTTCAGTTTGTAGTCTCCTTCACTTATTCATGGTGGAGAAGCATGCTGATGCTATTTGTGCTTGCCTAGATGCATTAACTCAGACTGTTAAGGATACTGTGACCCATTTGCATTCCCACTCCAGGATTGATTCTATCACTCTTATTCACAGTGAGTAATGCTGCTGACTTAAGGTGCAACATCCCCTATGCACAATGACATTATTATATTGGATGATTTAATCTCAGCAGTTCAGTAATGACATGCTATTGGCTATGCACATGCATACAATATCCCAACTCATCCTTCCACCTCATATCCAAGTCCATGTACAGCCATGGTGATGAGTAAGCTACCCAGCTCCCAGATCCTGAGAGATCCTGGGAGATCATGCTCTTCCTAGTATTCAAGGCAGGCCCATGATTTTATTTTATATTGCTATTCTACAAAAATGATTCATTTCAAATTATCTTACCAGAATCCAACAAAAGAAATTCTAAAACAAGTAGAAAAACATGCTGGCATATTTTCACATGAAAAGCAGTTTGTCAGATGCGTTGGGTTTTTTCTTCCTTGAGATCTAAATATGCAAAACAAATCCCAGAACTAAAATTCTCATGACCAACTTTGCTTTCCTTACCCATTTTCCTTCTCTAAAATCTAACAAGTTCCAGCAAGACAGTTTGAAATTATGACCATTGCATGAGCAGCAGAGAAATTTCCATTCTTTTTCACATAGCAAAGACCACAGCTGGAACACCCAGGCCAGGCTGATTTTTTTTCCCCCGAGGAAAATAAAATCATTTGCCTTGCCAAAGGGGAGCATTATCTGTTGTACCACAGCAGAAATTGATGGAAAACATCTTTCATAGGAAAATTTTGCTCTCCTGAAACTGTTATTTGCAATAAATGTGATCTTACATTTCTCAAATGAATAGTCATACTAATTTGGTTATTCTGCTTATGGTTAAAAAAACCAAACCAAACCAACCAACCAAACAAACCAACCAACCAAACCAAACCAAACCAAACCAAACCAAACCAAACCAAAACAAAACAAAACAAAACAAAACAAAACACAACAAAAAAGACCCCACCTATCTGCCAATGTGTAGGCTGCCGTGTAGGCTGCCATGTATACTACATGAAGTGATTTAGAGCCTTCTATTCAGGTCCAGCAGATAGAGACCCATTTCAAAATGTTTGCTTACTTTTCAAACGCAATGACAATGGCAACAGTGCCAAAGGCAACACACATGGAGATTATTCTTCTTCTGGGAACAAACTCCTCCAAATATTTCCGAAAGGTTCTGTGGGACAAGTGCCTGTCTCTGTCCTATCTCACTCAAGCTATAGTCACTCCTCGGCTCAGCCTTTGAGCCCTGACTTCTTTTTTAGCTTGGGAGTTCAGTTTTCCTCTCTACTCCCTCCCTTCTCCAAGGCTGACCCAGTCTTCCTGTTGTGGACATGTCTCTTTGGTGGGCAGCTGCTCCCAGGAGAAAGAAGGATGGTAGCATCATTTGTCAGCCTATGTGGAGCTCTTGCTGAGGAGCAAGTGCTGCTTCTTATTCATGTATCTGATCCTTTCAGATCAGATCCTTAACTTTTTTGACTTGTTTTCCTTTCTGATCTCTCCATTTCAATCGAATGTGTAGCCATTGCTAACTTAGCATTCAAGCTTCTCCAAAGGGGTCCCTCTGCTTCCTGAGCTGGCAACCACTTGCCTTCAAAAAGGCTACATTATGTTAAAATATTAAAATATATATAAAAGTCAAAAACGACACGCTGTTTTATAAGCAGGACATCAATTAGAGCCTTCTTTCCAATGGATTTTGCTTTGTCACTGGAATCTTAATGGTCTGAACTAATCAGAATCAAGCTTAGAAGGATAGTGTTACTGAAAATGGAAGTGTCCAGTTAGGAAATTCAGACTTAAAAACAAATGAGCAAGCTGCAGCAATATAAACTGTGGTAGTGTTTCTCTGTGTTTTCACTATCACGGAGTGAGTACTTGGTGCATGCTCCTGCCTTGCAACACTGCCCACTAAATGTAAGGCCCTTTACTCATACCTCTGAAGCACATGCTCCCTGACATTTGCTGTGTTGTAGGAACACATACAGGGGTAGTTACCAAGGAGTAGCTGGCACATAGTAAACCATAGAATGATAGAATGGTAGAGGTTGGAAGGGGTCTCTGGAGATCATCTAGACCAACCCTCTAGGCAAAGCAGGATCACCTAGGGCAGGTGGGTTATGAAAGTTTCCACAGAAGGAGACTCCACAACCTCTCTGGACAGCCTGATCCAGGACTGTCACCCTTACAATAAAGAAGTTTTTCCTGATGCTGAGTCAGAATTTCCTGTGTTCCAGTTTGTACCTATTTCCCCTCATCCTGTGACAGAGCACCACTGAAAACAGACTACCCCTTCTTGATATCCACCTTTTAGATACTTAAAGACTTCAATAAGATCCCCTCTCAGCCATCTCTTCTGCAGATTAAATATCCCCAGCTCTTTCAGCCTTTCCTCATAAGACAGATGTTTCAGCCCTTGTAGCACTCCATTGGACACTCTCTAGTATTTCCCTGTCCCTCTTGAACTGGGGAGCCCAGAATTTGGCACAATAATCCAGATGTGATCTCACCAGTGCAGAGTAGAGGAGGTGAGGAACCTTCCTTGGAAACATGTTACTTAATGCACCCTGGGATACCATTGGCTTTCTTGGCCACAAGGGCACATTGCTGTCCCATGGATAACTTAGTGTCCACCAGGACTCCAAGGTCCTTTTCTGTGAAGCTGCTTTCCAACACATCAGCCAGTAATCTGTACTGGTGCATGCTGTTATTCCTCCACAGGTGCAAGATTCTACACTTGTCCTTGTTGTGTTTCATTAGGGTCCCTTTTCCTCAGCTCCCCAGTCAACCTTACAGTGTGGCAGCCAATCCTCCCTCGTGTTTATCAGCAAACTGACGGAAGGCACACTTTTTCTCTTCATTCAGGTCACTGATGAAGATCACTGTATCATAGTATATTAGAGGTTGGAAGGGACCTCAAGAGATCATATGGTCCAACCCTCCTGCCAAAACAGGGTAGTCTGCACAGGAATGCATCCAGGTGGGTTTTGAGAGTCTCCAGGGAAGGGGAGTCCACAACCTCCCTGGGGGGCTGTTCCAGTGTTTCATCACCCGCACTGTAAAGAAGTTTTTCCTCATGTTTATGTGAAATCTCTACATTCAACTTTCAACCCATTGTTCCTTGTCATAATATGGTGAACCACCAAAAAGAGCTTGGCCCCATCCACTTGACACCCACCCCTCAGATACGTACATGTTGATGAGACCCCCTTTCAGCCCCAGAGATCTCAGTCTCTCTTCATAGGGGGGATGCTCAAGTCCCCTAATCATTCTTGTGGCTCTCTGTTGGATTCTCTCCAGCAGGTCTCTGTCTTTCTTGTACTGGGGAGCCCAAAACTCGATGCCGTATTCCAGGTGTGGTCTCGCAAGGGCAGAGTAGAGAGGTAGAAGCACTTCCCTAGGTCTGTTGGACACACCCTTCTTGATGCACCCCAGGATACCATTGGCTCCCTTGGCCACAAAGGCACATTACTGTCCCATGGAGAGCTTGCTGTCCACTAGTACTTCAATGTCTTTCTCCACAGAGCTGCTTTCCAGCAGGACAGCCCCTAACCTGTACTGGTGCCTGCTGTTATTCTTCCCCAAATGCAGGACCCTGCACTTGTCCTTATTGAACTTCATGAATTTTGCCTGCACCCAGATCTCCAGCCTGTCCAGATCTCGTTGGATGGCTGCACAGACTGACAGGGTGTCAGCCACCTCCCCAGTTTTCTAACATCAATTAATTTGCTGAGGGTACACTCAATCCCCTCATCCAGGAAGTTGATAAAGATATTGGAGTACTGCCTCCAGTTCTGGAGCCCCTATTACAAAAGGGATGTGGACATGCTGGACCGTGTCCAGAGAAGGGCCATGAGTATGATCAGAGGGCTGGAGCACCTCTCCTGTGAGGACAGACTTAAAGAGTCGGGGTTGGGGCTGTTCAGTCTGGAGAAAAGAAGGCTCTGATGTGACCTTATTGTGGCCTTCCAGTATCTGAAGGGGGCCTACAAGAAGGCTGGGGAGGGACTTTTCAGGCTATCAGGGAGTGATAGGACTAGGGGGAATGGAATGAAGCTGGAGGTGGGGAGATTCAGGCTAGATGTGAGGAGGAAGTTCTTCACCGTAAGAGTGGTGAAGCCCTAGAAAGGGTTGTCCAGGGAGGTGGTTGAGGCCCCATCCCTGGAGGTGTTTAAGCCCAGGCTGGATGAGGCTCTGGCCAGCCTGATCTAGTGTGGGGTGTCCCTGCCCATGGCAGGGGGGTTGGAACTAGATGATCCTTGTGGTCCCTTCCAACCTTGACTGATTCTATGTTTCTGTGATATTGAACAAAACTGGACCCAATACCAATCCCTGGGGAACACCCCTGGCCACAGGCCTCCAAGCTGACTCCGTGCCAGTGGTGATGACCTTCTGAACTGTTCTGTCAAGCCAGTTTTCAATCCACCTCATGGACCAGCTGTCTATGCTGCATTTCCTAAGTTTTCCTATGAGGATGCTATGTGAGACAGTATCAAAAGCTTTGCTGAAGTCAAGGTATATGACATCTACTGCCCTTCCCTCATCCATCCATTTGGTCATAATTTCATAGAAGGCAATCAGATTAGTCAGATAGGATCTTCCCTTGGTAAATCCATGTTGGCTGCTCCTGATAACCTTCTTGTCTTCCATGCAGTTAGAGATGACCTCTAGGATGAGCTGCTCCATCATCTTTCCAGGAATGTTGAACAAGATGTTGAACAAGACTGAACCCAGTACTGACCTTTGGGGAAGACCACTAACTGCAGGCCTCCAACTGGTCTCTGACATGTCAATCACAACTTTCTGAACCCTACTGTTTAGCCAGCTCTCAATCCATGCCACTGTCCACTCTTCTAACCCACATTTTCTGAAATTCCCTACATGTCATGGGAGGTAGTATCAAAAGCCTTACTAAAGTCAAGGTAGGCAACATCCACTGCCCTCTCTTCTATCCATTCAGTCACACCCTCGTGGAAGGCTGTAATATTAGCCAAACCTGATTTCCCCTTGGTAAGTTCATGATAGTGTTTTAGTGGGTTCTTTGGTTCATGAATCAGCACAGCTTATCACAGGTGCCGTGAAGGCACAGCGTGCTTTTATTAAAGGGCAGACAAGTTTATGTTACATAATGGCGTAGCACAAACAGAAGGGTAGACCTGTGTTACCCACAGCTCCAAAGAGGCACAAACAGAAAATTAGGCACAAAACAAAGAGCTAGACACAGGTTACCAGGCTCGGGAGATTTTAAATGGTGGGGGGCAGTCAGCACCCCAATCCCAGCAGGTGTCCCCACTGCTCAGCAGATGGTTGGTGCAGCTGCCAGAACCCACCCTGCCATTGCAGGTACCCCAGGTTAAATGGGGCCAGCATCCCATGATGTTGGGCCAAGACATCCCAGAAGGCTGGGCTTTGGGGGCAAAAGCCCCTCCGCATTATGCCATCATGTTACATAACCTCCATCCCCTATTGCTCATGTATGCAGCCCACTCAGGGGTCATGGTGCCCCCGTCCAGCAATTCCCTTCCTCCTCTTCATCTTCCTGCAGGTCCGTTTGCCCTGTACCAGGCATTTAGAGGGCATTTGCATTCAGTGAGCTAATCAACACATTCCTAGCCCTACTTTGTTTATAAAACAGAGAACTTTAAGACTCTTGTTTTTCATAGCTTTAGCCTTTCTTATCAGCCAGATGGGTACTTCTGATCAGATACAAATTAACCCTTTCCCACCACAGATAGCTACTACTGATAACCTTTATTTCATCCATGTGCTTAGAAATGACCCTCAGAATTAACTGCTCCATCACCTTTCCATGGATGCAGATAAGGCTGACTGGTCTGTAATTTTCTGGGTCTTCCTTCTTGCCCTTTTTAGAAGACTGGGGTAACATTTACTTTCCTCTGGTCCTCAGGTACCTCTCCTATTCTCCACAGTCCTTCAAAAAGTGATGCAGAGTTGCTCAGCAACAACATCAAGCCAGCTCTTCCAGCTTTCACAGGTGCATCCTGTTGGGGCTCATGGATTTGTATGTGTTCAGTTTACCAAAATGATCTCTAACCCATTCTTCACTGACCAAAGGAAACTCTTCTTTCTCTCTTATCTCCAGGGACTGGGATTCTTGAAAGCTGGTCTTAGCAGTAAAGACTGAAGTAAAGAAGGCATTCAGTAACTCCACCTTCTGTGCACCCTCAGGCTGATTTGGGACCTCTGCTTGGACCTCAAGAACAAAAGGAAAGTCTATGGCCTTTGGAAGGGGGAACAGGTCTCTCATGAGGACTATAAAGATGTAGTGAAGCTATACAGGGGGGAAATTAGGAAAGCCAAAGCATAGCTAGAGCTCAACCTAGCTACAGCTGTCAAGGATAATTAAAAAATGTTTCTATAAATTCATTAACAGCAAAAGAAGGACTGGAGGAAATTCTCCATCCTTTACTGGATGCAGAGGAAAGTATAGTGACTAAGGATGAGGAGAAGACTGAGGTGCTCAATGCCTACTTTGCCTCAGTCTCTAGCAGTGGAACCAGTAGTTCCTTGAACACTCAGCCTCATTAACTAGGAGTCCCACAATAAATGAGGGAGTGGTCACTGACCTGCTATGCTGGTCAAGTCTATGGGGCTGGATGGGCTACACTCAAGGGTGCTGAGGGAGTTGGCAGATATGCTCACCAAACCACTTTCCATTACTTACCTGAGGTCCTTGCTAACTGGGGAGGTCCCAATCGACTGGAGGGTAGCAAATGAAGAAAGAAGGATGTGGGAAACTACAGACCTGTCAGTCTGAACTTGGTACCAGGGAAGGTCATGGGGCAGGTCCTCTTGAGTGCCATTACATGACATATAGAGACCAACCAGGGGATCAGGCCCAGTCAGCATAGGTTTATGAAGGGTAGGTCCTGCCTGACCAACCTGGTCTCCTTCTATGACAGGATAACCTGACTGTTGGATGAGGGAAAGGCTGTGGACAGACTTTCGAAAGGCCTTTGACACTGTCCCCACAGAATTCTTGTGGATGAACTGGCTGCTCGTGGCTTGGATGAGCACAGGCTCTGCTGGATAAAGTACTGGATGGAGGAACAGGCCCAAAGAGTGGTGGTCAATGGAGTTAAATCCAGCTGGTGGCCGGTCACAAGTGGTGTTCCTCAGGGCTCAGTGTTAGGACCACTTCTGTTTAACATCTTTGTTGATGCCCTTGATGAAGACATAGAGTGTGTCATTAGCAAGTTTGCAGATGACACCAAGTTAGGTGGGAGTCTTGACCTTCATGAAGGTAGGAAGGCTCTACAGAGGGACTTGGATAGATTGGATTGATCGGTCAATGTTAACAGGACAAGCTTCCCCCTCTCCCTGCTCCCTTCCCTCCTCCCTGTACACAGGACAAGAGAAAGAAGACTGGAGCTTTAGCTTGTTAGTACATAGTCACAACAAAGGGACGCAGCCAAGGTCAGCAAACTAGCAGAAAACACCCGATAGAGCAAAGAAGCTGAAAAGAGATAAAACATTAATGTACACAACTAGATTCATGTTGGTAAACAGACCTATGGGATTATTTAGACCTTATCATTATTTTCCTTTTTACATCCAATGGTGATTTATTTACATTCTATGAGTCTCTGTTTAAGATCTGTGGAAAATTTTCTAAGGACAGCCTAAAAGTACTGCAGTCACAACAACCCACAATGCTACAGGCTTGGGGAAGTGTGGCTGGAAAGCTGTCTGGCAGAGAGGGACCTGGGAGTTCTAATCGACAAGCAACTGAATATGAGCAAGGAGTGTGCCCAGGTGGACAAGAAAGCCAATGGCATAGTTTCATAGTTTCAGTCAGGGTTGGAAGGGACCACAAGGATCATCCAGTTCCAACCCCCCTGCCATGGGTAGGGACACCCCACACTAGATCAGGCTGGCCAGAGCCTCATCCAGCCTGGGCTTAAACACTTCCAGGGATGGGGCCACAACCACCTCCCTGGATAACCCATTCCAGGGCTTCACCACTCTCATGGTGAAGAACTTCCTCCTCACATCTAGCCTGAATCTCCCCACCTCCAGCTTCATTCCATTCCCCCTAGTCCTATCACTACCTGATAGCCTGAGAAGTCCCTCCCCAGCCTTCTTGGAGGCCCCCTTCAGATACTGGAAGGCCACAATGAGGTCACCTCGGAGCCTTCTCTTCTCCAAACTGAACAGCCCCAACTCCTTCAGTCTGTCCTCATAGGAGAGGTGCTCCAGCCCTCTGATCATCCTCATGGTCCTTCTCTGGACACATTCCAGCACCTCCAGATCCCTTTTGTAATAGGGGCTCCAGAACTCGACGCAGTACTCCAGGTGGGGTCTCCCCAGAGCTGAGTAGAGGGGGAGAATCACCTCCCTTGACCTGCTGGCCACACCACTCCTGATGCAGCCCAGGATCTGATTGGCTTTCTGGGCTGCAAGTGCACACTGAGAGCTCATGTTGAGCTTCTCATCCACCAGCACCCTCAAGTCTCTCTCCTCAGGGCTGCTCTCCAGCCAGTCACTGCCCAGCCTGGATTTCTGCCTGGGATTGCCTCGACCCAGATGCAGAACCTTGCACTTGGTCTTGTTGAAGCTCATGAGGTTGGCTTGTGCCCACCTCTCCAGCCTGTCAAGGTCCCTCTGGATGGCATCCCTTCCCTCCAGCATGTCTGCTGCACCACACAGCTTGGTGTCATCAGCAAACTTGCTGAGGGTGCACTCGATGCCACTGTCCATGCCACCCACAAAGATGTTGAACAAGACTGGTCCCAGGACTGATCCCTGAGGGACTCTGCTTGTCACTGGCCTCCACTGGGACATGGACCCGTTGACAGCCACTCTTTGGGTGCAGCCATCAAGCCACTTCTTTGTCCATCTAGTGGTTCATCCATCAAAGCCATGTGTCACCAGCTTGGAGACCAGGATGTGGTGTGGGACAGTGTCAAAGGCTTTGCTCAGGTCCAGGTAAATGACATCAGTTGCTCGCCCCTCATCTATTAATGCTGTGACCTGTTCATAGAAGGCCACCAGGTTTGTCAGGCAGGATTTGCCCTTGGCAAAGCCATGCTGACTGCTCCCAATCACCTCTTCACTACTCTTCTGAGTCAGTAGTGCCTCCAGGAGGATCTGCTCCATGATCTTTCTGGGCACAGAGGTGAGACTGACCTGCCTGTAGTTCCCTGGTTCCTCCTTCTTACCCTTTTTGAAAATGGGAGCAATGTTTGCCCTTTTCCAGTCTGTGGGGACTTCCCCAGTCTGCCATGACTTTTGGAATATAATAGAGAGGGGCTTAGCAACCTCATCTGCCAGTTCTCTCAGCACCCGTGGGCGTATCCCGTCAGGTCCCATGGACTTGAACACTTTCAGGTTCTTCAGGTGATCACGAACCTGAGCTTCACTTATGAAGGGCAGTTCTTCCTCCCTGTCCCTGGCATCATATTCCATGACACCAGGAGTGTGGCTGGGGGCCCTTGCAGTGAAGCCTGAGGTAAAGAAGTTATTGAGTACCTCAGCCTTTTCCACATCACTTGTGACCAATTCACCACTTTCCTTTCTGAGGGGGCCCACACCTTCCCTACTCTTCTTCTTGCCATTAATATACCTGTAGAAATTCTTAGTGCTCCCTTTAACCTCCCTGGCTAGATTCAATTCGAACTCTGCTTTGGCTTTCCTAACCAGGCCTCTTGATGCTCGGGCAGCTTCCTTATATCCCCCCTGTTCTAGCTGTCCTTCTCTCCACTTCCTGTAGAGTTTCTTTTTAAGTAATAGTGTGTCCAGTAGATCCTTGTTCATCCAGGAAGGCCTCCTAGCATTCTTTCCTGCTTTTCTCTTTGTTGGTATACATAGCTCCTGGACACAGCATCCTGGCTTGTATTAGAAATGCTGTGTCCAGCAGGAGTAGGAAGGTGATTGTCCCCTTGTGCTTGGTGCTGGTGAGGCCACACTTCAAGTACTGTGTTCAGTTTTGGGCACCTCAATAAAGGAGAGATACGGAGGTGCTGGAGTAAGTGCAGAGGAGAGCAATGAAGCTGGTGAAGGGCCTGGATAATACCTCTTATGAACAGAGTGACTGAAAGATCTGGGGCTGGTTATTTTGGAAAAGAGGAGGCTGAGGGGAGACCTCATTGCTGTCTACAACTACCTGAAAAGATGTTGTGGAGAGGTCGGTGCTAGTCTCTTCTCACAGGTCATTAGGGACAGAATAAGAGGGAATGGCCTCAAGCTGTGACTGGGTAGGGTTAGACTAGATACTAGGGAAAGTTTTTTCACAGAGTGGTCAGGCATTGGAATGGGCTGCCCAGGGAGGTGGTTGAATCACCATCCCTGGATGTGTTTAAAGGTCATTTGGATGTGGTGCTTGGGAATATGGTTTAGGGGTGAACCCTGTAGAGTAGGGTTATCTGTTCAGACAAGTTTTGTAAGAGAACCCTTGGCAGCACTGCCAGGGCACCAGAAGGTTCCCAGACTCTTCCCACAGATGCATTGAGCCATCATGGTGTTTGAAGGCAGGACTGCCTCTTCCTGCCACCTGCCACTCACTATACGCTACGTGCAGTCTCTCTGCCTTGTGGATGCTCCTTGGTTTCAAAAGGGACTGCAGTGCCTCACATGAGGAGGAAATGATGTATCATTGAACAATTCTTGTGCCATTTGGAACAAAAGTGCTATATGGTTCTAGGTCACAGCCATACATAGCTGTGAATCACTTCAGGTGGCTTCCTTCATACAGCCTCTTTTCTTTGCTCAGAGCCCAAGAAAAAGGAATTGCAATGGATTTTTTGCAAATGACAAATGCTTAGCTGCTTCAGAAATTTTCAGTTAAATCCAGAGGGGCATGAATAGCAATAAAGCAATCTCTGTAGGTCCTCTTGCACATTCCTCCTCTGAGCAACAAAGTAATTGGTCATTGGAATGTGCTGCCCAGGGAGGTGATGGAGTCACCATCCCTGGAGGTTTTCAAAATAGGATTGGACATGGCACTTGAAGCCATGGTTTAGTTAGTCATGAGGTGTTAGGTATTTGGTAACAGGTTGGCCTTGATGATCTCTGAGGTCTTCTCCAACCTGGTTAATTCTATGATTCTAAAGCAGTCACACAGCATAACATCATACTAGATAGATACATCTTTGGAGCTTACTCATTTAAATCTCAATATTGTACAGAAGAAGATTGAAAAAAAATATAAAGTGACATTAGTTCCAACAAGAAAAAGCTGCACAACAAAATAGCCCACAATTTGTGGAAAAATAGTGACTGCTACTTTATGAAATGCTGGTGTGGCAGAGGACCACATCTCCTGGGTTTATCTTCTCTTCCGACTCCTCTGAACATGTACCACTGTTCTTGATGGCTGGGATAAAGAAACTAAGCATAAATAGTTGGGAACATTGTACCATTCACAAATCTAAAGGTGTGCACATGTTTGTAGCAATCAGCAAGATGCAGGATAATATAGACAATAGATAATCGGGGTCAGTTAAAGGTCTCTGCAAGATAGTAGTAGACACTCAGTTCCTCTCATTTCTTCTGTGAAGTGGAAGGAGCTTTGCTTTCTTCTGTCGGTGGCATCCATTGCCTAGGAAACATGGGTCCCTGACACCCTCAGTGGTGTTAAAGGACAAGAAGCAGTACTGGGGACATCATATCTCCCGTTCCACCTTTATCTTTCTGGAAAAAAGGAAAAGGCAAAAAAAAATAATTGGTCTTGATACAATCTGTATGATACAATCCAAATTACAGGACTTATAATGTATACATCTTAATTAGGCTGTGTGATCATTGTCTTAGTTTAAAGGAGTGAGACATAAGCTCTTTAGCCCTTCTTAAAGGAGTGTAATAAAATGTATGTTTATATATTTTATATTTAATATTTTGGGTGATGGTATCTTTTGGACATCACCGTGACTTATTTACAAAGTATATTTGCAGGATCTGTTATTCATTTGTGGGTATTACATTCCACATGTGAACACAGTTAAGCAATTTAAACACATAACTGAGAATTTTCAATACAGTGACTCAAACTGGAACTAGAGGTGCTGTGATCTGCAGCTTCCCACAGGGGGATTCTGTAGCAAATTACCTGGGTACTCACATGGACATGCTCCTTTGTCCATTATCTTCCCAGATGCTGTAACTATAATTCAAGTGGCTCTAGGCTTGGAGGAGGCAAGGGGACCTCTCTCTTGTGCGCTCCATCACAGCACTCTTGGAGTGTTGGTTGTCTTGATCCAGGACAGCAGCACTCTGCACTGGGTTAGGAACTGGCTGCAGGGCTGTGCCCAGAGTGGTGATGAATGGTGCCACATCCAGCTGGCAGCCAGTCACTAGTGGTGTCCCCCAGGAATCAGTGCTGGGCCCAATCCTGTTCAGCATCTTTATTGATGGCATGGATGAGGGGATCATCATCAGTAAGTTTGCAGACAACACCAAGCTGGGGGCAGGAATTGATGTGTTAGAGGGTGGGAGAGCTCTGCAGAGGGACCTTGACAGGCTGGACAGATGGGCAGAAACCAATGGCATGAGATTTAACACATCCAAGTGCCGGGTTCTACACATTGGCCACAACAACTCCCTGCAGTGCTACAGGCTGGGGTCAGAGTGTCTGGAGAGTGGCCAGGCAGAGAGGGACCTGGGGGTGTTGGTAGATAGCAGGCTGAACATGAGCCTGCAGTGTGCCCAGGGAGCCAAGAAGGCCAATGGCATCCTGGCGTGCATCAGGAAGAGTGTGGCCAGCAGGAGCAGGGAGGTCATTCTGCCCCTGTACACTGCACTGGTTAGGCCGCACCTTGAGTCCTGTGTCCAGTACTGGGCCTCTCAATTTAGGAAAGATGTTGAGTTGCTGGAACGTGTCCAGAGAAGGGCAACAAAGTTGGTGAGGGATTTGGAACACAAGCCCTATGAGGAGAGGCTGAGGGAGCTGGGGTTGCTTAGCCTGGAGAGGAGGAGACTCAGGGGTGACCTTATTGCTCTCTACAACTACCTTAAGGGAGGTTGTAAACAGGCTGAGGTTGGTCTCTTCTCCCAGGCAGCCAGTACCAGAAGAAGAGGACACAGTCTCAGGCTGTGCCAGGGGAGGTTTAGGCTGGATGTTAGGAAGAAATTCTTCATAAAGAGAGTGATTGCCCATTGGAATGGGCTGCCCAAGAAGGTAGTGGAGTCACCATCACTGGAGATGTTTAGGAGGAGACTTGATGGGGTGCTTGGTGCCATGGTTTAGTTGATTAGATAGTGTTGGATGATAGGTTGGACTTGATCTTCAAGGTCTCTTCCAACCTCGTCCTATTCTATTCTATTCTATTCTATTCTATTCTATTCTATTCTATTCTATTCTATTCTATTCTATTCCATTCCATTCCATTCTATATTATATTATATTATATTATATTATATTATATTATATTATATTATATTACTATTCTATTCAGGTGCAGGCCCAGCTCTGGTTTGCCTGCTAGGACAAGCTCTTCAGCTGTAACTCCAGCAGCAATTGGCTCTTGCTGCTCCCTGGGTGAGAACAAGACAAATTGTCTACAGTCTTGTTTGGTTAAATACTGTCCCAAGACAGTTTATGCCCTTTGGTAACAGAGAAACCTGATAGCTGAGCCTACAGGATGGGGCATATCCAAACATGTCCGGGGCACACGCAGTTCACAGCTGTGTTACAAGGTTAGTTACATGTGCTACACATTTACCTGGGCCATCTGGACCATGTTTGCACATTCACAGCTGCTTAACCCATTGTCTGGGTTAGAGCATGTTTTGGGGCTTGCCCTTTCATGACAAGGAGTTAAAGACAACACTCCACACTAGATTGGAAAGAATTAGAAGTTGAAATGAAAGTACTATTCATAAGTACATACAACAGTACAAAAGCACATAAAATACACAATATGCATAGTCCACTGCAGTTACGGTTCTACAAGAACCTTCTTAGACCAAAGCTTCATCATCCACCTCCCTCCAATCCAACCAAAACCCCAGGCCTCTAATGCTTTCCCCCTGCCCAGGCCTGTCTACCCCCATACCAAGAGACCTGGCTAAAATTCAGCTTGCCAGCTCCAGGTCACAGCCAGGCCACTCCAGGCCACATTCCCCTGCATAGCAAAGATAAAGGAGCCTGACAGGAAGGGAGAGTCTGCGGGAGAAGGGGCTGGACAGCTTGTGTTTTTCCCTTATAAAGGCGAGATGCAGGAATTGTGGGAAGAGAATAACAATTTCCTGTGTCCACCCACTGGGCTGGACTGTTCAGGTCCTTGTACCCTCTGGCACTCTGGAGGAATCAGGTCTGTGGTTAGGACATAGACCTCAATCTGTAACAGTCATCAAAGCTGAGCAATTTATTAGCCTGTGATTTAGAAATATGAATCTGCTTATCTTCTTAACACCTGAACAGGGTAATACCAATGCTATCACTCTTGTTTAACACCTGAGAAATGGAGAGAAATGGAGGCACTGAAAACTAAGGGGTTTACTTAATGCAATCCTTAACTTTGTAATGCTGAATTGCAAAGCAAAAGGTGTCAAATTACATTTAATTCAGCACTAGCTCCGACCCAGTAAATCCTGATGAAAGGCAAAATACTCTACTCATCATAGGTGCAAGGCTGTTGCCCATTTCTGGCTGTCTTGAAATGTGCAGAGGGATCCCACATCTGCTAAGGCAGAGGAAGACTGATCTCACACTTCCTTTACACAGACACGTGTCATAGCAAACCTCTTGTATTGGATAAAGAAAGCAGAGAATAGGCAGTTTGTGGAATACTACAAGACTTGGACATAGTCAAGATGCCAAGTTACTAAGCTGTGCCAAGACTTTGCTTCAGTTACACGTGTCAGAGAGAACTCAAGCAGCTACAGAGTTTGGCAGCACTTGAGCTGGAATTGGCAGAACTTTTGGAGACATCCAAAAGGTGCCTCCATCTTTCTGTGGGCTAAGGAAGAAAGGATTTATCCAAAGTTATCCAGAATATCTGTAAGAGAGAAAGGGTATGAAAAGAGACCTCTGAAGCTCCAGGTCAGTGCCTTCTCATTGCACTATATACCCTTGCACAAGTGTATCTGTAATTGAATTTTTTTTTCCCAAGTCTCTAATTTTTTTACTGTCTGTTCAAGGTATACAAACATTTCTTTTATATTAATAAACCTACTATTACTTAATATTTTTGTCCCCACATAGTGCCTTGTCCTTGGAGCACTTTATAAGGAAGAAAAGTAAATTGGTTTGGGGCATCAATTTTCTTGTAGTTTCTGGTCATGTCTTGGACCTGGACATAAAGAACTATTTAGCAAATCATCAAATGGTGTGAGCCCACTTACAATTTTTTGGGCAGCTCTAAATAAAAAAAAAATCTCCCTGTCTTGGTCAGACATAAACTGTGTGTTTTTAGAGGCATCTGACAGCATCTTTGGGATCTTAACCAGCAGAGCTTATGAAAGCCACTGTGTCACTTGTGAAAATTTTGTATGGACAGAAATGGGGAGCCTGCTTTCTCCTTCACCGCACACATACACAAAGGTGTACAGCTGGAACCACACCTGCTATGCAGAGCCATACTGTTCTGAGAAGAAACCTCATTCTCTTTCTTAGTGAGCCACCAGGCTGTATACAAACAAGGCCTTTCTTCCTATGTCTTTTGAAATATGCAGGAGCACAATCATTTCCCTTAGCAGTGTCAATATTTAATAATAATTGCAGTTCTTTTTCCTTATCTGAAATGCATAATATATTGGCAAAAGTAATAAAAAATTTGTGCACAAAAATGTTGAGAAAGAATCACATTTACTTTTTGGAACATACAATTCAGCATTTTTCCACAATATTAGACAACTTTCTTCTTCTTTTCCTCTTTATTTCCCCCCAAAAATTCTGTTAAATTAACTGGGATGATCCCCTCGTAACATGACATCATATTATAGCTACAGTCCCACCACAGTTCTGCTCACTGAAATACCAAAGATGTCAACATGAAACTAGTAGCCAAATCATTTGAACTAACAGTTTTCTTAGATGTTGGAGTTAGTTAGCATTATGGAAGTCATCTGCATGTCTCTCTGATGAGCTCCACACACAAAACCACCCAAGTGCTGCTGCATCTGTTAACTTTATTGCTAAGATTAATATCCACATTTGTTCATCACATGTAGGGCTCCAAAGAGAAGTCATTGTGCTAGATTGCAATATACTACTTCCCAACTACTCAGTTTCTGAGCCAAGCCTGTGTACACAGACTGCAACATGTGACAGGTGAGTAAAATTTTAAGAGTAATTCTCATCAGTCTGTAGATGTGGGGACAAAGCATCAGATGAATAAACTTGCTAGTAGCAAAATGTTCTGTGAGACAGCTTCATTTTAAAATACTGTGGTGTAAAAATTCCTTGGAAAAGTCTCAGAAATCTTTTTTCTAAGATTAGTAACTGATGGTGTCGCTAGACCTGGAATTGGCAAAAGCCATTTATTTTCTTCTAAATTCAGAGGAGCAGCTGGTCCGTAGGCATATGTGAAATACAGAATGACATTTTAAAGCCTCAACCAATCACCGCTAGTAAGATAACAGCAGGCTGGAAACTCCAGCAAGGTCAGTAGTGTGTGAAGGAGACAGAGACAGTTGCACAGCAGACAAACACAAGAACTTCCACAGGTTTAAAATCATCAGCAGAGCAAGATGAGAAATACAAATTTCACATGTTTCTTGCAGCACTGGCTTTGATTTTTTCAAATTGTATGTAAAACTTTCCACCCTACTGCAAATGAAAACAAGGTAACTGATTCTTGTCCTCTGTTACCATAATCCACTTTGCCTTACTGTTAAAAGGGCAGCACAAACCTAAGTTACTACAAACAAATAAAACATCTTTATCTATGAAAAAGAAATGCTACAAAGAGTGGAAGAGAGGACAGCTGGAATGGGGGGCATATGAGGAAGCTGCCTGAGCATCAAGAGACCTGGTTAGAAAAGCCAAAGCTCAGTTAAAATTAAATCTAGCCAGGAAGATCAAGGGGAACAGTGAAAATTTCTATAGGTATATTAATGGGGAGAAGATGACTAGGGAAGGTGAGGGCCCCCTCAGAAAGGAAACTGATAGAATAAAAGAGAATAGCATAAACCAGGTTGGAAGAGACCTTCAAGATCATTGTGTCTAACCTATCAACCAATCCAACTCACTTACCAATCCAACCCATCTAATCAACTAAACCATGGCACCAAGCACCCTATCAAGTCTCCTCCTGAGCACCTCCAATGATGGTGACTCCACCACCTCCACAGGCAGCCCATTCCAATGGGCAATCACTCTCTCTGTAGAGAACTTCTTCCTAGCATTCAGCCTAAACCTCCCCTGGCGCAGCCTGAGACTGTGTCTTCTTGTTCTAGTGCTGGCTGCCTGGGAGAAGAGACCAACCTCTGCCTGTCTACAACCTCCTTTCAGGTAGTTGTAGAGAGCAATAAGGTCACCCCTGAGTCTCCTTTTCTCCAGGCTAAGCAACCCCAGCTCCCTCAGCCTCTCCTCACAGGGCTTGTGTTGGCAAATGCCATAGAAAAGGCTGAGGTTCTCAATTACTTCTTTACCTCAGTCTTCACTAGCAAGGGCTCCAGCTACACTCCTAGAATAATGGAAGAAAACATCAGGGACTGGAAGAAGGAACTGCCCATTGTGAGTGAAGAGCAGGTTCCTGACCATCTGAAGAACCTGAAAGTATTTAAGTTTGTGGGATACGATGGGAGACACCCCCAGGTGCTGAGGGAACTAGCAGATGAGGCTGCTAAACTGCTCTCTATTGTATTCCAAAAGTCATGGCAGTCTGAGGAGGTCCCCACTGACTGGGAAAGGGGACACATAACCTCAATTTTCAAAAAGGGAAAGAAGGATGACCCAGGGAACTATAGGCCAGTCAGTCTAACCTCTGTGCCCAGAAAGATCATGGAGCAGATCCTCCTGGAGGCACTGCTGAGACAGAAAAATAACAAAGAGATGATTGGATACAATCAACACAGCTTCACCAAGGGCAAATCCTGCCTGACAAACCTGGTGGCCGTCTATGACAAGGTCACAACATTAATAGATAAAGGCTGAGCAATTGATGTCATTTACCTGGACCTGAGCAAAGCCTTTGACACTGTCCCACATGACATCCTGGTGTCTTGTGACAAGCTGGTACAGTATGGGTTTGATGCATGGACCATTGAGTGGATAAAGAACTGGCTCAATGGCCACACCCAAAGGATGGCTGTCAATGGGTCCATGTCTAGGTGGACACCAGTGACAAGTGGAGTCCCTCAGGGATCAGTACAGGGACCAGTCTTGTTTAACATTTGTTGGCAACATGGACAGTGGCATTGAGTGCACCCTCAGCAAGTTTGCTGTCAACACCAAGCTGTGTGGTGCAGCAGACATGCTGGAGGGAAGGGATGGCATCCAGAGGGACCTTGACAGGCTGGAGAGGTGAGCCTTTGACAACCTTACGAGGTTCAACAAGACCAAATGTAAGGTCCTGCATCTGGGTTGGGATGCAGGCTGGGCAGTGAGTGGCTTGAGAGCAGCCCTGAAGAAAAGGACTTGAGGGTGCTGGTGGATGAGAAGGTCAACATGAGCCAGCAGTGTGCACTTTCAGCCGAGAAAGCCAATCAGATCCTGGGCTGCATCAAGAGAAGCAGAGCCATCAGGTCAAGGAAGGTGATTCTCCCTCTCTACTCAGCTCTGGTGAGACCCCACCTAGAGTACTGTGTCCAATTCTGGAGCCCCTAATACAGGAAGGATCTGGAGGTGCTGGAAGGTGTCCAGAGAAGGGCTATGAGGATGATCAGAGGACTGGAGCACCTCTCCTATAAGGACAGACTGAGAGAGTTGGGACTATTCAGTCTGGAGAAGAGAAGGCTCTGAGGAGACCTTATTGTGGCCTTCCAGTATCTGAAGGGGACCTACAAGAAAGCTGGTGAGGGACTTTTTAGGGTGTCAGGTAATGACAGGACTAGGGGGAATGGAACAAAACTAGAAATGGGTAGATTCAGATTGGATGTTAGGAAGAAGTTTTTCACCATGAGGGTGGTGAGACACTGGAACAGGCTGCCCAGTGAAGTTGTGGACATCTCATCCCTGGGGGATTTTACGACGAGAGTAGGTGTGGCTCTGAGCAACCTGATCTAGTGTTAGGTGTCCCTGCCCATGGTAGGTGGCTTGGAACTAGATGATCCTTGAGGTGCCTTCCAACTCTAACAATTCTATGATTCTATAAGCACTGGGAGCATTACCCTATTTAGCCCTACCCTCTCAGTTTTATGCAGAATAATGGTATGAGCTGTTTCCTCCGTGGACCTGCCAACTTGCCACCTGATTGTGCCTGCAGGGCAGTTGAGTCCATGAAAATAACACTCCCCAGAGCTGGCCTGTCTTGTCTTACAATAATGTTGCTCCTTTTCCTTACTGAACACCCTCTCATTCTATGCATAGATGCACAAAGTCCTTGATTCTCTTTTTAAATGGCTTGTGTAACTTCAACCTAAAGCTATTGGATTTTATGCATTTAAAGTGCTGTACAATACAAAGTCAGTTTTGTGGCCTAGAACAGTTATGTGTCAAAAATAAGCATAAGGTTTTGATTCTGCTGCAGATCACACAATTCTTCACAAAATATACCAGCTGAATAATAAAAAGCTGCACCATAAAAAATCAGCTAGTTATATTACTATAGCTCAAGCAACAAGTATGTGCTTCATGCAGATGTAATGGGGCAAGATCTGTGCCTATCCCTCTCTAGCTCAATTGGCTGCTTCAGAAGGATAGGTCCTCTACTGACTGTACTTCCAGGGCTAAAATCAACTCATAGGAACTTATTTTCAAGCGATGGAGGAGTCTTGTGCAGCACACTGCCAGTGTTCTCTAGCACTGCTTGCATCATCAAACCTTCATCTCTCAAATACTACCCTAGTTCCACTTTGAAAACTGGTTTACTACAAAACTGAGGAAGGAGATCCAAAAGAGAAGCATATCGTAACAGTGAATACTTACAAACACTCTCATTGTGAAGAGTTGGAACTGTACTAGTAACAACACACTCATCATTTAGGAGGATAAAGGTGATTTGTTTGATGCCTAGGGACAACAGAGAAACAAAACAACTGAAGAGCTGTTTAGAATGACTGATGCTGTTCAAGACAAAACTGAGAATCACCATGTAGCAACAATTTTCTGTCACACTTTCAGGGTCTTGCTGACCCTACGAGTGAATTACATTAATCTCGGTCTTATTCAAGTTGGAAGAAGGCTTGTAGTGAAATGAAAAGATATTCATGGAAAGAAGAGACCATAATTCTATTATATCTTGGACAACTGGACCAAGGAGTTGTTTTATTTTCCAAGCACATGTGTGTGGGAAGAAAGAAGGCTTTAAGCCTAAAACATAGCTCTAGGGATGTTTTCTAAGCTTGCCAGTGTAACATTTCAGGAAGGTACAAAAACTGAGGAAAACCCAAATCTGCTAAAAATACTCATATCTGTGTAGACCTATACATGATATCAGTGAGGTCTCCTACTAGAACACACTGCCTCCTGCACAAAAGTGACACATTTGCAAAGTCACAATCATAAACTATTTCATTATTATTATTTGGAAATAATAATGATGCATATTTTCCAAGGCAATTCCAATCTAAGTTGTCCTGTGATTCAGCTAAAATCTTTAATTTGTCATAATTACTTGCCAGCTTCCTTTATAGGTGTTAAATGTGACAAAATAAAGGATATGTTTAAGGCTGTGAGGAAGGCAGTGCACTGCCAGATCAGGGATTTTTAAATTCAGTGCTAATTCTAGTCTGAATGTCCTAGCAGAAAAACTTTTCTTTTAATGCAGACAAAGCAAAACATCAAATCTCTCGATGTCCATAACTCTGAATATTGTCATTGGCTTCATCTGTTCTCTAAACTGGTCAGAACGCTTTGTTACTGAGAGTTCAATGTGCATTTCATGGAAAACAGCGTGTGCCAGAGGTGAACTCAGAAAGATGGGCAGTTGCCTGCTACTGTGGAGGTGCATAAGGCTACCCGTGTGCCTATTCTTGTGTTCTCCAGGGAGAACTCTAAAGCATTACTTGCTCTGGAGTTCCTCTGTTTGCAAGTTAGCTTAACTCCTTATTTCAATCTTACCTTAACTATGGCATTTCTATTCATCCTGTTTTAATGCAACATATCATACCTGAAATGCCTTTGTACTTTTTTTGCTATTGAAATGTCAGGCACTAAAGAGCTTCTCACTGCAAAAAGGTATTAACACTGAAATATTATTTCCATAGGAATATAATTATATTGATTTCAATAGAAAGCCTAGCATGAGAAATTATCCTTTAACTC
This sequence comes from Colaptes auratus, assembly GCA_015227895.2. NCBI lineage: Eukaryota > Metazoa > Chordata > Aves > Piciformes > Picidae > Colaptes > Colaptes auratus. The sequence goes on along the minus strand of CM026897.1, from coordinate 65,826,001 downwards.
ACTGATTCTCACAGAATTTCAAATAAAAAGTACAACCCTAGGTAATGGATAATATTTTTTCCCTCCATTTTTTTATTTAATTCTAAATCCCAGGCTGAAGCTGAGAAGCTGAAAAACAACAAAATGGCAGGATATGATCAAATCAAAGCAATGCTTGAAAAACAACTTGTACCACCTGAAAGATTTTTAATGAAGTGTAGGGAAAAAATAATTTAATAAAACACTGGAGAAAGTATCTAGTCATTGTTAAAACACCCAGAAAAAGAGAAATCTCACTCAATTATGCAGAGAAAAATCACACTGACAGCTGCCACTGGGTGTGTCTTATCATCATGACACCAAGCAGCAAGAAAGGTGCTAGGGCTTCACCAAAATGGAAAACTTGCATTGAGGCAGATCTGATGATGACCCCTGCAGATCTGAGGAAATCCATGTTCCTGCTGCAGACAACAGAATCACAGAATCGTAGAATGGTCCAGGCTGGAAGGGACCTCGAAGGTCATCTAGTCCAACTGCCGGTCATCAGGGACACCCTCAACTAGACCAGGCTGCTTATCAAGCCTAACCTTGAATATCTCCAGGGAAGGGGCCTCAACCAGCTCCCTGGGCAATCTGTGCCAGCGCTCCACGGTAGGAGAACATTTGCTTTTGTTCACATTAAAGAAGGCTATGTTTAGTCTGTGACTCAGAAAAGAATGTAAACATCTTGTAACTGAAGGAGAAAATCTACGTAGAGTTTGGTTGGATGTGTTAAAACATTGTTTTGTTATTTTAACCTATTGTATGCCTTAATTACATGCATGCGAGTGGAAAATAGCCAATTAAGATGTGACACCTATGCTTTCAAAAAAGACTATATGACTTTGCTGTATAACGTAATACTCCACCACCCACCCTTATAGTAAAGAATTTGTTTCTAACATCCAATCTAAATATGCTTTTCTCTAGTTTGAAGCCATGTCCCTTCATCCTGTCACTTCAGGCCTTTGTACACAGTCTGTCTCCATTCTTCCTGTAGGCCACCATCAGGTACTGGAAGGCTGCTATTAGACCTCCCCGGAGCCTTCTCTTCTCCAGGCTGAACAACTCCAGCTCCCTCAGCCTGCCCTCATAGCAGGGGTGCTCCAACTCCCCGATCATCTTTGTGACCCTCCTCTGGACCTGCTCCATCAAGTTCATGAACTTCCTGTATTGAGGGCTCCAGAACTGGATTCAGTACTCCAGGTGAGGTATCACCAAAGTAAAGTGGCAGAATCACCTCTTCAATCTGCTGGCAACGCTTCTTTTGAGGCAGTCCAAGATGTGATTTGCCTTCTATGCTGCAAGCACACACTGCCTGCTCATGTCCAGCTTCTCATCCACCAGCACCCCCAAGTCCTTTTCTAGAGGGCTTCTTTTCTAACACCTCATCCCCCAGTCTGTATTGATAGTGAGAATTGTTCTGACCCAGGTGGAGAGCCCTGCACTTGCTCCTGTTGAACCTCATGAGGTTCACCTGGGCCCACCTCTCCAGCTTGTCCAGGTCCTTCTGGATGACATCGTATCCCTCTGGTGTATTGACAACACCACAAGCTTGGTGTCATCTGCAAGCTTGCTGATGGTGCACTCACTCTTACTGTCTAAATCATTGATAGAAATATTAAACAGCACAGGTCCCAGTACAGACCCCTGAGGGACACCACTTGTCACTGCTCTCCATTTGGACTTCAAGCCATCGAGCACTATCATCTGGATGTGACCATCCAGCCAATTCCTTATCCACTGTACAGTCCACCCATCAAATCTGTATCTCTCCAACTTGACAAGCAGGATGTTGTGTGGGACCATGTCAAAGGCCTTGCAGAAGTCCAGATAGGTCACAGCCATAGGTCGTCCCTTATCTACTGACATAGTCACTCTGTCATAGAAGGCCATATGTGCTTCAGCATGATATCTAGAGGGATCTGTTCCATGATCATCCCAGGCACAGAGGTGAGGCTGACAGGTTGGTAGTTCCCAGGGTCCTCCTTTCTACCCTTTTTAAAAATGTGTGTGCTCTTTCCTTTCTTTAAGTCCCAGGGACCTCACCTGACTGCCAGGGCTTCTCCAATATCATGGAGAGTGTTCTGCAACCACATCAGCCAATTTCCTCAGGACAACAAAATCCTTCCAGCCATCACCCTTCCCTACCACCAAGTCCTGGTTGCAATTGTCATCTGCATCCAGGTTGGCAAGTAGAAACCATATTCCCTCAGGGTTGAGCAGACCCAGAATAACCTTTACACATTACATGTGCTGGGGCTCCAGGAGTCTGTTCTCCTGATGCAGTTTAGTGATATTTCTAATAACAGATGATGAAACCAATAAAATCTGTCACAGCCTACAATATTTAGATTTTACCAATAAGACCTGTATTTTATTAGCAACTTTCTGCTACTCAGCATTATCGTAGAAATCAAAAAGATATCAACACATGGGGAAAAAAAAAAACAAGCAACAAACAAACAAACAAAACCCCCAAATGAACCAAACCCCCAGAGTTTCGAAGTAATTAGGACAAGAACACCAAAATTGAACCCCATGATATCTACTTGCAATACCACCAGGGGAGGCAAAAATAAAAAAATGACAGAAGGAAATTCCATTAAGTATTACACAAAATTCCAACATGTTCACTACACCTACCAAAAACCAGAAATCAAAGCAAATACAGAGACAGAATAAAAGTGAGAATTCTCTTTCCAAACACATTTTGGGGATACAATTGCAGGAGCTGGAGGTATGCCAGAGCATTGGATAGGAAGCCCAGTGTCTTGTAAAAGAATCACATCCAAAAGTCCTGGGCAGTGGCCAGAAAGCCTCTGTTATAGAGTACAATACAATACACCAGGTTGAAAGAGATCTTCAAGATCATTGCGTCCAACCGATCAACCAATCCAACCCACCTAATCAACTAAACCATGGCGCCAAGCATCCCATCAAGTCTCCTCCTGAACACCTCCAGTGATGGTGACGCCACCACCTCCAAGAGGAGCCGATTCCAAGGGGCGGTCACTCTCTCTGTATAGAACTTCTTGCTAACATCCTGCCTAAACCTCCCCTGGCACAGCCTGAGACTGTGTCCTCTTGTTCTGGTACTGGCTGCCTGGGAGAAGAGACCAACCTCAGCCTGTTTACAACCTCCCTTAAGGTAGTTGTAGAGAGCAAGAAGGTCACCCCTGAGTCTCCTCTTCTCCAGGCTAAGCAACCCCAGTTCCCTCAGCCTCTCTTCATAGTGCTTGTGTTCCAAACCCCTCACCAACCTCATTGCCCTTCTCTGGACACCTTCCAGCAAGTCAACATCCTTCCTAAACTGAGGGGCCCCAGCACTGGACACAGGACTCAAGGTGTGGCCTAACCAGTGCTGAGTACAGGGGCAGAATGACCTCCCTGCTCCTGCTGGCCACACTCTTCCTGATGCACGCCAGGATGCCGTTGGCCCTCTTGGCTGCCTGGGCACACTGCAGGCTCATGTTCAGCCTACAATCAACCAGCACCCCCAGGTCCCTCTCTGCCTGGCTGCTCTCCAGCCACTCTGACCCCAGCCTGTAGCACTGCATGGGGTTGTTGTGGCCAATGTGCAGAACCCGGCACTTGGATGTGTTAAGTCTCATGCCATTGGATTCTGCCCATCTGCCCAGCCTGTCAAGGTCCCTCTGCAAAGCCTCTCTACCCTCCAGCAGATCAACTCCTGCCCCAGCTTGGTGTCGTCCACAAATTTTACTGATGATGGACTCAATGCCCTCCTCCAGATCATCAATAAAGATGTTAAAGAGCATGGGGCCCAGCACTGATCCTTGGGGCACACCACTAGTGACAGGCCGCCAGCTGGATGTGGCACCATTCACCACCACTCTCTGGGCTCGGCCCTCCAGCCAGTTCCTAACCCAGCACAGAGTGTTGCAGTCCAAGCCATGGACTGATAGCTTGGCCAGAAGTTTGCTGTGGGGGACAGTGTCAAAGGCCTTGCTGAAGTCCAGCTAGACCACATCCACCGGCCTCCCCACATCCACCAGGCGGGTCACCTGATCATAGAAGGAGATCAGGTTGGTCAGGCAGGACCTGCCCTTCCTAAATCCATGCTGGCTGGGCCTGATCCCTTGGCCATCCTGGAAGTGCTGTGTGATTGCACTCAAGATAACCTCTTCCATAATCTTGCCTGGCACTGAGGTCAGGCTGACAGGCCTATAATTCCCTGGCTCATCCAATCGGCCCTTCTTGTGGATGGGCACCACATTGGCCAGCTTCCAGTCTTCTGGGACCTCTCCAGTGAGCCAGGACTGCTAAAAATGATGGAGAGCGGCTTGGCCAGCTCATCTGCCAGCTCTCTCAGCACCCTAGGATCGATACCATCTGGTCCCATGGCCTTGTGGGGGGCCAAGTGGCTCAGAAGATCTCTAACTGCCTCCTGGAGCAGCGGGAAACCATGCAGCTCCCTGGCTCCTTCTGCCAGCTCTGCAGGCCAGCTGTCTGGAAGACGTTCTGCCCTGCTAGTAAAAATTGAGGCAAAGAATGCATTAAGTACCTCTGCCTTTTCCTCATCCTTTGTTACAACGTTCCCCTCCGTGTCAACCAAGGAGTGGAGGTTGTCCTTGCCCTTCTTCTTGCTATTGATGTATTCATAGAAGGACTTTTTGTTGTCCTTCACAGCAGACGCCAGTCTAAGCTCTAAATGCACTTTTGACTCCCTAATTTTCTTCCTACATGTCCTAGCAACATCCCTAAGTATTTTGTAGGTTGCCTCCCCTTTCTTCCAAAGATGATACACCCTCTTTTTTTCCCTTTGTTCTATTAAAAGTTCATTGCCCATCCAGGCTGGCCGTCTGCCCCAGCGGCTCATCTTCTGGCACATTGGCACGGCCTATTCCTGCACCTTCAAGAGTTCTTCCTTGAAGCAGCTCCAGCTCTCCTGGACCCCTTTATTTTTAAGGCCTGTATCCCAAGGAACCTTCTGAGTTAGTTCCTTGAGTAACCTCAAGTCTGCCCTCCTGAAGTCCAGAGTGGAGGTCTTCTTGCTGCCCCTCTTAGCTTGACTGAATACTGAAAATTCCTTTATCTCGTGGTCACTGGCCCCTAAACACCCTCCGACCACTATATCACCTACCAGCCCTAATCTGTGAGGAGAGAGCAAGAGCTTGCCCATGCACACCAGTCTGAAAAATTCACTGTGAACATTTAGACTCTGCATGTGTGATAAAAAGGTACTGCCTTAGACATAAACCCACCCAGAATAGATCATCATAGATGAGGAAGCAAGAGAAAAGATGGATACAGTTCCTTTTTAACTTTTTTTTATATATACTCTAAGAGGAGACTTTAGAAATCACAACATAGATTCGTAGAATCATAGGATCAATAAGGTTAGAAAAGACCTTCAAGATCATCAAGTCCAACCTGTCATACAACACCTCATGACCGCTTCACCACAGCACCAAGTGCCACGTCCAATCCCCTCTTGAACACCTCCAGGGACAGTGCCTCCACCACCTCCCCGGGCAGCCCATTCCAATGACGAATGAATCTCTCAGTGAAGAACTTTCTCCTCACCTCGAGCCTAAACTTCCCCTGGCGCAGCTTGAGACTGTGTCCCCTTGTTCTGGTGCTGATTGCCTGGGAGAAGAGACCAACCCCTTCCTGGCTACAACCTCCCTTCATGTAGTTGAAGAGAGCTGTAAGGTCTCTCATGAGCCTCCTCCTCTCCAGGCTAAACAATCCCAGCTCCCTCAGCCTCTCCTCATAGGGCTTGTGCTCAAGGCCTCTCACCAGCATTGTTGCCCTTCTCTGGACACGTTCAAGTGTCTCAATGTGCTTCTAAACTGAGGGGCCCAGAACTGGACACAGATCTCAAGGTGTGGCCTAACCAGTGCAGAGTACAGGGGCACAATGACTTTCCTGCTCCTGCTGGCCACACTATTCTTGAAGCAGGCCAGGATGCCATTGGCCTTCTTGAGCACCTGGGCATACTGCTGCCTCATGTCCAAGCCACCAGCTGACAGCTTGGCCAGGAGTTTTCTGTGGGGGGAGCGGTATCGAAGGCCTTGCTGAAGTCCAGATAGACTACATCCACAGCGTACCCCACATCCACCGGGCGGGTCACCTGATCATAGAAGGAGATCAGGTTGGAGGGGCTGGACCCGCCCTTCCTAAATCCATGTTGGCTGGACTTGATCCCTTGGTCATCCTGCAGGTGCGCTGTGATTGCCCCCAAGACAATCTGCTCCATCATTTTCCCTGGCACTGAGGTCAGGCTGACTGGCCTGGAGTTTCCGGGTTCCTCCATCCGACCCTTCTCATGGATGGGGATCACACTGGCCAGTTTCCATTCATCTAGGACCTCTCCGGTGAGCCAGGACTGGAGGAAAATGATGGAGAGCAGCTTGGCCAGCTCATCTGCCAGCTCTCTCAGCACCCTAGGAGGTTCTTCTTGCCCCTCTTTTTAATGTTAATATATTTATAAAAATGGTTTTTATTGTCTTTCACAGAAGTGGCCAGCTTGAGTTCTAACTGGGCTTTTGCCTGTCTAATTTTTCTCCTACATGTTCTAACAGCATCCTTTAATGTATCTCTAGTTGCCTCCCCCCTTTTCCAAAGGCAATACACCCTCTTTTTTTCCCCTTAATTCTTTCAGGAGCTGCTTGCTCATCCAGGCCTGTCTCTTTCCCCACCGGCTCATCTTTCAGCACGTGGGAACTGCCAGTTCCTGTGCCTTCAAGAGCTGCTGTTTGAAGTAGGTCCAACCATCCTGGACCCCTTTGTTGTTAAGGGCTGTTGCCCACAGTACTTTCTGAGTAAGTTGTTTGAACAAGCTGTAGTCTGCCCTCTGAAGTCCAAAGTGAGGGTTCTGTTACTGATCCTCCCTATTTCCCTGCATATTGAAAACTCCACTATCTCATGATCACAGTATCACAGTATCATAGTATCACCAAGGCTGGAAGAGTCCAACCCATCACCACAGACCTCATGACTAGACCATGGCACCAAGCACCCTAGACAGCCTCCTACCATCACATCTCCCACCAGCCCTTCTCTATTTGAGAACAGACATATTCATTTAAGCACTCGGTCACCAGCTGTTGGAATTAAATGGCTGCTACACCTGAAGAGCATTAAGACCTTTCTCTTGGCTATTATTAATAATAGCTTTTATCTCAGGTAAACACCCTCAGAAGGCAAGTTAGCAGACATCTGTATATGGGAGGATTCTTGCACAAGTGTGGTCTATCAGGTTAACACAGAATCACAGAATTACACAATTTCAGGGGCTGGAAGGGACCTCAAAAGATCATCTAGTCCAACACCTTGCCAGAGCAGGATCACCTATACCAGATTACACAGGAATGCATCCAGGTGAGTTTTGAATATCTCCAGAGAGGGAGACTCCACAAACCCCCAGGCAGCCTGTTCCAGTGCTCCATCACGCCCACCATGGAAAAATTCTTCCTCATGTTTCCATGGAACTTCCAATGCCTCAACATCCACCCATTGCCCCTTGTCCTGTCATTGGACACCACCAAGAAGAGCCTGTCTCTGACCTCTTGGCACTCACCCTTTACATATTTATAAACACTGATTGCGTCACCTCTCAGTCTCCTCTTCTCCAAGCTAAGGAGCCCCAGCTCCCTCAGTCTCTCCCTGTATGGAAGATGTTCTACTCCTCTAAGCATCCTCGTGGCTCTCTGGTGGACTCTTTTCCTTCTATTCCACCCACAATTCAGAACAATCTAGATAAGAGCCAGTCTCACTTGTCCCACTGCTGATGGAGAAAATGAGGTAAAGGTAAAAGAGGGCTACAAGGAATAGTGTTGCCAGCATGACTAGGGATGTAATTCTGCTCCTGTACTCAGCACTGGTGAGGCCTCACCTTGAGCACTGTGTGCAGTTCTGAGCCACTAACTTCAAGAAAGATATTGAGGTGCTGGAGTGGGTCCAGAGGAGAGTGACAAGACTGGTGAAGAGACTGGAGGGAAAGTCTTATGAGGAAAGGCTGAGGGAGTTGGGGCTGTTCAGCCTGGAGAAGAGGAGACTCAGGGGGGACCTTATCACACTCTACATCCACGTGGAGGGAAGATGTAGGGTGGGGGATGGGCTCTTCTCCCAGGCAACTTGTGAGAAGACAAGAGGGCATAGCCTGAAGGGAACCAGGGAGGGTTTAAGTTGGATGTTAGGAACCACTTCCTCATGGAAAGAGTAAATAGACACTGGAATGGACTGCCCAGGGAGGTGGTGGAGTCACCTTTCCTGGAGGTGTTTAGGGAAAGATTGGAAGTGGCACTTAGTGACATAGTCTAGTCTGTGTGGTGGTGTTATGTCATAGGCTGGACTTTATGATCTCAGAAATCTATTCCAGCCTCCATAATTCTGTGATTCTGTGAATTTGTGGGGAGCCCAGTTAGGGAGGTTTTCATTTGTCGCATAAGGGAGTGTGGTCCAAGTCACCTCATATGGAGGTGACTTTGTGCTTTTAAATGGAAAAGCAATTTGCCTTAAGGACAAAAGGAAACAAATGCACCTGTGGATTAATGTTACAGTTTCAAGATCTTAGGCTTTCTGTACAAAAGAGCAAAATCAGGGCATCCAGATGAGCTCCACCCTCCTAGCTATTCACAAAACAAAAGGAAGTTTTCAGAGATTAACTTTTACAGAAAACACTGTAGTGGTGAAAGGACCTGAAATACCTTTGTGTTCTGGAGCTCCTTGGATTGCTGGAGGACAGTATGTTTTCTCATGGTTGAGTTAGAGAAGCCAATACTTAGGGCTATGTACAAGGTTGAATTAATTTCTACCTCTTTTCATTCATCTATGGAACTTTAGATTTTGGAGGCATCTCAAAATAAATTTCTCCACAGCTTTATCTCTTCAGTCTTGTCTTTCGTGAGTTCATATATTTGTTTTTATTTCTTTAAATATATGTGTTTTCTCACTTCCTAGAAGAACTTTTGGTCTGAGAAGTGACTTGGTATTGCAAGCTGTTTAAAAAAAAAATCTGTTTTCTGCACAGGTGAGAAGTTTCCAAACAGCATACAGGCAGGTTTATGTAGACTATGCTGGAGCTGTGCAAAATTAGCCATCTACACTAGCAAAGGCTTTGCCTTTATGATACCTGGCTGTATCTATTAAATGAGGTGTGGTGGGTTGAAATTCCCCCCAACATAAAATTGCTAGACCAGCTCAGCTGAAAGCAAATGAAGCTGTATTTACAAGCAAAATTACAATCTAAATATGAAATGCAATGATTATGTACAAACTATACAATATTCACACATATTTACAATTTATAAACAACGTAAGAAACCCCCTGGACAAAACCAGGGGGTTACCAACAGCTTCCCCCTTCCTGCTCCCTTCCCTACCCCCTGTAGATGGGACAAGAGAAGAAAGGAAGAGAGCAGAGTGGTTTCTTAGTACTTAGCCACAGCAAAGCAATGCAGCCAAGGTCAACAACAGCTAAGCAAAGCCAGAGCAAAGGAAGCTGAAAAGAGTTAGTTTACCAAACTAACTTTATGTTGATAATCTCCCCAATGGGATTATTTAGACTTTATCAAGATTTTCCATTCATATCCAATGGTGATTTATTTGCATTCTATGACTTTCTGTTCAAGATCTGTGGAAGATTTTTAGACACAGCCTGAAACTGAGGACCAAATGAGGTCAAAAAGCCCTTCAGACAACACTTCCACTAATCACTTGTACACAGTCTTTCAACACACCTGACCACTTCTTATGGTTTCTGCACAACCATCTCTGCATCCTGTTGCGGAGCTATAAACAAAGCCATCAACTTTTCCTGGTTCTATGACCTCCTAAGAAAAGACATATTAAAATGAACACAAGACCCTTCAGCTTTCTCAGAACCCTACAAAAGGTTTTTATAACCAAAAGAGATCGAGATGAGAGGCAATTATGTGCACTGGTCTCACAAACCAGTACAAAGGGATCATATCACAAGCCTTTCTGCTATTTCTGTTTGATCGCTGCCTGCCGACCTTGCAAGCATACGCCTATTGCTCCACTCCAGCACACTGTGCTCCTAGAGATACCATCTTGCTCAGTGGGACAAGGATATGTATATAACACTAATTGAGTACATTTTGAATGAAACAAAAAAAAGTAAAGTGAACTTTTGTGAAGGGACACACTGTATTTCAAAGTACCTACAGCCACAAGGATGTTGGGAAGAGTTCAGCAACTTGGATGATGCACTGAAATAATCCCAGAACCACCAAAGACCTCCTGCCTGGGATGCTCATGGATGTCCACTAGTATTTTCTGTGCAGGGAAAACTCAGGCGTTTACTCCAGGTGAATTATATCATCCCCTATATAATACTTTTCATTTCAGCACTGACATAATTTGGCCCCCAAATGTACATGCATCACATGCTTACAGCAATCTAAACTTGAAAAATGCATTTTAGAGCAGATATCTGTACATTTGGACATCTGGAGAGTGGCCAGGCAGAGAGGGATCTGGGCGTACTGGTCGATGGTAAGCTGAACATGAGCCTGCAGTGTGCCCAGGCATCCAGGAGGGCCAATGGCATCCTGGCCTACATCAGGAAGAGTGTGGCCAGCAGGAGCAGGGAGGTCATTCTGCCCCTGTACACTGCACTGGTTAGGCCAACACCTAGAGTCCTGTGTCCAGTTCTGGGCCCCTCACTTTAGGAAGGATGTTGACTTGCTGGAACGTGTCCAGAGAAGGGCAACAAAGTCGGTGAGGGATTTGGAACACAAGCCCTGTGAGGTGAGACTGAGGGAGCTGGGGTTGCTTAGCCTGGAGAAGAGGAGACTGAGGGGTGACCTTCTTGCTCTCTACAACTACCTGAAGGGAGGTTGTAGACAGGCAGAGGTTGGTCTCTTCTCCCAGGCAACCAGCACCAGAACAAGAGGACACAGTCTCAGGCTGCGCCAGGGGATGTTTAGGCTGGAGATTAGGAGGAAGTTCTACACAGAGAGAGTGATTGCCCGTTGGAATGGACTGCCCGGGGAGGTGGTGGAGTCACCATCATTGGAGGTATTCAGGAGGAGACTGATGGGGTGCTTGGTGCCATGGTTTAGGTGATTAGGCGGTGTTGGATGTTAGGTTGGACACGATGATCTTGAAGGTCTCTTCCAACCTGGTCTATTCTATTCTATTCTATTCTATTCTATTCTATTCTATTCTATTTAGCCCACTTTGGGGGATTCTGAAGATAGTCTGTAGAAGATATACAGCACAGCTCACACAATTATAGGGCTATATTTATATACCAGTGACTACCTGACTTTTGTATCAAATACAGGAACAAATCTGAGTTTCTATCAGCACTGACACGTCCTTGGAATAATCTTCTAATTTTTCTTTTATTTTCTTTTTTCTTTTTTTTTTTTTTGTGGGGCTTTCAGAGTGAAATAAAGTTATGCATAAATTTATTAACTTCAGTGAAGAAAGCAGAATACAATACAATACAATAAAATACAATACAATAAACCAGGTTGGAAGAGACCTTCAAGATCATCACGTCCAACCTCTCAACCAATCCAACCTACCTAAACAACTAGACCATGGCACCAAGCACCCCATCAAGTCTCCTCCTGAACACCTCCAATGATGGTGACTCCACCACCTCCCCGGGCAGTCCATTCCAATGGGCAATCACTCTCTCTGTATAGAACTTCTTCCTAATACTCTCTCCATCAGAACATAATATAAAATTTCACTGAAAAGAAATAGGAGAAAATGGCTCTTTAAAATATCTAGCCCCTTCTACTTTGGGAACAGGCATATGCAATCTTCGTGTAGGCATGTTCACTGCTTGAGAAGGTCCCAGCTCACCATTTTTCTTTGCAACCTAGCTGGCTAAACAGAGCTACCTCTGCAAAAGTCATAAGAAACAACCAACCTGTGAGTCCTGGTCCAGGGCTACAGTTCAGCAATTACTAAAGTTAGCACTGCTGATCTTTTTAGCACTTACATGTTCCCCAAATGAAAAACATCTCTTTCCTAATGCTATACAGTAAAAAAATTATAGTCTTCATCTTTCTTAAAATTGAGGGCTGAAAGGTTTTATTTCACAGGAAATATTAAGAATGTGAGCAAATGTGTTATGTCACCAGCTTGAAGTTTTTGCCTACCTTTTGTGAAGTATGACCCAGTATTAAAAGAATAGTCCTTCTCAAACGCCAGTACAAAGGACCCTTGGAAATGTGTTTGCCATTACTACAAACACAAAAGTACACACATGCAGAAATACAGTCAGGGACTTTTATCTCTTTTTACAGGAGTAAAAAAAAACCCCAAACATTGTTGTCAATGACAAGATATCTCTATTTCACAACTTGTACAATTTATGTTTTTCTTAAGCTTCAATGCAGATACATTTGTTCCCATTACTACATGTAGAAAGCCTATGGACAGTTACAAACACTTCAACAACATGTGCTTGACTTTTTGTCCTTTTACACACCCAACCGAAAAAGCAGCAGCATCTAGGAAACAGATTGATTTTTAGAAATTATTAAATCCAGGGAAATGTTTGTGGCCATTGACTGTTTAGTCAGTCTAGTCATTAAAGGTCTGCAATATCTTTCCAGGAACTCCTATTCACTCACCTCGAAGCAATAACACGTTCTCAAAAACTATGCCTGATCAGGCATTGCAAATGTCAAGAACTATCACAGTTACTAGGAATTTAAGGGGAAACTAATAGCAATTGAAAGCATTTTGTCCCCTCTTTTACATATGGAAAAACAAATATATCAATTTGTTATGCAAAATTCACAGAAGCCTGTCACAGCAGAGAAAAACAGTCACAAGTCACAGAAAACAGAGAGAGCTGAAAAGAGCAAAGGGGTCCCAAACAGGGCTGTGCACCTAGGTACAGCAGATCTTTTTTTCCCTTCAACTGACCTGCATTGCTCCCTCCTTGGACCCACTCCCACTGCTCATGTTCTGTGTGCTCCACTGCCCCAACACAGCCCCTCCAGCCTCCAGTATGAGATGAGAGCCCAGAGTGATCCTGTGGATTTTCAGCAGCAAGATTTTGTTCTTCGCAGCGTGCATACAGCATGTACAGGACAGCCTCCAAACTGAGCAGCACCTTGTCAATATGAAAGAGGAGTTTTCATTTCATTTGGTATGCAGGGGGAATTGAGGTGTGGTGTGTGGATTTTTGAGGGTCACTTGTCAGATAAACAAAGATGAGTTCCATTGCAAATGTTGTTTGGGTCTTGCAGCCATCTTGCAGCTGATAATACAGCAAGGATTTATCCTTCATTTTATTTCAACTGTACCTGATTCATACAACCATGTTGATTCCCTCAGCTCTTGCTGAGGAACAGCTCTTAGTGGTCAGTATCTCAATGTCTAGATGGGGATGGTGACAACTGGAGTCCCTCAGGGATCTGTAGTGGGACCAGTGCTGTTCAGTATCTTCATCACTGATATGAACAGTGAGATTGAGTGCACCCTCAGCAAGTTTGCTGATGATACCAAGCTGAGCGATGTGGTTGACAAGACAGAGAGACCTGGACAGGCTGAGAAAATGGGCCCAGAAGAATTTCATGAGGTTCAATAAGGTGAAGTGCAAGGTCCTGCACCTGGGTCAGGGCAATCCTCAGTGCCAATACAGGCTGGGTGATGATAAGATCAAGAATAGCCCTGCTTGAGAAGCTGGACATGAGCCAGCAATGTGCGCTTGCAACCCAGAAGACAAATCACATCCTGGGCTGCATTAAAAATTAAATAAAATAAAATAAAATAAAATAAAATAAAATAAAATAAAATAAAATAAAATAAAATAAAATAGTGAGGCTAGCAGAATGAGAGAAGTGATTCTGCCACACTGCTTTTGTGAGATGTCACCTGGGGTACTGTGTCCAGCTCTGGAGTCCTGAAGACCTGGAGGAAGTCCAGAGGAAGCCCACAAAGGTGATCAGAGAGTTGGAGCACCTCTCCTGTGAGGACAGATTGAGAGAGCTGGGGTGGTTCAACCTGGAGAAGGCTCCGGGGTGACCTTATAGAAGCATTTCAGTATCTGAAGGGAACCTACAAGAAAGCTGGGGAGGGGTTGTTTAGAAGGACATAGAGCAGTAGGACAAGGGACAATGCTTTTAAACTAGAGCAGGGTAGATTGAGGTTGGATATAAGAAATTCTTTGCAATGACTGCAGTGAAACAGGTAGCCCAGAGAGGTGATAGAAATATTCCCTAGAGACATTCAATCTTGATGGGGCCCTGAGCAACTTGTCTGGTTGGGGGTGTCCCTGCTTGCTGCAGTGGGGCTGGACCAGACAAGCGTTGCAGTTCCCTTCCAACCTGCTACATTCTATGATTCTGAGTCTATGATTGCGGCTCTGGGCTGCAGACTGCCAGACTCCACCCTACTGCAAAGGAGCCTGCGCCCAGCAGGGCAGCTGCAGCATACAGCCCTGGATGGGATGAATATACTTGATGCTGTGCTTTCAGCAGGAATGTTTTACCTACTCACATGCACAGTGTGGGTTCATTTGCAGGCTGTGAACTGTAACCAACATTTCCAGAGCACATGAGGCATCATTGCCAAGGCAGTCTTGCATGAGTTGAATACCCACTCAGGTCTCACCGCTCATTCTCCTCGAATGAGACAGTATTCTGTTTCTTCTCTTTATGCCATTTCTTTGTTATCTTTTCAGAGGATATTTTGGGAAGGAGGAAGAGCAGACCAGGAGTATTACTTCAGCTAGTCCAATTTATGGTTTTGTTCATGCTGATTAAGATTACACTTCCTAAATATCAAATATACTCAGCTCCAAGGCTTTGACTTAGAATTGCCTGCTAATTAAGAGGCCACAAAGGAGCATCAAATGAAAATCACAGTCACAGAATGTTAGGGACTGGAATGGATCACTTAGTCCAACCCCTCTGCCAGAGCAGGATCACCTATACCAGATCATACAGGAAGTCATCTAGGTGGGTCTTGAATATCTCCAGAGACAAAGACTCCACAATCCCTCTGGGCAGCCTGTTCCAGTGCTCTGTCACCCTCACAGTGAAATAATTCTTCCTCCTGTTTCCATGGAACTTCCTATGCCTCAACTTCCACCCATTGCCCCGTGTCCTGTCATTGGGCATCACCAGGAAGAGCCTGACACCATCCTCTTGGCGCTCACCCTTTGCATATTTATAAACATTAATGATGTCACCTCTCAGTCTCCTCTTCTCCAAGCTGAAGAGCTCCAGCTCCCTCAGTCTCTCCTCATAAGGAAGATGTTCCACTCCCTTAATCATTTTCATGGCTCTGCGCTGGACTCTTTCAAGCAGTTCCGTGTCCTTCTTGAAATGAGGGGCCCAGAACTGGATACAATATTCCAGATGTGGGCTCAGCAGGGCAGAGTAGAGAGGGAGGAGAACCTTTCTCTGCCTATTGACCACACCCTTTCTAATACAACACAGGCTACCATTGGCCTTCTTGGCCACAAGAGCACATTGCTGGCTCATGGTCAACTTTCCATCCACTAGAATTTCCAGGCCCTTTTCTCCTTCACTGTCAGTCCCCAACCTATACTGGTCCATGGGGTTTCTCTTTCCCAGGTGCAAGACCCTACACTTGCCCTTGTTGAATCCAGTTTCTTGCTGTGCAGCTCTCCAGCCTGTCCAAGACACACCGAATGGCAGCACAACCTTGTGGTGTGTCAGCCACTCCACCCAGTTTGGTGTCATCAACAAACTTGCTGACAGTGCACTCTGTGCCCTCATCCAGGTTGTTAATGAATATATTAAACTCCACTAATATATATGAATATATTAGTGGAGTCCCTCAGGGGTCCCAGTAGTGACCCCTGAGGGGACTCCACTAGATACAGGCCTCCAACTAGACTCTGTCCCATTGACCACAACTCTCTGACTTCATCCATTCAGCCAGTTCTCAATCCACCTCATTGCCTGATCATCCAGACCACACTGCCTCAGCTGAGCTGCAAGGATGCTGTGGGAGACAGTGTGAAATGCCTTACTGAAATCAAGATAAACCACAACCACCACTCTGCCATCATCTATCCACCTGGTTATAGAAGAATAGAATAGAATAGAATAGAATAGAATAGAATAGAATAGAATACACCAGGTTGGAAGAGACCTTCAAGATCATCACGTCCAACCTATCAACTAATCCAACCCACCTAAACAACTAAACCATGCAGCCAAGCACCCCATCAAGTCTCCACCTGAACACCTCCAATGATGGTGACTCCACCACCTCCCCAGGCAGTCCATTCCAATGGGCAATCACTCTCTCTGTGTAGAACTTCTTCTTAACATCCAGCCTAAACCTCCCCTGGCACAGCCTGAGACTGTGTCCTCTTGTTTTGGTACTGGTTGCCTGGGAGAAGAGAGCAAACTCGGCCTGTTTACAACCTCCCTTCAGGTAGTTGTAGAGAGCAATAAGGTCACCCTGAGTCTCCTCTTCTCCAGGCTAAGCAACCCCAGCTCCCTCAGCCTCTCCTCATAGGGCTTGTGTTCCAAACCCCCCACCAACCTCGTTGCCCTTCTCTGGACACGTTCCAGCAAGTCAACATCCTTCCTAAAGTGAGGGGCCCAGAACTGGACACAGGACTCAAGGTGCGGCCTAACCAGTGCAGTGTACAGGGGCAGAATGACCTCCCTGCTCCTGCTGGCCACACTCTTCCTGATGCACGCCAGGATGCTATTGACCCTCTTGGCTGCCTGGGCACACTGCAGGCTCATGTTCAGCCTCCCATCAACCAGCACCCCCAGGTCCCTCTCTGCCTGGCCACTCTCCAGCCACTCTCACCCCAGCCTGTAGCACTGCATGGGGTTGCTGTGGCCAATGTGCAGAACCCGGCACTTGGATGTGTTCAATCTCATGCCCTTGGATTCTGCCCATCTGTCCAGCCTGTTGAGGTCCCTCTGCAGAGCCTCTCTACCCTCCAGCAGATCAACTCCTGCCCCCAGCTTGGTGTCGTCCACAAATTTACTGATGATGGACTCAATGCCCTCCTCCAGATCATCAATAAAGATGTTAAAGAGCATGGGGCCCAGCACTGATCCCTGGGGCACACCACTAGTGACTGGCCGCCAGCTAGATGTGGCACCATTCACCATCACTGTCTGGGCTTGGCTCTCCAGTCAGTTCCTAACCCAATGCAGTGTGCTCCTGTCCAAGCCATGGGCTGATAGCTTAGCCAGAAGTTTGCTGTGGGGGACAGTGTCAAAGGCCTTGCTGAAGTCCAGCTAGACCACATCCACAGGCCTGCCCACATCCACCAGGTGGGTCACCTGATCATAGAAGGAGATCAGGTTGGTCAGGCAGGACCTGCCCTTCTTAAATCCATGCTGGCTGGGCCTGATCCCTTGGCCATCCTGGAAGTGCTGTGTGATTGCACTCAAGATGACCTGTTCCATAATCTTGCCTGGCACTGAGGTCAGGCTGACAGGCCTAGAATTCCCTGGCTCATCCAACCGGCCCTTCTTGTGGATGGGCACCACGTTGGCCAGCTTCCAGTCTTCTGGGACCTCTCTGGTGAGCCAGGACTGGTGAAAAATGATGGAGAGTGGCTTGGCCAGCTCATCTGCCAGCTCTCTCAGCACCCTAGGATGGATCCCATCTGGTCCCATGGACTTGTGGGGATCCAAGCAGCTGAGGAGATCTCTAATTGCCTCCTCCTGGAAAAGAGGGAAACTATGCTGCTCCCTGGCTCCATCTGCCAGCTCTGCAGGCCAGCTGTCTGGAAGACATTCTGCCCTGCTAGTAAAAATTGAGGCAAAGGAGGTGTTTAAGCAAAGAAGGTGTTATGTCTCATGAGGTCTTATGTCCTCATAAAACGCTATCAGGATGGTCAGACACAACTTCCCCTTAGTAAAGCCATGTTGAATGCTCATAATGACCCTCTTGTCCTTGATATGCCTAAGGACAGTACTGAGGATAAGTTGCTCCATTACCTTTCCAGGGATGGAGGTGAGGCTGACCAGTCTATAGTTAACTGGGTCCTCCTTCTTAACCTTTTTGAAGGCTGGAGTGACATTTGCCCTTCTACAGTCCCCAGGCATCTCCCCTATCTGCCATGACTCACCAAAGATAACAGAGAGTGGTCTGGCAATGACCTCCTCCAGCTCCCTCAGCACCCTTGGGTTCACCCCATCAGGACCCATGGATTTATGGATGTCCAGCTGACTTAACTGTTCTCTAAGCCAGTCCTCATCAACCAAGGAAAATTCCTCCTTTGTCCTGTCTTTCTCTGGGGCCTCAGGGAGCTCGTGCTCCTGAGGTCAGCCTCCAGCAGTATAGATGGAGACAAAGAGGGCATTTAGTAACTCTGCCTTCTCTGTGTCCTCTGTCACCAAAGCACTCACCTCATTCAGCAGTGGGCCTACGTTGCCTCTGGTGTTAGCTTTTCTTGCAAAGTATTTAAAGAAGCCCTTTCTGTTGCCCTTGACCTCCCTTGCAAGGTCGAATTCCAACAAGGCCTTAGCCTTCCTAGTTGCCTCTCTACACCCTCTGATGACAGTCTTACACTGCTCTGAAGAGGCCAGCTGCTCCTTCCATGATCTATAGATTCTCTTCTTCCACTTGAGTTTGCTCAGCAGTTCTCTACTTAACCATGCAGGTCTCCTTTTTTGGATTTCCTACTCTTTGGGATGCTCTGATCTTCAGCTTGGAAGATCAGGTCCTTGAATGATAACCAATCATCTTGAGCCTCTTTGCCTTCTAGTACCCTGCTGTCCCATGAGATTTCCCTTAGCAATGGCCTGAAAAGGCCAAGCTTAGCCCTGCTGAAATACAGCATTGCAGAAGCCAATCCTCCCACCCCCTGTGCAGGCAAGAGGTCTGCTGGAAAGGGACACCTGACCATGTAGTCATGACTCTTGCACCTGGAATGGCTTTGGGAAAGGAGTGCTGGAGATGTTATAATACTGGGGATACTATGATACTGAGGGAGAGATACATGCAATTTTAACCAGCCAGCACATGCACATTGGCCACTAAACCCTTCTGAGAGCAGGAATAGCTCTTGGCTCTGTGGCAGACCTTCATCTTGTATAAAGCAGTGGCATACTGCTGGTTTGAGAGACAGTTCACCAGTTACACCAGATGAAGTTCTGGCTTCTGCATCATCTTTTTTTATTCTCCTGATGCCAGTGACAATAGGATATTTTATATGTGGAGTATGCACAGGAAAGTGACATTGAATATAAGAAGCAAGTGTTTCTCTGTCGAAAAAAAAACCAAAACAACAACACATGGTTCTCAGAACACAGAGTTTGTCTCCTAGTTTTTCAAGCAATTTCACCAATCTCCCCACAATGTTTTTTTGTAAAAGATATATACTAATTTCCCACATGTTTCCAAACTGGAAATCCTATCCATTAGCCATATGCCAAGCATCAGACTGCAGCAGCTGGTTGGAAAATGGTTTAATCTCTTTCAGATATCTTAAGATCCATGGCTTGTAATTGTATAAACGTACAGCCAGGCAAGATGTCATCAAAATGTTAACTTCAAGGCAAGCATGATGTCAGATGCCACCAAGAACTTCTCAAGTTTCCAGGACACACTCTGAGGAAATCCCTTGTTTGTTTGATGTCATTCCATACCAGAGCATATTTACACCAGGGCACCTCATGTGAAATATGACTCCCGTTCAAAATGCCTCAACAAAAAAGCTGTGCTTTTTCTCAAGCTGATATAATATTGTACAGCATATGTGTTGATTAATGATCACTAAAAGTCGAAGCAGTCAGGGACTAAACAGCCAGAGACCACCCAAAGGCAGAGGAGAACTGCTGCTCCTGCAGGAATCCCAGACTGAAGGGGTGAATTACCGCTGTAACACTTGCTCTTCATGCTGCTGAAGTGCCTCCTCCCTTTTAAAAGCAGTGTTCAGAGTAGGAGTGGCTTTAGCTTATCTACTTTTTCTATCTTTCATATGCAACACTTGCCATGCTAGAAAAGAAGAGTCCATTCCAGCTTCTTTTGATAACAGCTTGTAACAAGAGCTTCAGAAGAATGTTAAAGACTTTCCACAACCTGTAGTCTGATAGAAACTTGCTTATAGGAATACTTACTCTTCAGTATCATGCACCCAGAATTTGGCATGTTACAACTAAAATCCTCATTGCTGTCCATCTTGTTCATGGCAAGCTCGTCTCACTTTGTACTTTTCACACTAAATCTTCCTCTTCAATTCATCCAAAACTAAACTCATAAGTTTGGGGCTTTTCCCCAACATTCTTATATTTTGGGATCCTCCCTTTGGGTTTCCTTTCCCTACCAGAAACCTTCTACAGAATTTCATCCCTCACATCTGCTATTAAAGCCATGAACAACTAAGTTTTCCAGTGCTAATACTGCTAAGAGTTTGAAACTTCAAGAAACACTCTGGCCAGAATTAGAAGTTAAAGTTTTAGAAAGTTCATGAACTGACATTGTAGAAAATACACCCAAACAGAGCAATTCCATTGTCTATTATTATTGTTCTTGTTGTTGCAGATCAAATCTCTTCTTGATAACAATTTCATATTCTTATATGAGGCCTCCTAGTAAAACATAGTCAATTTTTTTTCCAAGTTTAACAGACTTGGCTATCCCTCTTCCAGCTCAGCAAAATACTAATGGCTTCAAAAATACTTGTGGTAGTTTGAGACCTTTAAGAAAAAGGGGAAAAAAAAACACAAACAGACAAACCACCAGAGTTGAGTTCTCCTGGGGGACTGGAAAGGTCTAGGGATGGACCGGGGCAATTTACTGGCTTTATATGATAAAGTGACTATGTCAGTAGATAAGGGACAACATATGAGAAGCTGGACATGAGCAGGCAGTGTGAGCTTGCAGCCCAAAATGCAAATCACATCCTGGGCTACATCAAAAGAATCATTGCCAACATATCCAGAGAGGTGATTCTACCATTTTACTCTGGTGAGACGTCACCTGGAGTACTGTGCACAAGATCTGGAGCCCTCAATATAGGAAGGACATGGACCTGATGGAGCAGGTCCAGAGGAGGGCCACAAAAATGATCAGGGGATCGGAACACCTCTGTTACAAGAACAGGCTGAGGGAGCTGGCTTTTGTCAGCCTGGGGAAGAGGAGGCTCTGGGGAGACCTAATAGCTGCCTTCCAATACCTGATGGGGACCAACAAGAAGGATGGGGAGAGTCTGTTTACGAAAGACTGTAGTGATAGGATGATGATCAATGGCTTCAAACTAGAGAAGAGTAGATTTAGATCAGATGTTAGGAACAAATTCTTTACCATGAGGGTAGTGGAATACTGAAACAGGTTGCCCAGAGTGTGGTTGAGGCCCCATCCCCGGGGATATTCAAGGTGAGGTTTGACAGGGCTCTGGACAACCTGATCTAGTTGAGAATGTCCCTGCTTACTGAAGCAGGGGTTGGACTTAAATGACCTTTCCAACCCAGACCATTCTATGATTCTATGCTTCTGCAATTTATTTATGATTTGTCTATTATTTTATTCCTCAAACTCCTACAAGAGCTATGAAGCAAATGAACATTAAAGGGAAAACAGAAGACTAGTCATGGCTGCCTGGAGTTCATACCATGCCATCTGCCCTTTCCAACTTCCATAGCTCTCAGGGGGAAATTAATTTGTTAGTATATTGAGCACTGATCATACATGAGACACTTCAGGTTTCCCAGTCCCAACAGCCTAGCTGTTAGGACAGGGGTGAATTTGTGATGTTTAGCAAGGATGACTCAGAGCTACAGGAGAGACAGACTTGCACTTGATCCTCAGCCCTGACATCCCCTGCAGAAGTTATTGCACAGCATGACTCAATCCAGTTCTGCTCTTCTTCACTATGTGCTGCTGTTACACTTCCGGGCTCACATGATCCTGATGCAGTTCCAATTACATCATCCACATCATGCAACAGCTCAGCAAAATGACCAAAGATAACAGCAAATAGAGCTGAAGCAAGAAAGCAAGATTTCCATTTTTATTCATCCATAAGGAACTTTTGTTGCTAATTTAAAATTTAACAGGACAACTCTCCTGTGCAAGATAGGCTACCCAACTGTTTTGTGATAGTAAGGATGTATAGCTATAGACCTGCACTCCTACTAGCATATTCTTTGGCTTGTACTCTTTGCTTTTCAAGCTCATCTTATCCAAGGGGAGGTTGAGGAGATAAGAGTGGTTTAGGACTAACCGTCCCCCAGAGGGACTGACTCCCACCATAGTCTGTTCAGAACTGAATTATAATGACCCGGAATAGGAAGCAGATTGGGTTAGAGTCCTCCATGAAAAGCCATAGAATCATTTTGATTGAAGGAGATCTTTAAGATCACCAAGTTAAACCATTAACCTAACACTACCAAGTCACCACTAAACAATGTCTCTCAGAACCACATTTGTGTGCCTTTTAAATCCCGCCAGGGATTATGACCCTGTTGCTTCCCTGAACAGTCTGTTCCAGTGCCTCACAAACCTTTTTGGTGAAGAATTTTTTTCCTGATACACAGCCTAAACTTCCCCTGACACAACTTGAGGGCATTTCCTCTTGTTCTATCACTTTTTAGTTGCAAGAAGAGACCTTCATCTCATTAAAACCTCCTGTTAGATAGATTCCTTTTCTCCAGGCAGCCCTTGCAGCATAGACCTATTCTCTTCAAGAATGTGCATATTTTTGTCTGCATATCATTTTTAGGTTTCATGTGTAAGCCACAAGCCATTGCCAAGAATTAACCTATCTCCATAACTGACCTTTGTACTAGGCTTGATAGCAAGTTAAAAATCAAGAAGGGCGGACTTGTCATGTGTTTTAAACTGAACTCAAAACCAGATGATTTAGGTATTCTAGAGCAAATAGTGTTCATTCTACTCAACAGCACGAAACCATGAATTTCAAAGCAATTAATTGCACCAATAAAATTCACATGCTTTGACCAGAGTGGTTGTTCAAATGAAGGACAACTTAGACCAAGATCTCCTTTGGTTTGTTGCCTCTCATGCTGCAATTGCATCTGAGATAAATTATGTCACTTAGCCAATTGTGGCCATTTTAGGCTTATAACCTGAGATGAGAACAGAAACTTTACACATGCACGAGGCCACATCTACTGGTATGCATGCAATGGCTTGGAATAAAACAAGAGATATTTTCAAGACATTAAAGTCTTTTAATGAGTTGACAGGAAATGCATCTTTAGAATATCTTTAGTTGACAATAGTCTTCCTGGAGCTAATTAGCTATGCTTTCCATTCCCTTGCAAATTTTCTAGTTAAATCTACTGCTGCTTGGAAGAGTATTACCACAGCAAAGATTTCCTCCAAGCAAGTCTACTGGGAGCCTGCCAGTGACCTTACCCTAGCTGTCAGCTGAACCGAGGTCTATGTAACACATTACGCAATTAGGAGGAAATCATGCTAGTAGTTGCTTACAGGGAAGCACAAGCCCTGATGAAGGTAAAAGCTGGGGAGGAAACACTTACAGTTCCTAACTTGGTAGCCGATCCTTTTCTATACTTTGCCTAGAGAAAAGAGATGCAGGAAAAAATGTCAGACTTGGACAGACAGGAACTTGTTGGCTGTACACACAGAATCTAGCCAAGATTTAAATTCAGCATAAATAAATGTGGCCCTGCTGACTCAGATTTTCCAGCTCCCTGGCAAGTGCCGGAAGTCAGGGGAGCCATTGCAAGTGTAACACGTCTTGGACAACACACTGAGTCAGTCTCAACATTTCATTCCCTAATACAGGAAATTAAAAAATATCCATCTCTCTCAGACCTAGCACATGCCTTCATAAGCCACACAGCCAAAACTATACAAAATTGTTAGGATAAGCAGCCTGTCTAATTTCATAAGTAATGGTCCAGTAGCCTATGAAAGATTGCCCCCTGCTTTCATCTAGGGCTTTTAATCGCTAGACCTGAAAAGCCCACAGTGTTTTGACAACTTGGGGAAAAAACTACACCACGCTTTCATAGGATGTGAGCCCAAATGTGGCACCTTTCCTGTGTCTGTCTTTTGCCGCAACTTAGGGATAATGTGGAGATATATATATATATATATATATATGTTAATAGCTTTATCTAGGAGCATAATGAAATTTCTGGTTCATCTCAAAGATGAGATCAAGTGAAAACACATTAATGAGGAATTTATTGTTCACAGCTCTGAACACAAATTGAGTAATACATATTATCTTACAAATGTCTTTCTATAGCTATATATAAAGGTGTAAATTCTGTTCTACTGTACCATGCAGTCAGTAACAAACCGCTGATAAGATTGCAAAGTGCAAATACTCATACATGGTTGGCATCCATATAGTCCTCAAACAGGGAAAGAAGGACTATTAAATAGATAAAAGACCTCTAAACAAGATTTTTTTCTGTTTTATTTTTCTGAAGATCCACAGAGTAGAAAAATTGTTAGTATAGGAAAAAAAGACCATGAGAGGTGTTCAAAAAAGTTTCAAGGGAGGGGGACCATCAATAATGCACAAAGTGCATATACAGCAATCATCTCCAGTATGCAATTTTGTTTCATTTGTTTCAAAGGTACTTATGTCAGAATATCCTGCAGATCATCACCTTTCTCCTTCCAGAGATGAAGATACTTGCAACAGTATGAAATACCCTGAGGGATGCCTCAGCCCTCTCAAGATGTTAGTATGTTAATTGTCTCATACTGGTAGTCTAGTAGTAAGTCTTTCCTAGTACTTTCTCCTTTCAAGTACCTACTAGAATCTTAGCTCATTTCCTGGCAAAAGTAGCCCTGAAGACAGATTAATTCAGTCTTCTCTGAAGCTACCTTAAACATCCTTGAAGATTGTTATCAGGTCTCACTTCAGCCTTTTTTTCCTTCTCCGCTAAGCCATTAAGTTCTTCAGATTTGTCCTCACACGTGACATTTTCTTGACCTTTGGTCCTTCTTATTGCTTTACTTTGGATTTTATATAGACACTTACCTATTTCTGGAAGTCTAGTGTCCATATCAGGACACAGCACCCCAGCTGCAGGCTGAAAACAGCTGTCACGCATCTTGCAAATAACAAACCTGGTCAGATATCTCCATGTGATGTTTACATTTTACACAGCAGAGTGACATTGCTGACTCATAGTCAGTGTGTGATCCACTATAATTGCTAGGACCCTTCCCACAGAATTGTTTTTTATTTTGATTTTACCCATCCTAGATTTATTCCAGATGACTGCTCCCACATGCTCACTGATCACACGGTGCCTTAACTGAACTGCATCTTGTTTTTCAAGTCTGCATCCAGTTTGCTGTGATCTTCACAAGCTCAGATCCTGTCTTTTAGTGCAACTGGCTTTTCTCAGTGGAGTGCCATGTGAGCCTATCCAGCCTACTGTCTACCCCACTTTACAAGCAATTCAGAAAAATACTGAATAAAGTGCTATAGCTGAAGCAAAACCACCCCCTTCTGAAGACACAAAGTATCTAATCAGTACCCGTTGAAACCGGCTTGCTGTCAGCTAAGCGCTCACTTTGGAGCAGTTTTGTCAGATTATATGCCCTTGGCTTGTCTATCAGGCTGTCACCTGGGTGTCAAGCAGTCCCACTGAGATCAGGAAAGCTGACTGCTGTGCACAAGGCCTGTCACATTTTCTGGCCATGGAATGAGAGAGGTTTGGAATAATTTGTCCTGAGCAAACTCCTTTTGGCTGTTACTCATCCCCATATTCTCAGTATTTTCACATAATTCCAATATTTGTTCCAGTAGGTTTCAGGGAACTGAAATGATAGTTAAAGTCAGTAAAGCCAGTCCCTTCCTTTTTCTTTTTTAAAGCTATGCTCTATCACCTCCTGTTACAGACCTCTGTCTTCCCAGGGCAAAAAAAAAAAAAAAAAAAAATATATATATTCCTGAAGGTGACAGCTCAGTGCTAGCCTTAATCATCCCTCAGGTTCAGGTAAGGTCCAGAAAAACTGGAAATCTCTGCCTTAGCTAAATATTCTCTATTTCAGTCTGTTCTCAACTCCTACTTCTCAATTGCTGTGTCAGCTGCCCTTTCTGGTAAAGAGTAAACCATAACAAGCAACAAACATTTTAGCTTTCTCAGCACCCTCTAGCTTTTGCTTCCCGTGCACCCACCAACAGATTACAGCTTCTCTCACTCTGCCTCTTACTAGCACTGCCTTTACAGAAGGGGAGGGTGTTGTTAATCTGATGATTGCCTGTGACAAACAGTGGGGCAGCTCACCAGAGGCAGAAGGATGGAGCGCTACCAAGGGCTGTGAACTTGTTGTCCTGAGCCAAGCCAAGGATGAAGCACTCAAGCACCCCAAGGGAATCAAGGAGGATTCACCTAAGATGGTGACATGGCCAGACAAGCTGAAGAGCCTCTATGCAAATGCGCACAGCTTGGCAACAAACAGGATGAATTAAGGGCAACTATGCTGCTGGAATGCTATGACATAGTGGCTACTACTGAAACTTGGTGGGATGATTCCCATGACTGGAATGTAGGGATAGATGGGTACAAGTTCTTTAGGAAGGACAGGCAGAGTAGGAGTGGAAGGGGTGTTGCTCTCTGTACCAGTCACCAGCTGGAACCAGTGGAGCTCTACTTGGGGAAGGAGGATACAATAGAATAAACCAGGTTGGAAGAGACCTTCAAGATCATCGCGTCCAACCTATCAACCAATCCAATCCACCTAAAGAACTAAACCATGCAGCCAAGCACCCCATCAATTCTCCTCCTGAGCACCTCCAATGATGGTGACTCCACCACCTCCTCGGGCAGACATTTCCAATGGGCAATCACTCTCTCTGTATAGAACTTCTTCCTAATCTCCAACCTAAACCTCCCCTGGCACAGCCTGAGACTGTGTCCTCTTGTTCTGGTGCTGGCTGCCTGGGAGAAGAGACTAACCTCTGCCTGGCTACAACCTCCCTTCAGGTAGTTGTAGAGAGCAATAAGGTCACCCCTCAGTCTCCTCTTCTCCAGGCTAAGCAACCCCAACTCCCTCAGCCTCTCCTCATAGGGCTTGTGTTCCAAACCCCTCACCAACTTCGTTGCCCTTCTCTGGACACGTTCCAGCAGGTCAACATCCTTCCTAAAGTGAGGGGCCCAGAACTGGACACAGGACTCAAGGTGTGGCCTAACCAGTGCAGTGTACAGGGGCAGAATGACCTCCCTGATCCTGCTGGCCACACTCTTCCTGATGCAGGCCAGGATGCCATTGGCCCTCTTGGCTGCCTGGGCACACTGCAGGCTCATGTTCAGCCTGCCATCAACCAGTACCCCCAGGTCCCTTTCTGCCTGGCCACTCTCCAGCCACTCTCACCCCAGCCTGTAGCACTGCATGGGGTTGTCATGGCCAATGTGCAGAACCCGGCACTTGGATGTGTTCAATCTCATGCCATTGGATTCTGCCCATCTGTCCAGCCTGTCATGCTCCCTCTGCAAAGCCTCTCTACCCTCCAGCAGATCAACTCCTGCCCCCAGCTTGGTGTCATCCGCAAATTTACTGATGATGGACTCAATGCCCTCCTCCAGATCATCAATAAAGATGTTGAAGAGCATGGGGCCCAGCACTGATCCTTGGGGCACACCACTAGTGACTGGCCGCCAGCTGGATGTGGCACCATTCACCATCACTGTCTGGGCTTGGCTCTCCAGTCAGTTCCTAACCCAACGCAGTGTGCTGCTGTCCAAGCCATGGGCTGATAGCTTAGCCAGGAGTTTGCTGCAGGGGACAGTATCAAAGGCCTTGCTGAAGTCCAGGTAGACTACATCCACAGGCCTCTCCACATCCACCAGGTGTGTCACCTGAGCATAGAAGGAGATCAGGTTGTTGAGAGCATATGGGTGGGGATTAAAGGGAAGGCAGGGGAAGGTGATGTTACTCTAGGGGTCTGCTACAGGCCACCTGAAGAGGAGAACCAAGCAGATGAGGCACTGTAGTCAGCAAAGAGCACAGACAAACAGAAGTGGCTTCACATTCCCAGGCCCTGGTCCTCGTGGGGGATTTCAACCACCCTGACATCAGCTGGAGGGACAACACAGCTAGATACCAGGAACATCCTGGAATGCATAGATGACAATTTCTTTCTCCAAATGGTGGAGGAACCAACAGGAAAGGTGCTGTGCTGGACCTTATTCTTACCAATAAAGAAGGGCTGGTCACCAATGTGAGGCTCAGGGCTACAGAGACCATGAAGCAACAGAATTTAAGGTCTTCAGGGCAACTAGGAGGACATATCCCAAGCTTACAGGCCTGAACTTTAGGCATGCATTTTGATCACTTTAGGGATCTGCTGGCCAAGGTATGGTGGGATAAAGCCCCAGAGGGAAGAGGGCCCAGGACAGCTGGTCAGTGTTCAAGGATCACCTTCTCCGTGCCCAGGAGCAAAGTAGACCCACAGAGAGGAAAGCAGGAAAGAATGTTTGGAGTCCTGCCTGGATGATCAAGGAGCTCGTGGATACACTGGCACACAAAAAGAAACTCTACAGGACAGCTGGAATGGGGGACATATAAGGAAGCTGCCCAAGCGGCAGGAGACCTGGTTAGAAAAGCTAAAGTTCAGTTAGAATTAAATCTAGCCAGGGAGATCAAGTGGAACTGTAAAAGTTTCTATTGGTATATTAATGGTAAAAAGAAGAGTAGGGAAGGTGTGGCCCTCTCAGAAAGCAAACAGGTGAGCTGGTGGCAACTGACATGGAGAAGGCTGAGGTTCTCAATGACTTATTTACCTCAGTCTTCACTGGCAAGGGCTCCAGCTGCACTCCTGGAATAATGGAAGATAATGTCAGGTACTGGAAGAAGAAACTGCACGTTGTGAGTGGAGATCAAGTTTGTGACCATCTGAAGAACCTGAAAGTGTTCAAGTCCATGGGACCTGAAGGGAGACACCCCCAGGTGCCGAGGGAACTGGCAGATAAGATTGCTAAACTGTTCTCTATTATATTCTGAAAGTCTTGGCTGTCCAGTAAAGTCCCCACTGACTGGAAAAGGGGAAACATAACCCCCATTTTCAAAAAGGGAAAGAAGGATGACCCAGAGAACTAAAGGCCAAACAGTCTAATATTTATTTTTTTTAGTTAATACTGGTCTTCACCTGTGTTAAAATGGTACTGGTCTTCACAGTGGACCTCATGAGAAACATCCATGTAGTCAGCAAAGAGCAGGTGAGCTTTGTGAGGTTATTCTAAACTCAAAGAGAAGTAATTGATTTTTTTGTGACCTTGTTTAGATTTGTAAGAGCACCTATTTATAACAAACTATTCACACAGCACAAATTGAGTTCTATTAGACAACTACCTTCATGTCCTTGTGTTAGTTATATTTACTTTCCATGCATTCTTTTCCTGAATCATCTTAAAGGCTGCTTGTCTTGTAGTCATTCCTTTTTGGACCACAGAAAATTGACAGTCTGAGCAAAATACCAAAGCACCAAAATACCAAATAACTGCCCATTTTTCTCTGAATGATGAAGTAATAGTTTCCCAGCAGCCCCTCAGAAGGGTAGAAAACAGCATCTCTGAATGTGCCAACTACAGAAGCTAGCTCTTTCCAGGAAGCAAATTATCCAGCATCTCTGGAAACTGAATCCAAACTGCATGCCCATCCCTCAGAAATTCCACTGGTGAACAGAAGTATTCAACAGCTTTGTCAGGTGCCTCAGAAGTGGAGCAATGGAACAGCTTCTCCCTGGAAAGTACCTGCCAGGCTGTAACAGACTTGACCTCAGCACTACCATCTGGTGTCGTGCAGCAGCAGCAGGGGAATTTAGACAACCAAGGAATGAAAACTTCCTATAAAGTTTCCTGTAGTACTTTGTTTCTTCTCCAACAAAAGTAAGTTTATTAACTCCAGCCATCTGGCCAGATGCCACCTGGGGAACTATGCTTATCATCTGACTGGTATTCTCCCTTCAGAGTCAACCATGTGTGGCAAAATTCTTCATTTTGTGCGTTAGACCTTGACCATGGAAAGGTATCTGCCTATGCAGATGCCAGTGTTGCACCAGGAACAGATGAGGTAGAATGAGTGTGGCACAACAAGGATCCATAGGGTCTGGCTTTCTTTCACAAGTAGGATATATGACTACTGCATGAACCACCTATGCCACGTTCCCTTCAGTGGCCAGGGTGGTCATCTTTTGTCTTCAAAAGTACTACATTCTGTTGCTGGATAGATTGATTCCTTTGTAATAATCTTGATAAATATTCCTTCAAATCAGAAGCCAGTGTGGGGGCAGTATTCCTCTTTCCTGCTCTGTGGCATGTGACCATGGAAAATGCTTTGTTATTTAGGCAGAAAACACAGTTAGAAAATTGCACATTGCAGAAATAAGTAAAATCCAATTTTGATTGGAGCTTCTTTATTCTCTAAAGTCTGCTGCTTCTGAAAGTGGCCTCCAGGACAGAGAATGCTGATCCAGATGGTCTGGTTAATCTGCCAGTGAATTACACTCTGAAGAGTATGCTGTCATCCTGTCCCACTGTCACTCTGTTCCTTCATGCTTCCTACTCACAGAATACCAGAAATACCCTTGTAAATAAGAGGGATGAAGAAGTGTCACTTGAACACTATCAAATTGCCAAGGTCCTTCAACATTCAAACGTAAGAAATAAAGCTGTTTGGCTGTGGATAACAGTGCTTAGCATGTAGAAAACTTTTCAGGCAAAATAATAATAATAATAATAATAATAATAATAATAATAATAATAATAATAATAAATCCAGGTTGGAAGGGACCTTCAAGATCATCATGTCCAACCTATCAACCAATCCAACCCACCTAAACAACTAGATCATGGCACCCAGTACCCCATCAAGTCTCTTCCTGAATACCTCCAATGATGGTGACTCCACCACCTCCCTGGGCAGACCAAAAGAAGTCCCTGGTCTGCAGATGATGCTTTATGTTCTTAAAATTCTGTGTTTACATGGCATGCAAATTAATATTTTTAATGCTATAATTCTGTAGTCACCTGTCTCACTGCAGAGAGGAAAAGTCACTTTTACAAAGCAATACCACATGGCATAGTCCCTGCTCATAAAAAGCATTCTGCAACAGTCAGTGCAGTTTATTATATGGAGTGGCAGTTCACCACATGCCTATGACCACCATGTGCAGGGAGCACACACACGTGCCTGCTGTGACACAGCATTATGTTATCATGCCAAAAACTCAGCCAGCAACAGGGCATCCCAGAAGCAATTTTGTGAACTCAGTGGTCTCCCCCATCTCACTGCAGCTTCAGGTCTTGGGAACTCCCAGGGACCAGGGAGGACGTTAGCAAGCTTGCAGCATAATTAACCAGGGGCCGCTACAGAGAGCATTCATTTGGAGGCATAAACAAGCTAGCAGTGCAATCAATGTAGCGGAACACAGATGTCTTGCAGGCAGAAGAAAATGCATACATAGACATTTTTTACAAATACTATAAGCTAAGAAAATGTTCCTATTACTCAGACTTACACTTCACAACAAAATACCCAAGCTTTTGACAGCAAATCCAATATTATTCTTATTCCTAAGTTGGGACTCCACAAGAAAGACTTTGATGGCTGCAAGTTTCACATGTGTCAAAGGCACAGTTCCTGCTCTTACAGATAGATTGCACAGAAATATGTATGTTGTTGAAAGACAAAAAATATAGGAGCATTTAATCATGCAAAATCTCTGACAGGCTTCTTAGCCCAGAGCTGATACCTTGAGTCTGCAGTAAGTGATGGACCCATACATTGGCTTACAACAGGTGATTGCAGAAATGTCAGGCAGAGAAAGGGCATTAACACAATAGGGTCAACTCTTCCATTTAATAAGAAACATGTTCATATTCTTCTGTGCTGTAGAAAACTTACAGCAGCAATGCAAGCATATACTCATTACTAATTTCAATCACTGCATAAATAATCCCTTTGCAACTCTATTTAACATTGTATTTTGAAAAATTTAATTTTATTTTCAGTGTTAACACATCAGCTAGTTTTCATTCTACAAAAAAAAAAATCAGCTCTAGAAACCCTTTTCACTTGAAAATTTATTGGCAGCAATTTCCAACTACAAAGATCAGCCATCTAGAGCTGATCAAAGAATTATGTACTATTTCACCAAAGCTTCCCTTCTGGAATTGTTAGATAGGTTAGACATCTGAAAATGTTTAAAATTGTGAGTCCCTGTCTGAGTTTAGATGTCATGAACAAGAATAAATATATCTTTGTCTTCTTGCAAATTTTCTCCTTACAACTCCACAGATTAGCTTTTATTCTCAGATGGTTTTGAAAATTTAGTGCATAAGTCCCAAGACTGAGGAAATCCACATTCAAATGAAAAGAAAAATGAAGCAGAAACTAAAAATAAATCTTCCACATGGATGAAGTACTCAGGAACATTAAAAATAACAAAAAAGAAAATAATTAGGCCTCACTTGTTATTATCTAGCAACAAGGGACAAATACTGCTGGTTCTATTTGCAAAGAGTTATTAACAATATTACCCTAAATTATCTGCAATTCCTAACATAAAGCAGGCAGCCACATATGCCACATCATATAATCTCATGTAAGTGCCTGTCTCTTCTTACAAACATAATAAAATTGAATGCACACCTGTAGAATCAGAGCCTTCAGGTTTGGTTTATGCTCCTCTTCACAGTATGTCAGTGGTGCTTTTAGGAATGGCAGTAGGAAAAGAAACCTTACACCCTCAATTTCAGGGCCTAGAGTCAAATCAATCACAAGTCTGTAGGCTTCAAGCTGCCAAAGATTTTATTTCAATTTAGCACATGCACATATTTTTAATATGACACTTGTTCACTGCGCCAGGCAGCCAGTAGCTGCATTGTGTTTGCATTTCAGAGAGGCTTTTTCTATCACCTGTTTTGCAGAAGTCAGGGAATTTTAGATATCAGAGCAACAGGTTAGTTTACCATTCTACCTTCCCTAAATGCATTTGCAGACAGAAGTAGTTTGTCCGGTTGAAGATTTCCCTCAACAGCGCCTTCTTTTCTGCAGCCCTACCCTGATATTTTTCAGCACTCTGTGGTGCTCTGAATCAGACATAAAACCTCTTCATGCTTCCCCACCACCACCCACAAGCCATAAATTCCCAAGCAGCCTTTTATGCAGAGGCCTCAGAGGCAATTTCTGACCAGATGGGATGCCAGGATGGGGCTCAGCAGGCAGCTGCTGGTCCATGTACCTGCAGGTCTTCAGGCATCAGGTTGCAGACCCTGTCAATCACACCACGCTTTTCCCTTCCTCCTGCCACTTTAAATAGGGCCACTGTGTGTTTGACAAGCAACATCAAAGGTAGCAGGTGAGTTTCCCTGAGCCGCTCTCTTTGATAACCTGCTCTGAATGCTTTCTGGCACTGCATCCCCACTGAACATTCACTTTCACCAGCATGCAAAACCAATTTTGCCTTCACCTTTGGAGTATAAGTATTCCAATTGTTTTTTCTCCATCTTTTTTTTTTTCCTTAATCTTCTTTTTTTTAGGCTCTTCCTTTTTTTAGGCTTTAAAGGGTCAAGGCCAAAATGAAATTAATATAATAACAATTGTTTCTTGGTCCTGCTCAGGGTTTGGGAGCTCAGTGTCTTACTGCTCCCACAGGAATCAGCACAAGTGCTACAACTGGGAAGTTCTGTAGGAACAACTCCAAGCTCATCGCTGATGGGCTGGTCTATAACCACTTACTTTCCTCACTTGTAGTCACTGATCACAAGAGAAAAAAGTTGTGTTTGAAGAGACTGGAGGTAGACACGAGGTGGTTTCAAAGGAATTATGACAGCATATATGCTTAATTCAGGTGTTCTCTGGAGTTACATAAGCACTTGTAGCAATCTGACCCTCTGTGTCCTGCAGGAAGCCAGAAAGCTTTGCTCAGGAGGCCAAACAGGAATGGCAACACGCCCAGACAGCCGTGTTTATAGAAGACCTGGAAAGCTGTTGACCTAGTGCACATAACTACAGAAGCTGCCCTGCTGATGGTCATTCCTCCTCCACAGAGGAAACAGCAATTGGCAAAACAGACTTACAAAAACAGAGATGCTGTCTGCCCTCCATGCGCAGTGCATGACCCTGCAAATGATATTTCCCATCCCTGTCATTTGCTGTGGAGGAGACAAACACACACACGCCAACAAAGGGCTGATCTTCATTCTGGGACAGAAGGCAAATGCCACAATCTGATAAGTTTTGTGCTCCCTGCAAGCTGGCACAACTAAAATGGACAAGCAGTCACCACTGTACAAGGAATTTTTTAAGTTATTCTTCAACCCATGGCCAAGCTAGAGGGAAAAAATACAGTCTGCCTAGTGATAAAAACACAGTCACACTGAATGACAGCCACCAAACCGTTGCTGCTCGCATCATGCCAGGACCAGGGAAGCAGCCAGCAGAGCCCAAGCTGGTGTGAGAGTGCATAAGGTTGGCAGAGAGGGTGGCACTTACTGCTGTCCTCATCCCAGCTTGGCAAACCTTTGTTTGTGTCTCACTCATATCCACATTTCTGGCTGACAAGAAATGCTCCCTTCCTGCCAGAGTATGTGGTCTGAGATGAAGAATCATTCACAATGCAGGTGATACCCAGCAAAATCCTTTCTGAAATACTTGTTGTCACTTTGACAGTAGAGTCCAAGCTGATCACAAGGAATAAATGCATTTCTATCCTCATAAAAATTATTACAATCAGGTCCTCATTTAGGCACCTGCACAAACAAGTATTCTAGTCCTGATACTTCATTAGAGATAAATCTCACAGGCAACAAATATCCCTTAAAGGAAAATCAAAGCAGGTGCTTAAAGTAGTAGGTTATTCACAACTGATCCCTAGGAGTCACACCTAGGAGCACTTATTTCAATCTTTTCTAACAGTTCTTTAAAAGCTGCAGGAGTCCGAGGCTTGTTCTACATTTCAGTTCATTTTATACAGCAAAAAGGCAAAAAAAACCAAGTAAGAAATGGCATGTGAAATGTATCTACTTCTTTGAACAAAAGCAATCATTTAATGTAACAAACATCTTAATGAAAAATCTGCGCTTTGAATTATTCCCCTGTTTCATCTTATAAACTCAAATATTTCATATCATGCTAAGAGCAAAAATGCACCATAACCCACTTTGTTTTGCTGACTAAAGGCAGCAGCATAGTTCCCAAATCAAACACCAGCATGTGGGTCCATTTCTTCTCCCTAGCATAGGATGACAGAATGAGAGGAAATGGCTTGAAATTGTGCTGGGGAGGTTTAGATGGGTATTAGGAAAAAAAAAAATCTATATTGAAAGAATGGTCAGGCATTGGAATAAGTTGCCCAGGGAGGTGGTGGAGTCACCATCTCTGGAGGTATTCAAGAAACATGTAGACATGGCACTTCAGAACATAGCCGTAGTGGTGTTAGGATGATGAGTGGACTCAATGATCTTAGAGGTCTTTTCCAACCGAAATAATTCTATGATTTTATGTGTTTTTCATGAACTAATGAAAAGCAGCAGGACTAATTTAGCACAGCAGAAGTAGAAGATAATATTGTATTCCCCCTGCCCCATCACAAGGAGCCTTGGCAGAGGGGCCATGGCAGAGCCTCAACATGCTTTGGAAGTTCCCAGACCAGAGGAGAGGGACCTTGTCATTCCTGGACAATTCCTGGTCTTTGTAAAGGGAGTACGTACAGCGTACTGCAGACAGAGCTTCCCACCTGCTGCAGATCTTGTCCTAGAAATAAGGTGCCTGCACAGTAGTAAGGCTGAGTGACCAAAATTCCCTCTAGTTCATGCACTGTGGTAATGCTGAACTCAACAACATCGCTTCAGACCACAGCACACAAGAAAGCATGCAAGAACTGCTTCTTTCCACTGAAATCAATCTGAGGTAACTGTAGCAGCCATGGCAGCCATGCAGACATATCCCCCTACCACCTGTTTCTCTGGAAGTCTCAGGGATATATAGCGTAAATGATACTAAAAAAACCTACTCGTTACTTTTACAATTTAGAAGATAAATGCAAAATCATTAGAGGAATCACAAGTTAATGCAAGTTTAAATGCATGCATGTGACACATTGCCTTCTGTCTCCCTACACTTGCTCTGCCTCATAGTTGCAATATACTTTTACATTCACAGGATATTATCAAAATCTGGACTAGCCTCCCATAGCACCTGGCCTCCCATGTCTTCTTGAATCTCCCTAACCACCATGGACTAAAGATATCAGACAATTGTTTAAAGAGAACTCATCACCTGCATTTTTCAATTGCTTACAATGGATCAAAGATTAGGTACAAAATTTTTATTTTCTGCATACAGCTGAGAACCAAAAATATCTACTTGTCAGTGATTTACTGTGAGGGAGAAAACTAATTCTTCCTTCAGCAATTATTTTAGGGACAAAAAATTCCTTAAACATTATAAAACTATGGGGGCCAAGGGTGTTCCCAGTGCCACAGCACCAAGTCAAATCAGGCCCTGACAGTGGAAATGCATGGGGTAAGTCAGGCTTAGATCCTATGGAAGTGAAGCCTGGGCTTCTTTTCCTCCTTTTGTATCTCCCCTCGTGTGAATTTCGTCCTTCCTTTTCTAATGTGGTGATCATTATGAAGAATCCTGCAAATGGCTGAGCCATTCCACTGTTCTTTTGGTATGTGGAAGATGCAGGTCACCCTTCTGTTGGCAAAGCTGAGATGCCTCTGAGAGTGCAGAGATTTCTTTCTAGGAATAGAAGAGATAGTGACTCTTTGGGAACATTGAGGCTGGAGCAATTCTCCTATGGAGACTGACTGAGAGAGTTGGGGTTATCCAGTCTGAAGAAGAGCAGATTCTGAGGAGACCTTACTGTGGCCTTCCAGTATCTGAAGGGGCCTACAAGATAGCTGGTGAGGGACTTTTTATAGTGTCAGGTAGTGAAAGAACGAGGGGAAATGGAGAAAAACTAGAAGTGGGTAGATTCAGATTGGATGTTAGGAAGAAGTTCTTCACCATAAGGGAGGTGAGACACTGAAACAGATTGCCCAGGGAGGTGGTGGAAGCCGCATCTGTGGAGGTTTTTAAGGCCAGGCTGGATGTGGCTCTGAATAACCTGATCTAGTGTGAGGTGTCCCTGCCCATGGCAGTGGGCTTGGAACTAGATGATCCTTGAAATCCTTTCCAACACTGA
The DNA here is from genome assembly GCA_015227895.2 of Colaptes auratus. Classification (NCBI taxonomy): domain Eukaryota; kingdom Metazoa; phylum Chordata; class Aves; order Piciformes; family Picidae; genus Colaptes; species Colaptes auratus. The sequence continues at coordinate 65,788,911 of CM026897.1, read as the reverse complement.
CAATTCTGTGCTTCTTTATTTTGATACCCACCCCTGTCTTAGAAAAAGAATCCTTTAAGCTATAATTTTCACATCAACAAAGTGTAACATTACCCAGAGGTGATCAGTTAGCTACCTGCTTTTGTCCAACTACACCATTTTCACTTATTTTAAAAGCAAATATTAAATGTTTGCTTGTAACACCAAGAGAATTGTAAGAAGAAGAAACCAACTACAAATATATTATTTTTGGTTGTGTGATAAGGAAATAATTTCCCAGTTGTGTCACTGCAACCCTGCTCATTGTTTATTTGCACAGTAGCTGATAAAGCAGAAACCTTTCCCTTTTGCAACAATGGGGCCCACTGATAGTAGCCGCACCAAAGGAAAATGCTATGTATATTCCTGTCTCTTCTAACAGGTGGCTAAGAAGTAATGCCATTACATGGGAGAATATTAGCAGCATTTGGAAGTGGAACAAATGGCTCAATTAGCAAATGCTAGTCCCTTCAAAATTCTGTGTACTTTGCTGAAACTAGAGATTTTGATCCCTTGGAAAGACAAGCACACTGCTGGAAATTAAATAGTCATTATAATTCTATACCCAAGCATTAACACCAGCTCACTCCTGCTATTAATACAGATTTTTTTACCACAGGATATGAGGGCACAGGTATGCTTGAGGGTGAGTCATAGACTGTAGACCTTCTTCAGCAAAGTACCCCTATGTTCTCATAAACTTGACATGAGGCGCTCATCAAGCTAAATCAGCTGAAATAATCTACTTATCCAGCTATAAAGGGGGTGAAATATTTCCATAAACTTCTTGTATATAAGAGCATGACAGATAACATTGGTTTAGTAAATTCTGTAAATCAGTGCAACTAAGATAGAAAAGTATCCATTTTTCCATGTTTGTTACACTGATAGTGTACTGCTTGTCTCCTTCAAACTGTAAGAAATCCCCACTCAGAAGTTCTGACCACTGTATAAAAGACAATGTACTTTTGTACCAAATCATTTTCATATTCGTAATCAGCATTGGAGTGACAGAGCATTGGTACAGGCTGCCCAGAGACAGTGTGGAGCCTCCTTTTCTGAAGACTTTCAAAACCTACCTGCAGACGTTCCTGTGCAACCCGATCTAGGCATACCTTCATTAGTAGAGAGATTGAACTAAACATCCTCCAGAAGCCCCTTTCAAGCCCTACCATTGTGTGATTCTGTGATTCTGCATCATTTCTACAGGGCAGGATGGCTGTTTTCTTCAGGAGTCTCTTAATCCTAAATTGCTATCAACAATCCCATTTCTAAACACCAGAAGATAAATCTAAAGTAAAGCAGAACTCATTTTCATCTCTGTTGATCTGTATGCTCACTATGGAATGAAAGAAACAGAGATTTGCATGGGACAGATTTACAGAAAGGGCTGGAGGAAAGTAAAGGTAGCCTTAAGCACACACAGCAAATGCAACAAACCATGCTGCACCAGCACTTTGCCTGGAACATGTAATTCCAGCATTATCTAGGGTATTTGCTGAGGAACACAAGACCTCTGAGGAGGTCAGATTACCCTGCTGATGCTTGGTGCCACAGTTTAGCTGACTAGATAGTGCTGGGTGATAGGTTGGATTTGATGATCTGGAAGGTCTTTTCCAACCTGGCTTATTCTATTCTATTCTATTCTATTCTATTCTATTCTATTCTATTCTATTCTATTCTATTCTATTCTATTCTATTCTATTCTATTCAGCAGTACATGTACATGGAAGCAACCATCTTAAATGGATTCCTACTTCATTTTTGCATTCTCTAGTTGTTATGCTTTCACTGTATGCAAACGCTTATGCCACCATTGCACAGCATCATTTGCACAGCATGACTAACGGCAATGGACTCTGGCAAACTGCAGTCTAAAGGCAGGTAAGATGTACTACTCCAGTCTAGAGGCAGATGGGATTTATGACCAAGTCAGATACATTATGAACTGGGAGGACAATGACTGAATATCATACTGCATTTATGAAGGTCTCACTCTTTCCTTTTGTCATAAATTCAAGGGCAAGAAGAAAAGTGTTGGTGAGGAGTGACGTAGACTGCAGAAGAGAAACCTACACAATGTCTCACAAAGTTTCTCAGCTCTGCTTCAAAGGAAACTATTCATTTGACATTTATTGTTCATGCACAGTACCTGGGTGATGACTGATCACTAAGCAAGGTACCTTGAAGATTTTTTAATTATAATCCTTGTTATATTAATACAGTGTTGCCTATGAAATTTCTCATGATTTTGATTATTTTTTAACTTAGAGCAGAAAAAACTGATGCCAGCTGTTTTGAAAACAAGCTTTTCTAATGACTCTCTCTCTCTTCCAGAGGAAAAACTCCATCCATACCTTTAATTTTATCCAGAATAAAACTTAAATCCATTAAGTTTGTCAAGGTATGAATATTTCCTATTAAGTTCTAAAGATTAATTTCAAACCCCTAAGAGTGACCAAAGAATCATGGAACCTGCTCCCCCTGAGGCTTCCAGACTGCCTGCTAGCAAGATAGTACATCCCTCCTCTCTGTACAGTAACAGGCCAGCCAAGACTGTAAGACATCATTTATTGCTTTCACATATCAAGGAATAAAAGGAAAGAGAACACTTTTAAGGTAAGTATAGCAAATCCCCAAGATGTAATTGTTTCAAGTGGCTAAAACTCTTTCATCCCCCAAGAGTAGGCTGAGTAAGATTTTGGGAGGGAACACAGATAGGCCAGATGACCCAAACTGTCCAAAGGAGTATTCCATACCGTATGACATCAGCTCAGATATAAAAGCTAAGTGAGAGGAGGAAGTATAGGGGTGTGATGGGTTTCGGATGGTGTTTGTTCTCCAGAGCAACCGCTATTCATATCGAAGCCCTGCTTCCTGGGGAGTGACTGAACATCACCTGCTGATAGGAAGTAGAAAATAACATCTTTGTTTGCTCTTGCTTCTGTGTACAACCTTTGCTTTTGCTTTTCACCCTATTAAATTACTTCTGTCTTGACTCATGGGCCTTTTGCTACATTGTCCCTCTTCCCTGTCTGTCTAAGAAGGGGAGTGATATAGCAGCTTTGGTGGGCATCTGGTCCCCAGCCAGGGCCAAACCGCAGCAGTAAGAAACCCTCTTGCTAGTGTCATGATTTTAATATTTAGAACTGGACCAGAATATTGCTATACTACAGACACAAAAATAGAGCTCTGTTCCTTAAGGAGTCCAACATAATAAATATGCATATTTAGAGACAGCCAGGTGGGGAGCATCAAAAGCATAGTCACAGTCCTGCCTGATGTATCTTTAATTCTCTGCAGCCTGTAAGACAGGACAATGAACAAGCAGTGGCAGGTACTGTGAGTCCCATTTCACTGTTGTGGGCAGGTAGCCTGCTGTGATTCCCATAAACACTTTCATGGGGATGAACGCTGACACAATAAATAATCAGTAATACCATACACAGCAAACTTACTGAAGCAACCTCTGACCCAGAAGAAATGTCTGCTGAATTAAGGTCACTTTACTTGCATAAATGTTTTAGAGTTAGCTGTGGGAAGAATTCAATTAGGCAATCTTAAGTTTACAATCCCTAGAGCAATGTCAAAATGGCCCAGCAATGATGTCCTATTTAGTATGATACCAGTTTCTGCTTTTCTTCTCATCAGGGCTTTTGATGAAATTAGGATGGCAATAGCACAAAATACCATGAGCAAATATAGACATCAGGGAAGACCCAGACAAAATGTATATTCAGGGTTTAGCCCCATCATACAACACTGAATGTGCTCCCTGTCTCAAGGAGAAAGTGCCCCTCAGCTACAACTGCTCCTTGGACCCTTCTAGCTCCAAGAAGAGCTACCTCAAGCTTTGCCATTAAGTGTTTTAATAAGCATTTCTTGCTTTGACAAGAACAGGCACACCAGCCAGATACATGCTAGTTATTTCACTCCATTGTTAACAGATTTGGAAAGGTTTTCAGTAAATCTGTAAGGTAATAGGACAGAAGTGTGGTATTCAGCACAGCATGACACACCAGCCCAGGAACTGCAAAACACCTTTTCTCTTACTGTCTCATATCTTATATGCATACATGTGCAGGAGGACACAGAATAAAGGAAAACAGCCATTAGGTAGGTTTACAATAACAGAATAAGCCCAGCTTTGTATTCCCTTTCTCAGAATTTCAGCTATCAGATTTCAAACCATCCTGTTCTGGCTGCTGTGAGAACTGCAATTTCATGCAAATCTTGCATCAGTGTTTGGCAGAGCATACTTTTTTTCAGTGTACTTGGCTGTGGTTAATCACTGTGTCTGAAATTCAATTACTCCTCTTCTGCCTCTTGCAGAGAGTTGTAACAGAAAGACATCTTTTATGCACACAGATCTCATCAGAAATCTGATTAAACACTAGCAGAAAAAATATTGCTCTCTGATTGAGTCATTTGCATTGCATATAATAGTTATCTGCTGACATGTTTTATTAAAACAAGTAAGTAATTAAATCCACAGCAATTACACAGGAGCTGAAACAAGATTCAGAACCTCTTTGTGTAAGGGCATAATAAATTCAGAATGGAATAGAATAGAATAGAATAGAATAGAATAGAATAGAATAGAATAGAATAGAATAGAATAGAATAGAATTAACCAGGTTGAAAAAGACCTTCAAGATCATCAAGTGCAACCTATCACTCAACACCATCGAATCAACTAAACCATGGCACCAAGTGCCACATCCAGTCTCGTTTTAAAAATCTCTAGTGATGGTGACCACACCACCTCCCTGCGCAGCACATTCCAATGGCAAATTACTCTCTCTGTGAAGAATTTCTTCCTAACATGCAGCCTAAACCTCCCCTGGCACATCTTGAGACTCTGTCTGCCCCTGTACACTGCACTGGTTAGGCCACACATTGAGTACTGTGTCCAGTTCTGGGTCCCTCACTTTAGGAAGGATGTTGACTTGCTGGAACATGTACAGAGAAAGGCAACAAAGTTGGTGAGGGGTTTGGAGGGGCTTGTGCCCTATGAGGAGAGGCTGAGGGAGCTGGGGTTGCTGAGCCTGGAGAAGAGGAGACTCAGGGGAGACGTTATTCCTGTCTACAACTACCTGAAGGGAGGGTGTAGACAGGCAGAGGTTGGTCTCTTCTCCCAGGCAACCAGCACTAGAACAAGAGGACACAGTCTCAAGCTGTGCTAGGGGAGGCTTAGGCTGGATGTTAGGAAGAAGTTCTACACAGAGAGAGTGATTGCCTATTGGAATCGGCTGCCCAGGGAGGTGGTGAAGTCACCATCATTGGAGGTGTTCAGGAGGAGACTTGATGGGGTGCTTGGTTGCATGGTTTAGTTGATTAGGTGGTGTTGGATGATAGGCTGGATGCAATGATCTTGAAGTTCTATTCCAACCTGGTCTAGTCTAGTCTAGTCTAGTCTAGTCTAGTCTAGTCTAGTCTATTCTTCTGGTGCTAGTTACCTAGGAGAACTGACCAACTCCCACATGGCTATAACCTCCTGTCAGGTAGTTGTAGAGAGCAAGAAGGACTCCTCCGAGCCTCCACGTCTCCAGGCTAAGCAATCCCAGCTCCCTCAGCCTCTCCTCATAGGGCTTGTGCTCCAAACCCCTCAACAACTTTGTTGCCCTTCTCTGGACACGCTCCAGCAAATCAACATCCTTCCTAATCTGAGGGACCCAGAACTGGACACAGGACTCTAGGTGTGGCCTAACCAGTGCAGTGTACAGGGGCAGAATGACCTCCCTGCTCCTGCTGGCCACACTCTTCCTGATGCAGGCCAGGATGCCATTGGCCCTCTTGGCTGCCTGGGCACACTTCAGGCTCATGTTCAGCCTACTGTCAGCCAGTACTGCCAGTTCCCTCTTTGCATGGCTGCTCTCCAACCACTCTGATCCCAGCCTGTAGTGCTGCATGGGGCTGTTATATAGAACCTGACATTTAGATGTGTTAAATGTCATGCCATTGGACTCTGCCCATCTGTCGAGACTGTCAAGGTCCCTCTGCAGAGCTCTCCTACCCTCTAACAGATCAACACCTGCCCCCAACTCAGTGACATCTGCAAATTTACTGATGATGGACTCAATGCCCTCCTCCAGATCATCAATAAAGATGTTGAACAGGATGGGGCCCAGCACTGATCCCTGGGGGACACCACTAGTGACTGGCTGCCAGCTGGATGTGGCACCATTCACCACCACTCCCTGGCCTCAGCCCTCCAGCCAGTTCCTAACCCAAACGCAGTGTGCTCCCATCCATGTCATGGGCTGACATCTTGGCCATGAGTTTGCTGTGGGGGACGGTGTCAAAGGCCTTGCTGAGGTCCAGATAGACCACATCCACAGGCCTCCCCACATCCACCAGGTGGGTTACCTGATCATAGAAGGAGATCAGGCTGGTCAGGCAGGACCTGCCCTTCCTAAAATCCATGCTGGCTGGGCCTGATCCCTTGGCCATCCTGGAAGTGCTGTTTGATCGCACTCAAGATGATCTGTTCCATTATCTTGCCTGGCACTGAGGTCAGGCTGATAGTCTGGAATTCCCTGGTGCCTCCTTCTGGCCCTTCTTGTGGATGGGCATCACGTTGGCCAGCTTCCAATCATCTGGGACCTCTCTGGTGAGCCAGGAGTGTTGAAACATGATGGAGAGCAGCTTGGCCAGCTCGTCTGCCAGCTCTCTCAGCACCCTAGGATGGATCCCATCCAGTCCCATGGACTTGTGGGGATCCAAGTGGTTGAGCAAGTCTCTAACTTCTTCCTCCTGGATCACGGGGGAACTGTGCTGCTTCCTGGCTCCATCTGCCAGCTCAGGAGGCCAGTTGTCTGGAAGACAACCTATCCTGATATTAAAATTTGAGGCAAAGAAGGTGTTAAGGACCTCTGCCTTTTCCTCATCTTTTGTTACAACATTCCCCTCCATGTCCACTAAGGAGTGGATGTTGTCCTTGCCCCTCCTTTTGCTATTAGTGTATTTGTAGAAGGATTTGTTGTTGTCCTTCACAGCAGAGGCCAGTCTAAGCTCTAAATGGGATTTTGCCTCTCTAGTTTTTTTTCCTGTATGGCCTAGCAAACATCCTTAAACATTCCATGGGTTACCTCACCTTCCTTCCTCTTTTTTTCCCTTAATTCACCCAGAAGTTCACTGCCCATCCAGGCTGGCCATCTGCCCCAGTGGCTCATCTTCTAGCACATTGGCACAGCCTCTTCCTGTGCCTTCAAGAGTTCTTTCTTGCAGTAGGTCCAGCCCTCCTGGACCCCTTTGTTTTTAAGGGCTGTTTCCCAAGGAACCTTCTGAGTTAGTTCCTTGAGTAATCTGAAGTCCACTCTCTGGAAGTCCAGAGTGGAGGCTTTTGTTGCTGCCCCTCTCAGCTTGACTGCATGTTGAAAACTCAATTATCTCATGGTCACTGGACCCCAGACAGCCTCCAACCACCACATCTCCCACCAGCCCTTCCCTATCGGTAAAAAGGTCAAGCAAAGCCTTCCCCCTGGTAGGCTCACACAGCAGTGGGATAAGAAGCTATGCTCCATACACTCTAAGAACCTCCTAGACTGCCTCCTCTCTGCTATGTTGAGCTCCCAGCAGATATCAGGCAGGTTAGAGTCACCCATAAGAACAAGGTCTGGTGATCTTGAGACAGCCTCTAGCTGCCTATAAAATAATTAATCAACCTCTCCATCCTGGTTGGGTGGTTTATAACAGACTCCAACCAGGATTTCAGCCTTGTTGGCCTTCCCTCTAGTTCTCACCCACAGACACTCAACTTGATCATCCATGATCTCTAGTTCCATGGCATCTAGAGCCTCCCTGATGTACAGGGCCACCCCTCCACCCCTTCTCCCTCATCTGTCTGTCCTGAAGAGCCTGCAGCTGTCAATTGCAGCTCTCCAGTCATGTGAGTCATCCCACCATGTCTCTGTGATGGCAACTACATCATAACTTTCCTGCTGTAGCAAGGTTTCCAGCTCCTCTTGTTTGTTACCCATGCTGCATACATTACTGCACATGCACTTCAGCTGGGCTGCTGGTTTCACCCCTGACTCCAGCTTGCCACCCTCAGACTCCTGTCTAGGGAGACTGGTTTCATCCCCTTGCCCCTTCAAATCTAGTTTAAAGCCCTGTCAATGAGACCTGACATGAAATTATCGATCATGAAATTATTAAGAGTTGGCAAAGGCACATGAAAATCTCACTTTTCTGCACTACCAGGACCTCACTACTTATTCGATGAGGGGTTCACACAGATATTAGGCAACCAGTACTTACAGTGTCACTTTCATTCAAATTCACAGCCAAAAGACTGAGGGATTTGAATGGGTCATACCTAGCTGACATACATACCTGACCTGGTCTATTCTGGAGCCACACCAGCTTTCTAGCACAGAAGAGAGTGAAGCATCTCTGCTTCAGTGTAACCCTTCCTACAGCTGAAACGACAGCCTGGGACTCTGTGCCAAGAAGCAGGATCCATATTCTTCCCTGCAATCCTTTTTCACTTAGCAGGAATCCAATCTGTCCTTCTGTGCCTCAGTCGCATTTGATCAAGAATGGGCCTTTAAGAAACAAGTATCTTTTTTAACAGTACTTGTTTCACACACAGACACAAACATGACCAGAATAAAGGCAAAGCTCAGATAGCAGTTTTGAAGGCATTTTGACATCATTGCTAAGCAGCAGTGTGCAGAGACATGGCAAGAGCACAGGTCTCTAAATTGCTTTTTTGTTTCTCAGTGGTCTCTGCTGTACGAGAGTCATGAAAGGGGGATGCTGGAGAACTGCTGCATCCTGCTCAGCCTCTTTGCAAAGGAGAACCTGAACAAGATGAGTGAGCAGCAGCTCTATGACTGGCTCATCAACAAGCCCAGCAATGACTGGGACATCAACTCCTGGGCTGCAGAAGCCAAGCCCACACTAGCTGAGTTTGAGAATGACATGATGGCCATGCTGAGGAACTTTGCCAAGAAACTTCTTAATCAATGAAAATCAAACCCCAAAAAATTTACATAAAGAACACACTAAAATAACTTTTTTCTCCCTTAGCATCATTTTGATTTATTTTTTAGTTATCATTTCTTTCTTTGGTTGTTTATTGTTTTATTTATTTTCAGCACTGGTTAGGCCACAACTAGAGTACTGTGTTCAATTTTGGGCACCACAGTATAAGACATTGAGGTCCTGGAGTGTGTCTAGAAAAGAGCAATGAAGCCAGTGAGGGGTTTGAAGGGCATGCCATACAAGGAGTGTCTGAGGGAACTGCAGTTCTTTAGTCTGGAGTCAAGAAGGCCATGGGAAGATCTTGTTGCTCTGCACAAGCACCTGAAAAGAGGTTCTAGTGAGGCTGGTGCTGGTCTTTTCTCTCAAGTAACTAGAGACAGAAGAAGAGGAAATGGTCTTAAGTTGTGCCAGGAGAGCTTTAGATTGGATATTAGGAAACATTTCTTTACTGAGAGAGTGGTGAGGCATTGGAACAGGCTGCCCAGGGAGGTGTTGTAGTCTCCATCCCTGGAGGCATTCAAGAAGTGTGTACATGTGGTGCTTCAGGATATAGTTTAGTGATCATGATAGTTGGGTGACAGTTGGACTTGATGAACTTCCTGGTCTTTTCCAACTGTAACAATTGTATGGTTTTGTCTCACAGTTACATTGCATGTACACTATCTGGTTTCTATGGTATTTTCTAAAGGCAGAATCCGTATAGGACAGGAATATATTAATTGGCCAGTAACATGTTTCTTGTTTTAATTTTCTGAACACTGAACCTGTTGTGTGCCAAATCTCAGCAGCTCATTAAAACAGCAGCCATACTAACTTGTGTAGCACCTCTCCCACTCAGTGTGACAAGTGTAAGTTGTCTTTCATAACCTCAGTATCCCACAGAGGCAGGTAAAGTCAATAGACTAAACATCCAACTATCTCATTAGTGAGAGTCAATAACATTTCATATTGCATGAAATACACTGCATAACATTTTCCCAGTTAAGCAACTGAGCTGTTTGTCAGGATGTCACCTAAGGTGATTTTTCCATCTCCTCCCTACATGTGCTCACATATTCATCTAACTCCATACTAGAAACTAGATTCTAAATCCCAGATGGAGTAAATAGATAACTTACAGAGGAAAGGCTGAACAAAACATTAATTCCAAGTATGCCACTAACTTTGAGTAGTTTTTGGAAAATTATTTTAGAGGACAGATTATTTTGGGCCTTTGTTTTCATGGCTTTTTGCTATCATCTTTTCTTCAGGTTTGCACCCTTTCCCCTGGTGTAAATAACTCTCTCTGTCAAGCAATTCCCATAGCTATGTCACTACTAAATCACACTGCCCCATGAACTCCTGAGGTTGCCAGTTAGTGAGTCACTTTAATGTTACACCTCAAAGTAATGTAACTTCCTCCTATCAAACTTGACAAGAATTTTTGGACAGGTGATCACAAGACATCCTCCATGTTAATTAAGCTTCACAATATGTATTTATTTCCCTCACAGGAAGGTTCTTATTGTCCTTCTAATGGGTGAAATGAATGTAAAATGAGTATCAAATACCAAATAAAAATATGCAGAGCCACTAAAGGTGGGGTGTTCAAAAATAGTCAGCACTGATTTAAACATTCAACAAAGTGATGGCAGAAGTATCATTTTGGTTCAATGGCTCTTGAATTAGACCAACATGGGGAAAAATTTAAAAGTCAGTTACATACTTGTGAAATAATGCATGGTGGAAATATTAACTGAACATACTGGTCAGAGAACTAGAAAATTTTGCACTTTCTCTTCTCAATTTAAAGTGTTCTAAGTTCTGTAGTGAAAGGGAAATTATGATTAAATGGCTTATGCAATAATTACAGGTAGCTTGTCACCCCCAAAATATCTTGAGATTCTTCCTGGCCTGTATCAGGAATAGTGTGACCAGCAGGAGGAGGGAAACCATTGTGCCCCTGGACTCAGCACTGGTTAGGCCACACCTTGAGTCCTGTGTCCAGTTCTGGGCCCCTCAGTTTAGGAAGGATGTTGAGTTGCTGGAACGTGTCCAGAGAAGGCCAACAAAGCTGGTGAGGGGTTTAGAGCACAGAAAGAAAATTAGGGAGGCAAAAGCCCATTTAGAACTTAGACTGGCCTCTGCTGTGAAGGACAACAAAAAGTCCTTCTATAAATACATCAATAGCAAGAGGAAGGGCAAGGACAACCTCCACTCCTTGGTTGACACGGAGGGGAAGGTTGTAACAAAGGATGAGGAAAAGGCAGAGGTACTTAACACCTTCTTTGCTTCAATCTATCCTAGCATGGCAGAACATCTTCCAGACAGCTGGCCTGCAGAGCTGGCAGAAGGAGCCAGGGAGCTGCATAGTTTCCCGCTGCTCCAGGAGGTAGTTAGAGATCTTCTGAGCCGCTTGGCCCCCCACAAGGCCATGGGACCGGATGGGATCCATCCTAGGGTGCTGAGAGAGCTGGCAGATGAGCTGGCCAAGCTGCTCTCCATCATTTTTCAGCAGTCCTGGCTCACTGGAGAGGTCCCAGAAGACTGGAAGCTGGCCAACGTGGTGCCCATCCACAAGAAGGGCCAGTTGCATGAGCCAGGGAATTATAGGCCTGTCAGCCTGACCTCAGTGCCAGGCAAGATTATGGAACAGCTCATCTTGAGTGCGATCATGCAGCACTTACAGGATGGCCAAGGGATCAGGCCTAGCCAGCATGGCTTTAGGAAGGGCAGGTCCTGCTTGACCAACCTGATCTCCTTCTATGATCAGGTGACCTGCCTGGTGGATGTGGGGAGGCCTGTGGATGTGGTCTAGCTGGACCTCAGCAAGGCCTTTGACACCGTCCCCCACAGCAAACTCCTGGCCAAGCTGGCAGCCCATGGCTTGGACAGGAGCACACTGCGTTGGGTTAGGAACTGGCTGGAGGGCCGAGCCCAGAGAGTGGTGGTGAATGGTGCCACATCCAGCTGGCGGCCAGTCACTAGTGGTGTGCCCCAAGGATCAGTGCTGGGCCCCATGCTCTTCAACATCTTTATTGATGATCTGGATGAGGGCATTGAGTCCATCATCAGTAAATTTGTGGACGATACCAAGCTGGGGGCAGTAGTTGATCTGCTGGAGGGCAGAGAGGCTTTGCAGAGGGACCTCGACAGGCTGGACAGATGGGCAGAGTCCAACGGCATGACATTTAACACATCCAAGTGCCGGGTTCTGCACATTGGCCACAACAACCCCATGCAGTGCTACAGGCTGGGGTCAGAGTGGCTGGAGAGTGGCCAGGCAGAGAGGGACCTGGGGGTGCTGGTTGATTGTAGGTTGAACATGAGCCTGCAGTGTGCCCAGGCAGCCAAGAAGGCCAATGGCATCCTAGCCTGCATCAGAAACAGTGTGGCCAGCAGGAGCAGGGAGGTCATTCTGCCCCTGTACACTGCACTGGTTAGGCCACACCTTGAGTCCTGTGTCCAGTTCTGGGCCCCTCAGTTTAGGAAAGATGTTGTCTTACTGGAGCGTGTCCAGAGAAGGGCAACAAAGTTGGTGAGGGGTTTGGCAGACAAGCCCTATGAGGAGAGGCTGAGGGAGCTGGGGTTGCTTAGCCTGGAGAAGAGGAGACTCAGGGGTGACCTTATTGCTCTCTACAACTACCTGAAGGGAGGTTGTAGCCAGGCAGAGGTTGGTCTCTTCTCCCAGGCAGCCAGTACCAGAACAAGAGGACACAGTCTCAGGCTGCGTCAGGGGAGGTTTAGACTTGAAGTTAGGAAGAAGTTCTATACTGAGAGAGTGATTGCCCACTGGAATCAGCTGCCTGTGGAAGTGGTGGAGTCACCTTCATTGGAGGTATTCAAGAAGAGGCTTGATGGGGTGCTTGGTGCCAGGGTTTAGGTTTTTTTTAGTTGTTTAGGTGGGTTGTATTGTACTGTATTGTACTGTATTGTACTCTTTTGTACTGTATTGTACTGTATGGTACTGTATTGTATTTTAGGTGGGTTGGATTGGTTGATGGGTTGGACGTGATGATCTTGAAGGTCTCTTCCAACCTGTTGTATTGTATTATTGTATTACAAGCTCTATGAGGAGAGGCTGAGGGAGCTGGGGTTGCTTAGCCTGGAGAAGAGGGGACTCAGGGGTGACCTTATTGCTCTCTATAACTACCTGAAGGGTGATTGTAGACAGGCAGAGGTTGGTCTCTTCTCCCAGGCAGCCAGCACCAGAACAAGAGGACACAGTCTCAAGCTGCACCAGGGGAGGGTTAGGCTGGAGATTAGGAGGAAGTTCTCTACAGAGAGAGTGATTGCCCATTGGAATGGACTGCCTGGGGAGGTGGTGGAGTCACCATCATCGGAGGTGTTCAGGAGGAGACTTGATGGGGTGCTTGGTGCCATGATCTAGTTGTTTGGTTGGGTTGGATTGGTTAATAGGTTGGACGCAATGATCTTGAAGGTCTCTTCCAACCTGGATTTATTGTATTGTATTGTATTGTATTGTATTGTATTTCATCCTGCTTGTAAATATAGCTTATTCATCTGCTTCTCCGACTGAGTTAGCCGTGGTTTCTTTGTGGGGGTGGGGGAGAACTGAAACTCTCACCACCTATATATATATATATATATATATATATATATATATATATCTCACAGTATCACAGTATCACTAAGGTTGGAAGAGACCTCAAAGATCATCAAGTCCAACCTGTCACCACAGACCCCATAAGTAGACCATGGCACCAAGTGCCACATCCAATCCCCTCTTGAACACCTCCAGGGACAGTGACTCCACCACCTCCCTGGGCAGCACATTCCAATGGCGAACAACTCTCTCAGTGAAGAACTTTCTCCTCACCTCGAGCCTAAACTTCCCCTGGTGCAGCTTGACTGTGTCCCCTTGTTCTGGTGCTGGTTGCTAGAGAGAAGAGGCCGACCTCTTCCTGGCTACAGCCACCTTTCAGGTAGCTGTAGAGAGCAATGAGGTTGCCCCTGAGCCTCCTCCTCTCCAGGATAAACAACCCCAGCTCCCTCAGCCTCTCCTCATAGGGCTTGTGCTCAAGGCCTCTCACCAGCCTTGTTGCCCTTCTCTGGATACGTTCAAGTGTCTCGATGTCCTTCTTAAACTGAGGGGCCCAGAACTGGACACAGGACTCAAGGTGTGGCCTAACCAGTGCAGAGCACAGGGGCACAATCACCTCCCTGCTCCTGCTGGCCACACTATTCCTAACGCAGGCCATAATGCCATTGGTCTTCCTGGCCACCTGGGCACACTGCTGACTCATGTTCAGGCAGCTGTCGATCAGCACCCCCAGGTCCCTCTCTGTTTGGGACAGCCACTCCAATCCCAGCCTGTAGCTCTGCATGGGGTTGTTGTGGCCAAAGTGCAGCACCCGGCACTTGGACTTGTTGAATGCCATCCTGTTGGACTCCGCCCATCTGTCCAGTCAGTTGAGATCCCTCTGCAGGGCCCTTCTGTCCTCTAACTGACCAACATCTGCTCCCAACTTGTATATATATATATATATACCCTGGAATGAAGTATTAAAATATTGTAGCTAGGATTGCATTGTGCTTCAAACTTCATTCCAGAAATTTAATTCAATAACAGAACCAGGCATAATCTTTGAATTTTTTGTCTTTGAAAATGCTGATTAATGATGCATTTTTTCTAAGACACAGCTCTGACATTTAGGTCATTGAAAAGTTGAGTTATGCTACTAACTACAGAGAAATTAATTTCTCCCTAGTTGTATGTCTGAAAATATGCAACACCCTGAAGGCAACTCCCAAAAGACCAGGTCTCCTTTTATTTTTCAAAGCAAAGTACTTTTTTTTTCCCCCCAGTCATCTATGAAACCAAGCAATCCTGCCTTCTTGTCCTTAAGCACCGAAATGAGAAGGACAAGTCAAATTTTGTGACCATGGCAAAATGCCAGCTGACATCTCAGGGCCCTACAGATTGTGAAGTAAAGGGCATCTGGCCAGAATCATGCCAGAAAAAAAATGCTTTGGGGGTTTTTGGCTAATTTTAAAAAGGACAGGTACTTAATCTCTTTAGTATTCTTTTAATACTTGAAAAAGCAGTGTTTATTTCTTAATGCAGCTGCTTTCTTTTATATTTACATGGAGGCAGGTTAATTTGACACAGCAGGAAGCTGCTGATGGGCATCCACCATCACTAAGCACAGCTAATATAACCCTGAAGCAAAGTGCCAATACTGCAGTTATTCTGAATGACACCTGGAGCAGGGCGTGAGTGGCACAAGAAATGTTGTGGTTTTGCACAGTTCAGCAGAATAAAGCTACATGACTGAGCCCAGTGTACCCTAACAGAGGACTCACTGCTTGAAGTCATGCAGGCTCTGTAGATGACACACACAGTTAATGCATCATGTGCTATTGATTTTACATGACCCCCAGCAACATCTTCCATGGCTTCAGCTGAAGTCCCTAGCTCAAGGTCCTGCAAATGGCCACAGCATGAGGATATCTGCAACAAGTAACCCTCATATTTTAACAGACAAAAGTCACACAGGAGAATGCACTACTTGTCACAGTGCCTGATCTGTTCCAGGGGTACTCTGGACAGACCTTTCTAGCTATGGAAGCAGTAGACATTAAACAAAACTGCAGAATAGGGTCGGATAAGACCAGCCAAGCAGGACAATACACTTGCACAGATCAGTGAGTGCAGAAATTCCCTGACCTCGCTTCCCCTACTCCCTCATACGGGAGGCACTGAAGTGGTGTCACCCTGAAATTTGGTCTTCCTCAGAGTGCTGGGAGAGGGGTAGAGGTCCTGAGAAAGCCAAGGACAATCTAAACGACTTTGTTACATTATCATACCCTGAAGACTGTACCCTGCTTTGCAGCAGGTCACTTCATTTTGCATCAGGAACACTCATCCATCGAAGACATCTGAGGACTCACAAGAGCTGAGGCGTGACCAGCTCCTTGCTACTCTCATATTCCTCAGCTTTGTAACTTCTGAGAGGGTGAAGGACCAGGGCTGCAGGTCACAGGGATAGTTCTTCTGCCTGGGATCATTTCACAGACAAAATTCACAACATGAAAAAAGAAAACCAAACCCAAGTTACACAAAGATAGCCATTTCACAGAAATAGGGAATGTACAAATACATGTAATACATACATCATAAAAGAAAGAACACATATAAATCCTGACCATACTTTTAAGAAAGTATGTTTGCAAGCAATAAGTTGGCAATTCACAGTTTGGGAGTGAAGGTGCAGTCCTAGCTTGATCACAGTTTGCATGCTTTTGCCAGGACTTTTCCTTTGAAAACAAACATAATGATTTTGTGCACTAAGAAACATGTCTTAAGTCTGAAAGTCAGACACATCTCCAAGGCACACAAAAATGCAAGTGCAGGTAAGCAGACATTGAGCAGCACGGCAAAAAAAAATATCAGTGTAGCCCCACAGAAGTTTCTGTGAAGCTTTAAGATGTTTCACGTACTTGCTCCATTTTTCTTCCTAAATTATGCAGGTTGATGCTAAGACAATAAACTAAATAAATCCCAGAATTTGCAGCTCACTTGACCCCTATACAGAAATGAACTTCCCCAACCTGCAATTTTAAGGTCAGTTCAACATCATGACAACTTTTCCCAGAGTTTAAGTAGTTTCATTTTATTTATATTAGGGAAATTAGGGGAAAACTTTTCCACTGGTAGCACAGTCTGGAATTTCTGTATTGAGACAATCTGCCAGTAATGCACCTGAGTTAACTTCCTCTTGCCTTTGAAGTTATTTATTTCTCACACAAACCCCTTCTTAGTTATAGGAAAGCCAGTTAGAAAAGATTCTAGAGCTTCTTTTATCATAGACCAGAAAAAGAAAGTTAAAAGCAGAGCACCATTTTCTAAGCCACCTGCAAGCTCATGAAAAAACCTTAAACTTAAAAGAAAAACCATACAGAGGTGCTTAACCAAAACAGGCTGAGTATCTATTGAAAAACCACAAGAAAAAAAATCCCCTTTTATGTGGGAAGATTACTCAGAAGAGCTAAATATTAGTTGAGTTTTGTTGGTTTTACTACAAATATCAAAGAGGATCTTACTACACACACACAAAAACAAGAGAAAAAGGTGACTCAGTGAGAAGCAAAAGTTTACAGGATGTTATTCATTTGTGAAGCTTGATCTCATTTTGAAATTTAGCTAGCATTTTACTAGGCAAGTAAACATCTCACAACAAAACCAACGGCACAATAGTTTCATGTCAGACGTATTTTTGACATTGGAGATCTCCCAAAGCACGCACCAATTTTCCCAAAAGTCTGTGTCACACAGACTTTATTCAAAAGCTGAAATTGCAGCAGGTAAGTTCTAATCGCAGATGTGTGTGACAATGACTCACCCCATCAGAAATATTTTTACTTGGCCTCCTTGGAAAGACTGCATTTTACAACAGAGGCAGCATTCCCAGAAATACGCAATGAGTTCCTACAGTCAAAGCTGTTGCATGTTTTCTTGGATCCTGTATAAGCACATCAAAGTGCAAAGTGTGACCAGCTTGCTAAGCACTGTTCTACCTGTTCAGGCATGTAATAGAATCAATAGGTGGAGAGAGAAGAATGCAAGGATTTGTTTTTGTTCCATCCCGCATTGTCCTTTCACAAAAATATATACAAGGAAGAAAGTTACCTTGCACAGAGGAAGTGACAGTGGTTTATTCTGTTGGCAGTACTGGGGTAACATGTGCAGACATTGCTAGGCCTTCAAGCTCTCTACTGCACCCCTAAAAAAATGTCACTTTCACTGGATTGACAGTCCACCCTTCTCTAGGTCTCCCAACAAAAGGCATGAGCTACGTATTTTACTTTGGTGCTAATACCAGTGCAGCTCCTCTGACATCAGTGAAGACACAAGTCATTGTTTGGGCAGGCACTCAGCTTTTAGCAATGCCACATTGATTCGATCTGCCGCTTGCATCCTTCAAGCTCCAGCTTCCCAGATGTTTCTCTTTAGTTTCATATAAGAAGTAAGCTCCTTCTTTGATATTTGCAGTAACCCCTTCCTTCTCATCTTGGTAAACTTGGCAGATCTTTGAGTGATTTTCCTGCAAGAGAGGAAAATAGATGTTGTATGGTGGGGTTTCAGCACACATTGTCCAATAAATGAGCTCTGAACAACAGCACTCCTTTCTTCCCCTACAAATGCTGGCAATATACATACACAGCAGCTCCCAAAATTAATATTTGGATGTAATTTAACCCACAACCATGAGATCAACCTTAGGAAATACTTATCTTGCTTCATATGACTTCTGGATAGCTTGATTTCAATGTTGTCTATTTTTTGATGTCACAGGAATGCTTTTATTTCTTTATGTATTTAAAACTGTCACATAAGAAGATGATAAGACAGAACATTACTATAAGGCGGGGGGGGAGGGGTTGTGGAAATTACAAGGAGGTAAAAAGAAAAATTAAGGAAGAAAGAAAAGCTAAGTGAAAACTTAAGGGAGCTTTTTTCCCACTAAGATGTGAAGTTCTCATACAGTTTTGTGGAAAAATATGCCCTCTAATTTTGTCACGTTTGAGATAATTCATCTGTCTGCATTACTACACATTAGTGCAACACCAGCAAAAGTTAGTTGCAGTAGGATAGCTGAATCAGTTCTCATCTGGGCAAATAATGGGAGAATTTTAGGTAACTCAGCTGCAAAACATCATCTACTCCCTAAGTGGGGCAAATCCAAGGTGGTCTTCAGTCAGGAATCTGCACAGCCCAAGGCTCATATTCCTTGATACTCTTAAAGACCATTCCAGTTCAAGTTGACAGAGAGCCCTGAATTCAGATCCCTGACCAGATCATTATTTCTGTTGCAGAACCTTGGCATGTTGACTTTGTTTCTCCAATGGATATTATTGTGTTACCTTGCTTGTCCATTGTGTTCTGATGCTTAACATTAAAGGAGCTGGTCAACACTGTGGAGCAACTGCTAGATAAATACACAGCAGGGATGTGATAGCCCCCCCTCTACTTGGCAATGGTGAGGACACACCTCAAATATTGTGTTCAGTTTTGGACCTCTCATTACAAGGATAACGTTGAGGTGCTGGAGTCCATCCAAAGAAGAGCAACCAGGATGTCAAAGGGCCTTGAACATAAGTCTTAGGAGGAACAGCTAAGGGAACTGGGGTTGTTTAGTCTTCAGAAGAGGAGGCTGGGGGGAGACTTCATCACTTTCTACAACCACCTCAAGGCAGGTTAGGGTGAGGTGGGGATTCAGTCTCTTCTCACCTGCAATAAGAGACAGGACTAGAGGAGAAGGTTTCAAGCTGTGCCATAGGAGGGTTAGGGCAGATATTAGGAAACACTTCTTCAGTGAAAGGGTTATCAGGCATTGGAACAGGCTGCACAGGAAGGTGGTGGAGTCACCATCCCTGGAGGTATTTAAAGACACGTGAATGCAGTGATGAGGGATGTGGTTTAGCAGTAGTGGCTTATCAGTAGTGGTGGTATTGTCAGTTCTAGGTGAGCAGTTGGACTTGATGATCTCAAGGTCTCTTCCAACTTGAACCATTCTGTGATTCTGTGATCACCTTATGAAGACTTACGGACTGCAAGGTGGGAAAACGACACTGGCTTCTGCTATAGCCTGTCACCAGTTCTGGATCAAGCCCCAGCTTGAAAAGAAGGAAGCTGCTGTTACAGTAAATTGTTCTGGGTACTGTCCATCTTATGTAATGTTTTGTGCAAGATCTATAACTGACATCTCACACCTGTGAAAAAAAGCCCTGACAGTCCCAAAAATACAAACCCCAGCATTTGCATTGCTACTCCCAGGCTGGATGCTAGGGTCCTAGGGCAAGTTGGGGCTGCTTAGGGGATTCTGCCTCCAGCAGGCCCTCCCTTCCCAGAACCAGACCCTTGCTCTTGAAGGATTTGCTGTGACCTGAGGACACTTGCACCTAGGGCCCGGACGTGGTCCCATCTCCTTTCCACCATTCAACCATTTCTAAGGAAGCAGAAAGGATGTTATAGCATACTGCCTTTAAACTCTGGCAGTGAGAATGTTTTTCATATGCCCTCACTCTACCAGTCAAGGCCAGCACACAGCCTAGCTCTAAGGGCTGTTGTCCTTTGTCTTATTCTCAAAACCTATAACTGTGTATGGGTGGAAGGGGAGGGCCATGTTCAGTGTTCTGGCTGCTTTCTGTGATATTCATCAAGCCCATTCTTGGTCCACCAAATTTAAGACATAACAGGGCTGGAAGGTGGCACACAGACCCCAGCCTAGCAGCTGAACAAACTTTGTGGTCATAAATTATGAAAACACACAAAAAGAAAGGTCAAGAGGAAGTGCTTCCTCATCATGGCCAAGTGACAGATTCTCACTCCCAGTGTGAATGCTGCTCATATGAGCTGCACCAGCTGAGTAGCTAAAGAAAAGCGGCTGGGGAGAGAGAGGATGTGGTTACTGCTTGGGGGACTTAGAATTCAAACAAATATTTTTTTCTTTTTCTTTTTTTTTCTTTTTTAATGTTTCCTTCAAAGCTTTTTCCAGTCCATAAAATCTGTTCTGTAAGTGAATTTTGTGCACTGCCATCTCTTCTGGCAGGAACTGCTACCTCTTAAATTTATAGTTTTGTCTTCTTTTTTTCTCCCAGATGATGCCTTTATTTCTTTTTCCTGCATTTGCCTCACATCCTGTTTGAGTTTTTATTACCAGAGCACATGGAGCAGTCTTTCAGGGCCTTACCATGCTCTTTCCTTTCACTCCTCCTGGAGTGGTTAAAAATGAGTCGAATTATCCATGCTGAAAGTGCTCCCTTTCACCATCTTTCCTCTTCCTCTGCTCAATCAGCAGTGCACTAATTCTTAACTAAGTGCACTATGCTCTCTCCCCATGTGTAAAAGGGACACCATAAGATGAAAAGCCAGGAAGGGAAAGGCAGAACTCAGCAGAGTTTCTCTGCTCTCTGCACAGAGCACTCCAACACTGGGACATCAATCTATACACTATGATGTTTAAAACAGAAGGACAGGTACCATGTCTTTATGGGACCACCTCCAGAAATGTTTCTTCAGAGATCACAGTATCACAGTATCACAGTATCACTAAGGTTGGAAGAGACCTCGAAGATCATCAAGTCCAACCTGTCACCACAGACTCCATGACTAGACCATGGCACCAAGTGCCACGTCCAATCCCCTCTTGAACACCTCCAGGGACAGTGACTCCACCACCTCCCCGGGTAGCACATTCCAATGGTGAATGACTCTCTCAGTGAAGAACTTTCTCTTCACCTCGAGCCTAAACTTCCCCTGGTGCAGCTTGAGATTGTGTCCCCTTGTTCTGGTGCTGGTTGCTAGAGAGAAGAGGCCAACCCCTTCCTGGCTACAACCACCCTTCAGGTAGTTGTAGAGAGCAATGGGGTCTCCCCTGAGTCTCCTCTTCTCCAGGCTAAGCAACCCCAGCTCCCTCAGCCTCTCCTCATGACAGACTGCAGATGACAGACTGCAGCAAAGCCAAACCAACGAGCATCACTGTTCCTTCACCAACCTTCATGACCCAGTTGCTTAAGGGTGGTAAAACAGCATGAAACAGATTTCCTTGAATAACCTGTAGCACTTGGAAGCGGGGGGGGGGGAGAGGGCTGGGAGGGAGGTGGAAGAGTGATTAAAATTACACATGAGGCTTCTGAAAAGTGATTAGTCCCTTCCAAAAAGGTTTTAGGAAGCTATGCATGAATATCCCCGGAATAGTAGTCTAATATACTTAACCATATTTTTCAGAAGACTTCAAACAGTTTTACTCAGAATATAGCTGCCGACAAATGAAAACATATTTGTTTTAAGAAAAAGAAAACCAACAAACATATTGCTCCAGTTATTTGTAACATGACACCCTTTGTGAGCTTTCTGCTCACATCTGTCCTTGACCATGCTATTTTGATGGCTGATGAAACTGTATGGCACTGCATCTGGATTCCCTGAACAGACAGACAGGTTAACTCTCTATCTACACAAGATGACCTAAGAAGCTAAATGCTATAAAGACTAAATTATGAGTGGGTACACCCTGAGTTGGTGTGTGGATCATATCAGTGCTTCAGCAGCATATATGCTAACAATGAAGTGATGCCCACTGCTCAACAGGAAGCACATAGGTCTATGAAAGTAAATTCTCAGAGAACAAATAAAGAAAAAAAAGACAAAGGAATAAATAAGTCAATCCTTCTATGAAAAATCAAGCTGTAATAAACCAGTGAGTTGGAAGGTAACCTCTTTCAGTTCAATACAGGAGAAGATTCACATTCCCTTCCTTCCTAATAATTAAGGTGTTCACAGGCTATTACTTCCATCAGAGTTTATTTGTAATTTCTCCAACTTTCAGGCGATTGAGTATTTCCATAGGTAGGAAAAATCAGATAACTTTGATAAAACAGGGAAAACAATTGGTGGGATGGGTTTTTTCCAATCAAGTTCTGACAAAGCTTACTGATGCTTTAAGCCACTTCTAAGCATGCCATAATGCTATTACAATAAGTAACAAGTCGGTTGTGATAAAGATGTCACTTTATGAAGAATATGTTCCTAGAACAAAGTATTACAGAAAAAAATAAAATTGTATTTTACACTCACATTGAAGCTTACATGAGACAGAATAATAACTATGGTTAAAATATATTCTTTATTATATTATAAAATAAGATGCACTCAGGAGCAAACAGCTGACAACTGTGAGAGCTTTGCAATCCAAGCTATTACTTGTGTTAACAAACTTCATAAAAGTAAATTCCACTTAGGATTTTTTTTCCCTGCCATTTGCATACGTAGCTATGACACTACCAAAAGCAATTTGACTTCAATAGTTCAGCCTCCATAAAGTTTGACTGGCAAAAGCTTCATCTCGTAGAAAACTCCTTCATTTTTTTGGAAGGCTTTTTGTCTGTTTGTTTAGGGTAGAACTGAGAATGCTGTTTATTTTTTGAGTTATAGTAGAATACTCAAAACACTCTTCTGCTTCTTTCATCATAGCCTCTGAAACAAAATGAAAATATTGTAAATTGAATTGCAACCACAAGGCATACCATTCATTGATGCATTACTCTTGATGCCACTCCTTTCATTATTACACCAGTTATAAACTCTGTAAGAGACAGGGCATAAATAAAACACATTCAGACTGAAAGACTGTGCCACTAAGATCTTCAGCACTTTCATGTATTTATTCCTGTACAATGAACTTCAGCAAGGGTGACCATTCTCAGTAGTACTCCTATTTCACTTGGAAACTGATGGGAATATCATACATAGAATCATGAATCACAGGACTGTTTCAAATGGAAAAGACCTCTAAGATCACTGAGTCCAAATGTCAACCTAACACTGCCGTGGCCATTAATACCACATCCCAGAGTGCCACATCTACATGTTCTTTGAACACGTCCAAGGATGGTGACTTCACCACTTCCCTAGAAAGCATATTCCAATGCCTGACCATCCTTTCAGTAAAGGAATTTTTCCTAATAGCCAATCTAAGCCTCCCCTGTTGCAATTTCAGACCATTTTGTCTCATTCTATCACTTGATGCTAGAGAGAAGAGACGCGACACCCACCTCACTACAATCTCCTTTCAGGTAGCTGTAGTGAACAATGAAGTTTCCCCTCAGCCTCCTCTTCTCCAGACTGAACAATTCCAGTTCCCTCAGCTGCTCCTCATAAGACCTGTTCTCCAGACTCTGCACCAGATTTGTTGCCCTTCTCTGAACATGCTCCAGCAGGGGCATAATCACTTCTCTGGTCTAACTAGCCACATTATTCCCAATACAGGTCAAGATGCTGTTGGCTGCCTTGGCCACGTGGGCACACTGCTGGGTCATGTTCAGGCTGTCAAGCAGCACTACTGGGCTCTTTTCCATCAGGCAGTTTTCCAGGTACTCTTCCTCAAGCCCAAAGGGTTGCACAGAGTTGTTGCGACTCAAGTGCAGGACTTGGCCTTGTTAAACTTCATACAAGGCCCATTGATCCGTCCTGCCCAGATCCCTCTGCAGAGCCTTCCTACCTTTGAGTAGATCAACACTCTCTCCCAGCTTAGTGTCATCTGCGAACTTAGTGAGGGTGCACACAATCCCCTCATCTACATCGTTGATAAAGATATTGAAGAGAACTGGCCCCATAATTGAGCCCTGGAGAACAATTGTGGCCATCTGCCAAATGGATTTAACTGTTTTCACCACCACTCTCTGGACCCAGCCACCCAGACAGTTTTTAACCCAGTGAAGCATCCAGCCATCCAAGCCATGAGCAGTTTCTCCAGGATGATGCTGTGGAAGACAGTGTCAAATTCTTTAATAAAATCCAGGTAAACAACATCCACAGAATTTCACTCATCCACTGAGCAGGTCACCTCACTATAGAAGGATATGAGGTTGCTCAAGCAGGACTTGCCATTCATGAACCCTTGCTGACTGGGCCTGAGTACCTGGCTGACATGCATATGTTGCTCAAGGTGATCTGCTCCATGACCTTCCCTGGATTTGAGATTAGGATGACGAGTCTGTGGTTCCCAAGGTCCTTCTTCTTGCCCTTCTTCTAGATAGGTGTCCCATTTGCCAATCCACAGTCAGCTGGGACCTTCCCAGGTAGCTAGGACTGCTGGTAAATGATGGAAAGTGGCACTTTCTGCCAGCTCACCCAGCTAGTAGTGTGTGTATGCCATCTTGCCCCGTAGACTTGTGTATGACTAAGTACTGCAGCAGGTTCTCTTGGATTATAGTAACTTCATTCTGCTCCCCATTCCTATCTTGTATCTCAGGGGTCTGTACAGATCCTCCCTCCCCTGTTGAGCAAGAGAAAACGCATAAGAAAGCCATTTCACCCATGGGAAACAGTTTGATTAATGTGTTCATAAGAGGACAGAGGAAGATCAACATCAACTAAAGCAGACTGACTATGACCACATTGTGTAATCAGAGACCACTGTCAACAAATTTGCTGTAGATACCACAAGCAGAAAGAATAGTGAGTCCACTCACATGCAGGGAGCTTGGTAGCACACTCCTGGGAAATAATGGTAATGATAGTGACGCAACTAAAACTCCCTGACGTTCTCATTCCCCCTGCTGGGTGTCCATCATGGCAATAATCAGCTTTAATGCAGTTATCCATTTGCATTATTCCTGTGTCTGCCCACTGCCTGTGCCTGCCCACTGCCTGTGCCCTAATGGGATGGTGCAGCAAGGTGTCTACCATGCCACTGCACTGCACACAGGACCCATGGGGCTGCTCCTCCACTAAGTATTTCCTACTTCTGCCAAAGACCTGCAGAGTTCCAACAGTCAATGTGGCAATGGCGAAGCTACTAAAATGGTAACAAGAACTCCCCTATTCCCATCTGCTGTTTTTGCATAGATTTTTTTTTCATTCTATGAGGAAGTTAAGATGATTTTCCTAAATCTCACTGACTAATTAGAGATCTGTGGTGCATGCACTGCCACTAAGGAAGAGGCTAAGGAAGGAGTCATCAAATATCTTGACTCATTCTGCTGGTTTATCCCCATCCACTGGGAAGAGGAAAAAAGACAGACAGCTACTCAAGTTAACCGAGCATGTGAATGACCATTCTTTGGCACAGAGTAGCCTAGATCCGTATTATTAAACATCCCTTATTCCCAGAAGAGGATGATTGCATGAAAACTGACTGATAGATATGAGCCCCAGCCAACATTAACTTCCAAATAAGTGCCTGGTAAATGTTTAGGAGAGCACTAGTTGGCAGGAGCTGAAAGTGTGACCAGGAAGTTTTTAACAGTAAAAGAGCATGGATGGTCAAGTTCCAGCACCTGGAAACATTCCTTACACTGTATGGGTTACAAATATAGACACAGATAGTGTGCATAATTACGCACTGCCCTCACACCCACGTGATCACAGTTTGGCAGCTACAGAACGCACTAGCTAAAGCACGGGTCTGCAAGGCACAGGGCATCACAGCTGAATCACAGCCTTCAAGGATGATTCATCACTGATCTTAATTGCACATATATTATTTTAAATTGCATCCGCTGGAAGCCAAATGCTCCTTTTTTTCCCATGATATAGGAGCAAGAAGGACAGTATGACCACAGGTGGTCTTCTGTTATGTTTGTGTGGGAAGCTGCAATGAACTAGTTTTAGTTTCAGTGCCACCAGGACATAAACCAGCCTATACACTGAAAAGTATGCAGGTATTTCTGCAAATAGCTTGATGAATCAGTGTAAAAAGAAGAAGGGTAGAACTGAAAACATTATCACTGTAAATTATTTATTGCATACCATAAAGGACAAGTAGAAACCATACTGGAACAGTATCTAGAGCCAAAAGAATCCAAACACTAGTCATTTTCCAAAAAGTGGGAAATTAAGTGAAACTGTAAGATCTTTAATGATATTAAAAGAGAAAGACTGGAGAATTTGAGGGATTTTTATATTATTTTTATATCTGAAGCTTCCTTTCTCCTTCCCTTCTCCTATATTGAGATCTCACAGCAATAAAAAAGAAGTCGGGAGACAACAGCCCTCTACCTTCTTCAGAGAGCTGCACACAAGGGAAAAGGAGTCTCATTCCCTGCCCTGACTGAGATGCTCCAACAAGGAGCACAGTCTCCCTCAGCTGCTTCTGCAAACAATAGTGGGGATGATCCTTCAGAGCCTCAGCTGAATCACAACTATCCTCTTCCAAAGCAGCAGAACTCCCATGTATAAGACTTACAAAATACTGACAGGTCAGAACAGAAGTGCTCCACAGGAAGAGATCTGATTTCACTCTGTTCCTATAAAGAGTAAGACTTTTATCCAGCCTCTGATAAGCAAAAATACCACTTACTGAACTCCAGGTAAGGGTTCAGAAAACAAAGGAAGTAGTGGGAAACTACTTGGAATTGGTATTTCAAATAAAAGAGCAAAAGCACAAACTGCCTGGCACCACCACAGCTATTCATTTCCTACACCAAGGTTCATTACCATATTCGCTACCTCTACCCACTGGGCAGCAGGACTGAGGTGTTAGGAAAAACCTTTTGGCACCTAACCCTGCCCAGAGCAAAAAAATCCTTTTTAAATATAGATGGCTGAGTTACGGAGAAAGAAAACAGAAGGGAACAAGTACCTGCAAGGAGAAGAATCAGACAGAAAAACTCAAATTAAATGTCATGTCTGAGGGCAGGATTCTAAATAACCCTCAAATATTCAGCTGTTGGCAGTACATGACAGGAAACCACTACTCATAATTTTTTGCCTTTTAAGACAGTCCCAATAAAATGTGCTTCAATTGTATTAGACTTGCTGTCCTTGATCCAACAACAGCCTGGGTGATCTTGTCCCTTAGATCTTTTCTGTAAAGACTACACCTTTCATATTTAAGACAGGTTTCAGACATGGTTTTCTATTTCCTATATGAGGAAATAGCAAATAAGCTAAGGCATTCCCACACCTAACAGCTTCTGTCTTTCATGACATGTTCTCACCAGTAAGGATTGCCAGTACTACAGCACATATACAACACAACAGTACTTCCCAGCCCTATTAATGTAAGCTGTACACACACACACACACAAATCTGAAACATAAAACTTCATACAGCAGGTGGGACAAATTACTACAGTTGTCATTTAGCCACTTAATAATAATTAATTGCCTTTATCTAACAGCTGGATACAGTAAAACTAATAAAAGTCTAACAGCTGCCAGTGCTAGGGTCTGAGTGGCTTCACTGTCACATAAGCTAATCTACTGCTTCACACAGACAGTGGGCAAGGGAAACAAAGGCCAGGTCTACACTATGCATCAAAGTTTTGCCAGTGCCATCATGCCAGTGAGGAAGTGATTTATGAGGATAATCCCATAACAGGAAAAGGCATGGTTTGTTACATTTAGATTATGCCAAAGCATGTTTGGCCATTTTAGATTTTTTTTCTCATTTAATATATGAGAGTAATGTACATTTAAAGACATACTCAATAAAGGTAATCTTTAAATACAGCTATCCAGGCAAATCTTATCAATATAGACCATAACAAAATAAAACAAGTTATACTTTCAGCAACTCTACAGATTTCAATCCAGATATCTTCAATAAATGTAGGTCAAAATCACTCCAGTGACTTTTATATAACTGTGTTTTATATTACTGAAAAGTTAAATTTTCCATAACAGAACATAAAAGGTAAAATAGTCAAAGAGGACTTGCTAGGCTCCAGGTGAAACACCACACTTAAGAGGCATTTTTTCCCAGAAATCATTAGCTGTAACTTCTTGGTACATCAGCAAAATTAAGTGTCTTTAGAGTCTGAGGTGCAAGGCATTTTGTGCTAAGATTTAAAGCTTGCTTCTTTATGTAATGAGAACAACTTCATTCTTCTTTCTTCTTTTGACTTAAAAGAAATGTCAGTCAGAAGACAGGTGGTCATGTTAGCAAGGAAACTCTGCCTCTGGCAAAACAGGCCTGAAACACAGTGTATTACTCGCACATACTCGGGCCGTATCCCAGTCCTCATGCTGGAAAAGTAATGCCATTCTTGACATACAGATGCTATCTCTGCTGGCCATCCTCACCACAAGAGGTGGTGTGCAGAGGGCAAATTCACACATGGCCAGTTCTGACACTCTCTTTGTAACCTTGGGAAGACCATGCACATGACCATCCCAGTTCCTCTCAGATCTTCTCAGATTCCCAGGTCTTCTCAGTCCCAAGGACTTTATTCCACAGCCCTGCTCTGGCTTTTCCCAGTGCATCAAAAGCTCTAAACAGCAGGACAAGCCCCTAAAGCTTTGGGAATGGCATGAAGTGTGCACTGCTTCCCAAGGTCAGGGCATGCAGCAAGGGATGCCAAGATGCTAGCAGAGATAGACAGCAGGCTGGCAGGGCAATCAGGGAGAACTCACAGATGGGAGTGGTGTGTGCTCCCATCTGTATTGCTGGCCACAACACCTGTGTTCTCTTACTAGCAAGGGAAAGAGCCTACAGCACCTACTCACACAGTGAGGTGTAATCTTAGCATCTTCTCCTGCAGACCCCTGCGATTTCTCAAGTACCTTACACTGTCTGGATCGTTCATTTCTATCAAGTGTCACTATGATGAGGAAAAAGAAAATCAAGCGAGAGGAGGTGAGTTAAGATACCACATGAAATGACATTTGAAAATTCTCTCAGTGCAATACAAGAGTCAGCATTTTAACTGGTGGGAAAAGATTTTTTTTCATTGCAGATATCCAAAACTCATTGACATGCAAAGTGTGCATCCACAAACCTTATTCTAAATGCAGATATTAAATGTTTTGAAATTTCATCCACAAATCCAAATGCATATTAATGACTGCCAAAGGCACTGCATGTC
This sequence comes from Colaptes auratus, assembly GCA_015227895.2. Lineage (NCBI taxonomy): Eukaryota > Metazoa > Chordata > Aves > Piciformes > Picidae > Colaptes > Colaptes auratus. The sequence continues at coordinate 65,759,586 of CM026897.1, read as the reverse complement.
ATGAAAGAAGATTATCTTCATAGTAGGTAGGGCTTGTGCCAGCTATGTTTTGAAAATGTCATTAAGGTAATCACAACAACCCAGTGGGATACCCAAAATAGTACTTGAAATACATTCTGTCAGGGATCACAATAAGTGACTCTGCAAAAACTACTTCTTCCCAGAGCCAGAGAGTTATGTAATTCTTTCCCAGATGTGAATTTCTGAAATAAGAAAAAAAGGAACAGAGGAGAAGCTGCAGAACCATACAGCAGGTTACAGAGCAAAGCATGACAACTGTGTGTAATGAATAAAATCCTTTAAACAATACAGTGTACCATTTGTGTGTTTGTCTCTATAATCTCTGATTATTAATGGAGAGTTTAGCATCATTTTGTTCATTTGTACAAAACAACCAAAAAAAATTCTGTCCTTCAGACCTCCCCAGATCACTAACATTTTCATTTGGGTGCGCAAGTGAAACTCTGCCCAGATATTCCACTGTAATAGGAATTGTTTGGTAGATTTTGAGTTATTTTGTAACCTTCACATCACTGTTTGTGTCTGGAATAGAAAAATCAACATTAAGCATGTTGTTCCTTTTAAATTTTGGGAGTTGTTTATCAAGAATTTATTGGGTTCAAACTCATGTCACACAAACAGAAACTATCAATCTACACAAAATTCATTAAGATCTGCAGAAATTTTGCATAGAAAATTATGTCCAGTTTGGATTTTCAGTCTCTGTGTTCAAATCAACATTTTTCAAGGTTTTGCTTCCGAATCTAAGCTCAGATGGTCCTCCAGCTTGGGATTAGACTGTGGCATGTCCTTTCTTTTTACACAGCAAGTCCAAGTGAAAAGTAGTTAAGGTGTTCAAGGAGCATGCAGATGTAGAGCTTCAGAATATAGTTTAATGTCATGGTGGCTGGGTTACAGTTGCACTCAATGATCTTAAAGGTCTTTTCCAGTCTTGATGATTCTTTGATTCTATGAAAAGAACACAAAAGCTGTTTCAAATTAGTTATATTCAGAGACTGTGACCTTGCATTGTGATGGGTTGAAAATCCCCCCAACATCAAATTTGCCAGACCAGCTCAGTTGAAAGCAAATGAAAGCTGTATTTACAGGCAAAACTACAATCGACAATGAAATGCAATAAATATACAAAATATACAGTATTTACAATATTTACAGGTATTTACAATTAATAAACAAGACAAGGACCTGCAAGAAGCTACTAGCTTCTCCCTTCCTGCCTCTCCCTTATCCCGTGTACAAAAGGAAGAAGAGAAAGGAACAGTGGAATGTTAGACTTAACCAAAACAATACAGCAAAGGTCAAGCAGAAGCAAGATAGTATATCTCCCAGAGCAAAGATGTGAGAAGAGAAGAGAAATTGTTTTGGTACAAGAAGTTTTAGTCCCTTATCTCTTCCAATGGGATTGTTTAGAATTATCTTTTTTTTTTTTCCTTTTTATGCCCAACAGTGATTTATTTACATTTTACCACTTTCTGCTCAAGATCTGTGAAAAAATTTTAAAGGCATAGCCTAAAATTACCACAGCATGCTACAGGTTTTAAAACTGCCTGTTAGCAAAGCAAATTATGTACTGCTAAAGCATCAGCCTAAAACTACAGACCTGTTTGGTCCTACACAGGAAGACAACTTCTGAAAACTTTGCATCTTTACTCCTCTCTTCTGCTCCACAGCATTCACAGTTAGTAGTTAGTAGTGTCCTGCCATGCTGGTTTATTCAAGCAAATCACCAAATCCATGGCAAAGTGTGTCTTCCTAACAGCTGCAGACACACGAACCAAGGGAACTGGTTTTTACAGAACTGAGAAACATGAGAAAGTTTACACAGCCCTAATATAGCCACAGCTACTCCCAGCTTTCAAAAAAAAATAATAAAAATCAAAATAAAATGCTCAGGCCAAATGGGCTTCACAAGTCAGTGATTAACAAAACCCACAGCTTTCTACCTGATCTGTGTAAATTGTGCCTCGCATGGAAACAGCTGCAGAGTAAAGCACAGTTCATTGCAGTAATACTACTGAGTTTACAGCAGCCCCCAGCTCAGGGAAGTAACCCTGGAAAGATTTAATGAGCTTTTTTCCTTTCACATTCAGTTAACAACAATAATCATAGCAAAACTCTCCTTTTCACAGAGGGACTGTCCCAGGCCCACAGAAGGGGCAAAACCAAAAAGCACATATACTACAGAGATGAGTGTGGCATGAAAAGCACCCTGGCAAGTTGAAATGGTAAAAGCAGCATATCACTAAAGACATCTACCTCAGCTCTCTACTCTTCTGCTGTTAACTCTCACTAGGTTTCTAGCAACACCACTTCCTATTCTCCCTCGGCCATCAGATCAGAGGTTTCTTCATGTTGTGCCATTCCTTTTGTGTGGGGAATCAGCACCTATGCAAGGGCAGAATTACATGTAAAGAAACTGATGTCCTTTTTCCTTAGAAGATGTACCCTGAGAAGATCTGCTATAGTGTGCTCCACTCCTTCATGGTACAGTTCAGCTGAAGCATTTCTGTTACCCTCAGTCTCTTTGCTGGTGGCACTTGCGCATTACTTGGCACAAACAAGTATAAAGAGAGTAACTTGTAAGGGGAGAAAATGCCAAGCTGGGGAGAAAATGCCATGCAATCTCTTCAGCTAGCATCAAAGGACCAAAGTCTGCTTGAACCAAGGAAACTATGTTGATTCATTCCAGCTAAGGGTTCACTTTTTCTTCTGTTCGGGCTACAAGAAACTCTGAGATGCCTATAGGTATACTTTCAGTCAGATCTCAAAAGCTAGTTGCAGACAAAGCTGAAAGTCTAACTGGCAGTTGAAAGAGCAGAGTTTAATCAAGGAACGCACAAGAAAAAAAATCATTTGCAGGGCCAGACACACAGAGACATTGGCAAAGGCAGAAAAGGAAATTGCTTGGGCCTTTGTCAATGTAAAAGTACACTAGTAGTTGAAGTCAATCTCACCTAGGCCTACTAAAGCAAGAGATTGCCAAAATATGCAAGATGTCATTGCTATAGCACCCGCAAATGGAAGTCCTTTCCAGTGGTCAAAACCTTGGAAAAGCACCATTACACAGCCTCTGGGAAGAGACAGGGGAACCTGGGAACTACAGGCCAGTCAGTCTCACCTCTGTGCCCAGAAAGATCATGGAGCAGATCCTCCTGGAGGCACTACTGACTCAGAAGAATACTGAAGAGGTGATTTGGGACAGTCGGCATGGCTTTGCCAAGGGCAAATCCTGTCTGACAAACCTGGTGGCCTTCTATGAACAGGTCACAACATTAAGAGATGAGGGGCAAGCAACTGATGTCATTTACCTGGACCTGAGCAAAGCCTTCAACACTGTCCTGCACCACATCCTGGTCTCCAAGCTGGTGACACATGGGTTTGATGGGTGGACCACTAGATGGACAAAGAACTGGCTTGATGGCCGCACCCAAAGAGTGGCTGTAAATGGGTCCATGTCCCAGTGGAGGCCAGGGACAAGCAGAGTCCCTCAGGGATCTGGGCCCCTCAGTTTAAGAAGGACATCGAGACACTTGAACGTGTCCAGAGAAGGGCAACAAGGTTGGTGAGAGGCCTTGAGCACAAGCCCTATGAGGAGAGGCTGAGGGAGCTGGGGTTGTTTAGCCTGGAGAAGAGGAGGCTCAGGGGTGACCTCATTGCTCTCTACAACTCCCTGAAGGGTGGTTGTAGCCAGGAAGGGGTTGGCCTCTTCTCTCTAGCAACCAGCACCAGAACAAGGGGACACAGTCTCAAGCTGCACCAGGGCAAGTTTAGGCTCGAGGTGAGGAGAAAGTTCTTCACCGAGAGTCATTCACCATTGGAATGGGCTGCCCAGGGAGGTGGTAGAGTCACCGTCTCTGGAGGTGTTCAAGAGGGGATTGGGCATGGCACTTGGTGCCATGGTCTAGTCATGAGGTCTGTGGTGACAGGTTGGACTCGATGATCTTCGAGGTCTTTTCCAACCTTAGTGATACTGTGATACTGTGGGATCAGTGCTGGGACCAGTCTTGTTCAACATCTTTGTGGGTGACATGGACAGTGGCATTGAGTGCACCGTCAGCAAGGTTGCTGATGACACCAAGCTGTGTGGTGCAGCAGACATGCTGGAGGGAAGGGATGCCATCCAGAGGAACCTTGACAGGCTGGAGAGGTGGGCACAAGCCAACCTCATGAGCTTCAACAAGACCAAGTGCAGGCTCCTGCATCTGGGTCGAGGCAATCCCAGGCACAAATCCAGGCTGGGCAGTGACTGGCTGGGGAGCAGCCCTGAGGAGAGAGACTTGAGGATGCTGGTGGACGAGAAGCTCAACATGAGCTCTCAATGTGCACTTGCAGCCTGGAAGGCCAACAGATCCTGGGCTGCATCAGGAGAAGTGTGGCCAGCAGGTCAAGGGAGGTGATTCTCCCCCTCTACTCAGCTCTGGGGAGACCCCACCTGGAGTACTGCATCCAGTTCTGGAGCCCCTATTACAAAAGGGATCTGGAGGTGCTGGAAGGTGTCCAGAGAAGGGCCACGAGGATGATCAGAGGGCTGGAGCACCTCTCCTATGAGGACAGACTGAAGGAGTTGGGGCTGTTCAGTTTGGAGAAGAGAAGGCTCCGAGGTGACCTCATTGTGGCCTTCCAGTATCTGAAGGAGGCCTACAGGAAGGCTGGGGAGGGACTTTTCAGGCTATCAGGGAGTGATAGGACTAGGGGGAATGGAATGAAGCCGGAGGTGGGGACATTCAGGCTGGACATGAGGAGGAAGTTCTTCACCATGAGAGTGGTGAAGCCCTGGAATGGGGTTGTCCAGGGAGGTGGTTGAGGCGCCATCCCTGGAGGTGTTTAAGCCCAGGCTGGATGAGGCTCTGGCCAGCCTGATCTAGGGTGGGGTGTCCCTGCCCATGGCAGGGGGGGTTGGAACTAGATGATCCTTGTGGTCCCTTCCAACCCTGACTGATACTATGATACTATGATCTGCAGCCCTTCTCTGCTCTTGCTAGGCCTCATGATGCCTCCACCCCCTACCCCAGAAAAACCTTCCAGACATAGCACCTACAACCACTTTAACAGCAAAGCTAAGACAGAAATAGATTATCCATGCCCTTCATCGCAGGTTTTAATGATGAAGTGGAGTAGTTTTGTTTCATTGATTCTGCTGCTTTGGCTCTCTCTCCTGCATCAAAATTCAAACACAACACAATTCAAGTGTGCCTTGGAGAAGCATCTGAGCATGATTGCTTCCACAGTTCACATCTTCTGCTTAAGTTCACTCACCAGCAAGTAAACTCTTCCCTGACAGACCACTCAAGAAGGGGGAGAGGCATCACTAAGCTGCCTGTTGAAAGGAGTTCTACGATACCCTGTATGACACATCTCTTACTTTTGCTTTAGTGTTAATTATAATTTCTAATGAGTACATCAAATTGGGAGCTGATTTTTTTTCCCCACTACTCTTACAGGAGACATTATTTTGAAACTGTTCCCTTCCTTCTTTTGTGTAATGATTGGAAAGCTGATGATGTCAGCAGATTCTCTCACACTGCAGGTCGTAGGCATAAATTAACAAGAATCAACCAAGTAATCACAGGTACTTCTTTTCTTCATGACATGAAAGGAACAATATATTAAGCAAGGTACCATGTTCCAGGCCCTGTGGATCTTATCTGAGGTCAAACACAGCCACCCCTATGCACCACGAGCTGGTTTTGCAAGCAGAGACTGTTTAGCAGCAAGCAAACAACAACAATAAAAAATTACCTCTGGGGAGATACTTCACTGAAAGTTTTTAAATTCTCTTCTGCAGGGACCCTGGCTGTCAGCACAGCACTCCTGCTTTTCACATCAACTTCTCTACTACCTATCCAGGAAACTGGGGGCTATAGAAAAGCATCACAGCACCTGAGTGTTACAAGTATGATGGCCCTACCACAGAAGAAACTCACAGGCAGTTACTGTTATGTCCAGCTGCAGTCAGCAAGGCTGAACCAGGAATGCACACACAGTTTGCACAAGAACATGGGGACCCAGGGCCTGAAACCCCAATTTTTTTAAGATTTTGGGCTTAATATACACGCAGATTAAGCTATGCAGTACTATATTGCATGACATTTAAACTCTCTCAGATGAAGAAAAATCACACAGGCCCTTTGTTCCTGGTGATCATTGAGCACCTATTCCTTATCTCTTGAAATGCAAGTAGAAATTCAAACAAATAAGATCAACCTGTACACATTAAGCTCCAAGAGAAAAAAATTAAAATGAAGTGGAAACTCCCTGGGAGCCTGTAGGCACTGGATCATGGTAGTGCTTTTGCTGGTTGTCCTTGCTCTGGAGCAACACAGATGAACCAACAGAACCAACACTTGCTCAAAGGCAAAATGATGTTTAAAGATAATACAGATTTTACAGGGATGGTGAGTGCCTAACACTTTTGTATCCTTTGCTGCTGTACAGCTACATGTAATGTCAAGCATGAAAAAATGATGTTTATGGAACCAGACGTGAGAGAATCACAAGCATGAATGATGAGTATGTCAGAATTTCAACCAGGCATTGAGAAGAGCAGCATTGTAGGATTAAAATACTGCTCCCACTCTACTTCAGAAGCAGACCCTGATAACTAGCAGAGTTCACCTGGAGCTCTGCCAGCAAAACACATCACCTCTAATGCATCTCTACAGTGCTGGAGGCTAGAAACTATGCCCAAGTCTGTATCCAGAAGTGGAAGCAAGAGCACTGTTGTTGATACAACATTTTAGCTCCTGATCTCAAAATGAGTTAGGTCTTTATTTGCACCATTATGTATCAAATCAGATGTCAGCAGGTCTTTGGGCATTTAACTAGACAGCATCACAGCCCAAATCTGAATTCAAAGGTGGAGTGTAAGTATAATGACAGGCAGATTTTCTTTATAAATTAACAGCTCACTGATAATCAGATACTACAATCAATTCTATTAGAACCTAATTGTATGTTAACTTGGAATCAGTTATGTAATCCGGTTTCATATCTGTGAAATACTTGCCTGGAAGAGAGCCAGAGAACAGCTTCCCTGGTAACCCCTAATAATATCTTCATAACATATTATCAAGGCATTGAACAGAGTAGATACGTAGGAAATATTGCCATGGCATACCTCAGAGGGAAAGTAGTGCAGGTACCACTATACAAAGCCTATGAAACAAAGTGAAATGGAGTTGCATGGAAAAATATGTAAGTAGAAAAGATAATAACAAGCTTTAATGCAGCAAGCCACTTCAAGATTGACCTAGATCAGGAATTTTTGCAAGAGTTTTAGTAGTAAACACAGATCCATACACTACAGGATCTTAAATAAATAAGTAAATAATCCCCAAACAGGGTTAATAGATCTGCTGTTTACTCCACTGGTGCAGATTCTGTAATGTTTTTGCAGAAGGGAGGCTGGTTGTGATGCCTTTTGTTGGTCAAAACAAAGGCACACGTGCATTTTGCTTCCATATGTCTGTACATTCCAAAGGCCTGCAGTAAGCTAATTCACTGGCAAAACACTAATGATGGTTTTCTAATAAATTGCATATTCTCTTCTCTACTGTAGTTATGGCCAGATCTGAGTAAATAACCTTAACAATGTGGGATGTGCACTCCCTATGATTCATGTAACCTCTAAACATTAAGCAGGTGTTCCAGGAAGGGAAATAGGAGCTCTGATATTGCTATTTTTCAATTTTCCTTGAATTTCAGAATTTAAAACCTCATTAAAGGTTGCACATGTTAGCTTTCTATTATATAGTACGTAGTATATAATATACACTACATACCATATACTGCATACTATGTACTACTGTGCAGTACATACCATATAGTATGTACTGTAACAAATTATTACAGTATGTACTATAACAAATTATAACAATATATATTTATAACAAAGTCAATTGCAGTACTACCACACATCACTTATCCTTTTTTACGGGTGATGGCCAAAGTTTCCACAGAATAATGAAGTCTATGATTCTGCATTGATAACTTGTTACTCTACCACTGGGGGCGGGGGGGGGAGCATCCTTCTAAAGAAATATTATTTAACGTCTTCAGATCATCAATTAGCTGGCCTCCTAGGAATTTTTATTGGTTTTGTTCTGAGTTATCTTTGAGGTTCCTGGGGAGGTACATTTTAAGGTAATCATGAACCTTGAACAAAGCAGCTCAAAATCACCTTTAGCACTTCTGAAATATTTTGCAGCACTAAACTGAGCACCCTTTCATACTGAAGACAATACTCCAGTGTTGTCCTGTGTGTATAAAACTAAGTGCACAGCTGAAACCCATAGTTTCCTCTTATTAAAGTAATTACATAAGAAACTAGGTCTTACAGTCAGTTCTTTTACTAACATCTCTTAGCACTGAACATTCAGTTCACTCCTAAATGTTTCATCAAGATATCATTTGCACACCAGTAGAGGTTTATTTGTGTTTTTCTAAGCCTGTAGTGACTGTGTAAAATATTGATTACAGTCAAGCATACTTATGCTTGTTCATTTTTGCAGCTTTATTATATGGAAACAAGGAAGATGAAGACATACTATCTTTGAAAAGAGGTAGGAACCTCTTGATGGAAAATAATATTTCATGCAAGCATTTTGGACAAAATTACAGTGCTGTTTAGAATTTGGTCACTGGGACCTTTATTTGTTATTAAATTGCTGCTGTTCCCAGCTACAACTAATAGTACCTCACTGTAAACCCAGGTGGTGAAGGCTTCACTGTTGTAGCTCTGGCTTGACCTGGTATTTTGCTTAAAAGGTTTTATTGATTAATATTTTCAGCACAAAGTATTGGAGGGTACCTCCTTTATTAATGTCCTCCTCAGCTCGTACCAATGAGGGTAAATTGGTAAGATGAAGATGTGACCAAAGTGGAGCAGTTTCTTGCCAACCATGCTCTCTTTCTGCAGCCTAATTTATTATTAATATATCAGATAATAGAAGGCTGTTGCCTGATGTTCAGGTCACTCTGCTGCCTCACAGCATATGACAGCTGGCAAAGCAATCTAAACACTGGAGATTCTATTCTATTCTATTCTATTCTATTCTATTCTATTCTATTCTATTCTACAAGTTTGTCCTCATGTGCTGCTTTAAAAGGGAAAAAAATAAGTACTGTTGCATTAACTCATGAAACAGCCATGAACAGAAAACTCTGCAAAGCTTGTGCTGCTGGTTAAGCTGCTTTCAGCAATTCTTAACATATCCTGCTTACCACACCCTACACACAACCTCCCCTTCAATGTTTTATTTTCACAGGAATTTGCAGAGCCCAAGGCTTGCATGGAGGAGGCCTTGAGGTTATCAAACTGCCTTGCTGGTGTAAAGCAGCTCTGTCTCTGAGGAATAAATTAGAAACTACATCATCTTAGCATTCAAATCACTTGTTTGACAGATTTGTAACAGTCAAAAGGGAAAAAAAAACGACAGAAAACACCTGTAGTCTGATAAACAGGCCAGGGCAGAGGCGGAGAGGGCTTGGGGCTCCCTGGCTGGCCATGGCCAGCTCCTTCCCCAGTACATTACATCTGTACATCTACTGCACATTCAAGCTCCTCACACCATGGAAACAAGCGTGGGGCACTTTTGGATAGACAGACGATCATGGGTTTCCTGCTTGCAATCCACAGCCACCTTCCAGGAGGGAAAGTTGCCTGGACACCAGCTTCCCACAGCAGTGGGGCAGCCCCAGCTGGGAGGGGAAATGCCAAGGGCATGGCAAATGCGGTTTTGTGTGGGATTAGGAAATCTTTTCTGTCATCTGTCATTGTTATGTTGACTCGTCAACCTGCCTCACCCTCCTTCCCAAAGCTCTAATTTCTACCCTGAGGCGTCTGGCCACTGCTCTGCAGGAAAATGCTCTGCTGCTAAGCCTGCCATCTAGACCCTCCTTCTTTCTTATCTCCATTATGGGCCTTTCTGGCCACTCTGATGTCCATATCCACTATGCCTCCCTCTATGAAAGAAGACATGCTACAGTTATTTTCCTTACCTGTCACCTAACAACACAACACCCTTCTACCTTATACAACTCTTTCTATCCCCCATGGCTTCCACCTTCTGACTATTAACGCTCAAACTCTGTGTTTTTCCATAAAGGCTGTCACTTCTGCTTCTCTTGATGTGATCCCTCTCATGGGGACAGTACTGGCCACCACTCTCACACTGGTTTTGAGTTCACCATAGAAATGGGAAGGCTCAGGAGCTTTGGAAAGCAAGAAATTTCTACACTGTCCAAGTCAAGCATGAATCAGTCTCCTCATTTGTGCATGCCCACAGCTACTCCACTGGTGCTGCAACCATTTGTTTTTTGATTACTGTCCCTGCCTTTGCTCTTGTCTTATTAGTGTGAACCTACTCTCCCTCACTATGCCTTCCTCCTGCAGTCCCTCTCCTCAAGCCACTCTTCAGTTTTCTAGTCAGTTCACTATGACTAAACACAAAATGTTTAGGAACAGATGCACTTTGCTTTAAAATCCACAAGTTGTAGCTCTCTGCCTCACAGCTCTGAGCATCTTCCCAGGAGCAAATGGAACCCAGACAAAACCATCTCTTTTTGGGTCTTGAAGCCCTCACACACAGCACCTACAGAAAAGAGGTAAGGGATGCCCATTCCCACTCCATGGAGCAGATGTGTTCTCCGCTGTGCTCTGCTCAGTCTTTGGCCAGCAGAAGTTCTTTGTCATCCTCAGATTTCCCTTCAAATGGTCTTTCTCTTCAAGAGACCAGCAGAATGACTATAAACTCCTCTGTAGTCTACCTGGGAAGGATTCAGGTTCATTGGTAGGCAAATCTGTGTGCCTCCAAGATGCTGTCCCGTACCCCGATGGCAGGTGATGCACCACTGAAGGAATGACTCACTCTCATTGACGCTGCAAGAGAAGAGATCCAGCCACAAGGGTTTGGTCCGAGCATGAACCTTCACATACTTTCAGCCCTGTCTTCTGAAAGTGACTAAGAAAAATTCTGTGTTAACTAATCTTCTGCCATCCACCTTGGAAAACAATAGCCCTGAGAAAAGCATTAATGATAATCTGGAAATCCCAGCAAATTCTCATGAGAATAGGTATTACTCTTATTTAAAAAGGGTTCCTACCATTGAGCTTAAAATCAGCAGATATTCCAAGTGAAGAAAATGATTAAGAACACAAACATCAATATGCTGGCCAACAGCAAAGGAAGGGGCCTTCACCCACTGCCTAGTGAAAGCCCACAAATTAATGTGATACCATTTGTGTCCTGAGTAACAGACAGTGCTGCAGTGTCAGAACCTGCTGTTGTAGGCTATCCCCACTGGACCAGACCAAGTGTGGTGTGCTACAGAAATAGCTAATGCACCCATCACAGAAAGCACCACCCAGCAGACTACAAACCACTACCACTGCAAGCCCTGAGGCTCTGGAGAGTGACCTTGCTCAACCAGAGAGTGCTATTGCCAAGCAAGACTTTCAAGTTCATGGAAAAGTACAGGGAGCAACTGAAAGAGGGGCATGCAGAGCTGCTGAAAGAAATATCCATACAACTCTGGAGAAAAAATGGAATTCCCAGATAGATACAGTTGTACATTCATAAAATAAATACTCCTAACATTGAAGCAAAGTTGGCTAAGTGGTCTGTGATATTAATTAATGAAAAATCATCAGTCATGTTGTTTTAAGATATATTTATGGAGTTGTATTCAGATAATGTTGCAGCTTCTGTACTTAACACTCCCCAAACACTTTATCATGCAATCTCCCTTCCTTTTTACCACTGTTTTTCCAGAGTTGCTCTTCTTCCATTCCTTCAGGGTTTATATAGGAATCATGACAGCAGCTGTCCCGTCCTCACAGCGGCCCATATTACCCTCTTTCTTCCTCCTATGCTCTAGTTGGGACTGCCACCACAGCCCCAAGGCAGCAAGATGGCTCCCCAGCACTGCACAGGTGCTGCAGTGTCTTTAGCTGCATTTCTCATTGTGATAGACCCAGCAACAGGCTGAAACATTTTTGCAGAGCAGAGGTATAAGCCAGCACACAGTGTAGGCAAAAGACACTTGTGAAAGCTCTGCTGAATTAAGGCACAGTATGCAAGGTTGAGGAGCAGCAAAGCAGGACTCTTGTGTCAGTCAAGTACCATAACCACAAGACCTTCCACCTTCCTTTCTCTGCTCAGCTGCAGGCACTAAATATACACAAACTCTGCCTGCCTGCATACATACATCAATAACATTAGGAATAAAGAAGCTGTCATTCAGAGCCCAACTGCACCAGAGTGACATGCAAAAATAGGGAAATAAAATGTGAAATGCAGTCGACATGCTTGGTCAGCGGAGCCCACTGCACATGACAGGATAAGCAATGATGGGCCCAGGCCAGAGTGTGTCTTTTCTTCTGCCCTTTCCCCATCATTCCTCTTCCTTTTCTTCACTTACCCCTCAGTTTATGCCCTAATGTATAGCTTCTGCAATCCACGCTTAAGCTACAAGAGAAAAAAAATACAAAAGGTGAAAAAAGCCAATGTGGTGGCAGGGTTGGGACAATGAACACAAAAGTATTTGCCTTTGACAAAACCAGCAAGGAGAGACATTTCATTCCAAGCATTGCACAGACTGGCAGAACTCCTTACTGGCACTTTTATCTTCTTTTTTTTGTTTGCTTGGTTTTTGTTTGTTGGTTGTTTTGTTGTTTGTTTGTTTTAACTCGGTTTCTAGAGAAATTAGAACAACCTTGAAGGAAGAAAACCCTTTGTTTTGATGCTTACAATGACACTGTCAACATTTCCTTTAAAAAGCATTTAAATTGACACAGGGCAGGGAGGGTGGGGCAGATTAGGATATGCATATGTATTTATTAGGACATGCACTCACATGAAATGGAGGTAGAGAATCCTGGGCAAGCCCCCAGCCTGGCAGCACCCAGGCAGCATTTGTCCCTTCCCATGGAAAGTCCCTTGATCCCATGTCAAGCACTCAGGCTCACCCAAGGAGTCAGATGTGATTCAGGATAGGAATCAGGATTTTCCAGAACCTCTTTGTGGAGCTAACTCAATTATCAGCCACAACACATATAGTTCACCCAAAGCCTTGCATTGTTCACACTCACAAGAGAAAGGATCCCCATGTGTTTTGGAGGATGTGTGTCATGCCAACTCCATTTCTGCAGCACAAGAATGTGTTGAAAAACAGTTGTTTAGGGTCTCCCAGCACATCTGGCCCACACTTGAGAGATACTGTATTTTTCAGTGCTCAGATTCAAATGTTAATTGTAACCATCTTCTATTAAACAATAAGCATCTTATTAACAGAGATTGATACAGATAAGACTTTTGCAAAGTGACATTCTCCCATGCATCCTTCTACCAGCTTTTGAGCTTCTAGAGCTCTCTTTGAATATTTTTGCTTTCGTTATCTCCAAGACCGGCTTTGTGGGCTAATCATTTCCTGTTACAAGCCTGGGAGTTCCACCTCACCCTGAAAAAATTAAGGTGTCTTTCTCTTCAGGGGCATCCCCAAGTTTGTACTGTGAATCATGCTGAGGCATCCCCAGTCAGTGGCTCAGCCTAAGTATGCAATGGGAGTTCTGTGACTACAATAACTACCAAGAAAACTATTTTCTTACTCCAGTGCTGTTTCTTCCAGATGGAGAACCCAGTTTTCCTCCTGTCCAGAGTGTCTGTAGAGCTCAGAAATAATTCATGCCTGCAGCTACTCAAAGCAGTTACCTCTCCTCATTGAAAATGTGAGCAATTTCAAGACAGTATTAGTACATTTTCAATTATTTTTCAAAAGCATGTCACAAATGTCACCTAGAGAATAGCAGCCAACACAAAGACAGTGCCCTCAAGCAGCACGGGTTTGCTGTATTTGGGAACAAAGAAATAAGACAATCCAGTGCCAACATTTTCTGTACTGAAAGGCAGACTATGCAGAGATTATTCTCAAATTACTATAGAATGTACATGACCTAGAGGTAGAAAACTTAGTTCTTTAGAGCTTGGTGTTGAATACAGGTGCTGGTTTGGGTGGTTTGGTTTTTTTCCATTATCATATAGTAAGCGTGGGGGTTTTGTGGGGAAGTTCACACAAAATGCATGCCTCACCCAGACACACGCAACAGCAGTGCATGTGTTACAACTGGCACTTGTGTTTTTCAAGCTGAGTGCTACTGACTATTTTATCTATGAGGGTTCTTTCCTTATTCTTGATTGAGTAGAGGTGGACAGTTCTACCTGTGGCAAGTTCAAGTACATTATACATATGTAACAATGCGTATCATAGTTACAACAGTTAGCTAGCTGGTTTCCACTGAAACTGAGTCACCGGAACTCCTCTGGAGTCACTGGCAAAGTATTACTGACAGTGGGTGTTCAAAGCACAGGATGCCACACTGCTCAACCAGAAGGACCTGACTAAGTTTGCAGTTAACAAACATGCACTGAAACAGCATGGCTCTGGTAGGCAGAGCCATGGGGGACAGGGGTTGTTCTGGGCCAGCTCTAGTCCTATGTGTCTGCTCTTGTCTTGTGTCCTCTGTTGCCCTAGCAAGCTCTGTTACATAGCATCATGCCCTCAAGGCTGGTTAGCTCTGGCCCCAGACCAAACTCTGTCTTCTAAATACTTGAAGAAAGAAACCGACAGTGTTCAAATACACAGTAACATTTTATGTCAAGTAACATACATCTTGTCAGCATCCAGTAGATTCAGTATGGGGTAAATGTGCTCACCTGCTCCCTGGGTCCCCACTCACCATCTGTTCCCTCTCTGCAGCAGAAAGTGGGAATTGTGAGGGAACAGCACTCCTTTCTGTTGCCTATGCTGGTCAATGTAGCACCTGGATAAACTCACGAGGTTGGGAATTTCTGTTCTGCAGAGATTATTTCAAACATTCAGTGCCATCTTGTCATGAAGACAACCTCGGCTCTACAACATGTCATGCCAAACATCCAGCTGGAGAAGATGATAATTCTTTCTCCAATAATGCTCATGTTGCAACCTTCATTCCTACCATAATCCTCCTTTCCATGTTATCCTCAGTCTGGAAAGAACAAAGGTAACATGAAAGCATCTTCACAGATGTGGCTATCATAACTACCCACACAGTATCAAGGGAAGTCCACATAATGATTCACACGATCATGTGACATAGATTGAGATCAAAGCCAGGGAAGACCACCTATTAAGTAATTCTCATTGCCTTGGCAGTCACCATTGAAGGATCGCAGTATCGCAGTATTGCTAAGGTTGGAAGAGACCTCAAAGATCAGTGTTTAAGTCCCTAGCCCTAACAAATGCTCAGCCTCAGGCTGCAAATATTTGAAAGCATGAATAGCTTGAACCACTGGGCTCCCCTGGAAGGTCTGTATATGTTTGTACATTAATTTTCCCAGGGCTTGGAGCTAAAATATAGGTGAGGAGCAATACCCTTTGGGCTAAGCTTGCCTTAATCAAGCTAGGTAAGCAAGTGCATTACTGCTCAGCCTCATGAGCTGTGCCTCCCAGAAGACCAGCCCTCAAGGTCAAGCAGATTGAGCCAGCTGATAGTCACCTGCTCCCCAAATGAGACAGCAAGAGGCAGAGAGAAAACAAATGGGACCCTATGGCTGCTGAACTGATGTTATCTGCAAGCAGCTGTGTCTTTTGTGCAAGGAGCACACAGTTCCACAATTTGCAAATGTCACTGATTAATTGTTGCTGTCTCTGCAGCACATTGTAAAGAACTGTCTGCTCTTAATTACCAGGACTTTGGCTTTTTGTAGCAGTAATGTGGTAATGTCATCTAGTAATGAGAAAACCTAGTACACAGGAAAATTAACTTTGCATTAAACAAAGCCTTCACTACCTTTTTCACTTACTAGCATATGGAGAAAAAAAATTATGGTAACTGCAATTTTCACCTTAGACTCCTTAAATCTGAAACGGATATGCACACAGTGTATGAGTAACATTAGAGATGGGAAAATGAAATTTAAGTATTCAAAAGTCTATTTGAAGATACCAAAACAGAGCTTCTGTTGCAGATCATCATAGGATGATGCTCAGCCCCGGGAACACAGCAGAGAAATTACCTAGGGAATTAAGACTCATATTTCAAAGAGTTAAGTAGCTGCACACACTTCTGGCTATGAGCCACATAACCTAGCTGCACAACGTGTATATTGGTTCCAATCCCCACCTTAAAAACTCTCATTTGGACAATTTTCTGCCTCTAAAAAGAGTGCTGAATAGTCTGTCATTCTAAAGCATTCTGTCATTCTAAGCCACCACTTACTCTTCTTGTTTAAAAAGCATATTGTATTAGCACTTTTTTCTTCTAAGAGAGAAACTTCATAAATGCCAGGAATGTTTGTTGTTCTCCTTGTTATTCTCAGGACATTCTTAACTTACACTGTGGTGTTTTGGTTCATTTTGGTTTGGTTTTTTGCGGTGACCAGAGCTGATGTGACAGGGACAAAAGGTGCTGGACAGAAGTCCCTCTTCAGATCAGAACAAGTCACTAGATTACTGCATTTTTTACATTCACTGATCACAATCAGATCATTTTCACATGGCACAGTGTCCTCAGTCCTTGTCCTCTGTATCTTGTAGTGTTTATGCAAGTCTTTTTTCACTTCCTAAAGCTCTGCACAAAACAGACCTACTGCTTCAAGCTTGTGAGAAGCTGCCTGCCTGTACTTTGAACAGGCAAGCACATGAACACTGTGTAAACAGTAGGGAGAACACAGTCCAGCCTCAGCCCTTGCTGGATATAGAGAACACTGAGAAAACCAGTAAGCTCAGTAGTCTCCTGATCATGAAGATTAATGTTATAAGTTCTTGCAACCTCTTTAACTACTTTCTTGTTGTTTATTTGAAACCGTAGATTATGTCCCCTTATTCTCTATGACAACAATCTGACATTCTTGTGATTTTAGCAAACTTCAATGGATTAATGTGACACCTGTGTTGTATACCCAAGAGTGATTCAAGTTTTACTGCACAGTGACTATCATTTTACACCTGTTTTACAATGGATTGCTTCCACAACCATCAGTGGGATCTCAACAGCTGTAATTTTTTGGCCAAAGAGAAGCCTGTGCTATATAATTATGAAGGACACTTCAGCATTTCTAGTTCAAAAAAGATCAAAATGTGTATCCTTTCATTAACAGTGTTTCCCTGTGCATCATTTTTTCATCCTTTGCATGTTTTGTCCATGCTCTATATTAATTTTTTCAGATGTAGTCCCACATTGTTTTATCATCCAAACTTTTGTCCTAGTTCTATAGGGAGAGAAGCATAATGCTTAGGTAGAATATGGTTCCTCTGATACATTTAGCACCAATCCAACTTTTTACCTTTAGTCAACTCCAAAATCATTCAGGGGTTAAAAATGGCTTAATGATAGAGGTGGAGGGGGAGATGGGAGGAAGCACATGGTTTTACTGAGTTGACATATATTCAATATTTTAACAGAAGACTTCAAAGATGTCTAAAATGCAAGTGCAGCAGTTTAAATGTCTGCTGTAAATAAACCTTATGTGTTTATTGAATAAGAAAGAAGGTGCCAGTAATCTCATGAAAAATACTTCTTTTTTTTTAAATCTGGATACATAGGAGGGGCTTATATGATACCCAGGATTATTACCCCTACTCCAGTGTTTTCTATACATTCCAGACAGGAATGGAATCCTGTTTTATGCAGTAACTACAGGAATGCCTTGAAGATGTCACATTATGTCGCACTGATGATAATCCAACATGCACTATTGAAAGGGGTATTTTTATTTGTGTGATCCAGACAATTCAAACCAGTCTGCATCTTCCTTAATGTCCTCCTTCCAAAAGAGGGTAGAAAATTACTTTTGGGGCAGAATGGGCTGTCTAGGAAGCCAAAATTTCTTCTGTGCATAGCACAACCCAGAGCCAAGGAGTTGCCCCTATCAGCAACTAGCTCATGAACATGGGATCTCACCCCAGTAGAGCCGCTCTTTTTCATACTCAAAGTACCATAGACTTATTAAAGTAGAATACCTCAACAACCTGAAGTTAGGTCAGTGACTAAAAGGCCATCGTCAGCCACTTCTATGCTGTCCTTTTTCGCTATTGCATTTGTCAATTTGCAAAGTCATCTTAAGGGCATAAAGTACTTACAAGTTCCATGCCATTTTTGTCATTTTACTGCTTGGCCTACATTTTTCAAATTCCTCTCTCTCATAAACAGCATAATCTGCTGCTGTTACTTCTTTCTTTGACCATAGCATGATCCATCATGAAGTCAACCGCTTAACAGTTTTGCCACGACATAGTGCAAATCCTGATGACTCTGCCGGGCAGACTCCACCACAGATCTGCACCGCAGTCTCCAAAAAGCATATACCTACAGATTTCAAAACGGTATTCAAGCACCATCTTGCCCAAAAGCAGCATGCAGGAGGATGGTGGTAAAAATGGATATCTGCCTTTTCTTTTTTCCAGGTTAGCTGGGACCTCCTGGGAAAGGACTGCACTCATGTTTGAGTATGTACATTCATATCTGAGTCTTTGAGTAGCCTCCCTGGTGGGGACTTGCACAAGCAGTATCTGGGGCAGTGATTTTATGGGGAGGCAGGGCACATTCGGCACAGCTCTTGCTTATTTCTGATGTGAGTGGTCTTGTAGTTCCTCCAGCAGGTGCAACTCATCATAATTTCAAACAAACTGCTCCAACTGTACCAACAAACTCGATTTCAGCTGGAGGTCAGTAGTCTGGCAAAACACTACAGTGGCTGTACGCATACATGCATATTTGCGTGGATGCTTTCTTCTGTTTTAAGTAACAATAGCTGTTACTTAAACTTTTAATAGTAAAGCAGGTATTTACTTCCCATTCTGGTCTGTGGCACACTTTTCTCCTGTTCTGTGATGTAGTTTGACTAATCATTTCTTAGTCCTCTAGGTGCAGACCTTTAAAAACACTAGGAGCTCTCAGTCCCCCTTTTCAATTGCAAATGATTCATTTTTGGTGAAGTGTGGCCTCCCTATTCTTCTGCCAGCCGTTGTGTTTGTGAAAGAACCGTCTCAAATTTCTTGTGCGGGAGCAGCTGTTGCTGGACCGTGGCGGCCTTTTCAGAGCCCTGCTGCAGCCGCTTTTCACTTCTCCTCCTCCTCTCCTTCCTCCCTCCTTTTGTCTCCCCCAAAGCAAGAGCCTCTCTGACCCTTCGCCTCCCTCCAGCCTACCTCCTTTGTCGGCCGCTGCAGACAAGTTCCACCCTAAATCAAGCATTGTCTCCATCTCCAGAAGCCAGCACGTGCCCACATCCCCTTAATCTTTTAATTTCCCTCCAGGAAAAGGCAGCTGTTAGTGATACAAGCAATGCACAGCTGTCAGCTGGGGCCTGCTGCCTGCTCACACTAAACAATGAGGAAGGCAGCACGGGAGCCGAGGAGAAGTAATATCTACATATATGTGCCTTTGGCAACAGTTGGCAGCACGTGCTCTGAAATGCAGCATTGTCAGGAAACCCACCCCTGCCTTTCCCTGCTGCGGCTCCACACACGAATGAGCTTGAACTTTGGCTGATTTCGGAACAAAACGCCTGGCTTCAAAGGGCAGGACTCCCCGGATAGCTGGTTTATACCCTCACTGATGAACAATCCTCTGCAAAATTACAGGGTATGAAAGGGACAGGCCCCCAGTAGCCCGGCGCGTGGTTCGCACATTCTCTTCTTTCTCACACCAGTCATTGGCAAGTCTTGTCCTGGAGGGAGAGCAGTGTAAACAATCTGCAGAGGGAGAAAAGACCTATACTTCATGATCTTACCTTTTTCCTGGCTGGTGAGAGGGGAAAGAATTTCAAAGTAAAACAGGAAAGGGCATGCGTACATGAGACTGGGCTGGTGGCAGTGCAACAATAATGTGTGAGTGACAGTTGCTTTTCATCAAGATGAAGAGAAAGGTGGTTACTATTTAGGACCAGAAAAAATGAAAGACAAAAATGTATCTGTGCAAACATGTGCACATTTGCGTGTCAAATCTGTACCTGCAACAGTGGCAAGCGTGCACGAAAATGATAAATCACACAATGCTGCAGTCATTTGCCAGGGCAGCTGTCACAGGTAAGCTTGCAAATGTGGTAGCTACAGTCACGTAAGTGTGCATTCCCCTTCTTGCGTATCATGCTGCACATAACTTCACAAAAATTGTACTTCTTAACTCCACATTAGCACCAGATGGAACACAGAGAAATTTCTTAAGGAAATTAATTTTGCAAACTCATGTCTTGTGGTGAGGAGATGTAAAAAACTCATACATTTAAAACTGTCTCATTTCCTTTTCCCATGCAGATTGTTTTAAAGTATGTATGTATTCCTCTCACCAGCTTTCTGGATAATCATTAAATGAAAATCTGATTCATTTCTACATGCAGTTGTTCGCAAAGACTAAGCATTCAAAATGTGACAGTGTCATTTGTAGCTTTTACAGAGACCTGTTGCATAGTTTCTTCTCTAAGCAATGGAACAAACAAGCCTCCCATCCAAATCTTTCATTGCCATTAGCTTTTTCGCAGTCAAGCAAACATTTCTGGGTTTACTTCACTGTTCCCCATCATTTCAAATGTTAAGGAACAACTTCTGTGTTATTGGTGTATATTCCCCAGCTTGCTCCATACATGTGTTTTTACTTTCTTTATCTCACCTAGCCTGTAATTCAAAGGGCTTAAAAGATACACTATGCAAAGTGGGCCATATGGCATATGGTACACCTGCCCCATGCTTAGCACCTGCTGAGCACGCTGTGGGTGTCAGGCTGCCTGGTACAAACTCCTGGCCAGAGGGCAAAAACATTTCCATGCATTTGCATGCTGGATGCAGGCCACGTGCCTTGGCTGTGAGTGGATCTGACACAGCAGCCTGCCAGTGCTTTCAAGATTAGCAAATCTGTAGAACGCAATGGATTTAATCAACAAAGGAGATGCCACATCACAGAGATCTACATACACATAGAGACCTTGGGGACACTAATAACCCTGTAGTAATGAACCAGAATCTTCAATAAATGGTAGCTTGCATTGGGTGGGAAGTGTCAGCATTAATCATTTGGATGCAATTTACCCAAAGTACTCAAAGAAACCACAAAGGAATGTGTTTTCATAGAATCATAGCATTATTTTTGTTGTAAAAGACCTCTAAGATTGTCAAGTCCAACCATCAAACTAAGACCACCATGGCCACTAAACCGTGTCCCAAAGTGACACATCTACATGTTTCTTGAACACCTCCAGGCCCTTCAACAACTTTGTTGCCCTTCTGTGGTCACACTCCAGCACCTCAGTGTCCTTTTTCTAGTGATTGGCTCAAAACTGAACGCAGTATTTGAGGTACAGACTCCCCAGTGATAAACACAGGAACACCGGCACTTCTGTGCTGCTGGCCACAGTATTACTGATACAGGCCAGGATGCTGTTGGCCTTCTTGGCCACCTGAGCACACTGCCAGCAGTCAACCAACACCCACAGGTCTTCTTGTGATGGGCAACTTTTCAGCCACTCTCCCCCAAGCTTGTAGCATTATATGGAGTTGTTGTGACCCAAGTGCAGGTCCCAGACATTTGGTTTTGTTAAACCTTGTAAAACTGACCATGACCCATTGACACACCCCTCTGCAAAGCCCTCCTGCCTTCAAGCACATCAGCACTCCTACCCAATTTTGTGTTGTCTGAAAACTTAGTGAGGGTGCTCTCAATCCCCTCATCCAGATCATTGATAAAGATATTAAAGAGAACTGACCCCATAACTGAGCCCTGGGGAACACCAGTTGTGACTGGCTTCCAATTGGATTTAACTCCATTCGCTACCACTCTCTGGGCCCAGTCAGCCAGGCAGTTTTTAACCCAGAAAAGCATCTACCTGTGACATAAGCAGCCATTTTCTGCAGGAAAATGCTTCGAGGGACTGTGTCAAAAGCCTTACTGAAGTCCAGCTAAACTACATCCACAGCCTTTCCCTCATCCACTAAGCAGGTCATCATGTCTTTTCTGCTACTAGTTTAGTAAATACAGATGGCATCATAACCCCCGCACAAAGCCAGCAAGGACACAAAGAGGAATCAATGTAGTCAAAAACAGGCATCTCAAAATAAAAATAGTAGCAAATGGATACAATCTCAAGACTCTTATGGGTTTAGTATGTATGTGCCTCAGGAGTGGCCTACAAGATCTACCCTTTCATTGCAAGCTTTGCTGGCCCATGACTCCCTTTCCCAACATGCAAATTGAGCCAGAAATCCCCACATTTTGTCACAAAATTCTGTGAGATTTATGGAGGAACAGCATGCAGAATTATTAAGAGATATCATTAGGTGATCTGTTATTCTTCCTGGTAGCAGCAGCTGCCTTTGTCAAAGCAGTCTGGTATCCAGCAAAGGCAAGAGATATCTTAACTGCCCATGTGGGAGCTCTGACCTTTTAACACTGGGCAGCCAAACAAACACAAAAATGGACCAGCCAAAAGATTTTGTGCCAGTCACACTGCTCAGGGACAAAAATTTATCATGCATGTGGCCAGAAAAGGGATGCTTGTGCCAGACAGGGTTGCAGGCCCCTAGCAGTATCCCAAGCAGTCACTAGCAAGCTGCAGAGGAGCTGTGTTTTGCACCAAGGACAGAACTGGATCTTGTACAGGTTTAGTGCTAGTTGCAATGTCAACCGCCATGGGAGGGAACACTGTAAGCTTTCTCCTTTTTTTCAGGCATTCTCTGACAGATTTTGAAATTGTCCGCTTTAGATTTCCATTTTCCAATGTGCTCACTCTCAACACTATGCCTTGATTAACCTACCTGAAATAAATTTGTCAGTGATCTTCCTGTCCTCTCACTGGAATGTTACCAAGCAAAACACAGAGCTATTCTCTTCTTTAATTTGTAGCTCTCTCTTCTATCACTGGAAAGAAACCATTTCTGGCTGGAAAGAAGTTGTCAAGCTGGCACAGCCTTTATCTTCATTGCTAGAAAGATCCTACAGTTGCTTAGGCCTGTGAACCTGTAACAGGGATATTTTTTTCCTGGTATGTCTGCAAACCTACCAAGCATGACAAAGCAAAACTGCAGCCCCCACTGCACAGGCTCTTCCCCACAGCACCACCGAGGCCCGTTGCCCGAAGTTTCTCTTCAAGCCACGAAACAGATTCATTCCCTCTCCACAGCTTTTAGCCAGCCCTTTACATTGACGGGGAAAGTAAGACACCTCCAACTGCAAAGCCATCAGTATCCTCCAATCCCCAGGGCTGGGATACAGGTGGGCTGCCCTGCCCTGTGCAGAGGCAGCTCTTTGCAAAGCACAACCGGGAGGTCCTTCTCCCGCCTTGCACCTCCATATGGTAATCTGTGGCGAATGGAGCTATCAGCGAGTGCCCCAGGCCCCAGTCTAGCCTCAAACTACCCCGGTCCCATCTGTCACCCTATCTGGGGCATCTTTGCCGCATGATTGGCACAGGGCTTGAAAAGGCAGCACAAGACGGACCATGTGGCAACCCTGCTGACTGGGAGGGGAAAGCGGGGGAGCAGGATGAAATACTGTGACAGGACACTTCAAGCCCCAGCTAATCACAGCTGCCGCGGTCTGAAGAGTGCTATACATCCCCCCGAATCTGGCAATGCATTCCTGGCAACATTATTAAATCAGAGGAGTCCCTTTAATTTGAAGCAGAGATTAAGACTTTCCCCGGTTGGCCTCACTGCGGCTGTAAGGGCAACAGGCAGGGCTATTGTAAGGCCATTAGGAAAGAACAATAGGGCGCTGAAAGGGGGATGCGGCTGAATAGGGGAACGAGAGCTAGCTTGTGCCAGAGGCCGGCTGAGCTCATTACGGGAGCGGCAGATGGAGCGTGGCCGGGTTGCTGGGCAGAGTCGGGGCTGGCAGCTGGCGACAGCTCCCCAGCACCGCACTGCAGCCTCCGCAACCCCACTACACCTCCCCGCACCCCAGCCCCACCGCACTGCACCCCGCACTGCACCGCATCCCACCGCACCCCCACCCCACTGCAGTCTGTACCCTGCCTGAAAAACAACAGCGGGATGGAGACTGCAGCCTCCATCAATTCAAGCGAAAAACCCAAAACTGATTCCCTTTTTCCCTTCCTGCCTCCTCTTTGTGGCGTTTTCTCAGGAACCCCTGAACTCTGCCAATCAGAAATGCCAATGGCGTCAGGATCCTGTGGAAAGCATCCTGCCTCCCTGACTTTTCCTATTCGTGGTCATGTCAGTCTGCAGAAATGGCATCCTTCTCACCAAGAACGAGCAGCTGCACAAACTTGGTGGCTGTGCAAAAAAGATGCTGGTTTGGAGTCAGATTATTAGCCACAGTAAGGCACCAATTAGTTCATCAAACTCTTCACTTTTAAAAAGTGACCAGCTTTGCTAACTTCAGAGGAAATCCCTTATCTCATGCTAAGGTTTTTCTTGGACTCATACACATCAGGCCTGAGAGGAGTCACTAAGACACAGGCAAAAGTCCAATCTTCAAGTCCACCAGGTGCTGTGGAATGTGCCAACTAACCCCCATGGCTCCCTGACAGCCCCCACAGATCTCTCTACTCTTGGAGAGTAGGAGGGAAGCATGCCTAAAGAGATGCCTTGGAAAGTATTGCAGAGCAATGTTGTCGTTTTGTGGGGTTTTTTAAGTGATTTGGTGAGTTTTGCCGTTACTTCTGCTCCTGGAGATTGTGAAATAATGGTTCTGGCACTGAGAGCTGCCAGAAGAGGTACGAACTGTTCCTTCTCCCCAGATGTGGTATAGGAGCAGCTGGATGGAGAAACCAGTTTGAACATGACAGTCGTTCCCCAGACTGACCAGGGAAGGTCAGCCAGAATATGTTGCTGAACATCCCAGGAGAACTCATAACCTTTTAAAAGCAAGCGTCATATTATAGTTGGATTTCTCAAAGTTGTCTACAATACTTTTGTGCAATTCTAACTTGTTCAGTCTTTGGAAGAGAAACTCCCACAATGTGAAATGATCTTATGGCTAAGCAACTTGGCATGATCCCAAATGAGTGCAGGACACCCAGACCAGGCACTCTGTCTTTAACAAGCTTATGTCCCCTTCTTTGTATGGTCTGTGTTTGCTTCTAGTTATGCATGCAGCCCTGATCAAACAAGGAAGTAAATTTTTTTTTTCCATGGAAAATTAATTTAAGGAAACCGTGGAGATTATTCTTAGTTGCAGAGGTGGAAACAGGGAGAAGCAGCCAGCAATCTGTGATCAGGTGACTTTTTGCAGGCTGTTTCCCATAACATCCTCATAGAAAAGCTTAGGAAACACAGTACAGATGGCTGATCAGTGAGGTGGATTCAAAACTGGTTCAAACAC
Source organism: Colaptes auratus (assembly GCA_015227895.2). Lineage (NCBI taxonomy): Eukaryota > Metazoa > Chordata > Aves > Piciformes > Picidae > Colaptes > Colaptes auratus. Next base: position 65,734,256 of record CM026897.1, on the reverse strand, counting down.
AGAGTTCCGAGGGTTGCCATCGGTGGTACAGAGTCAACTTGGAGGCCTTTGGCCAGTGGTGTTCCTCAGGGGTCAGTACTGGGTCCAGTTTTGTTCAATATCTTTATTAATAACCTGGAAGAGGGGTTTGAGAGTGCCCTTAGCAAATTAATTGATGTTAGAAAACTGGGGAGTTGGCTGACACCTCACCAGGCTGTGCAGCCATCCAACGGGATCTGGACAGGCTGGAGAGCTGAGTGCAGGCAAACCTCATGAAGTTCAATAAGGACAAGTGCAGGGTCCTGCTTCTGGGGAGGAATAACAGCAGGCACCAGTACAGATTAGGGGCTGCCCTGCTGGAAAGTAGCTCCACAGAGAAACACCTTGAAGTCCTGGTGGACAGCAAGTTCTCCATGGGACAACAATGTGCCCTTGTGGCCAAGAAAAGTGTGTCTGACAGGTCTAGGGAGGTTCTTCTCCCCCTTTACTCTGCCCTGGTGGAACCACACCTGGAATGCTGTGTCCAGTTTGGGACTCACCAGTTCAAGTGAGATGGGGACCGGCTGGAAAGAATCCAACGGAGAGCCACGGGAATGATTAGAGAACTTGAGCATCTCCCCTGTGAAAATACACTGAGATCCCTAGGGCTGTTTAGTCTTGAGAAGAGAAGACTAAGAAGGAATCTTATCAATGTGTATAAGTATCTGAGGGGTGGGTGTCACATGGAGGGGACAAGCTCTCTTCAGTGGAAGCAGTAATAAGACAAGAAACAACAGGTACAATCTTGAACATAGAAGGTTTCACCTCAACGTGATGGAGCACTGGAAGAGGCTGCCCAGGGAGGTTGCAGAATCTCCTTCTCTGAAGACTGTCAAAGCCCATCTGGATGCATTCCTGTGTGGAGTACCCTAGGTGATCCGGCTCTGGCAGCTGGGTTGGACTTGATCTCTGGAGTTCCCTTCCAACCTCTGATGTACTGTGATACTGTGATCGGCAGGCATTCTGCACAAAATGCTCTTTGGGAGCAGTGGGGTTATTAAAGATGACAGCTGCAACACAGCATGCAGAAAGAATTCTCAGTGTTCAGAGCAATGCTGCTGAGGCCTTTTTCTTCAAACATCTTCTCTACACTGCAGTGTTTGCACCCTTATTTTCTTTTGTCTTACGCAAATTTTTCCATTTACATCTTATTTAAAATTATCACAATATATGATCTTAAATTAATTCAAGGTGTGACTCTATTTTCCCTACAAAGAATGCCACTGGTGAGCTATTGGTTTTATTTTAATTTCTTCTGTGTCCAGCGAAGATCAGTCCAGTCTTCCAGCACAGCATGCTCACTCACAAGTAGCTGCAGCTGCAGTAGTGAGCTGTTGGAGTGTGGCAAAAGGTAACTAGTAAAAAAAAAGAGTAGGGGCTGACGTTTGCTTGTACTGACTTTGCCATTGAAGACATCACAGATGATTGAGGCTTACTGATAGGGTAAGCCACAAACACCATCTGGAGTCTGTACTTAAACACCAACCATGAAGCGCATCTCTGAGTCATATAGATTTTTACAGATGCGGGAATGGTCAGCTCTAACCTTTCACTTGCAAAGAGAGTTATTCTTTGCCTACAGAAGGAGAAAATTGATCACTTTAATGAGATTTAATTTCTGAGAGCTGATCATGTATGAGGTTGTCTACAGCCATTGTACCTCTTCCAGGGTAAGATGACAAAAAATCCTTTCCTAGTTATCTAGGTACAAACAGCTGTTCATTAAGGTCATTCTCAGGTACCTCAGCAGTTTAGAAGGTGTAAATACCTGTGCAAGCAGGCAGATTCAATTCCAGAATCAGGTGCAGTGTGAGAAAGTGTAGCAAAGCTTTCATATGTAGATCTGCAGAGCCCTTGTGGTGTTCCAAGACCAGTGGCATTTGCCTGTCCTATTGGCTTCTAAATGTGCTGCTTAGCGTTTGCAAAGCCTGTGAAAAAACATGTAAGAGCAGTAAGAAGTCTTGCTCTGCAGTCAGCTGGCACTCCAGCCACAGACACTGCTATTCTCTCCATGAAACACAAAGTTTGTACAGGGAAGGATTGTAGTGGGTTGAAATTTCCTATTACATTAACTAAGCATGACTAGCTCAGTTGGAAGCAAAGGGAAACTGCATTTACCGCAAAAAAAAAACACCCTACACTCTACAATGGAATGCAATGAATGTATACAAAATATACAGTACTCACAATATTATACAGGTATTTACAATCAGAAAATAGCACGGAACTCCCCCTAGTCAAAACGACCAGGGAAGCTGCTCCACTGCCCTCCACCCCAAATCTTCCAGACACCCCTGTACCAAGAGAGAGAGAGAGAAGCTGGAAGAAAACAGTGTTAGTCTTATCTCAAGGTCAGCCAGAAGTGTTATCTTGCCAGCAGAACAGCCAGACCAGAGAAGAAGAGAAGGAATGGAAACAGAAGTAAAATGTGTAAGATGTTTTAGTACACTTGCTTCTATACCAGACATTCTGTCCAATGAAATTCGTTTGGAATAATATTTTGTTTTCCTTTTTACACCCAATAGTGAATTGTTTATATTTCTCTACTTTTCTGCTCAAAATCTGCAGCTTGATTTTAAAGGCATAGCCTAAAACTGCCACAAGGATCTGTCAAAGGGAGTTAAACCTGGCCCATAAAGCTGGGTAATTTGAGAAGTAGAGATCTGTAAATTGTTGTGGTCTTTTGACAGGAAATTTCTGCAGCAATCCACTTGGTTTCAAATACATTTAGGATGAGTCCTTGGAGGTATTTTTGTCTTTCTGGTGGAATCTAAGATGGGTATTGCTGCCCATATAGTAACTCGAAGATCTAAACCATCATTGCCAGGAACTGCAGGCTCCTTAAACAGCCTTGTACCCACATTCCCCTACCTTATCATTTCATGTCAACATTAATTCCCTGCACAGTGCAACTGGAAAGCCAAAGGGCAAACACTTTGATTGCCAGTGGAAATTTGCAGCATGTGGGGAATAGTGAAAAAAAAAATAAGTGTCCAGCTCTGATACTTTGTTCCTGGCACAGGCCTTGCTGTCCTTCACAGTGGGCAAGTTCATGACTTCTATGACAGCAGCTGTGCTCACTGACCCCACAGCAGATTCACAAATGCCAACAAACACAAGAGACAGGGCAAAGTCAAAGCACACATATGTGGTATCAGTACAGAGCCTCTGTCCAAGAAGGAAACATATGCTGTAGGATTATGCTGCTCCTCTCCTGAGTAAATCTTTAGCCGATGAGATCTGCCAGAGGTGCTAGATGCCAGGGGTGCAATGCTGTGGCCCCACAGACATACTACACATCACCTTTTTGGAGAGCAAAGAGCAGAAATACTAACAGTGTAGGAGAGCAGCAACATCTCACAGTCCTATGATTTCTTTTTGAAAACACAAAGTTCAAGGACCTCATGCACATGTGCTTGTGCACAGATCCATGCAGCACATCTTAAAAACACTGAGAGGTGTCCAACGTCATACGATTCTCATACCCTGTAAAGGTTCTATCGCATTTTTGTGTTTTGTTTCGTAGAAATCAAGATCTACAGGTAAATGTCCACCAAAATAGCCACAGTCTTATGTGCAAGTTAAGTGTTCCTCTAGTTCCCTATTTGTGCATGTAAATGATTTGCACTTGCAACTCTGGGAAGCTGTGACTGCAGATGAAAATACACCTTTCACATGTGTTTTTGTTTATGGGACTTGGTGTTCATTTTTGAAAACACAGTCCTAGGTCACTGCACTGAGATCATCCTCTGTACATGGTTTTAAAATGTGGGGTTTTTTTGTCCTTTGCAAAAGGTTATTTTGACCCACTGTGCTCATTAATAAGGCAACAAGATCAACATAAGCATCAATCCTGTAGTGCTTTTTTCATGAGGCTGTTCACAGAGGAAATAACGTCCACTTCATTTTCACCAGTGGGACTTAGCCAGAAATACAGTTATTTGAGATAATTGATGCCATGTTCTTGCCTGAAAAACAAGTAATATAAAAGGATATATGTACGTTCTGACCCCAGTTTCCAAATGACGAGTCATACTACTACCCTCTCTTGGAGCAAATGTCACATGTACTCTCAATGCATTTCAAGGATGAGTAGACTACTTGTTTCCAAGAAAATAAGTTCTGATAAATCTGCCCCATTTGCAGGAATCAAACCATTTCCTAAATGACAGGTCCTTAGATATTTTTTCTGCAGAACAATGTGTGGATCTCAACAGAAAGCACCATGCATCTAGTTGAGAACAGCCTGGTCCATAATCCTACTGTGACTTGCAAGCAACAGTGCATTTTCTAAAAGGTTTCCACATGTGTGTTTGAAAAGAATCACTGCATGCACACTTGTGCATTTTTTGTGCAACACCTGCAACACCTGCAGGCAGCCTTTAAATAATCTGACATCTGTAAGTATGCATGTGTGTGCAGCCATAAAATCACCCTGTGCATCTGTAGGCTAGTGAACGGCACAATGCAGCTGATGAAGATTCCTTGCAAAGCACGTTTTGTGCAGGTGAAAGGTTTATGCTGGTAAGGCCCTAAGATGTTGGTTTGCCACCAATTCGTCTTTGTTAGAGGGCACTGGCTAAATCGTCAGGCTACAATTTGTATTTCTTTTCTTCTGTTATTCATAAGCATACTCAAGCCTAAGAGGTCTTTGCCTGCACAAAGCCCCTTGAAAACATTTTGTTCATCTTCCTTTCCTCCCTGCCGTTGTTCCAGACTGCTTTCCCCAAGCAGGGGTCAGCCAGAAGGACCACGAGTGCATCCCCTCTCCAGTGGCCTGCTTTGACAAGCCTTGGTCAGGTACAAAGATCAGGTGCAAACAAGTGCTGTTCACCACAAAGTGAAATGGACCTTTACAGTGCGCAAAGTGGCAGCTTTACACTTAATACCACAGAACTGCAATACGGGGTCACTGTAGCTGCTGAGGGATTAACGGCCAAACTGCCATTTGCAAACAACTCTCCAGCACATGGCAATCATGCAGTTAAGGCGGCGAGTTCAGCATCTACTGCACAATGCCAGAGTGCTGTACTGAGAAGGCTTTAAAACAGAAAGCAAATACTCAGAGACAGTCCCTTGTACACTGGATTCTCGCTCTTGCAATGCTTGATAAGTCAGCACCGAAAACAATTATTGGGCAGTGAATCATGATGGCTTTGCGCCACAGTACTCTGAGCTGCAGTTTCTGTAATTGCTTTGCAGAAAGCATGTTACAACACAAAAGCCAGCTTCCTTGTGTGTCTGCAGAAAGGGAAACCAAGATTTATTTTCTTCCCCTCATGATCAGCAGCAGACACTGTTTTCACAGTGATCTCGTGTAAAGGGGCCAACAACGGTGCTAATTGCACAATTTGCACAGTTTTCCTTCTGTCGTCCTCCTGAGCCTGAAACCCCTTTTGCTCTAAAGAGAAAGCAACAACAGAGGACAGTTTGTACATAAACAGGTTTGTGCAGTGTTAGATGAGCAAAAGCCAGGCTGAATTTCGTAACTAGATGCCGTCCCAGTCACCAGCTAGTGTGGGAGGCGGGAAGCTGTTTTCTTTCTGCAAGCGTTGCTGCTGCTGGGGATTTATTTATAAGCACTTTGTACCAAGGACTAAGAAGCTCTCGGAAATAACTGTTACTGCCCTCTGGGTATCAGGACACCGTCCTAACGTAGCTTACCCGCCAGCCCCCCTTCTCCGGAGCACACCAGCCTTCTCCTTTGGCCAAAGCATTTGCCTGGGGGAAGGCATTGACCCAGGAAGAGCCTATTTGAGACTTCACCAGAGTAAAAGAGTACGGTGTAACTCTTTACATGCCACAGATAAATTCGGCTTCAAACATTTTCCAAATAGCAGAGACTAACAAATGTAAATGGAATTTCCCAGAGCCCTTCATAAATGCTGGATGCACTGAGTATGATTAAGCAAAAAACAACGTTGGAGAGTTTGCATTTGGTCTGCTGTAGCAATAACATGATGTCCTGCCAGCAGCAGCACAGAATGCAATTCAGGAAGAGCAGGAAGCTAGTGAGAAATATTTTTTTTTAAATAATAAAATGCAAGCCTTTTCCTGTATGCTTTGAAGATGAGGAAAAATAACTAAAGAGCATAATCTTCCACAAAGGGCTCATTCTGGGACAACTCTGGAGGGTTGGGCCATGCATGAGATAGTAAAGCAAGAAGAGAAAGCACAGGAGGTGTCTTTCTCAAGCGCTGCTTAGTAAAGAGCCCCTCAGCAAAATGGGTACTGATGCCTTTTTTTTTTTATTTACTAATCTTGATATCATAATCCCTTCCCTATTTTTCTGTCTGAATTCCTTACTCACCCACCAATCTATAATAGAAGTATATTGGCCAAAAAAGAAGGGAAACCAGATTTGGCCTAAAGAGTCCACTAGCAACATAAGCAGGCTGTAATTTCCTAGAAGGTGTGTATTCTTTCCCGCTGTAAAGCTGTTTGTGTTTTGTGTAATTAAAGCAAGAGTGAAAGTAAACTTGACAAGTCAGTGCTGACACTAGGCTTTTCTGGTTTTAAATAATTGGTCTTGAGTGATCAGCTGATGCACCCAGTGGTCAAGGATAACTGAAAAAAAATCTGCTAGAGGGCTTGCATAAGGCCATGGGACTGTAGAAAAAGGAGGTTGAAGAAAGAGGGGAGGTAGGCAGTGCATGGCAGGAGATGAACAGCATGGCTAGACTGCAGGTGTGCAAAGCACTTCTCAGTGGTACTCTTGTGGACAGATAACACCTTGGGCAGCCTCACAGACAGCACAAAAATCTTCTGGAGGATTCATACTTTCCTGCAAGCCAACAGTGCAATGGCTAAGTCAGTAATTTTTATGATGTGGCAGGTGAAAAAGTCTTGCTGCGATCACACACTCTTTCAAGACATTGGGAAATCTGCCTTGTGAATCTGCATGATCATGGGCTCCCTGCACTTGTGTAAACATTGCTCTTTTCTTACTTATGTTAGCTCTGCTCATTGAAACCACATCCACTTTTTATGCTGGTCACTTACATTGTGAGTTAACCCAGTGATGTTTAAAAAAGCATTTCAAGACCCTTTATTCAGTAGCCTGCTATTTATTTTCTCCTTTCCCATCTCAGAATAGATGCCAATGTCATATGAGGAACATACCCAGAACTTTAATTTTCCATTTTTGTTTTTCTCCTCTGACTTTCTTTAGGCCCTGGCATCTCTGCTTATATTTCCTAATGTGTATGTTTCTGTAGTATCCAGATACCTCCTCACTTAAAAATGGCCATAATAGCTCTCCCTCCCTTTTCTACTAGCAGCTGCATTTATGCTTCCCCCCAGCACTGCTAGCATGGGATAGCATATAGCTCTGCTTGTGTGCATTGAATCCATTTGAACATGTATGTGCTATCACCACTTCTCCCTCCTGCAGGGCGGTTGAAATAAACCTCTGAGGCTTTCTGTGGTGACAAGGGCACACAGAAACAGTGATGCTTCCTAATAACCTCACAGTCAGTTGCTCTGTCAACATACTCAGTGGGCTGTCATTCATACCTATTCAAAATGAGTCAGACACCAGGGACACTCCCACCTAATGCCATCTTAGATTCATATACCATAAACAATCATACAAGTTGAGAGATGTGATGGTAGGAGGCCGTCTAGGGTTCAGCAATCATGAGACAGTGGAGTTTTCAATATGCAGGGAAATAGGGAGGACCAGTAACAGAACCCTCACTTTGGACTTCCAGAGGGCAAAGTTCAGCTTGTTTAAGTGACTTATTTGGAAAATACACTGGGTAGCAGCCTTCAAGAACAAAGGGGTACAGGACAGTTGGACCTACTTCAAACAACAGCTCTTGAAGGCACAGGAAGTGGCTGTGCCCATGTGCCAAAAGACGAGCCAGCAGGGAAGGCGACAGGCCTGGATGGCCAAGCAGCTCCTGAAGGAATTAAGGGCAAAACAGAGCATGTATCACCTTTGGAAAGGGGGGGGAGGCAACTCGTCATATGTTTAAGGATGTTGTTAGATCATGTAGATGAAAAATTAGAGAGGCAAAAGACCAGTTAGAACTTAAGCTGGCCATTTCTGTGAAAGATAATAAAAAGCATTTTTACAAATATATTAATACTAAAAAGAAGGGCAAGAAGAACCTCTACTCTTTTTTGGACCTGGAGGGGAACATTGTAACTAAAGATGAGGAAAAGGTTGAGGTTCTAAATACCTTCTTTGCCTCAATTTTCAACAGTAAGGCAGGAGGACTTCAGGATAACTGGCCTCCTGAGCTGGGTGATGGGGTCAGGGAGCAGTGTAGTAACCCTGAAATCCATGAGGAATTATTTCAGGACTTGCTGAGCCACTTGGATACTCACAAATCCATGGGACTGGATGGGATCCATCCTAGGGTGCTGAGAGAGCTGGCATATGAGCTGGCCTAGCCCCTCTCCTTCATTTTCCACCAGTCCTGCCTTACCCAAGAGGTCCAAGATGACTGGAAACTGGCCAGTGTTATCCCCATCCACAAGAAGGGCCAGATGGAGAAACCTGGAAACTCCAGGCCAGTCAGCCTGACCTCAGTGCCAAGGAAAATGATGGAGCAGATTGTCTTGGGGGCAATCACAACGCACCTGCAGGATGACCAAGGGATCAAGTCCAGCCAACATGGATTTAGGAAGGGCAGGTCCTGCCTCTCCAACCTGATCTCCTTCTATGATCAGGTGACCTGCCTGGTTGTGGGGAAGGCTGTGGATGTAGACTAGCTGGACTTCAGCAAGGTCTTTGACACCGTCCCTCACAGCAAACTGCTGGCCAAGCTGTCAGCTCGTGGCTTGGACAACAACACTCTGTGCTGGGTTAGGAAGTGGCTGGAGGGCTGAGCCCAGAGAGTGGTGGTGAATGGTGCCACATCCAGCTGGAGGCCAGCCACCAGTGGCATCCCCCAGGGATCAGTGCTGGGCCTCATCCTGTTCAATATCTTTATTGATGATCTGAATGAGGGGTTTGATTCCATCATCAGTAAATTTGAAGACAACTACAACACCAAGTTGGGAGCAGGTGTTCATCTGTTAGAGGGTAGAAGGGCTCTGCAGAGGGACCTTGACAGGCAGGACGGATGAGCAGAGTCCAATGGGATGGCATTCAATGAGTCCAAGTGCTGGGTGCTGCACTTTGGTCACAACAACCCCATGCAACACTACAGGCTTGGGTCGGAGTGGCTGGAGGGAGGCAGGCAGAAAAGGACCTCTGGGTACTGATTGACAGCTGGCTGAACATGAGGCAGCAGTGTGCCCAGGTGGCCAAAAAGGCCAATGGCGTCCTGGCCTGTATCAGGAATAGTGTGGCCAGTAGGAACAGGGAAGTCATTGTGCCCCCTGTACTCAACAATGTGTAGGCCACACCTTGAGTCCTGTGTCCAGTTCTGGGCCCCTCAATTTAAGAAGGACTTTGAGACACTTGAATGTGTCCAGAGAATTGCAATGAGGCTGGTGAGAGGTTTGGAGAACAAGCCCTATGAGGAGAGGCTGAGGGAGCTGGGATTGTTTAGCCTGGAGAAGAAGAGGCTCAAGGGAGACCTTATTGCTTTCTACAACTACCTGAAGGGAGGTTTTAGCCAGAAGGAGGTTGGTCTCTTCTCCCAGGGACCCAGCACCAGAACAAGAGGACACAGTCTCAAGCTGTGCCAGGGGAGGTTTAGGCTTGAGGTGAGGAGAAAGTTCTTCACAGAGAGAGTTGTTAGCCATTGGAATGGGCTGCCCAGGGAGGTGGTGGAGTCACCATCCCTGGAGGTGTTCAAAAAGGGATTGGATGTGGCACTTGGTGCCATGGTTTAGTAGTCATGAGGTCTTGGGTGACAGGTTGGACTTGATATTCTTTCCAACCTTATTGATTCTATGATTCTATTATATATATATATATATATATATATACACACACATACACACACATGTATTATTTATTTTTTACATGAACAGTATGTATACATGTGTCTTCTCATATCCATACTTCTTTTCTCTGTGTTGCCTTCAGCTACCATATATTTGCTGGCTGCATTAGAATCATCATTTTGTGGATTGTGCATAGTTATCATTAGGGTTTTTAGCAAAATACTGACCCAACAGAAGCTGGTGAGTATGTAAGATGTAATAGGTGTGTCTGGGATGAGGATATGACTTTTGTTTCTGCAGTAGTCCATCAGCCTCAAAGAGGCCACAGGACTGAAAGGACCACGTTGTCTTTAACTGTGCTTTAGTGTGTTTTGGGGCAATGGATGACGCTTCCAAGAAGTCATGGCAAGCCAATAACCTGGTGAAGAGGTAGAAGTTGAAGAATTTCGGTACATGCTTGAGGGCAGCAATATTATATGTGTCAACAATGACTGCTTCCTGGATTTCATTTTCAAGATTTCTTGTTATCCTATGTAGTGTCACAAGAGGAGCATTGAACTTCTTTAATTTGGTGCCTTTAATGAACTAAACTCTGGTGATGTCACGCAAACTGAGCAATGTGAAAGCATGTCAAAGCATTTGCAGGAGAAAGCAGGGAGTGTTTGAAAAGGTAATTTACAACTGCTGTAGGAGGGAGTGTTTTTTCTGCAATCCCATTACTGCAAAAAGAAAATGCTGAGGCAAAGTCAATGTCAATGCTCTGGAGGTCTGTGAATCTTTTCCTGGTGTAGACTGAGTGCATAATACTTGCAGGGTGGGTAACAAGACACATTGCTGCTAACCCCCATCTCATATTCAGTTTTCAGGTGCAATTCTTCCTTTAACCTCTGTATATTAACCCACTAATTATATTAAAGACAAAATATCGGTGTACACTCTGTCACCTACTTGCAGGTTCTATTACCCCACAGATGTGCCTGTACAAATGATACAATTCAAAGACTGATAGCATAATCTTTGCTTTGTATCCAGCTACAAAGGAGCTGCACCCCTCTCATCCATATATGAACTCTATGGATACAGATTAAAAAAAAAAGCATTACCAACCTCTCCTCAAGGCTTGGGACAAAGGCTGATTTTTCCCTCATGCAACCATTTCTGTGGTTTCCACAGCTGTTACCTGACTATTTATGGAGGCAGTGTAGCATTTGCTATGTGTACAGCTTGTCCTTTGATAAGTCTGGTAAACAGCAATGTGCCAACTCTCAGTGGCAGGAGTTTTAAGGCATCTCTAGCTGTTACTGAAGAACAGATCATTGTTACAACTTGAATTTCGTACATTTAAGGCATGTTTTCAAGTGACAGATATTTCTTTACACACAAGATCACAAATATTACAGCACTTCTAGTACTACAGTCTCACTAACTATTCTCACCTGGCTGCCACATCTGAGTGCTGGACATAGAATCATAGAAAAAATAAGGTTGGAAGAGACCTCAAAGTTCGTCAAGTCCAGCCTGTCACCCAAGACCTCATGATTACTAAACCATGGCACCAAGTGCCACATCCAATCCCCTCTTGAACACCTCCAGGGATGGTGACTCCACCACCTTCCCTTCCTAAATCCATGTATGTAAATCCATATGTGGTGCTTATTGTCTTTGTTCAAAAAACAAACGTTATCTAAAGCCTATGATACATGTAACCTAACTACAGACATATATGCTCCATTTTCATCTAATTGGTCATCACTCAGCTCCAGACAACTGAAAAATACTGGGTTTTGTGATCAGTGATGCTAAAATAGTTGTGAAGATGCTTTCTTTAGAATGCACAACTTTTTTAGCTAGTCTTTGCCACCCTCCACTTCAGAATATAAAATCACACAAGGAAAAAATGCAGTGTCAGAAGAAAGGAAGGGAAAACAAGCTAATAGATTTTGCACAGCCTGAGTAATCAGACAATTGTCAGATGTGTGCAGCTGAAACTCCTTCTCTTCAGACTTGTCACTACAGAACAAAATCATAGCTCCCACTGCACTACATTGACACTGAATCACAGATGTGTTCTTATGACAGAGGGATAGTTACACCTGTTTGTATATCCTTCTCTATGAAATATATTTTGTGAACCTTATCAAATGGGATGTGCACTGCTTTGTGAGGATCTCAGATTTAATCAGCCTAACCTCCATATGTGTTAGACAAAGCCTGTACACTAATTGAAGCCATTGCCCAATGCTAGTAATTGACATGTGAGAGACAAGAAACGTCTGTTAGTTTTGACCAAAGCCAGACATGAGGAAATTAGCAAACATTATTGTGTATTAACCAAGTGACCTGCAAAGAGTTTGGCTGCTCTGAATTTAGGTGAAGCAAAACCTTCAGAATTAGTCAATGGCTAAAATGCAGTGATGGTCCAGTCTTACCCCATAAATGACTGCCGACATAGTCATTTACATCTCAATTGAACAGAAAATATCAGGCAGCTTGTGACAGGTATTCAGCTAACAGATGAATAACACTGCAGAAGAATGTTTCCTTTTCCAGCAGCTAAAGAAGATGCCCAGAGAAGCAGACATAAGGCTGTCTTCTTGGGTATATCAAGTGAGGTGGAGGATATCATGCTCTGGCAGCACACAGGGAGCCAAGCAGAACTCACAGCAAGGCCGGAGTGCAAAACATTTAATGATCCGGCACTTGTTTCGGCACCAAAGACACCAGAAAACCTGAATGGGAGTGCTGGTATCGGAAAAGTGAAGTTGATAGCATTGTTTTGTGCCAGAAGATGAGCAATAACTCCCAGCAGTACCCATACCATCCACTTAAGCAAGGGAGGTAACTCCCTCTTTGCACTTTATTTCTCAAGACTATACCTGCCAACTACTTGGCTGAAAGGGCAGAATCTGTGAGTTTTTGAGGTTCATATTAGCAAAACATGCATTCAGAGTTTGTAAATATAACCATTTACAATGGAAACCAAATTGTAAGTTATAATCAATAAAAAGTAGTAGCAGCATTATTCCAATCAAAACTAGACAACACTGCTTGCACTCTAAAGATGAAAACAGTAAGTACCACTCTATAAAATGTAGGGTATGACATGCCTCTCACCTACGAGTTTGCAAAGAAAAGCTTTGACATTCACAACAAGTGAGCATGCATTTAATAGCTCACATTGAGCAAGAGAAGCTGGTGAGTTTTGTGAGCATGCTGGTTGCAGGCGTATACTGTATTAAGGTTGGAGTTTTAAGTCCTAATCCTGCAAATATTCCCTTGTGCTAGAAGATGTGGTGAAACCAGTGACACACCATGCAAAGCCAGACCTAAAAAGCTGAATGAAAAAATATGCCTTTGTTGCATGCTAGGGAGGGATGTAATGCTTTGAAGGTTAACTGCACATAGCTGTTGATGGACTTTTTTGCTGTGCTGATTGAGCTCACCTAAGGAAAGTTGAGGTATCTTCACTTAACGCATTTCCTGGCTTCACACGCTGATCTGCATTTTCTGCCAGCAAGTGATTGTAATAATGGCAGTCTTTCACCTCACTCTCTTTCTAAATCCTTTTAATAATCATTGGATCAGATGCATAACCAAAAGTACACAGTGTGTGGATACTGTTGACTTATAACCAGCACTGTGTTGTGATCCTGAAACACTGGGTACCTTAGCAACTAAAGTTTTGAAGAGAGCATAAATCAAAGAACCACATGCAAGAGAAACTGGGGTTTGACAGAAGAGTCTGAGACAGTCTCCTGAAGAGCAGCCTATCATACACTGAGTATTCACTGGGAACAGAAGAGATGCAAGTCCATTATGCTTTTGTGAATAATTTCTAAACATTGATTTATGTCATCTGATCAGAAATTCCCCAAGTGAGCATGACACATATGTTCTGGATAAGAATTTGGGTTTTGTTTGACCTAGAATAGATATTTCTGATTTTTTTTTTTTTCTGCATGAAAAGAAAAATGCAGTTTCACTTTGGATCAGCCTTTAACCTCTCTGGCAGTTGGATAATAAAGCTAAAAAATAAAATCAAACCAAATACTTAAAACATCTAGTAGAAAATTATTGGTCTCCAGTGGCAAGAAAACAACTATAAAACTAACTGCTTTAAGAAAGTTTGCTATCTACTTGGACACCATTTTCTTCCCATAAAGTATGTTTCTTGATTATGTTTCTGTAACATATGTGGAACTGGAGAGCAGTGAAGAGGAAAAAGACCTGGGGGTCCTAGTGGTTGGCCATGAGAGAGTCAGGCACAGAGCCACAAAAAGAGATAAAGGGAGTGGAACATCTTCTTTTATGAGAAGAGACTGAGGGAGCTGGAGCTCTTCAGCTTGGAGGAGACTGAGAGGTGACCTCATTCATGTTTCTAAATATGTAAAGGGTGAGTGCTAAGAGGATGGAGCCATGCTCTTCTTGATGATGTCCAATGACAGGACAAGGGGCAATGGGTGGAAGCTGAGGCATAGGAAGTTCCATGGAAACAGGAGGAAGAATTATTTCACTGTGAGGATGACGGAGCACTGGAACAGGCTGCCCAGGGGTTGTGGAGTCTGCCTCTCTGGAGATATTCAAGATCCACCTGGATGAGTTCCTGTGTGATCTGGTATAGGTGATCCTGCTCTAGTAGGGGAGTTGGACTAGTTGATCTCTCAAGGTCCCTTCCAGCCCTTAACATTCTGTGATTCAGTGAAATGAGATGTTTGCTGTTTCCATCTGCACAATGTATCAACTTCTGGAAGCATCCCCCCCTTTTTTTCCTTTGTTGTCTTTACATTTATCTAAACCTGACTTCTAGAGATCACCTTCTCCTACTCAGGGCCAAGCTTATCTTCTGCAAATGGGCCAGCCTGTAGAAACAAATCAACACACTGATGGAGATGTTTTCACTCTCTGCCACACCCATGGAATCTTGGGCAATTAAACTGCTCCTACCTCAAATAGTTTGCAAAGATTCTGTCCCTGGTATTTGTTCCATGGGCCACTCAAATGGATGCTTAAAGCTCCCCATCTACATTCTCTTCAGCAGGCGTTCAGTACAGGCAAGGTGCCTGGAAGAGGAGATGACAGTTGGTATGACTCAGTGCTTGCTAGAGTCACTGGGAGACTTTCCAAGTTGACTTTAATGGGATTATGCTTGAAGACACCTGCCCAGACAACATATATCCATAGTAAACCACCATAAATGGTTGTGCAGGCTCTGAAACTAGCTGATGGGAAAGTTTCTGTCAACACCGAAGGCTAAAACCTACAGGCAGCTGGCACACACCTCCTGATTGTGCCCAGCACCTCACTGAACCTCTCTGAGGGCCTTTTTCTGTGTTGCCTGCAACTGCTGCTGTGCTGGCATCACAGGGATGATCCTCTTATCAGGCAGCCCCTCACATGTGTGTGCAGCAGCCGGGATAATGGGAAGAGCCTTCCTTCCCTCCTCTAGCAGGGTGCTCCAGCTATTATAAAGAACTGTAAAGAGGTCAGATGTGTCATGCTCTGTGGATTACAAGCAAAGACACTAACTAATGCTTGGGATATGTGCAGGATCTTGAATTTAGGAGAAGGTACACTTGCAACAGAACTACTCCCACTGCAAACTACAGGGAAAAAATAGAGAATCTTCTTGTAAAGACCTTGCTGGACATGCAGTTGGCCCCATCCTCAAGCTAATTTGATAGCACTAAACCATCCTTTGCACAAAGCAGAAGCCCTGTCCTTGTATGTGCTGAAAAGGCCAGTGCTGAGCTTTCATGAGGGATTTAGAAAGGCTTTCTAAGGTATCAAGAGGACTGAAACAGCATGAGGAGCTGAAGGAGGAAAAGAGATATACACAGAACAAAGAGGAAAAATAAAATACCTTTGCACACATCTGTGGTGCCCTGGCAGCATCAAGCTAACTCAGCAATGCCTCAGAGATTGAATAGGGGGGCACATGGGGTCCAGAGAAGGGCAAAAAAGCTGGTGAGGATTTTGGCGAACAAGCCCTGTGAGGAGAGACTGAGGGAGCTGGGGTTGCTTAGCCTGAAGAAGAGGAGGCTCAGAGGAGAACTTATTGCTCTCTACAACTACCTGAAGGGAGGTTGTAGCCAGGTGGGGGTTGGTCTCTTCTCCCAGGCAACCAGCACCAGAACAAGAGGACACAGTCTCAGGCTGCACCAGGGGAGTTTAGGATGGATGTTAAGAAGTTCTTCAGAGAAAGAGTGATTTGCCATTGGAATGGGCTGTCCAGGGAGGTGGTGGAGTCACCATCACTGGAGGTGTTTAAGAAGAGACTGGATGGCACACTTGGTGCCATGGTTTAGTTGATTAGATGGTGTTGGGTGATAGGCTGGACTCAATGATCTCAAAGGTCTTCTCCAACCTGGTTAATTCTATTCTATTCTATTCTATTCTATTCTATTCTATTCTATTCTATTCTATTCTATTCTATTTATCCCAACCACAGATGCCACATAGGGAGTTGAGACCTCGTTCAATGAAGAGCCCCATTGCACTGGGCCTTTCCACACCTTGTTTTGTGTCCTCATTTGACACAAACTGTTTCCAGCCACTTTCCAAAATCTGCTGTAGAGATATCATTAGAAGCAAGAAGACTTGGAGCTCTCTAAGGAGTATGCAAAATTGGGCTGGCCAAGTCTGAGAGTCCTGCAGTGGATGCCACTAGTCAGGAACCCAGGACAGGACTTCGTACAAGAGCTAATGGTGCACAGCATCCAGCCCCCTTACTGGTGCTGGCAGTGGCCCTACATATCTGACCCTGGTTTGGCTCCCAAAGCCTTTGGGCCAGTGGGCACACTTGTGGGCCTGAGGCTCTGGTCCAGCCCATCCCCAGCACTGCAGGCTGCATCCAGAAACTGTTTGCACCAGTGCACTATTGAAAAATATATGACAACCACAAGTCTGGCTGCAGTGCACATGCAGAGACACATCCCCCTAAATGCACTAGGCACCAAGTGTATTTCTACTGGATACACAAAGGACATAGCCTTGATGGAGGAGGTCCTGAAGAGGTGTGATGGTTTAACCCACACACAACAACAAAAGCTCAGCTGAAGCCAGTCAGAGAAGCAAATGAAGCTGTACTTTACAAGCAATAATGGAATGCAATGGATATGTACAGAATATACAGTATTTACAATATTATACAGGGATTTACCAAAAAAGCAAACAGCACAGAAATCCTCCTTGGGCAGGAGGATTCCACCTTGCCTCCCCCCAACCTCTCCCATCCCTTTTTCCTCTGGTTAATTAGAAGAAAAGAGAAAAGGCAAGATGTTAGAGGGATTTTTAGTTAGCTCAAAGCATTGTTAAGAAGTTAGTATTGCTTATCTCAAGGCCGTAGATAAGAGGTCTCTCTCTCTCTGTGCAGAACATCATGCATGCCAGCAGAGACAGAGTAAGACTGAGAGAAAAGAATGTGAAAGATATTGCTATAGTACATCTCACATCTGACCAATGAAATTTGTTTAGAATAATCCTTATTTTCCTTATTACACCCAAGTGTAGATTTGCTCAGAGTTTTTTTAAGGCACAGCCTAAACTGTGACAAGGGGGCCTACAAGAAATCTGGAAAGGGACTGTTTACAAAGGGCTGTAGTGATAGGACAAGGGACACTGGTTTTAAATTAGAGAAAAGTAGATTTAGATTGGATATTAGGAAGAAGTTCGTTACCTTGAGGGTGACAGAACACTGGAACAGGCTACCCAATATGGTAGTTGAGGCCCCATCCCTGAAGATATTCAAGGTCAGGCTTGACAAGTCTCTGATCAGCTTGGCCTAATGGAGGATGTCCCTGCTTAGTGCAGGGGTGTTGGATGAGATGAGCTTTGGAGGTCTCTTCTAACCCAAACTACTCTATGATCCTCTGATTCTGTATAAGGTTACACTCCGTGTTCTGGCAAACACTTTTTGAAATTTAAGGTTTTGAAATAGAAGCCATGGGAGCTGTTGTTTTCAACCAAGACCAAAGAAATCACAGAGCAAGATAAACATAGTAGGACATACAGTTATCTTCACAAAATTAAACTTGTCAATGAGAGGTGGTAAGTCTGTGTCCTGAAACTTCTAATACAAGCAAAAATGGTTGGAAAATATTTGCTATGGATCTCTGTCTCAAATGCCCTCCAAACACCAATGACTGCAAGCCAGTATGTGTACGTTAGTGTTTAGACATTCAGCCATCACTCCTCAGACATACATTTGAAGGAAAAGTTCCTCAGGAAAAGCAACTAGGGCTGCAATAACAACATCAAGGAAGAGAAACTGGCAGCTGTCCATAAAGCTTATTTCAGCTTACCACTTGTTCCAAGATACCAGCCTGATGACTGATTGCAGGAATGCTGAGGACACGTTGTCCAAAAGGAGTCACCATTGACTCTCTGTCCAAGAGATGGAAAAAATAACCAAGCTGACAGTCTGGCTTTGCTCTGATACGTATTTATGATCAGCTTTGGGAATGGGAGTCAGCTAAATAATTACAGACATTGTATATGCATTGTTCTTGTCATATGACTGCCTGGATCCAGCCCTTTTATTCCCTAAAATAAAGAAACCATTCCACTCCCAGTATGGTGTCTGCCACTGCCATGCATGAGTGCAAGGAACTGTGCTGCTGCTGCATGGAGAGGGGGCCTCAGCAGGGTCTGCAGTGGTGGAGCAGGTCTGTGCTCCTCAGCAGCCCATGAATTCAGAGAAGTCAGTCTGTGTGTGGAAACATGCTTGCTCTTGTCCCACAGAAAATCCCAGCAGGAAGCAGGACAAACGAGGGAGCCTCCTCCAGAGTATCGCTTTCTACATTCCACACTCTTTCACCTCTGACCCAAAGATAGGTCAGCACTGACACAACAATGAGATAGCCAGGCCAGTTCAAAATCCATCAAGTTACATCAGAAATCCTTCCTTTGGCCCCTGCATCTGCATGCTTACAATTTACAACTTGTAGAGGAACAGTTTTATGTCTGCACGGCACTTTGGAGACAATTAAACTTTTTTAAAGAGTTTAAGTGAAATGCAAATTGTGAATAGGCTTCTACTGGCCACCTAAACAGAGTAAATCTCACTTTTAAGACATGATTTTATCTTCATGGAAGCCTCACAGCCTCAGCATTACAATATTACTCCTATTTCTGCATAGGCGAAGGCTGTACAAATTAGGACACAGAGAGCATAGGACAGAAATGCAATGAAATCTGTTTTCTAATGCTCCTGTGTCATGGTTTGAATTTGGACAAAATGGGTCAAACTGAACCAGTGGGTTAATCTGTCTATTATCCCAACACAGAAGTGAGGGAAATGTAACACAAAAAAAACCTCAAGGATGGGGGTGTGGGGGGGTGTGGGGGGGTGTGGGGGGGTGTGGAGGGGTGTGGGGGGGTGTGGGGGGGTGTGGGTAAACACACAAAGAGCACCACTCAAAGCAGCATCAAGCAGAAGCAAGTGAGCCAAAAGCCCAAGCCAGAAAACCACTTCCCATCCCTCTTTATCCCACCACCACCGCAGGAGAAAAGACAAACACCTCAGAACCCAAAAGCAGCAATCAGAACAGGAAGCCTCCCATGTCGCAATCTGAACTTCAAGCCCCATAATACTTTGCTCCAGCCAGCACTTTCATTTTTGCAGCTGGCATGACTGCAGCGTGGTATGAGTAACAGCAGCAGGTTCAACTCAATCCATGACATCCTGCCAAGCAGGGATTTTCTTGCGTGCTTGCCAGCATTCAAGTGCTGTCACATCATGCTTCAGTGTGTGCTATTCTCACTCAGCATAATGAGCAGGGAGGGGAAAAAAAAACACCCTACACAGTGTTGCAGAACAGGAAATCAAAGCTGTGGAGTTTCCAGCTACTCTAGAAAACTGGAAGACTTCTTGATAATGAGGAAATGGGGGCATATTTGGAAATATGTGAGTGAGGGATGATACAAAGATAGAGCCTAAACTCATGTAACTTACTATAAACCAAACAGCAGATGAATCCAGAGTCTTGCAGCACCAGTGAGTAAAATGCAGTAAGCTGGGTAAACAGCAGTGTTTTTTTTCCTTCTCTACATATATATTCCTCACTGAGCTGGGCAGGTTGCATTTTACTATCAATAAGGCATGCTGTAAGTTTAACAGTCTGCCCTGTTCATGCATTGGACTTACTGTCTTGCAACATCTCAGTAATTCAGAAGTATTTGGTAAAGGGTACCAAGCCTTAGCCTTGCATTTGCTCTCAAATTATTTACATCAACGATTTACTATAGCAAGTTGTCACTTCAAATGCATGGCTTGTCTTTGTTCCATGATTATATGACTGCTGATTTTTATGGAACAGGAACACAGCCAGAGAGAATAGTGCATCATGTGACCAAGGAAACATGGACTCAGGGAGAGCACTGCAAGACGCATATCTGTCTGGCTGACATTTGAGAACTGTAGATATTTTTGTGAACTGTGTAAGAATACCTATGGACAAATAATAAGTGAATTTATTAACAAAAATATTTTACAAATCACTTTTTTGTGATTTGGCCAGTTCTATCACATCTGGGTATGTTTTGCTGTTGGAAAAGCAAACCATCTGACCCCATTTGTGAGCAATTATCTGTGGAAAAAGTGCAGATTTGTACAATGGAGTCTAGTGCTGTAATGAGGCAAAGAACAGCTGAACTGAACCTGCATCATTCAAGAAGGCAATTCACAGAAGACAACATGCAGAGCAGCTTTTTGAATGTTTCTCGGGAGTACCCAGTCTGTCGCATGCAGCGTGAACAACACCGTATTGTTTGGCACTAAAACCATCCATGAAAATTCAGAAGCGTGTAGGAGTAAGGCATCCTGGAGTAACCTTTCTGCATTGTGCAGGGTGGGAAAAAGAAAGAAGGTGAGGTTGAGGTGTGGCCAAAGCTCTCTTGTGTGCATTGGCAGGGACTTTGTCAATCAAAGTAGGTTCTGGATCCAGACAAGCATTGGCAGAAGCCAGCAGCAGGGGACAGCGGCCATGTAGAAAGGAAAAGGCCCTTGTCAAAACACTATCAAGTGAATATGGTTTTCACATGAGGTGAAGATGCCTTTAAGCAAGCAGGAAAATGCTGAAGGCACAAACATCTTTTAATAGCTTTCAAATATGCAGTCTTGTACACTGGCTATGGCAAGAGGCAGGAGCAGGGCAGGGTTCTCTGCACATCTGCAGAGTAGACATTACAGGCTTCTCACCAAAAGCACTTTCCAGTCACCTAATGGGTGAGAGCATATGCCAGCATAAGTGTATCTTTCATGGGTACATGCCTGAAATAATTTTCTAGATGATTAGCCAGCCACTTCTACCTATTCTTAACAGACTTCGGGACACTGAGAGCTGATTTCTTTCTCTAGCATTAAATCTGTTCTTATGTGAAAAGGTGAATTAACTTGTGGCACCCCCAGAAGATCAGTAAAGTATGACGAGATCTAACAACACTTTTCACCTCCATCCATTCTAAGAGGTGATCAGGCAGCTTAATCTCTCTCAAAGACAAAGGCCCAGAAATAAGCAGGAGCTGAGAGCACCCACAAGAACAGGGAGGAATTGTGGGTTAATAAAGATTAGAGAAGATACCTGGAAACCATCTATTCTACCTTCCTGGTCCAAACCAGGGCTAACTATCTTGAAAATGAGACCAGGACAGTTTTCCATCACACTTAAAACATCTCCAGAGATGGAAACACCCAGCCTGCCCCAGTGTTCAACCTTCTCAGGGTAAAGATCTTTTTCTTTATAACTTGACCAGATCCCTTTGCTGAAACTTGCAGCAGTTTGTTTGCCATCCTCCTGCTGTGAAAGATCCAGAGGAGCTTGGATCCCATCTTTACTACAGCCACTTGTTAGAGAGTTGAGACAGCAATGTATCAAGTGCTCCAGTCCCCTCGACACCTGGACTTACTTCAAGTTATTGGTATCTTTCATGTTCTGGAGACAGAGCTTCAGCTGCAGCCTCACTATAGCTGAGAAATGAGGGGAAAAAAATCACGCTTTTCACATGCAGAGCAGGGTGTGTTATACATGCTGGCTGGCATACTCAACATGACAGCCACTGGGACCCTTGCCACCTCTTCTGCACAGAGACTGCTTTGACCAGGCAGCCCCCAGCCCATACAGTTACAGGAGGTTATTCCACCCTAAATGACAGATTTTACAGTTATTGCCATCAGGGGGTTCCCATTAGCTCCATCTCCGAGCATCCCACACATTGCCAAGACTGGGACAAATAGCTAAATCCTTGGATGGGGAAAACAAGATCAGCTACACTCCCATTGGTCTCATGTGTCACTTTAATATGTAGCAACTGCAGACTAGGCCCTCCTTCGAAGGCAAAAGAGAGGAGAATTTTGCATAATAAAATTAATTTTCTTGTTTACAAGAGTTGTTTTATGCAGTCTTTTCCTAAACATGATGTGGGGGTTCTCAAGTAAATATTTTCAGACTAATTTTTGGCAAGTTCACAATGCTTTCAACTTTCCCTGTAGTGGGCTTATTGTTTATGTGGTTTTTTACTGGTAAACAATTTCTAGAAAATCTTTTCTGTCAGTTTTATAAACTGACTTTATACTCTCTGAGGATTTTCACTACACACAGAATTAAAATTTCCCTTTGAAAGGTCTCACTAGTAAAATACAAATTGTTTACTGCTCTTCTTTCCTTCAAAGCACAGCATCCCAAGAGCAGAAGTAGTTTTCTGTTGGCTGGTTTCATCCAGTATTGTACATCTAGTTTTATCATCTCACATTTTTTAGCAATTATTTCATGGGTGAAATGAACCCATAAACAAAATCCATTTCCAGATAAAACAAACAGCTTCCCATCCCCCCAACTAGTTTAAAACTATAAAAGGTCAACATGTCAAAAATCCACAAAGAAGTTTTCCTCCTTGCTCCTTCCTTATGGTGAAATAGTGAAGCAGGCCAATCCTCAAAATAACTGCTGATCCACCACTCTCTAAGGCAACTATTTTAATTATTTTTTTCACAGAGCACAGTTACTGAAGGGTATCAGGCTCTGCAAGCATGCTGTTCCTCTGAAATGCTCCCTTCACTTTAGCTGATGCAAGACTTCAAATCCAGAGATGAAAAAAAAAAACCAAAAAACATTACGATGAGCTCCAGATCTTGACCTGCAGGCAAGAAGGGTCACCTTGCCTTCAGCTTCAGCTTAGCCTTAAGAGAATATAACTAGTATTTTTCCGCCCACAGAACTCCACTTCTGCAGATGAGGTTGTGATGACCCAGGGAGTTGTTAGGAATGCCCAGAACTGAATGCAGATGCTCTCTTCAATGTACCAGCAGTTTTGGGGGAAATCAGATGCAAGTATCATTCACTACAGTTCTCTTCCAAAGGTCTAGAGAAAGATATCATATCCGGTCTTTCACAGGGGGAAAAAAATACAGAATTGTCATTAGGAAATCACAGTGGTGGAGTTCAAATTATCTACATTTTACTAGGATTTTCCAGGATATTGCCTCTTTGCCATGTCCTGTAAAATCTTCAGAGAACAAAGTTCTTTTTGTGTGGGTAAAATATCCCTCTACACAGCTAATAAGTAACACAAGGGCCAGATTCTGGGTAGGGAGCTAATAATAATAAACTCTGTGAGCCTTTCCAGCATGCCCTGATTTAAAGAGACCTAAACAAGTGGGCGTCACCTCAGAACTGAGTCAGACTCTTCTGATTGCCCTTGGCATCCACTGAAGCCTGTGCTCTTCACTCAGTCCTCAGCACTTGCACTGCACGCAGTGCACAGTGCAGATCTCCATGAGACTTTTTTAATGAAAAGTAAACAGATCCTAAGTTTATAGATAAATACCCTTCCAAACTCAGTGGTTGTTTTATCTTGCAGGGGTCACATCTTTAAAGACCTTGCAAGCAGTCACATACACAGTGGTTATGTTTCAGTTTTATGTCTCTCCCCTGTTTCATTTTTTATTTTGGCTGCATTACTGCCATGCCAGCAAAACATGCCTTTGTCTTTTTCAGCCTGCCTGACTCTATGTGTGGGTAAGTGTGCATGCTTGGAGTGACAAACCACATGCTTACAAGATAGATAACATTTGTTGGCCAATCATTCTTGCTGAGGACAGAGAGAGAGGATGGTGGCTGAGGTAACTGTGCAAGAACACAGAATACCCAGCACTGATGCCATGCTTAGTTTCAGTCCTCCATGTATGCTTGAATAACTGTAAGAGCACACAGTGCAATCCTGATAAGGTATAAAGGGCAGACCATACATGGTGGAAAAGCAGTATTCTTTTTGAAACAAGAAAATGTGTACAGGTCCAGCTGTAGAATCAGAAACCAGCTTCCCTATTTCCTCTTTCATGCATTATATGGAAAAATGAGCAGGTGCCAACAAAGATAGGTTCTCTTGTGTTTTTTTGCTGCTGCACACAATGCTTCCATAAGGAAGTCCAATATTTCAACATTAAGACCTAAGTGTTGTCTGTAATTAAGAGTACATGGCCAAAGTAAATATAGAAACAGTTTGCAGGAGGTGTAGAAGATAAGTAAAGCTGAAGACAAAGATAAAGCTGAGATCTTTTATCTTACCCAGTTAGGAGAGACATTATCATGGTTATGCCATGCCCACACCTTGAAAAAAGTTATCCAGCTAAGCATAGGTACCAGGTCATATCCTTCAGCAACGTGAACTGCACTGGCATGATACTTTAAATGCAGTCTGGAGGTTGCAGTTCTCATTATCATAAAAGGAGCAGGAAGAGTCAAGGATAGGATAAATCTTGCAGGACTCCAAAGCATCTGTGCAGCACCCTAAGGCAAACAGTTGCAAGATGCCAACTTTAGCTCTCATCTCATTCCATTTAAATGAACAGACCTACCATCAAAGTAGTTTGGTTCAATATTTGCACTCTATCACTCTTTACCCACAGTTCTCTGTGAACTATGTAAGGGTGGCAGTTTGAAAAGTGTGTTCAGTGACTGCTTTTTCTGAGTTATCACTTTGTAACAGTATTCTGCTATAAATCCATTTATAAACAGAAACCTCATGATTCCTTCAGCTTCTGCAAAAGTTAGTATTTCTCCAGTATCATTACATGCTCCTGATAATGAACAACTCCATGTGAAAAGGGAAGGTTCTTCTAATTGGTAGTGTGCTTTTCCTCCTCCTCTCAGGAGGATGCAAAGTCAGTGGTCTCAGTGACCAGACTTGTTCTGTTTGTGCCTGAAAAATAATAGTCAAGCAATGAAAACTCTGTGGAGAAAGGGCAAGAATATTTCTGTCTACAAGAATCTGGGACAACAGAAAACTGACACACCTCACAGAAAAACCCAGTTTAGACTTAACTCTTATGCAGTTTCACCCACATCTCTCTTCAAGCCACACAGCAATAACTAATATGACTAGTGCTCATATACTCGTGAAGTAATAAGGCCCAACATAACATTGCGTCCATTGTGTGATTTGAGTGGGAAGTCCTTCAGGTTTACTTAAGTTTATTTAACGTAGTTTTATCAGCCTCTGGCTCCTCAGCTTGGAAATCTTGAATACTCAGGGCTTCTTCCTTACTTACCAGAACCTGGGCTGTATAAAATAATGATGAAAGCATTTCATGGGAGCTAATAGAGATGGCACTCCACTGTAGGTAACTCTTAATTTTGGTTTCATACAATGGCTGCCTTCCTACATCTTTGCTCAGGTCCACAGGTACAGTTCAGAATTCAGGAAATAAGTTGCAGCCTTTTCCTCTACATTCTCCCCTGACATCCATCCTATTACCATCAAAAGTCCTAATGTTTTTATGAATATAGCTGTAGTAAGACAATTCACTAGGCGAAGTAGACAAACCAGTTGGCTGTCTTGTCAAAGAAACTCTCAGGTAGTGTAAAGCCCATATGAAATTAGAGTAAGTCTCTAGACAATGGAGTTAGATGACACTGGAAAGCATCTGGACTGGCACTTGGACCTCGAGAACTGTGACCACTAATTTTTGCCCCATTTCCAAATTGTAATGAATTTATTTGTCTTCTTTGAACACACCCACATCCTGGTCATGGTATACAGCTTTTCAAACAGAGCTGACCCTGTCCAAGAATAACCACTTTCTGACCTACACATAGAACTTCACTTCCAGTATCTCTGAAGACTTGCTGGATATAATCTCTCCTGTCATCAAGAACAGTGTGCCTGCATTAGGAATAGTGTAGCCAGCAGGAACAGGAAAGTCATTGTACCCCTGTACTCAGCACTGGTTAGGCCACACCTTGAGTCTTGTGTCCAGTTCCGGGCCCCTCAATTTAAGGAGGACACTGAGACACTTGAACGTGTCCAGAGAAGGGCAGCGAGGCTGGTGAGAGACCTCAAGCACAAGCCCTATAATGAGAGATTGAGGGAGCTGGGGTTGCTTAGCCTGGAGAAGAGGAGGCTCAGGGGAGACCTTATTGCTTTCTACAACTACCTGAAGGGAGGTTGTAGCCAGGAGGGGGTTGGTCTCCTCTCCCAGGCAATCAGCACCAGAACAAGAGGACACAGTCTCAAGCTGCTCCAGGGGAGGTTTAGGCTGGATGTTAGGAAGAAATTCGTCACAGAGAGAGTTGTTAGCCATTGGAATGGGCTGTCCAGGGAGGTTTTGGAGTCACCATCCCTGGAGGTGTTCAAAAAGGGATTGGTACTTAGTGCCATGGTTTAGTAGTCATGAGGTCTTGGGTGACAGGTTGGACTTGACAATCTTTGAGGTCTTTTCCAACCTCACTGATTCTATGATTCTATGTTCCTCTAAAGTTTATTTGTCTCTCTCCTCCTGTATTTTAAATTACAATAAAGTGTATTAATTTAGTGCCACCAAACCTTATTGTACCTTCCACAGTAATGACGTTGTTATGCCTGTGGTGTTTTTAATTCATTGTCAGTAACAGGCATTAAATAATTATCAAAGTACTACTATCAAACATATACACTGAACTGCTATTATTTTCCCTTAGTAAGCAGAATGGCCTTCCCTGAGTTATAAAATATGACTTACTCAGAATAAAAGGCCTTCCTTCCAGAAAAAAATCAACCAGTGAAGTCTTGCATGGAAAAGGCATGCTTATAGATGTGATCATTGGACCCCTGCAACAATACCTCTCCCTTTAAAAGTAACACAGTATGTAGCTTCCCATCCCACTTTCTGATGAAAAGAGGATCTATGCAAGCAAACTGCAGGGAGCAGAAAAATTTCCTGTTACGTACTTCACATCTAAACTTCTGGGAAAAAACTTTTTCTGCATTGCTCGGGTTTTACTTCAGCGACCTTCTTGATCTGTTTTTTGATGTGCTTGTACACTTATCATGTACCAGCTGTCAATACCTGAATTTCAGGCATTCAGCCTCTAGGCAGTATATGTTGGAAATATATTAGTGCCACATGACTAGGAAGTCCCAGAAATGCAAGTTTCCTAAAAGTATCACACAGGGTAGGGATGCCTACATACTTGGTCCTTTCTGATACCCCTTCTTTACATATCTGGAAAAAAAAAAAAAAAAACACACATGCACACCTGTGTGGACCTTAGTTCTGAATCTGAATGGTTATGTATTTTGCTGAACTTTGTCCAAAAATCCAGCTACATTTCTCACTGTTCACACATGTGAATGCTGGAAAACATATTTTTGAATGATAATGTGTTGCTGCAGGATTATCTGCTAGGAAGCTAACACTGATAACATCTAAATGAAACCAAAGAAATCGGCAGTGACAAAGATGTGGTTATATTATCTTGTCTATCCAGCCAAGGTACAGGATACCTTATGACTTTTTAATAATTTTTCCAATTTACTTTAAAAAATTGTGGTGGTGTAGCACAGCAGTCTAGCTTTGGTATTTTATAAAAGGAACAAATACACTAAGAACTGCTAAAAAATAGAAATACACCCCAAACTAATTTAAATGACTAGAAAGAAAATTAGTCTTTTTCAGAATTGTTATATTTCACAGATAATGTTATCTTCTCTCTCTTTTTTTTTTTTTTTTTGGTGGGTGTGAGTTTTGCTTCGCTTTGTTTTGTGTTCCATAGCATCTCAAGCACTAATAACAGCATCAGTGAAGGGCTTCAGATGTTAAAATCATAAGTTCTTCAACACTACCTGAGTTTTCTGTATCTCTGCCACTTGGAAGCAGAGAGTTGGTAAAGAGACGCTGCAAAAAGGGGAAGGGCTGGCTTTAGCATACTTTTAGCAGGGACGATTATTACAGGCGATTAGGCTACATAATTGCCCCAGGAGAGGAAATCATCTGCTGCTAAGAAACAAAGAAATCTTGGTTTCTAGCAGTAGCCCCTACCAGCTGACGTGCTGTTGCTCTGAAAGGCTTTATAGAAGTGTATTTGGTAACCTCAATTGTGTGCTATACTGAGTTTTCATTTCAGTAAACGATATGCCTGTGTCAGATTAGACAATTACTACCATCGCTGAATCAGGTGGCTTCTTTCTTGTGCATTTATCAGAAAAGAAAATTTTTATCTCCAGCTTGCAGAAAGAACTGCAGCTTAAGTTTTTCCTTAGTCTTCTGAAATTCCCTGTAGCTTCAGGCAGTTGTGTGGAACCTGTTACTGTTGGATTTTCAGATAAGCAGCTGGCTCACTGTAGGTGAATCAGCTGAGCAATAGGAAGCTCTGCGAGATTGGGAGAGGAAGCCTCTTGGCCTTAGGCTGGGGTGGGCTGCATGGCTTGGCCACTTCCAGATACCCAGGGCTGAACCCCCTGCAACTGCTGCACATTTGACATCTCAGAAAGTGACAGACAGTGGCGTATTTGCTACCATGTACTGCTTTTACTTCAGTTCTTGTCAAAGCCTGGAGCAGCTTGCTCTTGCGCAGGGAAGCTGCACAGATATTTCTGCAGCTGTGGGCTCTGCAGAAGCAGTAATACAGGGTATAGGCCTAAGGGGGAGAAATGCAGGTTTGGGAGGTGGGGAACCAGTTCTTGCAAAACGTCCTTAACCAGCCAAGGCTTGAGCTGTAATATCAGCACTTCTGGGTGCACAGCATGCTCCAGCAACTTCTCCACAGGGTCCTCCTGGATCTGGCCTGCATGGGTTTATTATCATAATTAACACTGCAATTTACTTTAAACAACACACCACAGTAAGTTATTAGCAATTCAGGTGAAGATACAGCAAGGCCAGGCAAAAGTTTGCCTCATAAATAAAGCATCATACTAGCCTTCAGTTCCACACAGATGATCACCTGTAACTTAGGTGATGCAGCAGGGCTGTTACATCATCCACAAGCTCTGCAGCCTGGTTTCCCCTTGATGTGTATCTTAACAGCTGGATAGTGCATGCTGCCTGATGCTGTTTTCTACAGCTGAAACAATAAGAAATTCTTTCTCTGAAGAGGATCTTCTGGAGTGCATAGTAAGTTATGAGCACACCTAGCAGGCTTGGCGTGCTTCAGGGCACTGAATTGCTCAGATTTATCTGGTCACCAATTTTTTGAGACATTCTAGAGCTCAGTTATTTTTAAGAACTTTGGCTCTATGGCCATCTGGTTGAAAAACTCAGTGTAGAGCTCCATCTAAGTGGTTCATCACTGCAGTCATAGGTATAGCACACCTCCTCCTCACCAAACTCTGCTGAACATTTCTACATTTGATGCATTCTTCTCAGTCATGTGTCTCCAGTTCCGATTCCTCAAAACGCAGTCTCTACTGCATCCACATTCAGGCTAAGTAACAATTTAACTCCTCTGGCAAACCAGTTACAGAGCAGCATGTATTAGTTATTGGTTAGATACAGAATAATTAAAATGTAAAAATTGTATTATACCATTGCTTTGAAAAGCACCACGCTGCGTTGCCTTTAGCTGCTCTGCAAGACAAGTTCTTGCATAACTCACTCCTTTCTTGCTTGACTGAATTCAGTACTACCTCATCAGCTCCTGCACCTCAAGATGCCAAGTCACAAGCCCTTGACACCAGTAAACTGACAATTATTGAGAAGTGTAGCATGAGACGAATAATTCTTTGGAAACCCAGCCCAGACCCCAGGAGAGAAGTAGAAGTAGCGGAGTTTTAAGAGGTGAGAATTGCTTTGCACAATTTTTCAACTGTTGCTGATGTTTTTCCCCTAAGTGACCTGCCAGCCAGACCTTCATAGGAACATATCAAGATTGTGGGTTGGTTTGATTTTTGTGATAAAGAAGGCAAGCTTGCAGAAAGTGTCACTGTTCTGCAGCAGTGTTCCATCGGTAATTTACAATTTATCTCTATCTAGAGAGCCACAATATCTACTTTGCTTTAATTGGACCAACTAGCCAGGTGGTTAGATGGACCTGGAACAATTTTTTTAGTCACATTTAATATACAGAGAGCATGCTTGTGTTACCAATAGCCATGAAGCACAACCAAGAACCTGTTTTTAAACTTGAGTGATTCAGTATTGTGCTGGTCTACACCCACTCTGGGAGAGGGCTGCAAGAGCCCTGCTTCCCCAGGGTAAAAATAAACCTGATCCAGGTGAACAGAGAGAGATTTGGTTTTCCCCTCCCAGGAAGGGGATCCCCCGGGTCAAAGGTGGTCTGTTCCACTCCCTCTTCCTGTCCAGGAAGCCTATAAAAAGGAAGACACTGTTGCCATTTCTTTCCTTTTTGCTCTTGCCTCACCTGTTCAAAAGGGCCCACAGCTGCTGCTGGCCTCCTGGTTCTGCCACGTGGTCGGGCCTGGTCTTCTCCCTGCTGCATCCACGCTTCCCTAAGGCGGGGGGAGGGGGGACGGACGAGGGACTAATTGTCACTTTGCTACCATCTGAGCTCTTAAACTCCAGTTAAGGCTCAAACCACTACAAGGATGACTCAATGAGGCAGTGATCTACGCAAGGCTGAGCCAACATCAATGGCGGGGGAGTGGTTCTCACCCAATATAGGGCAGGCTGTGTGCTGCATATCTATTGTTGCACCCCAGAAGGGGTAGCATCCAAATACCTCAGTCATTTGGTAGAAATATGCAGTCCTTGTTATTGCTTTCTTCTTCAGTAATTTTATTTGAAGGACTTTATAGCACTACAGCTACCAGGCAGTATGTAAGAAAGACAACATCTGTATTAGTAACTAATGCAACTGATACTTTGGAAAAAGTGAAGTGCTTTGGCATCCTCCTATTTTTAACTGCATCCAGCTAGCTTAACTTAAATTTCTTACTCTCCATAAATATGCCTTCAACAGCATGATACCACCTTTAACAACATCATGTATTTTATTGATGCATTAACTCTTACATGCAGAATACCAGCCTACAGTAAGGAGTTTGTTATTAAGATAGGAATACTTAAAGCACAGAAATATTGTACACCAGCAATAGTTATTGCCACTGGTGTGAGATTTCATAGTCTCCCATTCAATAATACGACACAATACAATACAATACAATACAATACAATACAATACAATACAATACAATACACCAGGTTGGAAGAGACCTTCAAGATCATCGCATCCAACCTATCAACCAATCCAACCCACCTAAACAACTAGACCATGGCACCAAGCACCCCATCAAGTCTCCTCCTGAACACCTCCAATGATGGTGACTCCACCACCTCCCCGGGCAGTCCATTCCAATGGGAATCACTCAGTATCTAACATCTCTTGCCATGCAAGAAGATGCATGCTTATCTACATTGTGATACAGTAACAATCTAATACAGCGACCTAGGTCTCAATGTAATATCTTCTTTTGGTGTACAGCCCTATTCATTCTTATGTCACCTGCAAGGATTGTGTACCTTTGTACCTGTGAGGAAGGTCTGGCTACATAGTGAGCAACAACTGAAAAGTAGAGATTCCACACTGGGGACAATCCCTGCTTTGGCTGGTGAACCATTCTCATGTGTCCTGGCTATCCTACAAGGTGGCATGACTGTGGCAGGATCACCATGTATGTCTGCTTCTCTGAACAGGCCTGGCAGGTCTGTCTGGATGCTGACAGTTGGGCAGTGCTGGTCTATTACATTACCGAAAAAAAGCCATCTCTGCTCAAGGCTGAACAAACCCAGTTCTCTCAGCCTTTCCTCACATGGCAGATTTTCCAGTCCTCTGATCATTCTCGTGGCCCTTTTCTGAACAATCCTAGGAAGATTTGTTCCATAACTTTCCCAAGGATTGAAATGAGGCTAATGGGTCTATAATTACCTGGATCCTCCTTGGAACATTGGCATTAGCCTTCTACCAGTCTTCAGGGATGTCTGATCTTCATGACTTCTGATGGACTATGGAGGGCAGCCTGCAGCAGCATCAGGCAGCTCTCTTACTACCCTCAACTGGATGGCATCTGGGCCCATAGGTTTGTTTGGATCAAGTTTCTGTAATAGTTGACAGACCAACTCTTCCTTCACCAAAGGTGGGTCTGTGTCTGCATGAACCTGCATTTCGTTCCCATAGCCTGGGACAAACAGCATTGGTAAAGAAAGAGGTAAAGAATGTGTTGAGGTCCTGTTCCTTTTTGTCACTGTAGTAGTCTAGTCCACATCTCCGGTTTAATAGTGGACCTACAGTGCCTTTCTCTTTCTGCTTGTTGTGAATGTATCTGAAGAACATTTCTTGAAGCTTTTGATATCTTTGGCCAATTTCAGTTGAAGCTGAGCTTTTGCCTTCCTAGCTGCATCTCTGCATACCCTGCCAACAGCCTTGTGACCTTATGTCCAGAAGAGTCAAACCCCAAAGCATGCCCTAGCCCAGACAATGGGCTAAGCACCTGTGAATGTGCTAACCTGGTCAGTTCCTGGGGTCCAGATGGTCAAGGCAAATGTATAGCATGTGTGATTCAACCGGTAAGCATCTGTGAATGTGCAAACCTGGACACTTCCTAGGGTCCAGATAAACATGTACCACATGTAATTAACTTTGACACAGCTGTGAACTCTGTGTGTGTGCCTCTGGCCATGTTTGGATATGTCCCATCCTATAGGTCCAGTTATCAGGTTTCTATGTTACCAAAAGGTATTAATTGTCTTAGGACAGTATTTAAACCAGCAGAGAAGTTAGGCCTTTACTTGTTCTTACCCAGCAAGCAACAAAAGCCAAATGCTACTGGAATAACAGCAGAAGGGCTTGCCACAGAAAAACTACAGCCTTGCGATGGAGCACACAAGAGGAGAGAAGCCCCTAGCCCTCTCCGAGCCAAGGGCAACTCAAATCATAGTCACAGCATCTGGGAAAATACTGGACAGAGGAGCAAGTATTGAGTCCCCAGCTAATCTGCCACAGAATCCCATTTGTGGGAAACCACAGATCACAGAACCTTTCTTTCCAATTTTAATCACTGTATTGGAAATTCTTAGAGCTGTGCTTGAATCATTAACTGTCTTTGTATGTGGAATGTAATACCCATAACCAAATAATCGAACCTGTAAATATATTGTGTAAATAAGTTACGATGGTGTTTGAAGATACCACCCCCAAAGATACTAAATAATTATATATGTATATATATGTGTGTGTGTGTGTGTGTGTAAACATATGCTTTATTACACCTTAATAGGTAATGTTTCACTTTTACATCGCTGGTACTCTCAGGTGTCCCTTGGAGATCAGCCCTCTGATTTTGACCCAGAGGCATTGCATAGGGCTTCCAGTTACCATAATGGACTTCAGTACTTTCAGGGTTCTCTTTAACACAGACTGCAGCTCCACCACCTCTTCTACTTGGCCTGCCTTTACAAAGCAGCTTACAGCATCTATCATGATCATCCAGTTGTGTGAGTTGTCCCACCAAGTTTCAGTTACTCCTGTGATATCATAGCTTCCTGACAGGTTAGGGAGCTCCAGTTCCTCTTGTTTCTTTCCCAGGCTTCATGTGTTAGTATCATACACTTTAGGTGGTTGGTTTTTTGTTTGTCATTTAAGGAGACAGCTGAGGCACATTTTACACTGCTCTGGTTGGCCTGGTTAACAGCCCATTAGGCTTAATGGTGATGCTGGCTTCTATGTTGCCATTTTGGATCCTTTTCCCCAAGTCCCTCAGTTTAAAGCCTGCCCACCAGGTTGGCAAGCTTGCTGCTAAAGATTCCCTTGCCTCGTTCACACAGGTTGATCCCATCCCTTCAATACAATACAATACAATAGGTTGGAAGAGACCTTCAAGATCATCGCGTCCAACCTATCAACCAATCCAACTCACCTAAATACAATACAATACAATACAATACAACCCACCTAAACAACTAAAAAACTAAACCCTGGCACCAAGCACCCCATCAAGCCTCTTCTTGAACACCTCCAATGAAGGTGACTCCACCACCTCCACAGGCAGCCGATTCCAATGGGCAATCACTCTCTCGGTATAGAACTTCTTCCTAAGATCCAGTCTAAACCTGCCCTGGCAAAGCCTGAGACTGTGTCCTCTTGTTCTGGTACTGGTTGCCTGGGAGAAGAGACCAACCTCTGCCTGGCTACAACCTCCCTTCAGGTAGTTGTAGAGAGCAATAAGGTCACCCCTCAGTCTCCTCTTCTCCAGGCTAAGCAACCCCAGCTCCCTCAGCCTCTCCTGATAGGGCTTGTCTTCCAAAACCCCTCACCAACTTTGTTGCCCTTCTCTGGACACGCTCCAGCAAGACAACATCTTTCCTAAACTGAGGGGCCCAGAACTGGACACAGGACTCAAGGTGTGGCCTAACCAGTGCAGTGTACAGGGGCAGAATGACCTCCCTGCTCCTGCTGGCCACACTGTTTCTGATGCAGGCTAGGATGCCATTTGCCTTCTTGGCTGCCTGGGCACACTGCAGGCTCATGTTCAGCCCTACAATCAACCAGCACCCCCAGGTCCCTCTCTGCCTGGCCGCTCTCCAGCCACTCTGACCCCAGCCTGTAGCACTGCCTGGGGTTGCTGTGGCCAATGTGCAGAACCCGGCACTTGGATGTGTTCAATCTCATGCCATTGGATTCTGCCCATCTGTCCAGCCTGTCGAGGTCCCTCTGCAAATCCTCTCTGCCCTCCAGCAGATCAACTCCTGCCCCCAGCTTGGTGTCGTCTGCAAATTTACTGATGATGGACTCGATGCCCTCATCCAGATCAGCAGGCTGTAGTCCTAATAGAAGGTCCCATTATCAGAAAAGCCAGAGCCCTTGTGGTGACAACAGCCATGTAGCCATAAATCAAGAGCATGAAATTGTTTAAAATTAAGTGGTATGTGTATTACATAAAAATCTCTTCTTTTGTGAAAAGTAGGCCAATGTATTTATCTTCTTTTTTGTCAAGATTTGACAATTTATTCTCAATCAGCAAATAATTGTGCTGTGTGTACCTCAAGCATGGGCCCATATACTGAATGCCAAATGGCAGCTGGAAAGCGCTAGCCCAGTCCCTTAGCATATGTCTTGGGCTTGGGATCTTTCAAGAGGCATTCTGTTTGCATGCTCCAGCTCTGCCATGTGAACCAAAGCAGTTTAACAGGTGGAGATACACAAATTCATTTCAGCCACTCAACTGATCCAAGCTAAAACAGTTATGCAGCTGTCTTCTCCGGTACACATTCTTAAGCAGAAGAGTAAAGCCAGAAGTTTGATATGTAAGTTTATGGCTATACAGCTAAATAAGCTGATTGGTTGGAGGGCTTTTACTCTGGGCTGCCAGCTGAGCATATAGGTATCTGATTGTACCTAGTAGATATTTAACTGAGGTGCCTTGTTTCTGGAATACAGATGTGGAAATTTGTGTCCTAGATACTTTTTTTGTGCATTTAGGTAGAATTTACTTATCACCATTGCTTCTTACTGGCCTCAGTGGGGTGCTGTAACTTCAGTGCCTCAAAACAGAGAGTAGGAAGCAAACCTTAGAACTACCTCTCAAAAAATTCTTAACTCCGTAGTGTGGTGTCCCAATAAAAGTTATTTCCAATATTGAAATTCATCTTCAGTGTTCTTTGATAAATTCTATCACTGTTCTATAATGTACTATAACATGTGGGCCTTTCTACGGGGAGTTTATAACAGCTCTTCTCAAACAACAAAAAAAGGTAGCTTTTTTCTCATCAGTTGTAGCACAGAGAAAATATTAGATTAGTTGGTAAACCTATTGCATCTCTATATCTCTTCAAGACAGGAAAAGAAAAAAATAAAAAACAGGTGCACAAACTAGTTTTGAATCAGCAGTATGCACTAAAACTAGATTTTCAAAGTCATGATTTCAAAGAAAAGTCAGCACTACAGGCAAAAACATAATTCTGTGTTCTTTCCATGCATAAAAATCAGAAAATAAGAATGGGAAAATAATCATATGCCAGTGCAGTGTGTGATTGGATGAGTTGGGTGAGATCTGACAGCCCCTACAACTATCTATTTATACCCTGAAGATACTAATACTTCACAAACACTCCAATGTTCTGAATGCTGTGTGTAAGGACACCTTACTGCAGGACAATGAAGAATATTAAGAGTATGCACTCATTCAGCATGAAATAATCACACAAGAAATATTAACTTGGGTCTTCCAATATCCTACCATTGCATGTTCAGACTTTACAAAACAAGTAAATCATACCTGCTGGGATGAGGTGGAGTGAGCAGGAATGAGAAGCAATCTTCAATAAAACCTGGAGAATAAAATGGCTCTGATGAGGTTTGCGTATTGAATGTACAGTTCCATCTCTCCACTGAACTCAGTTTCTGCCACTACTGCTTTACAATGAATGAGGTGCTGTGGATGCAGAGGCCTAAGCACAGCTGTCCACCATGTGTGTCCCTACAAGGAATGCAATATTCACGCATTCATCTCGACACCTATCTCTTGCTCTCTTGCTCTCTTTCTCACACACAATGACATTTACTTCCACTAGCTCTGTATACTTGTCATGGTTTAACCTGGGTACACACTGCACTTAGTGACAGAGCATCTGAAAGCTGGAGTTAATAGATTTGTTGACATGAGACAGGTCTCCTTTATGTGTTAAGTAGTCATGATATGTTATGTTTCTGCCACTAGTGTTTTTGCAGAGATTTTCTCTTTGCAGAACAGCCTCCATCTACAACGCCACCAGTCTGCAGAACTCTAAGGCTGCAAAGAGGGCATGTCAGCACTCCTTCCCTGAGTGTCTACTGCTATAAATACAACTTGAGTAGATTGTCTAGCATAGGCATGGATTTTAAACAAACATTGCTGCGTGCAGCACTTTGCCCACATCTTTCTAATATAGATTGTATTATCTTCCTTTTTTTATCTCTACTTAACAGTGAAACAAGGAGGAGGAACTTCTTCACTGTGAGGGTGACAGAGCACTAGAACAGGCTGCCCAGAAAGGTTTTGGATTCTCCTTTTCTGGAGGCTTTCAAGACCAATCTGGATGCATACCTGCATAACCTGCAATAGATGCTATGGTCCTGCTCTGGCAAGGGGGTTGGACTCAATGATCTCTGGAGGTCCCTTCCAACCCCTAACATCCTGTGATCCTGTGAACAATGTGTGCCATTATGCACATATATATGCTGATAAGACAATAAAGCAGTTAACATAGCCTACACCAAAATAACTAGGCATCTGAAGAGATATGTAACCATAAGACTGAAGTAGTGATGAACAGAAGTGTAAAAGCATTAAGAGAATGAGACACTATAAAAGGGGAAGTTCCTGCCAGTCAGCACTATTAGGTGGTGAAATAGATACCCAGGCAGAGAAACATTCACTGGAGAAGTTTTAACTGAAATTTTATGCATCAATTAATTTTTAAAAGTGTACTGAGAAGTATAGATAGCACAACACAAATGTCTATGATAATAATAATTAAATGCATACTTTTGAACACCTAGAGGAACACAAGTGAAGGGTTTGATTTAAAGCAGGCCTTCAGAAGCAGAGAGAGAAGCACCACCACTCTGTGACTCTACTCAGTGTCCTGCATCTCCTGCTGTGTTACTAGACTGGCCCCTGTCCTGGAGAACCACCTCTGTTATTAATAACTGTCAACCTCAGTCTCCTCCCCAAAGTACCCTGATATAGCCCACCATGGTGCAAAGCAAACCAGCCTGTGAAGACCATGCAGCACAACTGGAATGCAAGCACCTTGGCAGAACTCCCAGCAGTCATTTACAACCCTGCCAACCTGAACATTTCTGTTTCCTGGGAAGGTAAGGTACAAGTTGCTCGCAGACACAAGAGGCTACTGTCCTTGTGTTCCAACCCTCCCAGATACCTGACAAAATACCCTGGACATCTGTGAGCCAAGCAACATCTCCTTGACCAGCTGTTCTCACCACAGTCAGTAATAGCACATTTACTGTCTATCTCTAACAATTGCATAGTTGCTTCTTGAGCAGTTACATGTCTGAGCACAAAAAGATGAAGTCTACTAATATCAGTAAACCCAGCTGCTGAATTTTTACTACATTAAGTAGTGTTGATCACTGAAGATATTTGCAGCAGCACACAACTTTCAAGTCACAGCTGCCTTTGGTTGCAAGGCCTTATTAATAACATTTGCAGGCTAGCTCAGTTTAATACTCTTCATATTACAGTGTATCTGCATTGAGCCAGAAGGGATTTCAGGAGAATTGTGTGTGTCACTAAAATAAGAAATTGTGTACATGAGTCACAGCTTGTAACTTCACGGCACTACTAGGGTCAGCCTCCCACCTTTTAAGGGACTGGAGACAACATCCTTGCAAGGGTATTTTGGTGTTGCCTCATTACATCCATTGTTTGTTCCACACTGTATTTTTCACAGAAGCTGGGAAATTCAACTGCCTACCAGGTACAACTATCTATGCCTATTGTCTCAGACAGTAGATCAGTCTCACTTCTTCTCTGCTATATTTTAATTGTATATGTAGTGGTATACGTCATTGTACGTGCTTGAGAATTTCCTTTGAATTTCTCAGACTTTTATTTCAACGACCCAAGGCTATACAAGTACTGCTTATACTTTACATAAAAATTTATTTCAGGACACTTTCATCTGTTCTTGGCTCTTAAGTATTCATTAAGCCCCAAGCAAAGAACAGAAAAATGATTCTCAGCTATAAAACTATTGAAAATTAGGAATCCTGCATTTGCTAAGGGAAAAACACAAAAAAAATTTCTAATATAGCATCCAAACTTGGTATTTTCTCTATATCAAGGCAATTGCCTGAAAGGCAATTTCTGTTATCTCAGCTGCCAAAGCTGTTTATTCTCTTAGTTCCTCCATGTCACTTTTCTCAAAGTCCTAGAGCAGACATCAGTTGATGAGTGCAGGTTAAGTAGAAAAACAGGCTGCACAGAAACTCCTGTATCTTAAGTGCAAGAAGGAATACTTGCAGAGATCTAAAGCTCCAAGAGTTTTTGTTTCAGCCTAAACTCCAGTTATGTTGCCATCCGACAGCCTTTCACAACGCACTAACAAAGGCCATGCAGTGCTAGATACATCCTCTACAAGGGAGTGTATTCCAGGAATGCTGGAGCTGAATTTGAACTTCCCTTATCAGGAACAATGAAACCAAGAGCAAGCAGCTTCCTAGAAACTGCAAGTGTTCAAGACACAGCATGTAGAAATGACCACTTTTCAGCAAGTGCTCCTGTCAATCACCACAAGCCAGCCTGGAGGAAATGTAATTGTGATAACTTGAGTATTTTTAGCATCTATAGAGGAAGCAAGTAGTTTAGCTTTCTTTGCTCTCTGGAGAATGAATCATTGCTATGCCATTTTGATGTCAAGTCATAGAGCCCTCATGTAGATTCTGCACAGAAATGGACTGGTATTTTCCCTTTTAATAGAGGGACAAATCATCCTGCCCATATTAATTTGCCCTAACAGGATCTCTAAAAAAGGTCACACCATCCTTAAATTGTTTTGGGCTTAATTTGGTATTGTCATGCAATTAGATTTTGCAAAATTGGCTTCTAGAGTGACAGTTTCTATTAGTACAGCATACAGCAATCTGAGAGCAGATTGTGGCAGATGTGATGTTTATTCACTATTAGCTAGTTTTAGATTTAATTATGTCATTCTAATCAAAGTACATGTTAGATGCATTTGACATCTAAGGAGTTTTGCCCACTCTCCCTACATTTTTAAGCTGCTTCTGCCAAGTGGAAACACAGTAAGACTAATTCAGAGCTGCAAAGTTACATTTAAGAACTAATGATGCCATTTACTGCAGGTCTGTATTCCAAAAAAATGTGTTTGTAATACACATTGTGTTCCTTGAGCAGACTACAAAGACCACCTATTACAATAAGCAAGCTCATTAAGCATGCAGCTCCTTAATCTAGCAAGCTGTTGAGATAAGCAGCTGTTGCACGAGGGTGAAAGGTTGAATTATCAACTTGGGACAGCACAGCTCTGCATTCAGCTAGTGCAAAAGAGAAAGTATTTGAGCAATAGCTCCATAACTGTGGAGTTTTACTTTGACCACAGTACACATGCAAAACATCAGTGGCATTTCAGAGACATGCTTCCCCACCCAATAAGCAAGACACTGCCAGAAATTAATTGTCAAAAATTTATTATGAAAGCTTCAACAGCAGCAAATTTCAAAAAAATTATTGCATTATTAACCAGTTCAGAGTGACCCAAGAGGCCTGTTGAAGTCTGTCTCTATTTGCCTTAGTGACCAAACCCTGGTAGTCCATCAAATATTTAAACTTTCCTCTGTGTTTTGTAGGCAGCACCAGCAGTTCCTAGTTACAGTACTCGAGAAAGTTTTGGCCCACCTCCCCCATCTTGCTTTCTGAAACAGCTCCAGTTGACCAGGAAGCTTGCAAAACTTCTTTCAGTTCCATGGTATGTCAGCCTCTCCACGGTTGCAGCCTACTGAGACTCACTGGTAAGGTGAGCTGTTCTCTTCTTTCTTCTCTGTAAGAGCCCACCGCATGCCAGGCTGGGTGACTTTAATCCAGTCTCTTGACCAGGCTAATCCATGGAATCAGCAGCTTGTTGCACACTTCAGTGAACCCACACCACGTTGAGAATGCAACAAAGGTTTCAGCCTCCCTAGTGCCCTGAGTCACCATCACTCAGGCAGGGTGATAGTTGGCACCCAGTCATTGACATTTCGTCTCTCTTCACAAAATGAGTTCAGCATTTCTAGTGCTGGGTCCTTCCAGCCATCTTCATTTGGGTTCTGCCAGAAAGAGAAAAAAGAGTTGCACGTCATGAGTGCTGCCTGCCAGATGAGGTCATCACACTATTTACATTAGCTTAGGAAGCAAGACACAGTTTCTGTCCTGACAAAGTAGGAAAGAGATGTTACTCTCGTGGACAATAGCAGAAATTCAGTTACAAGAAGTGAAGGCTATTACAACTACTCATGTAACTTGATGTACAGTGTGCCAAGCCCTCTTTCCTTGCCCAAAAGAGGGTCTGACTACCAGCAGGAGACAGGGCGGCCCCAAAAGGCTCTAACCATCCCGTGAATAGGCCGGTAGTGCATGCACAGCCTTGAAGACAGCGCACCGAGCATCGTTCGCCTTCTACGGGGCACCCACCGTAATGAGGATGCAGTGGAGGTCCCGCGGTTCCCCAGACTCCTCGCTGGGCCCCACGATGGCAGCCAGCTTGCCCACGTCGTTCACTCGCACAATGTCAATGGCATTCTCGCAGCAGAAGGCCTGGATCAAAGTGAAGTGTATCTGGAGAGCAATGTCCCCCTCATCTTCCTCATCCGCGGCCAGCACACAGAAAGCTACGTTGTCCGGATCCCTACAAAGAGCGGAGCGACGCGGTAAATTCCGAGGCCGGCGCCAGCCTGCCTCGAAGCACCCCCCGCCGGGTGGAGGCCCCCGCCGGTCGTACTTACACATTCATCAGCTTGGCCGACTCGTAGACGCCGGCGGTGAGGCAGCCGCGGCGCTGCGCCGACACCAGCAGCTCGTGGAGGGCCTTCCCGACGCCCTGCATCCTGCGCGCCGGGAGAGGACAGAGTCAGCGCCGCACCGCAACCCTCCACAACGGCTGTCCCGCTTCCCTCACCTCCCACCGCAGCAGCCGTCCCACTTCCCTCACCTCCCACCGCAGCGGCCCCTCAGCCGTACGTACCAGTCGTGGCTTGCAGGCACAGGCTCCTGTCCGTGGATCTCCTCCAGAGTCATAACAGCAAGTCCCAACAGCACAGAGGCCAGCAACAGCTAAAAGCACAAGTGCGCCTACACAGCTACTGCAAGCTCTGAAACGGCAGTCCCCGTCTGCCCTTATTTATAGGCCGGGAGGCTGTGGCACCGGCAGCTGGCGGCGCCTTCTCGCTTCCTATTGGCCACCGGGGGAGAAAGGGGAGGGGGAGGGGGGACTTTGTTATGCTAATCAGAGCGCGCCGGTGGGGAAGGGGGGGGCCGGTGGCTCGTGCCGGGAGGCCACGTGGGGTGGGCCGTGGCGGGTCGGCTGCGGGGGGTCCTGGCTGGGGCTAGGAACCGGCAATCCAGGTGCTGTGGAGACTTTCGTCCACATGATCTGGAGATGCTAAGTCCTGCTGCTCCTGGGAAAAGATGGACCTTTCAGCTACCAGGGCTGGGAAGCAGCTCTGTGGAGAAGGTCTATGGTGGGCAGTGAGTAGGGTGAAGGGAGCATGGCCAGCACTGGCCCGTGCAGCCAAGGGCCCCCATCTCCTGGGCTGTATGAAAAGGAGCACGGCCACCTGATCGAAGGAGGAGATAAAACCCCTCTGCTCAGCACTCAAGGGACAACAGCTACATAGTTTGTCCAATTGTGGTGCCCACAGCAGAGGAAACATATCAGTAAGCTGGAGTGAGTCCAGATGAGTACACTGACATGTCTAGTGCTGCAGTACTACTCTGCCCTGCTGGCTGAGGGACCAGGACTGGTTCATGTGGAGGAGGCACAATTCAGGCGTCACCATACAGCAGCCCCTTGAAACTCATGGGTTCATAATCAAAGGAGACAAGGACAGGGTCTTCACAGTAATGCCTCATGCAGAGACAAGAGACAATGGGCATAAATCAAATCAAAGGTTCAGATGGGATGTAAGGAAAACCCTTTTGCCCAGAGAAAGGAGGAATCAAGCAGTAAAGGAGGCTGACAGCCCAAAGAGGCTGTGCAGGCTCAAGCCATGCACAGTTGCAAGTCACTGTGGGACAAATCCTCTGAGACCTGGTCTGAGCTCCCTGTTGACTATGCTGCAAGCAGGAGACCTCCTGAGGTCCCTTCTGGGCTGTGTTGTCCTATAATCCTGCTATTTTAAATTTAATTTTTTTCCCCCAGCAAATAGGGTTATTTGTTTCTTATGAGGCTTACTAAAAGTAGATCTGATTTAGATAGAAATGTGAGCTCAAGTATATCCCTTAAGATTGATTTAGTGTGAAATGCATATGATTGCCAAACTCAGATCTGAACCTGTTTGTCAGCAAACCAAACAATAGTAAAATTAATTTTCCCACTGTGCATGAGACAAGTCACTTTCTAAGTTCTTTTAATTTCAGATATCCCATCTTAGGCTGCCAGTTAGTACTTGTCCACTGAGTAACTTCTTCAGACCAGGATCATGTAATCTCATAGAAGCTGTGGAGAGCCACCTTGAGGTAAAGCTCCATGTCTTGCAAGCCTGCACCAGGCCAAGCCCAGCAGGTTGCACAGCCAGAGCTCTGTAACCTGTCACCCTTGCCTTCGGTCACACTGTCCACTTTCAAATATGTTCAAACCCAGACCTTGCAAATGTCCTTTCCAGTACTTTGCTAGGTGGTCTAGATGAAGTACATCATCATCTGTGACTTTATGTAAGGGTATACTCTGCTCAGTAGTTTCAGCCTCTTTGAACACCATAATTTCAGAAGGCCTTCTCCAACTGAGTCACTCAGTGGCTTGCTATGTAACTGCTTCCAGCTGTTTCTAGTTAGTGTTTCTGTCTCTATGGATGACAGCACTGGACCCTGCAGTAGTCTTTTAGCAAGTCTCCATTTTAAACTGATGACAACAGCAGGGTCTGCCAGATATATCCAGCCTCTTTGAAAACATTTCTCTGGTGATATCCTCAGAGCTCTCAGGCCTGGGAAGACAGCTCTTCATTGTAACTGCCAGTTCTCAAGCCAAAAGAACTTTTTTACCCTACTAACATGCAAAAACATTATTGACTTGTGAACCCACACCAGTGACCTAGCACACTGAATTTACTTAAGCATAAATTTGTTCTCTTTAAAACTAACTGTTATATCTCTTAGAAGTACTGAAGGGCATATAACTGATGTATAGCTGTTTCAGTGCATGATGAAATGGGTAAAAAATAGAGGACTGACTCAGTACTTTGAAAGGTGTTGATATTAACTATAACTTTGATGAGTTTATCATTACAGTGGAAATTAAAGTTACTTAAAATAGATCAAAATTAGTAGACCAAAGTGTCTTAAACTAGATAACAGAACACATATAATAGAATAACATGTATAAGTACCTAAATAAAAAACTAATATATGGAACGAGCCATATTAACACATTAATGCTTTCACATGTAGGCTTTCAGTTTTGGCTTAATAACACCATACCATGGACTTTTTGTCATCACACTTTTTAATTTGCCCCATTATTCCTGGGTCTCCTGGTGCTCAAGGCTACAAAGCATTAACAGACACCCAACACAGTGTATTTCAGATGATGGCATCAACCTCTGATACCGAAGGTGAGGTGCAGAAAGGAAAGCTGTGCCTGCCCCAGGTCCTGTCTCCATTTCAAAATTGTCAGCTCTGCAGTCGTGATACCTTCGATATCTAATAAGCAAACTGAACTTCAGCAGGTGTCAGGTTCCACTG
The DNA here is from genome assembly GCA_015227895.2 of Colaptes auratus. NCBI lineage: Eukaryota > Metazoa > Chordata > Aves > Piciformes > Picidae > Colaptes > Colaptes auratus. The sequence goes on along the minus strand of CM026897.1, from coordinate 65,689,730 downwards.
CTTGATTTCTTGTATTTTCTTGCCATATATTTAAGACTTTCACAAAAGAAAAAAAAAATTAAAATAAAAGGAGAGAGAGAGATATCCTTAATGTTTTTCAGCACTCTAGGCCATGAACACTGGAGTAAGGTTGCTGAGTGTTCCATCTGAAAGTGGAACTTGCACCCTCCATTGTTACAGGACACTTGGGTACACTTTTGTGTGCTTAAGTGTTCTTAGCATGCTTATGTGCCAAACACTGAACATTGATATTTGGAAGTTCAGCTCAGTATAATCTAAGCATTGGATGGAAAACTGGTATGCATCAGACTGCAGGTGGATCAATTGTTGAGTGCTTGAAGCCATCCTGTAGATCAAGGGGCAAGGATTGGGGGGGTATGGGGGGAGGAGGAGAAATACCATATTACAGCTGTTCTAGACAGTAATAAATGGATTTTGCCGTTATGTTTGACAACATTGGTGTCACTCCAGTACCGCTTACATGTTCTTTCCTAGCACGAAAAGGCGAGACCGCAAACCCTTTTTTTTTTCCCACTGGCACCGTTAGTACATGACCAGCCGCGCCTCAGCTAAACTGATGCTGCTCTGACCTCTGGTGGTTATATAAAATATTACTGCTACCGAAAATAGATTAACAACCCGCTGGCAAACGGTACCTACATTCTGTTCCTTTTCAATGTTTTCATTGAAAATTTAGAAGAAAAAAAAAAAGACATTGATACTCCCCACATGAAGATGGCTGCTCTGGTGTGACCTCGCCTGGAGTACTGTGTCCTGATGGAGTGGGTCCAAAAGAGTGCCACAAAAATTATCAGAGGGTTGGAGCATCTCTGCTATGAGGACAGGCTGATGGAGCTCGGGTTGTTCAGCCTGGAGAAGAGAAGGCTCCGGGGAGACATAATAGAAACCTTCCAGTACCTGAAATGGGGCCTACAAGAAGGATGGAGAGAGGCTGTTTACAAAGAGTAGATATAGATATAGATTGGATGTTAGGAGCAAGTTACTTACCATGAGGATAGTGGGACACTGGAAGGGTTGCTCAGGGAGGTGGTTGAGGGCCCCATCCCTGGAGATATTTGAGGTGAGGCTTGATGGGATTCTGGAAAACCTGATCGAGTTGATGATGCCCCTGCTTAGTGTTGAGGGGGTTGGACTAGATGACCTTTGGAGGTCCCTTCCAACCCAGACCATTCTATGATTCTATGAAGCCCCCTAAAATCCTCCCCACTCCTAAGCTTATAAAAAGTCAGATGCATTGTAACAGGGAAATAGTAGTATCACAACATAGGCAAGTAGCCTAGCGAAATGCAGCAGACAGAACTGCAGATAGATTACACCCCCAGATAGCAGATAATAAATATGACTTTATTATTTTCTGAGGAAAGTAGTAGTGCATCTCCAGCTGAAGAGCAGTGGACACAGACTTCAGATTTTGGCCTAAATGAGAGGAGGCTCAAACCTTCCACATCAGAAAAGGGACACTAACTGTGCTAGCAGCCATCCCAGCCACAGGGCTCTTAGAGTGGCCCAACCTGTCTGGTGCTTTCCTGGCTTGTGCTGCATAATCAGACTTCCTGTCAGAAAGACCCTTCTCCAGGCTGAACAAGCTCAACACTCTCAGCCTTTCCTCACAGAAGAAGTGTTCCACCCCTCTAATAACTTTTGTGGCCTTCCTCTGGACTTGCCTCCACAGGTTTATGTCTTTCTTTTGCTGCAGTCTCCTGAGCTGGACATAGTGCTCCAGGTGAGTTGTCATGAGAATGGAGCAAAGAGGCAGAATCACCTCTCTCAACCTGCTGACTGTGCTTCTTGCTGCAGCCCAGGATACTTTTGGCTTTCTGGATGTGAGCACACATTAGCTACCTTATTTCCTGCTTTTCGCCAACAAGTACCCCCAAGCCCTTCTCTGTAGAGCTGCCTTCAATCCCTTTGTTCTTCAGCATGTATTGATACCAGCAGTTGCCCTGACCCAGGTGCAGGACTTTGCACTTGGCCTTATTAAACCTCATGGGATTCATGTGTGCCTACTTCTCAAGCTTGTCCAGGTCCCTCAAACTTTTAGAGATTTTACAGGTGTCTTGATCCAGAAATCAGGAATTTTAAATGTTCTCATGAGTTATGACACAAATGAGGCCATATATCAAAATGAGACAATTTATTACTTACAAATAAAACAGAGAAAGAAAGGAAAAGGAGAGAGAACAAGAGAAAGAATGGGAAAAGAGAGCAGGAGAGAGAATTATCAATCCATAGGCTTCTTTGGCAGAGGGGAAGGAGAGATGTTCCTGGGCTGCTGCCTCCAGCCTGAGGTGCCTCAGGTGACACTCCCCCTCTAAACTGCCACAGCTCAGGAGTTTTGTACTATTCCTGGTTCATTCACTGTAGCTCCACCTGGCCAACACTCTTATCACATTGCAATGTATATGTGAGTTCCAGATGTGCTATCTTGGTGGCCAGAGCTGACACATTAGGCCCATAGTTCACTATGATCTTATCTTTGTTGAGACACTTCTCACATTCTTAACATAATCATCACATTCACAAGGGATTTTTACATTTAGGAGAGATTCTTACAACAGGCATGGCTATTTTTAGTCAACTCTTGTTTCATGCAAACAGGAGGTTGAAAGAGGTAATTTTGAAAACACATACCCAGAGCAGGTAAGAATCATAGCATACTAGGGGTTGGAAGGGACCTCTAGAGAGCATGAAGTCCAATCACCCTGCCAAAACGGGGTCACCTAGGGCAGTGTTGTGAAGAGGTTATTAAATTTATTAATATGAAATATGAATTATGAAAAAAATTATTAATTATAAAATTATTACTAACTGATTAATCAACAACTTATATACATGTTCTAGTGCATGTTCGTGAAATACATTCCATAAGTGGCTTAGTATTATGATTAGAACTTGATTAAACTATCTACAGACGATTTCTATATTTTATGTAATGAAGGGGTGCAGTTCCGCCGCTTGGCCACTAGATGGCGACTCGGCAGAACGCGGGCGGCTTCTGGCTATATGCAGCAATATTACAATCTTTCTGTGCATCAGCGATGACTCTGCTACACGCAGATACTTTGAACTGAGTGCTAGTGGATGGAAAGCACGTGGGAGATACTCTGTAGCTGTTGTTTGTAGCAAGGTGGGGGTCCGGCCGACTACTGCCGCTGGACCAGTTCCTAGTCGAGTTGGATGGCAGCGTTGGGTTATTGTCTCCTCTCTCTGCAGCAGTGGAGAGGGAATACTGGAACCTGGGCTTAGCTCGGAAGCAGGTTCCCTTCAGGACTCAGTCAGTTCCCTTCAGACAATAGGGATAGGTCCTGGTCGGGTTTGGCCCGTGGGGGTCAGCCCTGGGAGTCGGCTTGCACGGCAGGGCGGGGCGACGGTTAGTGGTTACTGGCCTTAAAGGAACAGCAGGATTCTTGGAATGGTCCCGGGTTCAGTGCAGTATAGGCACGAACAATGCTTTAGTCTTCCCTGAGGTTACAGGGCTCAGAGCAGCACACGTGGCGGCTCCTCTCCCGCTATGGCGGGGCTAGGCATATGCGGACTCGGTCTCGATCAAGTCCCTTCTCCCCGACAGCTGGGCAGATCTTACCCTCGGGGGCTGGTCCAGTCCTCCTGTGGCACACTGGGCTCTTCCAGTCAGTACAACTGGCTCTGGCGACGCTGGCTTCTCGGGCTCAACGAAGGTCCTCCCTCTGGGGTGATCCTCACGATCAGAGTGCTTCTCACAATGCAGAGGCTTTAGTATGCGTGCATGTATGATAGAAGCTAACAACAACAAGCTCAATGGCAGAGGCTGTTGCTCGAGAGGTGTTCTCTTGAGCAAGTAGAGACAAAGTGAAAGAGGGGGCAAGTTGTTTACCCACAGAGGTAATACTTATAGATTCCTCGAGGCTGGGTTTGACCAATGGGCACTCTCATAGACAACTGGCTTCAGCCTATAGAAAGCGTGAAGCTGGAATTATGCCCATACTTGGTAGTTGCACAAGCACTGCATGCGCTGAGTGCGTGCTGGCCTGGCTAATGCCTTGGCTTTTGTCTTCCTCCTGAAGGAGGGGAAACCTGTCCACATGCTGGGACCAGATCTAGTATCTGGGCAGAATGTGCCTTCACCACAGGCAGACCACACAAGAATACATCCAAGTGGTTTTTGAAAGTCTCCAGAAAAAGAGACTTCACAACCTTTCTGGCCAGCCTGTTTCAAAGCTCTATCACCCTCATAGTAAAGAAGTTCTCATCATGTTGAGGTGAAAGTTCATGTGTTCCTTTTCCTATTACTGGACACCACGTTAAAGAGACTGTCACCTTCATCCTGACAACCCACCCCCTCAGATATTTATAGGCATTAATAAGACCCTCCCATCTCAGCCTTCTCTTCTCAAGACCCAACAGCCACAGTTTGCGCAGTCTTTCTTCCATAGGAGAGATAAAGTCCCTTAATCATCCTCATAGGCCTCCATTGGACTCTCTCCAGTAGATCCCTGTTTCTTTTGAATTGGTGACCCCAAAACTGGATACAGTATTCCAGTTGTAGTCTCACCAGGGCAGAGTAGAGCCATCACATACAAAGAAGCAAGTACAGCAAAGGTCAAAGGAAGGGGAGAAATACTCCACCCAGCAGCTCTGCCTTGATTTGCTTCAGTAGACAGAAGCCTCAACCTGCATTTCTCATTCTGTATGTAGACTGCTCTGAGATGCAAGTGTCCAAAACTATGGCTGGGACAGCCAGCATCCATGTCTCCCCAGACCCATGCCAAAATCTGACAAGGAGCTGACAAGGAGTCCGAGGTAGTTTATGGGGAGTAGCTGATAACATGTCAGGAAACCTTCTGCTACACCACAGCACAGGAGTCCCTCAGAAGCACTGGGAGGCATGTTGATTTTGTTGTTGTTGTTGTTGTTGATGTTTTTTAATTAAGAACTGCTAAAAGCCAGATCTTCTTGGCAATGGTTGCTTGCTTTCAGACCAGAATTTTATCAGTGCAATTTTTTTTTCAGGATTCACTCCTGGGATTCCTGTATGTCTGTAGGCCTAGCAACTGAAACCTTATTGTGCATTCAGAACAGCTCTGACTGGCTGCTATACAACTGGAAATCCTAGACACATTCACAGTCCATATGCACCACGTTTGCATAACACTCAGCTCCATAAATAGTATGTTTTCAGGCCAAATTGGACAGATTGTGTCTGAATGTTCAATTGAAGTCTGTGTGCCAGGAAGTCTGCAGTATCAGATTTACTATCCTTGAGCACACACCTTTGTCCAGGAATGCCTGGAAACCTTAGGAATATGACTTCAGACAGACACTCAAGGTTAGAAAATTACATCAGTGACATTACAAATTTTACTTGCTAAAAATACAAGCCAGAAGAACAAGGGCAAATCCAAGCACCAAAAGTCACTGGTTCTGACTCTCCATCCACTCATCACTTCAAACGTCCAGCTGCTGCCAGTAATAGTCTCAAGTGAGGCTTAGAAACAAACCCAGAAACTTCTTGTGATATAGCTGGCTTTGATCCCCACTTAACTTAGTTCCTTCACATATTTTTTTCTGTTATATCTGTTAATAACATGTTTCACAGGGGCTCCTCTCCACAAGCAGAGCAGAACTACTGAAATACAGTCTTGTTTTGCTAGGTCCCCAATCCAGCCAAATGACATTAATGACTGCTTTGAATTTTGATGTTGGCTTTCCCAGTTTTGATGGCTCCATACAAAGACAAAGAGAATTTTTGAACAGGTGACCATAACTTTATCAGCATAACATACACCATCAAAAGCTAGAAATCAAATGCTTAAGATCACTGAACAGCTGTCTGTGTGTTGTAATGAAAGAACAGAGTCTTTCCTTAGACCAGATGCTGCAAGAATTATTCATTTCACTGGGTAGTTCTGCAGCATGAAGAAATGCAATTCACAAAGAAGGCAGATGTGTTGCCCTATGTCAAGTGCCTCTCATATGTCAGCATAAAACCATGTAATGGAACTTTTATTGCAAAAATGTGCCTAGCTGAGCAAAATAATCTGATCCTTCTTTAGTTGTTCTTTCTCTTCTGTCATAGGTATAACAGAACAGAGAACCTGAGAATAACAACTCAGATGGTCAGCCTACACTTCAAATGTGTAACTGAGTTTTTGAATCTGCACTCTACCTTAAGAAAAAAAATCTATGAGACTGTCTTACATTTAAACAGTCCAGACATGAAGACTGATGGGACTGGGTTACTTTATCTTGATCTTTTTCTTTAAAACAAACTGAAAGGTAAGAATAACAAAAATCTTTACCAACCTCAGTTATTTGCCAAGACACCTCTGTACATGCCAATTTTCCCTGGTCACAAAGAACATTTGTCTCATCCTGTCTTTGTGACAGTTAAAAAAGAAAAAAAGGAAAATGAGCTTAAAGCTAGAAAATAGAAGTACATTAATTATGCCACTACATAATTCTATCTAGAAGTTCATATTTCCTTTAAAGTCTTGTTAATCAAGTGATCCAAACATAATAGTAAGATATGAGTCATGAATAACCTCCATAAAATGAAATCCAGTTACACTCTTTGATGCATAAGTTTGCAAAAAGCAAGTGATGACAGTTGGTAAATGTAAATGGAAAAATAACCTCACATTTAGATTCAGTTTAGCATTCTCTGCGCTGGGTTAGGAACTGGCTAGAGGGCCAGGCCCAGAGAGTGGTGGTGAATGGTGCCACATCCGGCTGGAGGCCAGTCACCAGTGGCGTCCCCCAGGGATCAGTGCTGGGCCCCATCCTCTTCAATGTCTTCATTGACGATCTGGATGAGCGAATTGAGACAGTCATCAGCAAATTTGCAGATGACACCAAGTCGGGAGCAGATGTTGGTCAGTTAGAGGGTTGAAGGGCCCTGCAGAGGGACCTTGACTGACTGGACAGATGGGCGGAGTCCAACGGGATGGCATTCAGCAAGTCCAAGTGCCAGGTACTGCACTTTGGCCACAACAACCCCATGCACAGCTACAGGCTGGGGTCGGAGTGGCTGGAGAGCTGCCAAACAGAGACGGACCTGGGGGTGCTGATCGACAGCTGCCTGAACATGAGCCAGCAGTGTGCCCAGGTGGCCAGGAAGACCAACACCATCCTGGCCTGCATTAGGAATAGTGTGGCCAGCAGGAACAGGGAGGTCATTGTGCCCCTGGACTCTGCATTGGTTAGGCCACACCTTGAGTACTGTGTCCAGTTCTGGGCCCCTCAGTTTAAGAAGGACATTGAGACACTTGAACGTGTCCAGAGAAGGGCAACAAGGCTGGTGTGAGGCCTTGAGCACAAGCCCTATGAGGAGAGGCTGAGGGAGCTGGGTTTGTTCAGCCTGGAGAAGAGGAGGCTCAGGGACAACTTCATTGCTCTCTACAGCTACCTGAAGGGTGGTTGTAGCCAGGAAGGGGTTGGCCTCTTCTCTCTAGCAATCAGCACCAGAACAAGAGGACACAGTCTCAAGCTGCACCAGGGGAAGTTTAGGCTCGAGGTGAGGAGAAAGTTCTTCACCGAGAGAGTCATTCGCCATTGGAATGGGCTGCCTGGGGGGGTGGTGGAGGCTCCATCCCTGGAGGTGTTCAAGAGGGGATTGGACATGGCACTTGGTGCCATGGTCTAGTCATGGGGTCTGTGGTGACAGGTTGGACTCGATGATCTTCGAGGTCTCTTCCAACCTTGGCGATACTGTGATACTGTGATACTGTATAGTAGAAGACCAGTTAATAGCTATTTTTTATTAAATTACTATAGTAGGACTATTATTTCTGGCTATCACGATTTACTAGTGAAGAATTTTAGTCAGTTCATCAGAAAATTCACTGAGATAGTTAATATAATTATAAGATGTGTATGTCAGATGGCTGTGTTGGCATTGTTTCTCTGTTGCTTTTTACTTTTTAGCCTACTTGTGTTCCTATCTGTGACTCCTTATCATTTTTCCCAGTAGATCTGTACCTCAGCCACTGAGTATGGGATTTTGGACCACACATATGGGACCCTCTCTGTGCACTAGTTTTCTATTTGCCAGTAGAAAAGAGCATTCAGGGACACAGATGGGTATAAGTAAGAAGAGGGGTGACAAGTAGAATTCCCTTGAAGCACATATTGTGATCAGTTACTATCTGGGACAAGGCTATGACACTGTATTAATGAAGTGTGAATAACTAAAACCTCTCTGATTCTATTCACTTTGTGTATGACCCTGGATATGACAGAGGAGTAGCACAGCAGCACCAGTAGCTACTCTTATTAAAAATTCAGTATCCACACCAACAGCATAAGATGCAGCAGCTGTGATTTATGCCTGGTCTCGAATGCCTGCTCTGAGGACCACTAACGCTGTTCATAATAAACAGGCCTTAAGTGAAAGGTCTTCCATATGGGGACCACAATGTAGGGCTTTTTCCCCAGTCCCAGCTATTTCCTCGAAGCAGTAAGCAGCAGAGTCTCCGAGTAGGACTCTTCAAGCCCAACAGATACTGGGGTTTGGTAGAGAGTGGGGCTGCTACTGCCTGCTTGTTCTGGATGATGAGAAAGGCTGTCAAATATAGCCCATGACAATGTAGCTGGTAGCTTAAATCAAAGACATGCCCGGGAAGTGCCTCTGGCAGCCCTGGAAATGGAAATTGGGGCATATGAGACCATCAAGCAAAGCCTTTTATGCCCAGGTAAACAAACGGGCAGCAACAATGAACAGCAACAGTTCCACCACCAGCCCTGCTTCTGCCCTGGCACAACAGCTACATTTGGTGCCAGGTCCAGCTTTAGAGAAACAGGCTGTGCACCCTGGGCTCTCAGGGCTTCGTAATAGGAGGGAAATTTGGCTAAGCTGTGGAGAAGCAGAAATAAAAGTCTGAAATTGCTCTAGACGTTGATGTAGGCAATAATTTGGTTCGGGGAACATCTCTAATGACAGCTGAGGCACACACACAAACAGAGCCTGGTGGAGAAAGAATTTTGCTCTTTAACTTACACCCAGCAAGTCTGTGTGAGTTTTTCTCCAGTTCTATGCTTAAAGCCATGAATAACATCTTTAACTAGAAAGTCAATGGTTCTTCAAAGTCCCAGACAAATTTATTGAACAGTGAATCCTCATTTGATTATTCGTTTTAGGTCAAAGTACCTCTTTTCCCAGTATGCAGCTCTAGCACTGTAATTTGTTTAAGACCAAGAAGAGAGGCCATTAGCAAGCTCCTTTGGGCTGTGCCTCCAAAATTTCTGAGAAAAACATAGGGATCCCAAAGTGGGCTTTCACAAATTATCCTGCACAGTGACTTCATTCTCTGTATTTAGGGGTGAAGAATGAGTAAAACTACCAACAGGCACACACTGATCAGCTCTCTCATTTGGTATTCTTCAGTAATGCACTGAATAGATCAATGGAGTTTTTAAAAAAAAAAAAAAAAAATTTAAAAATCTACCTACTACCATAAGAAAGCCAGAAGGCAAAAAACACATGTTATAATTTAGGGTGGTGTTCTCATACTTAAAGCAAAATAGTTTAGATACCTGTTATTGCATGCAGACCTTAAAATTTTGATAGTATTATTTACACCTTTCAATACTCTGCAAAGGGATGGTGAGAAGCGGACCTCTAGTGGTTAAAATGGGCATTTCTTCAAATCCTTTCTGCCCCAAGTCACTCTGTTTCTATTCTGTGTTCAGGGTACACAAATTCGGACGTGTGGCCCACACAAGGGTGATTATGGAAGTGTAGAGACGTTGGTACCAATATTTATAAACCAATAGACTGAATTTGCAACAAAGATCTTCCACTGCACAGCGCTGTGCAACAAGCCGTCTTCATTCAGAGTACAGAAGCAACTGCAAAACCTCTCCTAAAAAAAAAAAAAAAGGAGGGAAATAGGGAAGTCCAGAAATTATCCATGTAGCCTCATGTATCCTAGCAAGGATTAGCAAGAATTCTGGCTAAGTATTCCTGCATTTGAAATGGGGAACTGGCTGTAGAATTTGGTCATCTCTGTTCTCAGAAGAGGAAAGCTTGCTTTGAAGTCTGGGCATCAGGACATCTAACTCTGTCCACGATGATATATAGCCCTGTGCAAAATAGTAAATCTCTCTGTGCCTGGCCTAGTTATACATGTGCAAAGCAGGATTAGCAAACTGACTGAATCTCTCCATGTTTTCTGTCATTTTAAATCTCTCCTGTTCTTGGGATAATGCTAATGAAAGGAAGCTGCTTTATTTTCTAATTAATGCTTTCTGAGTCTCACAGATTGAGAGAAAATCTAGAGGTGAATGAACCTTAGAGATAAAAAAAAAGAGAGAGAGAGAGAAACACACACAAAAAGAACCTGCTAATTTACTAATTTTAAAAAAAATCTCTAGTCCAATCTTCTTTTTTTATATCTTTTTTTAATTTGGTGAGCCTGACTCATTAGTTTTGTTTTATCACTTGAGACTGAAAAGAGCTTGCAATAGCAATAACATGACCATTCTAAAACTCTTTCTTGGCATTGTTAAGTTTATTTGTCAAACCTGTGGATAGAGACAGCTTCTTACAGTGCAACCAGACCTTCCCTTGTATTGTGATGTAATTTTGGCTGCCAAGTTCAGGGTAAGTCTCAGCCATAATTCTCTAAGCTCTGCTGCTCAACTTCTACATAAAAAGAAACAGTTACTCCATGAAATTAAGTTTTCCTCTAAAAAAAAAAAACTTTAAAAAATATTTTTAAAATAATAATAAAAAAGAATATGCCCTCACATTGAGTATCAAGTCTACCTATTTCACTATTATCTGATATTAAAAGTTATTCACTTTTCAAGTGGGTTTGGTTTTCATTTTGGCTTTCTTGCACTGGGTCTTGAAAATCTTTCACAGATAGTATCAGCAATAAGAAGAAACCAGGCTTCTTGGTTGTTCATCTGTAATGTGTTCTGTTTTTTCTGTTACTAGCAGAAAAACACCAAAACCTCCAGGCAGCCAGTATAACCATAGGAGTCAAGTCAAATTAGAATTATTGATTACCATCATCAGCAGTTTCTTGGGTTGTTTGTTGGTTGTTTTTTTTTTAGATTCACAGAATCACAGTGTAGCTGAGGTTGGCAAGGACCTGTGGAGGTCATCTGGCCCAAACACATATTCCAGCAAGCTGCCTAGGACCATAATTATTTACTGTTTCCCCAGAATGGAGATTGCAGCAGCTCTATAGGTAACCTATGCCAGCGCTCCATCATCCTCACAGTACAGAAGTGTTTCCTAGTGCAACTTCCCGTGCTCTGGTTTGTAACTGTTGCCTCTGGTCCTGTTACTGAGCACCACTGCAAAGAACCCGGCTCCCTCGTTTTTTGCATCCTGCCTTCACGTTTTCATATGCATAGCTGAGATCCCCCACCCTGAATCTTCTCCAGGCTGAAAAATCCCAGATTCCTCAGCCTTTCCTCATGTGTTTTAGCAAAATGCAAGCGCTGTTTGCTAAAAATAACTGAACATGACATGTTTTTTTCCAGCAGTGGGCAACACTGAACACCAGAGCTCAACAGATCTCTGCTGCTTTAACTGCATGGCATCAGCTTCGGTTTTAAACAACTACGTTATCAGCTTCTCTATTTTATATGATCTGAAAATGAGCAAAATTTTGCTGACTAACAATATTTTTAAAGAACCCCAAAAGAAGTATATTTGGTAAAACAGAGCAAGTATCTGTCAATATGAACCCCAGCAACTCACAGCATCACTAAGGAAGGGTGCTGGACATTGTCACCATCTTGGCAGGACCTGACCTCACTCCCTCATGCACCCAAAACCCATGGCCAGCCAGCTGGCTACTCAGGAAAGCCGAGGGTGATGCTAATCAAAGACGGGCTTTTGTTTTGTCATCAATAAAGACATGATGTCCAAGCAGAGGGGCGTCCAGGGCCGTGGGTGCCAGGCGTGGTACACAGTGCGTAGTACCCAGTGCTCGGGACACGGTGCTTTGCTCCCCGCCAGGTAGCTGCCCCCTGCCAGCCCCACCGGGTGTGAGGGCACCTTTGTCTTACTTCTCAGGCGCCCATGGCCCGAAGAAAAGCTGAGATCTGCTCCTTCTGGCACCTGCTCTCCTTTCTGCCGCGGGGTCTGCCCGCGGTGTCGGCGCGCTGTGGGCAGGCGGGAGGAGTCGCCCTCGCTCCAGCCGGCGCTGCTCTGCGCGCCTCAGGCTACCTGCGGCCGAGGAACTGCACAGCAGTGACTTCAACAGCAACTGCTCACAAGATGTCACCCGCGGATTACACTCTCGAAGATCTGCTGAACATAGCTCATGGAATGGTATTTGCAACCCGTGGAAATCCTTCCACCAGAGCCGCGTTTTGTCTGACAGCTATGGCTGGTCAGGTCACCTATGTCTCACAATAAAGCAAGAATAAGCATATGCTGAGTGTACCTTAAAAATCCAATTGTAATAACTTTCTGAAATTAATATTAATTACAGACCTTTTTCTTTTATTCTTAATTTAGCATCTGCATACAAAGTGGGCAAAGTAGGATAGATTTTACATACCTGAGGAGGTGCATATAAAGTCCCTAAATTTCAGAGAGCAAAGATTATGATGAGGATAACTCTTGCAACCACCTATAGAAAGCATTACTTTTGAAAGTTGAAAGCAGCTAAGACTTAGGAAGCACGGGACTGACCATGATTTGGAACAAAAGGACAAGGAACATCTGTGCAACAAATAAGACATCAGACATCAGCCTGGTTTATACTATATCCTACTATCACAATTTAGAATTCGATGCAGTTAGCGCTCCAGAACCTGAAACCCTGTCAATGCTGTAATGAGGTGCATTAGGGTTATTGTTACTTTTCATGATACTTCTTCTTCAATCATTTCTGTTCATATCATACACAAAAATAATTTGAAAGTACTGTTTGCAAATTCAACAGCCTAAATGTGGATTAAATTATTGCATATCACAGTATCACTAAAGTTGGAAGAGACCTCGAAGATCATTGAGTCCAACCTGTCACCACAGACCTCATGACTAGATCATGGCACCAAGTGCCACATCCAATCCCCTCTTGAACAACTCCAGGGACGGTGCCTCCACCACCTCCCTGGGCAGCCCATTCCAATGGCGAACGACTCTCTTGGTGAAGAACTTTCTCCTCACCTCGAGCCTAAACTTCCCCTGGTGCAGCTTGAGGACCTAAATGGTTGTTCTGTCTTATAAGATCAGACAGTGTTTAGCACGGTCCTGACAATTTTCTGACTCATCCATTACAGACAGAAAGTGGTTAATAGCATCCCATTTGCAGTCAGACAGTCTCAGATACCAGCAATTAGATGTTATCATTGCATTTGTGCTTGTAAAATGTCTGAAGGATCTTATGATTTCATTCATTTGCAGACTTGTAAGTCTGGGTAAAATTGCACTAGACTAGAAGCTGAATAAATATTTGTCATTTTACAGAACAGTTGGATGATGAGAATAATAATAGTAATAATTAATAAAGCTAAAGGTTTTACACATTGCTCCTTTTCCCAACATCAAAACCCAGGAGAAAAACATATGCAACACTTGAAGTGTAGGAAGAAAAAATAAATTTCACATTTTACAACTTCCACACTCTCCCTTCTGCAATGGACACGCTCCCTTGGGTCTTCCCACTCTTCCTTCCACCTCTGCTTGCACCAGTTCCCTCAGTACACAAAGAGGTGCTCAGCCACCTCTTCTGGGGGTCACCATGCTCTTCCTGGAGTCACTCCACTCCCTAGAGAATCACTGCAGTAATCTTCCGCCTGATTTCCTTGGTAAACTCGTCCTCTGCACAGCTGGCTGAGACATTGTAAATGCTCCACTTGCAAGATACAGACCTTAAATCAGCATTCAGGAAATTGAGAATTAAGTTTGTGGCGTGGCCATTAGAAGAAACCAAGCAAACAAAAAAACTGAAAAACAACCAACAAAAAAGCCACCCAAAACCCAAGGGGGAAAAAAGCTTTTTATATGAACAACGTGAAGACTTGTGTTTTACTTTCTCATTCAGGACTCTCAGGCAGCAGAACAGAAACAAAGCACTTTAGTTTCTAGTTTTGCAGACCTGAGGCCACCATTTGACAGTGTAAGCCCTGTGGGCATGACAAAACATGGCCTGGCTCCTGCACGTAGTATATCTCAGAGGCTGCACACAGGCTGTGTGCAGGTCCTACTGAACATCTCTGACTTATGGCCTATACCACAAAATAATGCAGTAACTTACTTCAAATTTTCATATTATTATTTCACAAAGAAAGCTCCACAAGTCTGTGAGGAATCACCATTAATTCTTCAGCTTATTTGCTGCCACAGCAAAAGGTGTAATGCTTTTGCAACGCATTCCCAGTGCAAAAGGAAATAAAACTCACAATAATTTGGGGTATTTTCAGGGATGTGTGTGATCTTGCAAAGCCCCTTGCATTGCTGAGCAGCAGGAGAGAGCTTGTGGTGCTTCTGCCACAGTCCTAGACAGTGCTGGCCATGAGGGAGATGTTGAGGGAGAAGAACCTGTATGGCTGTGCTGCAGGGGCCCCACAAGCCTGCACTACAGAGTCCCCTGATGACAAAAGAAAAAGCAAGAGCAAATTTCTCAGTCACTCATCTAACAATGTCTGCAGCTGACAATATAAAATGGATATTGCATGTGCACAGACTGTCTTTGCGTGTTGGGTAGGTTTTGGGACATCACATGGGAATGTATGAGATGCTGAGTTTATTTTAGGCAACCCGAGGCTGGAAGTCTGATCTCTTGTGTCACTTAAGGAGCAGTGCCCACAATCTCTCAAATGCAAGAGACTTCATGGAATGTTTCAACTCATGTTCTTATAATGCGTTCAGATAATTTTGTTTAACTGGTAGACAGTCCAAGGAGATGTACTAAACTTGATAAGAGCCTGACTTAACCATTTTGTGTCTGCTTGGGCCAGCTCAAAACAAGAAAAATATGCATATGACCAAGAGAAAAACATAGCTTCTGAGGAAGACATACAGAACCAAACCACAGTGTTCATCTTATTATGATACAGAAAAAGGCAAATAAAAAGTAACCTACTAGCAGCTTCAGCTGAACTTTGAGACATAACAGGAGAGGGGTTTTAGCTTTGATTTTTAATCTGCTGTTGCTCTTGAAACTACAGCAGGAATAACATCATGGGAATAAACAAATTACTTTCCTAACCCAATTTAAAACAGTTTGGGCTGACTCACACAGTCTAGAGAATAATATTTAACATATACTAGCAGCTGTGTAGTTCTAAATACACAAAACACACCCTTGCATGTGGAGTAGTGGGAAGTAGGACCTAACTGAACTAGTTTTCTGCTTAATGCACGAGACCAGACAAGCTTGAATATCGAAACACAATGCCTTGTATCTCTGAGGAACGTACTTGATGCAGGCATGATGCAGGCAGTCTATATGCAATTAGGCTTACTCAGAGTTCCCCAGTTCTTCTAGGAACCACAGCGCTCTGCAACTTTTGGCCTCCACGGTGGCCTATATTTTATTTTATTTTAAGATTTGCCATCTGATAGCTATGAAATACACATTTCAGTGATAAACAGCCTAGCTCAGCATATTTAACTGACTTGTTCTCACCACATCTTTGTGTTATCCCAAGTTGTGCCCTACATTTCACATGCAATAAATTCAGTTTTCATTTTAGAGAAAGACCCTTTTGAAGGGTACCAAACATACAGCAAACCTTTCTCAAGTTCAGCTGCAAAATATTGTCAGTGGACAATAGTTCCCCATGTACAGCTCTTTTACACTCCTTGGTTTCCTAGTTCTTCATTCATTCAGCAGGGGGCTGCAGTTATTTTGTAGAATGCCAATTACTATCAGTTTTTAACTATCTTGTGGTGGTGGCTAAGACTCTTCACTCTGCCAGTTGCATCCTGTGTCAGCCGCTCCATTCCCTCCTGTGATGGATCTCAGGCTCAAGAGCATTCAGTGCCCCATTCATCCCATTTACTCTTTTAAAAGATTGGCTCTCCTCCAACCCTTTTCAATTTCTTCACTGCTCCATTTTTTATTTTTCTTTGTGTTGACATTAATGGTTCAGAGAGCTCTATGGACAGTTCCTGGAAGTTATCCAACCCTGCAGACTTTTAAATGTTTAACTTTAATATCTGCCATTTAATGTCCTCCCTAGTCACTCACTAATGGAGTGACTAAAGGTAATCATCACCATATTCTTATAGCTTTCACACATCCATTGAAGACTAAAATGTTGTGGTTTTTTTTTCACAGAGAAGCTATTTCAGATCCCTTGTTTCCATTGGTGATGCTTCCCACCAGATGCCTGAGGAAGCATGGCTGAGGAAGGCAGGGGTGAGGACATGCCAAATCCCTTAGGAGAGAAACCCTCAAGCTTCAAACTGACTTACTTCACTTTTTTCTTGTGCTGTTTCCTCCATCCCCTTTTCTTGCTGCAGGGCCTCCACATTATCCAAGGAGGGATGCGCACATGCCCCCACCTCTGCTGACCTGCTTTTGCCATTAACACCAGAGAGCAAGTCATTATTCTTGCAGATCTTATGATTCTCAACTGTGGATGGGATTTTTACCATTACGGTGTTATCTCTCCAGAAGCCCACTCATGGATCCAGGAAACATTGCACTGGTTTGGATTATGAGGGGTAGTGTGGTCCTCGTCCCAAACAGGAGCAGCAGACCCCAGCTGGGTCTTTTCAGGCAGCCTCCTCGACATTGTGCCCTGCATCCAAGAGGAGAAAGGAACTCTTCAAGTCTCACCTTATTGCAAATATATTTGTAAGCATGGTCAAAAGTGATCTGAGGACAGCGAGGGATAATATCAGAAGACTACCAGAAAGCAGCAGGTCAAAACTGCACGACACACAGCCTGAAGCTGCATTTGATACTTCTTCCTCCTTTCTTGCATATCTGGGGTCTCGACTACTTCCCTCCAAACAGCAATCCTCCAAAACATCATCTTTTTAAACAGATTAACTTGGATTAGACAGAGGCTGAAAGCCAGGCCCTCAAATCTACCTTGGATTCTGCCACCAAGATGTAGACACACTTTGAAAAAGACTATTGGAAACAAGTAGATTTCTATCTGAAGATGATTCCACAACAAAGATGCTTATTTTTGCAAGCTATAAAGAAATACTATTGTCCTCAGGCACTAAGTAACTAATATCTCTGGCTTTGCATAGTGGTTTTCATCATTGGATATAAATGACCTTAACAAAGGAGGCAAGCATCATCATTATTGCTATTTTACACAGGGATTGTAGTACAGAGAGACTAAGAGGCTTAGGATCACACATTTGGCAAGAGACAGAGTCAGTAATGTAATTTCCAGTCAGATGTTCTGACCACTAACCTACTTACAGAAGTAACACTTCTTTACAGATACTTGTCTCCTGGTTGACAGTTCAAGGCCACACAAGTGAGTCACCAACAAACAGAGGAAATCAGTAGGGGTTTTAATGCAGTCAAATTTTTACTGTCTCTGTGCAAAAGTCTATGAGAACTGTGTTCTTGCACCGAGTCTAACAGAGAGAGGATTTAAACATTCATTACAGTTGCCCTGGAGATCTACAGATTTTACAATAGTGTCTGACTATCCATCTAATTCAGCTTACTTTTGAAACTCTGCCTAGAGAGGTTGTGGAGTGTTGTTTCCTGGAGACTCAAGGTCCATCTGGATGCATTCCTGTGTAGCCTGCCTTAGGTGATCCTTTGGCAGGGGTTGGACTCAATGAACTCTGTAGGTCTCTTCCAACGCCTACCATTCCATGATTCTACTACCCCATGAAACAGAGATAAGCTTTTACTGTTAGTTATGCTAACTACAGGCCTGCTGATACACCTTTTCAAAGCTGTTTGTAGCAGGGACATGGACAGGCTGCAGAAGTGGGCTGAAGAGAATCTAATGAAGTTCAAATAACTGCAAAGTCCTGCACCAAGGGCAAACCTCGGTATCAGTACTTGCTCAGGTATGAAATTAGAGCAGCCCCACAGAAAAGGATGTGGATGAATGGATAAAAAGCTGGGCATGAGGCAAAAATGCACACTTGTATCCCAGAAGGCAAATCACGTCCTGGGCTGCATATAAAGAAGTGTGGCCAGCACATTGAGGGACGTGATTCTGTCACTCTAGTCTATTCTGGTGAGACCTGATCTGGTGGCAATCACACAGCACCTGCAGGATGGCCAAGTGATCAGGCCCAGCCAACATGGATTTAGGAGAAGAAGGTCCTGCCTGACCAACCTGATCTCCTTCTATGATCAGGTGACCTGCCTCGGGGATGTGGGGAAGGCTGTGGATGTAGTCTACCTGGACTTCAGCAAGGCCTTAGATACCATCCCCCACAGCAAACTCCTGGCCAAGCTGGCAGCCCATGGCCTGGACAGGAGCACTCTGTGCTGGGTTAAAAACTGGCTGGAGGGCCAAGCCCAGAGAGTGGTGGTGAATGGTGCCACATCCAGCTGGCAGCCAGTCACTAGTGGTGTGCCCCAAGGATCAGTGCTGGGCTCAATCCTATTCAATATCTTTATTGATGATCTGGAAAAGGGGATTGAGTCCACCATCAGCAAGTTTGCAGACAACACCAAGTTGGGAGCAGGTGTTGATCTGTCAGAGGGCTGGAGAGCTCTGCAGAGGGACCTTGACAGGCTGGACAGATGGGCAGAGTCCAAAATGATGGCATGCAACAAATCCAAGTGCCAGGTGCTGCACTTTGGTCACAACAACTCCATGCAGTGCTACAGGCTGGGGTCAGAGTGGCTGGAGAGCAGCCAGGCAGGAAGGGACGTGGGGGTATTGGTTGACAGCTGCCTGAACATGAGCCAGCAGTGTGCCCAGGTGGCCAAGAAGGCCAACACCATCCTGGCCTGCATTAGGAATAGTGTGGCCAGCAGGAACAGGGAGGTCATTGTGCCTCTGTACTCTGCATTGGTTAGGCCACACCTTGAGTCCTGTGTCCAGTTCTGTGCCCCTCAATTTAAGGAGGACATTGAGACACTTGAACGTGTCCAGAGAAGGGAAACAAGGCTGGTGAGAGGCCTTGAGCACAAGCCCTATGAGGAGAGGCTGAGGGAGCTGGGGTTGCTTAGCCTGGAGAAGAGGAGGCTCAGGGGAGACCTCATTGCTCTCTACAACTACCTGAAGGGAGGTTGTAGCCAGGTGGAGGTTGGTCTCTTCTCCCAGGCAACCAGCACCAGAACAAGAGGACAAAGTCTCAAGCTGTGCCGGGGGAAGTTTAGGCTTGAGGTGAGGAGAAAGTTCTTCACAGAGAGTTATTTGCCATTGGAATGGGCTGCCCAGGGAGGTGGTAGAGTCACCGTCCCTAGAGGTGTTCAACAGGGGATTGGACATGGCACCTGAAGCCATGGTTTACTTATGAGGTGTTGGGTGATAGGTTGGACTTGATGATCTCTGAGGTCTTTTCCAATCTTATTGATTCTATGATTCTATAACTCTATGACCTCATTGAACTGCCGTGTCCAGCTATGGGAACTACAACACAATAGAAACATGGACCTGCTGGAGCATGTCCAAAGAAGGGCCACAAAGGGCTGGAGCACCTCTCCTACAAAGACAGGCTGAGAGAGTTTGGGCTGTTCAGCCTGGAGAAAAGAAAGTTCAGGGGAGAGCTTCTAGTGGTTTTCAGTATCTGAAGGGGACCTCCAGGAAAGCTGAAGAAGGACCGTGTAGAAGGGCTTGTAGTGCTAGGACAAGGGACAACAGTTTTAAACTGGAGCAGAGTAGATTTAGGTTAGACATAGGGAGGAAGTTTTTTTACAATGACAGTGGTAAAATAGTGGAACAGGTTGCTCAGGGATATGGTTGAGATGCCATCCCTGGAGACATTCAAGATCAGATTTGGTATAGCCCTGGGCAGCCTGATCTATTTGGAAGTGTCCCTGCTCACTGCAGGGGGATTGGATGAGATAACGCTCGCAATACAAGGCAATCTGTGAATCTGAAAAATTGTAAGGTTACAGTATCACAGTATCACTAAGGTTGGAAGAGACCTCGAAGATCATCAAGTCCAACCTGTCACCACAGACCCCATGACTAGACCATGGCACCAAGTGCCACATCCAATCCCCTCTTGAACACCTCCAGGGACGGTGCCTCCACCACCTCCCCGGGCAGCCCATTCCAATGGCGAATGAGTCTCTCAGTGAAGAACTTTCTCCTCACCTCGAGCCTAAACTTCCCCTGGTGCAGCTTGAGACTGTGTCCCCTTGTTCTGGTGCTGGTTGCTAGAGAGAAGAGGCCAACCCCTTCCTGGCTACAATCACCTTTCAGGTAGTTGTAGAGAGCAATGAGGTCGCCCCTGAGCTCCTCTTCTCCAGGCTAAACAATCCCAGCTCCCTCAGCCTCTCCTCATAGGGCTTGTGCTCAAGGCCTCTCACCAGCCTTGTTCAAGTGTCTTGATGTCCTTCTTAAACTGAGGGGCCCAGAACTGGACACAGGACTCAAGGTGTGGCCTAACCAAAGCAGAGTCCAGGGGCACAATGACCTCCCTGTTCCTGCTGGCCACACTATTCCTAATGCAGGCCAGGATGCTGTTGGCCTTCTTGGTCACCTGGGCACACTGCTGGCTCATGTTCAGGCGGCTGTCGATCAGCACCCCCAGGTCCCTCTCTGAGAGCTCTCCAGCCACTCCAATCCCAGCCTGTAGCTCTGCATGGGGTTGTTGTGGCCAAAGTGCAGCACCTGGCACTTGGATTGGGTCTGACAAGCTCATAGCAGCATGTTGCTAACATACAGTATGGAGGGGGCTGATGATGGTAAAATGCATTCACTTTCACAGAGTGGTCTGATGAGTGAACACTTCCTGTGCATGATATGAGATGTTAAATACAAAACCAAGATATGGAGCTGCCTGGTTCCCTTGACAGTAGGCTACTGTTATGTCCCCTCTTGAATTCCCTCCCTCTCATTCTTGTTTGGTTTAGACATTGATGTCAAAAGGATTTTGGTACACTAAATCACATTTTCATCCAAGACAGTCATTTCCTTACAAGAGCCAAAAGTGGAGTAAAGAGAGGGGGAAAACTGCTGCCAGTAGAGAAGCTACAACCCTGTATACCTGGACATTTTCTGGGGAGGTACTGCAGCCTGCTTTTGACTTTGAAGCTGAAGACTGTTCTTCCACTGTATCCAATTGTTCCTATGTAGATAGCAGGGGTGCCTCAGAAAGCCTGTCTGCTGATAAATCCCATGAAATGCCTGGGATGTCAGCTGAATACAGAACTGCAGAGGCTAATTTTACAGAAGCAGGGCATTCAGTAATTATAAATAATACAGGATTAGCTACATATATTTCCTTCAGAACATGAAAAGGATATGGTCTAGAGGCAAGAAGGAGAGGAGAAATCAAATTTCACAAACAGGCCTTGCATTTTACAAGGCAGCAATCATTCCAGTTATGGGCCTTGCCATATTTAATAAGTAAAATGAAAGAGACTTGTTTAGTGAGACTGAACAGCAGTACTCTCAAATAATTATGCAGTGCTCCTGCAGCCAGAAGGATGTGTTTTAACTTGTACTTTTGCCTCTCTCACACAGCATGTTGGTGCACTTTTGTCTTGACAAGCTGTCTTGCTTCATTGTCTTGGAGCCAAAGCAATGCATAGTGCAAGCAGGTTCAATTCCAGATCAGCCATTGCGGATGGATTTGGCATCCAGCAACCAAAATTCTTCTTTTCTCAGGTCTGCTCTTGCACAGCCGTGAGCACCAGCTTCCTAGTGATTGCAATGCAAGCTTAAAATCCTCAGCTTTTTTTAGGATTAGGCTTGAAATAATTAATATGATCTTGAAACCACTAACCCAACCTGATGAGTAGGCTTCCTTCTCCTGATTTCAGGCTTGGATATTAACTTTTTGCTGATGAACAGATTATTGACTATGTTAGCAAGGAGTTCTGCAATCCTGCATATACAAACAAACCAGTAATGCTTTTGAGAGACATAATTAAAGGTTGCCACTACTGTTATAAACTAAAAATCTTTGCATTTTAGACATAAATGAATTAAGTATATAATAATATGTTTTATTATAGGAAAGGCTGTAGAAAAGGTTTTATTATAGGAAAGGTTTACTGTAATACGGTAAGATAATACTGTAATATTGGGTGAAATCAACTTCTGGCAGTGCTTGCATCCATTCACTAGTCTAAAATGCCAAGCTATCTTTCCCAAGGCATTTGCTGACTTCATTTCTGCCAACTGCACGGAAATGGCAGTGTGATAATGTACCTGCAATAGAAAAACAGCATGCTTGCAGTATGCTAAGCACATTTTGAACTCATGTGGATGACTGCTTTCCTGAGAGAAGATCTGACACCTCATACGAAGTGAGGAAACAAGCAGGTATACTGCTAAGTGCTTTGCTTTGGTGTAAAGATTTATTTATTTATTTATTACTACTACTGTGTAACTTCCATAGTTTTCATGCCATTTTTTGGCATACTGTGCTCATATATGTGTATCTATATCTGCATCTATACAGATATCTAAAATTCATATGTCACTGTATGCCTAATAAATATATCAGAAACAGGTTGGAATCCTTGAGATCTTCAATTACTTTTTTTTTTTCTCTGCATTATAAGCCTTTCATGAGTGATCACTTAGCACTGGCATCAAGTAAAAGCATGCCTGATCACTTGCTCCAGTTCCATCCCTTATCCACAGCAGGTCAGGCCCTACCCACTAAACATCATTGTCAGGTGTTTGAGGCCGTGTCTCCTTCCAAGAGGCTGTGGCCCCTTTTACTGAGATTACGCAGTACTGCAGGGAAGGCTGCTGAACTTTTCACCTCTTTGGTCACCCATTTTCACAAATCACAGCCCTTTTGCATCTTGCATAACGATGGACCTGACCAAGGGGCTTGCTTCCAGCATCAGGGAAAATAAGAAGATAAATCAATATTCTAATGGTTAAAAGAGTCTTCAAAGGCCAGACACTCAGCTGCTAAAAATCAATGCAGCAGTATTCACTACAGGAAATCTTACTTAGCTTCAGGATCTGGCCCGAAAACAATTCAGATCATAGAACTGCAGCAACGAGATGGAAAATAGTGTTTAGATCATCTCCTCTCTCCCTCAGGGCAGGGCCATCAGGCCATACAGAGTGCTTTGTGCTGCGGTCAGTAAAACTGTAGCTGGTTCAGAGCTACTCAGGCTTTCCACTTCTATTATCATAGTGCTTCTGTACTTTGACAAATTAATTTAGAGTGAATAAGTTATGCCTGGGATATTTTAAGGAACATAGATCCAAATCCTCTATTTACTGAATTCAAGCAGAGCTAGCCTAGAAGGAAACAGCTGCAATGCCTCATTTCCCATTGCTCCTCTCTGGTGATCTGCTCAGGACCCAACCCAAGCAGAGCATCATCTCCAGGTGAAGCACTATTAGAAGAGTAGCAAAAATCATTCATGATTGACTGGGCTAAAAATGGTTTGCTCGATGTGTTAGGGGTCTAAGTGTGCTACAATATGCCCTGGCTCCTTACACATTTCATGAGGAAGACAAAAGATGTGTTGTATCCTCAAGAAAATAACAGAACCGTCCCTGGTAAGTTCACATTATCAATTCTCGTAGCTCAAGCCTTGCCTCTCTTTCCAGTTTGGACTTCAAACTATGCTGTCTGATGCCATCTGGTGAATCCACAGGGGATGAGTAAACAATACCAAACTTATTTCCCTGTGTACCAAAGGAACTTGGCATGTATTCACATTCCCTTGGAGCTAAATCATTATTATTCTGATTGCTAACTCAGATTCCACTAAAAACAGAAGGAAAGGATGGGAAGTGATAAAGAGACCTCCTTTTGCAGCATTGACACAGTGGAGATCACAGAGACAAGGTGCAATAATAAAAACTATATGATAGGGGCTGCTCTTTTGATGTGCCAGTGAATCACAAGCTTGATTTAAGCAAATAGGTCTGCATCTGCTCTGCAGATAAGCAAAGGGAGAAGAGTGTGGGTGAAAATTTTACTAATTTTTAATAAGGGTGGGCAGCCTGAGGTACATTTTTGTCCTCAGTTCAATTGTCACGTAGTAAGGAAAAAATAAAATGAAACAGATGAACTTTAAAATTAGGTTCAGTAGATGTAGAAATTTATAAAGCTGGGGGTCTTTTATATAACATATACCATATAGTCAAATTATTTTAATTTGTAACCAGATCTCTGAGAACATACATTTTTAACTCTACCAAAACTGTGCAATAAATTTATAGTGAGAGAGAGTTTTGGCTTTGCAGAGCCCTAATAGTGCATAAAGACAGGCATGTATGTGGGCATGTGACTGGGCAGTTGTAGAGTTTTTTTAGCATGTAACACAGAGCACAGGCATTGATTGGGTCACAGTTATGAAAGAGGTAATGGACAGAAATGAGTTCTTTATATACCATACACATTTTCAGGTGAGGTCACGTCTGATTTTTAGCCTCTCTGTGGTTTAAGCCATTAGTGCAGTGCTCAGGGCTGAGGTTCTCTTCTAGTGCTAGCTGCAGACTTCCTGAGCATTTTGGCAGGTCATCTGGCTCATGCACCTCATTTCCTGTCCATACTAATTACATCTCCTTAACAGACCCATCAAGGCTGGCAAGTCGAGAACAGTAGCTCCAGCATGCCCCCCCCCTATTTCCTCCCCAGCAAAGCCAGCACATCTCAGACATCTCAGGAATGTCTACACACAGAAGGGCTCTGCACCTGAGACAGACCCTGTGTAGGATACAGCCTGACAATTGCACACCATCAACCTTCCTCTCAGCGTGTGCAACGGCACTTCTTCAGAATGGCTGCCCAAAGCAGCAGATGACAGACTGCTGCTTAGCACAGTGGTCTGTTGTCAGAAGGAGAGGGGTTGTCAGACATGTCCTACTTAAGGGATGATGAAAGCACCATCTTTAGATGCAGGGACTATATGAGTCATTTTGGCAGATGTAGAACGAAGCAAGAATAATGTTCTTTCAACTTATTGCTGCATCATGGAGAAATGTAGAGGGGGAAAAATTAAAAGGAAAAGGTGACAGTGTCCATGTAGGGTCCATGCAACCATCTACAGGAATACTTTGGGCAGAAAGGACAACTTGTGTCATCCTGGAGAGCAAACTCCAGTCAGTTGTGGGAACAGTGAGTAAACTGTTGGGAAAGGGATATTTCCCCAGTGTACAAAAAGAAAGTACTTAGAATGTGGGACCTTTCCAGCTATCCCATAAGATAACAATAATAACATGGATGGGAAATTAAAAAAAAACAAAAAAAAAAAAAAAAAAAAAAAACATAAATTTAAAAATAATTTTTAAAAGGAGCATTTGAAAGCAGGAATGAATAATGTCCCTTAAAGAACAGACAGCAGGGCCATCATCCAGGATGGACCAAAAAAAGGGGATGTGCTCAATTACCCAACCAGCAGATACCAGAGACAGGAAAAAGCACTCCCCCACCCCTCCTTCCAGCACCCACTTCTTCCTCAACTGGTGGTACAGAGGGAATCATTGAAGACAGGCCAGGTGTCTGGGCTCCCAGCTCTGATGAGAGGGGCCAGGATGAGGTTAGGTGCAGGCAAGGTTTTGACAACCTGTCCAGACAGGTCCTGTGAAGGGAGAGGAAAAGTTTTTTGTTTTCCCCTGATTTTTTGTTTTTAAACACCAACAGTGTTTCTCAGTGATTATAACCGAGTTTCCACTCATTAGGAGCAGTTAATACATATACTTGTGGATTCCTAACTCACCAGTAGAGGCAGAGGCTTCCTCAGCCGTAGGGTGTTTGGTTTGCACAATTTGGTTTAGGAGATCTTGGATTTTCCCAGGTTTTGTATACATTCAGTTTTATTGGTGGTTGCACTCAGCACTTCAAACTCTTCTTTGCTTTTGATATGTGTTTGTGGCTCTGTTCCCTGACATTCAAAGACCAGCTGTGAACACAAGGAACCTCTGAGATCAAAAAGCTTTCAGCTAACACACCAGCTAACAAGTGATTCAGCCCTGCCATAGACTTACTTTGACGGAGAAAAAAACACAACCTTTTTTTTCTTTTTATCACTTTTTCTTTTTCTTTTTCTTTTTCTTTTTCTTTTTCTTTTTCTTTTTCTTTTTCTTTTTCTTTTTCTTTTTCTTTTTCTTTTTCTTTTTCTTTTTCTTTTTCTTTTTCTTTTTCTTTTTCTTTTTCTTTTTTTCTTTTTCCCCGCTTCTTGATGGCCTTGTTTTTATAATGGCTTCTGCGATTGTTAAGAACTCATGTGTAAGACAGGCATGATTAATTTCAGGCTATGGACATCATTGCGACCTGTTAACATCTTCTTAAGCACAGCTATACTCAGTTATACTTGGGATTCACATCTGGTTATCTGTTAGGTTATATTTTACATTGTAATTACAGTTAAAACATTTAACTTATATTGAGTCGTCACATGTTGTAACACAATGCTTCCCACCCCTCCTCCCCAGCGTGACATTTATATCGTTGGGAAATTTTTTCTGTTATCTCCTCCAAAAAGAGGAGTTAACTGCAGTGTGCCCCGTGAGTTCAGACTCTACCTGAGAAATTTGGTAAATTAGTGCTAATTTGGTGCAGAATATGCACAACCATTAACCTAAAGTTCTAGGGTAGGCTGCCTTTTCACATGCAAGCAGACAAGCAACACTCAGCTCCAGATACACGCAAATGTCCTTTTAAAGCGGGGAGGACATTGCTGTTATCAGCTTCTCCTATTTTTTTCCCTTTTTTTCTTTTTCCTGAAAGTTAAGTACCGATGCTTACAAAAGCCATAGCCGCGGAAGACTTTTGGCCATCGGATTCCTTACAGCGTTATTGTCTAGTCTAAAGCTTCATTAAAATTCAACCTTTCAGTTCTACCTGATTATTCCAAAACCAGCCAGTGGGAGGTCTAAGCAGAACCGGGCAGGTGGTAATCCCTGTCACTACCATGTTTGTGTTTCCTTACTGCCTTTTTGAAAGTGGCCAAGAACAGAACCAGGAGCGGCAAAATTCAGAAAATTACAAATATAATAAAATATATTTTCTGGAAAACAAAACAATAAAAAAAGTAAACAAACAAAACAGCCGGGGGGGGGAGGGGACGGAGGGGATGGGACGGGACACGGACACGACACAAACCACACCAACCAAAAAACCAAACCAAACCAAAACACACAAACAGTAGAAGTGCCAACATTGAGACAATGCAGAAACTCACAGAGGAGATTCTGAGGGGCCTTCTAGGCAATTAACTCTCTGGAAGACAGTCCATAAAGTTTGATCTCTGTCAGAGATGGCCTTCTTGGAGAGAAAAAGTAAATCTTTCTACTCTTCTCCACCGACTACATATACCTCTGTATACACAGCCAGAACACAACAGCACAATGCAGTGCCCATCTGTCTTGGAGATGTTTCTTTTTAATTTTGGCTAAAATGTTTCACAAATTAAAGGGCACTTCACCAGGCTTACATAATGCCTCTGTAGAAATAAAAAGTTTCTGTGTTGAATCCTTGCTCAAAAAAAGAAAAAATGTGTACTATTTAAATGGTAGAAAAAGTTACTTTTTGCTACATCCTTACTTCATAAAAATAACAGTATTTTTTGTCTGCTGCAGCGTCTCCTCCTTTAACAAACTAAGCTTCATGTAGAAACCATTTTCCTCCTCTGTAACTGACACTGGACTCCACTAACCATGTAACAAATTAAAAATGCAATTATTTATTAATGAATAATCATATTCATTCATAAGAAACACAGTCATGGATCTCGTCTGCAAGGATTAAAGCATTTTTTGTCTGCTTACCACTTACTAGCAATTTGCTTAGTTAACCCAGTGAGGACTGAGAAGCCAGGCTGGGAGTTGCTGTGTTTACAGTGTATATGTAAGATGGAAGCCTGACACTGTATAAAGTAATGAAGTTGGAGTATGAATGCTTATTTTAAGTAAGAAAAGGGGATAAAGAATGCTCATAAATACATTAGGAGATAAACTATTTTAGTCTAGACCATAACAGACTATCAATAAAAAGAGATTTCTACAATGTTAATTCTGGTCCAAGCAGTAATTATAAGCATGCTGAGGACAATGAAATTATACAACATACTTTGTGCAAGCAAAAGTTGTTCTCACCATATTATGGTGCTGCATGGATAGTAAATCTTACAACATTACTGCTTTCTACCAAACCTGATCACACATCATCTCCCCCAGTTTGTCATCATGTTGGTTCATACCCAGAAGTTCCCAAAGGGGTAGCATAGTTATCATCAGGCATTGATTTTTGAGCTCTGTCTGCACTTTCCCACTATAATATTTCACTTGAGAAATGAAAATGTCGCTGAAAAGTGGCAGTGGGGTGACACACCAGATTCCTGGGAAAGGAACATTATAAAGCGTTTACTGCTGTCAGTGCCAATTCCATTCACAAGGCTGTAGTGCATGGGAAGATTTTCTGCATTACTAATGAATAACAGCTTCTAAAAGATGGTAAATTGGCTTGATAAGAAGCCACCCAAGCCCTTGCAGAGCAGGATGAGGGCACCCAGGAATGCATAAACAGGGCAGCTGAGTCGGCACGTTGATGCAGGAGGGCTGTTGGAGGAATACGGTCTCACACGAGCAGACTGACTTTCTGAGAAGCTCCTCAGGGAGCAGCTTTTCTGGGCCCTGATTGCCACAACATCAGCAGGGCACTGATTTCACACCCAGCTTCACCTTCTGGCCTTCTCTGTACAGTACTGCCCACATCCCTACAGCAGCAGCAAGACCCAGGGAAGTACTGATAGCTTCACACCTCCCTATTTAACTCCATAGTCATTACAGCCCTTGATCTTTCCAGGATGGCCCGTCTTCCTCGTACTAACCCATGAAATCAAGAGAAGTGCTGACAAAAGTATAATTACTTGTGCTGCTGTTTCATGAGGTGGAGCATTTGGTGGCAACGCTGCCTGAAATGTTCCCGGTCCCCTTGCTTCTCCACCATTTGCTCCCGGGGTGGGGGGCTGCTGTGCGTGGGTGTGTGCATGGAAGACAAGACCACTCCAGAAGCCTTGCTGCAAGCTGCCTGAGGAAATGCCTCAGCTTTTAAAAGAGCACGGGATAGACTGGGAATGAACAGCTAATTTCAGAGGAGACCCAGCC
This sequence comes from Colaptes auratus, assembly GCA_015227895.2. Lineage (NCBI taxonomy): Eukaryota > Metazoa > Chordata > Aves > Piciformes > Picidae > Colaptes > Colaptes auratus. The sequence continues at coordinate 65,660,609 of CM026897.1, read as the reverse complement.
CTGCCTCAGGCTTGGGTTGTCACCAAACACTCAGCCCGATACAAAGGAATGCTCAGGGAGGTTTCTCTTCTGGGAGTATTCACTGTGTTTTGTGTACCGGGAGATTGCCAGCATGGCTAGTACTAAAACAGCTACCGAGGATGACAATGTTTTCATTAGAGAAGATGCATTTGCATTTGGGTTCAGCAAGTGACCACATGCCTAAGGTAACTTCATGCCGAAAGACTTATCAATGCTCCTTCCCTTTTATTGCACACACTCAAGTCTGATTGGTATTTTTGTATGTGAAATTAGAGCAATTTTTTTGTTCTTTCTAATACCATTACAGCACTAGCATCTTGGCTTTGTGAGATATTGTATCTAATGAAAAATGAAAATAAGGACGTTTATTTCGACAAAGATTAGCAAGAGGCAAGAGCTGGTATTGCCAAGCTTTGTGAACAGCTGCTTTCAGGGAAATTATTCTCCAAATGGACGCTGAGGGCCCTGACCATGATGAACTGAACTGCAACATGTAATTTCATTACTTTGACTGGGATAAGCTGCCTAAGCTTATTGCTACCTTCAGCAAAAGAGCACGTTGGCAACAAAACAGCACACTGGTTTGCAGCACAGCAGTTCTGCAGTAGAGGGATATGAAAGACTGTGATTGTGACTGCCACAGTTTTCTCAAGTGCCTTTAAAAAGTGGCCAGTTGATCATTAGCTGATCACCGTGCAGTTTAAACAGATCACATGCTACTGAGATCCTGAAAATATGCTGGTTAGCACTTAGGCTAGACTAACTCCGGCAGAATTACTGTCCATAAAGGAAATCTGATTCCCAGATATATTTGGTTTTCAGACAGTGGCTCCATGGGAGGGGAGAGGGAAAACCAACAACCAAACCATCATTCCCTTGAGCTCTCTGCATTATTTTAATGTGTGCAGGTTTCCCCCTCCCCCCCCCTTTTTTTTTTTACTTTTCCCCCCCTTTTTCACAAGGCTGTATGTACCAGTGCAGGATTTCTTGTCTTTTCTGGCACTTTGAAAGTAAGACAGTAGATGAATAGCATTCTTGTATGGTGGGTATGCATACCTGCCTATATACATTTATATGTGACTTTCATGTGTGTGAACTGTGCTGGACAGATAATCATGAAAACTCGACAGCTTTTCCATCAAAGAAGTACTGTGATAAGCAGTTACATGCACTTTGAATAACAGCTGGACAAGCTCCCCAAACAATAGAACACAGTATTTCATTTCAAAAACCTGGAGGAGAGAGTCAAATCATGCCATCTTTATTCTGTCTTCAAAGAAGACGACCTGTACTGTGCTGCGGGAAAAAGAACCATGCTGCTTATGATTTGCACTAGCTGCAGGAAACCACGGTTGAAATATGCTGACCTCTGGTGATACAAAGGGTGTGACTGAATGATCAATCACCTTTAATCCTTAAAATCCATGAAGAGAAAGACGGAAGTGAGCAGCCCACTGTGGTATAAGCTGCTCTGTTATCTGTGGCTCAAGCCCTAGTACATAAGGCCCTGTGCTTCTTAAACTGCTTCGTAAAATACTGCGTTTGTAATGAGTGTCAGTACTGGGTGTAACATAAGCAGGATAGAAGGCGGTTTAACAACATGTATATACAAGACCAAGCAATGCAAATCACAGTTCCTGCAATTCCTTTTGAGCTGTTCTTTAGAACAGGGAGGAGCACTATACAATAAAGGATGAAAAATCATGTCAGTTTTCCCCTTCTCTAGCTTTTACATCTTGTTAATTAGTTCATACTCTGAATTAGTTCTGGTTGGTGGATACATTTAGGTGGTTTCTGAGTCCAAGAGCATGTCCTACCTCCATTCAGATTATGAAACAAGCACAACAAACATGCCTATTGACTGGATATCTGTGTTGCATTTGGTCATTTGAGAAATATGGTCTTATAAAGGTCAAATGCACATCTGAGGACAGGAGGAAAGGGGTAGGATAGAGGCTTGTATGTTGCAAAGGTTTCTCAAGGGACAGGAGGTGTGGACAGGTTGTCTTGGCTCTCCTTTCAGTCTACTACTCCATACACTGGTGACAGCAATGTATTTACTTTTTCTTTAAACCAAGGATTATACTTAAAATCCATCAGGTTAGAATTATCATTAATTGGTACTCCAAAACTACTTCTAATTCTTTATGCACTATTTGCTGTAGGTCAGTCACCAGAGCTGACTGCAGAACACAGGAAAAACTTATTGTGTGATTTCTTATTTTGATTTCCTTAGTCTAAAACATATAAAGTAGTGTTAATTATGTGGATAAAACTCTTATCTGATTTGTCAGCATTTAGACAGATGTTTTAAAACCACTATTTGTCTTAGTAGAGCTCTAGCTGACCATTAGAAGACCAAATTCTGCCTAAGTTCTTGTTACGTGTTTGTTGCAAAGTTGCTGGAAACCACCCAGGAATTATCAATAAATTCTGGAGAGGACAGAAGAGGAACTGACAAAATCAAGGCAAAAACTGTGAACCTTTTGCATAATGGCTTTGTCTTCTGTCACTTCTTTCTGTGCAAATCCTTGGTGAAGAAAGCTGTCTTTCCACAGATTTTAGCAAATTCTGCTGAGAGGGAGGGGTCACCCAGGAGGAACAGGTTGTCCTCCACATCTGTCATTTTTGCCAGAGATGAAGCAATCTGCCCCTGGACTTTGCTCCTCTGTATCTGGTCAGGACTTTACTCATCCAGCCCTGCTGCAGAGCAGAGCTGGCAGCACTCTGCTGATGCCCTGGCAAAAGGGGAGAGGCACTACGATGCCCTGAATCATGAGGGCATCAGGGAAGAAATGGGAAGAAGGGTAACAACATTGAGGGATAGAAGGGTCTCCCTCACATCTGCAAATCTCAGTATGGCAGGGAGGTTGCCTTGCACCATTCCCTCATCAGAGCTGGGGGCAGGTAAGATTACCCCACAGAAACTGTTGGCTAGGGTAATGAAGACTGTGAAGAGGAAGATAATTTCCCTTCTGAAGAGATCAGCAAATGCCATTACAAGGCCCAGAAATGGGCCCTGTATAATACTGCTAGTAGTTGCTCTTTCCAATTAATTGAAAATAATTGGGCAAGACTCAATAAGTATTTAAGAAAAGACCCCCAATCTATTACTATATACAGTAATACTCCCCACCCAGGACATTGTATTAATAGGCTTAAAATCCCTTTCAAAACCAGTTGGTTATACCATTAAAAAAATGTGTTAAACAACCAGACCACACAAAACTTTGATGATATACGGTACAAGTGCATACTATGATGTCATTCCACTACACCAGGACTCTTCTGAGTTCCTACCACTAGTACTTTACTGCACAAATGGGCAATCCGAGCCTGCTTTTTGGATCTCTATTTAGTCTTTTGAAGTTCTATCACTTAACATTTGTGAACGTATCTGCTGTTCTTGAAAAGCAAGCAACTTAACATGTTTGGACTTGGGCTTGGCTTATTTTTTCCTTTGCTTCACAGAGAATTTTAAGTCATGCTTTTTTGATGCTGGGTTGGTTTTGGGTGTGTTGTTTTTTTTTTTTTGTTTTGTTTTGTTTTGTTTTGTTTTTTTTTTTTTTTTTTTTATTGTGGTTTTGTTTGTTTTCCTGTTGCTTTTGTGATGCTGTTTACTTTTTCATATTTTCATACTACTAGACTTCCTTGGTTGTTATGCATAAAACAGTTTTCAGGGGATGAACTCACAGGCAAACAAATGAAGTTGGGCTCTGGACCAGGTAAGCCAGAGCCAGACAGGGAGCCCAGTACTGCACATCTTGCCTCAAAACAAGAAGATTTCACATGGAAAGAAGGCAGGAGGTTCTGTATGAAGTGTGACTGTTGAGTGAACAGGACTGATATGATACTGATCCCTAAAATCCATTCAGATTGTCTTTAACTGAGCTATTTGTTCAGATGCAAGGTCAATGGAAAAGCAAGCATGGAAAGCATTTTCTTACCCTTTGTTATAGGGGTGTGTAATTTTTTCCAGTAAAGGAGTGTACACAACAGATGTAGACTGAATACACAACACAAACAGACTACCAGTAACTCTAAAAAGCTTTTGTTTAAAATGCCGCCCCTAGGCATATCACACAACAAATCCCAGAAGCTGAAAACTCCAAGTCTGCCCTAACACTGAAGACAGTTATAATAACCAGAAACAGCAGGCCATGAAAGCAACCTCAAAACCCTAGGAAGTCTGGGAATGAATTTTCTTTATTGTTCCTAATTACAGATTATTCCTTATCTTTCCATTTATCTCAGCACAAAAAAAAAAAAAAAAATTAAATGTGAGTTATATAAAAGGCCCTGCTGAGTCATTATATTTTTCTGTTTTCTCTGTTCTTTTTTTTTTCCCTATGTCATTTTTATTGTCATTCTCTTACTTGAATATTTCTTAGCACAAAGTGCTTACTTTGTACTAGACTTTTCTTTTCTACCTACTTTTATTGTTAAAGCCAAAACAAATAGCAATGCTTACCAGTTGATAATATTGTTCATGATTCCTTTGTTGACATTTTCCTTAGCCTTTTTCTTATCTCTATTGTCCTAGAATAACTAGAAATTTTAAATATTAATAAAATGAAAAGAAGAGAGTAAATAATGTCACCCCTCCCTTTAGGTTAGTCATGAAGTAGCTATAGCTAAAAACTCCTGACTGAATTTAAAAGAGTTGTGGTGCCTCAGGTTTAAGGCAGTCCACTACGGTTCATCAAATAACCCCAAAGGTGCAGTACAGATCTCCCATGCTCCTTCTGGCATCCATCTGGAAATTACCCTACTCTTTCAGACAAGAAGATTTTTCAGACACATTTCTGTTCCTTAGTCTGAGTTGCCATACAGCCTCCCAGATGTGTGTGGTCATATGAGAGGTGTCAGGAGAAAGATGCACAGGGAAGAGAGACCCAGCTGTTTGGATAACAGAGCACTTGAATGTCATGTAAAAGGGATGCAGAATGTTGAACCAAGATCAGAGCTAACAGATTTTACTTAACAGTTTTGCCAGACTCAGCACAATTGTATTAGTTACCATGGCCCAGCTGATGGATGGCAATGTGCTAAGTGACCATGCCCTACATCTTTAATGTAATTTGCCATGTAGTTGTGTTACATTGTTGTGGAATTGAGATGCAAATGTGAATGACCAACAGACTTCTATTTATATTATTTGCTATCTATCATGTTGTATTGCCCATAAGACTACCAAGAATTTCACATACCTGCTTTGTTACATAAAAGTTTCCTTGATTTTAAAGTGTAACCAACTCAAAGCCAAAAAATTACTATAGAAATAATTTCTGGAAAATGGTTAACCAAATTGTTTCATTTGGAAATGAAGATTTTAAAAAAAATGTTATTTAACAAAAATAGAAAATTTCAAATTAAGAAGTTGTTCAGGATGAAAGCTTTTGGCTAAGGATATTTTCATAATTTTAGGCACAAAACAAGTATTTAATCACAGTAACTAAAACTGTTTCCATGTAAATAGTTTTGATGTTAATGAAAGCAGAACTTCTAGAATTATATTTAAAAAATCCCACGTTCTTCTACAAGACAATTTTTGCTTCCTGTTCTTCTATGATTTTTTTTTTTAACTTCTCTGTATGAACTGGCAGTTCTGCAGAAACATGAATAAAGAACTTCTAAATGGGATGATGTTTTAGACAGCTAAAACATACGTTTTGCAGACAGACCACTCAGTGGACATTAAATACAGTAACCATAAGTCTTTGCATTTGTGGTCTTTCCACAAGGGGAAAGATTGTTACAGATATGAATTTTGATATTGTGCACTGCTACTCACATTGTTTTGCAAGCCATGAAGTGCATAAAGTGCTCCCAATTTCTGCATAATTAAAGCAATTTTTTTACATCTTTATAAATCTCTTAGCCTATTCCACCCCATCTTTATTTGCCTTCTTATTATTCCCTGGAACAGAGAGCTGTGTTCCCAAGGGGGTTTGCAAGGCTTGTCACATCTTAGAAAATCCCATCCTTTCCTGTACTGTGTGTCCTTTTCTTTAACTTATAATAGTGAAGCAATTGGATCCTTTCCTTTTGTTCTCCATATGAAATAACAGAAATCTAATAGGAACAACCAGTAAAAAAGGAAAACCTTACTGTAGGGCAGGAAAGAAACGTCCTTGTAACATCACTCTGGGGAATCATGACCTGGTATAAGGGTTTAGAGCAAGGGCTAACCTGCCTATTCCCCCAGCACAAAAGTGAGGGGAAAAGTAACACACACAACTCAGGGCTGAGATAAAGAGATAAGAGTTTAATGTAACATAAGATATCACAAGCACAGTGTGTAATTACTTTAGCTAATAAGCAAATTAATCTAATAATACAATATGTTATTACCTTAGCTTAGCCTATTTGCAAAAGCAACACAGTGAAATACACAGGAAAAAAACAGCCCAGCATAAAACAGAAAGCCAAACCCAGCAGCTACCCAATTCTCACTTTTATCACCGCCATCCCTGCAGAAAAGATCCAGTATCCAAGAAGCCAGAACCCAGAAGCAGCAATGGGAACAGGAAGCCTCCCATGGTGCAATCTGAATGTCAAGCCCAATAACACTTTGCTCCAGTTAGCACTTTCACTTTTTGAAGATGTCATGACTGCAGAATGGTGTGAATAACAGCAGCAGGTTCAACTTAATCTGTAACACCTTGTTTAGATTCAGCAAAGGGGTGGTTACTAGGACAACTTAGTTCAAGCAGCAAGTTACATCAAGTTTTTTGCATTGTTTTGCAGTGAGAAGGACAAGAGATGCCAGCACATTAAAAAAACCCCAACCAACCAACAACACCAAAACCCAAACAGAAAACAACCATAAAAAAACAACAAACAAACAAACAAAAAAAACCACCCAACAACCAAACCCAATCATACAAACAAAACCCCAAAAAAACCAAAACAAAAAACCCAGACCAAACCAACAAAACCAAAACCGAACAAAAACCCAAAACACTGGGGGATAAAAATAAGAGGGCACACAAGGAGAGGAGTCTGCTTTCACATTTTGTACGTGGCACATTTCCATTGCTGATGTCTCATTTTGTGGGTTTGTGGTCATCTGAGTGCTGATTGAAATTAATTGGTTTGTGCATTAATTGAAGCAGATGCCCACCATAAGAACACTAGCAATTTTATGACATATTTTTAAAAAACAATATTATCTTCTTACTGGGGTCCAAACTTGGAGTCTACAGGTTTTAGCTGGGTACCAGTCAAAGAATCTTACCAGTCTTATGATTCTCTCTGTGTAAACTGGCAAGTGTTGAAAGAAATTGGATTAAGATGCTATGCTGAATGACAAAAAGGCAAATTCTTCACTCACTACTTACAGGATACAGGTCTGTGGCTATAAACTTTCCAAGTCAAGTTTGTTACCTTACAAAGCCCTCATAATTCCATTTCTTATTTTTTATTTGTGAAGTGCCATATGAAATTATTAGTCCATGAACACAATTGTGGAAAATATCAGAAAGATATGAGGTATTGTAATAGTGCAGGCAATAAACACAAGTGTTCATACAGGAATCCTGCAAGCTCAGTATAAAGTGTCTCAATCCATTACTGCCAAATATTACATTTGTTTTTACTACTGTTTTGTTTAACAACAAAACATCTTTGTCAACCTTTCTGGTTTCATACTTATCCCACACAAGCAGTTTGATATTGATTTGTGTGAAAAAACATGTAATCAAAAATCATTCTTGTGACTGGTAATGACTTCACTAAATTTTTTTCATTCACTTTGATATTTTTGGAAACGTAATTGCATTTTTTCATAAGACGTGAAAAACAATATATTGACTTTTAGTTTATTCATAATTGTTCACATACTACATTATTAATGTTGCCTCACTGACCTTGTCCCTTGAGGCAGGCACTGCTGACACTTTTAAAATTATTTTTCTCATTAATAAACATGTTGTGCCTCCTCCACTAGTCCATGCATTTCTTCCACTACGTAGAGCCGATAAAGAGTCTTTCATCATTCACCAACTGTTAATCTTACATCTTTGTATGGCAGCTTCCTATGAAAAGACCACTTGAGTGGTTAGATTCTTCATTATGTACCCATGCAAGCAACGCAGCTTTCTTGAGTAAGAACTATAAGCTCCAAACTTGGACACTGATAAGTGAAAACTATTAACACAAAATATTTGTTTGTATTTTTGTTATTTTGTCTATGGGTGATGCATGTCAGTAATGTAACTTGCTAGTGAGTTCTCAATGTAAAATATGAATGCTTACACAGAATCAGAATGAGGGATATTCCCACCCTTTTTGCCATCCTTGCCTAAATACACTCTGTCCCTTGTCCCTTTAGCAAACATTTTAGCAGGCTTTGCAGTGAAATTTAATGGAGAATGGACCACAGGTAAGTCTTTTGCCCACTGCTTAGACACTAACCTACCTGATAAACCTGTTATTACAGGTGAGGAAGTACAAAGAGAAGGAAAATACTATCTGTGTCCTTTACAAGGTTCTTGGCCACTAGATCTATCAAAAGATCCCATAGTATCCAGTCATGAATCTCCTTTGCACTACATAGTCTAAATGTAGCTGTCTGTGCACCTGCTTAGCTCCCCATCCTTCTGTCTTAGACATACAAATAGATACATGGGACAGTTTTAAAGTCTTTAAGTGTATTCTCAACATAATTTCCACGTTCATCCACAATGATATAGGAAGCGTTCAGACAAGAACCCCACAGGGTTAAGAGATAACGCCCCTTGACTGTTATAGTATAGTTCCATTGCCTACGTAATTGCAAAAGTGAAGGCAGTGCATTTTCTCTAACGGGGTTGAAACAGAAGTGAAAGGTCAAGGTTTTATTTATCTGTTCTTATTCCACTGATGACTTGTATAATCTTGTATGAACTGCTTTTGAGCTATTGTGTACCATGTTCCTAGCTTGGATAAAAAATTAAGGTTATTTCCTTACACTGTAAATAATGTAAAGTACATGCTAATTTTAGTATTTCAACAATGTTAATCAACATGAATTTTACTGGACAGTGCTTTTAAATGCTTCATTTGTGTTTATATCCATCCACAAGAAGGGCCAGTTGGAAGAGCCAGGAAATTATAGGCCTGTCAGCCTGACCTCAGTGCCAGGCAAGATTATGGAACAGCTCATCTTGAGTGCGATCGCACAGCACTTCCAGGATGGCCAAGGGATCAGGCCCAGCCAGCACGGATTTAGGAAGGGCAGGTCCTGCCTGACCAAACTGATCTCCTTCTATGATCAGGTGACCTGCCTGGTGGATGTGGGGAGGCCTGTGGATGTGGTCTACCTGGACCTCAGCAAGGCCTTTGACACCGTCCCCCACAGCAAACTCCTGGCCAAGCTATCAGCCCATGGCTTGGACAGGAGCACACTGCGTTGGGTTAGGAACTGTCTGGAGGGCTGAGCCCAGAGAGTGGTGGTGAATGGTGCCACATCCAGCTGGCGGCCAGTCACTAGTGGTGTGCCCCAGGGATCAGTGCTGGGCCCCATGCTCTTTAACATCTTTATTGATGATCTGGATGAGGGCATTGAGTCCATCATCAGTAAATTAGTGGATGACACCAAGCTGGGGGCAGGAGTTGATCTGCTGGAGGGTAGAGAGGCTTTGCAGAGGGACCTCGACAGGCTGGACAGATGGGCAGAATCCAAGGGCATGAGATTTAACACATCCAAGTGCCGGGTTCTGCACATTGGCCACAGCAACCCCATGCAGTGCTACAGGCTGGGGTGAGAGTGGCTGGAGAGAGGCCAGGCAGAGAGGGACCTGGGGGTGCTGGTTGATGGGAGGCTGAACATGAGCCTGCAGTGTGCCCAGGCAGCCAAGAGGGCCAATGGCATCCTGGCCTGCATCAGGAAGAGTGTGGCCAGCAGGAGCAGGGAGGTCATTCTGCCCCTGTACTCAGCACTGGTTAGGCCACACCTAGAGTCCTGTGTCCAGTTCTGGGCCCCTCAGTTTAGGAAGGATGTTGACTTGCTGGAACATGTCCAGAGAAGGGCAATGAGGTTGGTGGGGGGTTTGGAACACAAGCCCTATGAGGAGAGGCTGAGGGAGCTGGGGTTGCTTAGCCTGGAGAAGAGGAGACTCAGGGGGTGACCTTATTGCTCTCTACAACTACCTGAAGGGAGATTGTAGACAGGCAGAGGTTGGTCTCTTCTCCCAGGCAGCCAGCACCAGAACAAGAGGACACAGTCTCAGGCTGTGCCAGGGGTGGTTTAGACTGGATGTTAGGAAGAAGTTCCATACAGAGAGAGTGATTGCCCATTGGAATGGTCTGCCCAGAGAGGTGGTGGAGTCACCATCATTGGAGGTATTCAGGAGGAGACTTGATGGGGTGCTTGGTGCCAGGATCTAGTTGTTTAGGTGGGTTGGATTGGTTGATAGGTTGGACACGATGATCTTGAAGGTCTCTTCCAACCTGGTTTATTGTATTGTATTATATTTCTACATTATTTTTTATACATTGTTTCAAAACCTGTTCTTATTGTCACAATTGTAAAGTGCATTTAAAATATTTATTTTTATCATGCTATTGTTAGTTGAAAAGGTTTCCCTTTGTTTTTTTTTTTTATTTTCCCCACAGAAATGTTGTTTTATTCTAGCACTGATTTATATCAATGGCATATCATCTAAAACGTCATGCTGTCATAGCAATATAGCAACTAATATAGCTTGGAACTTTTGACTTTGTTTAGAATTGTTCAAAAATTACACTCATTGAACCCAACTTTTTTCTTTTACCCTCTCAACCATTCATTCTCTTATGCACTCTGCTACTGACCTATTCATTGCATTATATATTAGTCTGCAAGCCTCCAGGCATGTTCACTGCCCTTTCACTGCCTTACTAAATGCCTACCACCTGTTCTCTCACTCACTCTTGGGCTGATCTGCCCTTAGCCTCAGACCTGGCTTGCAGGCCAGCTTCAGTCCTCCTCTTACTCCCTCCTTACTCTCCTCTGGTGTCCTCTTCCTTGCAGCTTATTTATTCCTGAGTTGAATTAAGGACTTCGGGTTTAAGAGTACAGTCCGTTGTTAGAGCTTTATACAACTTTTGGTGTTGTTTGGTTTGTGTGTTGATGTGGTGGGGGTTTGGTTGGTTGGTTTGCTTTAGTTTTTTTTTTTTCCTGGCACAGTTTTGATGCAGCTTGTCTACACTTAAAAATATCCATGTGTATATTCACCTCTCAACATGATTTCTGAACTAGGTGTATTATGATGGAATCAGTCATTATGTATTATTATTTCACAGCTTGCATTATGCATCTTACAAAGACTATACTTCATTATGCTTAAAACAGAGGTTTTTAAAAGTACCTTTCATGCATATCTCTGGAGTACCCATATGGACACATATATTAATAGTAGCTCATTTTATGACTTCATTGTTGCACCATGTAGTATTTGAAAGATGACAGTGATTTTTACAAGGAAAATTCAGTTTCAATTAACATGAGGACCGCTAGGTGACATGCAATCCAGGCTAATGTTACAGACCTTCAGACAACCTCCCAAATTTGCTTCCATCACACGACAAAAGCTGTATGTCTTTAAATCCTATGAAAGACAGTACTTAAAATGGGAATTAATAGGAATTTTCAGTGATGCAGTTTATGTTACATGCTCTATGTTCCAAACACTGCTATTATTAGGGCATTTCTGTTTTCTCAACAAGTCCCTGCTGGTAAAAGGGACACATTCTGCTTGATAAAAAGATCCTGAATGTGACTGAGATTCTGGTATTTGACAAGGTCCAAATATGGATTCCTTGGTTTACCTCTGACCTTTCAGACCGCAATCCTCCACTTTTACTGAGAACAGAAACTGAAAACTATGCTATACAAATAAATAGCATAACTCTTAAAGGCCATGAAATCTAATCTGGATAGAGACAGCAGAAATAATAATGAAATTTTGTCTTCCTGATAGCCTTTGTTCTGATTGCTTTGTGCTGCTCTGAGTTTTTGAAAGCTTGTGCAGACTGTAGGCTCCCTGAAGAAACCTGAAAAAAACCCAAAACATGTGATTTTCCTACTCTGTGCCAAAACCTGCCCTAGCCAAGGATTCATATAATGCAAAAGAGATTTAAAAAGCATTTTTGCTTCCTTGATTGAAGTATCATTTCAAAGCCGCATCCCTCAGGAGATACTTAGAGTTTTGTCTATACTAGGAAGGTTTTGCTGGTATACTAATACCAGCAACCAGTCCCAGGGGAGATGCAGCTTATTTTTCTGCTGGTATGAATTACAGCAGTTCCCCAAATAAAATCTGATACGATTTTTTTAATCCTTCCACTCTGTTTGCACTAGGAATTTTCCAGCATGAGTTCAGCATTTGATCCTTTTCCATGCTTCTGGAAAGTGCAGGTAAATCATGGTTCCCACACTTTTGTGCAAAACCCAGCATACTCAGCTCCTTCTGTTCTTGCGTCCTAGAGCTGAGCATGACTACTTGCCTCCTTCTGCCTCAGATCTAACATTATGATGGTGTGTGACCTTACTTGATGTCAATGGTGCGATGGATACTGGTGGCCCTCTGTTAATACAGACTAAGTTAAATCACCATTTTTGAAAATGTCTTGAGGGGAAGTGGATTTCCAAGTGTTTCCTACACAACAACAAGCTGGCTTTGCTAATACCCTCCTTCAAACCGTCTAGTTTCAAACACCCTGAAATATCAAGGCGGACAGGTTTTTCCTTGAGAGCAAGCTTTCTGCATCTGAGATTACCATCATGTCTCTGTGTCTTTATGAGGCTGTATTCCCTCAATAATTTCCTTTTGACACTATTTCTCAGCAATACCTGAAGTGACGTGTAGGTATTAGAAACTGACTGTCATGTTATTGTACCAATACCATAATGCTGGAATTAGGACAGATAGTAAAGCAAGTGTCAGCATACAATAAATTAAATATTTTGTTCAATTGTGCTTAAATTGCTCCAGTTAATTGAACTACAGCAATCGAAAGGCACTGGATACCACATGTTCCACAGAAATAAAGTAAACGCCCGTTGTCCATGAGCTGGTTCATGTCGTTCATTGGAACAGTCACCACAGCCATGCATGGCCACGATGGTAATCAATAACTCATCAGTGGTGACTCAGCAGAGGCATCCCGGATGAGATCTGTGCAACCATTGCCCTATTTTCTTTTCCATGCCAAGCTGCTCCTCCTTTAACGTTACTAGGCAGGCACCTACGCGGACCTGAGCTTTAAGACACAGCAATTCCAGCAACGTTTGCTTTCAGCATAAATCTCATTTCCGTGGCACTGGGAGGCTGCACCCCGGATGCGATCTGCCTGCGATCTGCCTGCGATCCGCAGTGCGCGGATCCATCCTGCCCAATAGGAGTCTGAGCCGGGGAGCGGGAACGTGAGGAGCAGCAGCGCTAGGTGCGAGGCGGCTTCATTAAATTGTGGGAGCATCGCACCTCCTTCGGCAGAAGGGTCTCGATACCTTCTCAAGCCACAGAGCCCTAAATGGTTAGGGGGGGAAGCTGATTTGCTTTTACTAGAGGCAGCCATCGAATGGGCACTGTAAAACCCCTGCTCTTCCCCGATGGCTCCTACGAGCACGCTGCCATTAGCAAGGGTAGCGTGGTGGGTAGCACAGAGAAAAAAAATAACGTAGTTTCTTGAGAAAAGGACGGAGCAGCCCCTCCAACCTCGCCTCGCCGGTGTGGCGGCAGCCGCCCCGGGCCCGCCCCCTGGCGCCGCGCCGCTGCGGCCCCGCTCCGGGAAGGCACCGCGGCACGCCCGCCCCCAGTCAGTCCTCGGCCGCCATACTGTGGGGCAACCCAAACTTGTTACACACGGGCACCAACTACTCCTCCCACCGCCGCCGCCCTGCCCCCGCCGGCGCAGGGAGGAGGGGGCTGTGCTGGCCCAGCCTGCCGAGGGGAAGGCGCCGAGGCGAGCGGGGGCCGCCGTAAGGGGAGCTCTAGCAGGCCCTCGCAGGTAGGGACGACCGGTAGAGGGGCGGGCTGCGCATCGCCTGGGGCCGGGGGAGGTGGAGGTAGGCGGAGGAGGCGGAGGCGGAGGCGACGGCGGGGCGGGGGGAGGGGGGACGGGAGGAGAAGGGGGGAGGGGCGGGAGGAGGTGGCGGCGGCGGTGCTGGTGGTGGAGGCGGAGGGAGGGCGGTCGCCGCTGGGGCGAGTGTCTGGCCGTGCCTTCTCCCGGGGAGGTAGGTGCGGGGGTTGCCATGGTGGCGGGCAGGGTCTTCGTGTGGGGGAGGCTCTGGGGCTCGGTCTGCGCCGTGACCGGGGCCGGGAAGGGCTGGCGGGCGGTGCCAGCACACCTGCGGAGCGGGGCCTCACGCCCGGCGGGGCCCGCCGCCGGTTCTCGAGACGGGGTGCGGGAGGTATGAGCCGCCCCTGGCAGCGCGGCTGGAGCGGAGAGGAGGAGCCTCAGGCAGCAAATGAGTGAGGGCTGGCGGCTCTAAAAATGTGCTTTTTTTGTCCCACTGTCCGCAACCCCACTGACTCTGGCGGCTGTTTTCTGGCTGCCCCCAGTCCGCGGCACCTGCGCAGGTGCGTCCCGGGCCGGCAGGACAGCGCCCGGGCCCCCGCTGCTGGTCCTGGTTGCACCTGCCGCAGCGGCGGGGCTGGGCGGGGGCACCTTTCGGGGTGGTGGGTACGGATGCGAGGCGTTTTTGGCCGGCCAGGAATTGGCCTGGTCCCTTCCAAATGCAGCCAACGTTACCATTAATATGCCTGGGCACTGAAGAGGGGCAGGGGGCACTAGCAACCACGAACCGCTGTCCCTTAACTCGATGAATAGCAAGACGCTGTACCGGCGCTTGCTATTGGGAGGGCGGCTGCCTTTTATATTTCGGCTATCAGGAGAGTTGAAACCAGGTCTGCACTGAAATGCTGAGTTTGCAAGGGACGCGTAAAGTCACATTAGAGTTTGCTGTCTATGCCTGTTTGCCTTCCAGCTAGTTTAATTAGGGGATAGTTGCTGCTGCTTCGTGGCGGTGGACCTGTTTGTCATTGTTTTGTGCCTATACGAAACCACGCAGCATCGGTGTTTAGTAGGAAAGCAGCGAATGAATGCAGTGATTTTAAACTTGTTGAGGCTCATTTCTGTTATATGATTGCCATTAGTAGGGAGGGCAACAGGACGTGTCCTGCTGTGAGGGGGAACCTGATGGATCCTGCAGGTTGAAGAGGTATTTTATGTCTCCTCTTCGGTTTTGTGCTGGAACGCCTTCCTGTCTTCCACTTTCCTGCTGCTTTTATTATTGCATAACTCTTGCATTGAGAGATGTGAAAAACGTGAAACATCGCCATAAAGTCTATGACACCCGAGCATTTCTAGTGGGCTCTGGACATAAATGTAGTAGAAACGCCTTCCCCTTCCTCCCCCTTTTTTTTTTTTGCATTAAAAATTCCTATAATAATTGCCAGTAGGTCGTGGACTCTTTTTACGACCATCAGGCTCAAAAATAGATACTGATCTCATACTTCTTTTGTATGCAGAGGTTTTGTTGGAAAACTGTTAATGACTTTCATTAGAAGGTGTGCGCGAGCTGGGACAGTTATGCAAGGGCACCTAAAGGAAGCTCTGCTGTCTGTCCGTCTGTGCGGTCGATGTGCTTGGAGGCCATGATGTGCCAGGGCAGGAGTGTCGTTTACAGACTGGGTTAGAAAGGGTAATCTTAAGACAGAGAACCCAGTAGCTCGTACAGGGTGAGACACTGTATGTGCCATGTTCCTTGCTGTGCAGTGACGTGTCTGGGGTGAGCAGGCTCTGAACGGACACTTGCAATTCTTTCATGTAGCGGAGACGAGGTGCAGGTGGCTCTTTTCCACTGAAAGGAAAGAAGTGGCAAGGGAGTAGGTTTCTCTGTGCGTGTTCATCAAGGAGAAGAAGAAGCAAGCTTTGTAAATGTGGAGCTGGATTGACAGCTGAAGCCTCTCTCGCTGGATTTCTTAGCCTAAAGAGGAAATAGTTCACATGCTTCCCCCCTCCCCTCCAAGCAATTACAGTGTATACCTTGGTATACATAGCAATTCCTATGATCAGAGATTGTTACAGAGTCTGCTGACAAAAGCTGCTTGCACTCATACCTACCAAAATGGGTTTATAGATGGGGGTTTTCTGTAGATTTTTTTTGTTTTGTTTGTTGTTTATTATTAAAGAAACAAAAGCCATTGTAGCAATGAGGAGGGCAGTAGCTCCTTCCACAGCGAACGAGGCATTTGATATGAATGCATTTATTTACAATCTAAGATTGATCCATAGATTTTTCTGGACACTGAGTAGAGGTTTGTCTGGAGACTTTGTTTAATGTGCTGTGTTGCCGTCTCCTTGATAATGTTATGATTGAATCCCCTTTCTTCTAGTATAAACAGATATTGCATTAACCACTTGATAACCTTTTGTAAACGTGCTGGTATGGATACAGCTGTGCTCTGCCAAAAGTGTATGGCTTTAGAGCACTTAGAGGTCCTGTAAGAAGGAGAGATGATGTGGATCCCCTAGTGCTTGTCTCACTGGCATGCCTTCTGAGCAGCTGAGCTTCAGAGTTACCTGCTTTGTGTGGCCTCCTGCTAATGAGGAACTGGAGACTTACTGAAAGGATCTGTAATCTCCCCAGAGCCACTTGGCTGGATTTGGAGATTGCACTGTGCTGCTTGCTCTCACGCTCCCTCTCAGCCATTTTAGAGGGTATGTTTTGAATGAACGTTTTTGTGTTAAAATATGTTTGTTCTCTTAGGTTTTTCTTGCAGTGAAGCAAGCAGAGGTCTCTCAGTCATGTGAAAATCACTTCTTGATCTGAATTGCTAGCATTAGATCTAATTCTTGCAAAAGGTGTTGGATGAATTGGTAGATAGATATGCCGTGCTCTGATTCTGAGAATGACTTTCCAAAGTAATTTTATTTAAATGAGTGAAAATAAACATGATAGAAAAGCTCCCAAGATTTGATGTTCTCTGAATTCCTCAAATATTTTGTTTTAGGTTTCTTCAGGAAAAATGGAGTCTCAAGCCCAATACAATAGGGACTGGGTAGCTCATACGAGAATAAAATATTCCCCCCGAATGCTCAGGGATGAGGTTATGTATCCCAGTTTTTGCTGTGCAAAGGTAACTTGGAATGAGTATTGACAGGAAAGGAAAGGCGTAATTGCCAAGGTTGGCTAACATTTCCTGTAAGCCTTCAGTGCTTCTAAGTGTTGGATCTTGTTAATAACAACATTATCCTATGATTTAAATGAGCTGAGAAGTAGACTTTCAAGGTGCATGACCATGAAAGTGTTACTCATGAATGGATGCTGATCTGCTATCCTTCCCACTAAACTGAGGTTTAATTACTTGCAGAAGTTACTGAGAGAATTTTTCATAATGTTTTACTTAGAAAAAATGCACAAAACAGTAATGTATTCCAGGTAGCATGTGACAGTAAAGATGGAGACTTAAAGGTGACTACAAAAAAGAAGCAAACTGGGTCATAAACTTCCCTGAATTATACTTTAAAGAATACTTTTTTTTTTTAACAGCTGTACATAAGCTACTGTGTTGGAAGTTTAAAATGAGAATTCAGACCTTCCTTATTATGGTAATATTAAAAGAGTTTTGGGATGTTCTTTGTTGTGTCTAGTACTCAGCTGTTGTATGCAATGTTTATTTAGTTAGGTGAAGGAAGGTGTGCCCAGTTGGGAGGCTGTGTAATAAACAAGGAGCTAGGAAGTGCTTTTGGCTCCTTTATTTGATTTTTATTTCCCTGGAGCTTTCCCCCTCCTGTCTAACTGGTCATTTCTTTGATGATAAAGCAGCATTTTGTAAAGCTTTCTTCATTTGGCTTTGTACAGTCTGGTATTCGAGTGTCTAGGCAGGTAAGTGTGAGTCTACTGATGAAAAGTATGAGAAAGGTCCCACTTGCTTCACTAGAGTCTTGAATTTTGGGAAGATTGGGTGATTGTGAAGCTGCTTTTCAGTGTAGCACAAGCGTAACAAGAGGTGAACGCCAGAAGGATGCTAATTTAGCTGTCATTTTGGAGAGTTAACTTACCTCTATGGTGATGCAGCTGTACATTCTGAGTGGACTCTGCATTCATTGTTTTCCTCCTGTTAAAAGGATTTTGTCTATTTCTTGCATGAATTAATGACAATTATATTTTCTGTTCCCAAAACTCTTCAGTTAAAAATCAAAAAGTAGCACCTTGTATTTGAGGCAAATGTGTCCTCATCTTGGATGGGAAAGTTACACATCTAGCTGTCTGGAACTGGATTAACAAGATCTTGCATTTGTGTTCTGGCCAAAAAGCTTCTATATTCTGTCTTTTATCTACCTGTAAAGTTGCAGGAACCTGCTCAGCTCTCTGGAGGTGTTGCTGCAGTCTGTCTTCCCTGCAGGGGAGCCTAGTTCCTGTGGTAAGAATGGTGTTCTGCTCCATTCATCTAACTTGAAGGCATTTGAGAGCCACCCTGGCAAGTCCTGCTCCCAGTCACACCACTCTAGGTTGCACCAAGTTTCTGGGTACATGCACATGTTCCTGAAAATGGCATGAGTAAATACAAAAGAACTTAATTTTGTTAGTGCTGTGGATTTTTTTTTCTCCTATGATGAGGTGAAGCATGTTGTTTGTACCACTGCAGTTCTGAGATTTTTGACATGTGTTTGAAGGTGCTAAACAACCACCATTACTTCAAGAGATGTTCTTACAGTGCCTGAGAGGGAACCAGAAGAGGTGTCAAATTAATCAAAATGGACTAGAGATACAAGCAGATAGGGAACATTTCTAAGGATAGTAAATATATTCAATTGAAGCCTGTGTGTCAAGTTTAGAACAAGTTTGTTGATAACCTAGAAATAGTACCCATTTTCATGTCTTCCACCTGTTTATTTTTCTCTCTGTTCATGTACATAATCCGCCAGGCATTTTCTGCATTCATCCTCTTAAAAAATTAGTATTAGCCTATATATGAGGCAGGCCAAAGAGGATTGAATGCTGTGCTGCAAAATTAGTACCTGTTGGCCTCATTGCAAGGACTCTCTGAGAATAATGCTTTTGACACTGTGGTATGGCATGGATGTGAGAGGAGAATATGTGATCATGCATTATGAGGAGCTTGATTTGTGTGTTTCTATGCCAGGGTAGTGCATGCCAAGCAGATGTGTAGATGATGGAACACTGATATGGAATTGCCTAGGAAATGTATGGAATTAGCAGACTGGAAAGTCTTGACATTGTTAGTGCATCTGATTACTCAACTGAGCGGGGAAACAAGAGGATATGCAAAGCAGGGGAAAGTTTATGGAGACAGATTTTTCTGCTGGGAAACAGGAGAATAGAAACTTCACTAAACTTTTTTAGATTATTTTTTTTCTGGTATGCAAGAGAGTCTGGAAGCTAAAGCAGGTCTGACACAAGTGCAGCAAGGTGAGAGAAGAGAAGGGAGCCTGGAGTTCCCCAATGCTTGAATATGGCCTGCCAGGTCTGAACAGATTTGCATGCATTGCAAATTGCAAAGCAGGGAGGAAAAGGGGAAAAAAATGCATGAAATGTGATTATAGTTCCTGCTTTATTCAAAAGTAGTTTTCAAGGTCAGGCTTTAACTGTTTCTGCTGAGTTGTTCCTTCTTCCCTCAGTATAACATAGACATTTTCTTTTTTATATCTGCATGCTCAGTTGTGCCTTTTTTTATTTTTTGTAGTAAACAAGTGGTGCTCAATGAACTTTGTTATTGTATATACAAAGAGAACTACGTGGAAAAGGAAAGGCTGTTTTGTTTTGTTTTTGTGGGTAATGTCTGTTCTCATTTCCACTGAAAGAGAAAATGTGTTGTGGTTGTTTGTTACTAGAAAAACAATAGAGAAGAGATCTAGAATCCTGAACGTTCTTGGATTGGTAGTTGAATTCTCTCAGTGTAAATTTGATATGTGCTGGGAGAATGAAACAATGTAGACTTTTAGAAAAAAAAAAAAAACAAACCCAACCAACACAAAACAACCACTGTGCTATGAATTTCTATCTTAAATGAATGGGGTCATTGATGTGCTTGGCTTTGCTCAGATTTGTTGTAGTTAAACTACCAAGTTTGAATTCATCAGGAGCTAGCTGTAACTTAGGTTGTTTAGCATAAACCTATATGGTCAGAGGGTGGGGGTAAATTGGTAATTTTTATCACTAAACTTCATCACTGTACCTTCCTGGTTTGAAAGCCATCTCTTATGGAGGTAGGAAAGAAAAATCTGGCTGTGCTTTGTGGTGTTTGGAATTGGCATATGCACATGGGTAATACTGGTTTGTTTGCTGTAGTACAGTAAGGTGTAAGAATCTATAACGGTGTGACATTTTACAGATATCCTTCTATGTGCTTTTGCCTCATTGAGTAATGCTTTAATTTATTTAGAAGACATTTATTTAATTACACTAAAGAAATGAAATCCACATTTCACAGAAAGAGAATCACAGAAATGTTCAAGTTGGAAAAGACCCCTGGGATATCCAAGACCAACCTATAACCCTACTCTACAAGGTTCACTCCTAAACCATATCCCTGCCAGGCACCACATCCAAACAACCTTTAAACACACTCAGGGTATCTGACTCGACTACCTCCCTGGGCAGCCCATTCCAATGCCTGACCACTCTTGCCATGACATTTTTTTTCCCTAACGTCCAGTCTAAACCTGCCCAGTCACAGCTTGAGGCTATTCCCTCTTGTTCTGTCTCTATCTCTGAGAAGAAACCAGCACTAGTCTCTCCACAATATGCCACATACAATGTCCTTTCAGGTAGTTCTAGATAGCAGTGAGGTCTCCCCTTTTTCAAACTGAATGGCCCCAGCTCCTTCATAAGATTTGTTCTCCAGGCCCTTCACCAGCTTCATTGTTCTCCTCTGCACTTGCTCCAGCTACATCCCTGTTACCAAAAGCAGAACACTTTTTTTGTTTGGTGAAACCAGATGAGATTATTCCCACTCACCTGGAGATGTAGGAAGAGAGAGTTTGTGGAAAGTAGCTATACTGAAATAATTAGGAAAGTGATGGGAATACAGACAGGATTATCTTTTCTCAGCCTAAGCCCTCTATCCTCTATAAGCCCTATCTTGCATCTTGGTATGTTCTGCACATTGTTGGATATTGTACTGTGGGCCATGAGATACCTGAGTTTGTAAATCTGTACTTACTTTGAGCATGGTAAGAATTGTATTCTTCACACCAGTTAAAATAATCAAGGCCCTGATGGTGCTAGCTGCTGTGTGTGGGTGGAGCATATCTGAGGTGGGGAATATGGCTGCAAAGGTTAATTGTAGGACAGGGACCCTGCACAAGCATACTTCCCTGGCCTCTCAAAAAAACCCAAACAAAATTGTTGTAGTGGCAGGGCAGTAGTGCTTTAGTTTGTAATTTTGCTTATACAGCTTTTTTTTGTGCATAGAAATTGTGCTCAAAAGATTTTTTTTTCTCCTCACTTGCCTCTCTGTTGTTTCTTTTAACAAAAAATGTGTAAAACAGCCAGAGGGAAGAAATTATGCATTCCTGTTTCCACTCAGCAATTACCTAATTACTAAGGGTTTGGTAGAGATGTGTATGTATGTGTTCACAGACCCCCTTCTTAGGCTGTAGATGTGCCCTACATGAAGCGTCCATTTGTTAGAAGATCAGTTGTCCATCAGAACTTTAGGTGTAGAGAAAATAAGTTTGATAGAACTAAATCCCTCTTCTCTGACCAAGAAGCTAAAGCAAACAAACAAAAAACCACTGCAAACCCAATAGGAAGTATCTGTCTTTTGCTGTGAACTAACCGTTTTTTTTTTCCCCCCCTGTTAATGTTTCAACAAGAGAATAGCTGCCTTTTTCATAGAATCATTGAATGATTTGGGTTGGAAGGGACTTAAAGATTATCTGGTTTCGATGTTTAGATGCTTTGCTTTATTGAAATGTGTTTACTTGTCTGTTGAATCTGACTAGGTTTTACTTCATGTCAGTGAAATTGATAAACCACCTTTTAAAGGTCATTCTGATTATCTGCTGGGCAAGCGAGACATATAATGGCTTTTACATTTCACTGCTTTTGCACAGGAATTTGTTGGGGGGATTATATCATAAATGTGTAAAATGAACCTCCACATGGGCTTAAGTTTTATTCTCTGTGCCATTCTGTCTCCCTGAAGAATTTTTAAAAATCCCAGCCATTCCATATGTATATATTCACAGCATGTTAATTGTTAAAAAATTTTGACTAGCTGTTTTCAATGAGGGTGAGTACTACTGAAATAGCTCTGCCTTCAGATACATTTGGAATTACCTTAGCTGTTTGCATATCTTGAATCTTATGTCTAATGCATTTATTAGTGCAATGGCAGAGGATGTGTGACATAAACCTTATCCCATGCAAACACATATGACTGCATAGATTAAATGTGTGTATTTGTACTTGCTCACAAAATTATGATGCTGATGAGACATTCTCAAATGACTGAAATAGCCTTCTCCCTCCCAAGAAAAAGATCTGCTTGCATCTGCCCTGAAATAGGCCTCCTGTGTGCATATATTGACTGTGCATCAAATGGTCCATGCTGATATTAAGCAATTCCTCTGAGTTCTTTAAGGACTTCTCTTTCCTCCTTTAGTACTGACTGTCACCAGGGGAAAAAAGAAACCATTACTCAGAGCCTCTCTTCTGTTCTCTAATTCAATTGTTGGCTATTACGAGAGTTCAATCCCTGTCACTGCATGTCTGCATTGTTATGCCTTAGTTTTCTGGTACAGGATGCAGATTTATTATATATAAGTTACTTTGGAAAAACAAATTTCTGCACAGGTCATGAAGTGATGCTTTTGGTAGGTGAAGCATCTGATGGCCTTTGCACACTCTGCTTTCTGCTTAGTGTTTGCTGAGAAGGCTGTACACATTGAACATAATTTTGCTGCAGTATGAAGGATGGTGCTGAAATAGGTCTGGGAGCATGTCCAGAGGAAGTGGCTCCCTTGAGCGGGAGCAGTTAATGTTTGATGGGGAAGGTGAATGGAGTCAGCTGTACTAATTTCTGTTCAATAAATGGGCTTTGGGAGTCAAAGGTGTGAATGTGACCCCATCATTATGGGGTGCTCAGTAGTGAAGACAGCTTTGAGGTTCCCACAGAAAGATCTTGGCCTACTTATTTCCATGGCAACTGCTGTCACTTACACATTATAACCTCTGAAGGATACAAAAAGGAAGGGAAAACCTTTTAAATGTTTAAATGTAATGCTTTAACTAGATCTTTTAATTTTAAGTGTCCCTTATTTACATTCCTTGGAATGTGGAGGTTTTATAAGAAGCACAGCTGTCCCTTCCCCACTTGGTAGACTTCAAGATGACATTTCAGGGCAACTGTGATGTTTCGAAGGTAGGTATCTGACTTTGATCATAGCTGCACTGACTTCGTGGATTTAGTTGCTGTTTATTTACATTAGTGTATTTTGAACCAAAATTATACTGAAAATCTGTTAAGCCAGGATATGTGTGTCTCTGATAAAAGGTTTTTGAGGAAAAATCCTAATTCCATGTTGAATAAAACTTGTTTTTAAAGAGGAGGAACCTCAGGTATACCATAAATTACAGCCTTTCAAGCAGTATAATAGCTGATACATAAAAGCCCTATGCCAGTGTGGAGAGCAAGCCATTCCTGCAGAAACTGAGGATTGCTGATGACTTGCTAACTGTGTGGAAGGGCATGTTTGTGTTTGCTATACATTCCAGTCTCTCCCTTCTCTAACCTACCTGCTTATTCTTGAAAGTATTTTACTTCGTGCTACAGAGGTGAGGTAGCAATGTTGTGAAGGGAATGTTTTCTGTTCAGGCTAGGTATGCTTACATCTAATGGTCTGGTGCAGCATGTTGTGCTTTTGGGGGAATTTCTGACTGCTGTAAAGGAGTGGAATTTTGGAGGCAAATTGACTAATTCTATTCTACTGGAACCAGTCTTGTTTAACATCTTGGTGATACAGACAGTGTCATTGAGTGCACCCTCAGCAGGCTTGCTGACAACACCAAGCTGTGTGATGCAGCAGACACACTGGAGGGAAGGGGTGGCAAGCAGAGGGACCTTGACAGGCTGGAGAGGTGAGCCCATGACAGCCTCATGAGGTTCAACAAGACCAAGTGTTAGGTCCTGCATCTGGGTTGGGGCAATCCCAAGCACTGATACAGGCTGGACAGTGACTCGCTTGAGAGCAGCCCTGAAGGAACAGTCTTGGGGATGCTGGTGGATGAGAAGCTCAACAGGAGCCAGCAGTGAGAACTTTGCAGCCCAGGGAGCCAACCAGAGCCTGGGCTGCAGCAAGAGAAGTGTGGCCAGCAGGGCCAGGGAGGTGATTCTCCCCTTCTGCTCCACTCTGCTGAGACTACACCTGGAGCACTGTGTCCAGTTCAGGAGCCTGTGTTACAGGAAGGATCTGGAGGTGCTCTGAAGTGTCCAGAGAAGGGCCATGAGGATGAGCAGAGGGCTGGAGCTGCCCTGCTATGGAGACAGACTGAGAGAGTTGGGGTTGTTCAGTCTGGAGAGGAGAAGGCTCTGAGGAGACCTTCTTGTGCCTTCCAGCATCTGAAGGGGGCTACAAGAAAGCTGGTGAGGGACTTTTTAGGGTGTTAGGGAGTGATTGGAGGAGGGGGAATGGAACAAAAATAGAAATGCATAGATTCAGATTGGATGTTAGGAAGAAGTTCTTCACCATGAGGGTGATGAGACACTGGAACAGATTGCTCATGGAGGTGATAGAAGCCTCATCCCTGGAGGTTTTTAAGGCCAGGCTGGATGTAGCTCTGGGCAACCTGGTCTAGTGTGAGGTGTCCCTGCCCATTGCAGTGGGGTTGGAACCAGATGATCCTGGAAGTCCCTTCCAACCCTAACAATTCTGTGATTCTGTTCTTCAATTGTGTTTTTCTTGCTATTATTTCTGTTGCAACCTACCATTATTTTTGAATTGCCTTTGGGGAGATGGAGGAAATACTCAGTTTGCAAGTGGACTTCATGGTTATGCTATCAAAAGAGCTGTAACAACATCAGGATGTGCAGTGGGAGCTATGAAGAGGGATGAAATCTCCTCTGCCTTTACTTTGGGCACCTGAAATTTGGGTTTGCTTTATAGTAATTGATACTGACTACAGATGAGTGCAGAAGTAGCTGGCTGTAACTGACTCAGTGAGAGACCATGACAAATGTAAAGGGCTGTTTTGCTAGGAATTCATGCTGAATTTCTTGAGCTTTTCATTATAACTTCTTTCAGAAGCATGAGCTGTACAGATGCCACTAAGGCTAATGGCTGGTGATTGGTAGTTTAAATAGACAGGCCTAGCAAAATCAGGAAGTTTTCCTGCTACAGATGCATTGTGCTATCTGAATTTCTAAGGCTGAGTACACTGTATTGATATGAGTAATCAAATGGTGATTCAGGTGGGACCATGAAGGGTTCTTTGTGCTGCTCTTGTACAAATGCTTTCCATTTATCAAAAAAGTTTTTAATAATGGAAGACCTGATTGGTTACTATGGAAAGGTCATGCAAACACAACTGGAAAGTTCCCAGTGCTGGGGTATTCATAAGGATGTCCTCCATTGTCAGGGAAAGAAAAGAAAAAGCAATGTTGGAGTCAAAAAAAGGAAATGGCTTTGTAATGGTTACAGCATTTCCTAACACTTTCATGAATCAGAAAGATGGGGTTTGGGATCAGGTTTTTATTTGTTTATCTATTTATTTATTTTTTGACAGTAGATGACATGCTTCTTTTAAACAGAGTTCAAAGCCTGCATTTTATTGCTGAACCAACTATTGGATCAAGTTGCTTTAACACCTGAATATAAAACATGCAAATGTAGCCAGTTACACCTCTGAAGAGGGTGGTCTTTTCTCTTCTGATGGAAGAGTGATGTCAGTGACAAGTTGAAGTCACAAACCTCTTTTCTAAGGTTATTTTCTTCCAGTAGTTCCTCACCAGAGAAGGAAATATATGAGGTTTTCATTAGCTCCTGCAGTGAGGTGGGAGAGCACTCCCATACTTGTTGTACAGTGCAAAGAGTGGCTTGAGTAATGAAAAACCTTATTTGTTGGCTTGCTTTTGCAACTAATATTTTAACGACTAGTATTTGTATAATTTACAACTAATAATGATGTTTCTGGGGTCCTGAAAACTTGCTTAGGAGCTTGGTTGAACATTTATTTCTTGTTTCATTACTAAAAGAATAGGAAGAAGCAAGAGCCAGATGGTATTATTGGACACTTCACAAATGGGAGGTAGAGATGTGTAGAGGTGCAGAACTGAGTTTCAAGATGTTGCATACTTTAAAATTGTAAATACAAGATTAACACTGAGGTGCTATTTTTAGTTATCTGGGCAAGATTCTTTATTTAGTTATCCAGGTACTGTTACTTTGTTTCTTTGCACATTGCCACCTGTGCTGTGCCTTCCCTTCACAGAGGAACCTTTTTTTTTTTAGGGTTAAAATCAATCAAATGTTGGCAGTAAATCTGTAAGCATTTTATAGGCCATACTACCTAGTATTGGCATACAGTAAGATCCCTGTGGAAAACAAGAAAAAAGGAAGTTTTATTGCTTAGATGCTTATAATAATGGTTATAGATTTCAGCATTCAAAGGAAAAATACAGACTTTTGAGTCACTGTATTTATTCCTGCAAGTGTTGTTTTTTATTTTTTTAATGCATCGATGGAACCAAATAGTTTGCTTCTTAGCTGCCTAAATTTCTTGATGCCATCCTTTGCAATAAATGTATGTGTAATCATTATGTCTTTGCAAATGATGTGCTACAGAGAGCCATGTTGGCACGGATTGTCCAGACTCATCATGCTGAACCAACAGTGGGACATATGCCAGATAGTTAAGTGTGTAGAGTAAGAGGTAGGCAGGCAGGCCCATCCAGCATAGCATCAGTGTAATGATTGTTGTTTGTGGAATCTCCATTGTGATACGTGAAGTTTGTGCAACAGTCCTGCAAAACATTGTATTTGTGATACTACTTTCAGTGCCTGGGTTTGTGGCAGAGGCAGGGAGTGGGAAGGTGAAAGCTGTTTGCTTTCATAAAACATATGGCAAACTGCAAAATTGAGCAGAAACTCTGTCTTGCTAGCCGGCTTGCCAGCGGGTTACTCACAGAACTAAAGTTCTACTTACACTTGTTTTAGCGTCAGTTTTTGTGGCAAGTAGGAACTGGGAGTTCACTAAAAAAGCTAACTGCTTGCTGCAGTTCTGGCATGCTTCTGCACTTTGGCTGTAAACCCTTGCTCAGCTCTGTGTCAGGACCGCAGAGAAATCCGATCTGGAGCCTGGGTTCAGCTACTCAGGCTTTTGCATCTTTGAATGGTCTGTGGAACAGCCTGTCTCTGAAGCTGGGAAAGGGGAAGGAAGTGTGATAGCAGTGAAGATCAGTAATGATGATGCTTGAAGGGTTTTGTTGTGGCCATCTGCAGAGTCAATAACTTGTTTGTGAGCTTGAACAGTTTTGTTTAACGTCTGCCTGTCCATGTGCAGCATACAGACATACAGGAATATGCTGATTAATCAAGGAAGTGTTCCAGTGTGAACAGGAAACTGTTTAAAAACATGGGCTTTTCAGTAGCACTTCCCCTTCCCCGCTGGCTGTGTCTACGGAAACAATCCAGTATATTTGCTTCCTGACTTGAATGTTTTAAAAACTTAACAAAACTTACTTGCAGTCAAACTTTCTGTATCAACTTAACTTGCTGCCATTTTTCTTCCTCTAGTTGTTGAGGTACCTTTGATCATTTTAAGGTTATAAAGCACTTACTTTGGATCTCCCCATTTTTAAAACTTTGTTTTACTTTCAGTACCTAATCTTATTTTTCAAAGTTTGTGTGAAGAGATTTAAAGGTTTCTTTGACTGAGATGTATTTGATTAAAAATTGGCCGGATGACTGGGCCCAATGAGTGTTGGTGAATGGAACTATATCTGGCTGGTGCCCAGTCTCTAGTGGTGTCCCACAGGTATCAGTACTGGGGCCTGTCCTCTTTAATATTTTTATCAATGATCTGGATGAGGGGTTTGAGGTAACCTCAGCAAGTTTGCAGATGACACCAAGCAGGGTCGCTGTGTCTATCAGCTACAGGGTAGGGAAGCTTTACAATGGGATCTGGATGGGTTAGACCTATGGGCCAAGCTTAGCTGTATGAAGTTCAACAAGGCCAAGTGGCAGGTCCTCCACCTGGGAAACAACAGCCCCATGAGGATACAACAGATGTGGGGATGTGTGGTTGGAAAGCTGGGACTGGGAGATGACCTGGGGGTATTGGTTGACCGTCAACTGAACATGAGTCAGCAGTGTGCCCAGGTGGCCAAGAAAGCTTATGGCATCCTGGCTTGTATTAGAAACACTGCCGTCAGCTGGAATGGGGTGGTGATCATTCCCCCTGTATTCAGCACTGATGAAGCCACATCTCAAGTAGCATGTTCAGTTCTAGGCCCCTCACTGCAAAAAGGACTTTGAGGTGCTTGAGTGTGTCCAGAGAAGGGAAGTGAGGCTCATGAGAGGCCTGGAGCACATTGCCTACAAGGAGCATCTGAGGGAGCTGAGGTTGGTCAGTCTGGAGAAGAGGAGGCTGAGGGGAGACCTCATTGCTCTCTACACCTGAAGGAATGCTGGAATGAGGAGGGTGCCAGCCTCTTTGCCTTGGTGGCAAGTGACAGGTCTAGAGGAAATGGTTACAAGGGTAAGTTCAGGCAGGACATTAGGAAATACATCTTCACTGAAAGGGTTATCAAACAGTGGAGTGGTCTGCCCAGGGCAGTGTGGAGTCACCATTCCTGGAGGTGTTTAAGCTGCACATGGACATGGTTTAGTGTTGACTCTTCACTGAGTTGATGATTGAACTGGATGATCTTTGAGGTATTCTGTGATATGGAATGGACCGAAAGCAATTAATCTCTTATAGGTAGTGATTGGTCAGGCATTGGAGTAGGCTGCCTGGGGAGGTAGTGGAGTCATTGTCCCTGGAGGTGTTTAAAAAACATGTAAACATAGCCCTCTGGGACATGGTTTTATGGCCATCATAGTGTTAGGTGGTGGAGGTATTTTTAGACCAAAACATGTCTATGATTCTATAAAATGTGAGCTTTTAAAAATGGTTGAAAAGCAGAGAAGAAACCAAGCTGAGGATTAACTGAATATTTGAGGGATTCAGGAGATTATGAAGGAAGGCTCCTGAAACTTTCATCCCAATAGTCAAAGACTGTCTAATATGACTAAATTGTGTAGTTCCCTTTGTATGGAGGGGATGGACTTGAGAGTTTGTGGTGGGTTGAAATTTTCCCCCAACATTAAATTTGCCAGACCAGCTAGCTGTATAAGCAAAACTACAATCTACAATGAAATGCAACGAATATGTACAAAATATACAGTATTTTCAATACTTAGTTATTTACAAATTATAAACAGCACAAGAACCCCTCTGGCCAAAGGAGCTAATAGCTTCTCCCTGCCTCTGCTTCTCTCCCTACCCCCCTATACACAAAAGGGACAAGAGAAAAGAGCAGAGAAGTTGTTGTTAATAACAGTCACAACAAAGCAGTGCAGCCGAGGTCAGTAAAGCTAGAAGAAGCATCAGCCAGAATTGAAGAAGCAAAAAGAGGGAAAGATTGTTTCCAAACTAAATCCTTATGGTAGATACCTCTCCAATGGGATTGTTTAGAACTATCATTATTTTCCTTTTTACACCCAGTGGTGACTTATTTACATTTTACCACTTTCTGTTCAAGATCTGTGAAAAAATTTTAAAGGTATAGCTTGAAACTACCACAGAGTTGGAAAAGGACAGTGTTTGTCACCCTCTCAATTGGTGATTCCATTTCCTACAAAAAATTGGAATACGCTGTACTCTGGTGTAATCGCTGGTTATGGAGTGCTACAAGGGCTATTGTATTCTCATTGGGTGTGAGAGCTTTGGTGTTATTAGGAGTTTACGGTGTAAAAACACCTGTGGGAGACAGCCTTTTCCCTGGTAAGTTTACAGCACAGTTAGAAACAAGAATAAACTGAACCTCGTGAAATGAGCAGAAGCAGGATTTTTAAGAGTGGGTTGATCATAAGTTGTGTGGTCCTGCTGCATCCAGTCTTGAACTTGTGCCTTTGGCTGTTGCTTCTGAAAATTATTTCAGAAAAAGTCTTGCTACAAATGTGGCTGCAAATGCTTGGGGGGGAGAGAAAGGGGGCAGTAGCTGATAGTTCATTGAGGAAGCTCTGTGGGGCAGGAAGTACTAGGGTCAGCCACAGGTCTGAGCAAAGAAGCAGTTAGGAAAGGTGGAAGACTTGATAAGAGAAACAGATAATTGGATTTTATGTGTCCTCACAGAGAACATGATTTTGGGGGCTCTTTGAGGATGGTGAGGATCTTGTATAGCTTTTTTTTTTTTTTCCTTTCCCCTCAAGTAAATGTGTGTTCTGTGAAAATGGCTCTGTTTGAAGAAAAGATGCCTTTGCAACTTCTAGATCCTGATGTTTCATTTTGGAATGAAACTACAACATGCACTGCTGATGAAAGCTGAAATTTGTATTTTTCTAAATCATACATTTCCTCTGTGGTATACTCACTGAAAGTGTATTGGCAAAACCTATGAGTGGGTTGTTTTTTTTTTTTTTTTTCCTCACTCTCTGTTTTCCAATTGATCAAGGAATACATACCTAGTTTTATTTCCTGAGGTATTTGTGCAGAGACTTAAATTCGTGATGTTTTGTAAATCTAGTGTAATTTTACTGGTATTCTTTCTCTGCCAGGGCACACAGAACTTGCAAATCTGCTGCTGCATGTAACCATGTTCACACTATGATAAAAATGTAAAGATAAAAATTTAAAAAATGGTTATTTATTTAGGTATATTTAGGTTGTGAGTTCATTTCATACCCTGAGGTTTGCATGCAGGCTGCCCTGATTGATCCTTGGTGATCAATAAGCTAAGTCCTAACAGGCAGCTGGTGTAATAGTGTCATGTGGGTTTTTGGAGGGTGGCCTTATTGAAATACGACTGTCATTAGAAGAGAGCTCCACATTTAAAGTAATTTTAGTTTTTGATGTTGCAGTAGTGCCTTGTGGAGGTGATGCAATTACTCCAGGGACAAGCTAGAAATGCTGCACATCACTCAGCTGTCCTACTGTTTAAGGAGTGACACTGTCTGTGATGCCTTTCCGAGTCAGACAATTATTTTCATCCAGAGCCTTAGGAGAGGAAAGAGTGAGTGAGGCTGGGGAGGGAAGCATTCCCAAAACATGTACTGTTTATTTTGCTGCTTTTAAGTATTGGTCTCTCTTTAGAAAGCTTTCACCATTTGCATGGTGAGGCATTTAGTGCTTACGGCTGACACTGCACAGAGTTAAGTGTTTTGTTCCATGTTCCTCTTTTTAATGTTTGTTAGATGTAAAACATCTTAGTGCTAATTTGTTCACATTCTGCTGTGTAATTAGTTAAGACCAGCACAGACGCTTTATATTTTTGCTACTCTTCAAAAGTATCATGGGGATTTTTTTTTTTAAGCAGCAAAGGGATTTATATCCAGCAGGCTGCTGCCATGCAGTTATTATTTTTGTGGTAGGCTCATTACTTGATGACAAAATTCAGGCCATTGCCAACTGCTTGAGGCAATGTTTAGCTGTGGTCCTTGTAAGAGAGCTGTGAGAACAGCCATGCAGCTTGAGTTATGGGTAAGAAATTATTTTTTTTAGATATTTTGTACAGCAATGCAATTTGAAAGCTCATTTAAAGATTCTTTATCAAGTAAATTAGTTGTCACAATAGGAAATAATTTGGTAGTAGCAGATCATAATTGCCTTAACTTGTAAAATGCTGTAATCAAGTCTCCGGATGAGAGGTTTATATAAAGTGTTGTCACTGTTGACTTACTGATTTCATTACATTGTAACTAAGAATGAAGCTGTTTGAATTACTCAGCAGACTGAGGTTTCTTAAACTGACTGTGAGTCATATTGCCTGTGTAGAGATGAATTGTAAATTATCTCATATTTATGTGTGCATTGGAGAGGGATCTCTTGCTCTGACTAGTTTCAATTTTGGTAATAGCCTTGTTCCAGCTTGAGAGTACTCACACAAACACCCGTAGGTGTAGTCCTTGCAAACAGTAATGCCTACGCCAAGTGCCTCAGTGTTGTTGTGATATGACCTGTTGGGGAAGCTGTCTTTTTTTTGTTAAAATGTTGTATATAGATACTGTTGTTTTTTGTTTTCATATGGTTTAAATACAAAGAATTAATAGAAAAGCACTGTGGGTGCATGTATTGTGTAAATTGTATCTGAACAGGCAGCTGCTTTGTTTACATTGTGAGTGGCAATGACAGTGGCATCCTGGGTTGAATTGGAAACATTGTGGCCAGCATGATCATCCTACTGTAGTCAGAACTGGTGAGGCCACATCTTGAGTATGGTGTTCATTTCTGGGCCTGTCGCTACAGGAAGGATATTGAGCTGCCGGAGCATGTCCAGACAAGGGCAGCAGGGCTCAAAGGGCCTCGAGTACATGACCTTCAAGGAATGTCTGAGGGAGCTGGGTTTGTTCAGTCTAGAGAAGAAGAGGCTGAGGGGGAGAACTTATCACACTCTACAACTACCTGAAGGGAGTTTGGAACGAGGAGGGGGCTATTCTCTTCTATCTGATAACAAGTGGCAGGACCAGAGGAAATGGTTACAGGCTGTGCCAGGACAAGTTTACACTGGACATTAGGAAATGCTTCACTGAAAGGGTTATCAAACATTGGAATGGTCTGCCCAGGGCATTGGTGGAGTCACCATCCCTGGGAGTGTTCAAGCAGTGTGTGGACCTGATGCTTAGGAATGTGGTTTAGTGTTGACCCTTCAGTGTTGGGTTGAGGGTTGGACTGGGTGATCTTTGAGGCCTCTTCCAAATAGATATATATCCTATTCTATTCTGTGCAAAACTGTAGTTTGAATATTGACATCTATTTTTCAGGTGTAAGACATTGAGGATATCAGACTTTGAAGTGATCTGTATTAGTGTATACAGACTGATCTGTGTTTATATAAGTAAGAGACACTTGAGTAGCAGTGTACTTTTCTTGAAGAAGAGCCATGCTCAGATTAGAAGAATGAATTGGGGTGGTTGGGGCAGGCAGAGACGATGAGGGGACAGACACAGGCCTCTGTTGTAATTATGCCCTAGAATGTATTACTGAGCTTTCTGGTTATTAAATCATGCTGATCCTTTTACTTTTTTATTAAAACGTAGGCTGTGTGTGGCATAACTATTATATGCTTTTTCTGCTTTTTTGCTTTTAAAATTTAACTGTACCTTAATGATCAGCATCACTGAAGCTCACCTGAATAAATGAGTAGGGTCTTGTTTGCAAATACATGCAAACCAAGAATAAAACCTGCCTTTTAGGAGACATCAGAATAATCTTTTATTCTTCAAAAGGTTATCCTTAATAACAAGGATTTATTAAGTACTGTAATGAGATTGATGCTTTGTGTAATAAGAAACAGAAAGAAAAATGGGGAATTTGAGCATTTTGAGAGGGTATGAATTTAAGGAGAATTTTGTCTTATGTTCAGTTAACAGTTTTATTATTTTAACCAATTTGAATATTTAATTATTTTGATGGAGGTTTGGATGAACCTTTTTTTTTTTTTTTCCCTTTAAAAAAAATGTTTGGGAGAGGAAAATCAAAATGGTCACACTAACAAAAAAGTGAACTGAGAGAATCAACCTTTGTCACTTTGGATTGTTATGTGTGGGCTGGGTATGTAGGCATGTATGCTGTCTGAGGCTTGATGTCTTGAAATTACTTTCTCTTCCTATTGTAAAAAGAAAGTAAATATTCTTTTATCTGAAGAGATGAGCAGATAGACAAGAACTGAGGATGTAGAGTACAAAATGGACAAGGTTTGTACAACAAGTGAGACCGTGGGGCAGACAAAGAATCTGATCCCTCTTTTGAGAAAGACCAGCTTTGTTGAGAAGGGAGGTTTTCCTGAAAATGTTGTGATTGAGTAGATGGTGGTCAGGGTGCAGCAAATGCGGGATGGATTCAGGCAGTAGAGCAGCATTTGGACCAGAGGTGGTAAATCCTTCAGAGTTTGCCACAGCAGCCTTTTCTTGGGTTTGGTTTGGCTTTCAGGGCTGACAGGAGATAAGATTTGTTTTCATGGGTGTAGATAGCTTTTCTCCATGCTCAGTTGGAGTGATTAAAGAGGGTAGTCCCTTCTGGATGTAGATGTGTGTGATACAGACCTGGTTTTCTCCTGAATGACCAAAAACTGACACATGATGTTATTTTAGGGAGTACCAAGTTGATATTTCTGATCTGGAATAGCTGTCTTTGGTATTTCACTCTGCCGTCGGTGCTACTCTCTCTGTTTTCTGTCTGGGATATGTACCTGTGTACCTGTGGCTGTTTCTCTCTCTCTCTCTCTCTCTCGGTTTTTATCAGATGCCATGTGACTGGTGTCTTGTGTAACTCACTCTTTCTAGGACCTGGCTTATTAATTTAGTTAAGTACAGACTATTCTGCCTTTACTTTTATACCTGCTTCTTTTGTTGTAATTAGTTTTCCTCTGGGCTTTTCAGGCACCTGAAGCGTTAAACGAAGGTGCCTGTGGCTCAGACCATCCTCTGCTGATCTGGTGGCAGTGGCTGCAATGATGGGAGCCTCTCTGAGGCTCTGCCTGCTGCCCATGGCCTTTTCTCCCAGCCTGCCTGTGGACTACTGACCTGGTGAACACAAACACCCAAATGAGGTGGCAAAAACACTTCACAGAGGGACCCACGAGGCTGCCCAATGTGCCAAGGAGTGAACTACATGTGGCAGCAAAACCAGAAAGTGTTCCTCGTGTTAAAATCGTGCCCCTTCTTTTTACTCTATTTACACAAAACACATTTTAGTGAGGCTGCTTTTTTTTTTTTAATCGATTTAACCTGTAAACCCTTGTATTTGCAAAGTGGTTTTGATGATGCAATTTTTGTTTGTGTAGTGAGAGTTATTGCTCTTTAGTGACAGAGTTGTTCTGGAAGTGTAGTTGCAGATTTGGAGTGGATAGCATTCAGGTTTCCTTTTACTGTTATTCTGTCAGAAGCTAGATAGTTAAAACAATGAAGAGAGTTTTCTAGTTACAGTACCTGCATCAGTTGACTGTGTTTTTCTTATTAATGTGGCTAACCAAATAGCCTCTGCTATGAGAGAGTGTGAATGTCAGAGGGAAAAATCAAAGATTAGTTTCTTGACTTGCTTTGTAGACCACTTATTTAACATAGTGCAGTTTGGCAATTTCACATTGTTTTACTACTGTGTGAACAAAGTAGCTGTTCTTCTGGTTGTTGCATTGTTTTACTACTGTGTGAACAAAGTAGCTGTTCTTCTGGTTGTTGCATTGTTTTACTACTGTGTGAACAACGTAGCTGTTCTTCTGGTTGTTGCTGTTTGCCTTCATCAGTGTAAAATAATATCCACAAGAACTGGCTTGAAACTAACGATCTCTTTGGAAAGAATCACAAGTGTTTGGGATTAGCCCAGCATTGCTTTACCAGAGTGAACTTCTAAAGGGGGTGTGTAGCACAGCATGCCAGAACAGGAGCTAGTTGTGCATGCTGGCTTTTGCAGTTAAAATGGCATGTAAAAATAATGCTGACAAAGTTGCCCTGTTGTGTTAACTTCCAGAGATGCAAACAATTCAGAGGTCTGAGAAGGGCTGCCATGGCTGAAGTGCAACATTTTGTTCAGCTTCTGGGAAAGCTGTGGCATAACCAAATACAAAATTAAGTTTGTTTTTAAGAGTTCTGTGGAACAGCCTTGTGATTGTGAAATTGACATGGAGAACATAAATCTGTAGTTTGAATGTGACAACTGTGAGGAAAATTTTCAAAAAGCTAAATAAAGTATGGTGCTTAAATTTGCCTGGAAGATGAAAGAAATGAGTGCACAATCTGACTTTCATGCTTATTGTATTTTCCCCTGTTACATTAAATGTTGCTTTAAATGCTAAAGGCATTGGTCCATCAAAAAGGTCTGTACCTTTCTAAATTTTGTAAATAAAGATAATTATGTTACTTTATTAATATATATTATAGCACACAACATATACATAATATATAATTATAAGTAATTACAGTATTAATCATGTAAATACGTATTTTCTTGTCTGGAAATCTGGTGATGGACTGGATCCTGAAGTGCCCTGTTTGCTTGAAGTTCAGATTTATTCTCAGTACCTATAAGGAACTTGGAAGCAGGAACAAGTTATACCTGTTCCTTTGATCTGAGAAGCTACTAGTTATAAGCTTAGTAATCTTGCAGCTCTTACTGTAGAATCTGCCTTCTTGCATTGGATTTGTGGGTGACAGAAGCAGACAAAAAATACTTCTGTAAGTAGTCAAGAATGGAGAAAGGAGGCTGCTTAAACTCGGTGCCAACTGGTCAGGTTATGCCAGTCTTTCTAGCTGATGGGGATTAGTTATTTCCTGAAGGAACGTCCTGTGCCTTCAGAGACTTGAGGCTTGCAGGGCTCTTACAGAGCATGTTTAACTGTACATTAAGAGCAGTACTACCACACCAGGCACTTAGATCAGTGGCCCAGCTCTGCTTGGGAATTTGCAATCTTGTGGAAGGTAAGACTCTCAGGGGGAGACAGATCCTTATGTTGTGCTGGCTTATGCAGTTGGCTTCCTTCTGGTGGATGATTTCCAGAGTGATGCATTCTGCTAGTGTATTTTCAGTAACCCTTCACTCCATGTGTCACCTTCAGGGTATAACAGCAGAAGCACAAATGCTTTGATTGAATGATAATTTGGACATAGATGTGTGGTTTCAAGAGGGATGTGAGAGTTCCTCCAAACCATGCTGCTACCATAAGCAAAACATGTACTGCTGCTCTCCTTTCACTCCAGACTGTCCCCAGCAGCTTCAAATCCCACATTAAGTTAGAGGAGGTTTTCATGTAATCAGAACACAGTGTCTTGCAGCAGAAATTTTACCTTCCCATTAATTTGGTTTTACTGTTTAACATGTTCCTGCCCTACAATGGGATTTTTCTTCATGGGGGTTTTCTCTTAAAGGCTCTTAATTGTTGCGTGCAATTTGTGGAGTTCCATTTGCATTACCTTCAGCTAATGTTCTGGTGGTGTACTCACGTTGGCATTGACACTGTGTTATAATTAATATTTATAAATTACACCTGAACTACGCTAGTGTTTATCTAGAAACTGAGAAAAGGCATAGCACAATGTAAGCATAACATACAAAATAAATGGGTGCTGAGACATTTTCTTTGCATTGGCATGAGGTGTCTTTCAGTTACACATGCAAAAATATGCAGAGAGAACATTTGTGATTATACTGTGCAAGGCTGAAGAAATTAATGTGGAAAACTTGTACTAAAATGATGGCACATAAGAACAGACTTAGAGGAGTGTGTCTTTGTGAAGGAGATTTAAAAATCCAGGTGCAATTTTTCAAAGCTATATATACAGTCAAAGAGAAATTAAGGAGATTTTTTTTCCAAAATAGTATTCAAATAGGTGCCTGAGTAGAGCTTTCCTCTGTAGTGGCTAGGCATCATGTTTGTAAAGCACATGTATGTACTGATGCTTGGGTTTAGCTTCCAGCTTGGTAATGGGTTGGGCAGAGCCATAACTAGAAAAATCCATGGTATAACGATGATTTAATTTTTTTTTCCTGGTGGAGAAATAAATGCATCCAAAACAAACAGAAGGTGGATGGTTGCCTTGATCTTTATTGTCTCTCTCAGAAATACATGCATGAAGTCTTTATGAGCATGTGACTGTGAAGTTTTCTGTTTCTGAGAGCAGCAGTTGGAGCAACAGACAGTTGAATGGGCAGCTGCCCTGAGAAGGAGCCTGCTCTGCAGAGCCATGCATGCTTCTGCTGCTTCTGGAGTTTGTAGCTACAGTTGCATTGTAGAAATACTTGGGAAAACATTTCTCATGTATCACTCCAGAGTTAGAGCAGCTCAGATCTTGACTGCTCCTTCAGTGCTCCCTCTCTTGCTAGAGAGAGAGGATAGTGAGCTTCAGATAATGCAAAAATAATCCAGTACTTCCCTGAAGAAAAATTAAAGGTGTTACTTTTAGCCCTTGAGACCTCTAGAATGACTGTGCAAAATACACTTCTGGGCCCTAGAGTTTGTCCACTGCTTTCACTTTACCCATCTAGAAATGGATCTTTCCCTATTTTGTTTTTAATGATTGAAAATTCCCTCTGTCATCTTACTTGAGAGACTGCATGGTTTATTATCGTAGAATTGTAGAACAGTTTGAGTTGGAAGGGATCTCCAAGGGTCATCTAGTTCAATGGTATCCTGGGGGCGCATTAAGAGGACTGCGTCC
This sequence comes from Colaptes auratus, assembly GCA_015227895.2. NCBI lineage: Eukaryota > Metazoa > Chordata > Aves > Piciformes > Picidae > Colaptes > Colaptes auratus. The sequence goes on along the minus strand of CM026897.1, from coordinate 65,622,242 downwards.
AGCAGATCAAGGGAGGTTCTCCTCCCCCTCTGCCCTGCCCTGTAATATTGCATCCAGTTCTGGGCTCCCCAGTTTAAGAGGGACAGGGATCTACTTGAGAGAGTCCAACAGAAGGCTACAAGGATGATTAAGGGACTGGAGTACATGATCTGTGAGGGGAAGCTGAGAGACCTGGAATTTTTTAGTCTGGAGAAGAGAAGACTGAGAGAGAATTTGTTCCATAACTTTCCAAGGATTGAAATGAGGCTAATGGGTCTATAATTACCTGGATCCTCCTTGGAACCCTTCTTATAGATGGGGGTGACATTGGCCTTCTTCCAGTCTTCATGGATGTCTGATCTTCATGACTTCTGATGGACTATGGAGGGCAGCCTGCAGCAGCATCAGGCAGCTCTCTTACTACCCTCAACTGGATGGCATCTGGGCCCATAGATTTGTATGGATCAAGCTTCTGTAATAGTTGACAGATCAATTCTTCCTTCACCAAAGGTGGGTCTGTGTCTGCACGAACCTGCATTTTTGTTCCCATTAGCCTAGGACCCAACAGCATTGGTAAAGAAGTGAAGAAGGCATTGAGGTCCTGTTCCTTTTTGTCACTGTAGCTGACTGGTCCACCTCTCCTATTTAATAGTGGACCTACTGTGCCTTTCTCTTTCTGCTTGTTGTGAATGTATCTGAAGAACATTTCTTGAAGTTTTTGACATCTTTGGCCAATTGCAGTTGAAGCTGAGCTTTTGCCTTCTTAACTGCATCTCTGCATACCCTTGTAACCTTAACAGGTAATGTTCCACTTTTCCATCTCTGGTACATTTTCCTCTTGGCTCTGAGCCGACCCAGAAGCTCAAGAGTTAAGCCAAAAGGTCTCTTGTTCCACTTGCTTCCCTTGCATTTAGAGGGGATGAGCTGTTTTTGTGTGTCTAGGAGAGAATTCTTGAAAAACTCCTAGCACTCACTAGCAACTTTGTCCTTCATGGAGGTCTCCCTTGGAGATGAGCCCTCTGATTTTGACCCAGAGGCATTGCACAGGGCTTCCACAGTTAGCATAGTTGACTTCAGTACTTTCAAGATTCTCTTTCATACAGAGTGCAACTCCACCACCTCTTCTACTTGGCCTGTCTTTACAAAGCAGCCTTACAGCATCTGTCATGATCCTCAGGTTGTGTGAGTTTCATTTACTCCCGTGATATCATAGCTTCCTAACTGGGTAGGGACCTCCAGTACCTCTTGCTTGTTTCCCAGACTTCATGTGTTAGTATCATACACTTTAGGTGGTTGTTTTTTCATTTGTCATTTAAGAAGACAGCCAAGGCACTTTTTACAGTGCTCTGGTCGGCCTGGTTGATTGCCTGATTGGTTGTGGTGATGGTGGCATGCATATTGCTGTTTAGTCTCCTTCTTTACATTGTTTGCCTGTAGAGAGGTATAGGATATTACCCAAGTACAGGAGAGTTGAGAAGTGCTGGAAAATATTCATAGTATGACAAATTCAAGAAACCCTGTTTCTATAAGTTAGGAACGGAAAGATTATGTAGATAAAAATGAAGAGGAGGAAAAATTTAATTTCCTCCTCTAGGTGAGGTAGAGAGGACCCCAGTACTTGGATTGTGAAGGTAGGCATTTCAGACCAGTAATAAAGCACACTTATGTAACGTAAAGCTGGATGTAAGACTCTGGATTCTGGGGACTGTTGCTTTTCTAAGAGCAGGATTTCACTTCAGTAGACCCATGGAGTAGTTTAGCAGCTCTGTTACCCAGAAAGGCAAACTGATTTTCAGTGATAGGTTTTGGTTTTACTGCTGCATGTTTTCTGTATTTTCCCTCCTGTAAATGCTTAACATGTATTAATTGTTCTTTCCATTTTTTATTTTGTTGCTTACAGGTTTCTCCCTCTCTGATTCATAGCTGCTGTGTTACCTACCTCTGTGTTTCATCTTCATTTCAAATGTACCCTAATTTAGAAGGAGAGATCTCTGAAAGTAAGAGAAGTGCTAATATTAGAGAGAATTACAGCTTATGTCTACTCTTCTAGTTTCTTTTGATAAGATAATGTTAGAGCACACCTTCATAAGCATAGGGTCATAAAAGTAATGGATTTTAAGTCATTGTTTGAAGTCTTCATCTGTCATTTTTGTGACATTATCACTTAAAGGCACTTGACATCAGCCTAGTAAGATCCATATTGCTAATTGAAAAACATTTTCTCCTTACATGAATTCCTAAATCATGTGGGCTCATTACATAACCTGACATTAACAGGCTGTGGTAGAATAAATCACTACCATAAGAGGTCCATTACTTGTCTACTCTGTTACTTATTTTTGTTCAAGGGTTTCCTTCTTTGCTTGTTTCTTTTACCTGTTTTACTATTCTCAGGAAAATTGGGATGAAAATATTTATTTTGCTCTTTTGAGTGGGTCCTCACATTTTGTTAGCAGTGACCACTCTTCGAAGTCTGTGCATTTGATAAAACAGTACAGTTTTTAAAAAGTGTTGATTGGAATATCAATTGACTCATTTTTAAATATGCTGCACAAATTCATGGAACACCACCACAAGTACAAAATTCCCCTTACATTCCTTTATGCAAGGAGCCTTCTCATTAATTCCTGATAATTGCTTTGGAAATTTGTATGCCTATTTTTCCTGAAGAGTAACTCTCTTGGGTGACACACATTTTGGAAGGAGTGGATAATTCTTTTGAGATGTTTGTCTCATTCACAGTGTCAAAATGTACTTTATTCTTGTGCTTGAAAGCTGGCAAAAGAGCACTAAATGGAACAACTTGAGGAGGGAAGGAGAACAAACTGGGAGGCATTTTGTGCTATCTTTTCTGACCAATAGTATTGGCTAAGTGGTATGATGTTGAGCTTAAATAACTGATGGTGCTTATGAAAGGGTGCTGTTCAGAGAGAAATTGCAATAGAAAGCTCACCCCCCCATTCTGTAAGTGCAAGATCTTTCTTGCACTTGAGTTTGCTCTTGAGAAGTAATACTACCTGCAGAAATTCAAATTATTGTTGACTGTACAATTGTCATCTTTTGTTCTGCCATTGAATGTGTCAAGGAAAGACTGAAAAATGAGTGCATTATGTGGTGGCTTCTGAATGTGCTGTTGCCTGATGAGCAGAGTGTCAGCTTTAGTTAATAGACAGTCTGTTAGTACAGTTTGTTCACTCAAACTGTGCTAGCAGTCTCAGTGATCCACTAACCTACAGGAATATTTAGCCCTCTGCCTTGGAAATGGTTCAGATTGGGTTATGAACTGCAACATCAGAAATCCATTGAGAAGCAGAAAAGTCAGACTAGCACCAGTGACTGAGGTATGATTCATCTGCTCTGAAGGTCTACTTTGGAGTGGCAGGCATAGCATTCATCTCAGATTTCTGATAGGAAAGTAAATGGGTACCATCTACCCTTATGGTTTTAAATGTAGACCTCTTGGTGCTATGCACCTAAACAAATTCATTCACTGTACTGCTTTCTCTTTGGGATCTCTAGATGGTGTACATTTATAGTGAGGGAGACATACCTCTTAAAACAAAGTATCATGTATCCATTACTCATGGGTACACAGCATGAAAAGCAAAGGTTAATGAAATACCAATGTGAGAAGATCTTAGTTGTATGTTAACTTCTTGGCAGCTCTGAGCTTTGCTGATTAAAGCTTTGGTAAAAAGCAACATTTTGTGTCTGCCGCCATTGTGACTGCTCAGTCGTGGTCAGTCAGTCACTGTTCATTGATCTGGAGAGGGCAACCATTCATTACTGATTTCGCTACCTGTTTCTCTAGCAGGTTTGCATTTAGGAATCTTGGTGAAAGAGACCAGTTTGATTTTGACAGAGATGTAAATATTCTGTTATTTTCTTCAAAGAGCTATGTATTTCAGATTGATTTTTGTTCTTGCAGTCTTTGCTTGCTACCTGAAGTTGCTTCAAGCTGAGGGCTGTGAGACTTGTCTAAATATAATGCAGATGGCTTGAGTGCACCAGTTTTGTAAATGATGCTTTACAGTACATTCTCAGTCTTCAACATGTAGCAAATGAAGCTTAAACGTGCAGACACTGTTTGTTCTTTTTTTTGGTGGTATCCAAGTGGTGAAACCAGTTTGTGGTAGAAATTGTACTTGCCAAACGTGGTTCAGGGACTTAGCTGCTTTATTTGGCAACACTCAAATAGCTTTTGGTGTTCTGAAGTTGGTGAAGTCGGAAGACAGAAGTAAATAACAGACTTCAGCACAGGTGACTTCTCTCTCTCTCTTTTCTCAGTGGACCTTTTTGGATCTTGCTGCTGTCCATTTTGACACATTATGTCCCTGCCACAGGCTTTCAGTTTTCATCAGTGTGGGAACTGAAGAGGATTGTGGGAGAGCTGTTCTTTAGTGATTTTGTAATCTTCTGTAAGCAGCTCACATTGTGGCTGGGGAAGGCAGTAGAGTAACAGAATAACAGAAGTTGGGCATCCCGCCTGCACTGCCACAGAGATGGGCTTTAAGATGCAGCTGAAGTCCACACTGTCTGTTGGATTAAGGGACTGAAACAAGGTGTAGGATGCAAAGAAAGCAAGGGTGGCATGGTCTGTATTAAGTCCTAATGTTCTGAGCTCCAGATCTTTTGCTTTATTCATACATCTCTCTCAAAGGCTTTGAAGTGTTGTCAACAGTGTGGCACATCGGCAGCCTTTAGCTGTGTGTGGTGAGTGTACTTCAGTGATTTTCAAGTTGGTGTTTTAGAAGTGTGTTCCTGTGTGTGACACTGCAGCACAACTTGTGTTTACACTTTTGTTTATTCAAGACCTCTGGAATCAAAATGGGGCTTTCAGAATCCATGGGGTCCACAGCCTTTCTGTGTACTTCTCACCTTTATTGGAGCTCAAAGAAGTTTAGAGTGCAAATAAAACAGATTGGTTTACACAGTGCTTTCTCACTTGGTTAACAGGAGCACCATGAGAGCCAGTTAGCACTGTGTTCTGTGAGCCAGGGAGGCATGCTTTGGAATTCACACCAAGTATTTGGTGCAAATGCCAGAAAAAGAATTATATACAAAAGACTCAAAAGATGCCCTCTACCTTGTCCTGATGTGAGTTAGAATTAATTCTATTCAGAGATTTTACTTATTAACTGCACTTTCTGAAATTAATGGCATGTTTTTGCAGGCAGTGTCTGCCTCTATCTACAAGTAATAACACTCAATGTTTCTAGTTAGTACTAAAGGCTGGTGCCAAGGTCGCTGCTGAATCTTGTGTATTAAGTTGGGGATGCAGAATAAAAGAGCACATCTTTGGAGGGGAGTGGACGTTTTAGGTGACCTAAACTGACCAGCAAGGTATTCTGTGCTGTATGTGTCATATTCGGTATAAAACTGAGAGATCATGAGGATCAAGCTCTCTTTTTCAATGGCCATCATCTGTGGAGGTCCATTCTGCCTTCAGTCTAGATCCATGAGTTCTTGAATGTAGCTCCTGAATCTATTTCCTATCTGCTGCTGAGTCATGAGGGACTTGGGCCACAGCATCAGTAGTGATGGTGATGTAATTGCCATCAGGGAGGTTGGGCTCAATGTTGTTTATGTATTTGTGTATAATTAATTTTATTGTTAGTGTTTTCATTAAAGGAGGTTTAGTTTTCTTTTCCAGTGATAAGCCTCTCCCCCTTCTTGCTTTTCTCTTCCCCTTTGGGAAGGGAGAGGGGTTAATAGAGAGCACCTTGTCACTCATTTAGTGGCCAGCCCAGCCTCAACCCTTCATGGCATGTATGAATTATAGACAGGTGCATCAGTGGAAAGCTGAACTTGCGAGGAACAAATTAGAGATGCTTTGTTTTATGGCAGCAACTCCTGGTGGCTTCCAGTCTCTCTAGTTGGAAAAATTTCAGTCAAAACCCCAGTGCCTTCCAAAACTGCAGGTCTGCACAGCAAAAGAGATGGAGCATACTTTTCTTGAAAACCTACAGTTAAATGAGCTCTTATGTGTTTCCCTGCACTGGTATTAATACTTGTCTGGTTGCACAGTGGCCTGCATTCAGAAACTGATCTAGCTGAAAAGTGACTTGCCACAGCCTTTGTTTCTCCTCATAAAAGCAAAGTCTTTTCATGTTTCAGCTGAATAAGTTTCTTGAATGAACACAAACTTTTAATTCATTATTTTAATTTCTAAGAACAAGGGAAAAACCTGGGCACACATAGCTTTCTGCAGCTCTCTTACTATCAGGTAAGTTACCTATTCACTGTTGTGGAAGCATTATTCCAGGTGCTATCATAAAGTCTGTAAATGTTTCTGCTTGTGTGCCTGGTCCTGTTCTTCTGGTCCCTTAAGTGATGACATTCTGTCCCTGGTTGTGGAAGTGCAGAGGAGAGCATGTCTTCTGCTGGCAAGTCTTTGCTCCTCTATTAATGCACTTCTGTAGTACTTGTTGGAATTCTCTTCTGTCTCCTGCCTGACTGTCATGGACTGAGTTGAATCTGCTGCTGTTACTGATACCATGCTGCAGTCATGCCAGCTTCAAAAAATGAAAATCCAAACTGGAGCTTGGAGCTTGAAGTTCAGATTGCAACATGAGATTCTTCCTGTTCTGGTTGCTGGCTCTTGGGTGTGGGCTTTTTCCTACAGGCATGATGGTGAAATGGTTTGGGTAGCTGCTGGTTTTGGTTTTCTGTTTTATGCAGGGTGGGGGTGTTTTGTTTATCTTTCTCATTTTTTTCTTCCCAGCACCCCCCCCACCCCGCCCCCCCATGTATTTCACTGCACTTCTGCAAATAGGCTAAGCTAAAGTAATAATATGTTGCATTAATCAATTAGGTTATTAGCTAAGGTAATTACACATTGTGCTTATGATATCTTACATTACATTAAACTCTATCTCAGCCCTGAGTTGTGTGCATTACTCTTCCCCTCATTTTTGTGTCCGGGGAGCAGACAGGTTAGCCCTTGGGCTAAAACATTACATTGAGCTTCATACAAATGAGCTTTGGGTCTTTCCTGACTGAGCAAACATCAGTTGGTTGGCCATTCACAACCTCTTTATTTCTTGGTAAGTAGCACTGATCTGATGTGAAACAAGGGGGAGAAGAAACTTGCATATACAGATGAGATTCTAGCACTAATCAGGAAAATAAGGGTTTGGTTAACTTGTTTTTATGTATTATGGAAGGATGCTTTCCAGAACGTGTAAGGTCTGAGAGGTGCTAAAACAAGTAGGAGTATGGGGTCCTGCCACAATCATTTTAGCTAGTTAAAAAGGAGGTGTGTTTTGGGGAGCACTGTTCCTCTCTTTTCCTGTGTTGGTACAGACAGCTTTCTTCCTGTGTAGCCTAGGCAAGTACAATATGCAGTGGGAGATGATGCAGGAAGTGCACGTGAGCAGAGGAAAAGGAGTTGAATGAAGGCACCGTTTGAGCAGTAATTTGCTGAGTAGCCACAGACTACAAAGCACAGACTTCTGTGCCACCTTTGATGGAAAGATCTTTTGCTTCTGTTTTGCAGAAGATACATGTTTCCTGGTCTGAAGCCTGGAGTGTTTGTGAACTGCTGTATAGAAATGGAGGGCACAGCATGCTGGATGCATTTGCAGTGCTGGTTTCCAGGTGATTTCCAGCAGGGCCCATCTTGCCATGAGTCTGCCAGATGTGCCTTACCACACAGAGAATGAGGCTGAAGTGGATCAGTTATCAAAACATGCCATCAGGGCAGATTTTCAGGCCTGTTCAGGAGAGGAGAGGGTTGTGTTCATGTGTTTTAAATCAGTGTGTGTAGCAAACGGCCTAGTTAGACCATTTCTCTGAGAATTACGGGGAGGTTTTGCTTCTTGGAACAAGACATGCTATGTATCTTGAATACCTCTGTCACCCTCTTAGTACTTTCTGGTTCAATTTTATTGAACTTTGTGGTTTAGTCATTTAACATATGCAGAATCAGGAAATGGGCATTGTTTATAATAGCTTCTGATAGATGTTGAGTTTTGAGCTTATGAAGTCCTTTTGCCAGCTTTGGCCTTGTCTTGAACCTGTCTCTGTCAGCCACATCTGAAACATTCAGATGAGTTAGCTATGCCTGTAACAGTAGAAGCACACTTGCTTTTGGTGAATCCCAGCACTGCAGAAAAATGATGTCTTGAGTCATTGCAGTACCATTTTTACTTCTGCTTCTTCTTGCTGTGAAATCCAAAAATGACAGTCTTCCTTTTGTTACTCTATGAATGTCAAAATGTCGAAGTTGGAAGGCATGAGTTTTAAATCAATTAAAAAAAAAGGATTGGTTTTGGTTAGAGTAATCTGAGAGAAAACCTGTAAATTGAGAATTTTGTTTTCATCATGCTATGAGAGTCTTGGCTCTGTGAAGGAGCAGCTATTCTGAGATGTGAGAGCGGAACTGAGACTTTGTCACTCACTGGTGCAAGAGCAGCAAAACCGTTCAACAGGTTTGGTGTGGAATGTTGCCAAATTTTTTGTAGCAGCTTTACACCATTTTTTGCCTGTCCTGTGCTACTGTTGGAACTCTGCTGGGCACCATAGGATTACGGAAACTTTGGATATGCAGGTTTAGCATGGTAGATGTGTCTCCAACTGTGAAACTGTGCCTTTTGAAAATGCCACTTACAAATGTTTAGAAGGGGGATTGTTCTCCATTTCGGGTGCCGCACTGTGGATACATTGAAACCCAATTCGTGCATGTTATGTATTTGGTCTTGTGCTCTTGGTTGGTGTTTGTAGGCTCTGCACTCCTACAAATAAAGTTTCACATACTTTTATTATACAGATCAGTTTTGTTGTTATTTTTTGGTTGGGTTTGCTTATGGTTTCTTTTTTTGTGTGTGTGATGCCATCTTGCTCATAACCGAACACAATGATTGCGTTGGGAAGTGATCTAGAAGTGCTAAGTAAAACTGAAGGCTCTGTTGTGCTTGGTACCATGGTGAATTTATATTCTGTTCCTAGATGCTTAGCAGTACTATTAATTTCAGAGTCGTCTTGGAAACACAATGGAACAGGCTTTTACCTCTTTGAACTTCGTGTTGTGAGTCAAAGGTATGTTCCTCACCTGGAAAAGCACACTTATCGCCTATTTTATACTGCCAGGTGCAGCAGAAGTTAATTGTGTGCTGTAGTATATCTCCTTGAAAAATCATGTTTTAAGTCTGCTGCCAGTGGGGGTACTAACAGATGAGACTTTGAAGAAATGTACTTCTAAGTACAGCAGTATTAAAATTCATATGTTCCATATCTCTCTGTAGCAGTAACTTCATGTTGGTGACCTACCAGTGGTCAGCATCCATTCTCAGCAGATGGGCGTCTTCTGGTACTCTTGCAGTTTACTGTTCTTTTGCCTTTCTAGCATGCATATGAGCAAAATGTTTTCAGATACTTTCCTTTCCAGTTCTTGCTTTGCTTTTTGCAAAGATTATAGCCTTGGGATGCTAGCCAAACTTTGAACTGTCAAAGGGAGCATAAAGAATGCAGGATGTTTTTCAAATAGTCTCAACCACAAGCAGATGGCTTCATTAAATTCTCTTTAGCAGTAAGGAGAGCATTCATCTGCTTTTGGAAGAAACTTAGAAACTTGGCTAGAGCAACTGTTTTTATGTTGCTATCCCAAGTGTGTGGCAGGTAGCAAGACTATGACAATTCTGTGTAAAGCAATTGGTCCATTTACCTTCAGGAAATAGGTGCAGAAGACACATCTGTTCCGTGAACAGATAGGTATAAATTAGAGCAGAAGACAGTATGTGATCATTGAACCTTCTGCTGATGTTTTAAATCTTGGGTAAGGGAAATTCTGAGGGTACTTTACTTTCTGTTCCTCAATCCTGAACGTTTCATATAGTTCTGTTCTTTGCCGCAAAATACTCTAGTTTGGGGTTTTTGTTTGCTGTTGTTTTTTTCCCTTTTTTTTTTTCCTGATAACACTGAGAAAAACTACATTTATAACTAATTGTATTTATAAATGACTTGTGAAGAATATTCATATGCAAAAGATAGTTTTCTTCCTGTAGAATACAAAGACTTCTGGCAGAAGTGTACCAAGCATCTGTTTGCTCAGGGTTTCACTGTACTTGTGTGGATCAAAGTTAAGGATGGACAGCATGAGCAAGCCTTTAATTTGCTTGGACCTAAGCTGTAACTAGATACTTTAAGCTCTATTTCCTCCCTACCCTTCCCCCACCCTGGTGCTGAAAAAAACAAATGTATGAGGTTTGGATCAAGGCAAATAATCTCAAGTTATGACATCCTTTTATTGAGGTGGAGTAGCCTGCTAAAAGCAGAAGAATGCCTGTTGAGCTCTGAAGATAGGGATGGGTTTAGGGAAGAGAATTTGAAGCTGTTTATTTTTGTAGGTGAAAAAGTCAAAGACGTGGGAGAAGTTCTGCCTGTTGAGCACTTTTCAGAAGTGTGCATTTCCTTTAAGTTGTTTTCAGCTTCTGCCTGTGAAATGCCTCATTACAAATTAGATGCTGCCATGTCTTAGTAACAGAGAATGACTGGTGCCACTCTTGCTGGTTGGTCTGAACCCCTGTGTTAAGGCCTATTCATGGCATACGGTATATTCTGGGGAAGATGTGGGCTTTAACCAAGTTGCTGGACTGGATTCAGCTCTGTAGTCTGTTCAGATGCCTCCAGCAGGTAATCTGGGACAGTGACATCAAGGTGCATTTGTTTTAGATTACAGAGCGAGGAGGATGGCTTTATATATGAAAGTGGTTGTGGTGGTAGTTTGTTTTGCCATATTGAATGAAATACTTCCGTGTAGCAGTTGTGCAGAAATTTGTACGTGCATTTGTACATGTTCACATAATAGACCAAGCTGATGTTTTTTTTCCCAAGTTGCCTTTTTAGGGATAGATCTGTAATGTACTCATGTGTTGCAGAAACTCTCTGAACCAGACATCATATTAACTGCTATAGCTGCAGGAAAATTTGTGTTTAATTAGAATCAATATATTCCACAATGGGAGAAGAAAATGACCTTGTATTTGGGAGGATGAATTACTGGTATGTTGTTTGCCTTGTTCCAGGGTTTTCCCTGTTATTCTCATGCTGATTGTCTTTTTTGGTTACACTTTGTATGTCTATGGTACCTGCTTTTAAAATGCTATCTTTTTTTGTGTGTACTATACACACTTATGTTGGTAGATCTTTATCAAACCTGAGGGTTTGTGTATGTTTCTCAAGATGCTCCAGATTTTCACATATAATTCCTCTTTTCAATCTTCTTATCGCTGACAGGTGCAGCAGTGCAACAGAGGGTGAGGAGATGGCAAGAGGCATGTCTTCTACATCCTGATTGTGTCCCATTTTTCCTTTCTATTGAACAAGAACTGAACTACAGTTCTGGTACATGAATGAGTTTTAGCAATACATGCTACCAAAACCAGTCTCGTCAAACTCCAGGCCTTGCATGTCCACTGGACAGGAATTTGGTCATGTATTTGTTTGTCATTCTTTTTTGATGTTTTGCAAACATCTCACTACAAAGGCTGCTAAGTCATTTGGACATCTGGGTTGAATCACATTTAACTAGCTTATGTGAGCAAATGTTTCTACCCATTCACATAGTCAAATGTTAGCTGCAAAGCCTGGGATGTTCTGCCAAAGAGATGAATGGCTCAGTGTGGTTATCATCAACTAAATTCATTCAGCTTATTCTGACTCTGGCTTTTCCTCACAAAGGCAGAAATAGTTGCCACTTTGCAGTCAACTTTAAAAATTAATTTTTTGAGCTGTGGAAATACTCTACTTTTGTGCTTGTTCTGTTTAGCTTTTGCCTATAGCTTTAGCTATAGAACCTGTACGAGCAGGAAAAAATGCAAATACGATCTGCAGATATATCACAGATATGCCTTTCATGTCCTGTCAGACTTAGTTTAGACCACACAGTATACAACATGTGAAAACATCTTATGTTGGTGATTGTGATGTTTTTCTGTGCTGGTGGAGTAAATGTGATGGAGATGTAACAGTGACCTGTGTGTTAAAAAGATAAAATGCTCACTAAGATTGGAGTATAAATAATCTTCATTTGGAGTTACTGAGTACTGTGTCCAGTTCTGGGCCCCTCAGTTTAGGAAGGATGTTGACTTGCTGGAACGTGTCCAGAGAAGGGTGACGAAGTTGGTGAGGGGTTTGGAACACAAGCCCTATGAAGACAGGCTGAGGGAGCTGGGGTTGCTTAGCCTGGAGAAGAGGAGACTCAGGGGTGACCTTATTGCTCTCTACAACTACCTGAAGGGAGGTTGTGGACAGGTGGAGGTTGGTCTCTTCTCCCAGGCAGCCAGCACCAGAACAAGAGGACACAGTCTCAGGCTGCGCCAGGGGAGGTTTAGACTGGATGTTAGGAAGAAGTTCTATACAGAGAGAGTGGTTGCCCATTGTAATGGACTGCCTGGGAGGTGGTGGAGTCACCATCATTGGAGGTGTTCAGGAGGAGACTTGATGGAGTGCTTGGTGCCATGATCTAGTTGTTTAGGTGGGTTGGATTGGTTGATAGGTTGGACGCAATGATCTTGAAAGTCTCTTCCAACCTGGTTTATTGTATTGTATTGTTTCCAGAGCTTTCCTAACATGCAGCAGAGGATATATCTGGTGTTTTTATATCTACTTCTGCCACTCAGAGCTGATTGTCACTGCTGGAACTTGTAAAGGGAGCAGCTTCGTACGTCTCTGAGCTGTTGCAGGAAGTGGCCCAGGAGCGGGACAGGAGGAAGACCAGTCAATCAAGAGTGCAGCCTTAAGTCAGTGCTTCAAGTTATGTTTAATTCAATAGCTGAAATTGCTTTGTGCTGTTTCTTCCTTCCCTGACCTCCTGTGCTGCTGCTTCCCTTGAATGAGATCTTAATGATGATGGTACTGTAGGTAGGGTCCCTTACTCCCCTGAGATGACTTCCCACTGAAATAGCTTGGGTGGGTTTGTTGTTGTTATTGTTGTTTTTAATTATTCTTGGTTTTACTTTTTATCTCCACAATACCCCATTGCTGTGTGGTGCATTACGTGTTGAAGTAAGCCATGATTATATTCTGCTTTGTATGGCAGTGTTGTCTTTAGTGGTGAATGGAAATCCTGCTAGTTAGCAAGGAGCTGTTTAGTGTCCAGGTGAGAAAATGGAGGCATTTTTATGTCCTTATGTCCTGGTTGATGGACACCATCTACTGTGCAAGGTTAGGGGTCTGTATCTGTGCTCTCTGTCCTGGTTGTTGTCTAAACCCTGGCCTGACTATAGTCTTGTCTGCAGGAGTTGAATAATACTTAACTTACAGCCTGTAGACTTGCCTCACCCACTCTCAGTGGTGATTGCCCTTCTGCAGTCTCATGGATATGACTGCCGGAGCCAGGCTTCTCTAAAAGTGATGTATCACTCTTACTAAACCCATCGCATTTAATCTTTTGTACTATGAACTATTGACATTCTTGAAATGGAGTTTGACAATAATATGCTTTCCCTAAGCTTTTTTTTTACCATTTTCCATTTAAATTTGGCAGATCCAATAGAAGAAACAGTACCACACTCTTCTGTGATACTCTGTCCAGAAACAGGATTTGTTTTGGTTATGTCTTACAGCTTGCTGCAGTAACACATTGAAGTGTTTGCTTCATCTTCTGTAATAAAACACTTTTAATTCTTACAACTTTATTAGTTTCAATTATAAAACTGTTGAGGGCAAGGAGCGGAGGACTACAGGATTATTTTATGAACCTTTTACCTGTGACATGCTGTCCAGCTCTAGATTTTGTAGTGCCTTTGTCTGCCCCAGCACAGTGAGGTGATTCAAATGATCCTGCTTTTATTTCTTGAAATAGTATGTCTTGGTGACAGCAGGTGTCCCAGAATAGGCTGTATGCTTTTCTGTCTGAGAGACAGTGCATCTTGTTGCTTGTCAGTTTTGCAATTTGTCACTCATCCAGGAGCCAAAACGATGAAACAGGACCCTGTGTGGCAGTGGAGGAGAGTTGCCCACCTGGCTTTTGACTCTTCTGGCAGCATGGGAGGCACTGTTGGGGCTGATTTGAGGCCCTTGCTTGTACTTGTGCCTCTCAGGAGATGGCTTTATCTAGGATACAAGGGAAGTCTGAAGATGCCTTGGGAAGCAGATACTCTGCCACTTTAGCCACCCCTCTTAACCTGTGTTACACGCTTAAGGTGGAGGCAAAATTTGGTAGTTGCTGTAGTATTTTTGTATGTGGTGTAGTGGTAGTCTGTGCAATCTGTTGAGGACCACATGAGGTGGTACCGTGAGAGCAGGCACTTAATTCAAATGTGCCTGTATTTGTTAGCATTGCAGTCATATGCAGCTTCTGATGGTGTTTTCTGATCTTTCTTGTAAATACTGAAAGTACAGTGGTGAGAGAGTTGTGTGGCAGGCTTGGATTGCTGCAGTTAAAAAAAATTGTGGTGGGGTGGCTGCTAGGGTGAGAGGGCTTGGGGAGGCATGGAGGAGGGCTCTGAATAGTTAGGAGATCTTCAGGGATGAGGTCACTGAATGATGGGAGATCCCTGAGGTCTGTGCAGACTTCTCAGCCTGTTAAAAAAAGTCAGAAAAATAATGTTTATTAAACTTGTTTTCCCTCCTGAAAACCTTCTTTCTACTGGAGTTGGTGAAGGCTCTCTTCAGGTCTTCATGGTAAGTAGAATCTTTCATGTATGACCTGTTGCTCTGTTGATCTACCAAGAAAGGACTTCACCTGAGTCTGTTGTGACACTTCTCCTGGCTTTCTGAGCCTGGCTTTCAACAGGAGCCTTTGTATGCCACAGAAGGTGGTAGGGCTGTCTGTTATGCAGCTATTTTCCCAGGCGCGTCCATTGGAGATGTAGTGGTTGATCCCAGGCTTTTGTACTCTTTCCCAGACATGGAACTGACATTTGTGCTGGTATTTGTCAGGGAAGGTTAAACCTGACATGTATCTGTGAGAACTGGAAATGTACCAAAGAATTAAGCAGGACATAAATGCCATCGAGACCTTCTAGGCCTTTGATGGAATCACCCACAAAACAGTTTGAGAAATTGTTAGCCAGCAGCTCATATTGGCCAGGATCTGACCAGATTCTTTAGGAGTTGTTTTCTCAGGAAGTGTCCTGTAAAGCCTTGTCTCAGAGAGGAAGGACTCTTACAGGAAATCCTACCCAAAAAATCCTATAGTAGGGAGAGTGAAGCAAGTTGATTTCATACCCTGAGATGCAACAAGAGATAGGTTTTTGATGCCCTGTGCATCATGAGTAGTGTGATGAACTTTGGTGAATGTCAACATGATGAAGTATCTCATGTACCTTATAGCAGTAATGTAACTCATTAGCTAAGGTTTTTGTTTCCCACTTGTCTGCCATAATCTTGCAAGTAGTTAATTTTGAGCAGTATTTCCAAATGTTAATGTTCAAATTCCTTGTTTCATGTGAACACAAAGATAAGGGTTGGTGTTTTCCTACTGAAGAGTGATGTCAGCACATACAATCTGAGAGGTCCTGCAGTGTGACAGTGTTTTGCTAGAAGTCTTGAGGGAGGGGACAAATGTAGTGAAATGGCATGACAGTTTGCTGTTACCTAAAAGCTGGATTTGCCACCCATCTTTCCAAGTATTTTAGAACTAAGAAACAAAAAATTATATGGATTTGAAATTCCATGGCGCAAAAGAGCTAATGATAAAATGCACGATACCCAGCAGGTTAGAAAGATAGAGAAGCTGTTTGAGCATAGATAATTTGATACCTATATTCTATCTCCTGAATAGCTAATAGCTTTGGGGTTTCTCAGAGGGGGGTCAAGCAAGTTTTAAGGTCAATAATTGCAGCTTGTGTTGTCCCTTGAGGCGTGCAGTTGACTGACTTTGCCCATGGACTTCTCAGGCTGTTTCACACAAACTGTAGACCAGTTTCCTTTGTGTCACTCAACAGTGAATCTCTTAAAGACAGTAAGCATTTTTGCTGAGCAGAAGTATGTCTGCAAGTCTTAAAGAGCAAGACAGCTTGAAGCTTGATATTTAAAATCTGTCATAGTAAGTAAGAGCCATCAGCAAACAGTCCAAAAGGAG
Organism: Colaptes auratus; assembly: GCA_015227895.2. NCBI lineage: Eukaryota > Metazoa > Chordata > Aves > Piciformes > Picidae > Colaptes > Colaptes auratus. Next base: position 65,606,236 of record CM026897.1, on the reverse strand, counting down.
ACAGGTTTCTTAACAACAAAAAAATAATGAAAACTGTCACTGAGTCTTTAATTGTACAAGAGCTGTGGCAAAACAGCTAATAAACGGTTGTTAATCTGGAGTACTGATATTCCACTTGTGGTTTGTTTTCTTCTGAGTAGCATGGATGACTTCTAAGAGATCTGTAAAAGCTATTAAAGAAGAACAATCTTATTGTTGGTAGATTTAAATTGTCAGTGCAACTCAGCACATACTGTAGGAAACAGGAAGATCAGTGTTTCTCAATTATGAAGAAAAACATTCTAGACTTAAAAGAAGTCTAAATAGTAGTTTGCTGGAAAGAAGATGGCTTGTGAGAAGTTCCTCTGTTCATAAATAATATTACCTAGCTAAGATCATGGTTTAATACTGGGGCATTGTTTTTGCTTTGCTGTTAGGTAATTTTGCAGTACTTTAATGCTAGTATTCCAATATGAGAAAATTTGGGGAAGTGTTGTTGGTTTGTTTACTGTATTAAATCTGCCTCTTTTGAAAAAAAGCCCAAAGCAAATGAGCTGCATAAAAATTTAAATGTAGAAAATTATTAAATATAATTGCTTTGAAATTTTTTTTCTTAAGCAACATGTTTATTTTACAGGCCACATGGGGACTGTGGCTTGTTTCTTGCTCTCTTAAGTGCAGAAGGACAGTAAGAATATAAACTATGATGGTATCTTCTTGAATCCTGTCTCTGCCCTTTCAGAGTCATGCAGCAGGAAAAGTGATAGTGTCACAAGGATGTTCTTGGGGTTGTTTGTTGTGGTGCTTTTTGGTTGGTTGGTTTTGTTTTGGTGGTGTCGTGCCTTTAGCTGTCAACCACAGAAGGTTATCAAGGGGAACAGGGAAGCAGCTAAGACCTTGAGCACCTCTACAGAATCTGGTTTACAAGTAACAATAATTGCTATATAATTCTCTGACGTATCTCTAGGCTGGAATTAAATTTTGCATAGGGCTGAGCTTAACTTAATTGTTCCACTGTAGGGTGGGAGTGTTTGATTTAAGATGCGGCTTGCAGCTGATGCATCTGGAGGTCAACTTCGCTGAGGAAGGCTTTGCATTTTGGTGTTGAGCTCTAAACCTTGAAGAAAGCACATAAATCATGTCTTGCTTCTAATGCTTTATGTAGTTTTACAGTTCTGCTTTCCTCTAATGCTAAAACCCCTGGAATTCAGCTTCAGGACTGGAAATTTGCAGTTAGATCTGTTGAGAAACTTTGAGGCAGAATCTGTGTAGTGTGCAGTTCTTTTCCTTTCATAATGTCCTTAATGATAGTGCAAACAAGATTCTTGAAAGTTAATCATCAAGTGCAATAATGATTCTCTCTGCTACATTTCATTTGGCTTAAGAAAAAAGCTCCTTTTAGGATTGGCAGGAGTTAAAATCCCAGTAATGCTCATGAGAATGTTTTGCAAGCAAAGCTTCTGTTAATCCTGTTCCTGACATGCTCACACATAATTTAATGTGAAATCTGAAGCACTTGTACTGAGAGATCTACACCTGTGTTTCTGAACATACAGTGAGTGATAGTATGGGCACAAACCTGTACCTTGTTACAAGCGCAGGGCCAAATGACCTTTGTGGTGGTATTATCAACACAAGGCTTATATTGAGGCGGGAGCCTATATGATTGATGGTCTACCATGATCAATGTTGTACAACCTCACAGAGTGGATTTAGCAATATGTGATAAATTGCTGCATTTGTGTAAGTTTCAAACTTCAGAGTTAGTAATTGCTGGGTTGTTGCTAACCAAATTCTGCCATGAAACACCTGTATTTAACTACTTTTATGCTACAGAAACTTTTTTTGTAGTTGTTGGTATGTATGATTTCCACAGGCAGAGGTTGGTCTCTTCTCCCAGGCAGCCAGTACCAGAACAAGAGGACACAGTCTCAGGCTGCACCAGGGCAGGTTTAGGCTGGATGTTAGGAAGAAGTTCTATACAGAGAGAGTGATTGCCCATTGGAATTGGCTACCTCTGGAGGTGGTGGAGTCACCTTCATTGGAGGTGTTCAGGAGGAGACTTGATGGGGTGCTTGGTGCCATGGTTTAGTTGTTTAGGTGGGGTTGGATTGGTTGATGGACGCAATGATCTTGAAGGTCTCTTTCAACCTGGTGTATTGTATTGTATTGTGTATATATACAACAGAAATGAGCAGAGTCTCTGGCTGTACAAATTTAGTTTAAAAATAGCAAAGGATAGTGAACAGCAGTAATCTAGAGGTGATTACTAAAATTTATGTCTGTACTATCTGTGAAAAACACTTAGCAATTTCTTTCAAAAGTATGATTATATTACGTTTCAGCTTTAAAAAAAACCCACAAAACAAGTAACACCCAGGGTTGCTGTAGCATTGTTAATATGGGGAAAAGAAAAGCATCTCTTTTCTGAGCTAGTATGACTTTAAACACAACAACCCCCCAAATCTTTTAAAGTGCTTGCCCCCAAACCTGTTTGCATTAGGTGGTTTTAGTATGGTAAAACGATTTCTTAAGTTATAAGGCTATTTTACTATATTTCCATGGTGCTTGCCAAGAAAACATGAGTTGCAGGCTGCTGTTAGAGAGTAATCTGTTGAGGTCTCTGGTATTTAAAATGACCTTTGCAGTGTGGTGTGAATTCTGGATTTTGATCCTAAGCTTGTTATATCCTGATTTGTGTGGGGTTGGCTGGGAGATGCAGTTGTCCCATGGCACATGCTGTTTGACAGTTCTTCAGAAGCAGTGGAGTATCTTGTGGCCAGGGTTTAGCTGATGAGAAGGAACTGTAGTTTTACTTGCCACTGGCAGAATAAAATAAATAGCTTTCATAATGATTCTGCAGCAGAAAAAGAGCTATGTTTGTCAGTGATGTAGCCCTGCCCTTGGGTACTTCTGACTTGTCTTTCCAAGCTCTCCTCCAGCAAGCAGTAAAGCTCGGTACCCATGGCAGGCACTCTGCAGCATTAGAGGGGAGGGGACTACTACATTGTCTCCTCAGCCCTATTCCAAGGCAGCCGTCAGTCCTACAAGGTTTTCTTTTTTTAAGGCAAGGATCCCTCATCTCTCCTTACTTTTTGTTGTTGTTGTTTTGGCCCTGGAGTGAGGCTGGGAGGGCTCAGAATGAGTGTAGCACTTACTGTGCTACTCACTCCAAGCTGGTGTTTCTGTTGTTGGTTTGTTGGGTTTTGTGTGTTTGGTTTTTCCCCCCTAAAGGAAGACTCAGAGTTCTCGTCTCCAGTTTTACTGAAAGAGGCATTTTGAGTGGTTTTTAACTACCCTAATGTTCCCCTCCCCAAAGCTTGTTTTAACCTGTGGAAGATGATCAGTGGATTTCCCTAACTGGTTGCCCACCTGCACAAATTTGGGCCTGGAGGTGGGGATGAAGGGAAACCAAGGGACACAGAAGTGGGTAGCATGGAGGGAGGCAAACCAAGCAAGCTGGAGGAGCCTTTGTAGCTGTAATAGGGAAGAGCAGTTACCTTGTTTGTTTCCTCCAGCTCTGTTTTGGGGATCCAGGGGATGATTTTGAAGCTGTTCACCCTGGCACATTGATAAATTTGTGATGTGTCTCATAAAACTAAGATGTTTGCATATTCTCTCATCAGTGCATAGCTGCTGCCTAGGACCTCTGAAGCCTAAAGGTGCTGTAAATAAATTAAAAAAAAAAAAAAAAAAGGAAGAGTTGTTTAGGTGGGTTGGATTGGTTGGTAGGTTGGACGCAATGATCTTGAAGGTCTCTTCCAACCTGGATTTATTTATTATTGTATTTATTGTAAGTGGAATACTGGCAGAGGAAGGAGGAAAGCAGCAGTGACCTGGTAACAGACCAAGTGTGAAAGCTGAGCATGTCAAACTCTGCTGATGCCTGTGCACAGAAAACCACATTGCTGCTTGGTGCTGTTGCTACTGCACCTAAAAATAAAAATTTGACATTTGTTGTGTGAGGATCATGTATGAATGAGTGAGAATGAAAGGGAGCAATAAGATGTTTATATATTTTTTTTCCCCATTAATGTGGAGATACAATACAATAAATCCAGAGACCTTCAAGATCATCGTGTCCAACCTATCAACCAATCCAACCCACCTAAACAACTAGATCATGGCACCAAGCACCCCATCAAGTCTCCTCCTGAATACCTCCAATGATGGTGACTCCACCACCTCCCCGGGCAGCCCATTCCAATGGGCAATCACTCTCTCCGTATAGAACTTCTTCCTAACATCCAGTTTAAACCTGCCCTGGTGCAGCCTGAGATTGTGTTTTCTTGTTCTGGTGCTGGCTGCCTGGGAGAAGAGACCAACCTCTGCCTGTCTACAATCTCCCCTTCAGGTAGTTGTAGAGAGCAGTAAGGTCACCCCTGAGTCTCCTCTTCTCCAGGCTAAGTAACCCCAGCTCCCTCAGCCTCTCCTCATAGGGCTTGTGTTCCAAACCCCTCACCAACCTCATTGCCCTTCTCTGGACACGTTCCAGCAAGTCAACATCCTTCCTAAACTGAGGGGCCCAGAACTGGACACAGTACTCTAGGTGTGGCCTAACCAGTGCTGAGTACAGGGGCAGAATGACCTCCCTGCTCCTGCTGGCCACACTCTTCCTGATGCAGGCCAGGATGCCATTGGCCCTCTTGGCTGCCTGGGCACACTGCAGGCTCATGTTCAGCCTCCCATCAACCAGCACCCCCAGGTCCCTCTCTGCCTGGCCACTCTCCAGCCACTCTCACCCCAGCCTGTAGCACTGCATGGGGTTGCTGTGGCCAATGTGCAGAACCCGGCACTTGGATGTGTTAAATCTTATGCCGTTGGATTCTGCCCATCTGTCCAGCCTGTCGAGGTCCCTCTGCAAAGCCTCTCTACCCTCCAGCAGATCAACTCCTGCCCCCAGCTTGGTGTCATCCACTAATTTACTGATGATGGACTCAATGCCCTCATCCAGATCATCAATAAAGATGTTAAAGAGCACGGGGCCCAGCACTGATCCTTGGGGCACACCACTAGTGACTGGCCGCCAGCTGGATGTGGCACCATTCACCACCACTGTCTGGGCTCGGCCCTCCAGCCAGTTCCTAACCCAACTCAGTGTGCTCCTGTCCAAGCCATGGGCTGATAGCTTGGCCAGGAGTTTGCTGTGGGGGACGGTGTCAAAGGCCTTGCTGAGGTCCAGGTAGACTACATCCTCAGGCCTCCCCACATCAACCAGGCGGGTCACCTGATCATAGAAGGAGATCAGGTTGGTCAGGCAGGACCTGCCTTTCCTAAATCCATGCTGGCTGGGCCTGAGCCCTTGGCCATCCTGGAAGTGCTGTGTGATTGCACTCAAGATGAACTGTTCCATAATCTTGCCTGGCACTGAGGTCAGGCTGGCAGGCCTATAATTCCCTGGCTCTTCCAACTGGCCCTTCTTGTGGATGGGCACCACATTGGCCAGCTTCCAGTCTTCTGGGACCTCTCCAGTGAGCCAGGACTGCTGAAAACTGATGGAGAGCGGCTTGGACAGCTTATCTGCCAGCTCTCTCAGCACCCTAGGATGGATCCCATCCGGTCCCATGGACTTGTGGGGGTTCAAGCGGCTGAGAAGATCTCTAACTATCCTATCCTGGAACAGAGGAGAACTATGCTGCTCCCTGGCTCCTTCTCCCAGCTATGCAGGCCAGCTGTCTGGAAGACATTCTGTCCTGCTAGTAAAAATTGAGGCAAAGAAGGTGTTAAGCACCTCTGCCTTTTCTTCATCCTTTGTTAAAACGTTCCCCTCTGTGCCCACCAAGGAGTGGAGGTTGTCCTTGCCCTTCCTCTTGCTATTAATATATTTATAGAAGGACTTTTTGTTGTCCTTCACAGCAGAGGCCAGTCTGAGCTCCAAATGTGCTTTTGCCTCCCTAATTTTTTTCCTACAAGACCTAGCAACTTCCCTAAACATCTCATGGGTTGCCTCCCCTTTCTTCAAAAGATGATACACCCTCTTTTTTCCCTTAGTTCCTTTAGAAGTTCATTGCCCATCCAGGCTGGCCGTCTGCCCCGGCGGCTCATCTTCCGGCACGTTGTCACAGCCTGTTCCTGCGCCTTCAAGAGCTCTTCCTTGAAGCAGCTCCAGCTCTCCTGGACCCCTTTATTTTTAAGGGCTGTTTCCCAAGGAACCTTCTGAGTTAGTTCCTTGAGCAGCCTGAAGTCTGCCCTCCAGAAGTCCAGAGTGGAGGTCTTCTTGCTACCCCTCTTAGTTTGGCTGAATACAGAAAATTCAATTATCTCATGGTCACTGGTGCCTAAACACCCTCTGACCACATCACCCACCAGCCCTTCCTTGTTGGTGAAGAGGAGGTCAAGCATAGCCTTACCCCTGGTAGGCTCGCGCAGCTCCTGGGATAAGAAGCTGTCCTCCATGCACTCTAAGAACCTCTTAGATTGCCTCTTTTCTGCTATGTTGTGATCCCAGCAGATATCAGGCAGGTTGAAGTCACCCATGAGAACAAGGTCTGCAGACCTGAGGGAAATAATCAGTTTTAGTGGGTTTTTTGAGTTGTAGTTAATCTTTAACCTATAGCACCTGCAGTTCTCTGTGAAAGTAAATTTGGAAATTCAACTGATTTTAGTTGGAGGAGGTTTCCTGTGCAGCATACATCCCATAACTTTTAGACAGGGAAGAAGGAATACTCAATACACACCACTGTCTCTCATATTAAAACATGAATGTTGAAACTTGATGGTGAAAATGTAGCTTACAAAAACAGCAGCACCTGCATGGAGGCACTGGCATCAGCTCAGACTGTATGAAAGACAACTGACTGTGCTTAATTATCTTCAAGTAGCTGCCATGCAATCTATATTTTTCTTATTCAAGGGAAAAAATTGGCATTTCAGAAAAGGGCTTTATTCTACCATCTTAAAAATTTGTGTAGGCCTTCAAAATATATAAATGTACAGGAAAAACTGTACAGCTTTTACTGTTGGCCAGCATGATTCCTGACAAATGCAATGCTGTCTGTGTGTAGTGGCCAGCAGAAGCAGCTCTGTGGTCAAGTGCTTGGATCACCAGTGCTGCTATCTTCTCACTGCATCCAAGACTGAAAATTATTATTTGTGATCCATTTACTAGTTGGATGCTGTAGTTCTTAGTCCCAAATGAAACTGGGAATGGGATACAGAAGAATTCAGGAATGTGAGAATTTCCTGCAGTTTGTTCTGGGTGTCTTGCTTTTGAGTGAGCATGATTTTAACATGATATGAAGTATCACCCTAACCAGTCTAATGATGTTCTCATTGTGCTATGATGTTGTGCAATAGGACATCAGAGTGAGGAAGAGAGAGTTTTAAATGGGTGTGTGTGATAATGGAGTTGTAATGCATGACTAGCTAGATAAGGACGTTCAGAAGCACAACAGATTTTACCTGTGTTCATAAGTTAGAGATGTCCCTTATATAACTTGTAAAGCTGGAGGAAATCCCTTTTTATAGCTTCTCCTGGTTTTATTGTGTTTTGTTTTGTTTTTGACCTGAACAGTTTTGTTTTTACAAAAATGGGTAAATTCCACCCGTGACTTTGTTTTTTTTTAATAGTAAACATTGCTGCAAGGTTCAATTTCTGAATTTCATATAGTCAAATGCAGTGCAGTTTTATTTTTGTTATTTCTCCACTGCTTTGAATAACTTGGCCCGAATTCCCTACTTCAGCCTTGCACAGCTCCCTCAGGGAGGCTATACTGTAACTTAGAAAACCAGGGAGCCAGCTCTCCCTTCTTGAGCTGCAGTTGCCTGTTCTCTCAGTACAGGATGGACAGGTAATCACTACCAAGGTTTCTCCTTACTAAGTCGCAGAATATTTTGCTGTCAGGTTGGAGAAGTGCTCTTTTTCAATCTTATTCATGCTTTTCTTCCTTCTCCACCTAATGTAGTTCATTGTAAGGGGGGGTAGAAACCAGAATAAAAGAAAGACAGTGATTTTGACACTCTTTCGAGGTTTGTTTAAAAGGTGTCTGCATTTTATTGTCTTGCTGTAGGTGGCCCTGAGAAGTGCATGTTGTTCACAGTGTCTAAGGGTATGTATAACTTCTAAATTTGGTGTATTCATTAGGCAGACTGAATACACTCAGTTTACAGGGTCTTGCACTGGTAGGTAACTGGCATAATTTTACACTGTCTCGACAGTCTGAAAAGGATTCTCTGCACTATTATGACGGTAAAATGCTTCATTCTTTGTGTGAAAGATTCACTTCCATGTCTTCGTGTTGCCTGTTTTCTTGGTTTTTGAAGAGGCTGTATGTTTCTCAAGGCAAGAGAGAGAAATGAAAGTGTCAAGACAGAATTGAAAAATGTGAAAGATGGAACACTTTGAAGTAGCACATGGGTGTAATCTGAGTGTTTGGGTACCTTTCCTGAATACTGTTAAGGCTCAGTTGTAAACAGCGGTAAGTTCAGTTATGTATAGTATCAGAAACAGTAAAAAAAGAAAAAAAAGTTGGAGTAATAGTTGACAAGTGACAGAAGATATGGGCTGAACTCTTTAGAGGTCAAGTGGTACCATACAGCATGCTGATTTATGCTTGGTTTTTGGGCTGCTGTATTGTAGTGACTGTGGAAATGTGACATTCACTCACTTTTGTGTATTATGAGGCCTTTTCACATATCTGGTGACTGATAATTTTTGGGGAAGACATGTCCGTGTTTTGTTGCGTGGGGCTTTTTCTTGTTTATTTTAGGATTTATTTTTGCTTGTTTGGTTTTTTGGTTTGTTCTGTATGTGTGTTGTGGGGGTATTTGTTTTGTTTTTTGTTTCTGTATGTGTTTTGGTTTTTTTTCTTCTGTTGATTTTCTTGTAGTACGTGTCATTCATTCTGTTAAGGCCCATTAACCAAAAGTACAGATAGATTTTAGACTTCCTCTTATTTTTCACTATTTAGAAGTGGTTTGAAGGCTTATCTGCTGTTTATTCTTCTTCATGTTTTAGCACCAGCAAATTATTTTCTGATAGAAGGAGACCTTTCAGTATAACAGGGGTTGATACATCCATGGTGAGAGAAGTAATTGTCTCCTTCATGCTGACCTTATTAAAGCAGAGATGGGTTTGAATACACACATGCTTCCAGTGTCCTGTACTCTTCAAAGGCTGTGTTGTTTATTGCCCAAAATACTTTAATGCTGCCTCTGAAAGAACATTTGCTTCCCTAAGCAAATGCACATTGTTGTGAGTGCACATAAATTATATATGTCCTGAAACTTGTGTCTTAAAAAGTTTTATCTAAGCCAATGTACTGATATTTGAAATTTTTTTGTTTGTTTGTTTTTCATGGTGTGTCTGTGGTGTTTGTTTTTTTTTGGTGTTGTTCTTTTTACAGTTGTGTATCCTCATGCACATAAAATCGCACTCAAGGCAAAGGTACCTTACCTTTAACATAACATTTAGAAAATATTGGGGCATGCTGGTAAGCCAGTAAAATACAGTAAATACATTTTTATGAAAAGTGAAGTTTCACAAGTGAAAAAGGGGAAAAGTATTCATGGCTTGCACTGTAAATCCTTTAGTGTGGTTCTTTTGCTTATTTTTTCCCCAGAAGTCTTGCATGGGTGATCAGCAGGTGTCATCGCCCCTCAGGAGAGGGTGAGAGATACAAAAATTGCTTCAGTCAGCAGTTATTTTATTATGTCAAATACCCAATTATTAAAATAAAGTGCTGATAATATGCACAGTTCTTGAATTTTGTAGCCTAGCCTACCTTTTTGTGTAGTTATTTTAAAATTCTAAACCCATGCATAGCATTCACAGAAGCACTTTTAGGGTGCTGTCTGTGAGCTGTGTGCATAGCCTTCATTTATTTATAGTTATATGTAGGTTTTACCTGTGGCTTCTCTAGCAGCATTTAAAATAGTTTTTCTAAGAAAGCTAGCATGTGTTGTGGCTGACTTGAGATAAGGGTAGCAAATATACCTCTAGTTGCAATTGTCAAGATAGGTATCTGGAAATTGTAATTTGGTAAAGTCAGTGAATAGTGTTGTGATATGACCAGTGTTCCCAGACATTAAATTTGCTTCTGTGGTATCCTAGAGAGTTCTCTGAGTAATTAAAACTTGCTTAAGCTAGTTTTCTTTTCCTTCCCCTTTAGAATCCCTGGGACCTATTGCTAGCAGGTGTATGCTTGATTAGAGTATTAATGAAAAGCCTCTGGTCTAGATGGTAATTGATATTCAGAAGGAATTACCTTGTAATAGATTAATGTGCTTTGGAATTTTTATTAGAAGAAAGAAATACTATAAATAATTAAAATATATGCAAACACATGTGTTAAGGATTGTGGCTCATTTATAAAAAAAAATCCTTAGGCTGACTATCATGTTATTCTACATAACATGTTCCAGATGTCTTTTCATTTATAATCCAGTAAGTGTTTTCTTTAATCTTGGAGGACTTACTCACAGGAATCAAAATAATGAGGTTTTTGCAGTGTAACTTTTCATTGTTCCTGTACACTCCTAATGCCCAAGTAATTGTTACCAAAAGAGTCAGAGGGTTTCCTCACCCCCTTAAGTTTTCACTGAAATACAGTTTTCACTCATAAAGCCTGACAGTGTATAAGTTTTGTTAGAGAACTTCTGCAGTGCTCACTTTAAAATACCAGCTGTGAAGCTTAGGTGGAACAAGGGCACCCAGAGTGTGTCTACAAACCTGCAGTGCTTGCATGGATGTTAATATCATACTCGAGTCTTGGCTGGATTAGAAGGTTTAATTATGTCATAGCTTTTGGCAAGATGTGAGTAGTTACTCATGTGCATAGTGGCCTACAGGTGTTGCCCAGACTGTCAGCCAGTGGCAGTGTGATCAGTGTGTCAGAATCAGCCCCACTGATGCAATGTTGAAGTCCTTACCTCATCCCACCTCAGCGGACACCCAGGGAGAGGTCATGGTCAAGAGCTAGCTTATGCTCCAGCCACCTGCCCTCCTGGCTTTTGGATCCCCAGTGGCCTAAGACACTGGCTCAGAAACCTGGAGCCCCTTGTGGAGACATGGACATCTCCATGACAGGTCATTTTGAGAGCTAGTGAAGTCTCCAGGTCACCTAATTTGCTGCAAGGGTTTTTGTGAGCAGTTTGGCACCTACTGTAACTATTTAGATGCAAGTGCTTTGTTGTAATGAATGTGCTTGTACAAGCCACAGGCTGCCAGAAGTCCTTTCTCAGCAGAGGCAAAACCAATTTTCCCCTTAGATACCTTAAGCTAAAATGTATTATGATACCTCTGCAAGCAGTGAGCTGTTAAGGCAGCATACTGGGATCTGAAAATGCTGGTTCATGGTAGTGACTCTGGTGATCAGTAGCCTCTTGTGGAAAGCAGCAATTCTTGTAATTTTTAATTCTCCACTCAAATATTGAGTAGCTACAGCCATAGAGATCATAAAACTGTTTCAGTTGTAAAACACCTTTAAGATCATCTAGTCCAACCATAGTCTAGCTCTACCAAGTCTGGTTCACAGAGAGCTTTGTCACTGGTTGTAGATTCAGTTTGGCTACTCTGTTTTCTCCATCAGGCTGAAAAGTAGATGTTTGTTTTTACAAGTCAGTTACATGCTAATACTGAAAAATGTCAAAAGAGGTAACAGCATAGATGGGCAACAGATTTCCATGGAATATCTCATTGAAAAAACATTGTGGAGAGAATCAGACTAGGTTCCCCTCTTTATAATGCAAAAGATGCCAAATATTTCAAAATGCTTTATTTGAAGTGGATCTAATGCAATTGTTTGATACCTGCTGCTGTACCGGCAGCCACAATACTGTTGAAGGACAGGGCAGAAGAAGCCCCTGTATTTTGAAAAGAAACCTTGTAGATGTTTCCTTTTCTTAGAGACCTGCAATATTGAGAAGTTGCAATTTTGTATGACCTATTTGTTCTGGGGTCTTCAGTCTTGTGAGCCTTTCACTGTAATCTTCTGGATCAAGAATTCAACCTTCAGATGTGTAATGGAGATTTTTTTTTTTATTTTTTCCCTTGGAGGACTCATCTCCCCCTTGGGGTCTGTGGGAGATGTCATACTGTTGGCTTAGTGAAATCCAAATCAGACCCACAGTGACTTCTTTTTTTTTTTTTTAAATCACTCTGCCATCAGTTAGCCCCCAGTCTTCTGAAGGTCCATAGGTGAACAGTAGGAAGTATATATGCTAAATACATACTAATGTAACAGTGTTGTAAGTGTGCCTAAGTACAACTTTGTTACATTATTGGGATAAAGGCATTGTGTGCCTGGCTGTGATTGGTTCAGTGTGGTCTGCTGTTCTCTGATACACCAAAATGAATGTGAACATGTAGGAGAAGGATGTTTTCGGGTAGCTTTAGAAGGGTATGTTCAGTCTCTGACTTTGGAAAGAATGTAACCGAAGGAGAGAAACTGGGCAGAATTTGTTTGGATGTGCTAAAATTTTTTTTCTTGTTTTAGCCTGTTGTATGCCTTAATTACATGCATGCCCGTAGAAAGTGACCAATTAGGATGTGATACATGTGCCTTCTGATAGACTATATAACCTTGCTGTATAACATAATAAATGTCTTTGCTTACATCTAGTCTAGTCATGGGGTTTGTGGAGACAGGTTGGACTCGATGATCTTTGAGGTCTCTTCCAACCTTAGCAATACTGTAAGTTTGTCCTGGAAGCTGTGCTCAGGGTGATTGAACACCTATACTACAACATGAACATGCAATGTTTTGCTGTAAATATCCAGATGTTCTGGTTATTTACAACTTGTGTATAGTACAGCTCTTCAGTAATGCCAGAGAGTGTTGGAATTAGTACAGGTTCATGGGGCTGACTGGTGTTGAACCTTTCTGAGCTGTCTTTGTATACCCTGTACCAGCATAGGAGGGATCCCAGATTCATACCAGGATCAATCATTGCTACTGCAGTACAAATGCTGAATGATTTTGTAGTTACTGGCAGACTTGGGACAGAAAAAACAGATCGAGTTTTAAAGGGCATAGTGTGCATGCATTTTATTAGGATTACTTTAATAGTTTGATGTTTGGTTTTTTGTTTGTTTCTGTTAAGTGCAGCATCAGGATCTTGGCTTGTTGAATAAGTGTGTCAGTTCTGCTTTTTGTCAGAAACAGTTTGCCCTGGTAGTATGGGAAATTTCTATGCCAAACTTCTAGGGGAGGACTTTGTACAATTCTCACAGCAAAACTTGCCCTTCAGGTTTACGTAGTAATGATTTCAAACTCTTCTTATTTCTTCACAGAAAGGACATGTATCTGACAGCTCCCCAGCTCCAATGGTGTATGGGGAGGCGTGAGGGGCAACAGGCACATATAGCAAAACCTGGGGTACCCCCCACTTCCACAGCAAGCAGGCTATGGTGGATTTACGGTGGTGGTGTTCAGGTGTTTTTGTTAGTAAAATAAATACACTGCAGGAACACTGGGGACTTAATGGAAAAATAAAAAGCAATTTAATGATAAGCTCAATTTATTACTCTTGTTTTGCCTCAAGACCAGAATGATCCCCAAGAAACTTAGCAGAAAAGGGGCTTTTTTCACTTGCCATATATTTACCCATGCTTTATTTACCACTTACAGATTGCATTCAGGCTTGCAGTTCTGTGTTGCATATTAGATGTGTGTGAAGGGGTAGTGGGCTTGCTTTCCTTGCCATTTGAATCTTCGACAGTGTTGTTGGACACCAAGGTTAGCCTTTTTTAAAACACCTCTGCTTGCTAATTTGGGAACACAGGTATTTTTGTGAGTGCTGCTAGTTGCCAGTAGGCATCTTGAAATGATAGTGAATTGTTCGCTTAGGCCCATGATCCCAAGAAGAAATGAGAAGCTGAATAATACCTTTTTATTGTGAAAGTATGTGTAAGTGGTAGGGGACTTTATTTCGTGGTCGTTTGAACAGTTTTTACTGCAAGACTGTGACATTGTTGCAGGTGCAATATCTGGGGGAGCTCAGTGAGGATCTTAAAACCCGTCTCTCCCCTGGGAAGCTCTTGGATTCTCGACTTGGGACAGTTTGATGTCCATGTTAGCAGAAGGTGCTGGCACTGCAGCTGTGGTTGGGTCTCTCTGATCATCCATGTAGTTTTACATTAATAGTTTATTTGCTGAGGACCTGTGACAGTGCCTGCAAACTCTGGTAGTTCAAAAACTGACTTGTCTAAGGCCAGAGCTAGTTTTCTTAAAGACAAAGCCAGTAGAAGCACCCCATTTGCTCTTTCCGTTGAAGTCTAGCATGATATTTCCAACAATTCACCCATAATAACTTGAAAAATAAAAACTTAAATCTCCTATTTGTCTTGTAATCTTTGCTGTGGGTGTGGGGGAAAGCATAGGGATTTGTCCCCTTACAATCTTTGCCCCTCAAAAGTAGTGCATAGCATTAAAGAACAAGAAGATATATTTACATATATTTTGACTGCTTTGTAGATCTTTGTGTGTCTAAAGCGGATCTTGGAAACAGAAGGCAAATAGATACAGGTTAGAAGTAGGGATGTTTTTAATGATGGACTATTTATACAGACATGTATCAATAGGATGAGGGGCAATGGTTTTTAATTAGAGAAGGGTAGATTTAGATTGGGCATTCAAAGAAGTTCTTTACTGTGAGGGTGATGGAACACTGAAAGAGGTTGCCCAGGTAGTGGAGGCTGCATCCCTGGAGACATTTAAGGTCAGGTTTGATGGGGCTTTTAGCACCTCAATCTAATTGGGTATCCCCAGCTTACTGCAGGGGATTTGGACTTGATGACCTCTGGAGGTCCCTTCCAGCCCCAGTGTGTTCTATAATTCTCAGTATTCCACTGAACATAATAAACCTTTTCTGCTTAGAGCTAAAGCATTGGTTTCCTGGATGCTGCTTCACGGTATATTTGTGATGCAAAATCAGAAAAGAAATTCCTGTCTTCACAGAAGATTTCAGCCTAAACCTGGGAGTTTGTGTCTTACAGTACTGATGCACTTCCTCCAGCAGGCTGTTTGGTGGAGGTAAACACCACATCAGATAACCTTAATCTAATTTGTAAGTGCCTAGTATCTACAAAGTATTTGTGTCAAAATATTCTCAACTTTTTACTTTTTCTTTTTTTTTTCCCTTTCTCATTGTTTTGGAGACAACACTTTGAGTAAATCGAAAAAATTAAGTCTAAGCAAATTCATAGTGGGAGTTCTGTGGTTTATTTTTTTGTATATAAAGCCTTAAAATATTTGTTATCAAATGAACAAGCACTGAAGCAGGTCTGTAATCTGTTAAGCTTTCAAAAGCCTTTGAAGAGTGATTTTGGGAAAAGTGGCAATTTATGCCCTCCAACAAGTGACTCCTTTAACCCTTCTCCTTTTTCTGCTGGAGGAAGCAATTAGCTCGTAAACTTCCCTATCTCTGCATAGAGCTTTATATACCTCATGGTAGTAACTTACATGTTTGACAAATGCTTTGTAAAAAAACCCAAACAAAAACCAAACCAACCAACAAAACCCTCCCCACCCCCCCCCAAAAAAAAAACAAAACAACAAACCCCAACCACACACCAAACAAACAAACAAACAAACAAAAGAAACCCAACCTGAAAATACCAGGTCAGGCTGCCTGGGAAGTGTGCTGTAATTTGTTTCTTTTAGTTTTTTTGCTCCTCGTGGTAGGAATAGAGGGTACCTTGCAGTTTTCACATATAGTGAGGCTCTCCTTTGCTATGTCCGGACATTGAGTGGTATGAAAGTGATTTCACAGAGAGGCACAGAAGTATATATGGCTAGAAGGAGGGCCTTATAATAAAGGAATATTGTCTTTTGCCTGGCTGCTTCAGTGAGGCTTGCATCACCAGTGGTCATGTAGCTGCACACTGCATATGTATCACAGTATGACAATACATTAGAGGTTGAAAGGGACCTCTTGACACCCACTGCTCAGATATTGATAGACATTGATGAGATCCCCTCTCAGTCTTCTCAAGACTAAACAGCCCCAGGGATCTCAGTGTCTTCACAGGGGAGGGGCTCACGTCCCCTAATCATCCTTGTGGCTCTCCATTGGGTTCTCTCCAGCAGGTCCCTGTCACTCTTGAACTGGGGAGCCCAAAACTGGATGCAGTATTCCAGGTGTGGTCTCACCAGGGCAGAGTAGAGGGGTGGGGAAGAACCTCCCTAGACCTGCTGGACACGCATTTCTTGATGCATCCCAGGATACCATTGGTTCCCTTTGCCACAAGGGCACATTGTTATCACAGAATGGAAACCTTAATGTCCATTATGACTTTGAGGTTTTTCTCCATGGAGCTGCTTTCCAGCCGGACAGCCCCTAACCTGTATTGGTGCATGTTGTTTTACCTCCCCAGATGCAGGACCCTCCAGTTGTCCGCATTGAACTTAATGTGTTTTGGATGAATAAGTGGCTTAATGTGTTTTGGATGAATAAGTGGCAGAAGCATGGGTGGAAGCATAAACACAGAATAGGTGAAGAATTGAAAGAAAATATAAACCTGGGAAGGAGAGTGAAGTGCAATGCAGAATGGGAGGAGAACAATGTGGCTGCTAGGCATGCCTGAGGAATCGTGAAAGAGTGACAGGATTAGGCCAGGAGAGCCAAGGCATGTCTGGCTTTCTGCAGAGAAGATGGATGCTCTGTGATGTTAAGTCATTTCTTGGGAGTTGCAGGGATCTTGTCTATAATGCTGTTGGCTGTGGCTGTTTCGGTAAATTCTCTTACGGTTTTAACCTTCATAGAGAAGATAAAGATAGGTCCATTTAGCAGTTTATGTGATACTGAGCAGAATTCAGAAGTTGCACAATGCAACTAAGTATTTATTAGTAGAAAAAATACTTCAAAACTGGGATTGCAGAATTAGGTATTTCCTAACTTTGACATTCCAGAATTTAGATAGGCTTGTGAAAGTATCACATGTACAGGATAGGCACTTGAATGCAGCTTTACTATGGGGACTGGGGAAGAAAATGAGTTCTTGAACTTACTTATCAAAAAAATGATGGTCCTGGTAAGAATTGCTGAATTGGCATTTGTGAAAGATTCAATTTTAGCTTCACAAATACCTCTTTGTACTTTGCCTCTTTTTCCCGGAGGTTGGAAAAGATGTCAGCCTTCTTCCTATTGTTTTTTCATCATCTTCCATTGCAGAGCTAATACTCTGCATTTTTTCTAAATGGTGACCTGGAACCCTGTTCCTTTGCTCACTAGATTGTCTGCAGTTTTTGTAGCAGTCAAGAGATGTCATCATAACCCCTGGCTTTCATAATTTGTGCTGGTATTCTCTGTTAGCGCTTAGGCAGCATGAAATTTTTCTAACAGTTCTGATTATCTGTCCTTTGAGAGAGCAGAAACTTGTCTCTTCCCATTTCTTGGTCTGTGCACTAAAATTAAGCATTTAAAGGGGAATGTTCACAGCTCTGGACTTCCAGCTGTGCTCTGCCAAACTGACAGGAGCTCTGATTGTTTCCTCTTCTATAATTGCCCTGGGTTTAGTCGCCATAAATGCATGCATTATGCAAATAGTGTACATATTATTGTGCTCCAGTTTGTCACTATACATGGCAAATTGTGGCACATTTTAAGGAATGCAACCTAAAGCATTAGGAGACCTAACTTTGCAGATGTGCAAAGCACTCAAATCTAATTAAAGCCAGTGAACACTGATAGGACTGAGAGCATTCGAAAATTAGGCTATTGTTTGTGCCTTTACTCCTCACTCCCTTCTACCCCTAGCATTATATAAAACCTCATTTGTATTCTATTATGTATGATTTCCCCATGGATGTCAGTGAGCACTTGTTCCAGACAATTTTTAGCACAGGGAAGTGGAGTGGTGGTGAGAGTAATTAAATGGAAGACTGAATTAAAGAACACAGTCCTGCATGTGTTTTCATCTCGATGTGTTTTCATCTCATATTTAAATGAACAGGAATGAGAATGAAGTCTGTCTCACTCCCACAAGTCAAAGTTACTTTGTGAAAAAGGGCCTCTCTTGCAAACCTGTACAGCAGGAATGAAATGACAGATTTCTGCTTTATGTGGCCAGAGCAATTCTCTGGTCACAAAGCAAGTTGATACTAACTAATCCAACTATACGTTTTGTCGTCTTCAGAAAGATGGTGTAATTTGTTTCAGATTTTGTTGTCCTCTTGCATTTTCTGGGGTAGATAAGATAGGCCAGGAGTGTAACCTTGGCTGTAGAGACTTTTCCTTTACAAGGGCATAGATTGGCTAATACTATTTTAAAGTATAGAGTAAATTTACAGGACTTTCTCCTGAAGACATCACTGCCATATGGTATTGCACATAAAAGATGGCTTATTGCTGGGAGTGGTACTGAATAGCAAACAAAATCCACAGAGAATTGATTATTATGTAGGCCTTCTCAGAAAAGATGACATGGAAAAAAATAATTGGCAGTATATAGAAATGATGGCTCGAAGGTCATTCTTCAAATTGAGGGCTTTGCCCTTAAATTTCCATTAAAATAAAACTGCTGAACTGCCTTGAAGTGTATCACTTCACTACTGTTCATTCTCTGAATATTACCTGTAAAGCTATTTGCCTCAAAACATATTTGTGTGATACCTTTCACCTGTGAGGGTTGGGCACTTCTTCATGTGTTGCAGACCAAAGCATGGAATCGCTTGTATGTGACAATATACAAGCATACAGGAAGGATTCAAGACAAGCCTAGTAGGCTTTGGTGCCTTAAACTACAAAATGGTTTACATGATCTGTTCTGAACAGTTGGATCTAATTCAAAGTGTTTCCCAAAATGGAAAAAAAAAAAAAAAGTCACAGGTTCAGCTTGGGCAAGTTTGGTTTTCTGTGGGTTTTTTCTTGGTAGACAAAAGATCTGTAGGAAACTTTAATTTCTTTTTTTCACCTTGCCTGTGATCATTTAGTAAAGCAGGCAGAAAATCTAATATATTTGTCCATCATCTGCTCAACCACATTACTTCATCATCCATGAGTAGATCTGGCTGCACTTCTCTGAGATGCCTTGCATTTTCCCGCTTAAAGCTGAGGCCTCTCCCTCCCAAAGAGGCAGTGAGCATCACGCTCACGCTTACCAATGTTCTTGATGCTGCTTCATGTTTGTTTTTTACTCTTCAGGGCTACTAAGGAACACTATTGTGAGCTTTCTTGAATGCTACTAAAAATTTATGTAACCCTCCCTTGCCCTCATGCTGGACAACCTCTAGGTTAAGGTTTTCTTGAATTACAGTGTCCCTCTTAACAGGGTCACGCTAGTGTCTTAGTCAATGCACAGTGCGTGCATCTTCAGTGCCTTGCTGCAGTGGACAAGATGCTTTTCTTGTCCTCGCCAGCTTGCCTTGTGTACTCCACCCCTCAACTGTACAGCCCTCAAAATTTAGTCTTATGCCCTAACCTGGTTTTTGATGAATGCACTCACTTCTCCTGGAAGATGGGAGCAGTGGAGACTGATGGAAGATGATGTAGAAAGTAGTGAATGATTTTACTGATTGCTGAGGACAGAGCCCTTCCTGGGCCTAAGACTAATGGGTGGCTCAGAGACAGTGACTTTCATACAACTGTGTAGTAGTTTTAGTATTTAAGCATTTTCTCCCCTTATTTCTTTGTGCAGTGCATTAGCTCATTGTTTCTGTAGCTGTACTGACTCTACCCACACACTAATAGCCTGAAAAGACTACTTAGAATGACTCTTTTCTTCTTAAGAGCCAAAGGATGGGAAGTGCAACAGATTTATGAAACTAGTGCTTAAGGTTAATGCTGCTCATCATATGTGCTTTGCTTTCTCAACTTAGTCATAGTGATTGTTACCTTTGTGGTATAATATATTAAAGAGGTTGAATGTTCTTTGATTTACTATTAAAATTAAGAAAGTAAGTAAACTAGAGTCAGATTTGATGCATTAAACATAAGTGACATTTCAAAATACTGATATTCTAGATCAAAATTATTTCTTTCATTTACTGCCTATTTGCCATGTAACATGTGGCTTGTTTTTAAGAATCTTATTTTCACCAATTAATATACTCTATTAAAATTAAGCTATCCTGACAGCTGTAGAGGTATTGGGAGGTCTGTTCATACAATGTGTTATTTTGGGCATTACTCAGTTTGCTTTCTCTTCTACTTCTTGTTCTCTTTCCACAGCATCATTTATTTCTGCAACAAAACCAAAGGATGTGTTTGGTCTCACTTCTCAGCAGCTCTGCAAGCCTGTGGAGAGTGTGGGCTGACTCTGTATACAGCATCCTGGAAAATGTTCCTTCCCTTGAAGAAGTAATCTGCTGAAGAGCACGTACTCATACGGTTGTTCCAGCCTGCCTTGTTGCACCACTCTCAAAGTCTGAAATGCCTGCTCTCTAATACTCCTTGGGGTTTGCATTTCTTCTGCCAGAGAAACACTACCCGCTGCAGTTATCCAAAGAGCCCTGAAGAGCAAGGACGCTGAAAATGGCTCTGTGTGCTTTTTATGCAGTTTGGCTTTTGTTACTGGATATGGCAGTAGCATTTGGCCCAGTACCAAGGATCACTTGGGAACATAGAGGTAAGAGAAACCTTAGTGTAATATGGGACATTGCCACAGCCTCAGGGTTTCTGTGGGGTCTAAAACTTGTTGAGGCTGTGCGTTCTTCAAGCTTGCTTGATGCAAGTTTGGTCAGGTGTTGCTGGTTGTGCTGAGCTTGTGTTGTGCTTAGGAGCAGAATATTCTAAAGTGACTCAGACTCTGGGTTAATTCAGATCCTTCAGACAGTTCTGAAAACATAGCTTTTTAAAGGAGGAATTTTGAATTTGTCTTTTTCAGCTGAAGAGTCTTGGAGGCGATGCTTGCTTCAAGGGAAAAGCTCAATACATGTATTTTATTTAAACCAAGCATTTTTACTCTGAGTGTGAGCATATTGGCTAAATGCACCTCTCTGGCTAATAATTTTTTTTTTCATACTTCTCCACACTGAGATGTGTTTGGACACTAAGCCATCCTGTGCACTAAACAAATCACAAGATGCACGTGGGCCTCTTCTGAAAGCATTATATGGTGCTTAGAGTTGAAACAATCTTTCACACAACACCACCTTCCCTGTATTTCAATTTGCAGCAAATACTCATAACTTCACATTACAATTTAGGAGTCAGCAACTGTAAAAGAGAAGTAACAGGTACCAGAGTGTAGGAGAAGGGCTGTTTTCCGATAGCTTTGGAAGGCTATGTGGAAGATTTGCTCGAATTAGAGAAGGCTATATTTTGTCTTTGACTTCAATATGGGTGTTAAACATGGATCAGCCGTACTGTAGGAAAAGATAGATAGTAGCAAAAAGTGGATTTATGAGATCAGTCATCAACACAGGAAGTATTTTTGTTGTTTAATGGCATACCACTTAGTGAGTTGCTGATGTAGCTCTTCAGAAAGAATGGTCTAGACAAGGTTTGTAGTTCCTGGTTAAACTTCTTTATGCTCCTGTCTTGTGTAATAGTTAAAATCTGGTAAGTTGTTGTTTTAATGGTATTGACAGTAATGGACTGCAGACCCACATTCAAATGACTTAAATTTAATTTATTTTCTGTTCTTCCCATTTCTCCCTGACTGTGTCTGCTAAAGATTCTTAAATTTAAAAATGGGAAGCCTGTATCAGCTAGGAGGGGGTATTTATTTCAGTGGAGGAATGAACATGTGAAGTAGTACAAACCTCTTCATCCATTTGGGTAAAATTTCCCTGCCAGGTAAAATATTTTAAAATGACATGTTTGAAAATCTGGTTTAAAACTGAATGTTTCTGGACTATTATTGTTGAAAATGTGCAATTTCTAATGTTAGAATTGGGAGCAATAATACATTGTTCTCTGCCTGTGTCTTAAAAAAGCCAGTCTTGTGATAGTCCTTTGCACAAAATAGTCTCCTAGTGATTTTTCCATTGTGGTTGTACTTGCAGAAAAAATATTCTTGCATATTACTCATTTTGTGTCATTTTTCTCCACTCTCTTCTGTTCCAGTCTGCGTGCTTCCTCATTCCACTGTCCTGCTTGAGTCTTCATGTTATTTCTTTCTGTTACATGTTTTGTCTCTGATTTCCACTGTTATGTGGAAATAATTTTATTGACCCTCTGTAAATGGATCCTGTTTGCCTTCTGTGTCTTCTTGCTCATATGGTTATACACTGAAGTGTTGTCTCTTAAGGTGCAAGATTTTTTGAGAGACTTGTTTGAGGCAGTTGCAAGGGACATGGAGGCCACCCTTACTATCTGCAGTGGAAGGGAAAAGACGAGGAAGGACTTGACACTGGATGCATAAAATGAAAAGTTAGAATAGAGGGAATTAGCAGGTATTAAGAAAAGATGAAGGAAGATGTGAGTTACAGAGATAACAAGAGGAAGTACTTGCAAATTTCAAATTGAACAACGAAGCAGGTACCAGTAATTTTGATGCTCACAGAAGGGTAGGAGGTTGGAAAGGACCTCTGAAGATCATTTAGTGCAATATCTCTTCTAGAGCAGGATCACCTAGAAAAATCACACAGGAACATGTCCAGGGGGGTTTTGAATGCCTCCAGAGACGGAGACTCCATGTCTCTAGGCAAACCTGTTCAGTGCTCTGCCACCCTCAAAAATGAATATTTCCCCCCCGCCCCCACATTTACATTGACCCTCCTGTGTTTCAATTTTTTGTCCATTGGCCCTTGTACTGTCATTGGTAACCATCAAGAAGAGCCTGGCTCCATCCTCCTGATACTTGCCCTCTAGATATTTTATGAGCATTAGTGAGACACCTCCCACCCCCCTCAATCTACTCTTTTCCAGGCTATACACACCCAGCTCTCTCAGCTTTTTCTTCATACGATAGATGTTCAGTCCCATAATCATCCTAGTGCCTTTCTGCTGGACTCCCTTCAGTATTTCCTTGTCCTTACTGAACTGGGGAGCCCAGACCTGGACACAATATTTCATATCAAGCCTCACCAGGGGCAGAGTAGAGGGATAGGAAGGCCTCCCTTCACCTGCTGGTCACATTCTTCTTAATGCATCCCAGGATGCCATCTTTCTTCACCACAAGGGCACATTGTTGTCTCATGGTGAACTTCTTGTGCACCAGGACTCCCAGGCCCTTTTCCACAGAGCTTCTCTCCAGCAGATCAGCCCTCAACATATACTGATAGCATATTGATGATGGGAGCTGCTGTTTATGCCAAACCAAGCTTCTGAGGGGTGTCTTGTCTGTTACCTGGGTTGTCCAAACTAACTTCTGTTGTTTTCAAGATAACCAAGAGGTTTTAAACAACTTAGAAAAATCAGCCATAGACTTACATGACCCTAAGTCAGTGTTTTCTTTCATTTCAACAGAGGTCCAGCTAATATATTTTCACGAATCAGAAGTGTCAAACTATTCAACCTTGCTGCTAAGTGAACACAAAGATGTTTTGTATGTTGGAGCCAGGGAGGTGATCTTCGCGTTAAATGCAATGAATATTGCTGAAAAGCAGCACGAGGTATGCATTTTAATACATTCTCTTCTGTGTAAAAATCCTAATCCAAGTTTGATGTTGTTTTCTGAGGTTAGTAGTGCACTGCACTTCAGAGGTGGTAAGTTCAGAAAGGAGAAAATACTCTGTGTGGATGTGGTAGTTGGAGGCCTTTAAGAAAAAAAGGTCCCCTCCAGGAGGACAGGAAAGGTCAAGGGATGGGCCAGAAAGTTGTAATTTTGTTATTCAATCTCATAATCCTGCTATCTGTTTATAAATTGGCAGCAAGGCCAACTCAGTCTCTCTTTTTCTCCCTCCTGTCAGCTCTCCAGATGGAGTCCTTATCTGGTAAACCATGGGGGAGTAGACCTGTTTATGGCCTTCAGAGGCCTGACTAATTTTCTTCTGTGCAATTACGGCCTGCTTAGGCCACGCAGACAATGAGCTGGGGGACAAAACGAGCAATGGGGTTTGTGGATTAGTCTGGTGGGGGGAAGGTTTTTGGGGATTTCCATGTGTCCTGTATCTGTGTAAAGTCTTAAGGATTCATGTATTCTCTATTTTCCTGTATATTTTTGAGTATAAGTCTCTATGTCTCTCCAATTCAGTGAGAGTGTCCTTTATGTTACTTCTTTTGGGAGTAAAATTATTTCTGTCTGCTCTTTAAAGTACAACAGTGGGATACTCCTGTGTTACTTCTGGAAGATGCTATAGAGTAAAGCATGCCATCAGATGAGAGTAATAAATGAGAAGTTGGATGCAAACAAGTAATTACAGGTCTCCATAGGTACTTTCTTCTTTGGGACAGGATGCTGTACTGGAGGGTCTTAGAGTATCATCAGTAATGGCAGTTCTTACACAAATTTTATATCAGGAGTGGGCCATCTCCAGTTAACCCGAATCAGAAAGTAATGTAATCCAGAACAAAAGCAAAATTGAGGTGGCAGGCTTCAGACATGCATTAAAATAAACACTCCTTAAAAAACAAAGGGGTCCAGGAGGGCTGGACCTACTTCAAGAAAGAACTCTTGAAGGCGCAGGAAGAGGCTGTGCCAATGTGCCGGAAGATGAGCCGCCGGGGCAGACAGCCAGACTGGATGGGCAATGAACTTCTGAGTGAATTAAGGGGAAAAAAAGAGGGTGTATCATCTTTGGAAGAAAGGTGAGGTAACCCATGGAATGTTTAAGGATGTTGCTAGGTCACGCAGGAAAAAAATTAGAGAGGCAAAAACCCCTTTAGAGCTTAGACTGGCCTCTGCTGTGAAGGACAACAACAAATAATACAATAATACAATACAACAGGTTGGAAGAGACCTTCAAGATCATCACGTCCAACCCATCAACCAATCCAACCCACCTAAAATACAATACAGTACCATACAGTACAATACAGTACAAAAGAGTACAATACAGTACAATACAACCCACCTAAACAACTAAAAAACTAAACCCTGGCACCAAGCACCCCATCAAGCCTCTTCTTGAACACCTCCAGTGAAGGTGACTCCACCACTTCCACAGGCAGCTGATTCCAGTGGGCAATCACTCTCTCAGTATAGAACTTCTTCCTAACTTCCAGTCTAAACCTGCCCTGGCGCAGCCTGAGACTGTGTCCTCTTGTTCTGGTACTGGCTGCCTGGGAGAAGAGACCAACCTCCGCCTGGCTACAACCTCCCTTCAGGTAGTTGTAGAGAGCAATAAGGTCACCCCTCAGTCTCCTCTTCTCCAGGCTAAGCAACCCCAGCTCCCTCAGCCTCTCCTGATAGGGCTTGTCTTCCAAACCCCTCACCAACTTTGTTGCCCTTCTGTGGACACGCTCCAGCAAGACAACATCTTTCCTAAACTGAAGGGCCCAGAACTGGACACAGGACTCAAGGTGCGGCCTAACCAGTGCAGTGTACAGGGGCAGAATGACCTCCCTGCTCCTGCTGGCCACACTGTTTCTGATGCAGGCTAGGATGCCATTGGCCTTCTTGGCTGCCTGGGCACACTTGGTAATCCTTCTACAAATATATTAATAGCAAGAGGAGAGGCAAGGACAGCCTTCACTCCTTGGTGAACACAGAGGGGAACATAGCAACAAAAGATGAGAAAAAGGCAGAGGTCCTTAACACCTTCTTTGCCTCAATTGTTAATAGCAGGATAGGCTGTTGTCCGGACAACTGGTCTCCTGAGCTGGCAGATGGAGGCAGGGGGCAGTATAGTTCCCCTGTGATCCAGGAGGAAGCAATTAGAGACCTCCTTTGCCACTTGGATCCCCATAAGTCCATGGGACTGGATGGGATCCATCCTAGTGTATTGAGAGAGCTGGGAGATGAGCTGGACAAGCTGCTCTCCATCATTTTTCAGCAGTCCTGGCTCTCTGAAGAGGTCCCAGATGACTGGAAACTGGCCAATGTGATGCCCATCCAAAAGAAGTGCCAGTTGGATGAGCCAGGGAATTTCAGACCTGTCAGCCTGACCTCAGTGCCAGGCAAGATTGTGGAACAGGTCATCTTGAGTGCAATCACACAGCACTTCCAGGATGGCCAAGGGTTCAGGCCCAGCCAGCATGGATTTAGGAAGGGCAGGTCCTACCTTAACAACCTGATCTCCTTCTGTGATCAGGTGACCTGCCTGGTGGATGTGAGGAAGGCTGTGGATGTAATCTATCTGGATTTCAGCAAGGCCTTTGATACCATCCCCCACAGCAAACTCCTGGACAAGCTGTCAGCCCATGGCTTGCACAGCAGCACTCTGTGCTGGGTTAGGAAGTGGCTGGAGTGCCGAGCCCAGAGAGTGGTGGTGAATGGTGCCACATCCAGCTGGCAGCCAGTCACTAGTGGTGTCCCCCAGGGATCAGTTCTGGGCCCAATGCTCTTTAACATCTTTATTGATGATCTGGATGAGGGCATTGAGTCCATCATCAATAAATTTGCAGATGACACCAAGCTGGGGGCAGGTGTTGATCTGTTAGAGGGTAGAGATCTCTGCAGAGGGACCTTGACAGGCTGGATAGATGGGCAGAGTCCAATGTCACGAAATGTAACACATCCAAGTGCCGGGTTCTGCACATTGGCCACGACAACCCCATGCAGTGCTAAGGCTGGGGTGAGAGTGGCTGGAGAGTGGCCAGGCAGAGAGGGACCTGGGGGTACTGGTTGATAGTAGGCTGAACATGAGCCAGCAGTGTGCCCAGGTGGCCAAGAAGGCCAATGGCATCCTGGCCTGCATCAGGAAGAGTGTGGCCAGCAGAAGCAGGGAGGTCATTCTGCCCCTGTACTCAGCACTGGTTAGGCCACACCTTGAGTCCTGTGTCCAGTTCTGGGCCCCTCAGTTTAGGAAGGATGTTGAGTTGCTGGAACGTGTCCAGAGAAGGGCAACAAAGCTGGTGAGGGGTTTGGAGCACAAGCCCTATGAAGAGAGGCTGAGGGAGCTGGGGTTGCTTAGCCTGGAGAAGAGGAGGCTCAGAAGAGACCTTCTTGCTCTCTACAACTACCTGAAGGGAGGTTGTATCCGGGTGGGAGTTGGTCTCTTTTCCTGGGCGGCCAGCACTAGAACAAGAGGACACAATCTCACCTGCACCAGGGGAGATTTAGGTTGGATGTTAGGAAGAAGTTCTTCACAGAAGGAGTGATTGCCCATTGGAATGTGCTGCCCAGGGAGGTGGTGGAGTCACCACCACTGGAGGTGTTTAGGAAGAAACTGGATGAGGCGCCTGGTGCCATGGTTTAGTTGAGTAGATAGTGTTGGATGATAGGTTGAACTTTATGATCTCAAACATCTTTTCCAACCTGGCTTATTCTGTTCTATTCTATTCTAATGAAGGTCCTGTCCTTTCCGTTTCAGCCTCTGTTTTGTGTCTTTAGGTGTGTGCACTGCAAGCAGTGCACAGGCAGGTCTGATCCAGCTTGCTCACAGATACACTCTGGATGTGCTGAAGCTGACTTCTAGGAGTAGTTTAGCCCATGCAGAGGTTTACTAACATTGTGTTGCTCCTGTTCTTTAAGACTCCTGCTTCTCATTTCATCAGCAGCACAGGGTGACTCTTGGTGTGTGGCATGGAGTCCCAGTCTGGATATTTTGGAAGATCCTCATAGGGTTTTTAACACGAAGAACACATTCATGGGTGCTGGGCACTTTCAGCAGCCCATAAGTGCACTCATAAAGCCAGTTTTAACTGTCTAAGTTATCCTTCTCTGTATAGTGTAAATTGGTCCAGTAAATTTTCTTAGAATGCCCCTCCCTCTAAATGTTTTTCCTTCAAGTCAGAATGAAATTGAAAAGTAGTTAAAACAGTTACAGCTGCATTTCTTTAATGCATATGGTAATAGCCACCTCATTAGCAATTTGAGGA
Source organism: Colaptes auratus (assembly GCA_015227895.2). NCBI lineage: Eukaryota > Metazoa > Chordata > Aves > Piciformes > Picidae > Colaptes > Colaptes auratus. The sequence continues at coordinate 65,578,510 of CM026897.1, read as the reverse complement.
AAACCTCTTATGAACTCAAAAGTTAATGGCAGTAGTTTAACCCCACTTAAAGCACATGCATTTGGAAGTGTCACCTCACAGGAAAGAATGGCTCTGACCCTTTGAAAGCTACTTACAAAATGGCTTGCATTTACTGCAGATAATTTTAGGATTGCCTTTTATTGGTGTGTTGTTGCAAGATTTTCAGACCTTGCATTGAATTTAAAGTGATTTCAATGTGCCTTTGTGTTGCTTGTTTTTCCCCCCACGTAGTTACACTGGAAAGTCACAGAAGATAAAAGGGCTAAATGCGCAGTCAAAGGCAAATCAGAACAGGTATGTACTTCTGTTGAACTTTGAGAAAGATGTTACTTCTCTTGAAGTGAAAGGTGTAACGTTAAAAGGAGAAAGGCTCCAACTATTTGAAGTTAGAATTTTCAGCTACTTACCTAAATTTTTTACCTTGAGCTTTAGAAACTTCGGCAGGCTTAGTGGCTTTTGGTTGTTTGCTTGTTTTGTTTTAATTCTGAGTTCCTCATTGCTCACTGGTGAATATTTGAAAATCTGAATACACCCTGATGTGTGCTGAATGTTACAAGTTTTTTCCATTAAAATGGTAAACCAGTGTTAATTTTCCTGAGGTAATTGATAGCAGGTGTGTTAGTTTCTTACTGCAGTAATTGCTACACAGTATTTAATATTGCAAAATGAGTGACAATTTTGTTTGCTTTGCTTTAGGGTGTACCGTTTATTTATTAGGTCAGTGGTGTTCCACCAGCACATTTTTCACTAACTACATGTATCCCTATTGTGGTGCTCAGTAGGTGTGCCCCTTGCAGCAGCACCTTGCTGATGTGACTGCTCAGAAAACTCCTTGGAACCTGAGCAGTCTGATCTGCCAGCTCAGCAGGGCTGGCAGCTCTGACCTGGGGATTGCTCAGTGTTTTTGGGAACCATGGACTACTCACAACCACTAGTGCGCTGACTAGTGTGGTCAATTTCTATTTCTGTTGAGTTGGTTTACTTGTTTGAGGTTATTGTCTCTATGTGGCTGTACCTTTCCCTTTATGTAGTGCACTTCCTTTAATGATACAGCAAAGTGAAGGTTTGCTGGGCAAGGGCGATGGTCAGTCTTTTAGCACAGCTTTGTAACTGAAAGTCTGCAAGCCCTGTGAATACAGAAATCAGGTCTGCTCTGTACTTGTGAGGATTTGACATCAGCAACCCTGAACCTGCAGCCTCTTTGGTTCACACTTAGAAAACCCCAGGAGCTACATTTAGAGCTGGCAAATATTCTGCCTTTGTGGGGCTTGTAATAAATAAAGGGATGAATTATTTGTTAACCATATAAATGATCAATGATGGAGTCGTGATCAAGTCAGACAATGCCACTCAATGATAAGACCATGTAACATCCTGTTTTGAACAGTATGTACTTAGTTTTAAGCTTTTTAGGCAGAAATCTACAGAAGTTGGGCAGCTGGTTCGACACCCACTGAGCCTGCCAGAAACCAGGTTAAAGATAAGGAAGACTATCAACATCCTCACAAGAGACTCCAGACCAGGATGTTGATCCCTATCAGGAACTCACACTTGCACAGCCAGAAGGGTGCATTCTATGCATGAGGAATTGGCTGTTACGGTTGCGACATACCTCCACCTTAAAAGAAGAGAGTGGAACCTTATTCGATGTGTGCTGTTGTGGAGCAGGAGGCTCCCAGCCACCCAGTGCACTGCTTTTGCTTATTTTACCCACAATAAAATTTCTTATACCTAAAACTCTCGATTGGCATGGAGAGTGTTTTTAACAGGGCTCATGGAGGTAGGAGTGAGCACGCTCTCCCTTGGCTCAGCTTTTGACTGATAACCATCAATACATTATTCTAGCACAGGGTGTGCTGGGTATTAAGGGCCACTTCCTCCTTATCTGCATCTTCAAGAGTGTTCTTTGTACTCCTTAGATTCAGCTGGGGCTGCCAGTAATAATATTAGTTGTTAGAAAAGGGATATATAATTTTTCCTTTAATATAAACAATACAGCAATATTAATCAAAATATTAATAACCTTTATTAATATTAAAATTGTCAGATCTATCAAAAGGTTCAATGTATGGTTAGATATATTTACATGGGAATGTAGAGTATTTGGGCAACCATAACAATTTAAACAATTTTATGCAGTCCAAGAGGAAGTAACAGAAAGAGAATACCCCAGGAGCGAAATGGCACTCAACCACGGCGGGGGTGGGGGTGGGGGGATGTGTGTGGAGACTGAGCAGGAACAGTTATGCCAAAGAGGCAGTTAATTACTCACAGCGGGTTGTACCCAGGTATGGAGTGTTGCTGCTGTGTATTAGAGGCTTTGGGGCGCTCTCATGTGCCAGGCACAGCTGGTTGCCAGCAGGAATGCCATGCAGTCATCGATGGCTGGTCTGGCTTCAGCAGACGGCAGGCTGTTAATGATGCTTGTTGTCCTGGGTGCTTGCGTTGTCCTGGGTGCTTGCGTTGTCCTGGGTGCTTGCGTTGTCCTGGGTGCTTGCGTTGTCCTGGGTGAATTGAGGCAAGGCAAAATCCTGGTCGCAAAGGGAAGCAGGCTTGGCTCTGACTCCTAAGCTCATGGCTCCTCTCGTGGATTGCGGTATGTGTGCTCATGGCTATATCCCAGGTGCTGGACCAGGCAACTCTAGGCTATGCAACTTGAGGCAGTTTTAAGCCAGACAAGGTCCAACCGGGTTCAAGCGTACAAGGCTTGAGCAAGGCAAAGGCAAGGCAAGAGCAAAGCTAAGCAAGGCACAGGCAACTAGAACTCAGCCTGTATATTAAATCTTGCTCGAGATTGATTGGACCAATAGGGCATGAAACCAGCACATAGTTATCCAACGGGAAGGGGTTCTGCCAGGCTGTGGCCAGAACACATGCCCTTACCATAGATACACGGTTGTTTACCAGACATGCATGGTCCTGTCCCCTTTGTTCCTCTTCCTGTGTTACCTTGCCTTTCTGCAGGAAGGAGGGGGGAGAAGGGCACCATGTCCAGACACCTTAGTGTCTGTCTGGGTTTGTGCTGGGGCTGTTCGGCCCTACCATGCTTGCCTTTTTTTTTTTTTTTTTTTTTTTTTGGTCATAACCTTTTACTAGTCACATTTATATTGTAGTTGTGATGTTTGTGTAGTACAGTAGTTTCAAAGAGTTAAGGTATTAAGCCACTACTGCTGTCTCTTACACTGAAATGGGCAGTTTTCTTCCCTACCTATCACCACTGTGCTCCCTAGTGCCAGCAAAAAGCATTTATTCAGCTGTTTGAGGGTCTCATCTGGCAGAAAACTAGTTTTACTCTTTTCCACCCCCAGTTTTCTGCCAAACTGAAGCAACTGTATAGCCACAGAAATACCTGGTTGGGCTTGTAAGAAGGAAGAGATAATGCGTATATACTTTCAGTAGTTTATGGAACAGTGCTGGTGTCTGGCTATGTGCCTGCAAGAATTAAGGGATGTTGCCAATAGTGGGTTTTCCCTCTGAGTGTTTAGGGTTGTTTTTCTTGGTTATTGTTTATGGTATTCTTTATTCAAGGCTTTGCTCAAATTCTTTGTTTTGGAGCTAAAACCACTAACAAGCTTTCTGGGATGAAAGAGCCATTTGTAGCTTTTAATGGTATTAGATGTTTTCTCCTAAGAAGCAATCATGACTATCACTGTTTTCATCTAGGCTTACAAAGAATGACAATGTCTAAAACTTAGTCCATATTTAACTAGTTGTTCCTATGGGTCAGGTGTCTTTGGATCTAGTGCTTTTGTGGAACAACTTAAGATGCACTCTGCAGAGTATATGATGCTTGCTCATGCTACTCTGATAGATACACTGAGGCAGCTGTGCACTGCATACTTGGCTGTAGGAAATGAGATGCTGCAGGACTAGAGCTCCTGGAGACTGTAGTGAAACGGTGTCCCAGAAATGATTTTATCAACGAGCCTTACTAGTGTGGCATAAGTAGCAGCAACAGATGAGCTGACAGCACACGTCTTATTTGGATATTTATGTTGGAATGTGGAAGCTTTGGTTTATCATACTGGTCCTTTTCTCACCCTGTGTTACAGACTGAGTGTCGCAATTATGTGCGCGTCTTGCAGCGGCTGAATGATACTTTTCTCTACGTGTGTGGAACGAACGCGTTTCAGCCAGCATGTGACTACCTGGTAAGAATGTACATACGTTTTGACCTAGTAACAACTGTTACTTAGAAGAAGCTCATTTAAACAATGAGTTTATTGCCATTATGAAAGACAGTTGTAATTTCAGTGATGATATATATAGCATTTGGGAGCATTTACATTATCCCAGAGCAACAATGAGTATGGGAGTAATCTGTAGTGTTCCTTTTTCCAAGCTTACTGAATTAGTAATTGATCTTGTTTAATTACAGAGATTTACCTTTTCTTAGCTTTTATAATCATGTAATGTGCACTAGCATAAAAATAACTGCTAAAATTGAAATTACATTCTTTGTGACTTCCATCTGCTATGGAATCTCCCTGAAATTTCTTAAATTTCTGTCTCTGCTTGCCTCTGCTCCTGGCTTTGTCACAGATTCTTTCATATATCAATTAACTTCTCTGCCATTCCTGCTGTCTGGGTTTTTTTGGGTGCTCCTTCTTGAGGTCTGTCTGTATATGGCTTTTTGTATTCCATTCTTTTCTGCTCCCACCCTCACAAATCACATTCCCTCTGTGTCTGCTGGACTTGGTAAGATTTTCTGAAAGCTCATAATTTTGATACCTGAAGCTGATGATATGGTCCATCATGTAGTGTTAATTTTTTCAGTTCCCTTTGCATGAGTCAAGTGATTGAAAGGAAAAGTTCTAACATTTTTGTGTGGTTTTCAACTTACCTTTTGCAGAACTTAATTTCATTTGAACTTGGAGGTAAAAATGAAGATGGTAAGGGCAGATGTCCATTTGATCCTGCTCAAAGCTACACATCTGTTATGGTTGGTGAGTTCAGACTTTATGTACCTCATTATTATGTATAAAAACATTTAATCTTTTCTGCTGTCATTCTCCAGTTGCTCAGTATCAAAATGGTGGTTTACGTCCGTATTTTTTGCGTCTTTACTGTTTATGTAGATAGGCATTAAAATACATAGTCAACCTCTGCATATTTCTTGAGAGGAGACATTAAAACACTATGTTGTTTTGGAATTGACTTTTGAAATACAGATTTTTAAACTACATTTTTGGGTGCTTAACCTATTTATCCTTTGTAGATTCAGCTACTGTCAGTTCAGAAAACACAACAATGTCCTGGATTCAGCTAACATAGGGTTGATTTTCACTTAGGGGGAAGGGCCACAGCCAGGATAGCTAAACCAGCCAATGGGATATTTGATACCATACTGACCTCATGCCCAGTGTATAAAATGGGGAGCTGGCCAGGGAAAGCACACAAAATTTGAGCAGGTGGAGCAAGTGGGGCAGGCAGTAGTGGTGAGTTCTGGGTGGTGAGCAGTTGCATTGTATGTCTCTAGTTTTATGTATTATTTTATTAGTATTATTGTCATTACTGTTGTTTCATCTGTCTTTGTGCTGTTGCATTAAACTCTTCTTCTTATCTCTACTTTTTTCTCCTGTTTCTCCTTCCCCATCTCATGGGATATTGTTGGAGGAGGAGTAAACAAGCAACCATGTGGTGCTTAGTTGCTGGCTGGGCCTAAACCTCATGATCCAAGTAGAATTTTTTAGCTGTCTTGAAGACATCCATGAGAGAGAGTAGGGGAGTGAGGTATTTATTGCAGTCGTATTATCCCATGGTTAGACAGCACTGAATCTTGGATCTGGTGAAACCAAAGTTCGTGGTTGTACCCTAGTGTCACAAGACCATAAAAGAGAAGCTCAAAATATCATGAAACAGGAAGTGAGAAAAAACACCATGTGCTCTTTCCTAAATTATTAATAGTTGAGTTTGAGTAATGATGGCATAGCAAAAACTGCTGTAGCATTTCTGACAGAAAAAATGCTGGTTTGTGCATAAAATGTTGATTTACATGTTAAATACAAAAGTACCACAAAAAGAATACTGGCTTTTACCAGTTTCTTGTGTGAAAGCAATAATAAACAAGTGTGTGGACTTGTCAGACTTCAGAATGGTAAGCAGAAATGTAAACATAGAAGACATGTCTGGAATGATTTAGAGGAAATCCTTATTTAGCTTTCCTTGTGGGAAGTTGAAGCTTATATAGTTTGAAATATTTATGTATCCTTTTTTGGTATCCAGTGCATAAGAAAGTCTAAACCATTTGGTTTTATGTTAAAGATGAGGAGCTTTATTCTGGTACTTCTTACAATTTCTTGGGAAGCGAACCTATCATTTCACGGCATTCTCACCAGAGTCCTCTGAGAACAGAGTATGCAATACCTTGGCTTAATGGTAAGTGGGCACAAGATCTACCCAACCAAATGCTTTCTTCCTTTTACAGTGTCACAAAGAGTGTAAGTGTCTTACCTGGGACATTAGGCAGTTGTCTAATGTGTGCCAATCAGGAGGTTCTGTTTTGAAATTTCAGGATTTTTATCCTCATTGGCAGTAAAACCAGCTACAAATCATTCAAGGTTCAACCTGGCATTAGAGGCCTACAGTTTATTTTTTATCTACTTGTTCACCCTAGCAGTAATTCAGCATGAGTTAGGATACAGTAAGGAAGAGAATGGTTTTGGTCTCCTAATGGGTTTTCAAATTGAGCTGATGGTGGGTCCTCATGCTTTCAGTTCCTAAATTTCAAAATTCTCTAAATTTTGTGAATGCTCAGTGGGTTTTCAAAATCATGAAGTTAGCACATACTTATAACTGCATTGCATCTGGACGTGAGGAGGAAGTTCTTCACCATGAGAGTGGTGAAGCCCTGGAATGGGTTGTCCAGGGAGGTGGTTGGGGCCCCATCCCTGGAGGTGTTTAAGACCAGGCTGGATGAGGCTCTGGCCAGCCTGATCTAGTGTGAGGTGTCCCTGCCCATGGCAGTGGGGTTGGAACTAGGTGATCCTTGTGGTCCCTTCCAACCCTGACTGATACTATGACACTAAAAAAGTATAGAATATGAAGTGTTGTAATGACACTGTCATTTTTAGTGTTTTAGCTAATAGCTGAAATGAAGGAGAGGCAGATACCTACCTCTTCTGGCCTGTTAGAAAACCACACTTGAGTGTGGACTGAAGAATGCTAAAATAATGAAATATTAGATCATAGAGGTCTGTCAGGTATCTTGGTACTTTCACACAGGGTTTGTGGGTTCAGTATTTTTCTCTGCTTTTATAGAAATGCTATTGATTATGAAGAGCAAACTGTGTAGGCAGGTCAGTGACTGGAAAGCAGGTAAATGCATGCTGAGTTTTGAGCTGAAGATAAATTCTAGAGAGGTTTCAAGGGAATCAACATTATTAGCCTCATATATAATTCAAAATTCTTCTCTTTCTGTCTGTAGAGCCAAATTTTGTTTTTGCTGATGTAATAAGAGCAGAACAAAACAGCACAGATGGAGAAGATGACAAGATATACTTCTTTTTCACTGAGGTGTCTGTGGAGTATGAATTTGTTGGAAAACTGATGATTCCAAGAATTGCTAGAGTGTGCAAGGTGAGACAGTTCGGTTTACTTTTACTAATTCAACTAGAATTCTCTGTGTGTGTGTGTGTGTTAAAAGGCATTTATTATTGTAGAATTAGAATTTATTATTGTAGAGTAATAAACATTGTGGACTAATGAGTGGTTGAATGTAGTGAATCTTAATGAATCATCAGTTTCAGTCATTCATCAGAACTGAGAAAGCATAATTGTTGCTTTAGGAACAAATGTTTGATATAATTTTGCACAGTGGTTAAATTTAAGTACATCTGAAAGTTCTTCCCACCACTTGGTGGAAAAACCCATCCACCACATAAGTCAGTAAAAGTGTCTCCCCTGTTTTTTCTTTTTATTTTGTTTAACAACTCTTATGTACAACTTCCTAGGAAGAACTGACTTTGGAGGTGGGCAGATAGAATATTTGTCAATTTACTTTCAATTAGCCGTGTTTCACTGTAGCTGCACCCACAGCAGAGTAGCTCTTGACTGTGGTACAGCAACTGGGAGTTGTATGAATAGAATAGAATAGAATAGACCAGGTTGGAAGAGACCTTCAAGATCGTCACATCCAACCTATTTTCCAACCCACCTGATCAAATAAACCATGCAACCAAGCACCCTATCAAGTCTTCTCCTGAACACCTCCAATGATGGTGACTCTACCACCTCCCCAGGCAGCCCATTCCAATGGGCAATCACTCTCTCTGTATAGAACTTCTTCCTAACCTTCAGCCTAAACCTCCCCTGGTACAGCTTGAGATTGTGTCCTCTTGTTCTGGTGCTGGTTGCCTGGGAGAAGAGACCAACCTCTGCCTGTCTACAACCTCCCTTAAGATAGTTGTAGAGAGCAAGAAGGTCTCCCCTGAGGCTCCTCTTCTCCAGACTAAACAACCCCAGCTCCCTCAGCCTCTCCTCATAGGGCTTGTGTTCCAACCCCTTCACCAACTTCGTCACCCTTCTCTGGACACATTCCAGCAAGTCAACATCCTTCATAAAGTGAGGGGCCCGGAACTGGACACAGGACTCAAGGTGTGGCCTAACCAGTGCTGTGTACAGGGGCAGAATGACTTCCCTGCTTCTGCTGGCCACACTGTTCCTGATGCAGGCCAGGATGCCATTGGCCCTCTTGGCTGCCTGGGCACACTGCTGGCTCATGTTCAGCCTACTATCAACCAGTACCCCCAGGTCCCTCTCTGTCTGGCCACTCTCCAGCCACTCTGACCCCAGCCTTTAGCACTGCATGGGGTTGTTGTGGCCAATGTGCAGAATCCGGCACTTGGATGTGTTAAATCTCATCTCATGAAGCTATTAGAGCTGTGAGAGCTTCAAGGAAAATGATCACCAGCAACCTGATTCTGTCACACATGCTGCATTTAAATCTCCGTGTGTTAGGCTGCTTTAAGTATATACTCAGGAGATTTGTTTAAAAAATCTTGCTGATGAAAGAGGGTTTTTTTTTCCCAGTAAAAAATATTGATTTAATGAACTTCTAAAGTGGAACGTATCAGTTCCCTGAGGAATTTTTCTCTCTGCATGACAGGAAATGTATCTAATCATTTTGATGAGACTGAAATATTTTATTTTGACTTAGCTGTTTTATATTTCAATGTGGAAGTCAAGGCATCAATAACAAGATAGTGACCGTGAGATTTCCAGTAAACAAGCAGCTGGAAGCAGGTTTACATGGGACTTCTTACTATGTCCCACTGACAGCTAGTGCACCCATTAAAGGGGCAGTATCGTGCAAACCAAGAGCTTTATGGCTGCTGTTTGTTTGAAATAGGAATCAGTGGCAAGTTGCAAATCTAAAAGCATTTATACTTATTGTCATTGGATAATAAATGGGAAATACTAATAATGTTCAGATATGCTCTGCTTTTTGAAAGAGCTACAGCTTGAGTACCAAATACTTTGAAAGATTTCTAGTCAATATATATTTACTTATTGAAGCCTTGATACTTAAAATCCCTAATAAAAATGGTAGCTGATTGCAGGATTAAGCCATTGCTGAATTTCTTCTGTTGAAATAATTAACATCAAGCAAGGTTAAGGGCATAGTGCACCATTAGTAAATACTCGTCATGTAGGCGTCACAGAGAAATCCCATAATGTTACTTATTTCTCTGAAGGGACAGTACAATACTTCCTTGCTTACTTTACTTTCACAACTTTTTCTAAAAGTGCATTGCCCATCTCAATTTTTCAAGTGTTACTGAAGTACAGTCTTCTGTAGGTTTTATGTCTCAATTTATCTCTGTGTTGATAGAAGACATTCTGCATTTTTAGTTGAATCAACTTAATTTTCCTGTGACTTTTTTACTTTACTGTTGGTAAATATGTTAACTTTTATTGCTATTGCTGTAGATTAAGTGTTTGAAAATAGTAAAGCTCAGTAATTTCATTCTTCATAGCTGTGGTTCTTTAATGCAAAAATGCTGCTGAGTTTCCTCACTAACACCCTTATTTTTATTTTTTTATATCAAAAGAGGGACCAAGGAGGCTTAAGGACCTTGCAGAAAAAGTGGACTTCCTTTCTCAAGGCCAGACTGATTTGTACCATCCCTGATAAGAATTTAATATTCAATATTATCAATGATGTTTTTATTCTCAAGTCTCCAACTCTGAAGGAACCAGTCATATATGGAGTCTTCACCCCGCAGCTGTAAGTGTAACCTTTCTCTAGATTAAATACTTTTCATCTAAGTTGGTGTACTACAAGAAGCAATAATTAATCCTTTTTTTCTTTTTCTCTCTTCCTGAACTTTCAGGAATAATGTGGGACTGTCAGCAGTGTGTGCATACAATCTGTCTACTGTAGAAGAGGTTTTCTCAAAAGGAAAGTATATGCAGAGTGCTACAGTAGAGCAATCTCATACAAAGTGGGTACGATACAATGGGGAAGTTCCTCATCCTCGACCTGGTGCAGTAAGTTTGTTTAATCTTGGATCTAATGGCTAGTCATTGTTTCAGTGCTTAGGAGTAAAGAAAATGGAAAATACTAGATAACCTGCTAAGGATTAATTTTATTCTGCCCTAATCTGGATAGTTCTTGTTGTAAAGATTTTATAGAAGAGCACTCTAGTGAATTATTCTGAACTTTGTATTTAGGAATCAAAGTGGAATCTTTTATTTATAATTGAGTTATTTGCTGGTTTTGTATTTTCATTTCATTATCATGCTATTAATTTTCTATCAGTGAAGTAGATGCACAAGGCAATATGAAATACTTTTTAGTTCAGTTGAAGAGAAGTACAGCAATCATGGCATTATCTCAGTAGACTCATCAGGTTTATCCTGGAAGGTCTCTGTGCCCATGGCAGGGGGGCTGTAACTAGATGATCTTTGAGGTTCCTTCCAACCCAAACCATTCAATGATTCTATGATCCACTGTAGTGCAAACCAATATGTTCGTAGTGCAGGGTCTCTTTTGCACTTTTCTCAATTTGTCATGTTCTCTGCAGTCATCTTTTTGCTGCTGCTGGATGAGGTAACAGTTAAAAAGATGTTAAGGGCATGACAGTCCAGGAAGACTGTTTTTCCTAGAATGTATTTTAGGCTGAAACAAACGTAGTCCAAAACTCACAGATTAGTACATCACAGAAGTCGAAGTGCCACAAGACCTGAGGGACGTTCCTTGATAGAATGAGTATAATGTAAAGGGGTGCTTACAGACCATAATGCAGAAAATAAAATGCATATAGGTGATGTTAATTGTCGCTACTTTGTGTGAGTGAGTGGTGTAATTTGTTTGTTTGTTTCTCCCCCCACTAGTGTATAAACAGTGAAGCCAGAGCCTCAAACTATGTGAGTTCCCTGAATTTACCAGACAAAACATTGCAGTTTGTTAAAGATCATCCTTTAATGGATGACTCAGTGACTCCAGTGGGAGACAGACCCCGACTAGTAAAACGAGATGTGAAGTATACTCAGATTGTAGTAGACAGAGTCAGAGCACTCAATGGGACCATATATGATGTTATGTTCATCAGCACGGGTGAGTTATGCAGAACTCTTTTTTCCTTAAGGCACTGATTGTCTGGCTGAAGTATGTTCTAACAAACTCTTGAGATTTCCATATTTCACTGCTTTGATACCAGCTGATTAAGTGGAGAACCTTAAATGCTTTGAAAAAGTATTGCAAGAAAAATTCCCTAAACTGCAATGGTGTGACAGTTTTAGCTGTGCCTGTAAGAAATGATTGGTACAATGCAACTTTAAATTTTAGCTTTAGTTCAGTTTGAATCTCAGTCAGTTCAGTCAGTCTGTCTGTTTCAGTCTCTCTGAACAGCTGTCATCTGTCTCTGCTGGTGGGTGCTGACCTTCAGCTAACCAGATAAGAAACTAATTCTTGCATATGTTTTAAGCTAACAGAATTTCCTCCATAATAATTACCTTTTCTCTCTCTAGCCCTTTTTGGGGAAAAAAGGGAGGAAGGGGGAGAAGGGGTATTTTGGGGGAAGACCCTCCTTGGAGGAGGGCAGGATTTCTGTGTCACGTTCCTTGCTGTATATTTTTGTATATCTTGTCAATATTGTATATGTAGTCGTCTGCACTTCATCCTGCTTGTAAATATAGCTTAGCCATTTTTTTGCTTCTCTGACTGAGTTAGCCATGGTTTCCGTGTGGGGGGGGGAGAACTGCACAAATGGGTGCAGCAAAACCCCACAAAATAATCCGTAAGTGGCCATTACTTGTCCCAGAATGTTATTTCTTGCTCAGAGCTCCTTGATGGCAAGCTTAATGGTTGCCTTTGACACAGAGCTGTGTGAAGTCTTCAGATGAACAGCAAGCAGATTATTGAGACAATTTACAGCAATTCTCCAATTTTTTCCTTCTTTTCTATTTCAAGAATCTTACTTAAGTATGTTGCTTTGTTGTTTCAGATAGAGGAGCCTTGCACAAAGCCATCAGTTATGAAAATGGGATGCATATCATTGAAGAAACACAGCTTTTTCCAAATTTTGAGCCAGTACAAACTCTCTTACTTTCATCCAAAAAAGTAAGTGCTGTAAACATCACAGTATTTATCTCATTTTGCTCTCTCACAAAGTATTCTAGTACCACTTTGCAGTGACAAAAAAGGACTGTCACTGTGCACAGAGCCAGCTGCTGTGCCATGTATTGCCTGCTGCATTTCAGTTCATTTGCTAGGTGGCAAGCTACTGAAGGTATTGGAAGGTGGGAGTAGCTTTGTTCTTCACTGCAGGTCTATGCTTCGATTCCATGTGCTGCAGCTGAAAGCTGTAAGGTGTTCGAAGAGACCAAATTCCAGGTTAGGAGTCATGTAAAAATCCTGACCCCTTGTGGACATTGCAAATCTGTGAGGAAAAAGCCCTCGGTGGTGTACCTGTTCAGGGGAAGGACACACCTCAGAAAACAGTCCTGCCTAGTAGAGACACCAACAATTCTGTAACTAATTGGTTTCTGCTGTCTGAAATTGCACAGGCTCCTGCATGCTATATGTATTATGGGAACGGTCATGTTGGTGTGACTAGGACTGAGGATCTCTGGTGATGTTCCATCTGCCCAGCGGGGCACAGATTGGAGCTTCAGCCAAGGGATGCAAGACTTGCCACAGACTCCGAACCCAAAAGTTGTTCTACACTATTAAACAGTCACTTGGTTTAGTCCTGGAGTGGTTCTGTGACAGTGGGAGGGTTATCATTTACTCAGCCCTGTGGATCTTTGAATGTCTATGAAATTATTACACTGGCTTGTAGAATCAAACCCCTCAACTAGTGAAGCTTCAGAGTTTCTTAAGGAAACAATGACTGTTTTGAAATACCTGGTAGTAGTATTGGCATTCCATAGCTACCTAGTGATGTATAAGTGCTCTGTAGCTAGAGATCTGGGAATACTGCCAAGATATCTTAGAAATAGCTTTTATTTTTGTGTGGTCAGCTCAGTTGAAGAGAGAGTTATGCTGTAATTCTTTGAAGCTCATCTTGTGCACTTTTTTCTTTCCATGCTTACAGTAGAAAGAAGCCTTGAAGATAGGGTATACTTTTGACAAACAAAACCCAGTGATTAAAAACTTCCATTCTCAGGTTTCAGAGAAGATGTTTGTAGTATTTTTGTATGATGCATCACACTAGCAACTTCCTGTATGTGTGTGATGTGTGTGTGTGTGTGTGTTGTGTGTATATCACTGATTGCTATTTTTTTCTGCTCTATCTGCAAAGAAAACTTCAAATGCTTTGCTTCAACAGGTTTCAGCATTTGCCCAGTAATAGAAGATAATGATAGCCAACTCTCCTAATAAAAATGCTAATGTCCATTCTTCTAATTATGGGTTCATTCATACACTGCCCTCTTAGTTGTCTAATTAAGACTGTTTCTGATGTCAAGATCAAAAGTCTTGCACCACAAATATGAGGTCTTTGGAGAATGTTTCTCAACTAGAAGTCTTTCTTGGCAGTCTGCCTGTTATTTTGTGGCCAAGTTCATTTTCCAGGAGTCATGCTGTCTCACTGCAGACATGACCCCTAAGAACATGTCTGCAAGCCGAGATCCATATGGCTGCAGTACAGGAAGAACCACTCTGTGCTTGGATCTGTCTCATTGGCCTTGACAGCTGTGGTAGGTTGCTGATGCATTTACTTGGTTTTCTGCTCAGGGTGAGGCCGGCCTGTGACCAAGATGGGGTGTGCTGTTCAGCTTTGTATGCACAGCCTCTCAAAAGAACTAGAGGGTCAGTCACATGCAATGTTTTGGGTTGCAGCACAGGCCCCTTTCTTGAGCCTTTGCATAATAATGTATAAATCCATTGTGTTGTGTGCCTTTAGACATTGGTTTCCTTCAGCTTTGAAACAGGTGAGTGAAATAAGGCAGCTGCCTGCCTTTTATAAGAAGGATGTTTGGGGTGAATGTGGTCTTTTTCATGGCATGCTCAAAGTGAGAATTGTTTAGGATCCCCAGCAAGAGTGGGTCAAACAGCCATTTGTGTTTATAGCCCCCTATTCCTAGGTGTCATGCCAGTGCCATTCTTTTTGAATACTATCCAGTACTTCTCCTTTGAGTAACAAGTAGGCAGTTGCTTTTGACTCTTGTAAGGCTGCTAGTCATTTAGTTTCAGAGTCCCTGCTAGGTAAAGAGCTTCAAGGCAGCAGGGCTACTTTGAGTCAACCAGGAGCAGATTCTCTATACGGCAAGCCTTGCCTGTTCTGGCTTGCATGTGCCTGCTGTGGTCCTGTCATCAGCACAGGCTTGCCTTGCCTCGTACCGAGATTGTCTGTGCATTTGTATTTGTGGAGTGAGCCATGGCTAGAATTGGTTAATTTCCATTCTCATAAACTGCATCTATTTCAGGGTTTTGTTCTTCTGTCATTTTGCACTTCAGCATTGCTGGATATTTTCAGGATGTATTTCCTTTCCTTTCTAGAAATGAAAGCTAATAAAAATGCTTATTCCCCGTATGCTCCAGGTTTTGCAAACGTGTCTGTATGTATACAACTATTTGTTTTCAATTTTTGTGTGTTGTGGATTGTATTGTACAGATATCAGAAAGTGATTGGCTGGTTTTTGTTTGGGTTTTTTTTTTAGGGCAGAAGATACCTCTATGCTGGCTCAAATTCTGGTGTGGTTCAGTCTCCACTGGCATTCTGTGACAAGTATGCCACTTGCGTTGACTGTGTTTTAGCAAGGGATCCTTATTGTGCTTGGAAACCCCTTGAAGCTTCCTGCATTGATATTTTTAAAGAAAGTGAAATTGAAAGGTAATGGTACCCTTTGATTACCTCACAGTTACAGCCAATATTGCATCAGTCCTGCCCCCTACAAACTATTTAACTGAATGCTTTCAAATGTGGACTTTTACCTATCCATCTATATCTGCTTGTGCAATTTAGCTAGGATGACCCTTACCTAGTATGAGAAGATGGGCAGCCTATAGGAAGTAGTTGTAATACTTGGACTTGCTTTTGCAGAAACTGGATTCAGAACATAGGTGGAGATGCATCTTCTTGTTCTGGTGAGTTAAACCTTGAAGAGCAATTTCACATGTTTAGGTGGAGTAGTGAAATAGTTTGGTTTGGCTTGTTTTTTTGCAATTACCTGGACATTCATTTTATTTTGAAAGGTACAAGATACTGCTTTTGAAGCATCTGTACAGCTTGCATGTTGTCTTAAAATGTCTGTTTGTGTACATTTCAGTGTGCAGTGCACAAACCCCTGAAATGAACAGGGGCACCTCAGCAGCCCTCAACAGTGAATGAATGCAATATTTACCATAAGTACTTATAGTGCAGAGGCCTCTGTCTGTGATACAGCATTTGACAGTCTACTGTGAGCCTAGTTAAGGGTGTGGTTATTGCTGCCGGATCAGGTGAAGTGATCATAAAAATGCTGGGTTTATGGTGAGAAGGGGACTGAGAACATGATACAGAGCAGCTGAAGTGCCCTCCATAGTGCTTTAAGGCAAGTAACCACAAATCCTTTCTTTACGGTATGTGCTGCTGCCACCAGATCAAGGATTTCCTAAAGAACAGTTGTATTACAGGAGATTTGTATTGCAGTAAACAAACCTCTTAGGAGCTTGATTAACTTTTTCATTTCTAGTCCAAGCACGACACAGACCACCATGAGAGTTTTGCATGTTGGGTTTTCAGTCAGTTTATAGTGCTGCATTGAGTGTGACATCAGTGCTGATATTTCTTAGGAAGGTGTTTAGGTTGAGTAACAGCACTTGTTCAATTTATATATGTTTTGTCATTGCTGAGTTACTTAAAATAGATAGTTACATGTAAAGTGGTACTAAATTCAGCATTTTTTTTCTCCAAACAAAGACGTGTCTCACATGCACTCTGGTTGAGAATCAGCAAGGTCTCCTCTTTATCTAGGAGTGGAGACTGTCTTAGAGTTTAAGGTGCCCTATCTTTTCGTCTGTCGTGATATCCTGCACGCAGCTGTAGCTTGGTGTTTGGCTGAGATTTTTGCATGCTGTCATCTTGGCCTTGGTAATCTGAATGCCATTGTCTTCACTTTTCCATTAAGACCGTAGCACAGTCTTGTGAAACTGTACAGATCAGAGCAGATTGGAATCATTGCTGATC
This sequence comes from Colaptes auratus, assembly GCA_015227895.2. Taxonomy (NCBI): domain Eukaryota; kingdom Metazoa; phylum Chordata; class Aves; order Piciformes; family Picidae; genus Colaptes; species Colaptes auratus. Next base: position 65,561,873 of record CM026897.1, on the reverse strand, counting down.
TTCTGCACATTTATTTTGATGTTCCAGATAAAGTAAGCGAGAACTCCCTACAGCATACTTTCAAGCATGGGAGCACAGCAGAGCTCAAGTGTTCTCAAAAGTCCAATCTGGCACAGGTAGTTTGGAAGTTCAAAGATGACGTGTTGAGAGTGGAGAGTCCCAAGTACCGTCTGCTGGAAAAGGCACTGCTCATCTTCAATTTATCAGAAGGAGACAGTGGTGTTTATCAATGCTTATCAGAAGAAAAAGTGAAGAATAAGAAATTCTCTCAAGTGCTGGCCAAACATGTTTTGGAACTGAAAAAGATCCAGCATACCACGTTGGGGCCCACTGCAGCAGCTGCACCAACAGAAGGTAATAGTGATGAGACAAAAGTGCCAGCAGTGTCAACTGAGGGCTCTACTGCTCACACCTCAACTACTCATGTGGTACCAGTAACGACAGCAAGGATAGTAACAAAGCCCGTTGGCTCTGTCCTGACAAGTGCAGCCTCTAACACAGAGCTTTTCAATTCAATCCCTGATGCGGTCCCAGAAAAGACGATGTTCCTCAAGTCAAATGATAACTTCCTGTTGATGTTCCTCTTCCTCTTCTTTTTTATTCTTTTCTTGTGCCTGCTCTCCTACAACTGTTACAAAGGGTACTTGCCAGGGCAGTGCTTGAAATTTCGCTCTGTCATGCTGCTTGGTAAGAAGAAAACAAAGTCAGAATTTTCTGATTGTGAGCAAAGTGTGAAGGAGACGTTGGTGGAGCAGGGCAGCGTCAGCCACCAGAGCGGAGAGCAGCCAAAGCCGGCACATGACACTGGCTATGAGACTGAGCCTGACTGCGGGAACAGCCAGCTGCAATCTGCAGATTTGCAGGCATCCCGAGAGGCCAAGGACAAGCCCTTTGATGTCAAGTGTGAGCTCAAGTATGCCGACTCAGACGCAGAGGGGGACTGAAGGACCCAATCATCCGTTTCAGTGGTGAAAATCAGCTGTGGTCCTGTGGCTAGCTAATTGAGCACAGAGACGGTGTGTGTGACAGCTGAGCCATAGTGGGGATACATGCTTATGCTGTACAGCAAGCCAATTTGCATTCAGATCTCGCAAGATGAGAGAAGTGGTGTTCTTGTCTGCAGACCATAGCATCTTGTGTTTTCTGTCTTTTTGTTTTTCTTTTTAAATGGCCAGTTTCAGATAACCAGTCGTTTGTTCCAGATTTTCCCCTCACCAAGCGCTTCACTTTAGCAGTTACCTGCTTGTTCTTCAGCCCTGTTCTTCCATACAATAAGAGTAACTTTATAATTCAGTTGGCTTTAAAAAGTACTTCAGTCTACACATATTTTTAGCTGCCATTAAAAAAAAATACCTACCTAGTTTCATTTTAATTCCAAATTGGAAATTAAGTTTAGTTTATCAGATTGGTAAATTATAGACTTTTGTCCAGACAGGACATTTTTTTTTTTCCCTTTGCTTCTAGTGCTTAGTTTTATGCTTTGTGTTTGGAACACTAGGTCTCTTTAGTTGGCTATAGTTAATTTTTTTAAACTGCTTTTTAAGTAAGATTTTGAGGTATAATGGGGATAGCATTGGCTTGATTTGTGTAAGACTTCTCAGGGATAATCTTGTGTAAAGGTTTTTTTTCTTTGCTGCTTTCTAGAAATTTAGGTACAACAGTATCAGTACGAAACATGGAGTAACTGGGAAAGGAGGAGGAAATAATAATAATGCTTTTCTTTTTTTTTCCACCTTTTTTTTTCTGTTGGCCACCCTTTTTTTTTGTTTCCTCCCATCAAGCAGCAAACTGGACATAGTCATATTCGATTTTCTGTACAAAACTGGATTTTTATTTTTAGTTTTCTTTCTGTGTTTTGTTTGTTTTGTTCAACAAAACAGTACAGGCAAGCAACTGTCAGCAGTCACATGGAGAGAAGTTTTCTGCACTGTGGAAACAAACCAGGAATCAATGAGAATGAACTACCATACTTCAGCTAGTGCTTCATTGGAATGGACTGTTAGGATACAGCCTGATGAGGAAAACTTGCCTTTAATTGTGTTTTTCTTTCAGTTCAGAAATAATTCAGCTTCTTTTTGTGACAAGTCTTTGCAGTGTCTCCCTTTCCGGATGACAACTTCCAATCTCCTATGCAACTGGAGACTGAAACTGGAGCTGCTCAAATAATCAGTTGTTTGAACTGTTCATGTGAATCACGGCTGCAAAAGTGAAAATGTGCATTTGTTCTCAGCTTGGTTCACAGCAGCAGTGTTTGTCTGTAAAAGCATTTTGTGCGGTACAGTCTGGAAGAATTGTTCCTCTCACTGCATCCTTCTGTAATTATTGCTAGGAGTAGAATACATTTTAACAGTAAATAGCAGTACACCTGGGCTGCTTCTCTGTTGGACTTTCACACAAACATAATTTAGACCATCTTAGTGTAAACAGTTTATATTTTATAAGATTCAGTTTGGTTTTATTTTTCTATTTTTAATTATGTACATATAACAGAATAAATATTAAAATAAATTGTATTAAAACTTGGCTTTCTTGAACTCAACACAGTTACACCAATTTCCATATTGCAAGCACTAATATTCCTTGTGGTTTCCTTAAGGGAGGGAAGCAAAAACTTCTGTAGTGAATTTGAAGCAGATTCTCTCCTCAGCTCTAGTTGAATGAGTTGTAACTCGTGAGGGAGGGGTTGGAAGGGTGGAAAAAGAAACATGGGTGAAGGAAGAAAGTGCTCTTGTCTAGGGGTATAAGGACACTTCGTCTTAGTATTTGTCTAAAATTCATTTGTCTTTTTGCATTGTTTCTTCAGTGTGTGATGTATTTCTTACAACTTTTTTCCTTAGTACCCTCTTTTTTTTTCTCTTCTTTTTATCTTTTTTCTTTTCTTTTTTTTTTCTTTTCTGTCCTCTTCTGTCACACAGCCTCATCTCCTATAACTTTCCCTCCTACTGGTACCTCCTTTTTCTCCTGTGTGAGAAGTGATTCACCTCCTTCACCCACCAGTACCCAGCCTGATGTTTGGTCTAGCACAGACCCTGTCAAGGTCATGTTGTTGCCACCTTTCCTAAGTGACCAGGCACAGTATGTTACTGTCGGGGGACCCTTTCTCCTCTTCTGCCAAGCCACAGGTAAGTGGGAAGACCACAGAATAAGCCTCTATTTTCTGCATTAAATACCTATATATGTTGTCACATACTGCATATGGTGTATTTTTGGATACTTAATAAAAAAGACCATTTCAAGATGGTCAGTGTACTGTTACCAAAAATCTGGCTCTGCAAATGCTGCATGCTGAAGTGCAGGCTCTGACTAGCGGCCTACATTAGTATCTAAATTGATTTTAATAGGATCACTTGCACGCTGAGTCGATGAATCATGATGAGATGTGGATGTTTAGCAGGTAAGTGTTTTTGCTGTCATTATGTATGCAGTTGTTGAAAAACCTGCTTCACCGAATTTAGTGTTCTTTTTCTGGACCAGGTCAGTTGCTCCTTTTTCCTCATATTTGAAATGGTAAATTACTTGGAGGAATGACAGCTTCCATTTGATGAAGAATACATTATTTAAGTCGTACAGAAGGAGAAACCTATTTTTCCTGTAGAAGTGCAACATCTGTTGTATCAGATTTTGTTTGGATAGCAATTGTTTATTTAAGCTAAACAGGTCTTAAAATTTATTTCTTGAGAGAGATTAGAGATGGAGGTTAGTTTGTAGAAGTAGCATTGTTTCATACTGGTCTGTAGAATCAGATCAAAATGCAAAGATCTTTATCCAGGTAGGCCTAATAGACATGATTAGTATTTCTGTGGCTAAAAATTAAACAGCAGGATCATGGTTTTTTCATCAAATAGAATTATCGCATCATTTAGGTTGGAAAAGACCTTTCAGCAATAATTTGTTCGCTGTTGCTATAGACAGTTGAGAAACTTGCTTTCTGACATGAGAAAAAAGAAGTAATGATTGTACTGCAGATCTGGAATTTATTTTAAAATCCCCCCACTTTATTTTTTTTGTCCAGCAATGTGTGGTTTTTTTTAACATGATACTCATGCAGATATCTCAAAAAATGTCAGTAATTGTAATTGCCTTGGCAGTGAACATAGAAAGAGCAGTGTCCTAAAGTCAGCCTGTGGAGTGCACTCCTGAGGAGGTAGGGACAAATAGAGGAAGAAACTCTATGACTAACAAGAATCAACAGATGAAAGAGATGCAGTGGGCCAGATGAGCCAGCTGTGGGTGTGTTTCTGACTTGTCTTGGAAAGCAGTGGGGGACTGGGCTTTGTGTGTGTCAATAAGGTTGGAAAAGACCTCAGAGATCATCAAGTCCAACCTATCACCCAATACCTCATGACTAACTAAACCATGGCTTCAAATGCCACGTCCAGTCCCTTTTTGAATGCGTCCAGGGACAGTGACTCCACCACCTCCCTGGGCAGCCCATTCCAATGGCAAATAACTCTCTCTGTGAAGAACTTTCTCCTCACCTCGAGCCTAAACCTCCCCGGTGTCTCGGTCCAGAGAGGGAAAGAGACTCAGGGTTTTTTTTTTTAATATTCCCGTGCAGTGAAATGAGAGGCACAAATGAGGCCAAAATATCAACAGCTAGACGATTGATTACATAAATAAAGTCGATGGATCAGAAGGGGAGAGAGAGAAAATAGAGAAGAGAGAGATTAAAGGAAAGGAATTATATTACCAGACCCCTCACCCCCCCAGGACAGTTTGAGTCTGTGGAGGAAAGGTGCTGCAGGAGATGTTGGGTCTGTAGAGAAACGGTGCTGAGGCTTTGGCTGCAGAAGGGATGTGGTCCTCTGAGCAGCTTCTTCAGCTGCATGAGTTGCAGCAGGTGGAACTTAGGGCATGGAGAGAGGGTTTTCAGAGTCCAAGATCCATTGTGTTGCCCCAAGATCCATTGTGTTTCCAGCGTGTGGTGCCATCTTCTTTCTTCTGCATTTTTCTTCTTCAATTTTCTTTTTCTCAGCCAGTAGCTGCTCCAGTCTTTTATACAGTTTTTCAGTCCTCAGGCAAGTGTCCGGGTGTTGTTCCCCAGGATATCGTTCTGGGAAATCATCTTTAGGTACGTATCCAGGTATCGTTCCCCAGGAAATCTTTCTGTGTACTCAGGTGAGTTTGGGCAGCCGTCTGGATGGAGGGGGGGAGGCCTCTGCCTCCTCCTTCTCCATCTACCTACCCACACACTCATTACACATCAGGAAACAGGTGGTGACTCCATTGTCTCATCGTCCTCCCTTCCTAGGGTACCTGATGGCTGGAAATGATCTTGTCCTGAAGGTGTGAATGCTGGGCCCTTGGGCCATTGTTGTCGGCCAGCTGCAGTCCCATGAGCAATGTTATCTTTGCACCTTCCAAGAGTCCTTCCAGTGGCTCTGCCCAACACACATCAGCTATTGTCTGGGCAAGCAGCAAGTGATTTTATCTTTGTTGAATCACACCAGGAGAGACAAGCTTTAGTCTCTCACACCCTGGTGCAGCTTGAGACTGTGTCCTCTTGTTCTGGTGCTGGTTGCCTGGGAGAAGAGAGCACACAGCCCCTGTCTACAACCTCCTTCAAGATAGTTGTAGAGAGCAAGAAGGTCTCCCCTGAGCCTCCTCCAGGCTAAGCAACCCTAGCTCCCTCAGCCTCTTCTCATAGGGCTTGTGCTCAAGGCCTCTCACCAGCCTCATTGCCCTTCTCTAGACATGTTCAAGTATCTCAATGTCCTTCTTAAACTGAGGGGCCCAGAACTGGACACAGGACTCAAGGCATGGCCTAACAAGTGCTGAGTCCAGGGGCACAATGGCTTCCCTGCTCCTGCTGGTCACACTATTCCTGATACGGGCTAGGCTTCTTGGCTGCCTGGGCACACTGCTGGCTCATGTTCAGCCTACTATCAACCAGTACCCCTAGGTCCCTTTCTGCCTGGCTGATTTCCAACTACTCTGACCCCAGCCTGTAGCACTGCAGGGGGTTGTTGTGACCAAAGTGCAGCACCTGGCCCTTGGACTTGTTGAATGCCATCACGTTGGACTCTGCCCATCTGTCCAACCCTGTAACTGGCTCATTTTAATGTTAACTTAAAGTGGATATAGCACAAACAGCCACTTTGCACAACTGTTTTTTTCTGGAAAATCAGTGTTTCAAGAAGGGAGTGCTCCTGCTTTCTTGAAGAGGAAGGAATACATCTGTAACTAACTGTTCTAATAAAATGTATATTTATATATTTGGGCAGTGGTATCTTCAGACACTGCCATAACTTATATACAAAGTGTATTTGCAGGTTCTGTTATTTGCTTGTGGGTATTGCATTCCACATGTGAAGACAGTTAAGCAATGTAAGCACAGCTCTGAGACTTTCCAATACAGTGACTTAAACTGGAACTAAAGGTGCTGCGATCTATGGCTTCCCACAAGGGGGATTCTGAAACCATCCGGGTACCCGCCGCTTGCTGCTTTGTCTGGTATCTCCCCAGATGCTGTAACTATATATAATTCAAGTGGCTCTTGGCTCAGAGGGGGCTAAGTGGCCTGACTCCTCTTGTGCCCAGTTCACAGTGGAGCTTTCCCTTGGCTCGGAGAAGGTTAAGGGGCCTCTCTTATGTGCTTTGTTGCCAGACTGTAGCCTTTCCTTGGCTTGTGTGGGATTTGGTTCTCTCAGGGCTTTTCCCCTTTCTGCCTCTGGCACAGGGCTCTCAGAGTGTTGGTTGCCTTAGTCTAGGTGCAAGGCCCAGCTCTGGTTTGCCTGCTAGGACAAGCTCTTCAGCTGCAACTCCACCAGCATTTAGCTCTTGTTGCTCTCTGGGTGAGAAAAAAAGCAAATCTGCTTTAAATACTGTCCCAAGACAATGAATGCCCTTTGGTAACAGAGAAACCTGATAGCTGAACCTACAGGATGGGGCATATCCAAACATGGCCAGGGCACACGCAGTTCACAGCTGCGTTACAAGGTTAGTTACACGTGCTACACATTTACCTGGGCCATCTGGACCCCTGGAAGTGTCCATGTTTGCACATTCAGAGCTGCTTAACCCATTGCCCGGGTTAGGGCATGTTTTGGGACTTGTTTTTTCGGGACAACGGCCTACCAGTTTCTCTGTCTTTCCTGAAGACTCTAACATCCTCATGTTTCTCCGAAGACCTGTTTGCTAGGTGTGCACTGACAAATGGTAGGTTGCCCATATTCTTTCTCAAATAGAACTGTTTCTTTCCTGTTCCAGAATTTTTAATCCATTTAAAGACATTTGAGGCAGGCTCCAAATAAATCAAACAAAATGCTCTACCATCTGGTGCGGGTGAGAGGCACAGTATTGATGATGTGTGCACCAGCTTTGTCATTTTTCTGGTGTGCTCTGTTGAATTTAGGTATAGTAGAAAAAGGTTTTCTCTAGCAGTTTTAGTTCTGCTTAAAGATGTACTGACACTTCCTCCCCCACCTGTAGTGTGTCCTTGACCTCAGCTTCATGGATGAGTGACATACTAGTATATCAGGAGTAGGCTGAGCAACAATTTAAATACATTTATAATCAGAAACAAAGACAAAATGCCACATTTTATATGTACTTTCAGAGCAATTCAGACTTACTGTTAAGAATTCTAACCTCCTACTTCTGTTCATCTGAAGCTGGAGATTACAGAATTATTTCAGTCTCATTAAAATAACCCTGGGAGTGTGAACTATGTTCTGGAAATTTCAGCAATATACTTTAAAGGAAGTTTTTATTTTGTGGAGCTGTTGAGATGGGTATCTGATAGCACCTGTGTACAATGCCTATTCCCTGTTGTCACATTATTTTAAAGGGAGTGCAAGAAAGCTTCCCATATCTGCATGGCAAAAGATCCTTCACTTGCAAGAATCAGAATCACAAGTGTTCTCAGTGTTTTTGCTGAAGCTTGAGTGTACTCTAAGAGGCATGTGGAAAGGCGGGGGAAATACAAGGTAGTGTACTTAACCAAGCGCTGCTGCTGACCAAGTAAAAGTCTAGATAAAGTGCCTGCAGAGTGAGTCCAAACCAGACTGTGCCCAAGTCTATGTCCAGGTGTCTGAGAGTTGACTGTATTGGTGTCACCAAGCACTTGTGCTTCTCATCAGTGAAGCTCAGAAGTCCCTACACCCCAAGGTGTCTCTGATTTGCTTCGGGGAAGAAGAGCTCATTGTCTGGTGTTGACTTAACCTATGTAAATGAGTAAAATTCCTCTCAGGAAGTGGCTTTGTAAGTCATTTGTGGGTGAGGTTCTATATTAATTTCATCACTCATGATGCCCTGGAGTGGCCTGGCTGGTTGACCTGGTGGAATGCATTAAGAGCTTAGTCAGGAGAGGCTCAGGAGAGGCATGGAGGTGTGCAGCACCCAGGGCAAAATGAGTCCGTGTGGGAAAGAGTTCTGCACACGACAACACAATATTTTTTTAGGTGTAAAAATCACAGTGTTTACAGTACTGTATGTCAGTGTCTTAATATGTGTGTTTACTTCAGTTGTTACTTTGTTCTCTCTTACAAGAACATAGATCTCAAGGAAGCATTTTCCATGGACATAGACTTGTGTTGCAGTTTTCAAGCTTTATTTTTTACTTCTCCTTTGCATTTTGTGACTTGAGGTATAGAATAATCCCCAGAACATCTCTTCTTCTTGCCTTTGTTAGTGAGTGTTTCTTGAAAATTATGTCTGTGGACAGATACATCCACCCCCAGTTAAATCCACTACACAAATACGTTAAAACTTTCTAGAATGTTTTGCACTTTCATTTGGTGCCTTTTGAGATCTGCATGGCAATGACTTGCTGACACAATATCCTTCACTGCAATCAATATGGTTGCTTAGTAACCTGTGGTTATCTTTGTCCTTTTACAAGTATGCTAAGTTAGTACCTTGTTAAACAGCTCTGTATCCCACTCTCCCCAGACTTCTGTTTTATCTCATGCTATCTGCCTATGATTTGTTTCAGCATCTTTGGCTACCATAATCTGACAGAAGGCATTGATTTGTATATTTTTTTTAGTTTTGCATCACTTCCTTGAGTGATTTCTGCACTGACTGCTCATCACTTAAGAGAGACCTCAGTATGATGTAACTTCCTTTTTGCTGATTTCTGACGTGTCACCTCCTTTTTTTTATTATTTGAGGTGCATCTGGAAAGAGAATTTAAAAAAAAAGGTTGTTCCTTTAATACATTAGCAGAAAACAACTTGGAATTCTTGACTTAAGGTTATAATATCATGGAAATATTTTGGACCTATTTTGCATAAAAATCACAGATGTTAAACAGTGTCCTTGTTGCTTTAGACTGCAGTACCCTAGGGCTGCAATTATCTGACTAGAAAGTTGGCTTTTTTTCTCCTCCTTCTCCCCCCCCACCCCCCATGATGTCAGGGCCTATTGTGGTCCTCTTACATCAAACTGCATGCAAAAGCAACAGCTTCAAGCACTTCTGTAAGTGTTGGTGTTATCCTGAATTTGATGGTTTCCTCCACAGATACTTCTGTAAGATGATTGAGGATTAATTTCTGTAAGGATTTGACACGGATGATGCATTCTGGCATCAACAGCATATTTTGAAAAATTTGAGTAGGAACATTCTGTTGCTGTGCAGTTTTACTGTAAGCTAAGAAATACATGGGAAGGTGTGCAGGACGCTCTGTTTCCTTGTAAGGCCTAGAATAAGCTTGGTGCAAACATAATTTAAGCATAAGAGGCCTCGACTGAAAAAATGGCAGAGTAAGAGGAAGGAGCAGAACCAAAAGTTTCTTACTAATTCTTCCTCAAAAGCATCCTTTTTCCCCATGCTCAGTGGAATCTTCCCTTGCACAGTGTGCAGCTGCCTGTATTCATACAGCCTTTTCTTGTGCAATGAATAACGTGCCGTGGGGTAACCTCTTCTGTGACTTGATAATTTATAAATGTTAAGGCATGAGACACTGTCTTTCTCCTTGTGAGGAGATCAGTTCAGTTAGGACAGTACTTGCAAGCTGCAAATAATTATTACTGTTGTAACATGCTTAAAACATTTCAAACTGCGTGCATGTTGCTGTATACCCACGTATGCCTGTTACTGCTCCTTGGTGAATTTTATCAGCTGCCTCACGTGCCAGCAGAGGGCTCACTGCAGGGTTTAAAAGCTTTTGATTGGTATCTGCAGTTTGAATAAGCCGTGGTTTTGAGAAAATATTTGTCAGAAAGGCTCTTGAGACTAAGGAAGGCAGCTAGGGCATCTGTCTTCCCCTCTGTGAAGCAGCAGCTTTGCTGCTTGGTTGCTTAGTTCAGCATTTCTGGAATCTGGTGCTTCATGAGCCATTTGCAGAGGCAAACTGATTTGGCCAAAAAGCACACATTTACATTTGAATTTAATACACAGGTTGTTATAAGGGTGCAAGAAAAAGTGTACTGCAGAATCCTTGGCAGCCTTTATGGTACACCTGTGTATGTATAGAAGGAGATACTTGCTTTACATTGGGGTCTTAGAGATCCAAATGTAATTTCAGAATTGCTTTCAGCTTGTATCTTTCCTCAGGAAAAAGATTCCCTTTGGCGTGCATTTGCTTCTTGTATCGCTTGCCTACAAGCCTTTACATGACCTCGTAGCTCAGCCTTTCTTTTTTAGCAGTTCAACATAAATATTTAAACTGTTCTCTTGCTGATTTGCAGCTCTGATTCAGTAATGGCTTGGAGCTGTACAAAAGTTCTAACTCCCTGTTCTGCCTACTGAGATGTGATGGGCTTGGTCTGGTGTCAGGAGTCTTTGAAGCATAACTTTATGCTCTCTTCCTCAGACCTTTTTGATACCCCTACCACCTGATTTGCAAACGAATTACTTATACACTTAATTTTCTTCTTTTCCCCACGAGAGAGGTAACCTGTAGTCTTGTAATAAATAATCTCTCGTCATGGCTGATTAGCTGAGTACTGATTTGGAACATACCTGTCAGCTTTTTGTCTATTTCAGGAGAAATTGTTTGTCAGAGCTGTTTCACTGCATTGTGTACACTCTCCCCTCAGTGGAGATGAAAATCTCATTTCCATCTCTTCCAGTTACCCTTCTGCTGGATCTGTCTAGCAAACAAAGGAGTAAAAGCAGCAGCTTTTATGGTCTGGAGAGCAGGACTGATTTCTGGAAAGCATGTTACTCCCTAAAGCATTCTCCAATTTTCATTGCTGTATTTTAATAATTAACATGGTAGCCTTGTAAGCCCATAGGAGGGCCAAAAACAAGTAAATAAACCAGAAACAGATTCCCTCCTCCCTCCCCAGCAGGCCCAGCCTGCCACCAGTCTCTAGTTCTGTCTTGCTAGTGCTTCAGTCATTCTTCACAGGTGACTATCGGGCTTCCAGTTGCAAAACCATTTTCTTAGACACACACACAAAATACCTGTCTTCCTGCTACGAAGTGTGGACAATTAAGAATAGAATTTTTGTCTCACAGGCAAGTCAGCCAATTCCCCACTCTGCTTTTAAATTCCATTCTGAGGAGGCAGATGCTGTGCCCTGCTTTCATCTGCATGTGCTGTGCATTGCCGCCTCTGGTGACTGGCTGGTGCTTCAGTTTCTGTGTGGTTTTCATTTAAAAGGAAGCACTTCCTGCCTTCTGTCTGCCCTGACAAGGCTGCATCAGCTTAGGGTGCTGATGTACACAAATGGACTAGTAATCTAATAATGGCACCGTGTTCTGAAGGAGTCTGTCAGGCATTATTCAATATTAGTTGTTCGGTATATGAAGTAATATTCTTTGTTGGAATTTCAGGAGCCTGTTTTTGTTGGCTTTTGTATGTTTGTGTTTTTTTGGTTTGGGTTGTCTTTTTGGTGTCTGTTTTTATTTTCTTTTTTGTGTTATCAGGATATTTCTGGAGGGTTCTTTTTTGTTTGTTTGTGGGTTTTTTTATGCCTAGTATATATTGCCCCTACTTAACAACCAACCGCCAAAACCAAAATTACAATCCCCTCCAGTTATCTGATACAGGCTGTCTGCCTTGTACACTGCTTTCAGAAATCTGCAAAGATGCTCATCTCATACACTGACGAGCAAGTGGAGAAAGAACCCTTTTTTTCCTTCACTTTTTCCGAACTGTTACCCCCCTGACTGCCTTAATTTCATTCATGCAGAGGGTGGTGCTAATCGTTTTGTATGCCAATGACTGACTAACCTTTTCCTGTGCTTTGATCTCGGATGTAAAATCATCTTTCAACACCCTGATTATAGTGTGTTTTTAAAACTTGATCCCTGCTGTGGAATGACAGCCTTCTGTATAAGCCTGCTTTTCTGAAATCTGGGATGTTTAGTTCAAGCACAGCTTACAGCTTTGGCTTGTGATCTGGGTAGCAAAGGATTAAATCCAAATGGCACTTCTGGTTTTTTAAGTACCTGCTGCACGTTACCAGCGTTGGAAGGGATTTTTTAAATATGCATTGTGAATCTAGGGAGTTTCCCCTGAAACTTCCTGTTAGTGCAGATAGCCTCTGGTAGGAGTTTTTTTTGTTGAGATTATAGAAATCCCTGGAAATAGGCTATTTGTGATCCTGCTACAATTTCTCTGTGGAATAGAGAATAGATGGGCAGAATCCAACGGCATGAGATTTAACACATCCAAGTGCCGGGTTCTGCACATTGGCCACAACAACCCCATGCAGTGCTACAGGCTGGGGTCAGAGTGGCTGGAGAGCAGCCAGGCAGAGAGGGACCTGGGGGTGCTGGTTGATGGGAGGCTGAACATGAGCCTGCAGTGTGCCCAGGCAGTCAAGAAGGCCAATGGCATCCTGGCCTGCATCAGGAAGAGTGTGGCCAGCAGGAGCAGGGAGGTCATTCTGCCCCTGTACACTGCACTGGTTAGGCCACACCTAGAGTACTGTGTCCAGTTCTGGGCCCCTCAGTTTAGGAAGGATGTTGACTTGCTGGAACATGTCCAGAGAAGGGCAACAAAGTTGGTGAGGGGTATGGAACACAAGCCCTATGAGGAGAGGCTGAGGGAGCTGGGGTTGCTTAGCCTGGAGGAGACTCAGGGGTGACCTCCTTGCTCTCTACAACTACCTGAAGGGAGATTGTAGACAGGCAGAGGTTGGTCTCTTTTCCCAGGCAGGCAGCACCAGAACAAGAGGACACAGTCTCAGGCTGCGCCAGGGGAGGTTTAGACTGGATGTTAGGAAGAAGTTCTATACAGAGAGAGTGATTGCCCATTGGAATGGTCTGCCCGGGGAGGTGGTGGAGTCACCATCATTGGAGGTATTCAGGAGGAGACTTGATGGGGTGCTTGGTGCCATGATCTAGTTGTGTAGGTGGGTTGGATTGGTTGATTAGTTGGACGCGATGATCTTGAAGGTCTCTTCCAACCTGGATTTATTGTATTGTATTGTATCACCTGTCAGTTATCTTCACTGGATTTCAGTTTGCTGTCAGAGATAAGTTTAGCTAGGGAAAGCTGTAAGAGGGTTAGGTTTGCTGATGGCTTGTGCTTCCAGACAGCTGGCCTGCAGAGCTGGCAGAAGGAGCCAGGGAGCTGCATAGTTTCCCACTGCTCCAGGAGGTAGTTAGAGATCTTCTGAGCCGCTTGGACCCCCACAAGGCCATGGGACCAGATGGGATCCATCCTAGGGTGCTGAGAGAGCTGGCAGATGAGCTGGCCAAGCCGCTCTCCATCATTTTTCAGCAGTCCTGGCTCACTGGAGAGGTCCCAGAAGACTGGAAGCTGGCCAACGTGGTGCCCATCCACAAGAAGGGCCGGTTGGATGAGCCAGGGAATTATAGGCCTGTCAGCCTGACCTCAGTGCCAGGCAAGATTATGGAACAGGTCATCTTGAGTGCGATCATGCAGCACTTACAGGATGGCCAAGGGATCAGGCCTAGCCAGCATGGCTTTAGGAAGGGCAGGTCCTGCCTGACCAACCTGATCTCCTTCTATGATCAGGTGACCCGCCTGGTTGATGTGGGGAGGCCTGTGGATGTGGTCTACCTGGACCTCAGCAAGGCCTTTGACACCGTCCCCCACAGCAAACTCTTGGCCAAGCTGGCAGCCCATGGCTTGGATGGGAGCACACTGCGTTGGGTTAGGAACTGGCTGGAGGGCCGAGCCCAGAGAGTGGTGGTGAATGGTGCCACATCCGGCTGGCGGCCTGTCACTAGTGGTGTGCCCCAAGGATCAGTGCTGGGCCCCATGCTCTTCAACATCTTTATTGATGATCTAGACCTGGGGGTGCTGGTTGATTGTAGGTTGAACGTGAGCCTGCAGTGTGCCCAGGCAGCCAAGAAGGCCAATGGCATCCTAGCCTGCATCAGAAACAGTGTGGCCAGCAGGAGCAGGGAGGTCATTCTGCCCCTGTACACTGCACTGGTTAGGCCGCACCTTGAGTACTGTGTCCAGTTCTGGGCCCCTCAGTTTAAGAAAGATGTTGTCTTACTGGAGCGTGTCCAGAGAAGGGCAACAAAGTTGGTGAGGGGTTTGGAAGACAAGCCCTATGAGGAGAGGCTGAGGGAGCTGGGGTTGCTTAGCCTGGAGAAGAGGAGACTCAGGGGTGACCTTATTGCTCTCTACAACTACCTGAAGGGAGGTTGTAGCCAGGCGGAGGTTGGTCTCTTCTCCCAGGCAGCCAGTACCAGAACAAGAGGACACAGTCTCAGGCTGCGCCAGGGCAGGTTTAGACTTGAAGTTAGGAAGAAGTTCTATACTGAGAGAGTGATTGCCCACTGGAATCAGCTGCCTGTGGAAGTGGTAGAGTCACCTTCATTGGAGGTATTCAAGAAGAGGCTTGATGGGGTGCTTGGTGCCAGGGTTTAGGTTTTTTTTAGTTGTTTAGGTGGGTTGTATTGTACTGTATTGTACTGTATTGTACTCTTTTGTACTGTATTGTACTGTATGGTACTGTGTTGTATTTTAGGTGGGTTGGATTGGTTGATGGGTTGGACGTGATGATCTTGAAGGTCTCTTCCAACCTGGTGTATTGTATTGTATTGTATTGTATTATTGTTTTACCCAAGTCGCCTGCTACCTTGAAGTTTCTCCAAATAATTAATGGGGAAGCTTTGTTTTAGTGTATTATCCTTTAAGAACCACATAAAAAGCTTAGAAACAGTCTGCTAAACCAGCAGCACTGGGGTAGCAATTCTGTTTCATCATACAGCTTTGCTGGGTCTACTCAGCTCTGCAGCATTTGACAAAAGGAGGTAGCTTGACTGATGGGTCTTGACTTGCTCTCCAACCCCAGCTTTATGTCAGTAAACTACTTAATCCATAATCTCTTGCTTTTAAATTAGTATCTCCGAGCTTTCTTGAAAGCCACGGATCTATTAGGATTTGATGTGTATATGGCAAACACTTAATTTGTTAGTTTGGTGGGACACATCAGCACACTGCTCTGAAGCTGCGGCCATTTACTTAAATTCTTTTAAATTTGGATTGATGTATTGATGGATGGATTTTAACCCAAGATCAAATTTACACCAACAATTCAATAAACACAGTTACACTGTGGGTGTAAGTTTACAAACAGCTGCCGTGGTTTAAGTTTTTAGTTCTGTCTCCAGTTGCTGGAATTTGTCTTTGTGGAAAATCTTGAGGCAAAATCATCTGGCTGTTGGACACAGTTTGCACAGACCTGCCTGACTTGATATAGGTCAGAGAACCTATTCTGTCAGTGCAAACTACCTGGGCAGTGCCATTTCACTCAAAGTGCTGAAAGCAAAGGCATAGAAAATGGAATCTCTTTGAAACAGTATCAAGCACTTTCACAGGCACTGGAAATGACGCAAGGCTTATGCAGAGAAAAGGAGTGGTTCAGAGAGGGCAGCAGGGCTTTATTTTTCATGACTGTTAACCTTTCTCCCTGTAAAACAATTAATGTGGTGAAGTTGATGATGTATTTACTATGATTGAAGCAATGTTTTCAAAGTTAACTGAAATAGCTTTTGTTGTTGCTTTACTGGTGTGCTGCTGAATAGTCTTCCTGTTTATAATAAGATGACTTTTTTAAATCTTTCAAGCATTCCTAAAGTGGATGGCACAGTAAGTAGATAAAATGTGTTAAAAATACTTAGTTTCCACTAGACATGTCATTAATTTGTATTACAGTAACAGTAGCAAATGCAGAGTAA
The DNA here is from genome assembly GCA_015227895.2 of Colaptes auratus. Lineage (NCBI taxonomy): Eukaryota > Metazoa > Chordata > Aves > Piciformes > Picidae > Colaptes > Colaptes auratus. Next base: position 65,545,813 of record CM026897.1, on the reverse strand, counting down.
ATTTAAGGTTCATGCTTCTCTAATCCATTGTATACTAGCCTGAATTTACCTCACTGTAGAGGTGTAGAAAAATCTGTATTTAACAAATGTAAATCAGAGTTTTTGCAGTTGAAAGCCTTTCATAGTGGTGTGGTTTGTTTTGGTGGGTTTTGTTTGTTTTGTAATTGCTAAATCCTGAAAAGGAAAGCAAAGTAGAAAAAACAGTGGCGGTGTGCCTGAAAATTGGGAATAAGCTGTAGTAAAACATGATTAGTAAGGAACCTGACTAGTGCCAGAACCTGGACTTTGCTGTGGACTAACTTCTATGTGTGGGGATGAGTGTTATCTCTGTAGGGATTTTGAGTGCTTTGAAAAAAACAAATGGGTAAAACTGCCCAGTTGCAACTTCTTAAGGGGCCAACCTTAAACAGCACAGCTTGCAAATTGTTTTTTGGTGAAGCAGGTGTAGAAACACAGCTCTTGGCAGATTTTGGAACTGTGATCTTCAGCATCAGAAAACCGAGCAGGATCTCCAAATGTAACATCTGAAGTTAGTTTAGGGAAGTGTCCTGCACTGATTGTGCCACTTCCTGTCGGGCCCTAAAATGGGATTGTCTAAGCTCTCAGTTGTAAGTAACGGCCCTGCATTCCTATGTGTAAGGGGCTGGGCGGCTGCAAATACAATTTGTGAGCTTGTAGCTATTAGCTTTACAGTGCTAGAGTTGTAACTCTTCCACACTTGGAAAAGTTCATCCTGAGGCTTGTGCCACTGCATTCCCTCCTCTCACTGATCTTCGACTGAAGTCAAGTTGGTCTTCTCCAAGATGGCTGACCTTTGCAAACACCATTGCTAAATTTTGCTTCTTTATTAATGCTGTGGCAGATTTATTATGGCATCTATTACACATTATAACCCAGTGTGGTTTATCAAAAGTGATTTCTACTCTTCAAAGCTGATTTCTTTCTGCTGTGCTTGTGTTCATCCCATTTGTCCAAATTCCAACTTCAGTGTTAGTCTACTGAAATACCTTGTCCCTGGCTCCAGACATCTTTATTTTGGCAACAAGTGACCTATCTACTGTTAATTGTACAACATTCACCCATAAACTGATGGGTTTTTAAAGAAGTAACTGCATGTTAGGCTGTTTTCAGTTCAGCATGTGCTTCCCCTCTCCCCTTTGTCAGATGTGTTGTCAATCCTTGTTCAGATTGGGCTATTTCCATTCCTCCCCTCTTTCCCTCAAACACTAACATGCTTCAACTAAATTAACATTCTCCATCATTCACTTTTAAATAATGTCTCTGCATCTGTAGTTTGAGTTGTATTTCCAAAGAGAAATGTGACACTACTACATGCTGACGAAGGGCATAATTACTTCCTTTTTGTTGTTGTTTTGCCTGCATGATAGCTGTAATATTTAGTTTTCAAGACACTAACCTAGAATCAAATCTACTGAAAAATGCCAAATTGGTTTACAATCAGAAATGCTTACAGTAAAAGCCAAATTCCAGAGTGTTGTTTCTTAAAGGGGTACTTGCAAAAATAGCTTTTTTTACCCCACATTTCTCTTTACATCTTCTCTTGCTAAGGCTAGTCTCGAACCTAGGCCTCAAGGGAGGAACCAGGCATGTTTCAAACATCAAAATTACTGCAAAGTTCTTAGCTTGACCCAGATGCATTTATTTTAAATGAAAAGGCACCAATACAGCCAAGTAGACTTCAGTCAACCTTGGTAAAATGTTCTGGGAACAGCTGTTCTGTCCTCTGGGCTACTGTCAATCTCTGATTTATTGAAAATCTGCCCTTGCAGGTTAAGACAAATAATAGTAACAAGGCTAAAAGATTAGATTGCTCTTTGTTGTTGGTCCAAGCTTCTTCCAAGTTCTGTCTTGCCTAACTGCCTGCCGTGACTAATGGTTCTGTGCTTTTCCCAATTTTGCATGTTAGTTCTAACATCTTTTGCCATACTGAGTTCTGAACTTTTCCACGGCACGTCTCAGGCTTCAGCTATGTAACAGAAGCTAACCTGATCAGCGGTAGGCAACATGGTCTACCTCTAGAGGATATCATACAGGCAGATAGTGCCAATCTTTATCATCCACTTAATCACATTTGTGGATAAGTGCCACACCCCCATCGATGCCACCCATGTGAGAATCCAGACAGAATTCCTGCATCTATATGGACTCATTTGCAACTCTGGCTAAATTAGCAGTGCTAGCTCCTTTTCATTGCAGCAGGTTTTTGTTTCTCAGACTTTCAGATGAAGAAACCTAGGAAACATTACAGACAAACATGTTTTTGAGACTAATACTGAGGTCTTAAGCTTTTGTTTTCAAATACTTATCTTGTATTTTCTTACAAAATAATCTGACTCGTGTTTTTACAGGTCCAGATGACTCGTATTTTGTCTGGAAGAAGAATGGACAGAAGATGGAGGCATGCATCACTGAGCAATCTCATATGCTGTTTAATGGCAGAGTGCACGTTCTGAGTTGGGTGAAAGATTCAGTATCAGAAAATACAGAATATAAATGTTCATTTATCTCAAAAGTGGGGAACACAATGTCCAAAGTGCTCATCACAGTAGAAGATAAAGGTAGGCTGATACTGAATGTCCACCACGCTTGGCCTGACCCTGGTATCAGTAAAGCACTGTAATTTTTACCCATAAAACATGTGCATTATCTGAAGATGGGAAGTCTTCCTTATTGTGTTAGCAACCACTCCAGCTGTTTATGAAAGAAGTTTTGCAGCTGTAAAAACCCTTCCACGCCTAACCTGCAGAACAGCAGTGATGATATAGAAATTAAACCAAAGCAGCTGAACTAATGGATGTAAATTTGGTATCAGATGAGTACTAAAGTATAAAAACCCTCTACAGCGTGACAGAGAAAAAACATTAAATTACAAGGCAGGCAGACAGGAAAGGGAAACCACACCCCCCCCTGGATTGTTTTAAAAATCAGGTAATTTGTAAACCACCTGTAGCTGGCCAAGGCCACTTTTTATCCCTTCATTTAAACACTAACTGGGCAGGAGCTCAGTCAGATAACTTCTTCAGCCGTGCAAGGTCTTTTGGGTACCCACAAGTGACTGATGCAACTTAAGCATCATTTGCAACTAGCTTTCAAGAACTTATCCAGACCTGGGCAAGGCCTTAATAACCTTTGAAAATGTAGCAGGAACAGTGATAAAGGAAATATTAATTAGCTGATTAGTAACACATCAATTTGTCAAGAGCAGTTCAACCCTTCTTTTTTCAGTGACAGAGAAAAGCAAAAGCTGTCTTGCATCACTCCAGTTACACTGAAGTCTGTCTTGGAAGCATCTCCATGAACCTACTGCAACTGTAAAAGGAAGGGAAACATCCACTGTGCTCCACAAACAGTATATGTAACTATTGCTAGTGTCCCAAAGGATAAACAGAAACTATTATAGCTGTGTCGTCACCTCCGCTCTGGTGAGACCTCACCTGGAGTACTGCATCCAGTGCTGGAGCCCCTGTTACAGGAAGGATCTGGAGGTGCTGGAAGGTGTCCAGAAAAGGGCCACAAGGATGATCAGAGGGCTGGAGCACCTCTCCTATGAGGACAGACAGAGGGAGTTGGGGATATTCAGTCTGGAGAAGAGAAGGCTCCGAGGAGACCTTATTGTGGCCTTCCAGTATCTGAAGGGGGCCTACAAGAAATCTGGTGAGGGACTTTTTAGGGTGTCAGCTAATGATAGGACTACGGGGAATAGAACAAAAGTAGAAATGGGTAGATTCAGATCGGATGTTAGGAAGAAGTTTTGCACCACCAGGGTGGTGAGACACTGGAGCAGGTTCCCCAGGGAGGTGGTGGAAGCCTCATCCCTGGAGGTTTTTAAGCCCAGGCTCGATGTGGCTCTGGACAACCTGACTTAGTGTGTGGTGTCCCTGCCCATGGCAGGAGGGGTGTAACTGAATGATCCTTGAAGTGCCTTCCAACCCTAACAATTCTATGATTCTGCAAGAAAAACTGACAGGAAGAATTATAATTTCATCAAGATGCAGTAAACTAGCCCTTCTTAAGCTCTGAGTGGAACGAAGACTGACTACCTACATAGCATTACTAAAAAAAATGGGAAATTACAAACTAGACATAGGTAACCGAATCCTGTCTGTGCCTGCATGCCCCCCCCCCCCCCCCCCCCCCCCAGCTTGATCTAACTGAAGCACCCCTGTTCTTAGATAGATTTTTAACCTCTAACTTTTAGGTTGCATTTTCCAGGCCTTGAATCACAGATAAAGGCACTCCATCTGCTTACACTAGAGCCTATGAAGCTTGCTACAGAGAACAGACATGTCCACTAGTATAGAATTTATTTCCAAACAGCATGAGAGGAAGCAGAGCCAAATAAAAAACAGCAGGGTGCCTTTTGGTTCTTCTAGCCACATCCTCCACATGAAGAACTGAACAGGTATCAACTTAATTCATCATTAAAGTTGTGTAATCATCCCAATTTTCAGATGGTGTTGGTCATAATGGATGGACCAAAGAATTTTATAACTGGAGAAGTGCCATCAGTGAGCATGACAAAATGATGCAGAACTGGAGGAAAACATGGGTAAGAATTTTGGGAAAGGTATCTCCCAGATTGCTTTTGATAGCTTTTGGATGTGATGCATGCGTGTTGCATGGGCAACAGTTGGTACAGGCAAGCTGTAAACCCCGTTTTAATTTTAAAGGCAGTATTAACACATCTTTCTGAACTTCCTTTTAGGAGAGCTGTAACAAGCAAAACAGCCTCTAATGGACAGAACAAGAAAAAGGCTAGAAGGACAAATGTATGCAAGTAATCCCATAGGTCTATTAATATCACAGTGTTCAAGGAGTTATTTGTGTGTGCTAGCACTGTCACTGAAACTAACATTCAGGAGAAATATCTGAAGCTTGAGGTGGAAGAGGATATCTTTACTGCATCAAACTACTATATTATGTGATACAAGAGGCCACCCCTCCTATGCTGGAACTCTCTCTGGTTTCCTGATGCCAGTTATTTCAGCTTAATGAAGAACAAGAGTGGTTGCAGTAAGACTTGTGCTGCTCAAACAATGTAATATAATGTATGGCTTCTGTTCTGAGTTCATTAAACAAACCATTTCAGACTTGAGGATCTTGGCATGGGATTTAGAGAATGAGATGTGGATCACATTTATTGTGGCCACTTCAACTCATCCATTTATTTTCTTTTAATGTGTTGACTCTTTATACTCTGTTCCCATTGTTTGGGAGAGCATTCCTTTCTGGTGTCAGCAAGTTCATTTCTTGAAACATATTTCCTTTGGTAATAAAGATTCTGTACTAAATGAAGAACTCCTAACATGCTCAAAATACAGAGTTAAAGCAGACTTTAGTTTCTGCTAGTTGTTCTCCTACATTTGGGATAACTGTGCTATTTTAAAAAAATCTGTTGTATCAATTTTGAGACTGCTCCCCATGAGCAAGTGCAGACTAAAAATGTGAGGACCTAATCAACACAAAGTGCTTTTACTGTATTGCTCTTTAGATTTTTCTTCTGTGTCTAATAAAGTCTAAGGCGTAAATCAAGTTTTCTGTTTTCTCAATGGTTTTCAACAATGTGAAGAGATTGCTGGAGATCAACAAGAGCTGCCAACTAACAATCACTATAGCTTGAGTCTACAGGGATAACTGCTCCTAGCAATAGCAAGAAGCTTCATACTTATCCCTAAGTTATTCCCCATCTGGCAAGATTCAAATTAGACTATTATTCCCCACATAGGGGGGAAAAAAACAAAACAACATTCTCCTCACTCTAAGGCTTTCCTGAATGGGTGTCTCTGTTTTTGGTGTCAGGCCTATCTGCCAGGTGAGAATTTTTATACACCATTCTTCACATTTAAAGTAAGTCATAAAGTAATGCACCAACATCCAGAGTGAGCTTCCCCCCCGCCTTGTGTTTCTCTTTGACACAGGACAATCAGAAAAAGACTTCCCCTGAATTGCCCCTCTTCAGTTTGTTCAACAGAATTGGAGCTGACTGAAGTTTCACTCTGTGGTGCTGTGTGGGGAAAGTAAAGCTTTTGTTAAGAGTGAAGTTGAGGGGTTAAGATGAACATAGTGGAGCTCTACCTTGTCTCTACTGGGAAGTACTGCAAGTAGAAAGATTGCTGTGTGACAAAACATGTAACAGAAGGAGTGAACACAGCTGTGACCCCTTCTGGTGATGTTGGGTTTTGCTATGCTCTTAAGTACAGGAAGTTATCTCCCTAAGATTTTGAACAACCTGCCACTTTTCATGCTCTTCTACAGTAAAATAGTAAATATGGTCAGAAGAAGCTGTTAATGTGATTTTCACCAACTGGTCCCCATTCCATGCAGTGATTTGGTTTATCAGTTTCAGAGTTTTTAGATACATATCGAAGTGGTACAACTACAAATAAACCACAAATTACCTCCAGGGGTCAAGGATAGCTGCTGGCCAAACCCCATTGTTAATCACTGGGACTTTTCACCCTCTATTTTGATTTAAGATTAGAAGTGACCACACATTTCGGCTTTAGGCTGGCTTCTCCCACTAACATTCTTCCTTAAAAGACATTTCAAGCATCATTAAATGTCCACCAAGGAGATTATTTAAATCACAACCATACTTTATAGAATCAATATATTGGTAACAGATTTTTATACCCTTTACATTCTACAAAACTGTTTGAATTGAAAAATTATTAAAGTTTTTACACAACTCTTAACTTCACAAGGCAGCTACTTTCCAAAGTATTGCACTACAAATGTTAAATGGGGTGAAGCTCTTACAGACACATTTCAGACATGCTGGCAGCAGCCCATGGCAGCTGTATCATCTTCCAGAACAGCTGGCAGAAGTTACATGTGCATCTTCCAACTTTAGGCTTGTCATTATGTCTGCAACTTGTAAACAATGGTATTATAAGACATCCCCTCTAAGGTGCTCCACCACCATTATGAGCACATTTTGGTTTTAAAGTATATTTTCTTGTGAGATATAAATTTGATTTCTTGTAAGATAAATTTTTTCCCTACCATACATACAAACTGAGTTGATCAAAACCTCTTTTTTATATATATATCTCTACTGACAACCCCAAACTGAAGGAATGAGGAGTCCGTCAGCATGGAGAAGATCCATACACAACAGCAGGCTAGCATGTTTGCTGTCCTTCAGCATCTTCAAACTTCAAAGCAGGACCTACAATAAACTAGTCTGAGTAGCAGCAGAAACACAGCTGTACACTTGATCAGCTTTATGCAATGTCTCAACAGAGCATTTTTACTTCAGGAATTATAGACCTTTAGAGTCTATGCTGTCTCCTCTACCTCTGCTGTAGGATCCCAGAAGAATAAAAGAACGCAAAAAAGAGCTGACTGGGAACTTTGCTATCATGCTCTTCCTCTATAGTTTTAATCAAGCTGTCTGCCCAAAATTAATTTCTTGCTAACTGAAAGTGACATTGATGGCAGCCTGCCCACCTGAGCAGGTTTATTTAGATGACAAAACTAAAGCCAAACCCACAATTAAAAAGCAGTTTAAGTTCTTTAAACAAGAGTTAGAAAATAGAAAACAACTCCTCACAAGGCCAAACCTGGCTCATCGGTTCACCTGCCACATAAAACGGTATTTTCAGCAACTTCTTTTGGTGTATTTTATCATTCACAAGTCAATGAAGCGTGCCAAGCCAGTTCAAGTGGTTCATGGCTACGACAACCTGCTGTGTCATCAGCCAAATACATAGAACATAAGAGAGCATGAGCCAGTGCTTCAGTGTATGTTTTGCTTAAAGGGATTCAGAACAGGTTAGTTAACTTAGCTGACTTCAGACATTTCTTAATTTATTTTGCTACCCCCTTCCTAGCGATCTCCTTAAAAAAAAGAAAAGGAATAAATTAACAATTAAAAGCCCTACAGAACAAGATCTGGATTTACTGATGCTCTTCTGAATTGACTATCACCATGCCAGCAACTGCATTCTTCTCCAGTTCCAGTGCATATGTGTTATACTCTTCAAGTTTTCTCTTCCAGATTTTAACTAGAGAATATTAGAATAAAAACAGAGAGAAAAACAAAACAAAACCAAAACAAACAGGTTATTGTATAATACTTGAATTAAAACCTAAAATTAAGTCACCCTGACTATCTTCTTCCTCCTCAAAGCAAGTGCTGATATTGGGTGGAACATGGGCATGTTGCAGGTACATCAGATGAAAGGCGAAAGAACGATAAAGGAGTGATGGGATCCACTGAGGTCCCTGTGTCCAGTCCTCTGCTCAAGCAAAGCTGACACTGAAGGTGGATCCACCTTTAAAAAAATGCAGATGTTTTCAAAATTTTCAAAGAAGTTCTAAATTGTCTGGTATCCACATTAACTGCTGCTCTCTGGTGACTGTATGAGCAGAGCTGGAGGAACAAGTGCCTTTACAAAACAAGAATGCTTTGGGACAGGAAGATGTATCTCAAACAAGCTTCAATACAAAAGTTATGTCCACCACACAGGCAGAGTATGCACTTCTACAAAAAGACTTAAAGGATATTTTAACGAATAGAAATAATAAGGAACTCTGTTAAACCTCCCTGGACAAAGCCATGAGTACTGCCTGCCACCAGTGGATTTCACTGGGGAATGTTCTCTAAGATTTTTTTCAGCAACACCTGACCTCAGGTTTATAAAGTCATGAGGGTGTAATGAAATCACTGAAAGGCAGGATTTCCCCCCTTTCTAACCACTGAGGTGTCAGGTGTCCTTTGTTTCATTGAAAATCGTAGAAATAAAAAGCACTTTGGATGAGAACTGACCCAAATCCAAGTCAGTATATACTCACTGTAATTTGGTACATCTTCATCAGAGTCCTTGGAAGATGTTCTACCAGTTTCTGATAAGCCATTTTTTTCACATTCAGTGGTTAAAACCCCAGGTTGGGTTTCTCTTGGTCCGTCAGTTTCTTCCCCTAAAGCAGCTGCTATCATATCTTTGTATGCCTTCCTGGCCTCTGTTGTCAGCTGCACCATTCTATGAAAATGGTCCTATGGAAATATAAAATAGTAGTAGAGGTTAAATCAGAGAGATTTAACATCTCCATGAAAACCTGTAAAAAATGCTCCCTATCCAGAACATGTATGTTCCTATAGAAAAGTTGAACAGTTAAGTATGTATAAAGATATGAAAACCCAAACCATTTATAAACCCACCAATCCTCTTGAAAAAAAATATTTTGAGAAGAGATCTAGATGTGAGGGTGTCAGGAAGAGATGGCCAAATCACTTCTTTTGAACAATGGTGAGTGGCTGTACTTCTAAAATCAGTTTCACTGACCTTGGATAAAGAGCCTAAGTATGCAAAACTAAAACAAACAAAACCTCGAAGTCAGTTTTGGGTTTATTTTCCTCTTACAAGTACAAAGGTAAACAAAATAAAACAAAACAAGCCTACTTATTTCAGCTTACCTGAGCGCCATCATAGCTAAAAATTCCCACCACACTCACAGGCACTGCTTTGTTCACACAGCGGCCTAGGGACTTGCGATTAAGGGCGAAAACAAAAGGGATATTCTGTTCACAGGCACAGTCAATAATGTTGTGTAGAGTCTCATCTAATCCACCTGGAGCAGACAACATAATTAGCAATGAATTACAGTATTCAAGCTAATTAGAACTAAAGGATGCTTCTGTAAAAAGAGGGCTAAAAACAGCCCATGATTATGGGTGCATTCTGAAACTAAGAGTTTGTAAGAAGAAAAATACATGGATCTCAATACTGCATTGGATACCGATTTTTAAAGGAGAATTTGACATTTTGTTATTAAACTTCATTAGCAGTATCCCTTTACTGCTGCTATTCTGTGTTTTATGTGTAATATAGTCTAAACTACTGTAAAAAGGCCAGCAGCTAAGAAATTATTTAACAGTTAACAGAAAGTAATGACAATATTTACAACAAATTAAAAAAAAAAAACTGTCACTGACAGATTCTTGTCATTCTGTGGCCTAAAGAGACTGGTGCAGCTGGATTTCTTGTAGTGCCACAGCTGGCATCAGTAATTTTTGTCTCTTCTCATCTGTGTCAGTGCAATCTTTTGTGCAGCTGCACAGCAAATCAGTAACTAAACAGGGCCTAGTTTGAGAAAACCTTCCCCACTCCAGGTACATCTTGACTCAGCTGATACTTCAGCTGCACAGCAGGAAACAATCTGAAGGAGGCTATCTTTAGCTGAATTTCAAAGGCTACTCAATGAAATTCCTCCAGAAGTAATAACAACACTGCTGCCAGTATACTGAGTCTGCTTTTAGTATTTTTTTTTAACATTTCTTTTATTAAACAAAAACATTATTAAAAAAACCAGCACCAAAAAAACCTTATTTACCCTTTGACTGAATCTTTTCACAGTTGGGAGAAATGATGACACACTTCAGTTTTTTCAGCTTCAGATGTTTCAAAACTTCTCTAAGGCCCATGACAAGCCTGCGTTTGATTTTGGCCTTTACCGGATCTTTCTGATACAAACGATCCTGGAAACGAACCAGTTCTCTTAGAAGATCTGTCACACAACTGTCAACTTCTTTACTAAGTACCTGACTGCAATAACTGAAAAAGAGAATGAATTAGAGGTTAAAACCCATAAAATTACAGGTATGCAACACATGCCTATGTAGTACGTAAAATATAAACAGTTCTACCCCGTCTCTGTCTTTTTTTTCCTTCCCCCCTGTTTCCACTCCAAACACACTTGGTATACACAGGAAAACAAAAATGTACTTACTTTTTTTTTTGACTGGCTGAGAACTTAGAGAAAATTGTTACTTGTGGTATCTAGTTCCCCATCAAATTACAATAAAATGTAACAGATCTACAATAAACCTATATATAGGTATACTTTATACCAATAAGTATATATGTACATTTTCCTACTGAAGCATTTTTCTGAGGGCATTTGCTTCATATAAATTGAAGTAGAGCAGAATGATTTCTGCATAAGGAAACACATACATGCACCTCTTTAAACAAAACTGAAAGTGTTTGCACACAACCCAAACATCTTCCTTTTATTTCTCTGCCTAGACCAAAGGACATCCTAGAAACAATTCAAGTGTAGTCCTTTTCCTCTTAAGTATCATGCTGGTGTTCCATTTATTTAAAATAAGGTACTTCAACAGCAGCTCCTTTTCCTTCATCAGCCTCTAATGAATTTCTGGTCTTTTTTCGTTCAAGGAAGATGTATTTTGAAATAAGAATTACTACAGTTTATATGGATATAGTTTCTCTGTGTCAGCTTAACAGAAAAAAAGCATATTAAAAAAGAAAAAAAAAGGCAGATCCCTCAGCCTGAACTGCAGCATTACACAAAATGCAGCTGAAGTACCTTGCTTGGAAAATGCCACGTAACTGGTATTGCAGGGAAACAGATATCAGTACAATACTTACTCTCTAAAATTCCTGCTATGGATTTTTGGAAGGTTGGAGGTTGGCTGCTTCGAAGTCACAGAAATTTCTGTAGATTCCTTGATCCCCGTGTGCTTTGGAATCCCTTCAGCAACTTGCGTTACAGGAACAGCTACCATGTAAATAAAGACATTTCATTGAAAAGAGAGACGAAGAACCATTGTGAAGAGAACAGCTTGTCAGGTATTTCTGTAAGAGCTGTTACTTCAGTATTACAACAGTCTGTGGTAGTAGGGGCACACAGGTCATACTTTTTTTACTCTTAATTTGTATTAATGTTTATCTTTTTAAACAGATTGACTGAGAGATGCAGGGACTCACATTTTGACATTAATAAATCCACTAGGCATAGAAGTGTGAAATAGTAATCAGAATCCAAATTATTGAACTACTTTGACTGTCAGCTTTGGCACACTTTAAACTCCAGTTAATCCTAAAACAAATCCTAGAAACAGTTCTTATTTGGCAGTCTTTGGTACATTTCTTTGAAAGCACTAAGTGTGCTCACTCTCAAATCTCCATACTGTATTATAACCTTCTCTTGAAAGATACCTGCTTGATTACCCTGTGTAAGTGTTTCATCTTCAGTGGTATTTTCTGTAGAGTGACAAGTAGTATCTTCATTTTCCAGTACTGCTTTCTGCTCTAACAGATGCTGCTGTTTTCGTTGTTCTCTTTCTTTCAGAATAATCTAAAAAAAACCAAACACTCAAAATCTATTCAATGTCACACAGATAATAAAGCAGTTTCTCTTACCAAGGACTTTTCCCTTGATTAACAGTGTCTGTGTGGAGAAAATAATTACTGGGATCAAACTACAAGGGAAGAACTAAAGTTAAAGCAACAAACTGCTTCAGTGCAGAGAAGCATGTGAAAAGGACTCCCTGTTTAACTTTCTTCTTCAGACCATCAGTTCATTGCAATTAAGTCAAACACTCAAGTACATATATATATATGCATGCACAGTTAATATTCCCCCCCTTACTAAAAATCTTGAGTTGTTCTAATAAATCACTGTCTCTGCATTTGCTGGTTGAAGAAAAAGAGAAGAAATTACCATGGATAGCTAAGCTGTATGATACACGGAAGGGAGGAAGGAGAAGGAGCAGAGAGAACATATATGCTGGATCCAAACATGCTACTGTTGGAGAAAGAATAATAATTTCCTGAAACTCACCTTCTCTTTCATAGCTGCCAAAAAAAATTATATATATGAGCACCAGTTCTGCTACTCTATCCAAAGTTTTTAATTACACCACAGAATCTAATTGCAAAAGTGAATGTATCCATTTGCATTTGTCCAAGATGAATGAACAACAAAAATAAGCTTCCTACCATGCTCAGAACACAGACTTTACAGACAGAGCAATCGTTGTCTTCTGAAGATGAAAACAGCCAGAGGATATACTACTTAGTATCACCTCTCAGAGTTTTCTGTGTATGCAGTTTGCATTGTAAAGTTTTCAAATTCAATTAAGCAGCAGAGAATGACCACTACACTACATTTGCTAGACCAAAAAGTGAGCTAGCAAGGCAGGGACATCTCAAAATCCTCTGTATAGAAGACATGATAGCAAGCAGCATGAATGGGAAAGAAACAAAGAAGATACAAGAGAAATCATAATTTTTAAGTAAATAAAAATTTCATTTAAAATCATTCTACAATGACTTAACACTAGCTGCTGCAGAACCAGCTCAAGTTCTGGCTTCAAAGAGCACAGTTAATTACCACCTTTGTTCAAACCATTCTCCCCAATCCTGTAAATAAGTATACCTTGTCCAAAACAATTAAGATTTCTTTGGATGTCCCCCTTAACCAAGTGTTCACCAAAAGCACGAACACTTTTGTAGTGACACTTCTTCAGTTATCTTTGGCAGGATTTGTATATTCTACTTAGCAACACTCCACTCTTTTCCCTGCCCCCATCAGTTTTTTTAAACATGGAAATTAAAAGTTGAGTTTAGACAAGTGAACACTGAGATGCAGATCTCCAGACCAGAAGGTTTAACAGACTCACAGATTAATACTGAAGTTACATTATCCTATATTGTACTATTTAAGGCAAAAATATGAGCACCTTTTTAAGAGGTGTCGGTCTCTTTGCTTTAGGGACTTCTCTCTGTTTCCCTTTCTTTACCAAAGGAGCGCTGGAATCCAAAGGGTTATGAGGCATCTTTCCTTGGTTTAACCGGTGACTTTTTGTGGCTGTAGCAGGTTCTTTAGAAAGCAATGGTATGGCACCACCAACTGAGATAAAAAACAGTGTGCATCAAACAACTATAGCAAGTACCTAAACTAACATCCAATGCAAGTTTAATGGCTGAATCACAATCAGTATGCACATTGTTTTGCTACTCTTTATAGGCAATCCTGTATCTTAAATCAATGTTATTTAACAAAGACTGACATGTCCTCTACCTTTATTATGTAAGTAGAATCACAATCTCTGTCCCTGAACTCTCAGAAGTACAATGTGGCAAAACACTGCACTCCAAGCTACCACACCATGCTGCCTCAGAAAATCTTCAGAAATCTCCATGTTTCATGGTAATAGCATTCTTTACTCCACAGATTCTGTACTGCATTTTTTTTATATATATATATATATATATATATATATATATATATATGTGTGTGTGTGTGTGTATGTATTTGCAGTATTACATATTTTAAATTTAATTTTTGTACATGATTTGGAGCAATTACTCCTACATACACCTTGATGAACTTGGATGAAGTTCATTTGCAGATGGGTAATGAATAATGCAAAGCTACAGTTAAGTCTCTTTTGCTTAACCAGCACAGCACTGAGGAGACATCTGCTTGCATTCTGCAGAGGGTTTAGAGCACAGAAGCTTTAAATGACTTGCCAAGTCACTGAATCTGGACCATACAGACCACAAACTCTCATCCTGAAAACTACTCTCCCTATCAATTCACTATCAGGAGGAACTGCTGTATCCTGTGAAAGCACTTTGTCAAACTTCAGTTACCTGCAATGTAAACCAGGTCACATTATCAAGTCAACAAAGAGGATGATGTAAGTATCAGTGGAATGAGCTTGAGGCCTTCATGCCTCAAGCAACCTTTCTCCCCTAAAAAACACCCAAAGCTCTAACAGCTTGTCTTAAGCCATCTTCATTTACCGCTTCCAGAGTGCTTATATGATAATTCCCCCAACACCACTGAATGTTGGAAAAAAAGCATAAAGCTGAGGTAGTATCTGCCTTATACTTCCAGACTGTGCACATGATACATCAATTTCTCATCTGCAGCAGATTCAGAGACAAGCAATTGAACATCAGAAAATGGGTACTCTGACCCATACCTTTGTGCTCCACCAATCCATGCACTGTATAATTTTAGAGAAATAAAAAATGGTTGTTAGCACCTCTGCACTATTAAATTTGACTGTCTCAAATGAAAAAACAACATCAATTACAGAAAAGAATCTTTAAAAAAGGCATCTTACAAGTTCTCTCAGCTATCAAACATTGTGAGGTGCATTCTCCCATGATTAGCTCTCTCTGAAAAAATCCTCATTCATTATAAAAGACTCTTTAGTGAAATGAGAGAAATGTTATCATCATTTCGGACACGATGATCTCGAAGGTCTCTTCCAACCTGGATTTATTGTATTGTATTGTATTAAATTCCAGCAAATATTGTGCTTCCTTTTGCAAAATACACCACACTAACATAGCCAAGACTACATTTTGAGCTATTTGTGTCTTCCTCCTGGTTATGCATCCAGAAGTTCTGAAAGATTTTCTCTATTGCCAAGATCGAGGATTTTGTGCACAGCAGAATGGCAGAATTCATCCTCTGGCTTAGGCTGACTGAGTCTCAATATAACCCCTCTGTTTGCAAAGACACTCTTCCACTCAAGCTCAGCTCTAGGATTTCTAGTATCAGAGGAGCTTAATGAAGCCTTTGTTACTGTGTAGCCCCTTCCTGTAGGTTCAGATCACAACAGAAAATCACGAACTCAAGAAAGCAACAAAACCTCTGCAAACACGAGTACTTTCAAAGGTAAATTTCAATCACCTCTCCCAATTCTATGGAAAGTATTCTTTTACAAATCATAGTCCTGAAGAATTTTCTTTCTTCAAGTCTTCTCCAAAGAATTCTGTCATGCTTTTAAACGTTTTCATTTTTTTAAAGAGCCTGTATTTTCTTTGCTATCTTGTGAACTGTGCTCCTGCCTGTATATTCAGAGATCAGTACAGTTCAGAAATCAGGCCACATTTAACATCTGAATACTTAAAAGCAACTCACGCTGAAAGAAAGGGGATTTCATCATAACAAGTACCTGAAAGCACCACAGGCTTAGAAGACTGTTTTGACTTCTCTGTTTGCTGCTTCTGCTCCAAGACTGCCAGCATGTCACCTAAATCCAGTTGCACAGGAATCTGACTCTTCTTGCCACTGCTCCTGGGTGTTTCCTGAACAAGCACAGTACCAATTAGTAACACTCTCCATTTCAGAATATAAAGACTGTTACCGTGTGTCACACACTCCTACCTCTTCAACCCCAGTGCTTGCAATTTGATCCAATGGAAGCATTTTGATCTTAAAATACCCAGCAACTTCAATGTAAAAAATAAAAACCTGAAACACTTCAGAGTAACTTTTGAATAGCTACTGGAATGAAGAATAAAAGTCTAAAACCTTTAATAAGGGATGTGATTTATGTCAGAATTCCACTGTAGTCTGACTGCCACCTATCTTTGAAAAAGAAATAAAAGGCTTAAAATTGAAAGTTTTGTTAAATGTACAGACCTACTCTGTGTATCTTCTAGGGTATGTGATTGCAATACACATGTATCATTGTCTTCAATGCCTTACTAAAAAGGCAGGTCATCATCTTTAAGCATCATCTCATGAGCAGTAACCTTTCTGTTTGAAGAGAAAGCAAAAGCAGTATCCCACTCTTGGCACCATCTTAAATGATTCAAAAACCAAAGACTACAACTGAATAGCCCTAATCAAAGACTATGAAGGCAGAACAAATGCTAACAAAACGACTCACAGATTTTGTACTGTTAGAAGCCTTATGCTAGTCCTATTCTGTTACAATAGGGTTAAGTAATATGAATGACCTCCGCCTTCTGAGACTCAGAACTCAAGATGTACCAGAACTATGCTAGAGCCTGCTGACCAAGATGGAACTACTTGCTGACCTCACTGTTGCTATTTATCTCTCCTTCTTGCTGCAAGCTAAATGGATCTTCTTGCCTCCTTGTAATATCTAGCAGAACCACATTTAAAGGTTCTCAGCTCCATAAGAAAATCAGTTTGGACAGGATTTATGTCATGATCACATTACACAGGATAAAGAAATTCCTGGTATCTGAAAACTCATACACATTCATGAAAATCAACAGTTTTTAACTAAACACTGTATCTCAAACTGGGGGACACGAGTTGCTACAGTGCTCTTAACTGAGTGCTTTTAATTGAGAGGATCTTGCAACTCAGGAGACAGTATGAATGATGAAGTACAAATACAACAGCAGATGAGCTTGGGTTTAATCAAAGAATCATAGAATTGTTAGGGTTGGAAAGGACCTTAAGGATCATCCAGTTACAACCTCCAGTTACATCCCTCCCCATGGGCAGGGACCCCTCACACTAGATCAGCTTGCTCAGAGACACATTCAGCCTGGTTTTAAAAACTTGGTGTTGTCAGCAAACCTGCTGAGGGTGCACTCAATGCCACTGTCCATGCCCCCAACAAATATTAAACAAGACTGGTCCCAGTACTGACCCCTGAGGGACTTTGTTTATCAGTGGCCTCCACTTGGACATGGACCCTTTGACAGCCACCCTTTAGGGCATGGCCATCAAGCCAGTTCTTTATCCACTGAATGGTCCATCCATCAAACCCATATTGCACCAGCTTGGAGACCAGGATGTGGTGTGGGACAGTGTCACAGGCTTTGCTCAGGTCCAGGTAAATGACATCAGCTGCTTGTCCTTCATCTATTAATGTTGTGACCTTGTCCTAGAAGGCCCCCAGGTTTGTCAGGCAGAATTTGCCCTAGCTGAAGCTGTGCTGGTTGTACCCAATCATCTCTTTGTTATTCTTCTGCCTCAGCAGTGCCTCCAGGAGGATCTGCTCCATGATCTTACGAGGCACAGAGGTGAGACTGACTGGCCTGTGGTTCCCTGGGTCATCCTCTTTTCAATGTTTGAAAATGGGGTTATGTTTCCCTTTTTCCAGAGAGTGGGGACCTCCCCAGACTGCCATACTTGCAGCCCTGATGCCCTGTAAACTGAGCTGTGATCATAAAATTCTAACCCCTGTCGCTGACACCAGTCCCAGAGCCATGAATTGACCTCTTGGCTCTTCCTCACTGTTCCCTTGTCCATTGCTAATGTCAGAGGGATGGAGAACACAACTTGAGCTCCTGATCCCTTTAGCTGTTGCCCCAAGGTCCTGAAGTCTCTTTTAATTGATTGTGAGCCTCTCACTGCTGCATCATCACGACCCACCTTAAAAACCAGAACTGGGTAATAGTCTGAAGGACTCACAAAGGTGGGAAGTTTACCTATGACATCCTTTACCTGGGCACGAGGGAGACAGCAGACCTCTCTATGAAGTGGGTCTGGTCTGCATATCAGGCCCTCCGCTCCCCTCAGCAGGGAGTCACCTACAACAATGACCCTCCCATTTTTATTTTCAGGGTCAGTTTTCATGGCTGGCCTGAGGTGAGTTGGCCTTTGCGGCACTTTTGGCCTTTGTCAGCCCTCAACCTTGTTCACAATTAGATCCTTCCACAGAGCCTCGCACCTGTTCTGCAAGGGCACTGTGGGTGGTGTGCTTCTTAAAGGAGTACATTTGCTCCATTTGTATTGTTTGTTTAACTGGGTAGTCTTCTACTTAAATATGCTAATTTCCTTTGTCATTTTGACTTATTTTCAAACATTAATTCATTTACCTGCATTTTCTTTCTTTCTAATGTAGAAGATGAAATTTGCTTCCCTGATAGTCCATCCACTTTAGGAGTTCCATCCAGCGTGGGAGATCGAGTATCCCAAAGCTCTTCATGGAGCTGGACCTTTTAAATGTAGAGACAAAAAGGTGACAAGGAGGAAGGGAAAATATTTCAGGACACATGGAAAAGAGTAAAGTGAAGATGACACCAAATTCAAATGCAATGTAGACAGTGGGACTGAATGCATCCTCAGCAAGTTTGTGAATGACACATAGCTGGGTGGTACAGTGGATAGAATTGAGAGAAGGGATGCCATCCAGAGACCTTGACTGGCATGAGGAGTGGGCTTGCATGAACCTCATGAAGTTCAGCAAGGTCAAGTGCAAGGTTCTGGACCTGGGCAACCTTCAGTATCAGTACAGGCTGTAGGATGAATGGATTGAAGGCAGTCCTGCAGAGAAAGACATGGGGATACTGGTGGTTGAAAACTGGACATGAGCCACAATTATGTATTTGCACTCCAGAAAGCTAACTTTTTTTCTGGGCTGTGTGGAAAAAGAAACATGGCCAGGAGACCAAGAGATGTGATTCTCCTCCTCTTGTCCACCCTTCCGTGTTCCCAGCTGAAGTCCTCTATGCAGTTCCAAGGTTCCCTGCACAAGAACAGCACAGACCTGCTAGAGTAGATCCAGAGGAAGTCTATCAAAATGGTCAGAGGACTGGAACATCTCTTCTACAATAAAAGGCAGATTTGAGCGAACAGATTTCTGAAGAAGAGAAGGCTCAAAGAATACCTTATTGTGGGCTTCTAAAAGTGTGATCATTTACTGGCTGCCATATACCTAGTCATGGTTTCCTTATTGTTTTCAGATGTGGAAGGAAAAAAAAAAAATCAGCCGCTTGAACTTCAAACATTTGTTACAGAGCAATGGCTTAATAATTGCCTCTCTACAACTTCCCTAAGCTTTGAGAGGTTATGTCCCGCTTACGCCTACAAAGCTGAAAGGTTTCTGTCGACTGACTTGCACTTTCTCTGTAACAAATCTGGTCTGAGCAATGCAGTGCCTTTCGCTGCTCATTCCTCCCTGTCAGCACACTTCAACGCTGCAAACAAGGGGTTTGGCTCTCTGTTTTCTGCCATGGTTTTTGTTTGTTTTAAACCACAAATATTCAGTGAAAGAAAACAACACAGACAAAATCTTCTAGCAGCGAAACTAGTTTCAAAGAAACTGACACCTAGAATTTCTCCTTTATTATTTATATTATTTGCTTTGCAAGAGCAATCATATTTTCAACGCTTGTGATTTATGCTTTGGATTCATTCCTATACTGAACAAATCTCCAAACTCATCCTTAGGATTTACTTCACTTATGCTGGGGAAGGGAGGCAGCAATTTTGGATTTGCAATAGATGTTAGACTCAAATTCTTACCCTTGCACAGCTGGAGAACATAGTGTTACACTGTTCAGATGCCCCTGAAATTTGATTATATAAACAAACAGCAAAGGCAGAAATTGAGTCATCCTATTATTTTTATGAAATGGAAAATTACACTGAAACACTACCTGCAGGAAAGTAAGACTACATAAATGCAGTTTGTTTAAGCTAACATTCAGTTGGTGCCTGTGTCAGAGTTAGAAGCCCAGAGTTTAGGCAGCAATTCAGAGACCAAAAAAGTACCTCCTTTCAAATGGTAAGAATCTACTGAATACACTGAGTAGCTCTTCGCTGTCCACACAGTACCTAATGGGACTGCTACAGACAGAACTCAAAGAAAGCAGTCCCCCCAGACAGCAGTCTGGGGCTGGTAAGCTGGAGTCAGGGGTGAAACCAGCAGCCCAGCTGAAGTGCATGTACACTAACGCACGTAGCACGGGTAGCAAACAAGAGGAGCTGGAAGCCTTGTTACAGCAGGAGAGTTAGGATGTAGTTGCCATCACGGAAATGTGGTGGGATGAGTCACAGGATTGGAGCACTGTAATTGATGCCTACAGGCTCTTCAGGACACAGGTGAGGGAGAAGGGGTGGATGGGTGGCCCTGTACATCAGGGAGGCTCTAGACACCATGGAACTAGAGATCATGGATGACCAGGTTGAGTGCCTGTGGGTGAAAATTAGAGGGAAGACCAACAAAGCAGACAACCTGGCTGGAGTCTGTTATAGACCACCCAACCAGGATGGAGAAGTTGATGAATTATTCTATAGGCAGCTAGAGGCTGTCTCAAGATTGCCAGACCTTGTTCTTATGAGCAGCTTTCACCTGCCTGATACCTGCTGGGAACTTAACACAGCAGAGAGGAGGCAGTCTAGAAGGTTCTTGGAGTGTATGGAGGATAGCTTCTTATCACAGCTGCTGCATGAGCCTACCAGGGGGAAGGCTTTGCTCAACAATCATTTTACAGAGAAGGGCTGGTGGGAGATGTGCTGGCTGGAGGCTGCCTGGGGTCCAGTGACCATGAGATAATTTCAACATGCAGTCAAGCTAAGAGGGGCAGCAACAAAACCTCCACTCTTGACTTCCAGAGGGCGGACTTCAGGTTACTCAGAAGGTACCTTGGGAAACAGCCCTTAAAAACAAAGGGGTCCAGGGCAACTGGACCTTCCTCAAGAAATAACTCTTGCAGGCGCAGGAACAGGCTGTGCCAATTTGCCAGAAGATGAGCCGCCGGGGCAGACAGCCAGCCTGGATGGGCAATGAACTTCTGAGCGAATTAAGGGAAAAACAGGGTGTATCGCCTTTGAAGATAGGTGAGGTAACCCATGGAATGTTTAAGGATGTTGCCATGTCATGTAGGAAATAAATTAGAGAGGCAAAAGCCTATTTACAGCTTAGACTGGCCTCTGCTGTGAAGGACAACAACAAATCCTTCTACAAATATATTAATAGCAAGAGGAGAGGCAAGGACAACCTCCACTCCTTAGTGGACAGAGAGGGGAACATAGTAACAAAAGATGAGGAAAAGGCAGAGGTCCTTAACACCTTCTTTGCCTCAATTGTTAATAGCAGGACAGAATGTCTTCCAAGCAACTGGCCTCCTGAGCTGGCAGATGGAGGCAGGGAGCAGTGTAGTTCCCCTGTGATCCAGGAGGAAGCAGTTAGAGACCCCCTTAGCTGCTTGGATCCCCACAAGTCCATGGGACTGGATGGGATCCATCCTAGTGTATTGAGAGAGCTGGGAGATGAGCTGGCCAAGCCGCTCTCCATCATTTTTCAGCAGTCCTGGCTCACTGAAGAGGTCCCAGATGACTGGAAACTGGCTAACGTGAAGCCCATCCACAAGAAGGGCCAGGAGGAGGAGCCAGGGAATTCCAGACCTGTCAGCCTGACCTCAGTGCCAGGCAAGATTATGGAACAGCTCATCTTGAGTGCAATCACACAGGACTTCCAGGATGGCCAAGGGATCAGGCCCAGCCAGCATGGATTTAGGAAGGGCAGGTCCTGCCTGACCAACCTGATCTCCTTCTGTGACCAGGTGACCTGCCTGGTGGATGTGAGGAAAGCTGTGGAAGTAGTCTACCTGGACTTCAGCAAGGCCTTTGACACCATCCCCCATAGCAAACTCCTGGCCTAGCTGTCACCCATGGCTTGGACAGCAGCAGTGTGTGCTGGGTTACGAACTGGCTGGCCCAGAGAGTGGTGGTGAATGGTGCCACATTCAGCTGGCAGCCAGTCACCAGTGGTGTCCCCCAGGGATCAGTGCTGGGCCCCACGCTCTTTAATATCTTTATCGATGATCTGGATGAGAGGATTGAGTCCATCATCAGTAAATTTGCAGTCAACACTGATCTGGGGGCAGGTGTTGATCTGTTAGAGGGTAAGAGAGCTCTGCAGAGGGACTTCAACAGGCTGGATAGATGGGCAGAATCCAACAGCATGAGATTTAACACATCCAAATGCTGGGTTCTGCACATTGGTCACAACAACCCCATGCAGAGCTACAGGCTGGGGACAGAGTGGCTGGGGAGTGGCCAGGCAGAAAGGGACCTGGGGGTACTGGTTGACAGTAGGCTGAACATGAGCCAGCAGTGTGCCCAGGCAGCCAAGAAGGCCAATGGCATCCTGGCCTGTATCAGGAACAGTGTGGCCAGCAGGAGCAGGGAAGTCATTGTGTCCCTGTACTCAGCAACGGTTAGGCCACACCTTGAGTCCTGTGTCCAGCTCTGGGCCCCTCAGTTTAGGAAGGATGTTAACTTGGTAGAACATGTCCAGAGAAGGGCAACAAAGCTGGTGAGGGGTTTGGAGCACAAGCCCTATCAGGAGAGACTGAGGGAGCTGGGGTTGCTTAGCCTGGAGAAGAGAAGGTTCAGTGGAGACCTTCTTGCTTTCTACAATTACTTGAAGGGAGGCTGTAGCCAGGTGGGGGTTGGTCTCTTCTCCCAGGTGGCCAGCATTAGAACAAGAGGACACAGTCTCAAGTTGCACCAGGGGGGGTTTAGGTTGGATGTTAGGAAGAAGTTCTTTATAGAAAGAGTGATTGGCCATTGGAATGGGCTGCCCAGGGTGGAGTCACGATCACTGGAGATGTTTAGGAAGAGACTGGATTAGGTGCTTGGTGCCATGGTTTAGTTGATTAGACAGTGTCTGGTGATAGGTTGGACTCGATCTCAAAGGTTTTTCCCAATCTGGTTAATTCTATTGTATTCTATAAACATTTGCATTTAGTCAAAAGAATTCCATCTCTAATCTAATCTAAAACAGGCAATCTTTCCCTGCTTATTTTCTTAACATTCACATGATATTCTAAGAGTACTTACTTCAGACTGCTTTCTGAAATCAGGAGTAAATAATGATTTCTGAGATCCGGGCTGGTTCCTCCTATCAGAAGCAGCTGTCAGATCAGGAAACTCCTCAGCATCCTAAATAATAAAAAATTCAGAAGATCATTTTAGTAAGAACTATCGAGTCTATACTCTCAAAATTAATTTCCCTACCTTCACATTATTTTCTCCCTGCTTATCAAATACTCCCTTTAATTTGTTTCACTGCAGAAAAATGGGCACCAACTATCAGTGTGGTGACTGCACTGTACAGCACTGCAATGGTTAAGCTACCTGTACTCAGCTGATTCCATTTGCAGATGAAAGAGCTTTCAAGAGAAAAAGGTCCAGCAACCTGTACTTATTGTTGTAAGCCTATACACATAATCAGAGGTAAAAGGCTCCTAAAGAAGTGTTTTTGGGGTGATTTAGCAGCCTTGAAAATGAATTCCCTCTTCTTCCAGTACAGTGTCCAGCAGTGCAACTCTTCCTTAAGTCATCTGAGTGGTGGAGAACAAAAAGGGTAGTCAAGAGAGTAGTGACTCTTGACTGTAGTATGGAAATAAATGTGTAAATTAGTCAACAAACAACTAGTCATCCACCCCCTCAGTTTTT
Source organism: Colaptes auratus (assembly GCA_015227895.2). Classification (NCBI taxonomy): domain Eukaryota; kingdom Metazoa; phylum Chordata; class Aves; order Piciformes; family Picidae; genus Colaptes; species Colaptes auratus. Next base: position 65,522,062 of record CM026897.1, on the reverse strand, counting down.
TATCTTCAGTGAACTTGATGAGGGTACTCTCAATCCTCTCATCCAGGCTGTTAATAAAGACATTGAAAAAAACTGGACCCAATACTGATCCCTGGGGAACACCTGTGGTGAAGGCACATTATGCCCAGATACTGAAACTTGTCCCAGCACGTGGACAAGTTCCCCCTCCTTTCATGAGGAGAACAAAGGCCAAGGCAGCACAGACCACCGCAAGCACCCATCGCATGGGATGCTTGTGCTAATTCCAAGTATGGGCATAATGCTAGCTTCACACCTCCTACAGGCTGAAGCCTGTTGTTTACGAGAGTGCCCATTAACCAAATCTAGCCTCGAGAAACCTGTAAGTATCACCCCAATTTGTAAATACGTTGCTCTCTTCCACTTTGTTCTCTCTCCTTGCCGTGTCTTCAAGACGACTGGACCCCCAAGGGTAAGATCTGCCCAGTTGCATGGGAAGGGACTTAGCTGAGGCTGGCAGTCCAAACATCTGCCTCAGCCTTCAGCAGCAGACTGACAAGCCCCCAGGCGATGTGCAATCACACATCACTTACAGGATGGCCAAGGGATCAGGCCTAGCCAGCATGGATTTAGGAAGGGCAGGTCCTGCCTGACCAACCTGATCTCCTTCTATGATCAGGTGACCCACCTGGTGGATGTGGGGAGGCCTGAGGATGTGGTCTACCTGGACCTCAGCAAGGCCTTTGACACCGTCCCTCACAGCAAACTCCTGGCCAAGCTGGCAGACCCATGGCTTGGATGGGAGCACACTGCGTTGGGTTAGGAACTGGCTGGAGGGCCGAGCCCAGAGAGTGGTGGTGAATGGTGCCACATCCAGCTGGTGGCCAGTCACTAGTGGTGTGCCCCAAGGATCAGTGCTGGGCCCCATGCTCTTTAACATCTTTATTGATGATCTGGATGAGGGCATCGAGTCCATCATCAGTAAATTTGTGGACGACACCAAGCTGGGGGCAGGAGTTGATCTGCTGGAGGGTAGAGAGGCTTTGCAGAGGGACCTTGACAGGCTGGACAGATGGGCAGAATCCAAGGGCATGAGATTGAACACATCCAAGTGCCGGGTTCTGCACATTGGCCACAACAACCCCATGCAGTGCTACAGACTGGGGTCAGAATGGCTGGAGAGCAGCCAGGCAGAGAGGGACCTGGGGGTACTGGCTGATTGTAGGCTGAACATGAGCCTGCAGTGTGCCCAGGCAGCCAAGCAGGCCAATGGCATCCTGGCCTGTATCAGGAACAGTGTGGCCAGCAGGAGCAGGCAGGTCATTCTCCCCCTGTACACTGCACTGGTTAGGCCGCACCTTGAGTACTGTGTCCAGTTCTGAGCCCCTCAGTTTAGGAAGGATGTTGTCTTGCTGGAACGTGTCCAGAGAAGGGCAACGAAGTTGGTGAGGGGTATGGAACACAAGCCCTATGAGGAGAGGCTGAGGGAGCTGGGGTTGCTTAGCCTGGAGGAGACTCAGGGGTGACCTTATTGCTCTCTACAACTACCTGAAGGGAGATTGTAGCCAGGCAGAGGTTGGTCTCTTCTCCCAGGCAGCCAGTACCAGAACAAGAGGACACAGTCTCAGGCTGCGCCAGGGGAGGTTTAGACTGGATGTTAGGAAGAAGTTCTATACCGAGAGAGTGATTGCCCATTGGAATGTGCTGCCCGTGGAGGTGGTGGAGTCACCTTCATTGGAGGTATTCAAGAAGAGGCTTGATGGGGTGCTTGGTGCCATGGTTTAGTTGTTTAGGTGGGTTGTATTGTATTGTATTTAGGTGGGTTGGATTGATTGATGGGTTTGATGCGATGATCTTGAAGGTCTCTTCCAACCTGGTGGTGTATTGTATTGTATTGTATACCCGCTTGCACAGAGTTTTGCTGCATGCCTGTGTGACCCTGCCATTTGCAGGAGAGAAAAGGAGCTGTCACTTCTGCCACTCCGTGCCCTGTGAACCTCAGGGAAATCCATGCACTGTTCGTGCCCTGTGCTCCAAAACTGGTACTGCTCCGAGAGGGTCCTGCTCGCTCCTTCGAGCCAAGTAAAGGGGAAGCCACTGCTCTACGCAGACACGCTTCTTCCCCACAGCTCTCCAGCCCTGCCTGCCACCATAACAGGTTGGAAACCTCTGAACCCGCCTACTGGGAACTGTCGCCCCACCCTGCCATGTGGGCCGACTCTGTGAGGGCCGACCCTGTCCCAGGACCAGCCCTACCAGCCCTGCTGGGCCGATCCTGCAGGACCGCTCCCTACCGTCCGGAGTAAGCCACTTGAGTCCTGCCAAGGGAACCTGCCTATTGGCTAACCCACGTTCCATTCCATCTCCACTGCCATGGGAGGGAGAAGGTTGCCCCCACTGTCACTGTCTGGACCAGCTAGGAACCAGCCCAGTGACAGCAGTCTGCCGGAACCTAACCTTGCTGCAACAAAGGACAGAGTGTATCTTCCATGTGCTTTCCACTCATTAACATTTGGTTCAAAGCACCCACGTCTAGCAGAGTAACCTCTGACGCATTGTAATATTTCTGTACATAGTTAAGCCACCATCGTCCCATCGAGTTGCCATCTGGTGGACAAGCGGGGGAATTGCACCCTTCATTATATTAATAGAAAGTAATTATGTAAATATTCTAATTGAGTCCAAATTATAAATACTAAACCACTTATGGGATGTATTTCACAATCATGCACTAGAATCTGCATATGAAATAGTGATTTATCAGTTATTAGTAAGTTTAATAATAAGATTAATATTAATCATATTACATCCATAAATTAATAACCTCTTAATCACAACACCACTGGCCCCCAAGGTGACTCTGTGCCACTGATGATGACACCCTGAACTCTGTTGTCAAGCCAATTTGCAATCCACCTCGCGGACCAGCCATCTATGCCACATTTCCGGAGCTTTTCTATGAGGATGTCATGGTTAACAGTCTAACTTACACCCACTATGTCAACCATAATTACCCTGGTCCACCAGCTTGCTTTTCATTCACTTGTTTCTCCTTCTGCTTTCTGAGAAGCCACTACTGAGAACATTTAACAATTCTGCAGCCTGGAACATTTTATGTAAACAGCCCAAGCTAGGAAGCTGTAGCTTAAGGACAAATACACTTCACTAACTACTTTTGAAGAAGCATAGAAGTATGCCAAAAATTGACTGGAAGAAAGGACAAACAGGTTTCACATACACCTCCAGCTTAGGGACATCTTGAACTAGAGGTAGTACCTTTGTGTTTAGATAGCTCTCACAAGAATAATTTTTATTTCTGTCTGTCCAATCACTTCTTAAATTCAAATAAATTTCCAGCACTTGCAATATCCTGATACAAAATGAATAATTAAAATATACCACTCCATGTGATACCTCTTTGTATTTGCTTTTAAACCCATCACCTGTAAGAACCAGAGGACATCAAACAAAATCAGAACAAAGATCAAATAATTTCCCTTTTATTTCCTTGTCACTTCTGATTTCCACTTAGACATGTGTTTTTCATATTGAGAAGTCCCATTTTTTCAGTCTTGCCTCCCACAGAAGCTGCTTCATACCTTCTGCTATTTTTGAAGCCTTTTGTCTATCCTTTTGTAGTTCAAATATATCTATTTTTTCAAAGAGTGGAGGTAAAGCAAAAAACCCAAAATCCACACTATATTTAGACTGGACACTTCCTGGATTTCTGCATTGTCATAATGCACTTTCTTTTCTATTTTCCTCACAATTCCCAGCACTGTTTACACATTTGGCCAGTAAGTACAACCAGCACTGAACTGATTATCAACAGCAGCCTCCGTTCTTTCCCTTCACAGCAAGTATCTAGCTCAGGGCCTACCCTTGTGTTTGGAAAAACAGGATTACTCTTCCCCAAATGCATCTGTTTATGCTCTTTAACAATCTATAAATGAGTGCTTTTTGCAAGCACTGCTTTTAGTAAGCAATCCAATACCTTGCTCCTGTGAGCTGCTGCATGTAGCAGAACCTTCCTGTGCACCCACAAGTTCCATACATAAGCTGCTTTTGTGCTCTTCTATTTAAAGAGCATCACACAAGAGTGTTTCACTCGTTTTTCAAACAGATGAGCACAAAAGCATTCCCAGGAAGCCAGGAGAGCCAGTCCCTCACTGTTACAACAGACAATGCATCCACACCATGGATTTCAGTGCAATGCATGAGTCCCATTCAGTGGTTCTATGCCATTTATTTCCTTTTTGTTTTTATTGCCATTTCCTCCCTATTCTTTTCCATGACTCCTGCCATTCTGTTTAGATGGTAAGCCATTCACAGGTCAGACACTGTATGATAGCATACAGTAAAAACGGGGATGTTCTCTTGAGGGGAAGAAGCTGGAGATTCCTGATTCCACTACCTGAAGGGACTCTACAGGAAAGCCAGAGAGCAACTTGCCATAAGAGGGTCTAGTGGCAGACTAGGAAGAACGGTTTTAAGCTGAGGGACAATAGCTTTAGACCAGATCTTAGAAAAGAATTCTTCAGTATGAGCATGGTGAGATTTGTGAAGAGGTTGCCTGGAGTGGTTGGGAATGCCCCCTCCCAGGAGATGTTTAAGTCCATTCTATCCATAACTCTCTAATGAAGAGGTCTGTGAGAAGTTGTATCCTTAGTCATTGCAGGACAATGAACAATACAATGAAGAGAACATGTAGCCATAATTCTGCTCTGCGTTCCATGTTAAAATACACAGAGCAGAATCCAGCCAGGAAGGATTCTTTATGATGTCGTTTCACAAACATGCATACTTGATCATGCATAATAAATCAAGACATGTACGTAGTGCTGTGCAGTACTGGCTTTCAATGAAGCACCATTAAACCATGTACCATAAAACAATTGTCTAATGTAGGAGACCCTAAAGTCATCACACTACTGACACACAGAAGAACCAAAATACTAATGTGAATATTGCAGCTATATGAATTGGAAAAAAACCCTGGAATTAACCATAGTGAATGACACCTGTGTTACATAGAAACTGAATACAGATATGAGATGGGTGGAATTGTAACCAGTATATTCCCAACTATTCCCTACCAGTGACTTCTGATAAACACCTCAACTGAAACAGATCTGAACCCATACTCTCTACCCATGGAATCTGAAATCAAATTTGTACAAAGCTGTGTTAATATCTGGTGTTCCAATACACTCATAACACTTAAAAGAACAACTAAAACTTCTTCCCTGTACCTCAATCCTTGGTGGTTCCTGTATTGTACTAGCTTCATTTTGAGGTTTCTCTGCATCCATAAGTGAGTTTGTTTTTTTCTTCTTTTTTTTCTTTTTTTTCTTCTTTTCTGATGCTTCTTCAGGCTCAGTTTCACTAGCATCATTTTTTGTTTCGGACTGCTGAAAAAACTGTAAGGCAAGACCATTAGAAACTGATTTATTTCATTACCATCTACCAAAATTAAAGGAAGTGAATGCACTTAGACAGCTAATGGGCTACTTTAATTAACCCAGTCTAGGATACTAAGGGCACAAATAATATTCAAGATTTCCTGGAAAGTCAGAGCTCCTGCAAAAACTCAGTTGGAAGCACTTTGCATGGTTAATCAGAATGTATCAGGACTACTGAGATTTCAATAGGAAATATGGACCCACATCAGGCAAGAGCTCCATGTTTCATGTCTCATTCTGAGCACCAGGAATTTGAAAAACGTCCAGCCTAAAAGTTGGAAATGTGTATTGCTGGAGCAGCACTGTACTTCTGACGTCTTGTTTTCACTACAAGACAAGAAGAATAGCAATACTGACAATGTAACTTTGTATTATTTAAAATCATAGAATTATTCTGGTTGGAAAAGACCTTTAAGACCATGGAGCCCAACCACTCACTAGCTTTGCCAAGTCTGGTGCTAAACCACGTCCCTTGGCACCACATCAATGCATTGTTTAAACACCTCCATGGATGGTGATTCAACCACCTCCCTGGAAGCCTATTTCAGGGTTTAATAACCCTCTCAGTGAAGAAGTTTCTTCTAAAACCCAATCTAAACTTCCTCTGGCACAACTTGAGGCCATTTCCCCCCCGCCTACCAAAACCCACCTCGCTACAACCTCCTTTCAGCTGCTTAAAAAGCTACATGAGAAGTGGGCACTGTTCAAAGCCCAGGAAAAATGTCAGTCTTTCACATCAAGAGACACAATCACACAGTGACAGAAATTAGTTTAGTCCAGACAATTCTCAAGTACCTTTGCTTCACTATCCTGCTTCCCTTTGCTTCTGGCAAGGCCTTCAGATGCTGGTGATGACACAGTTTTCTTTGGAGGTTGTGAAAGTACCATGGCCCAAGACACATGTGGCTGACTAGAGCCATCTGCAGGTGTTCCGGGAAATGCCATTGAGGGAAAAAAAGTGATATACAAAGGTATTTAAAAAATATTTCTGAAATATTCAAAAGAAAAAGGATCAGTAATTAATCAAGGACCAGCAGATACAGCTGAGAGCCACATTCCTCTGAGAAAGGACTGAAATATGACACACGCATTTCATTTCTCCAAGAAGTTTCTAGAACTGCAACTACTCCATGTACGGTCCAGCACTATATACATATATTTAGCCAAACTGAATTACAATTGGAAATCTATATTGTGTCATACTAACTATATAGTTCTGTGCTCATTTTCTAAGATATTTTCCTTTATAATGACGAACTTCTGCTATGTTTACATACATAAACAAATATATGTATATATATCAGTGTTTATCTCTCTCAGTCCTAGAGCTTTTACACATTTTGCTACAACAGCATTTCCACTTGGAAGTAATAAAGTTTTGAAACTGTTCACAATTAATTTGGTAATTATTCCTAATACAGAGAAAACACAGAACAAAATCTGAACTTTATGAATAAGAAAAACTTTCACTGAACAATTGAATAGCAGATGCATTTACACGGCAAGGTTGTGTTAGTGGGGGGAGGCTTCAAGGGTGGCTTCTGCAAGAAACAGACACTGACAGCCTTGGCCAACTCCAGAACAGACCAACAGCCAGACACAGCTGAACGGCTCAGTAATAGTGCCTCAGTATAAGTGACAATATACTTGTAGGGAAAAACTGAAGCAGGAGCTATGACAGGGAGAGGGGTAAGAAAAAATGTGAAAGAAAATTCTGCAGACAACAAGGTCAGTGAAGAAGGTAGAGGAGGTGCACCAGGCATTGGGAGATTCCCCTGAAGATGACCATGGGGGAGCAGGCTGGCCCTTGCACCCCTGCAGAAGTGGGTGGGAGGAGATGTTCTGAACCAATTGCAACTCCCATTCCCCTGTGATGCTTGGGACAGGGAGGAAGCAGAAGAGTCAGGAATGAAGATAAACCTAGCAAGAAGAGAAGGTGGGAAAAAAGTGGGGTTTTGATTTTTTTTGTGTTTGTTTCTCACCATCCTACCCTATTTTGAATTGGCAATGAATTAATATTCATCAAGATGGGTCAGAGGTGGGCAATCTCCAGTCCTTATCTTGACCCACAAGGCTTTTATCTTATTTTCTCCTCCTGTCCTGCTGAAGAGGTAGGGAAAGAACAGAGGGAGAGAGCAGCATGGGTGGGAATCTGGCTGCCAGCCAAGATCAACTCACCACAAACTGTTAATTTATTCTGGGAGATAGGAACTGAATATAGTGTTTAGAGATAAAAGCAGCTACATTATCAGATGACTTTAATGTTTATGGAATAATTTCATCTTCAGAGTGCCCTTCAAAGTACTTCAGCAGATCAACCTGTCTTTCCAAATTCTTAGTGAAGACCAAACTGTCAATACAATACAATACACCAGGTTGGAAGAGACCTTCAAGATCATCGCAGTGAGAGGCATAATTCAATGCACAAGGCCCTTCCACAAGATTCCTGGACATTTTTTTTCCAAAATTCTGGATGTAAATATCTCGGTTAAATTTAAATATTTACTTCCAAATAGCCACTTGATAGTTTGTGGAAAAAAAAAAATTCTTCATCCTCAGAAACAGACAACAGGGACACAAAACCAAAACCAACAACCACCACACAAACAAAACCAACCAACCAACAAAAACCCCACAACAACAAATAAACTTTAAAAAAATAGCAGGACTATCTAAGCATCACAGTTCTCCACAGAGTCTGCTTAACAGACCAGACAGGATTAATGTATGACACAATTATTTCTGGGTACATACCAGACTCTAGTCTGCCAGTAATATAAAACAAATTTGCTTATCAGGATTGGCCAAGTATTTACCTCTCACTCATTCTTGAAAAAAAAAAGAATCTGAAGATTACTCAACAGACTACCAAGAATCAATATGCTTTACTTTCTCTCCTCTCAAACAACACGGGAGGCAACTACAGGAACATATGCCCTTGAGAATCAGTGAAACAGAATAGCAAAATAATCCCAGTTCTGATCTGCTGAAGAAATCTGCAAGCAAGAATGAGCTGTTACTGCTCATTTAAAAGAAACTGATACAGCTTTATTTATTTTGTTAGTTTTATTTTATTTTATTATGTGTTTGCTCTTTAATTCCTTTCTTTGCACATCCACTGCTCCTCAGAACAATTCAGTTTTTGAAGCTGAAAAGATGCAAGCTGTTTACATACAGGCAAATAATCTGTGTGCAGAGCACTTACCTCTACTATCAAGAGAAGTGGGAATTAAGCTGGAAGAAGCTTTGCTTTCTGCAAAAGTATCTTCCTGTAAAACAGACAGTCAATTATCAAGAAAAGCAGGATTAAAAACACTCATCTGAACACAGCTAAACATAAAAAACCCTCATAAATAAAAAAATCCTCAATGCATGCACAGATAAAGGTGTAGGGAATTTCATAGCCTGACTTTTATTGCTCTTCTAAGTGGAACCGTCATTTCAACCCTAGAGCATTACAAAATAGAGGCAGGGGTTGTACAAGCAAGATGACACCTTTTTACTAAGAACAAATAATAAAATGCTCTAATGTCCCAAGTACATTAAAGTTCATGATCAAACTCAAACTAGCAATGAAAAGGAAACATCAGTGAAGGCAGAAGGGTCTTTTTTCCAATCACAGACAGTTTTCCACTCAGAAGCACTGGAAATACTATGCCGTTTGGATCGCTCACAACTGCTGCTCATCTTTAATCACTGTTTAAAACTGTGATTCAATATACATATGACATACTGCTGAATGCATCAGAAAAGCATTTGTTAACACATAGGGTACCAAGGAACTCCAGAAGAATAAAATGATATGCTTACATTTTAGTTATTATTTCCTTCTAGAAATTGTGTTTATTTTTTTTACTTTGGCACAAAGCAATTAAGTATAATAACCTAGACTTTTTTTTTTTCTTCTTAATCTGTTAAAACTGTTGGGTAAGTGACTGCTCACCTGTTGTTTTGAGGGGAAAGAAAATAAGCAGCTGAAAGAAATTGCAGGAACGTATGTGCCTGTATAGGCAAGCTAGAAGTTTAGACCATAACATTACCAACCTAAATTCTAACAGTACTTTGTTTTCCTCTATCTGCTGTCAGCACAGATGAGGAAAGAAAGTGAGAGAGGAAGAAAAGAGAAGACAGCATGTATTGACATCACCATCTACAAAAAGAAGTGTAAAACTTCTCTTTATGAGTTCTCCAACATGAAAGCATCAGCTAACCTCTGTCTTCAACAAAAGAGACATCTGTGGTTGACTAAGGCACATAATGTTACTTCCTGCTGAACATACTGGTCCACTCCTATGCTGTACATTCAGTATCTCACTTCTTCCCAAATTCTGTGACTTGTGGAAATCCAGAATGCTAGCTTCCAACGTGGGTACAGGGAAAGATTCTGGTTTTGGAGTTCGAGCCAACTTCTTGTTTGTAGTTTTATTGAACCTGTCTGAATAAAGCGTGGAAAGTCTAAATAATTAAACTTGGTTGTGATCATTTTCAGGTATGTTTTATATAACACTGACATAACTACGGTAATCAAGAACTACTGATCATACTAAAAACACAACCTGGCAATTACAAACAATGTGTATGCACAACACTGAATTGAGAAGTAACTCCAAATTCACATGCTTGCTTAGGAAACATTTCATTATCAGCTTACATGAATTTCTTCACCAGCAAAAGGACACATTTCATCATCCCATTTCAAAGGGAGAGACTTGGAGACTTGATGGGGTGCTTGGTGCCATGGTTTAGCTGTTTAGGTGGGTTGCATTGGTTGATGGGTTGGATGCAATGATCTTGAAGGTCTCTTCCAACCTGGTTTATTCTATTGTATTCTATTATTGTATTCTAAAATGTCACACAAGGGATAAACCGCGTTCCTTAATTATTCTAGATTTAGAAATATGGTCACCAACAGGGGGCTACAGCACAGTAACCATTATGTGTCTATTCAATACATTTCTAATCAAACACCATGTTTGTACCTGGCTTCACAAAATCTCTGCTGATCAAGGAGGTCTGGAACGAAGTCCTGTTCATAACTCTGACAGAAGAGTCATCTCCACCACACCTTTTGTTGTCCGTTTTTTTCTCGCCGTCTTTTGATCTCTGCTGCAAGTATTTGTCATGAATTAATTTTACTTTTACTTTGCAAAGTGATCAGGTCTACCTACAGTTACAATTACCTACCTCTTCATCTTGAGCCTAACCATCAAGTCAATGCAACATAAAGTTAGTATACCATAACCACAAGTAACAAATAAAACCACAAACAGCTGGTTAGAGATTTGTTATTTATCTACCTTGTTAAATAGTCTTAAATCATCCACTCTTATTGTCTAAAACTGGACTTCTACAATAGGACTACAATCTTAAAAAAGCATTTCAATCTTTTGACTAATCTATGTATCATGCAGAAAACTAGGGAAGTCTGATGTCACAATACCCAAAACGCATGGAGCACACAAAGTGATTAGAAAAGATACACTTGTACGATCCCAGTAAAGGAAACACATTCACTCATACTGTGAAGTCCTAAAAGCCGTGTGATTCTCACAAAAAACACAGTTTGGCAGAGCTGGGCTCAGGAATCAGTAAATCAGGCTAAGAACAAGCACTCAGCTTGCATCCACACAAAGTATGAATGTAGGTAATTGGCTTATCTTTTTCTCATTATAGGATGTTGAACAAAATTCAAAGCAACATTATTTTCTTGGGTAAGGGGATAAGGCATTTCCTAACCCCTAAAACCAAACAGGTAAAGCTTTAGGATATGTGATTGTATTAATGCAACGCCCACACACGAAACAGACAGAAAACAGCCACAAAAAGAGTCAACCAGTTACACAGCTCAGCCCAAACCTCTACAAAGATTACAGAATTCCTCACAGAAGCTAAACTAAGCTTCTTAATATTGCATCACGTGTGCCAACACTGAGATAATAATCTTCCCAGACAGCTTCAGTGTCTAGTTTTATTCTTGGCAAGAAAACTACTAATTTTAGGTCTCTAGTCTCTGAATCTTATGTCTAGTAATGACTTAGATCTTACAACTTCTTCTGTACAGGCCTCTCTTGGACTTGATGATCTCAAAGGTCTTTTCCAACCTGGCTAATGCTATTCTATTCTCTACACAGTGAAGTCGCAAGGTCTCTGCCTAGGAAGTAAAGTCCACCAGGAGGATGTGACTGGAGAACAGATTACTTGAGCCAACAAAAGCCTTACAAATCAAAGAGATACAATGTTGCACAACAGAAGGAAATGGGTTCATAATACTATTCCTCCTGCCCAAATTTTTATGTTTTGAGGACTGTATCTATTTTCCACTTGAAAATGTTATCCAAGTTTCAGGGAATTTATCCCCAAGCAGGCACACACACTTACAGAACATGTGGTTTGGTTCTGACTGAAAAAGAACATTTCTAGCACAAACCTTTCTTCCCTCTCCATCCAACACTAATTTCTACTCTACTGTGGATTGTTTTCTACCTGTGGGAGAGCTTGGAAAACCCTTCATGACAAGCCTGGACTCCTAATCACACACACCAGGTTTCTCTTAACTCAGATCCATGGAACTGCCACTGCACTCAAAAAAACCAAAAAGCCTATCACTCTTTCCCTTAAGCCCAAATAGTGAAAAACTACAGCATAGCTCAAAAATTAATGGCCTCTTCCAAAAAGACAGCTTGAAAAACTGTATTATTTGATCTGTAGAGTTCTGTAACATTTTAAAAATCCGAAGTTGAGCACATTACTACTACCCCCTTTAAATGGCACTCACTGTAACTACAAGGACAGAGAGTAATTATTCCTGTTAAAAAACAAAATAGCCAAACATTTAGAAAGATCAATTGAGAATGAGAATCTAATTTGATTTTTAAAAACACCCAGTTATTTGCTCACCTTTGAAAGATTCTTACTTTCTTGTTTGATTTGATACATTTGCTCAGCAGATTCACTGACTATTCCTGAACCATTACAATGGGATGAGTAGTTAGAATGGTATTGTGAGACATCTACTGGATATACATTCAAAACAACATCAGGTGAGTAAGAGCAGCTGGAGTATTCAGGGAAGGCAGGACCTCTGAGAACACTATGCAATGAACATTGAGAAAGAGATTAGAAGTCATCCCAGGGCAGATCTTCAGCATATACTTGTTGCCTAGATAAATATAGCATTCCTTGGCTGAAGAATTTAACAACAAAGCTCTGTTTCAAAAAACCACTATTCTGTATTACTTCAATTAAGTACTGACTACTATATGCTGCTTTTAAAAACAATTAATTTTGTTTGGGGATAATATGTAGTTTAACAAATACTGAAAATCACAGAAGTTATCTGTTTCCAAATTTCAAAGCTAGAATGCTTTGCAGTTGTGGTCCTCATTCCCGGTTAAGGTTATGAGATTCTTCGTACTTACTTTCAGTAGGTTTTTTCTTGTGAAACAAACTGTAAGCACAACATAACTACATGGCAAGCACTACATATTTAACTGCAAAACCACAAACATTAAGGAGTAAATTCTGTCTTTAAATGCCATAGTAACAAGTAGAAGTATAGCATATTATGGGGTTTAAGACATGAAACGAAACACAGAATTGCAAGGTAACTGTTAACTGATCTGCATTTAACCATCAGAGTTTATGAAAACACAGCATTGTCTGTGGCCTGCCTTCTTCCTTCACATGTGGATTTAAAGTTCCCTTACAATTTCCTCCTAAACTTTGTGCAGAAACTATATGTCAAGGTCCAAATTTGATTACAGAGGAAGGAAATTTCAACCTAAAAAGTTGTGATCAGTGGCCAATGGGTATACAATGAAAAACAAAGAAACTTTGTCAAGCTTTACCATCAAACAGAGAAACCTCAGATAACAGGTTTCTTACTGTCTGTAGCGATTTTGACTGTAGTCAAAACAATCATAGTTTACAGAGAAGAAAACTAACAAAAGTCAAGCCAACAATGGCTCAGTCTCAGCTATATTCATCAGAATATAGCTCCCTCCAGTCTGCTGGTTTGGTTTAATTTGGGTTTTGGGATTTTTCTGGGGGGAAGTGGTGGATTTTTTTTGTTTGTCTGTTCTCCCAAAGGGTAACTGAGTTAATGATAATGCTGTATTTTTTAGTAGCATACAGATGAGACCATACTCACCTCAACATTAAATTTCTATTACAAATCTAAATGGGTTGAAAATAATGACATTACCTACATGGCCAAATAAAGGCCTACGATAAATGTGTTCGCTGAGACTTTAACTGAATTTGTTAGGACACACAAATAACTTCACAGAAATTGCAAAGTTAATTCAATTAATGCTTAGATTTCTGAGAAGCAACTGGAGAACTATGTAACATCACAAGATTCTTACAAGACTCGATTATTTTCTACCCTACAATCTAGGCTTTTTTCTTGCTAGCTCAAATGTTATCAATCCTTTTTTTGTAAGCTCACCAGTTTTTTTCAGGGCTTACTAACTTTCACAAACTGATCTTTACAAATACAGAACAGGAGTCGACTCTTAGTAGAGCAGAGGATTCGATATCCCCTCATCAGCAAGCCCCCCAGCCTTCCTGCAGTAACTCGCATGTGCAGGGTCACTGGGAACTACTACCCAACAAAACAAATGGAGCAAATGTGCTCCTTTGAGAAGCACACCAGCCACAGTGCCCTTGCAGAACAGGTATGACACTCTGCAGGAGGAACCGGTTGTGAGCAAGGATGAGGGCTCACAAAGGTCAAAAGTGCCACTAATGCCAACCTGCCTCAGGGCAGCCATAAAAACTGACCCTGAAAAGAAAAATCAAAGGGTCACTGTTGTAGGTACCTCCCTGCTGAGGGGAGTAAAGTGTCCAATATGCAGACCGGACCCACTTCAGAAAGAGGTCTGCTGTTGCCCTGGTGCCCAGGTAAAGGATGTTATAGAGTGAGATGGCCAGCCCAGCAAAAGTGCCTCTATGCAAATGCACACAGCTTGGACAACAAACAGGATTAATTAAGGGCCACTGTGCTGCTGGAATGCTATGACATAGTGGCAGCTAATACTGAAACTTGGTGGGATGATTCTCATGACTGGAATGTAGGGATAGATGGGTACAAGCCCTTCAGGAAGGACAAGCAGGGTAGGAGTGGAGATGTTGCTCTCTACATCAGTCACCAGCTGGAATCAGTGGAGCTCCAGCTGGGGAAGGATGATGAGCTGGTTGAGACCATATGGGTGAAGATTAAAGGAAAGACAGGGGAAGGTGATGTTACTGTAGGGGTCTGCTAAAGGCCACCTGACCAGCAGAACCAAGCAGATGAGGCACTCCACAGGCAAATAGAAGTGGCCTCACATTCACAAGCTCTAGTCCTCATGGGGGATTTCAACCACCCTAACATCTGCTGAAGAGACAACAGCTAGGTAACAGCATTCCAGGATGTTCCTGGAATGCACAGATGACAACTTCCTCCTCCTAATGGTAAAGGAACCAACGAAAAAGGTGCTGTGCTGGACCTTCTTCTCACCAACAGGGAAGGGCTGGTCACCAGTGTGAGGCTCAGGGATAAGCTTGGCCACAGAGACCATGAAGCAATAGAATTTAAGGTCCTCTGGGCAACTAGGAGGACATATCCCAAGCTTACAAGCCTGGACTCTACACATGCAGACTTGGATCACTCCAGGGATCTGCTGGCCAAAGTACGGTAGGACAAAGCCCTAGAGGGAAGAGGGGCCCAGGGCAGCTGGTCAGTGTTCAAGGATCACCTTCTCTGTGCCCAGGAGCACACAATGAGGAAAGCAGGAAAGAATGCTAGGAGACCTGCCTGGATGAGCAAGGAGCTCCTGGACACGCTGCACACAGAAAGAAACTACAAGGAGCGAACAAAAGAACAGCTGGAATGGGGGGCATAAAAGGAAGCTGCCTGAGCAGCAAGAGACCTGGTTAGAAAAGCTAAAGCCCAGTTAGAATTAAATCTAGCCAGGGAGATCAAGAGGAACAGTAAAAGTTTCTGTAGGTATATTAATGGGAAAAAGAAGACTAGGGAAGGTGTGGCCCTCTCAGAAAGGAAACAGGTGAGCTGGTGACAAGTGACATGGAGGTTCTCAGTGACTTCTTTACCTCGGTCTTCACTGGCAAGGGCTCCAGCTGCACCCCCAGAATAATGGAAGGTAATATCAGGGAGTAGAAGAAGGAACTGCCCATTTTGAGTGAAGATCAGGGGTGTGACCATCTGAAGAACCTGAAAGTGTTCAAGTCCATGGGACTCGATGGAGGTGCTGAGGGAACTGGCAGATGATGTTGCTAAACTGCTCTCTATTCTATTCCAAAAGTCATGGCAGTCTGGGGAGGTCCCCACTGACTGGAAAAGGGGAAACATAACCCCATTTTCAAACAGGGAAAAAGGATGACCCAGGGAACTATAGGCCAGTCAGTCTCACCTCTGTGCCCGGTAAGATAATGGAGCAGATCCTCCTGGAGGCACTGCTGAGGCAGAAGAATAACAAAGAGATGATTGGGTACGACCAGCACAGCTTCACCTCGGGCAAATTCTGCCTGACAGACCTGGGGGCCTTCTAGGACAAGGTCACAACATTAATAGATGAAGGGCAAGCAACTGATGTCATTTACCTGGACCTGAGCAAAGCCTGTGACACTGTCCCACACCACATCCTGGTCTCCAAGCTGGTGCAATATGGGTTTGATGGATGGACCATGTCCAAGTGGAGGCCAGTGACAAGCAGAGTCCCTCAGGGATCAGTACTGGGACCAGTCTTGTTTAACATTTGTTGGTGGTATGGACAGTGGCATTGAGTGCACCCTCACCAGGTTTGCTGATGACACCTAGCTCTGTGGTCTAGCAGACATCCTGGATGGAAGGGATGGCATCCAGAAGGACCTTGACAGGCTGGAGAAGTGGGCCATGACAGTCTCATGAGGTTCAACAGGACCAAATGCAAGGTCCTGCATCTGAGTCAGGGCAATCCCAAGCACTGATATAGGCTGGGCAGTGAGCGGCTTGAGAGCAGCCCTGAAGAAAAGGACTTGAGGGTGCTGGTGAATGAGAAGCTCAACATGAGCCACCAGTGTGCACTTGCAGTCCAGAAAGCCAATCACATCCTGGGCTGCATCAAGAGAAGCAGAGCCAGCAAGTCGAGGGAGGTGATTCTCCCCCTCTACTCAGCCCTGGTGAGACCCCACCTGGAGTACTGTGCCCAGTTCTGGAGCCCCTAATACAGGAAGGATCTGGAGGTGCTGGAAGGTGTCCAGAAAAGGGCCACAAGGATGATCAGAGGGCTGGAGCACCTCTCCTATGAGGACAGACTGAGAGCGTCAGGGATATTCAGTGTGAGGAAGAGAAGGCTCGGAGGAGATCTTAGTGTGGCCTTCCAGTATCTTAAGGGGGCCTATAAGAAATCTGGGGAGGGACTTTTTAGGGTGTCAGGTAATGATAGGACTAGAGGGAATGGAACAAACCAGGAAATTGGTAGATTCAGAGTGGATGTTAGGAAGATCTTCACCACGAGACTAGTGAATGCTAGAACAGGTTGCCCAGGGAGGTGGTAGAAGCCTCATCCCTGGAGATTTTTTTAAGGCCAGGCTGGACGTGGCACTGAGCAAGGTGATCTAGTGTGAGGTGTCCCTGCCCATGGCAGGGGAGTTGAAATGGTATGATCCTAGAGGTCCCTTCCAACCCTAACAATTCTATGATTCTACTAGTCTTCTGGAAACCTCTAGCACTTTCAGTAAAATTGCTTTTCTGAGAATGCAGAGGCTGTGGACGTTTAGGAACAACTGGTTTGACTCTCTGCTGACAACTTGATGCCCTGAGAAATGAAAAATACTCATCCTTCTCATCTTAACTGTCATATGAAAGCATTAGTTTGCTTTCTTCTGACAAAACATGCAAAACAGCAAAACTCACCAAAAGGAAACAGCGGAAGACAGAGAAGCAAATTCAGGAAATTCTAAGAGAAATGCGATTACTCTGGAAAGTTATTTCTGTTAACACCCACATTTCTTATGAAATACAAAGGTCAGTTAGCAAAAGGACAGATACTTACTTCTGATGCAGTAAATGCTAATATATGAATTTTCACTTCAGATTTGAACAATATAAGCTAAAGCTCACAATGCATATTAACTCCACTGTAAAATCAAGCTCAGGATAATTAAACAATAATGGTTCTGTGTATGTTTGTATCAGTCTGCCCGAAATGAACACTTAACTATATAGCCTTCACATTTCTCACACAACTCAAATCTATTAAGACAAATTTTACTTTTGTTCTGAATTACCACTGACTTAAAGTGGGTACGTATACATGGAAAGGCACCAAAATATGACTCAAGGTATTTATTGCCATTACAGTGTTACACAGCTTTACTTACCCTAATACATGCTAGAGCTGATTGTGTATTCCGGGGTAAGTGACACTACATGAAAACTAAGATTTTTTTTCCCCACTTGTCAAAGCCAATTTCAATAACTGAACTTCAATAACTGAACAACAGAAGGCTTTTAAAAAGATTTGAACAGTAATTTTAGTGTTTGAGCTAATTTCTTGTCAAAGCCAATTTCAATAACTGAACTTCAATAACTGAACAACAGAAGGCTTTTTAAAAGATTTGAACAGTAATTTTAGTGTTTGAGCACGTAAACTGGACACGATGCATCTTCCAGCAGCTCAGCAGTCACTCATATCATAAACACTGAAGTAGTTCTGACAGTCCAAATTACAAATGCCTAAATGTACACTCTTCTTAACAGTGACATATAAGACGTGAAAATGGCAAAGTACAATAGTAACTACAAAAATATACACTTGGAGATAATTAACATAAAATATTCTGCAATAATTATGGAGAACACCTTACTAAACACATCGTTGTGTACCATAGGAAGCAACTGTGATTTCTAGCTAATTATTAACTTTTAAGGCCTCTGAGTCTGACGGGGATGTAAATCCGTGTGCAATGCAAAGTCGTTGCTTGAACTTATGCACCCACTTTTAAAGCAACTGGGATGTCTGCCTGTTCTTGAAGCAGAGTATCCAATCCCTGAATTGAGCTGTGGCTTTCCTACTTAAGACCCCTAAAGGCGCCATCTGGGGTTCCCTCCCCTAAATGATGGTACGACTCGACTCACCGCGCACCAAGCTACGCTGCCCCACGTCTCCTGTTCTGAACTAAAAGTTGGCTCAAGGTGCAGTGCGAGACACCTGTCCCGCCCCGCGGAGGCCGGCGGGTCACGGAGAGCCAGGTCTGCCTGCGAGGGCCCTGGCTTCCGGCCGTCTCGAGCGATAAAGGCAGCTCGCCGCGGGCCCCGAGGCGCTGCGTAGCGGGACAGGATAGACGCGCCTCCTACGCCGGGCAGCGGCTTTGCACCGCCGTTATGCAACAGGTGGGGAGAAGTTGGAGAGGGAGCTAGGAATTATGAGAGGCCCTCTGCCGCCCTTACCACACCGCCTCGGCCCGAGCCCGACCACCTCTCCGCGGACATGGCGTAGACGACCCGCGACCCCCGCCTCCAGCGCAGCCGCTTCCCAGACTCCCCGCGTCTGGCGCCGCGGCGCGCCACGATGACGTCAACGGCGGCAGCGGCGGATACATTCCGATCCCCGTTCCGGCCCGAGGGCGGGGCAGGATCTGAGCAGTAACGTCTGCTAGCCAGAGGCGTCACTGAGCGCGCCATTGGGCCTGCCTCGCGTGATCTGCTGAGCCGCTCAAAGAGGTATGGAGCATGCAGGGCTTGATTCCAACCAAGCCGGCCTGCCGGGACGTGCACATCATCGTCCCCCAGTGGAAAGGGCACGAGAACAAAAAAAGGCACTTGCAGATGGTAGCACATAAAACCCTTTAAGCACCACCAGTGGCACAGCTCTGATCACTAGCAGACATTACACGCATGTACTTTAGCAGCTTGTTTTCACTACGTGTAGATGTTCCTTGCTTTGTTGAGACCTATGAAGTGTAATGATAGCTCATTTGAAATTAACCACTGGTACTACACAGTTACTCAAAAATACTGAAGCACCTTTGTAAGAAATGTGATCTATGGCTACTAGGACAGGGTCTCAAGAGGCTATGGCCCCCATTTTGATGTAATTCATTATTTGTTAGAGCAAGTCCATGCAGTAGCTCACCTTTGCTGGTGCAGAGCTTCCTAAACCAGGGCTGACCAGTATCACTGTATAAGCCCTGGCCTTTCATATGGCAAGGAAAATGTGTCCATACTGTCCTACAACCAGCAGGTGCTCTTATCAGGTGAGAAGCACTTGGTTTATTCTGACAAAATTTCTAAATCCCTCCTGCCTACATGAAGTCTAGTTAGACAAGCTTCCCAAGGGAAAAAACACACACGGAAGGAAAAAAAAAAACAAAGAAGGGAAGTGCAGGCTCAAACTTCAGATTGAAAGGTTTACAGATAAACTAGTACTACCAAAATAAATCAAGCAAGCATAAAAGTATGCTTAGTAAATATTTATTCCTCTTAAAGTAGGTTCACACCAAGACATCAGTGAATATCCTGTGTTAGGAGGGACCTAACACAAGCATTAAGCCCAGTTGCTAACTGCACAGGGCAACCTCCAACTGTATCTCAACATGTTGTCCAAACTACTTAATTCTGACTGACTTAAAGCTATTACAGATTCCCCAGCAAGCTTGTTTTGGTGCTTGAGCTCCCTCTCGGTCAAAAATTTTCCTAACATCTATGACAGACTTCCCCTGATGCAGAATTAGGCCATTCCCTTCCATCCCATCACCACACACCTCATTGATAGGATGACAAGCAGTCAGTGCACAATAATCAATTCCACTACAACCTACATCAACTACACAGTCCCGTAATTTGAACATGTCAGACGCTGGTTAGTATTACCCACCACCGACAGTTTCAGTTTCCCTGCATTTCCCAGTGTAAATCAGGGTTAGGAACTTCAGCCTGTAAGGTAACATAACTTGAACAGAAACAAATAGGGTGACTAAGTCCATTTGTTTGTGAAGCATGTTAGACAAAACTAGTTCTGTCTAGTGAATTTGAATAATTAGGTTTTATAGAACATTAAAAATAGTTTATTTCTTCATGGCTACTACTAAAGAGGGGAGCCATTGCATCTGAACAAGCTAAAGCTTCAGAAAAGCAGAGTGCAAAAGATATTGAAGACACGTAGCAAGCAATCAAGCAGTCAGAACATAAGTAAGCTTCAGTAACATTAATTAAAATTAAAAAAACAAACAACCACTTAATAGTAAAGATGAAAATTAAGAACAACAACCACTTAATAGTAAAGATGAAAATTAAAAACAACAACCACTTAATAGTAAAGATGAAAATTTCAAACTTTGAACACCATAGCAGCCTGCTTAGAATTGCATTTGACTGAGCTTTGTTGCTGTGAATAATACAGCTCATGCACAGGTATGGATGTCTGTTTTGTACATTTTAAAGTATTCACTGAATACTACCAACATATATACACTCTATACATGGTTCCAGATTAAGACGTTTAGAGACAAGGGATCATTTCTGCTCATCCTTTGGAAGAGGTCTTCTGAAGAGAAGAATATGCGGTTCTGTGGAAAGAAATTGAACAAACTGTCAGTCTGTCTCCCAAGTCTTGATTACAGGGATTTAAGAACTCTTGAACAATAGTTGAAGCCTCCTGTCAAAGAATGAGATTAAAAACGCCGCAAATATGGTCCCAGATGTAGTATTAACATACCAACTTTGCAGTAACCTTAGAACAGTCAAACAAGTGCCTTTGAAAGTCTTACACCAAATTGTGGCAGTGCCATAAGCTTAAGATACTTACAGAGAGGAAATACTGGGGAAAAAAGCGAACTACTTTTAGATAATAATGGTACTAACTCTCTCTACATCAGGCTACTGTAACAAATTAACAATCTAATGATGC
The DNA here is from genome assembly GCA_015227895.2 of Colaptes auratus. Taxonomy (NCBI): domain Eukaryota; kingdom Metazoa; phylum Chordata; class Aves; order Piciformes; family Picidae; genus Colaptes; species Colaptes auratus. Next base: position 65,500,749 of record CM026897.1, on the reverse strand, counting down.
TGTCCTTGTTAGTGTTTGAGCATCATGGTGTCAACAACCAAGACCCCACTGCATTCAGCAGCTTACATTATTAATGATCTGACTTAATTGTGAAGTCCTCCAAAACAGCCTGAAGTGTCCAAGGGAAAACAAAACACTGGAAGGTTAATTTTTATACCTGTTTCTTCAAAATCCTGGAACTCCATGCTGCTGCAACTCATCTACCACCAGTTACTTTTTTAGTCAGGCCTATCAATGTAAGTTACCTTGAATGATGGTTTTCAGCACATCCTAGTTGGTACTGTTTTCAGAGCTTTACACTCCATTAATTTAAAGAGTAGAGTATTTTTAAGTGCTGCTTTTAGTAGACTGTATAGATAGAGCTCAAACTAAACTTTAAAACATCAATACAGCACCTTGTCTGCATGGGGGTCTATAAAGTTCTTGTAGAAAAAAAATAGGTGACTCATTGCTATGATTTAAAGGTATGCTGCTACATAAAGTTTGGCTCAGTCACTACACCAGAGCTCACAAGAAGCCTACTTCTATAAGCAGGTGAGCACAGTTCCCAGTCTGGCCTATTTTGTCTACTGATGTATCACATATACCAAGGACAAGGCTGCAAAGATATGAAGGTTATTACACTGCCTTTGTTGACAGGGATTGAAATAGCAAGGAGGCAAAGCATCAAGTCTGAAAATTTGAGTAGTGAACTTCAGATAGATTCCACATCATAAGCAATAATGTACTACACACTTCAGCTGAGCAACAGGCTTTTGGTATTTTGTTTTTTTTTCATCTAATTCTGTTCAGATATGCTTACCTGGCTCATGGATCATATAGTGAACCCAGCCAAGACTCTGCTGAACACCAAGTCGTCTCCACTCCTCTTCAGACATTAGATGGGATTTTGGCACTTGCTTTGAAAGTTCTTTCGGCAGCATCACGTGTCTGTGGAGGTTTAATTATTAAACACACACTACATACGCTGCAAAATTTGCCTAGGGTGCTGATACCACTAATTTGACTGTTTTAAAATCACTTTGTCTACTAAACCTCTGCAATGCAGCTGTGTATTGAAATCGTCAACCTGCTTTCTAGAAGAGATTAATTTTCCCATGTGCTCTAATCATGTTAGTTGTATGAAAGTGTTTTGGCAACTAGACATTATATCAGGTATTTGAAAAATAACTTTGGACTTTTAGAACGATTAAGTCACTCTTGTTGGCATTTTGTAACCAACAACGTATTTTCTGCAGAGCCTATAATGATGGGCAGTGACTGGCTGGGGAGCAGCCCAGAGGAGAGAGACTTGGGGGTGCTGGTGGATGAGAAGCTCAACAGGAGCTCTCAATGTGCACTTGCAGCCCGGAAAGCCAATCAGATCCTGGGCTGCATCAGGAGAAGTGTGGCCAGCAGGTCAAGGGAGGTGATTCTCCCCCTCTACTCAGCTCTGCTGAGACCCCACCTGAGTACTGCGTCCAGTTCTGGAGCCCCTATTACAAGAGGGATCTGGAGGTGCTGGAGCGTGTCCAGAGAAGGGCCACGAGGATGATCAGAGGGCTGGAGCACCTCTCCTATGAGGACAGACTGAAGGAGTTGGGGCTGTTCAGTCTGGAGAAGAGAAGGCTCTGAGGTGACCTCATTGTGGCCTTCCAGTATCTGAAGGGGGCCTACAAGAAGGCTGGGGAGGGACTTTTCAGGCTATCAGGGAGTGATAGGACTAGGGGGAATGGAATGAAGCTGGAGGTGGGGAGATTCAGGCTAGATGTGAGGAGGAAGTTCTTCACCGTGAGGGTGGTGAGGCCCTGGAATGGGTTGTCGAGGGAGGTGGTTGAGGCCCCGTCCCTTGAGGTGTTTAAGAGCAGGCTGGATGAGGCTCTGTCCAGCCTGATCTAGTGTAGGGTGTCCCTGCCCATGGCAGGGAGGTTGGAACTAGATGATCCTTGTGGTCCCTTCCAACCCTAACTGAAACTATGGTTTAGAAAGAGTAATAACACTTAAAATCCTGGTCTATCAGAAGACAAACAGCCTGCTCTTCACATTTGCAAGTTCTTTTATCACTTAAAAGCAACGCATTCAAGTCTTGGTTTTGAAATTTTAAAGAGTCAGGTGCTCAAAGGGACACTTACATGTCTACACAGTTAAAAGCCGCCTGATTTATAGCAGTGCATTCAATTAACGTTACAGAACTGAACCTGCAACAGCATCAGTTACTACCTAGAATTTTGAAAACTAGCAGATAGAGCACCACCTCGAAGGCTTTTACGAACCTTATTTATTAGTACTACATTTTCACATGGCCTTAGGAGCTGCTTTGGAAACTAATGCGTTAATAAAAATTCATCCTTCATCCACATTCAGAGCTCCAGCTGCGCTAGTACTCTTACCCGTGTAGAGCATTCTGAACACAAGGATTTGGAATTCCTCGCTCCAGCAGCTGACGGCAGCAGAGCAAGCGAGACGGCGGCGCCCGCGGCACGCCAGACGGCCCCGACGCTCCTCGCCCAGGCCGACGCAGTCAGCGCTGGCGCCATTAGAGGAGCGATGAAAGTGGGCTACCCACCCGGGCCTCATTAGCGGAGTAGCCGGCAGTGCTACCCAAGCCCACCTCTACCACAGCTGCTTGCTGTTCCCCCCATCTACTGTCCTCAGCGCTCGCTGGCGGTGGCTGGCAGTGCCGGCTTACGGAACTGTGACCATGAAAACTCCAGCCAAGACCAGCACATTCCCCACCCCCTCCCCCCCGCAGCGCGTCGCAGGCTACGCAAAAGCCCGCTGTGAAGTGAAGCACAACTCCCCGCAGGCTTTAAGCCCCTCCGGCCCACGAAACCAATCATGCTCCTAGTGGCCCTTACTCCCTGAAGGCATCGCACAAGCCTCAAGAGAGGGGCCTGCTCAAGCGGCCCCGATCCAAACCGGCTGGTAGGAGCCATTTCCCCAAACCCTCCAGCTGGCCCTCTCACACTTTCTCACAGCTTCATACCGGTACTCATATTGCTCGTCAAAGTACTTGTCAGAATAGTAGATCTGCTTGTTGGCCATGGCGAGACAGACGGCGACAGAAGCGGCGACAGACAAACGAAGCGACGGCAACAGCAGTGAGAGGCGATCTAACCGTCCACTTCCGCGCCCTCCTCGGTTTGAATCTTAGCAGCTCAATTCTTATTGGCGTTGCCGAGCCAGCCAATAGCGTGCCGCTCAGCCGCGACCGCGGGGCCGCCGCGTGACTCTAACATTCGTCCTCCTGCCAATCCCCAAAAGCTGCAGGGGAGCGTTACGCAAGGAGGGCAGGGCGGTTCCGAGCGGACCGGTGGGCGGGCGGGCGTCAGGCGCAGGGCGCGGTGATTGGCCCACCGCCGCTGGGCAGTTCCAGCGCTTTCTGGACCGGAGGGCGCGGGCGGGGTCGGGGTGCGCGCGCCAACGGGAGGCGGTTGGGCCGTTAGCTGACCGTGGGTGGGGCCTGTCGTTGGCTGGTCGGTGCCCGCCATGTGGTGGCGGCCGCTGTAGTGCCGTGTGGCAAGGGGAGTGCTCATGGCAAGCAGTGATGGGAAGCCCTTAATAGAACTCCGCGTTTAAATTAAGCGTGTCCTGTGCCTTGATGCTATTTGTGTACTGCATACCCAGGGGCTGGGCACGGTTTGTAAAGTCGTGGTGTGCTGCCCTACGGCTGGGGGATCTGAAGTGTTTTAATGTGCTGGTCGCTCTCAGTGCAAATAGAGAATAGGCATGGGATGCAGGTGTATTAAGAGCTGTGTGTGGTCTGTGGATAGGATTTCAGCTTAAATTCTTACCCGGTAAAATGGCACAGCACATACTTTCACGGTAAAACAAACAGCAGCTTATTAGGATCTGTTAAGTGGCACTGCAGTTCAGGGTATGAATGTTAATTTTGGCATCAGGCTTCTTCGGTAGGTAAACCCTGAACATTGTGCCTTCGTGAACTGCAGTGCTATTTGTTGCAGTTGCCCCGTGAAACCAAACAAGCAGAGTGACAATGCTGCCAGAAAGAGTGATCTCACCCTTGCTCTCTTCTTCACGTTCTCTGCCCCGCCCCAGATTACGGCCCCTTGTTGTCTCCTTATTGAGCTTCTGAAGTAAACACTTGATTTCCTGTCTTCATGGTGCTACCAGAAACACAGGTATCGTCTGCCATCGTGTAATACATCTGTCTGAAAATTGCTATGTAAAGAAAAAGTCAAGAGGCACAAGTGCTAACACATACGTATGACTGGCATTGTTTGCTTTAGCAGCTTTGTTTTTACTAGTATTGCAGCCAGATGCCTTAAATGCTAAAATTTAACCAAGCTCATGCCTTAAAGCTATTGAAGGAAGCAATAGTTTTCCCTTAACTAGAATGTTTCTTAAGAGACATTGGCACAGGTCATTTGCAGGCAAAATAAAGTCAGTATTATACCAGTGTAGTTAAATGATTTAATTCCTTTCATTAGCAAAGATCCCTGGCATCAATGTCAATTCTAGTATAAGGATACACATAGAAACCACCTGCAAGTTTTGTAAGATATTGGTTGGACTATTCAAACTAGAGGGTTGTTTGGTTTTTTTTGTTTGGGTGTGTGTTTGTTTTGCCTTTTTTTTTTTTTTTTTAAGATTAGTTCCTGGCGAAACAACTGTTATTTTTGAATATTTAAGGCAGAGTACACAACAATTTCTGCTAGAAATGACATGTAAAAATGGAAAGATCCAACTATATGACAAGGGGCTTTTGCTGGACAGAAAATATTTCATTCATGTAAGCATATGTATAATCCTTCCTTGAGTTCACTCAGAAGTGAAAGCCTGCAGTCTGTTTAAAGCAAGTTTTCCTTGTGTTGCAAATACTCATATCAAATCATAATTCTGCAAAGGATTAAAAGATTTCTTAGACAGATACACATCGAGTTCTCTGAGATCCCTCAAATTATTTTGAAAGTTCTTGTTGCTCAGGTCTGTGAGAAACAACTGTGATAGAACAAAACTGACGTACTGGTTTTAGTAATCCAGGGTTAGGAGATGTTATTTAGTACCAGAGTGCCATTTCAGCTTCTTCTTTCATCATTTGCCTGACAAGACTTACAAACATTGGTGAATGATAAATAATGCAACAGTACGAAGAACCTGTTATGCTTTACTGCTGATTTGATATATTCCTAAAATATGTCATGGATATAATCTGAAAAATTATGAAATAAAATAATAAGCTTGCTAAATGATTAAGCTTGTTAAATGCTTAAATTTGACAATCATTTCCAGGCACATGAACTCTTGCATCAGTAGTAGTCAGTGTGGATTTACCAAGGTGAAGTCATGCTTGACTAACTTGTTAAACTTCTAGGATGAAACTGCCTGGCAGAGCTGGGGAGAGAGTAGCAGTTATTGTCTGCCAAGACTTAAGGAAGGCTTTTGACATAATCTCACATAACATCTTCAGAGAAAAGCTGTTGATGCATGGGAGAGATGTGCAGTGAGGTGAATGGCTGGATCCAGAGGGTGGTGATTAGTGGCCCCACATCTAGTTGGAGGCCAGTAAGTAGTGGTGCTTTCCATCAGCCACTACTGGATGTGATCCTGTTCAGCACCTTCATTAATGATCTGTACAGTGGGTCAGAGTGTAAAGTTTGCAGGCAGCACAAAACTGGGAGGAAGGGCTGATACACTGGACAGTTGTGCTGCTGGTTGAATGGCTGCTAGAAATGGGCTGAGCGGAACTTCATGAATTTGGACAAGGCAAAGTACAAAGTCCTACATGTGGGGAGGGACAACTACACACACCAGTGCCAGAAGACAACCATCCAGCTGAAGATCAGCTGTGTATAAAAGGATCTGGAAGTGCTGGTGGATACCCAGTTGAACGCACTTTCTTACAGCAAAGACAACTAATGGTATTCTGGACTGTATTAGGAGGACTGTTGCCAGCAGGTCAAAGGAGGGTGATTCTTTCCCTCCATTCATCATAGGTGTGGCCTCTGCTGCAGTACTGTTCGTCTGGGATCTACAATGCAAGAGAGAGATGGGCATACAAGAGAGAGACCAATGGTGGGCCACAAAGGTGATGGAAACTCTGGAGTATCTCTCCTATGAGGAAAGACAGAGAGCCATGACTGTTCAGCCTAGAGAAGAGAAGGCTCAGGGGGTGTCTTGTCAATATATATAAATACTTGAAGGGAGGGTACAAAGAAGACAGTGCTAGGCTCTTTCTGGTGGCAGGTGGCTGAACCAGAGGCAGTTGTCACAGACCGAAACACTGGAGGTTCTTCTTGAGCATCAGGAAACACTTTCTTACTGCAGGGACGGTGGAGCACTGGCAGAGATTGCCCAGAGAGCTCCTGTATCCTCCATCCTTGGAGATTTTCCACACTATCTAGACATTGTCCTGGGCAAGGGACAATAGAGCATCTGTCCCCCTCTAAACCAGGACACTCCCCTTTTTTGACAGCATAGAGGAAAATATGACAAGAGGCCTATGGGTCAAGATAGAAGCAATTTAATAAAGCAAAGTGAAAGCAAAGGCCACACACAGAAGCAAGAGCAAAGATATTCTCTTCTTCATGTTGGCAGATGATGTCTGGCCACTCCCCAGGAAGGAGGGCTTCAATATGCGTGGTGGTTGCTCCTGAGGGCAAATGCCATCAACCAAGGTCCCCCACACTTCCTTCTTTCAGTTTTTATGTATGAGGTGACATCATATGGCATGGGATACTCCTTTGGTCTGTTTGGGTCGGCTGACCTAGCTCAGCCTGTTGTTGGGGGTGGGAATGTTGGAAAAGCACAGCCTTGGTGCTGTGCAAGCACTGCTTGTTCATATCCAAAACACTGGCATGTTATCAACACCCTTCCAGCTACCACTACAAAGCACAGCACTATGAAAGATGCTATGGGGAGAACTAACTCCATCTCAGCCAAACCCAATACAGCTGTAGACCAAAAGTAACTTTATGGGTTTTTTGTTCCTTTTCCCTCTAGAGCACTAGAATGACCTTTAATTAGAACTGTAATGCATTTTCATATTCAAAGCAGTTAGTTTCTGGAATTAAGATTATTAGTTTTTGGATCTGTGTCCTGACTGAAGCTTCTGAACCAGGTCACAACTGAATGAAACCACAAATACCTACATTTATTAAAGAGGAAAGCTGCTGACTGACTCTTACCATAGAATCAATAAGGTTGGAAAAGACCTCAAAGATCATTAAGTCCAACCTATCACCCAGCACCTCATGACTAACTAACCACGGATTCAAGTGCCACATCCAATCCTTTTTTGCACAACTCCAGGGACAGTGACTCCACCACCTTCCTGGGGAGCACATTCCAAAGGCAAATAACTCTCTGTGAAGAACTTTCTCTTCACCTCAAGCCTAAACTTCACCTGGCACAGCTTGTGACTGTGTCCTCTTGTTCTGGTGCTGGTTGCCTGGGAGAAGAGACCAACCCCCACCTGGCTACAACCTCCCTTCATGTAGTTGTAGACAGCAAGAAGGTCTCCCCTGAGCCTCCTCTTCTTCAGGCTAAACAACCCCAGCTCCCTCAGCCTCTCCTCATAGGGCTTGTGCTCGAGACCTCTCCCTCTTCCCAGCCTTGTTGCCCTTCTCTGGACACATTCAAGTATCTCAACATCCTTCCTAAACTGAGGGGCCCAGAACTGGACACAGGACTCAAGGTGTGGCCTAACCTTCGCAGTGTACAGGGGCAGAATGACCTCCCTGCTCCTGCTGGCCATGCTATTCCTGATACAGGCTAGGATGCCATTGGCCTTCTTGGCCACCTGGGCACACTCCTGGCTCATGTTCAGCCTACTGTCAACCAGTACCCCCAGGTTCCTCTCTGCCTGGCCGCTCTCCAGCCACTCTGACCCCAGCCTGTAGCACTGCATGGGGTTGTTGTGGCCAATGTGCAGAACCCGACACTTGGATGTGTTAAATCTCATGCCGTTAGATTCTGCCCATCTGTTCAGCCTGTTGAAGTCCCTCTGCAGAGCTCTCTTACCCTCTAACAGATCAACACCTGCCTGCAGATCAGTGTTGACTGCAAATTTACTGATGATGGACTCAATCCTCTCATCCAGATCATCGATTGTTGGAGAATGGCTTAAATCTAAGGGACATGACTCTGTGGAACAGCTACTTGAGCAAAATGTGTAGGCCTTACTCCATCTTGTTGTTTACTGCTCATAGTTAGCTGACTTGCTGAAGCAGCAAGGTCACTATGGTCTCGTAGCCGTTCTCGCAGCTGTGCGTTTGTAAGATAACTGGATGGGAAAGGAAGAGCTAGGTAAGATAATTGGATGGGAAAGAGCGAGCTAGTGAGAAGGGAGTTTTCTGGGAATGTACACAGAGCCTTTGATATTGTACACAGACCTAATTGCAGGTGGGCTGGATATTATAATGTCGCCTTCAGTCAGAGACCAATAGAATAGTGACGCTTGTGCATATTTAGCTGAGATGCTATATAAGCTGTGTATCCGGGCAATAAAGTTGAAGTGTGCTTATCAATCACATTGATTGCTGCTGTCTTCCCTCGCCACTCTCCGATAATTGATAAAGATATTAAAGAGCGTGGGGCCCAGCACTGATCCCTGGGGGACACCACTGGTGACTGGCTGCCAGCTGGATGTGGCACCATTCACCACCACTCTCTGGGCTCGGCCCGCCAGCCAGTTCCTAACCCAGCACACACTGCTGCTGTCCAAGCCATGGGTGACAGCTTGGCCAGGAGTTTGCTGTGGGGGACGGTGTCAAAGGCCTTGCTGAAGTTCAGGTAGACTACATCCACAGCCTTCCCCACATCTACCAGGCAGTCACCTGATCATAGAAGGAGATCAGGTTGTTAAGGCAGGACCTGCCTTTCCTAAATCCATGATGGCTGGGCCTGATCCCTTGGCCATCCTGTAGGTACATTGTGATTGCACTCAAGATGATCTTTTCCATAATTTTGCCTGGCACTGAGGTCAGGCTGACAGGCCTGAAGTTTCCAGGTTCCTCCATCCATCCCTTCTTGTGGATGGGCATCATGTTGGCCAGCTTCCAGTCATCTGGGACCTCTCTGGTGAGCCAGGAGTGGTGGTAAATGATGGAGAGAGGCTTGGCCAGCTCATCTGCCAGCTCTCTCAGCACCGTAGGATGGATCCCATCTGGTCCCATGCACTTGTGACTATCCAAGTGGCTCAGCAAGTTCCTAACTAATTCCTCATGGATTTCAGGGAGATTACACTTCTCCCATCTCCCAGCTCAGGAGGCCAATTATCCTGAAGTCCTCCTGCCTTACTGTTGGAAATGGAGGCGAACAAAATATTTTGTACCTCAGCCTTTTCCTCATTATTAGTTACAATATTCCCCTCCAGGTCCAATAAAGAGCAGAGGTTCTTCTTGCCCCTGTTTTTAGCATTAATATATTTATAAAAATGCTTTTTATTGTCTTCACAGAAGTGGCTAGCTTGAGTTCTAACTGGGCTTTTGCCTCTCTAATTTTTCTCCTACATGATCTGACAACATCCTTAAACATATTATGATTTGCCTCTCCCACTTTCCAAAGGTGATACATCCTCTTTTTTGCTCTTAATTCCTTCAAGAGATGCTTTCCCATCCAGGCTGGTTGTCTCTTCATGTGCCTTCAAGAGTTCCTGTTTGAAGTAGGTCCCTTTTGTTCTTAAGGGCTGCTACCCAGGGTACTTTCCAAATAAGTTGCTTAAATAAGCTGAAGTTTGCCCTCCAGAAGTCCAAAGTAAGGGTTCTGTTATTGCTTATCCTTATTTCCCTGAATATTGAAAACTCCACTATCTCATGTTCACTGCAACCTAGACAGCCTCCTACTATCATATCTCCCACCAGCCTTTCTCTATTTGAAAACAGCAGGTCAAGCAGGGCCTGACCCCTGGTAGGCTCATGTAAGAGCTGCATCAAGAAGTTGTCCTCCATACACTCTAAGAACCTTCTGGACTGCCTCCTCTCTGCTGAGTTAAGTTCCCAGCAGATATCTGGCAGGTTAAAGTTGCCCACATACTTGTGTCTCAGCATGTTGAAGGTATATATCAAAGCATACAGCAAAGGAGTTTGCCATACTGCAGACTCAAAAGGCTTCCACTTAGCCTCAGGGAGATGCATTTGTTAGGAGAAGCACTTGAGCTACTCAGCTGAAAAGCATGCTCCTGCTCAAAGCCCTATCCAATTAGCTCTTCCTGCTGAAACATAAGATAAAACTTTAAAATAACAGAATTATTTATTATTGAGCTGCTTTCTTTCTTCTGTAGCTGTTTCACGGGTGTGTATAATTTTGAGCAGCAATAATCTGTGATTGGTATGTGAACAGTATGACTATAGTCAGCATAGAGACTTCAGAACTAAAGATGGACTATGAATATGAGGGGGTTTGGGATGATTTCATATATCTGAACAGGAGCAGATTGTAACCTGTATAACCTGTGGCTTTTGACCAAGGCCATTCACAGAGTCATATGGGCTATGGCAGGTAAAAATCTCTTGCAGTGGAAGGTCTGTGTGTACCTGACTTGCATACACAGAGTCCATGATGTAAGTTATGCTGGATAAAAAGATATTCTGAGCTTTTTGATAGAAGAACATTCAAAGATTTCCATTTGTGGTGTGCACAGCAATTTCTGATTATAATTCTCTGCTGCTTTTTCTGTTTAGTTCTATGAGGTAATTGAAAATGAAAATTTTAAGTTATGTGTACTTCTACTGCAGCTTTGTTTTCAAGCAGTATCTGATAATACATTTTCCTCAATAGAACAGCAAGGAACCTTTTGCACAGTCAAGGAACCTTTTGCAGTGTCTTCATGAGTCATAATCATATACGTAGTTAATAATTTGAGAATAATTTGATTGTCAATCATATTCATAAGGAATATTGATGAATCATTATTTGTGGTTGTAATTTTTTCATGTTTCTTATAGAAACAGGGCTTTAAAATTGTATGCTCCATCGATTTGTATCCTCAGTTAGCTTTTCAACCTATTGGCTGGTTGGTCAAATTTAAGAGATGTTGATAAATTATTGCAGGTTTCATGATAACACATGGCCAGATAGAGTAGAAGCACTATGATGGGGAACAACTCATACCTTATTCAACACCAAGAAGTCTACATGGGAAAAAGAGTTTATATAAATACCTCAGTGGTAACTATCCTTGAGCCTTTGATGTGTTCACCTTCTGAGACAGTAAAGACAAACGTTAATAAACCAGGAGTCAGCAGAAAATCCATCTTATTTAGTTCTATGATTTTACTTTTGGCTGTGATTTTACTTTCTGGCATTCAATACTATTTGGCTAGTATTTCACAACCTCAAAGCACTGATCTTACAGACTTGATCAGGATACTTGTGTGTATAGTATTTGCAATATTTGTCTTTACAGATTTGTTATTTAAAATCAGTTCACCTGAATTTAGATATCTAAATTTGGATTTATTGCCTTAGTGCCATTTGAAAAACATTTTCGTAAGCATGGAGTTTTGTGCTAATTAACCTCTCCCTAGTTAATGAAGTAAAGGAATTATTTTTGTTTAGTTTTTCATTTCACACAAAAATGTGAACCATGTCTTGAGGAGACTAAGTAATGATTAGATGTTTTGATGGTTCATCTGTCTGTAAATAGTGTAATGTAAGCATTGAAAATGATCAGAATTACTGGGGATTTCCGTCTGAGAAATAAAGGCAGTAGTACCTGCTTCTTCCAGTACCTGTGCTGGTTCAAGAACTGCCTTTTGGAGGCGTTCTTGAATAAATTACTACCAAATCATAAAAAGTCCATCTTGCATGGTGGGGACAGAGATACAGTATGTCTGTGATCTAGTCAGATCCTTGCAGAGCTTGGAGGCTAGTGTTAATCTGTGTTGTTTCATTGAGATTTAAATACCGCTCAGCTTTTTAATGAATGCTCCTTTGAAAGGAATAATCAGAACCTTCTCTGAATACTCAGGCTCAGATCTGAAAAGGAGCCACACTGAAGTATTCTTCTGCTAAACAAAATCATAATGCTGAATTTAGCAGATGAAGATTTCCATAGCAACCAATGCTCATATAACAAATTCAAGATGATACTTTATAATGACTAGAGCATCAAGCACAAGAAGATGCTGTCAAAAGAGGCACAGTCCTTCTCAGAGTTTTCCTGTGAGATATTCAATGCAGCAGTATCTCTGAGTGAACTAATGGCAAAAAATCTGCAGTGGAATCTCGCAGTTCTTCAGTTACCTGATATTTTCGACACAGTGGTTAAATAGTTTGAGTAAAGGTTTTATTTAAACTTAAAACTGTCAGTGCTAGATATGATGAAAGGTCCTTGTAGCCAGACTTATCTCTACAGCATTCTACAACAGATGCATTCCATAAAGGTAGAGTGTAAGAGTTGGAGATTACTTGAGACTCTAGAGAATATTGATGGCCCAGGTGGATTTTTGTTTCGTTAATTTTCTAGTTATCTTTGGGGCAACCATCCTGTCTCCACAGTATCATGTCGCAAGGAGTTCTGTGGATGAACGAAGACCTTTATGAGATCAAGTACATTTTGTTTAGGTTAAATCTACCACATCTGGGATTTTGTATTGGAAGAGCCTGTGAATGGTTTATTCATTGTCTCAGATGTTTGTCCTTTCCAGAGGTAGATTTTATATGCCACAGAATTATGGGTTAGAATTTTTAATTTGAGCCCAATGCACAGACTCTTAGTTAAATATTTCTCATTGATTTCTGTGAAATTACTCAAACATTTAAAATAAGCCATTGTAAATTTTGTACATATACAGGAGAGAAAGTGAGTATGTGCACTTAAAGTACATCTGTTTACAAGTATTAAAAAGCCTTTCAATAGGTTGCTACAAAAGGTTGTATAATTGAAGTAGTAGAAGTTGAATGAATTAAGACGAAATCAAGTGCAATATGAAGAAACCATTTATGTACTTAGAGTTTTCCCTATGATTATTGTGGCAATGTAAGGTTTAAAATAGCCACTTGAGGGCTCACATTTCATGTTAAATGACAAGCTGGTCTTTGAAAGCCAGTACTTGGAGTTTTCTGCATAAAAGTGCCAGGTTCTACACATTGGCCACAACAACCTCAAGCAGTGCTACAGGCTGGGGTCAGAGTGGCTGGAGAGCAGCCAGGCAGAGAGGGACCTGGGGGGTACTGGTTGATAGTAGGCTGAACATGAGCCTGCAGTGTGCCCAGGCAGCCAAGAGGGCCAATGGCATCCTGGCCTGTATCAGGAACAGTGTGGCCAGCGGGAGCAGGGAGGTCATTCTGCCCCTGTACACTGCACTGGTTAGGCCACACCTTGAGTCCTGTGTCCAGTTCTGTGTCCCCTCAGTTTAGGAAAGATGTTGACTTGCTGGAAGGTGTCCAGAGAAGGGCAACAAAGTTGGTGAGAGGTTTGGAGCACAAGCCCTATGAGGAGAGACTGAGGGAGCTGGGGTTGCTTAGCCTGGAGAAGAGGAGGCTCAGGGGAGACCTTCTTACTGTCTACAACTACATGAAGGGAGGTTGTAGCCAGGCAGAGGTTGGTCTCTTCTCCCAGGCAACCAGCACCAGAACAAGAGGACACAGTCTCAAGCTGTGCCAGGGGGAGGTTTAGGCTGGATGTTAGGAAGAAATTCTTCATAGAGAGAGTGATTGCCCATTGGAATGGGCTGCCCAGGGAGGTGGTGGAGTTGCCATCATTGGGGGTGTTTAGGAGGAGACTTGATGGGGTGCTTGGTGCCATGGTTTAGTTGATTAGATGGTGTTGGATGATGGGTTGGATGTGATGATCTCGAAGGTCTCTTCCAACCTTGTTTATTCTATTCTATGCTATGCTATGCTGTGCTATTAATTGATGCACTAACCATTTGAAGAAGGCTGGATGATTACATTTTCATCTCAAAGATGTGTCACAATATGCAAACATCTACAAAGGTTTGGATGGTAGGATCTGCAGAGCTGGCAGAAGGAGCCAGGGAGCTGCATAGTTTCCCACTGTTCCAGGAGGTGGTTAGAGATCTCCTCAGCCACTTGGATCCCCACCAGTCCATGGGACCGGATGGGATCCATCCTAGCATGCTGAGAGAGCTGGCAGATGAGCTGGCCAAGCCGCTCTCCATCATTTTTCAACAGTCCTGGCTCACTGAAGAGGTCCCAGAAGACTGGAAGCTGGCCAACGTGGTGCCCATCTACAAGAAGGGCTGGTTGGACAACCCAGGGAATTATAGACCTGTCAGCCTGACCTCGGTGCCAGGCAAGATTATGGAAGAGGTCATCTTGAGTGCAATCACACAGCACTTCCAGGGTGGCCAAGGGATCAGGCCCAGCCAGCATGGATTTAGGAAGGGCAGGTCCTGCCTGACCAACCTGATCTCCTTCTATGATCAGGTTACCCGCCTGGTGGGTTAGGAGGAAGTTCTATACAGAGAGAGTGATTGCCCATTGGAATTGGCTGCCCGTGGAGGTGGTGGAGTCACCTTCATTGGAGGTGTTCAGGAGGATACTTGATGGGGTGCTTGGTGCCATGATTTAGTTGTTTAGGTGGGTTGGATTGGTTGATGGGTTGGACACAATGATCTTGAAAGTCTCTTTCAACCTGGTGTATTGTATTGTATTGTATTGTATTGTATCTAAATGTTGTAGCACAAACATAAAGGATCAGAGCAGCTATCCCCTTTACCACAAAAATTTAAGAATTCCTATCAGACAGCAGAGTTTCCCAATTGTGTGGAGCCAGCCACACATCAGACAGATTTTCTACTCCTTCCTCTATTCTGCAGATGACACCAAAGCCTCAGCATTAAGTCAGGGCCTCCTTGGACTACTTGTTAGAGCTGACATCAGATGGCACATGTTGAGTTGGTGTCAGTTTCTCCTGGCGTTTGAATCAAATCTTTCTTTCATTGCAATTAAATATCACTTTGTTTTCAAAATCTTTGGGAATAATGATATCTACTTACATATTCTATTTTTTAATTAATTTTGTATTTTCCTCAGTCTGAATTATTAGTTTATTCAATTTTTTTACAGTTTTTCTTGGATATGTAGATTTCTGTTCTGTCCCTGATACAATAAATACAGCCAAATGGTTTATATTCAGTATTGTCTTGCTTGAGTTCACATCACCATTTACCCCTCTTCTGTGGGATAAACATATGGTGAACAAAATTCACTGTTCCTGGAGTGACTCTGCCAGTCATATGTAGGGTTTTATCATTCTTGCTTCTCCTGTGAGTATGTATTATCCCAGAACCCCACTAAGTCTGTTATCTTACTTCATGGAAACTATATTTTGTTGTTCTCCAAATGATCATTTTCAGTTCTGCTTATTTTCAGCTGTTTCCCTTGCACTGAATGGATGAATTATTTCCCATGATTTTGAATCCCCGCTTATACACCTTAATATTCACTGTTCCTGTTGACTTCTTTCTTTAGTTTGGGTTCTGGAACTGTCACCCATTGCAGAGGATCCACAGAACTTTGTCAAATAAACCTCTTTTATCATTCACAATTAAGTATACATGCTTTAGTTTCTTAGTGCTTAACCTACATCTTCCTGGTAATCAGCTTTTTAGTCACTCATCTAAAGAAAAATACCCACAGTTAAATTCTCTCATCTAAAGAAAAATACCCACAGTTAAATTCTCTCATTATACATTACCATACACTAAATAATTTAACAGTTATAAGGTAGATGAGAAAAAGAATCAACCTGGAAATAAACAAGTCTGTTCTTCTTACTGCTTAGACTAAAAACATTCATCAAACTCACTTTTGTATTGCATTTGTTCCTGCTCTTGATGTTCATGTTGCAAATCAACCCAGAAAAGAACTTGTTCAGAGACTTCACTTCTAAAATGGGTGTGTTTTAGAAATATGCTCAGTTTGAAACCTTGTCTTTGCCCCCTCCACTTTAGCCTTTTGTCTATTTAAAGGGATTGTGTCTGTCTTAAATTATTCCAGCTAGAAGAACATAGGAGAACATACTTTTTTTCAGTTATCCAAAGAGTATCCATGACTGAAGTTCTCCTTGTCCATACTCAAAACTTAGATCATTAAATACATGTATGTACAGCCTTACCTTTTGAAAAAAAAAATAACAGGAAGTTAAGCAAATTCAAATTTTCGTAGAAGCACAGGCAAGCTGATTTAGCTGATTTTAGAGGTATTAAAACTTCGTGCCTTTACTCATTTTTAGCAGCACATCAGCAGTGTTGTCATGGATACTGAGCCATGTCCTGTTTTATGGGCTTGCAAATTGCTAAAAATGGGATTTTCCCTTCCCACCTGTTAACTGTTCTTATGAATTGATTGGGGGTGTACTGAAATCAGAGAAAAGTCATTGGTCATCTCAAAATTCTGGACAAAGATGTAAATGAACAGTAGAATGCCAGTAAATGTTCTGTTTCTAACAGTTTTCATATAATTCTTATGTCTTCTTTTACTGTTGAAAATTAGATATATTACGAGCATTTTATCTTGATGGTAACACAACAAACTTGAAGCTTCTGCCAGCTTAGTCTGTTAGCATAGCTCTTGCATCTTGCTGTTTCTCCCATGGTAATCTATCATGGTTGTAACACAGGCCATGGAGGCTGAAATATTTTGGTCTTGGGACAACTGTTTTGGAATTTTTTAAATATTTTTTTTACTTGGGGCATAATCTTTGTATCAGAGGTTCAAAATATGAATTAACAGCAGATTTGGAAGTCATTCTCTTGCATTGTTACATCATCTGACACTTTCAGCTCAGTGCAAGTGCTCTGGACATGCTCCCACTGTGTGCGGAGTTAGCTGCAGGAACTGGGGCCATCACCAAACCGTGCAGCTGAGGCCAGTGCAGCTGGGGGCAGCCCCTTCCCACCAGTGACAGTGTTGGGAAGAGGCTTCCAAGCAGTGCTGTGGGGGAGGCCATGCCCAGGGTTGACCCCAGCCTACAGGAACTTCTTGCAGCTTGGTTTGTCCCAAGGTGCTGTACCTGATGTGTTACAGGTGTGCCTGTGCCGGGAGAGGGACCTTGGACAGCTGTTTCTGCTGTCATACTGGGCTGATAGCTGTACTGTAGTCAGTTCTGTAATACTGTTTCTTTGGTGGTCTTTTACTGTAGATTCAAGCCCTACCAATACTGTGTGTTGACTTACAGAGGGAACTAGTGGGATTTCAATTTCCCCTCTTCCCCAAACTCTTTTTCCAGCTCAGTCTCACCTTTGTGATGCTGAAATCACCTGCCTTTCCAGCGCAGCACTGCCACTCCCGTCCTGTTCATCCTGCCTGCCATACAGCACACACCTAGAGCCTGTGTGACTGTCCCTATCCACAGCCTCAGGCCAGACATATTATGATGCACTGTATCTCAAAATACTGCCAATAGCTGAGACTTTCTGAGCTGTCCCTTTTATTTTGTTGGTGTTTTTTGTTTGTTTGTTTATTTGTTTGTTTGTTTTGGTGTGTGTTTTTTGTGGTGGTTGGTTAAGTTTTTTGTTTGTTTATTTGTTTTTTAGTTCCCTGACTGTATTGCTGGCCAAAATAATTTTAATCTTAGATGAACCAGTAAAGGCTATGGGAAACACTAGCTTAATTCTATGTGAAGACAGAAAAATGTTAATTCATCTCTTTATGTGCATTCTAGAATGGAATCTTTGGTAATGTAACCTCTGCAGTGCTAAGAATTTGGCAGGAGGAGTGGGGATGTGTAAGCTCAATTCATATTTTTAACTGAGTCTGCACTGTGGCACTGTACCTACATCTGTGCACATGAGATGTACCTCTCAGAATGCATCCTGGTCTCTCCATCCTTATACTACAAGGACCCAGGACTAGATAGAACTTGGCACAGCTCTGTTTCCTGTGGAAACTACAGTGGGTGATGGAAAAAGCATGCAGTCTCATCTTTACTGAACTTTAATCTGTAATACACAGTGTCCATACTCAGTTAAACCTGGTCAGAGCTTCCCCTTTCAGCCTCCCTGCTTAGATAAATTGTGTTACAAGTTTGTATATAAAGGCCATTTCTATGTCGTTGGTATATGTAGCTTTCCAAAAGAGTACAGTTTCAGTATTGTATCTATCAAGGGCTGGAGCTGGGCTGGCCACTAAAATAGTGACAGACACCCTCTATTAACCCCCACTCCTTTCCCCAGGGTAAGAGAAAGGGAGTAATAGAGAGAGAGAGACTTACATTTTTGAAAACTAAAACTACATTAATTAAAAGAATAATAATAACAAAATGAAATACATACAAATATATCCAAACCCAATATCAAACCCAAACCATCTGATGACAATCGTATCACCAGCACTACTGATGTTGTGCCCCAGGTTCCAAACTGGACTCAACAGCAGATGAGAACCAGATTCAGGAGCTGGAGTCTGGAATTGGATCCAGGAACTCATGGATTTGGATTGAAGGCAGAATGGAAAGTGTCCTCCTTACATGCTGGCCATTAAAGAAGAGAAATTTACTCCCACGATCTTTATAGCAAATATGACATATGTGGAATGGAATAACTTGTTGGCCTATTTAGGGTCACCTGAACTGCCTGCTCCTGTTGCAGATACAGGCTTTTACTCTGTACCCTCAACACAGTACCCAAGATTCAGCAGTGACTTTGGTCTGCATACCAGTCCTTGGTACTTACTAGAAACATCAAGTTTTACCACTACTGGAGGCAGACGCTGTCTGTGAAAACATGCTGTTAATTTCAGAAAGTGCAGTTACTTAGGAAAGACTGAGCTGAAAAACAAAATAATTGAAAAAAAAATGGTGTTCTAATTCAGACCAGGACAATATCTTACAGCTGTCTTTAGAAAGAACAGGGATAAAGATTGTCACTGCATTTGGTTTGCAACTACAGGATGCTAAAGATGTGGATCTGGAGCAGTAGTATTTTTTTTAAAAGCCATAAAATGCTTTGAGAATGTACCTGGGGTTTCACTGACTTATTAATCTGTTTGGGGAAGGTGCCAGACAGACCTGGGAGTAAGGATGTGTTTCAGGATAACATGTAAACTAATTGTTGCCGGAGATTGAGTCCAAGATTTTTTTGTTCAGCATTACTAAAACTGCTTACACAAATTCTTATGCTTTCAATAGATGGTGTTACACTTGGAATGTATGTCCTGACAGAGAGAAAGCATTTTGTTTCATGTCAGAAAAAGTGGATTTTGTTGTCACAACACCTGTGGGCCTTCTGAGGAGCTCTGGTGAGGAGTTTAATTTTGAAAACGTCACTGTGTTCCCATGAGAATCTGGAAAGTCCCTGAACGGAATGTTTGCCAAATGGTGACCCTGAGACATGATTTGAGATGTGATTTGATTCAAGGTGATTTTGGGCTGCAGGTGCATGCGGCAATGGTGACAGAGCCCAGTGTAGCTGAGAGCAGTGGGGATACTGCCTTTGGTCCAGACCTGAACTTTGATACCTGCCCGGGTGAGGTAGCTGAGCCACTGGGAACATAATGGGATGAGAATTAAAAAAGGACAAGGACTTAGTCCTTGGAACCTGGAAATTGTAATTGAAACAGAGTGGTCTAAAAATTCAAGATTATGAGCTAAGAAAATTACTATTATGGGGCAAGCAGCAAGGTTTTGAGCCTTCCTCAGTTACGGCTTTCTGCATCGGTGTGTGGCACAAGCTAGGTAGTCATTTGTGGGACGCTGTATCAAAAGGAGACAAGGAACTGGTTGATGTGGCTGTTACATGGCGCTTGCTTAGTGACACACTAAAAGGTCCTAAGCAGGTGTAGGAGAAAAAAGAGGAGGAAATAATGGGGGAGTTGAAAGAAAAAGGGATTGACTTGGCTATGGGGGAGACTAATAAATCAGTAGAGGACACGCAGGCACCCTCTAGTCCCACCTCACCTGACTGCTCAGGAGTAGATTAAACAGTGCAGGAAGTAACAGGCACTGATGAAAAGCAGCTTTCTCCTAATGAACAACTTAAACTCCCTACGAACTGGAAAAGTCCCAAACACTGCAAAAATGCCACTGGTTTATCAATCTCTGAGAGAGCAGCTAAAAGAACATGTGAAAAAGGAGGAATGTAGTCAGCATAATAATCTACAGACTTCACACCACCAATTGCCTTTACAACAGCAATTACCCTCTCTGCATCTGATAGTGAGGACAAGAGTGAGGGGGAAGCTTTATATCGTAGTGTGACTGTGGCCATGCGAAAGACTGCTGGGAACCAAGAGAGAGGAGGGCGTTGGTCCTCTGGTACGTCTGCACCCTGGACATTACCTCCCTGTAGTGTGACTGTTACTCTGTGTTCGGTGGCGAGATTTTGGCAGCAAGTTCGCCAGAAAGCTGCTGATGTGGGTGACTGACATTTAGTGGAAATATTGGAGGCACCACATATGTCTATTAAAACCAGAGGAGAAGTCTTCTCCTATGGGTGCTTCAGACAATCCTATGGCTTTCCCTGTGGAAAAAGCAGTTCCAGGGTTGGGAAAGCAAGATGATCATCAGGTTTTGGGCTGGAAAGTTGTACAGGATTTGCGATCCACAGTAGCAAAGCATGGTGTCAATTGCAGTGAAACTATGCAGCTTTTGCATATTATAGACACTGATTTGCTGTGTCCACTTGATATTCATCATCTTGTGCAGATAATTCTTCAGCCTGTTCAGTTTTCAGTATTTGAAACTAACTCAAAAAAATTAGCTGAAAAGGCTGCAATACAAAACTTGCAAAGGGATCCAAATTATCTTCTATGAGGAGTGGGATGGACACCCTTATGGGAACAGGACCTGTGTTATCTAATCTTAACACACAAGCTCACTGGCACCCTTCTACACTGGAACAGAGTCCAAAAATAGGAATGTCTGCAGTTTGAAAGATGATGGAGTTTGCATCTCCACATCCTCGATATACAACTATTAAACAGGATCCTAAGGAACCATTTCTGCAATTTGTAGAAAGGGTTTCTGCTGCTATTGAGAAACAGGCAAATTTTGTGTCGGCAATTGGCAAAAGAGAATGCAAATGCTGACTGCCAAAAATTTATTGAAGCATTGCCAGGTGAACCATCTGTAGCTGATATGGTGGCCGCTTGTTCCAAGGTCAGTAGTACTGATTTTAAGATGACTGTGCTTGCATCTGCCTTGAAATCAGAAGGCCCAGTGAAGTCTTTCAGCTGTGGGAAAGAGGAACATGTGAAAGCTAATTGTAAGCAAGGAAAAGCACAGCTGGGAGCTAACTCGAGAGACTCTTCTTGTACTTGTTGTAGTAAACCTGGTCATTATACTAAACACTGCAAATGTAGATTTCATGCAAGTGGTCAGCCTTTGCAGGGAAACAGCAAAAAGAATGTGACAGGGTGCATGATGGCACAAATATCCCCCAATGTCAGCAATCCGTTTCTGACTGGGGCATAGCCAGCTCAGCAGGTCCTACCTTGTGTGACAAATTGTCAGCCAAAACAAGGGGATCAGCAGGGATGGATGTATCCACAGCAGATGTAGTAACTCTTTCATACACAAAGATACACAAGTTACCTTTGGATGCATGGGGGCCAATTTGTAACCGGTTCAGTGCTTTATTAATAGGATGATCAAGTGGCACCCTTCAAGGAATAGACGGACATGTAGGGATAATTGATGCTCATTATGTTGGACAAATATTTGTTTTAATATCCACTGCAATACCACCTGTAACAATTCCTAAAGGGACTTGAATTGCTCAACTTGTACCTTTTGTGAGTCATGTTTCTAGAACAGAACAGGATATGGTGACAAAGGATTTGGATTGACTGGACCACCACAGGTATCATTGGAAAGTTTTACCACAAGGTATGAAAAACTCACCAACTATTTATCTGTGATTTGTGGCAAAGGCATTAAGTCCTTGTTTGGGCTGCATTTCCACCAGGCTACTGTAATCACTATATGGATGACATCTTATTAGCGGCTCCTTCATAAACAATGCTAGCTGAAATGGAAACTGAAGCACGAAAATCACTACAAAATTGTGGATTAGTGATTGCCCCAGAAAAGCTACAATGTCAGCAGCCATGGCTGTACCTGAGCATGAAAGTAGTAGATCAAACAGTAATGCCACAACCAATTCAGTTGCAGATCAATATAAAAACCTTGAATGATGTCCAAAAATTAGCGGGAATGATTAATTGGGTATGGCCTTATCTAGGGTTGACATCCTCCAAATTGCAGCCACTCTTCAGAATGACTAACAGGGGATTTGGACATCTCTTCACCACGAGTTCTAACTCCAGAAGCAAAGCAAGTAACTGAAGAAGTAGAACAAGCCATCCACAAAAAGCAGGTATTTGTTTTAATAGATGATCTGATACCTTTTGCAATGCTTGCACAGTGGAATTCTGATTGGCAAGATCCTCTTCATGTTTTAGAATGGGCCTTTTTACCTTTTAAAACTAAGAAAACTGCTCCTGGCCTGTTTGAACTTTTGGCTCAGATCATCATGAAAACAAGAGTTCGCCGTGTAGAATTGTTGGCAAGGGATCCAGAAAAAATTGTGATACTAGTGCAAAGTGAATATTTTGAATGGTGCCTTGCTAACAGTTCAGCACTAAAAGCAGCAATGGCAAATTATACAGGTCAAATTTGCTATCATCTGCTTCCCATCCATTAATAAAAATGGGTGGACAAATTCAGTTTGCACAAAAACAGTTAAGTCAATCTAACCCTGTGCTTGGTCCCACAGTGTTCACTGATGGCTCAGGAACAGGAAAAGCTGCCATTGTGTGGTATGATGGTGATCAATGGCAAAACAGCATGGAATACCAAGAAGGCACTCCTCAGATTGTTAAAGGCTGTGATTATGGTATTTCAGCAATTTTCCTGTCCTGTAAACATTGCTACTGATTCAGCCTATGTGGCTGGGTTAGTGCAACGTTTAGATAAAGCTGTCCTTGGTCACGTTAATCAGGAGAAGCTTTTTGTCATTTTAAAACTCTTATGGGCTGAGATTCAAAACCAATGTGCTCCTTATTATGTTTTGCATATTGAGTTACACGAACTTGCCAGTTTTTTTGGTGGAAGGGAATGCAAAAGCGGATGCACTTGTGTTGGGTGTAGCAATAGGACCAATTCCAAATATCAAACAACAGGCCATGGCTTATGATCAATTTTTTTCATCAAGGTTATTGTGCTCTAAAATGGCAATTTCAGTTGTCTAATGCTGAAGCTCGAGGTATTGTTGCTGCCTGTCATGATTGTCAGGGCCAGCACATACCTCACTGTTCTGGTACTAACCCTAGAGGGTTGTGAGTCCTCCAGATCTGGCAAACAGATGTTACTCACATTGCTGAATTTGGCAGATTAAAATTTGTTCATGTGTCTATTGATACATTCTCCTCAATCATCTTTGCTACTGCTCACACAGGAGAAACTGCCAAAGATGTTGTTTGTCATTGGCAGTGAGCTTTTTCTACTGCTGGAGTTCCCCTTCAGATAAAAACAGACAATGGTCCAGCGTGTGTATCTGCAAAGGTTAACTCATTCTTGCAATCATAAGGTGTAAGTCATGTTGCAGGTATCCCTCATTCTCCCACTGGATGAGGCATTATTGAATATGCACATGGCACATTAAAACAACTGTTGCAAAAACCAAGAGGGGGAATGTCATGGAATCCTCCAGAAGCTCAATTGAACAAAGATATTTGTGTTCTAAATTTCTTGGAGATTTTTGTGATTCTCAGGAACCCCCAATAATGTGTCATTTTGGCTCCTTAGCTACCACCAGTGGGGTGCCCTCAGGAGCAAAAGTCAGGGTTTGGGATCTGCAAACAGGTTAGTGGTCTGATCCTTGTGATTTAATAACTTGGGGACAAGGGTATGCTTGTGTCTCAACAGATTTTGGACCATGTTGGGTTCCAGCAAGATGGGTTTGACCAGCATTTTCATCACCCTCTGGACACTGACTGCTGCAACAGTCATGCAGATTCCAAAGCATCCACAGAAGAATGTATAGGTTACGCTTGCTAATGCCCGGAAACAAGATACGCTGTGCTGTGGTGTATCAACACCAATGAATCCTTTCAGCACCTGCCTGGTGGGAGTTCCGGTGAGCGAATGGAAGGACATTACCAAGAAGATTGAATCTCTGAACTAAAAAAGATAATTTAGTATACAGTTTTATGGAATTTTAACAAAACATATGGAGTACTTAAAAGCTTTGATGGTTTTGGTTGGGAAGGATTTGAAAAGACTAAGTTAACTTTAGACTATATGGCTAGGGATTGGAATAACTGGACCCAGTGCCTTTTGAGGGTTGCATTAGAGCCTCAAGAAATTGATATGTTAGGATTGGTAAAAATAGATTATTGTGTTATGTCTAATGTTATGTCGGATGAAGCCACAAATATTCAGGATGTTACCCCCAGCATGGAGGGAGTATGGAAACTATAGTGCCTGGTGTAATCACACTACATTTATAACAATGCCACTGCATTCTTATCCTCGTTGTTTGCCTGCAGGTATTTTCCTTATTTGTGTAGATAGAGCCTGGCCAGCCTTGCCCTCATGGCTGGGGGGAGGACCTTGCAGTCTTGGTTGATTGACCATGTTATCACCAAACGCATCTGAAATTTTCAATCACTTTAGAAAGAGGCAAAAGCATAGTGTTCATGCCTTTGAGAAGGATTTTGACAACAGCATTAATTTCTGGAGGAGGGGAAAAGTCTCTCCTCTCTCCAGGTGTAGCAGCAGCTAAGGCACTAGGTACATTAAATAGAATGGGATGTTGGTTAGCAAAACAAAGTAACAGTGTCTCTAGCTCTGAAAGAACTATTGCTTGATGTGGATTCTGTTTGACATGCTGCTTTGCAAAATAGGCCTGCAATAGATTTCTTGCTGTTAGCTCAGGGGCATGGTTGTCAAGAATTTGAAGGACTCTGTTGTATGAATCTGTCAGATCATTCAGTCTCTATACATAAGCATATTCAAGAACTGGAACAGGGAGTAACACATTTGCAGATTGATAATGAAGGATGGTTTGAAGGATTGTTTAAAGGATGGGGATTCTCTGGCTGGCTTCTTTCGATTGTTAAAACCGGGTTGTTAATTTTGGTAATTGTGATTGTCATGTTACTGTTGTTGCCCTGCCTGATTAATCTGTTGCAAAGGGCCCTACAGCAGATGATCAAAGCAATATTTGTAGCAGAAAAACAAAAAGGGGGAATTGTGTGGGGGGTGTGTGTGATGAATCTGTGGACCTTCTGAGGAGCTCTGGTGAGGAGTTGAATATTGAAAACATCACTGGGTTCCCATGAGAATCTGGAAAGTCCCTGGATGGAATGTTTGAGGATGAGAAACCACAGAATGAGATAGAGGAGCCACCTGTGCTAGCTTAACAAGTAACAATAGCAATGCTATCAGTAACCAGCGAGAATCTTGAGAAAAGTTTGTTAACCAATCACATGCAACCACACTAATAACAGACATAAAGATGTGTATTGCTTTGCTGGAATAAATGGAGTCTTTTATCTTTCTCTATGCTCTGCTTGTGTTTCTCTGCATCACTTTGGCCGTCCCCCTATCCCTATACAGTGACAGCAAACCAAATCTCAAACAAGTCTATGTTCTGTGGAAAATTTCATGTTACACGTCCACTTTTTGTATTATATATTATTACCATATGTGGAGTGGGCTTGCATCAGAAAAAAGATTAAATAGTAAAGGGTAAACTCAGACTCATTACCTAGCCTGAAAGGAGGAGATAGAGTTCTTTCTCTGTATGCTCCACTTGGCAGAAATATGCAAACACAGTATGGACTTGAATGTGTGTTTTTTCTTGTCAGATGAAAGGCTGCATATGGGATAAATGCTCTGACCTGACCATGCTCTGTTTTTATCCTGCTTGATAACATATACTAATCTGTGCTGCTGCATGAAAGGCCTCAGTGAAGATTGGGCTACTTTGATTTTTATGGGCACAAGAGCAGTCTAAACATAGTATAGCTGGTCATCTCAATCTCTTTGGTGACAGACATGGTCTTTCATAAAGACAAAATTAGTACGTTCTCTGAATTTTCCTGTGAAAGAATATTTTACTGACTGGAGAGGAAGTCTAGGCAGATTAAACTCTTGTCTCTCAAAGTTAATCCTTATGCATATCACTTGTCTCTAATGACACTGACCATTGACATGAGGAGTTCAATGCTGAGCAGAGAAGTTTAGGCTTCAATACTGCCAGTGCAACACTTTGAGACTGCTTGGAGCCAGCAAAATATGTTGCTTCTGTGAAACATGAAATGCCTTTCATTAAACACTTTTTTCACTGTCTCTATTATATTTTTAAATATAAAATAATATATATAAATAACAGATCTATGAAAACTTCTAAAATAATATCTCTGCAGTGTTTTTCTGATATTATATGTCTTAGTTATGCTTGGGGAGTCTGAAAACTTTCATCAGTATGTCTTGTACCATAGCAGGCGTTACCATGGTACCTGGTAACATTTTTCCTATCAGCAGATGGAGCCACAAGGGGAAAAAATATGCAAGTGAAAAGATTTGGAATGGAATAATGCTAAAATAAACTTGTTATAAATATGCTCCATATGATTGATGATAAATTAAAGCAAACAGTCCTGTAATGTATCATCTGGTAGTTAGACATGTGCTCTCATTTCTCTGATCTGTACCTAACTAAAAGCAATTACTCTAAATTAGTAATAACTAATGACAACCTTTCCTTAACTTGGGCCTCTATACCTTTATTTAATCCCTCCCCCTAATATCTTAAAGAGTGAGGAAAGAAAAAAAAAAACAAGAAAATTTCATTTTCTTGAAAGGTAAAATTAGAACAGAGTCATCAGACTGCATATATTAAATCAGAATGTAGGTGATTTATGATCTTCACAGAGTTGGTTTGTCAGTGCAGAGTGCAGTCAAAGAATCATAAAATCATAGAATGGCTTGTGTTGGAAAGGATCTTAAAGATCATCTAGTTTCAACCACCCTGACATGGTGGGCAGATGTTCTCAAAGCCTCTTCCATCCTAGTCTTAAACACTTCCAGGAATGAGTTGTATACAACTTCTTTAGGCAACCTGTTGCAGTGTCTCACCATCCTCATAACAACGAACTCCTTCCTGATGTTTCAACTAAATCTATCTTGCTTTAGTTTAAAACCATTATCCCTTGTCCTGTCACCACATGCCCTAATAAGAAGTCTCTCTCAAGCTTTCCTGCAGGCCCTCTTCAGGTACTGAAGTCCACTATAAGGTCTCCCTGAAGCCTTCTCTTCTCCAGGCTGAACAGCTCCATGTACCACAGCCTGTCCTCTTAGGACAGGTGCCCCACCCACTGATCATCTTTGTAACCCTCTTCTGAATGCGTTCCAAAAGATCCATGTTCTTCTTGTATTGGGGAATCCATCACTGGACACAGTACTCCAGGTGGGGTCTCACAAGAGCAGAGTAGAAGGGCAGAATCACCTCGACCTGCTGGCCATGCATCTTTTGATGTGACATATTTTGATGCAGCCTGGGACACAGATGGGTTTTTGGGCTGCTAGTGCACATTGCCAGCCCATGTGAAGCACCTCATCAACCAGCAACTCCAGGTCCTTCTCTGCAGAGCTGCTCTCAACCCACTGTGTACCCAGGCTGCATTTGTGCTTGGGATTGCCCCAACCCAGGTGCAGCACCTTGCACTTTGCCTTGTTGAACTTCATGAGCATGGCATGGGCCTACCTCTCCAGCCTGTCAAAGTCCCTCTCGATGCCATCCTTTCCCTTCAGCATGTTGACCACACCACACAGCTTGGCATTATTTTCAAACTTTCTGAGGGTGCACTCAATCTCACTGTCCATGTCACTGTCAAAGATGTTAAACAGCACCAGTCCCAGTACCAATTTCTGAGGGACTCCACTCATCACAGGTTTCCATTTGGATACTGAGCCATTGATCACAACTCTTTGAGAGTGGCCATCTAGCCTATTCCTTATCCAGTGATGGGTCTACCGCTCAAGTCTGTCGTTTTCCAATTTGGTGGCCAGGCTGTCATGCAGGGCAGTCACTGATGGACTTATAAAAACTTTTATTGTTCCCTTTGATGTCCCTAGCCAGATTTAATTCTGTCTGGGCCTTAGCTTTTCTAGCCTAATTCCTGGCTGCTTTGACAGCTAACATTGTCTGGGAGCTGTCTGGTCATCCCTGCATTCCTCCTGGCATTCTTGCTCACCTTCCTCTTTGTTGGGATTCATTACTCCTGGGCTTGGGGCAGGTGATCCTTGAATGGTAACCACCTTTCATGGGCACGTCTCCCCTCCGGGGCTTTATCCCACAGTACCCTACTAACAAGGTCCTTGTGGAGTTCAAAGTCAGCTCTTCTGAAGTCCAGGATACTGACCTTGATATGCACCCTTCTTTTTGCCCTACAGATCATGAATTCAACCATTTCATGGTTAACTCAACATGGTTGTCCTTCAGCTTCATATTGGCCACCAGTGCCTCCTCCTTTGTGAGAACATGATCCAGCACAGGACCTTTCTTTATTGGCTCCTCTATCACTTGGAGAAGGAAATTATCATCAAAACATTGCAAGAACCTTCTGGACTGCTGATGCCTTGTTGTGTGGTTCCTCCAACAGGTATTGGGATGGTTAAAGTTCCCCATGAGGACTAATTATATCCTTACTGAAGAAGTGGTGTGCTGCGAGCCAATCCATTGAAGACTGCTAGAAGTCCTTAAAGAAAATCCATAGTTTACCCAAATTTTCCAAAGCACATAATCCTCATGACTACCAAAATACATTGCCTTGCCCTTTTTCTGAGTGTGGGTTCTGTGATGTTTCCAGGAGATTAGCTAGGTAGTGAGGCTTTAAATATAATTGCTTTTTTTAATACAGTCAATCATGTGATTGAGCTTTCATAACTACATCCTTGTTGAAGACACACTGCTTTATCACTATGGAATTCTTTTTATGCTCCCATTTCAACTTGTCACAGGATAAGGATGTATTTTGCTTGAAGTGTTGTTCATGATGGATTTTTTTTTTTTTTTCAGATGAGAGTACATAGATTGCAATATGGATGGTACAATCCGGTAACCACATGCTCAACTTACTCTACTCTGGCACTGCAAAGAACAAGAGAAGTTAGTAAGATAATAAAATTATTTTTGTCCTTCTGTTTGCCTCACTTCTATGGTGACTAAAATAATGACATGAGGGAAGAGTCTGAAGCTCAGTCTAAAATCAGCAGTTCTTCAACATGTGTTTTGGCTCCAACAGAATTCTTCCTGCTACATGGAGCAGATTAAAAGGCAGAAGCTGGATATTTTGAAATGTTAGATATGTTACTGCTTAAGTGTAGCTCAGATTTCAACTTGGAAAAACAGGCATTGGTCTTATGTTAAGGTGCTGTTGCATTTGGTATTAATAATGTATCTTTTCTAAGAATGAAGAGAGAAAATTCAGTATTGAGGGTGCTATCATTGGAAGCATCAAATGCATATGCAGGTACTTTAAAATGGCAGAATGTAATTAGAGCGGTGAGTTTGACTGTAATTCCTACAAAATTTACTGCAGAAGGCAAAGCTAAATGAAATTAATGCTGTTAGCATCCGGTATGCATGATCACTTTTTCTTTTTTTTTTTTTTTCTGAGATAGTTGACATCATATTTATGACTCTCTGAGATCTGTAGCTGTGTGCCTTACCATTCAACTATTGCATCTCAATCTGCCCCATTTATAAATGGGCATTATGGATGATGCCTCTTTCTGCAGCTCCAAAATATGAGAGGGAAGGAGGTCAAATGTCTTCAGACATTCAACTAGGGGTACTCCAGTGAATTAATACCTCCAACCACATACTTAAGACCTATTATTTGGGAAAGCAACTGTCTAGAGTTTTCCCAGTGCAAGTAATTGCCAGGGAAAGAATAGTTTCCTTCCATTAAATGCCCCTGCTCCAGATAAGATTTAGAAAATGCCACTTTAGTTCTGTTCTTGCAGATATCTTACTCAAGTTATTTCTTCTTTGATACCCTGTACTGACTATTAATTGCTGACTTTGCTGTATGCAGTGACATCACACATTGCCTGATGCTGAAAGGAGATTTTGTGATTTCAGGCAGTATAGATGTGGGCTATTTGCATAACATTCTTGCCTTCTTATAGTTCTCAATTAATTCTACCCCTGGTGCACTAAAGAGTATGTATCCATCATAAGGATGAATAAGAATATGCTAATTTACCAGTCTACAAGCCAAAATGAGTATTTACTCACTTACTGCTTCCCATGTATCACAAGTATGCTTTCAGAATGGTTTAGCGCTATACAAAGTCCTCTGCCCTGTTTTTTCAGACTGCAAAATTTCTGTTGCTTCCTTTTCTCTTTTCATGTGGTATCTTTTATAATGTTGTTATGATCCATAACACATCACTGAAATAGGAATAGTGAAAATTATGATCATTAGAAGGAAGGTAAGAGTAGCAGGTTCCCAGTTTGGTTTTAAATGAATCTAGAGATTCTGATTTGAAGAGTTCAAAACAAGCCATCTGAAGCAAACAAGAAATATTCCTGTAATTTTGCACTATTTGTGCATCACTGTTAACAAGCTTCACTGGACTTAACTGGGTCCTCAAAAAATGTTATAAATGAGAGAAGTATGTTGCTTTTGATCTTTGGGCTTAGATATTCTACAAAGAAAAATCTGTCCTAGTGAATAGTGAGCATTAAAAGATATGCTGAGAGCACTGAAATACTCCATGCTATTCTTGCTTGAAATGTATTTTTATTAATTCATTCATTTATGTATTACTTGACCTCAAAAAAGTTTATTTTCTCACAGTGCAAGTAAGAAAATTTAGTACTTCTTCAGAAATGTTTAGAATATAGTATCTGTATACATCTGCACTAAATATTGTGTGGCCCTATGAAGGTGAAAAAGTCTCTTGCAAGACTAACTGCATCTCAGATTCTCACAGGATGTAATGAAGAAGTAGCATAACTAGGTTTTTGGTTTGTTTGCTTGTTCATTTGCTTTCAAACAAAACAAATAGTATATAGCATGTATAACTTATGTATGATGTTCTTATAGTGCAAAAATGGCATCTTTTCTGAGCAGCTATGACAACATGTAGGCCTGAAGCTGCAGAAATATGGTTCTTGTCCCAAGACAGTATTGTTTTTTTTCCAAAATAAAATTTTAAAGTAATTTATGTATTGTAAGTGAGCAATCAGAAGATAATTATATAAAAAGGTGTTTAAAACTCAACTAGATTGGAGTTTGCTGGTTAGGCTATTTTGTTGGGGTGTTTTGTTTTGTTTTGTTTTGTTGTTTGTTTTTTTTTTCATATTTGCTTGGTTCTATATTTACAGTTGCACTCCATGTTTTTGCCTGTTATTTAGTCAACTATATTTGGCTCAGAAAATGTATCATTACATTATATACACTGGCTAGATAGCTTCCTGTACTCATACTTTTAAATTGTAGATAGCTGAAAAGGCAATAAATGCCCTTAGTTTTCCTATTACTGTTTTCCAAGACTCACTGCTATCATCCTGTAAATTGTTTAACTGTAACTATTGATGAGTTCATTGTCAGAGATTTTGGGTTTTTTTTTGTGTAAAATTGATAACTGATAATAACTTCCCAGGCTTTCTTTTACTAAATAGCATGTAGGGCAGAGCAGAAGTTTCTATTCTAAGAACAGAAAATGCTTGTACAACATTTAAGGTATTTGGGAGCTATTGTTAGTTTTAAAGTATGCTAAGCTGGACAAGATACTCACCCACCTATAGTTATCAAAAAAACCCACCCAATTCTCTTGTAGTATTCTCCTAGAGAATAAATTATTGCTTATTTGCCATATGAAGAAACAGGAGAGAAAGGGAGAAGAATTATCTCTTTGGAAAGATACTGGGGTTCCTTTTCACAGAAATAGTGAGAGAGAAGGCTGAATTGAGAGAGAGAAGTGTACAGTTCATTTAGACTTTATATGGATTTTGTTTGTTCTGAAATGCTGTTCAAACATTTGAACTCCTGATATGCAAATAGTTTCAGTCTGAATTACAGAGCAGGCACTCACTAAACAAAATTCAGCTATGGAAAAATCTAATCAGCCCTCTACTGCTTACTATCTATTTCCATAGCCTGTAGAGAGAGTTTAGGATGACTAGGTTTTTAACTTAAACCCCTCCACTAGGTGCCTAAAATTAGGTGTGTTGAAAATGGACTTAAGGAACACACCACTCAATGACAGAACTAGCTTTTGAACCTGGAAACACCCACCTGCAATCTGTATATTAACTTGTCAGAAGCATGCTATATATGGGTGAGATAAAATCAGTTGTGCTGTTTATGGTCACGTTGCATTTCAGCTGAGATTCTAATTATACTTGAGATGGCTTTCTGTAGCTATTTTAAACACATTGAATTCTTATTGACATTAGTGAACTATCTAAGCAAATGTTTATAGATCTCATTCAGCATCTCGTTGCTCTGAAATGACTTGTTTGTGATGATCAGACTCTTGCTATTCAGGAATTAATTTTTCACAAATACCACAAATGACAAATGTGAATTATAAAAGCTACCCAATCTTAGCAAGTTTTTAAAATTGAAAATCTTCAAAGCACTGTGTCAGCAGTGCTCTTTCCCCAAATCAGTAAACTCTTCTGAGTTTAAACCTTGAAATTAACCTACCACAGGTATGACTGCTATTTCACGACCTGGCTATGATAAATAAAGAATTAATCTTGTATTACTCTTCTGTTCCAGTTTGCAATTTTGAAACAGGAGAGGGAGGTTAATCATTTTCCTTATTAACATTAGGAGTACTACTTTCTCCTGAATAAAGTCACACAATTGTTAGCATCATACAAATTCCACCTTACTTAGGAGCTTGGTAATCTTGGATTCTAACATAAATAATGTTTAATTATATAATATCAATCTTGCTATGTTGATTAATTTCCTTCAAAATGTAAGGCACATGCTTTACAATGCTGGTAACTATTACTCCTACATCATAACATAGGACAATTTTATGTTCTTTTGATTAATTGTATCTAATGTTGCCCTATGACAGCGATACATTTTTGTACTAGGGATTCTGTGAAGAGAGTGACCATTGAAGAGCACAAAGGACAAAATTTTGCATTTGTTATTTCAAATTCTTTGCAATGCTTTCTGTAGTTTGAATTCAGGTTGAAGAGGAGTGACCTGTAATGCACACAGTCATGATGATTCTTAATTCTTTGATAGCAGTGCTTTTTACAAAGACCATGTCCCTCTATGAAAGCCTTCTCATACTCATAGTAGAGCAGCATATTTACTTGGTTGTGTTTCATGATTTTTTTCCAATAAACAAATTCTTTTTCTGCAGTTTGCAAGCAGGGAACTACTCCCTTTTAAGACACAGATATTAAGTAGGACTATACTGCTCTCTCTTTCTTCCTTTCTTTCCTTTCTTCTTTGTTTGTTTGTTGTCCCATTTCCCCCCCCCCCCCCCCCCCCCCCCTTGGTGAACAGTCTTTGAGAATATTTTCAAGTCTATATTAAGAAACCTAGTTGCCTTGTCTGGTGCAAAACCCCTGTGGTTTTCCTCGAAGACTTTGGTTTATTAATGATTTCTAAATTAAAGCTGTCCTACTACAACCATTAATTTATTTCCATATTTCTGTGGAGTCTCTTGCTATAATAGTCTTCAGATATGTTTTTGCTCTCATAATTTTTTCTTATTTCTGCCTTTGTACTCTTCTTCTTGACTGTCTGTATGTGATTTTTCACTTTTTCCTACTCGTAATCTGTAAGTGAATTCTTTTTCTCATCAGCATCCATTAATTTTTTTTTTCTGCAGATAGAGCATTCATTACCCTTCCAAGGAAGGATATTAAAATAACAGTTTTCTTACTTTTTATATCTCCTTTGGTTCTTTTTCAGTTTCTTCTTTGTTTGTGAGAAGAAATTAATTAATTTTCCACATTCCTCTGTGCTTTAAATGTGTGTACAGTGTTTTTTGCTGACTTCTGTTTTTCATGTCAGAATAAAATGAGGTTTTGTTTTTATAGCATTTCAAATGTCCAAATTTGTCATTAGGACTTCTTCATCTTTCAAGTCTTTCTTCAGTATCGTTATTTTTCTTGATAAATGAGAGTTAAAATCTTCATCATTTGTGCCTGTGCTTGGATATAAGACACAAAGATGTAACATCTGCTACTAAGAATGATGTAACTGATCTGGTATTTAAAAATGCCAGAGTGAGTAGGTAGTTGTGGGAGATTATATGAACACTTTTAGCAGGTGCCTTGCTTTCCAGTAACTATGGGTCTTAAAATAGGATTATAGATACTGAGCTTTTTATCTTTTATTTGTTGATTTTTTTTTCACTAGAGTCTTGTCAAGTTTCACTTTTTGCATGTGTTATACAAATATTCAAAGCAATAATTGCACTTAACAGAGTAGGTAACAAGCAAATGAGATATTAAGCCAAAGATAGAATTCACAATGAGTAAACATGGGACAGAAATAGGAATGTGAAGGCGAAGGAATCTATTTTGGAACAGAGAGTTGTTCTTGTGCTTTAAAAACCCTCAGGAACACTCAACAGATTTTTTTTTTAGCTTCACAGCTAAGATTGCTTTGCTGTAGATTTTATCCCTTCCAGTGTTCACTGTATTGAAATACTTTGTTTTAAAAGTACCACAGATATTACAGTGCATTGCGTTGGTTTTCCTTTGCCAATTAGTGAATACTTTTGTTTGTTGTCTGTTACAGGTTTGGGTTTTTCATTTGGAAGTGATCATTAGAATCAGAGAATCAATAAGGTTGGAAGAGACCTCAAAGATCAGCATTAGTAACACAAAGCATTAAGTAACATAAAGCGTTAGTAACATATGTGAAGATCTAAGCTGAAAGGGAAAAGCAATTTCACTTTCAAGCTCATATCTGATATTTTTATTTCACTTATAGAAAACTATTCTATAAGAAACAGTACTTTGTGTCATTCTAAAATTAATTATAAGAGCTCTAGGATTAATCAGAGGCTACACATATACCTAGAATGGTAACATTTTGCTTCTATGTGCTGATACTCTGCCTTGAATGCAGTTCTATTCAGCACTGGATGCTGCAGTCTGCTATTGTGGTGCAGGTCACGTAGCAGTGAATGAACAAGATTGCATGAATAATGTGCTTTTTGTTCAGTGATTGGATAAAAATGAATGCCCTCAACACCTACGTACATCCAATCTCCAACACTTCCTGTGTGCTTATTCTTCCTGAAGCTTTAATTATTTATCCTTGTAGAGAGTTTGACAGTTACAAGTAGTCACGACTCAGCAGGTTAACCCTACAAATACCAGAACCGTTCTCCATATCAAGTATACTTGAATGTCTCATGGAAATAAACAGTGATTTTAAAGTAACATGACTCCCTTTTAACAGAAATCACCTTCTGCTCCTCCCTCTCCCCTGCCCCCTGCAACGGAATCCTACATATACTACATATTTTTAAATCTAACACTGTACTTAATGGAATTAAAATTGGTTAAATATTCTTGCTGATTTCAAGAGAGAGTCTTTAATGACTGAAGAATGTGATGTACTTACAATGCTGATATTGGTACTCTGCAATGAAAATGCATTTTAAGTAGACAATGGTCAAGTAATTGGAAAGGCAGCATTTGTTAACAAGGCAGAATATGTGTGTACTTGCTCTTCATACAGTATTTCATAGTAATGAGGAAAAATACTGAATTATGTAAGATGTATACTGATTTTGCTACTTGGTCTTTATAAGGGATACTGAAATTATCTCAAAACTGCACCTTTAATAGGAGTCAATTTTTCAATCAGGGTCAATATACATGATGCCTGGACTGTTGGTGGCAGATGGGGTATACCTTTCCAAAAAGAGGAGAAGGGTTTTATCACAGCAGTTGGCCAGGCTCATTTACAAGGCTTTAAACTATATTGGAAGGGGGCAAGGGGAAGGACCACGCTCACTGGAGACAAGCCTGGGACACCTGTGGGATGGTGTAATGACTCTACTGTTACCTCAGGGGAGGAGGAGGATAATGGGCCATGAGATAAGGAGGATGCAAGGGCTATTGGCAAGCTAGGACTTGCTACAGTGCCTGGGAGTGATCAATCAGGGAGCAGACCCCTATACTGCAAAAAGGTGCAACAACTGCAGTGTATCTATGCCAAAGCACAGAGCATGGGGAACAAGCAAGAAGAGCTGGAAGCTGTAGTGCAGCAGGAAAATTATGGTATTATTGCCCTGATGTAAACACAGTGGGATTGCAAGGATATGTAGGGAGAAAATTAGAAAATTTAAATTAGAACTCAATCTGGCCAGTGTCATTAAAGATAATAGAAAGAACTTTTATAAGTATGTTAACAGCAGAAGAAAGCTAGGGAGATTGTCCACCCACTACTGGATGAAAGAGAAACCCTGGTAACCAAAGACAGGGAAAAGGCTGAGCTGCTGAACAGCTACTTTGCTTCAGTATTTGTCAGTGACAGCATGCTCTTTGAGGGTTCAGCCCCTGGAATTGGAAGACAAGGATGGGGAGCAAAAAGCAACGCCCACAATCCAGAAGGAAATTATCAATGACCTATTGATCTATTGTGGCACTTAGGTGTGCACAAGTCTATGGGACTGGATGGGATCCACCCCAGAATACATAAGGAGCTGGCAGAAATGATCACCAAGCCACTTCACCATTATTTGTCAGCATTATTGGCTAACTGGGGATGTCCCAGTGGACTGGAGGCTAGCAAATGTGATGCCCATCTACTAGAAAGGACAAAAGGATGATCCAGGGAACTGCAGGCATGTCAGTCTGAACTTGGTGCCAGGAAAGGTTATGGAGCAGATCATCCCGAGTGCCATCACACAGCATTCACAAGACAACCAGGTGTTCAGGCCCAGTCAACACAGGTTCATGAAAGCCAAGTCCAGCCTGACTAATCTGATCTCCTTCTACATTAAGGTGACCCACCTAGTGGATGAGGGAAGTGCCATGAACATTGTCTACCTGGACTTTAGTAAAGCCTTTGACACTGTCTTTCATAGCCTTCTCCTTCAGAAACTCATGGCACAAGCCTTTCATAAGGGCACTCTGCACTGGATAAAAAACTGGCTGGATGGCCAGGCCCAAAGAGTGGTGAATGGAGTTAAATCTGGCTGGTGTTCACTTACTAGTGATGTTCCCCATGGTTCAGTACTAGGGCCTCTCCTCTTTTAATATCTTAGTTAATGATCTGGATAAGGGGATTGAGTGCACCCTCAGTAAGTTAGTAGGTGGCACCAGCTGGGTGGCTGTGTTGATCTGCTAGAGGGTAGAGAAGCTTCACATCAGTATCTGGACAGAGGAAACCTATGGTCCAATGCTAATTGTATAAAGTTCAACAAGGCCAAGTGCCAGGTTCTGCACCTGGGTCATGACAACCTGGTAGTAAGTTACAGACCTGGGGATGTGTGGTTGGAAAGCTGCAACTTGGATAGGGACCTGGGGGTATTGGTTGATAGCTGAGTGAACATGAGTCAGCAGTGTGCCTAGGTGACTAAGAAAGCCAATGGCATCCTGGCTTCTGTTAGAAATATTGTAGCCATTTGGAACAGGTTGGTGGTCATCCCACTGTACTAAGCACTGGTGAGGCTACACCTTGAGTATTGTGTTCATTTCTGGACTCCCCACTATGGGGAACATACTGAGTTGCTGTAGCATGTCCAGAGAAGGGCAGTAACGTTCTTGAAGGGTGCCTGAAGCATGCAACCTATGAGGAGCATCTGAGACAGCTGGGCTTATGCAGTCTTGAGAAGAGGGGGCTATACCTACCTGAACGGAAGTTGGGGTGAGGGTGGGGCCAGCCTCTTTTCTGTGATGACAATTTCCAAGATGCACAGGGAAGGGTTAGGGTGAATATTAGGAAATGCTTCTTCAGTGAAAGGGTTATCAAACACTGGAATGGTCTGCCCAGGGCAGTGGTGGAGTTACCATTCCTGGAAGAGTTCAAGAGCCATGTGGACCTGATGCTCAGGGACATGGTTTAGTGTTGACCTTAAGTACTTGGTCAAAGGTTGGACTGGGTGATCTTCAGGGTCTCTTCCAACCAGATATGTGTTCTGTGGTTCTGTAATACACATTAGGATAAAAAGAGACTTAGAAATAAACTGTTTCTTTATATTGGTTACATAGAGAGAAAGGGAGGGAGAGCATGTGTGTGTGTATATGTATGTGTATGTAAGCAAATACACATTTTGTCTGGTTGATCCGAGTTCAAAGAAACAGTGAAATTATTTTTCATGTGAACATTTTGGTTACTGAGGATATTTGTTATGTCTCTGTGTTTTAGAAGCCAGTGGTAGAAAGGCCAGAATTTTATTCCATTACCATAGCTCTATTTTTCTTGCCCTCCACTCCCTCTGTGGCAATGGTGCCCTGTGTAGACTCAGAATATGCTCATTATTCTGTTAGGGAGAGCTTCCATACTTTCATATCAAAATCAGAAGTGACATCAGAATGCCATTGCTCCGCGTCCATAATCAGGATCCAGAGCAGCACAGAGAAATTTGTGTACCTTTTTAGCTGTAGATTTACCCTTGCTTTATTGAACAATGTTATTGTATCATCTGACTGGACTGTATGAATCACACCAAGTGGGGGCAAATCTGCCTGTATCATTAGGTTGCATAATGAAGGAGTGTCCCCAGTGCTAGTAGCTGCTAATGGATTGATTTATGCCTTATGAGTTACCTAGAAAATCTGCACCTGATACAGACCTAATTTATCTCCATATGCTAAGAACAGATTTGAAAATGTAATGTGATTTTGTTTTGTGATTTTTCTTATGAATAGTAAACAATTGAGTGATGCATTACCATGGCAATTTACCCAGAGCCTCTCCAAATTTTTAATAAACACTAAGTATTTTCCTTGAAAATAACACAGTGGTCCAGTGAAGAATTAATTCCCAGAATACATGTTCCCTGCGTTATATGAAAGATTAGAGTAGGCATTAGCAGACGCTCCTTTTTGCCTTTTGTTCTAGGAATTATTAACTGTAAACATGAGGGTTCAGCTATATTTCAAGCCTGTTGGCTAAACTGCAGATTGCATGGGGTCCTGTTTAGTGCTATTGAAATTAATGTCCAGCTGAATAGCTGGACATTGAGATTTACCAAAATACTGAGAAATCCAGAGTTCTGTATTCTTTGGAATATGAAACTTGGCAAACTCAGATTTGAAGTTTTTCAGTGTCATAATGAGAGATATTAACTGAGATAGCCATAATACTGAAATACAATGATATGCTGAGGTACTCTCAAGTGTTTCTTGTAAGAGTTTATATATGCTTATCCCAGTCTGCATGTAGGTACAACTGATAGGTAAGTTGGCATAGTTTGTGAGACAGGTTAAGGATGTATGAGCAGTGTCAGATTTCAGAAAAGAGAGAATGTGGCCTGGAGCTCCAAATTTAGATTAGAAAATCTTTCTTACCCTTAAATATCAACACTGCTCTATGGCATAATGCAAAATATTTCTGCTCCAGTACAATAATGGCAAAACAGCTTTTGCTAACTATGCTGATAACGTAACTGATGTTTTTGACATTATTTGTGAAGTTTTACAGTACTGGTAGCATCTGATAATACATAAAGCATGTTTATTAGAAACATTAAATTTCAAGAAATATGGGCTGACACTATGATGCCTTCCTCTCTGAATGCATGAGTAGAATATATCTGTTTTTTTACCCTGCTTGCTCACTCCATGAATGCGTTCTTATACACCTTTGAAACTTTCCCATCTTTGTATTTTCCTCTGAATTCAGTCCGTAGTTGACTGTTACCTGACCAATGGTACATAACATTACAGAGTTACCAAACAGTTGCAGAGGGAGCCAAGGAGTGGAAATCAGGCTGAAACTGTGTATATATAAAGGACATGCTTCTGGTAATTGCCTAAAAATTAAGTTTAATTTACTTTGGCCAAAGTTCTATTCAAAACATCAAATCAATGATGGGTTAGAAAATATATAACTTTCTCAAGAAAAGCATGTAACAGCCCTTATAAAATGTTTTCATATTGGTAAAGTTCAGCTGATCTCTGCTGATGCTGATTCTCCTAGCTTAACCCACTGTTCATTTAGGAATAAGTTTCTGGGCATTTACTGTACTGAGAAGTTTCAAATGTTATTATCTGAAAGTAAAAATCAATTGATAGAAAGGAAAATCCGTTGTGAGGAATAGAAAAATAAGTCTCCATTTTCTATTGTATTCTGTGTTGTGATGAATGTATCTCTATTTTGTGTCACCCTTTTGATCTGTTTTCTGATTCATAGTTACAAGATAGTTTTTGTGAACATAATCAAAAATCATAGAAAGATGAACCACATGATCCTACCTACACTGTTCATGCATTGTGCTTCTGTTCACTGCATCACCTCTCCTGGCAATCCATATCCATCCTTTTCCTTAAGTGACACAAATATCCTTTCTGCTGCAAAGGACTCAGTCAGGGCTGAGCAAGATGATTTATCAATGGCTGACATGTTCTAGACTGTTTCAAAAGCATGAAAGGCTGAAGCTG
The DNA here is from genome assembly GCA_015227895.2 of Colaptes auratus. Lineage (NCBI taxonomy): Eukaryota > Metazoa > Chordata > Aves > Piciformes > Picidae > Colaptes > Colaptes auratus. The sequence continues at coordinate 65,460,268 of CM026897.1, read as the reverse complement.
CAATTGAAATAGGGTCAGTACAGTTTCCTTCTGAACAGGTGAGACAGGCAGACAGCACATTGCTGCCCTCTTAAATAGGTTTAAACTGTAACTTTACTTTCTGATGGCCTGCACTCACTTCTTGCTGCCATAACATGGCCTTGCTGGGACTCAGATACTAAGTTTGTCATTTTCCTTTTCCCCTATTTTTGGTGTGGGTGTGATTGGCAGGCTGGCGATTTAGCTGCCCGTAGATGCTAATGCTCTGCAGAGAGTCTGCTTTGTAGGAAGGAAAAGCTCCTTCCACCTTCTATTGCATCCTGGACAGCAGTGGGCAGGAGTTTTTGTGCAACAAACTTTATTATGTGTAGTGGCTTAATGTGAACACATGATGAAAGTGTCTACCTGCCATAAAGAGCAGCAGAGATGTATAGTATTTAGCAGTTAAATATAATTTATGCTCTTTTGTGCCTATAGGAACTTCTTTTCTTAAAGAAAAACAAAACAACCAAACAACCATAAAAAATATTTTGTTTTGGCCAAAAATGTTAAGACAAAAGCAAAATGGTTGTGGCAAGATAAGAAAGAGTGTCAGTTCAGGAACATTACTGTCTACACTCACATTGCTATACTGCAACCTTCTGATATCCTCTTTTTCTCCCATTTGGCTGTCATCGTAGTGATTACATTGTTATTTGCATCACAGGAGACAGACGTGTGTATTTGTTCACATACAACATTTTGTGTGGTAGACTTATTTTGGCATGAACTATTGAGTTTTTAATTTAATTGTACTTACTGTTTCTGTAGCCACATGGCAATATTAATGCTTGTATCTAAACAGCAGATTTCTGCTTGCTTAGATATGTTGGTCAAAAGCAGGCATGTAGTATCTACACAATGTGTACAAAATTATGTGTTTATTCATATAGTTTGTGGCACCTGGGTAGGTTAGAAGCTTTAATGGGACTGAAGCACCGTTGTGACATTTTGCTAGTCCTAGAGAGATAAACTGCTGCTAGTCATATTAAAATAAAATGTTAGTTTATGGGTAACTGCAGTGGTAAAAAATAACTCTTAGAGAAAAGGCTTAACAGGTTGCTTCAGTCACACACAATAATCTTATAACAGTATAGATCCTTACTTTTTCTCATCCCAGTTAAAGTGATAAATGACAACAGACAATCAACATTTATTGCTAACCTGTTGGCTGCATTGGTAGTGGTCTGTTAGTGTTGCATATGTGATGCTGCTTAAACTATCTGGAGATAACAGCACTACTGTTGCCAGCAGGTAGTAAGGCTGGTTGTTTTCAGTGTCACTTTGTAGGATTTTTCCTTCTGTTTTACATATTGCCATAGCAGGCCTTCTCAAGCAGTGAGGAGGCTTCATTGCTCCTTTTTGCTTTCTCTCACTGGCGCCCGTGCTCAGTGTCTCTGCCAGTGGCATTTCAGCATCACCTCTTTGTCCTGACATCAGTGTTTCGCTGAAAATCAGTTCTCTGTAAGCACTGTGTAACTGGAGCTGGGCTATTGATGCACACATTTCTCAACTGGCCTTCATGGTTTACCATTTTGTCCCGTTCTGGGATAGCTCCTCTGATCTGGATATCCATCAAATAGCTGTGCTGAGCCAGTGGGCTCTAGTTGCTGCTTGTCTTCTTCCAACTCTGGCCAAAATTCTGGCTCCAGCCCTCTGCCGTACATCCTTGCTATGTGCCTCTTTTTTTTATCTTTTTTTTTTTTTTTTTTAAGTCTGGTCTTAGATCATATGCCTAGACGACTCTGCAGAACTGCCAACCCTCAGAATATCAGTAGCTTCCATCCTTTCCCAACTTCACAGGATCACAGGATGTTAGGGTTTGGAAGGAACCTCCAGAGATCTAGTCCAACCCCCCTGCCAGGGCTAGACCGTAGAATCTAGCACAGGTCACACAGGAATGCATCCAGATGGGTCTTCAGAGTCTCCAGAGAAGGAAACCCTACAACCTCTCTGGGGAGCCTGTTCCAGTGCTCTGTGACCCTCACAGTAAAGAAGTTCCTCCTCATGTTGAGGTGGAACCTCCTGTACTGTAGTTTATATCCATTGCCCTTTGTCCTATCGCAGGGTGCAACTGAGCAGAGCCTGTCCCCTCCTTCTTGACACCCAGCCCTCAGATATTTTAAAATATTTATTAAATTTCCTCTCAGTCTTCTCTTCTCCAGACTAAAAAGCCACAGGTTTCTCAGCTTCTCCCCATAAGGCATGTGCTCCAGTCCCTTAATCATCTTCATAGCCCTCCATTGGACTCTTTTGAGTAGATCCCTGCCCCTCTTGAACTGGGGAGCCCAAAACTGGACACAATATTCCAGGTTAGGTCTCACCAAGGCAGAGTAGAGAGGGACGAGAACCTTTTCAATCTGCCGGACACGCTTCTCTTAATGCACCCCAGGATCCCATTGGCCTTTTTGGCCACAAGGCCACATTGCTGACCCATGGATAACTTCTGGTCTACCAGGACTCCCAGGTCCCTCGCTACAGGGCTGCTCTCTAGCAGATCTCCTCCTAAACTGTACTGGTGCAGTTTATTCTTCTTTCCCAGTGTGACCAGTTGAGGCTATGCCTTTAAGAAAGAGACAGTTGCTGAACACTCTGGCTGAATGTTTTTGATATTTAAACAAAACCAAGATAGTCTAAACTAATTTCATTGGTAGATTGTAGAATGCAATTTTAAGTTTGGGTTCTGTTAGTTCAGTCTGGTCTGGGTTCAGGCTGGGTGCAGTCTGTGCTTCTCTGTCCTGTGGGCTGGATGGCTTCTCTCTTTCTGAAGCAGGAACGGCCTTGAGTTAACAGCTAATCAGATAAGAAAAACTAATTCTTGCATGTGCTTTTTGAGCTAACAGAATTTTTCTTCCTTAATTGCCTTTCTCTCTCTCTCTAACCCTTTTTGGGAAAAAAGGGTAGGTGGGGAGGGAGAGAGGGGGGTTCAGGGAACCCCCCTGGCCGGCTGGAGGGAAAAGGCTTTTCTGCATTGTGTTCATTGCTGTGTTTTCCTGTATATATTGTAAATATTGTATATTTGTGTACATATTCATTGCATTCCATTTCTGCCTGTAAATATAGCTTTCATCTGCTTTTCCGACTGAGCTAGCTGTGGTTTCTTTCTTTGTGTGTGGGGAGGGAACTTTCTCAACCCACCACACCCAGATGCAGGACTGTGCACTTATCCTTGTTGAACCTCATTAAGTTCCCTCTCTGCCTAGCTCTCTACTCTGTCCAAGTATTGCTGAGTGGCAGCACAGCGATCAGCTGTATCAGCCAAGACTCCCAGTTTGGTATCATCGGCAAAATTGCTGAGCAGACACTGTGTCCACTCATCAATGTCATTGATGAAGGTCTTGAACAGAACTAAACCCAGCACTGATCCCTGGAGGACTCTACTAGTTGCAGTTCCCCATCTGGACTTGGCACCATTGACCACAACTCTTTGCACTCTATTGTGTAATCAGTTCCTAATCCATCTCACTGTCTGTTCTTTGATCAAACACCTCGTGAGTTTTCTCACAAAGATGTTATGAGAGTCAGTGTCAAAAGCCTTATGTGGTGGGTTGAAACTAACCCCCAACATAAAATTGCCAGACCAGCTCAGTTGGAAAGCAAATGAAGCTGTATTTACAAGTAAAACTACAGTCTAAAATATAGAATGCAATGAATATGTGTAAACTATACAATATTTGCATATATGTACAATTTATAAACAACACAAGAACCCCCCCCAGACAAAAACAGGGGGCTACTAATAGCTTCCCCTTTCCTGCTCCCTTCCTCCCTCTGTAAATGGTAAAGTAGAGAAAAGAAGAGCAGAGAATGGTTTGTTAATACTTAGCCACAACAAAGTAATGTGGCCAAGGTCAGCAAAGCCAGCAGAAGCCAGAGGTAGTATCTGCTAGAGCGAAGAAGCCAAAAAAGAGAGAAAGTTAATGTACACAACTAACTCTATGTTAGTAGTCTGTCCAATGGGATTATTTAAAACTTAACATTGATTTCCTTTTTACACCCAATGGTGATTTATTTACATTCTACCACTTTCTGTTCAAGATCTGTGGAAAATTTTCAAGGTAAAGCCTAAAACGACCACACCTTACTAAGGTCAAGGTAGACTACCTCCACTGCTCTCCCTGCATCTACCCATTCAGTTACGACATCATAGAAGGCTGTCAGATTAATCAAGCATGATTTCCCCTTGGTAAATTCATGCTGACTGCTCCTGATCATCATCTTCTCTTCCAAGGACCTAGAGATGACCTGCAGAATGAGCTGCTCCATCATTTTTCTAGGATGGAGGTGAGACTCTGTGGTAGTTTTAGGCTATGCCTTTAAAATTTTTCAGTCATTTTGAGCAGAAAAGTAGTAAAATGTAAATAAATCACTATTGGGTGTAAAAAAAGAAAATAAGGATAATTCTAAACAATTCCATTGGAGAGACATCTAACATAAGACTGGTTGTACCAAAACAATTTCACTCTTCTTTTCTTGCTTCTTTGCTTGGGAGAGATACTAACTTGCTTCTGCTTGACCTTGGCTGCATTATTTGGGTCAGGTCTAACAGCAACTTTCTCTGCTCCTTTCTGCCTTCTTTGTATGGGGGAGGTGGGGCGGGGTGGGGCAGAAAAAGGAGAAACTAGTAGCTTTCCCTCTTCTTTGACCATGGGGGTTCTCATGCTGTTAACTGTAAATATCTGTAAATATTGTAAATACTGTATATCTTGTACATATTCATTGCATTTCATCGTAGAATGTAGTTTTGCCTGTAAATATAGCTTTCGTTTGCTTCCAGCTGGTCTGGTCTGGCAAAGTTAATGTTGGTGGGGAAATTTCAACCCACCACTGGCTCACTGGTCTGTAGTTTCCTGGAAAGTCTTTCTTGCCATTTTTGAAGACTGGAGTGACATTGCCTTTCCTTCAGTCCTCAGGCACCTCTCCCATCTGCTAGGATTTTGCAAAAAAGATGGAGAGTGGTTGAGTGACAACATCAGTCAGGTCTCTCTATGCTCTTGGGTGCATCTCATCAGGGCCCACGGACTTGTGCATATTCAATTTGTATAACTGATCCCTAGCCCAGTCTAATAGACTAGTGGAGAGTCTTCCCTTCTCCAGTCTTCTGCTCCTTCATCCAGGGTCTGGAATTCATAGGGGAGTTCAGTCTTAGGAGTAAAGACTGAAGCAAAGAAGGCGTTCAGCAACTCTGCCTTCTCAGCATCCTCAGTTATCAGGGCTGCCTCCTCATTCAGCAAACTTAACTGTACTGAAGCTCCTCTGGGGCTTGTACTGCTTGATCAAAGAAATATTTTTCTGAGGGTGTGTGCTGGGTTGCACCACCTTGGGGGGTGAGGATTGCAAGAGCCTTGCTTCCCTCAGGGGACAAAAGAAACCTGATCCAGGTGGATGTGGTTTCTCCCTCCTGGGGTCTAAGTTGGTCTGTTCCACTCCCCCTTCCTGTCCAGCAAGACTATAAAGGGGAGGTTGTGGCAGACATTCTTTGCTCCTGCCTCGCCTGTTTGAAAGGACCCACAGCTGCTGCTGGCCTCCTGGTTCTGCCATGTGGTCGGGCCTGATCTTCTCTCTGCTGCATCCACACTTCTCTAAAGGACTGAAATCCACATACACCAAGGGAGATACAAGGCCATCCAAATTTGATTTTGTATATTTATCCTATTCATCCTTATTCCTTACCCTTGTAAACCCTCCCTGTTATTGAGAGAAAGATATATATTTTTTAAAAAATTTACTTCTCCTACTTCCAAACTGACTCCAGATTACTTTTTGGTGGATTAAACTCCAGTTAAGGCTTAAACCACCACAGGGTGCCTAGAGAACGTCCCTGTATACTTTTGTTACAGCAAAGAAACACATGTTTGGTAGTTGGGCTTGATTATCTTAGAGGACTTTTCCAACTGAAGCAGTTCTACGATTCTGTGTTACTGTGGATGACAGTAGAGCATGTCAGATATGTATGTGACAATTCCTCTGCCGTTCTAAAATTTTTTTAATGTTGGAGTCTTTTTTAGAGTGAAAGATGCTTGCCCCTTTTCTGGTTTGCTTCAATGCTTGGAGCTTGAGACAGAGTTTCTCAGTCTTCTCAGCTGCAGCTGTTTCACTTCTTACTATTCTTCACAATACTAGCAAAAGAATTCAGTCCAGTTAAGCAATCATTTAAACAGCTATTTAAATCCTGCCACCCACCTCTGCTTCATTATTGGGTCTTTTGCAGGTTGCCCACTTTATTTGCCGTACCTATTTTTGTGTCTAGGTAGTCTGACTCAAACAACCTAGCTGAGAAAAGAATACATCCTTTATCCGTGCGTGCACACACATATGCACGTGTCTGCATATGCTTCTTCCATGTGACTGTATCCAGAAAGAAGTTAACCATCATGTCAGGTCAGATAACAAGCAGCATTAGCGTAAACAGGTGCAGTGACTCACACCAGCAATTTGTACAAATAATGCAAAAATACCCCACGTTCTGGATTCAGCAGGCTGAATGCTCCTGCAAAGAACCCTCCACCAGTGCTGTGATCCACTGCTGTGGAATTGCAGAATTCTTTCTGTACAAGCCCTGATCAGTAATGGCTCTGCTATAAATATGGCATGGCTTGTAACTCTTTGTTTACCAAGAAAATTTGCATGGTTTTGTGGCAGGTGTTAGTGGGTGTGTTTCAGGGTGAAGTTGATGTAAGTGAGCATTAGGCATTTGTCCTGGTCTATACAATGAATACATTTCATTGATCTCTTTACAGTCCATAACTGCTTATTCCCACCCTTGCTCTGCCTTCTTTTTTTTTTTTTCTTTTAGTGACTCAAAATCTAGAACTGATCTGGTTGGGACACAAAAACCCAAACAAAACAAACAAAACACAACAAAACCAACAACAACAAAGAAAAAAAAACCAACAAACCCACAACCATTTTTTTGGTGTGTTATTCTTCAGCATTTTATGGCAACACAGCAAAATATGATGCAGTTCATGACAGGAGGGTGAGAACTGACTGAACAGCTCTTCTGCTGCCGCCAAATCTCTGCACATGATGCCAGAGTTTTAGTACGATATGCAACATATGAAAGTGATGGCCTATTTATACACTCTGTTGTTTTGTGGTTCCTAGAATTTCAACAATACCCTTTTAATTAGGGGAAGGAAAACATATAGGGTTGGCAAAGTTCTATATTTTTAATGGGCTGCTGTTTGCTCAGACAAGGTACAGTTAGTCTGGCCTGATGCCAAGAGCTACAGAAAAGAGCATTGCGCATCTCTTCTTTCACAACATCCTTTCTATTGCTTCTCTTCTTCCTAGTATTTAGATATCCTACTAAGGAGTAGGTACTGGATTAAAAAATCTTACTGTAGTGGTAAAATGCATACTCATATGTGTACTGTATATGTAAGAAATAAATTTTTCATGTATTCTGAAAGGAAAATAGCTGTAAAACAATTTTTGCTTTTATAAAAATAAGCATACTTTTTGAATGGCAATTAAATAAATGTAATTTATTTTAATAACTGATACCTTTTAGGTATTTTAATCAGTTTGTCTAAGAAAATCAGTATGAAACTTGTGAAGTCAGAAATTCACATAGAGGTTTTTTAAAGTAACTTTGCAAACTATTCCTAGGAAAATGAGATATAAACAGAAAAAAAAAGAAAAAAGTAAAAAAAAAAAAGGGAAAAAAAGGGGCAAATATGTAACAGCCTTCCAAAAAACTGCAGAACACAAATAAACACTTTATTGCAAACTAGAAAAGAGAACAACTAAATTATGAAATGCATCCTATGAATGAGAACAAAAGAAGTTTCAACCCAGATGCTGGATTAAGCAACATTGGAAGATGACTGGGTCCCCATCAAAGGAAGATGTCCTAAAGGGCATAATTTGTCAGTGAAATAGGTTTCTTTTGCAACCTGCCATCTGAGGAAGGGTTTGGAAAAGGTTCTTTAGAAGTACCTAATGAGTGAGTGAGGCAGATGGACAACAAAATGGCTAGAATGATTGGCAATTTATTGATAATAAGTTTGTGCAGATCACTCAATGTGCTGCCCAGGGAGGTGGGGTCAGCATCCCTGGAGGTGTTTAAGAAAAGATTGCATGAGGCACTGAGTGCCATGGTGATCAGTTGGACTTGATGATCTTGGATGTCTCTTCCAGCCCAGTTGATTCTGTGATTCAGTGTGATACCTAGTACATGCCAGAGAAAGAGAACATGAGAGAATGAGTGAGAGAGAAGAATGGAAGGCAGAGTGAGGTTAGATTACAGATAAGAGGAAAGAAGCATCCCCACTCCAGGTTCCAGTGACGTCCAGCACGCTTGATGTCTTCTTGCTGGTGGGTGCACACTGACAGTTTGTAGTGCTGCATTTTATTCCATAATTCCCCTTTATTCCCTGCCTAGGAGTGGTTGGTAGAGGTGGTCCCATTGCAGGCAGATCACGAACTGCCCACATGATGGCACAAGTGCACTGGGATGCCAGTTTAGCTGAGTTGTTCTTGGGGTGCCTGTGCATGGTGTTGTGGTGGTCACAAAAAGGCCATCAGTATTCCAGATGAGTGGTGCTTCACTGTTGTTTGCACAGGCTCATTTATGAGGCACTTGACTTGAGTTGGCACAGGTGTAGGCACCCAAGTGATTTCTGAACTGCTACATATTGTTCCAGGAGTAGTTTTTCTTGGATGCTTGAATACAGAGAAAAGGGAGCAGAGAAGCAGTCTGAGACAAACTTCTGTGGAAGCAGAGAAACAGTTTGTCTGAGACAAACTTTTATGGCAACATAGCTTCCACAGTTGCTATTTAATTTCTCCTCTGAACCTCCAGTTTTCATGATTGTTTAAAATAACATATCAGGAGGTACTTGGATGTTAATGCATAGATGCCCAGAACTGCAATTTACATCCGCAGCGTGCACCACAGATTCATAGAATGGTTTGTATTGGAAGGGACCTTAAAGGTCATCTAGTTCCAACTCCCCAACATTGGCAGGGACACCTTCTACTAGGTGGAAGGCCTTGAACACTTCCAGGAAGAGGGGCATCCATGGCCTCCCTAGGCAAGCTGTTTCAGTGCCTCAACACCCTCACTGGAAAGGATTTCTTCCTAATATCCAGTCTAAATCTGTTCTCCTTGAACTTCAGTCCATTCCCTCTCAGGTACCGGAGGACTGCTATGTGTTCTCCCTGGAGTCTTCTCTTCTCCAGGCTGAGCAGTCCCAACCCTCACAGCCTGTCCCTGTAGGGAAGGTACTCCAGTCCTCTGATCATCTTCTTGGCTCTCCTCCAGACCCTCCCCAGCAGTTCAACGTCCTTGTGCTGGGGACAACAAGAGCAGAGTAGAGGGGTAAAATCACTTCCCTTGTCCTGCTGGTCACACTTCTTTTGATGCAGCCCAAGACACAGCTGGCCGCCTGGGCTGCAAGTGCAATTACCAACTCACATTGAGTTTTTCATCAACTGACATCCCCAGGTCCTTCTCCTCAAGAGTGCTCTTGAGCCATTCCTCACCCAGTCTGTTTTTGTGCTTGGAATTGCCCTGACCCAGGTGTAAGACCTTGCACTTGGGCTTTTTTGAACTTTGTTATGTTGTCATGAGCCCACCTCTCAAGCCTATCCTAGTCCACCAGAATGGCATCCCTTGCCTCCAGCATGTCAACTGCACCATGCAGCTTGGTGACATCTGCAGGCTTTCTGAGGGTGCACTCAGTTCCAGTGTCCATATCACTGGCACACATGTCAAACAGTACAGGACCCAGTACCAGACCCAGTACTGATCCTTGAGGGACATCACTTCTCTCTGGTCTCCATTTAGACAATGAGCCATTGGCCACAATTCACCTGAGAGTGGCCATCCAGCCAATTCCTTATCCAGTGACTGGTCCACCCCCCAAATACATACTTTTCCAGTTCAGTGACCAGGATATCATGCAGGGCAGAGAAGGTTATGCACCTCTCACTACATTATTCATAATACAGTACAGTTTTTTTGGCTGTGTGGCAGATTGTGGACACAGAAAGAAATATGAGTGCTAGTTCCTCTTTAGGAATGAGAGACTCTGTGATGCTCCAGTTGGTGTGTGGTTTCTGGTGCAGAAGTCTGACAGTAACTTAGGATAGGGAAAAAGAGAAAGTGTGCCTGCAAAGGGCCCTGCAGATGTAGGCAGCCATGCAGAGGTAGCTGAGCTTTAAATTGTACTTAAAAAATTAAGCCATATTACACTGCTGTTTCTTCTCTTTCTCACCTCAGGGACTGTCTTAGAGAAAGGGCAAATTCAGTGTAAAATCTTGGGAGTTTAGAAAGAGTAGGTCCCGTGATTTAGTTGATTTAGTGATGGTTTGAAGATTCTAATGCACTCCCCTCTCTGATCCTGCCTTGCAAAAGCTTCATGTCATATTCAGATTTGGGTGTTATCTCAGATCCATCTTCACTCTGAACTTTTATAGTACATTGACTTTTAACAATAGGCCTCCAGGAACCACTAATGGACCAGAAGGAGTTACAAGTTTCATTATCTTCCAAGTATTTCATGTTGTGTTTCACAGGGTGAAAGTGTCTTAAGACAAAATTGTTTCAGTATTTTCGGCTAACAGAAATATCATCCTTGTTTAGAGTCAGCTTTTGACTCAAAACCTAAGCATCCCCATTGACATTTGTAGGCATATTTCAGACCTTAATTTTACATTCCACGATGTAAATTAAGTTGAAAATCGATCATTAATGATTAATAATCAGTGACTTTCAACACTAATAGTTCTAACAATGTGGTTTCCCAGAGAAATACTTGCAAAGCTGCAGATAATGCTCCCATTTACTGGCACAGCCCACCCTTAGCAATAAGGTTGCCAGGGAAACAGCAAAACTCTGATCTGGTGAGATAGAAGGGGTAAGAAGGAAGGGGGCCATTTAAAGCAAGACTTTTTATTTTAAAATTAATAAATCAACTAGAATTTGTTAAGATTATTTTGGTTTCATGGTTGGGGTTTTTGTTTGGTTGGGTTTTTTGTTTGGTTTGGTTTGGTTTTGGTGGGGGACAGGGCTTGGTGCTAAGGGAGAAGTATAGGTTTTGCCTACAGACCTTGTGATTGTTTTGGTTTTGGTTATTTTTTTATGTAGGACACTATGCTGAAGTCTGATGCAAACTTCCACTATGGAAAAACAAAATCTAATTGATGTGAGCCCAGCTCATATTTTTTCCTGAAAAATGTTTTGAAATAGAGGTATATAGGCTCTTCTTAATGACAGTGATGGAAACTTCAGTGCCTTTCAATATTGCTATTAGCTATGCAATGTCTCCCTTGACATCACAGAAGTGTGTAGCTGCGCTCTATGTGCAGGTATTGCAGAGAAACAGAGGAAGACAGAATATGACAAACAGAAAGGCTAAATCAAAATTATTTAGATTAAAAAATAAAAAGCTACATACCTTCTTAAGAAAGAACATAATGCTTTTTAGCTTGTCTGGATGTTATCGTGCTTATCTGTTACTACATCATCAAAGGTTGTGCCACGTAAATAAAGATGGATTAGGCTGATTAATACACAGATAAGAAATCTGTGGCATATATATAGCTTGTGCAAAGCTAGCTGGTATTTTCTGTTCTCAGTTACCTAATCAAGAGACGTCCCCATAGGATATCAGAAACCTTTGTACTATTGAAACACTATTTTTTTTTTTTATGAAGGATTCAACATAAACACTTGTGTCCATCACACTACAATGTGAGGAACAGCATCCTATTTGCAGATAGCTGAATACTGCATCATAGTGACATTAACTGTTTAAAGCTTGTTGTAAAAAGGGATGTCAGCTACAATAGCCCTGTGGCTACTTTTCATGTGTCACAATAAGAATTTCACAGCAACATTTGTATTTTAAGTGCAATGTATTCACTGTTTCTTATAACTTAGCTACACCAAATTCAGTCTGGATTTTTTTGTACAAGGTCATTGTTAATTAACTAGATCCTAATTTTAATTGCAGCTTATTCCTATTACAAAGTGTATAAATTTAATTCATTATTTTCTGGATTTGGATTTGAACCTGCTGCCTGTAGGGCAAACCATCTATCTTTTCTAGTCACAAGACTATAAAAGGCAAGGGTTTGAAATGTTCAGTTCTTCTAGTGTAGTGCCAGATTTGTAATGGAGACCAGTTCTCAATCAGACACTGATAGAAGCACCAGATTTCAAGCACTAGGTAATTCAGTGGCTGCTACTCCTCTGCAATGTCTAATGTCAGATTTCCAGGAGATCTTAGCATCCATTGGATGTCTTGGTAGCATTTTTGTGTCCAATGAAGCAGTGTTAGAAATTAGTCATTTTGCTGGTGCTCTGGGAAATTTTTACAGTATTGCTTTCCCTCTCTCTCTTTTTACCCAGACTGATGATCCTACTGTTTTAAAATACATCCTCTGCTAATGGGGTAAATAAGTGTGTGTTTGTGTGTATATATCATTGTATGTATGTATGTATGTATATATGTATCTATCTATCTATCTATTTACATACAGATACAGATTTTTTGTCCTCAAGCAGGTGTTTTTGTTTGTTTTTCTGCATCAGTGGTCTCTAAAGGCAGAGCTGTAAAAATCTGTGAATCTGCTGGTGCACACAGAGAGCAGAACGTCAAATGTAATGTGCACATTCATGTTCCTGTCCTGGATGTAAATGAACCAACTGAACGAACAAGCTGGGGAGGAACCCAGATCTGACTCCCTGTTTTTCCTAACCTGCCACCCCTGTGCACACCCCATGCGTTTCTCTGGCAATCCCCTCCCTTCCACAGAGCCTTTGTGACCCACCCCCAGCTGCTCAGCAGCTGGCTTCATTTTCTGTTGTTGCCGCAGAAAATGTGCCGCCTGTGCTGGAAATGGGATCTTCCACTATTTAGCAAGCCTTTGTTGAATGAGTCATCAAAGTCGGCTGGTATTGGCTGAGCTGGTGAGCACCCAAGGGATTGCCTGGCAGAGGCTTCAAGGCCTCACTTCATTCACAGAACTGTGGGGAAGCTAGCCAGCACTTTCATTCACACGCACAAAATCTCATTCACATTTTGCAGTTTCGCTAGCCGCTTCTAATGAAGCAAGGCGTTTGGAGGCGATAGGGTTTTCTGGGCAGTAGAGACACATAAAAATAGGCTGTAGTGTGTACAGTTGCTGTTGCTATGCTAGGAGGATGAAGAGAGGAATGAATGCTGTGTGGATGCTGTAGCAGGTTCGCTGTGTGGTGATGAAGGGCTATTCTGCAGATCATTACAAACCTCCTTTTACACTGACTAGGACATTGCCATTATTCATCACTGCTCGGATAAGAGGTGCTGACTTAATTTAATGTGTCATGAATATACTAATTAAATAACTGTATTTGATCTGGCTGTTTCATTGTATTTGCACTTTGTATAATGCAGCCTTTAGTCATGGGAAAGGGAAGGAATTCAGTAGGATTTTTAGTTTAAATTGTGCTGCAGTTAGTAATCTGTTTAAAAAAATAACTTTGAAATATACAGCTACTGGGGTCTCAATTTGTTTATAATGCAGTGTATTGTTCTGCATCCAAAAGATGCTTTTCAAACGTCAATTTATAGAAAAGATGTATGTGGCTCGTGATGGCCATTGCGTGTCACAATGCTGCACATATTTTGTATTTAAAAAAAAAAAAAGGTACAGGAGACGTGACATACCAGTTTTCTGCATGCTTTGCTACTTCTCAGATCCAAGTGTCTGTGGCTGATATTTGTAAGATCAGGTGCTTTTTCCTAATTTTTTTTTCCACTGCAGGGTGACAGTCTGCTGCTACCTGGAGTTTTGAATGATCTTTTAGTTTCTTCAGTTTTTCAGAATTACACAAATTATTCCAAACAGTTGAAGATCCTCTTCGTGTTTCTCTTTGGAGTGAATATGAGTGGTGAATGAAAATGCGTCTGTTAAGCCAGTGGTTGGACATCAGAAAAATGCTTTTCTTCACAGATAGGTACTTATATAATTTCTTCATTAGAACAGAAGGTTGTTGTTACATCAAAAATTGGAAGCAATAATTTCCATGAGAGATAGCACTGACACAAAGGCACTTGTAAAGTCTGTTAGACTGCTTTTGTGGAAGAAAATGTGTATATTCTTTAGTTCTGTCATCTGTTCTGAAAACCTTTGAGGTGTCTGTGTATTGCTGGGGGTGGAGGTTGGGGGGATGTAGGGGAGGGTGGTGATGGTGGGTATATATGCTTAAAAGTTATCCAGGTATATGCTATCAAATTGTGACTTCCTTATACATTCACAAATATGTGAGGTGGAAGAACATTTAAATGGAAGAATAAAGTGTGGTGTTTCAGTAAGGTAGTTAATTCACTTTTGAAAGTAATTAATTGCCTTTGGTACCAAAAGGGGTGGTGGTAGTGGTGGTGAATTAAAGGTTGAAAGGAAGTATCTATTTGAGAAGATAGGAAAGGGAAATTTGAGAATTGATTGGTGCTAGTGTGCTGTAAGTGGGTGGATTTTTTTTTTTTTTTTTTTGCTACAGGAAGTGATTTGCAGTGTTCACTGAGCCTTTTGTTGAAAAGGGTCCTTCTCATTTGTGTGAGTCATGCTTCTGCTGTGAGCAAGTTGGCAGCTCTAAGCAGGACTGGGATCTCTGTCACAGAAAACTGTTACTTCACCCAACCTTAACGGGGAATCATAACGAATTTCTTTAAAAAAAATATTTTTTGTTGTTCTTCCTTATAGCCTTCTCTCTCTTTTTTCACCCCAAACTCTTGTTATCTATCAATGTCGTTATGAATTGCTATCTATGTTAGCACAGGCATCTCTTTTGTTGGCATCAGATTTGCCAGAACATATGCAGGAAACCAGATAGAAGGGCATGCTTCAACGTACCAAGTATAACCGCTTCAGGAATGATTCAGTGACATCAGTTGATGATCTTATTCACAATTTGTCCATGAACAGCAAGGTCTCAGCAGTTGCTACGACTTCAACAGCATCTTCGTACCTGGTCTCACCAGAGGTTCTCCGCAAGGACCAGGAAGATGGACCCACCACTCTATGTACCCTCATCCATAAAGTGTCCCACTTGAAACTCTCTAATACAGGCAGCCTTTTGGGTATCAAAAACCTCTCCTCTGCAGTAAAGGAGCTTGCTGTCTCCAAGTTGCAGGGAAGCTCAAGTGCTTCTAGCTCAGCAGCAGGGGCTTCAGACAACACATGTAATCTTGTCTCTGCTACTTCGTGTTCTCAGCAGGACATGAGCAAGATGAGTATGGGGAAAAAAACACGGTCAGAGGAAATGCACCCGGGAGGTGAAGACTGGAATCAAAGTAGCAGCTCCGTCAATAAATCCTCTCGAGGATGGCTGCACTCGAGTGAGAAGATCCTGGGACCTGGTGTGACATACATTGTGAAGGTTGGTCTGATTTCTTCCATTCTGTGTTTTTATCAATGAAAAATTTTCTGCTGGTTTTGATGACAGGGTAGGCAGGCTGACAGGGTCTCTATTTGTACATTCCTTTTCTTTTTGTTGCTTAATGCATGGTATGTAAATGGTGCAAGGCAGGGCTGAGAAGCTGTGTTAATTTGTTAAATTAGGGCAAGCCGGCAAATAGGGTCTTTCTCAGGTAATGTTCTACAGCTGTGCAAAAATTCTGTTCCCAAGCTAAAAGCTGTTTTTCTTACTTTTTGTTTTGTTTGGGTTTTTCCCTTATGCTGAGTTTAGGTTTTCACTGTTACGTAGCATACTGTATATATCTTGGATACATAGGCTTTCAATATGTCTGATGCAATATAGAGGAGGAAAGGAAGACTCCTTTATGTGTGAAGAACTGTTAATTTTGCATGATATTTCAATTTGAAAATAACTCTAAGGACATGTGTGTTTTAAAAATTAAATTACATTTGAAATCTTAGAGCAGAAAGACACAGAGCGCAATTTTTATCATGTTCCACAAATAGAAATACTGCTGAGCAGGAAAATGCAGCTTGCTTTACATAATGGGAATTCAGCCACCTTAAATGTTATTGCTCTTCTCATTTCATTGATACAGCATGTTAAGAGCACAGAATCCTAAATTTACAGGGTAATATATCCATATCCTTTGAAAGTATTTTGAAATTAACTGTTAAATTAGAGCCTTTGAGAGAAGAGAATGTGAAATGTGTTCGTAGTCAGGTAATATTCTGTTTACATCTTCCAGCACAGTGTGCAGAAAATGTAAAAATAGCACGATTATCCAGAAATTGGTCTTCAGTCACCCTGTTTTATTTGCCCAATGGCTTTTGTAACTTGAACCATTTTGTAGCAAACTATTAATAAGATTACAGATCTATTTTTTAACATGATCTTATTTTGGGTATGGAAGTCACAGTGTGACTTTGTGTCAGGATACTTTAAAAGTGAGTGACACCCTTGCTGCTTAACTCTCACTGGTTCATCTCTTTTTACAAAAGCAGAGTGCATATGTAACAGAGCACTACGAAGCAGTTTTCATTTCTTTATGTTAGTGGTGATGGTGGGTTTTGCAAGTAATGACAGACTGAGTAAGTTGGCAAATTCAGAACACCACTGAAACTGCACTGTCTTTTGTTTGCTACTGTGTACAGGATCTACAAAAGAGTCAGGGCTACCATTCAGTGCACAAACTTCTTCTCTGTTACTGTTTGAGAAGTGCCTGGATAAAATAACCCACTGATGCTAGATATAGTGGTGTTGAGACCTTGTTGTCCTTTTGCATAGAAATGCTCCGGCTACTGAAGGGTCATTTACCATTTCTCCACTACCTCAGGGAATTCAACTACTCTATTTTTAATTTTGCTTAGTTATATTGTAAATAGAAAAAACAATGACTGTGAGAATTCACTGCTGCAGTTTGTTTTACTTAAAGTGATCATTATGAAGCAGAACAAGCACAGTATTCATTTTCTTATTTTGTCAGTGGTCTACCTTCTATATGGTAGAAGGTGCTGATATCCTTGAATTGAGAAGAGATTGAAAACTATGCAGAAGTGGACTTAACATTTACAGTTAATAATTAACCCATATCTAATACTGATAGTAGAACAAATATTTTAATCAGTGCAGCTGCTGTCAAGTACATAAAAGTGTATTTGTGCAAATTATGTATATTAGAATTTTTGAAAGAAATCATTAGCACCATACAACCTACATTTTAGGTGTTTGTTAATATTGTTAAAATGTCTTTAGTCTAGATTGTTGTTTCTATTGAAAAACAGGGTGATACCCATAACTTTGTGCTGCCTGACATTCAGTCATGAAACAGTGCTCTGAATGTAAAAACAAAGGTAAAAAATAAATCTCAGAACAAATGGTTAATCAATGAATGAAAATAAACCAGTTGTGTTTAGTTCATAATTTGAATGTTCATTAACTATCTTAGAGTTTTCCTTAGCAACCGCAGCAGTCATATAGATAAGAATAGAAGTACAGTTCCCACACCATTAAACATTGCTAATTCCCAGGGCTTTTATGCATTCAGACTGCCAAATCAATACATAGATAATGTACACTGAAGGGAAACATTCTTTGGATACCTCACGGCTATTTTGACTGTCTGGGGGACTCATGTCATGTTTAATTAGTACCATATGCCTTTCAGAAAATTCCATATGCCATTAGTTAAATGAGACAAAAATCAGATTTCATATTAACCAGAAAAGCTTTTATCATTTTGCATGTAAATATGCATTGGGTTACTATTTTCTCATTAATCCACATTCAAAACATGAAAATTATCTATGGGACAGGGTAAATTGATAGGGTGAATATAAAACTGACAGGCAGTTTGTTAACTCATATTGGAATTTTCTGAGGTAAGAGACACAAACCCCCTCTGTGCAACATATGGCAAATCTGTAACTTTACTGCTGTCTCCATGTTTTCACATACTACCCATTTTTTCAATGGGCAATGTAATTCTGATGCTTAAAAATGGTTGTAGGATAGTGGTAAACAGGAACTGTGTATTAAATTATTAATATTATGGCAAAGCTTCTAAAGAGTATAATTCTAACTACA
Organism: Colaptes auratus; assembly: GCA_015227895.2. Classification (NCBI taxonomy): domain Eukaryota; kingdom Metazoa; phylum Chordata; class Aves; order Piciformes; family Picidae; genus Colaptes; species Colaptes auratus. The sequence continues at coordinate 65,442,249 of CM026897.1, read as the reverse complement.
ATAATTTCTTTAATATTTTAACATTTTCATGCCTTGGGGTGGATAAGTGCTATTTATATTTGATCAGGAAAATAGACATCTTTTGTGAAGCTTTTCAAACACATCACCAAGTGAAAGCTTCAGTTCTGCTAACATTCTGCAAGATGCTATTTATGGGCACATGCTCATTGAAATAATTCAGGCTATTTCTATATACTGGAAGTTAAGTATGTGCTTAAGGATGTACTGAATTGCTCTTACTGCATCCTTTTATTCTGTACTGTAGTATTGCTTTCAGCATATATGCAGTGCAGCTGTGATTTTATCAGATCCCTGCAAGTAGGCACAGAATTTGCAAAATTACTTTTCTGTTTAGTGGCCAACCCAGGCTATGAATTGCAGTCTGAAATGGAGCTAACATGGTGGAAACTGCAACATACGCAGCAATCCCCTGGAAGACTTCAGGGCTCTTTAGAAAAATGTTTCTCTCATTTCTGTTTTATTTTCCTTTTTTTCCCCTTTTTTTCTTTCTGTTCTGACCAGAACCAATTTGTTGTTGGTTTAAAGTAGGAACAAGATACCAATGCTTCATGGCTTTGTGGTGGAACTCTATGCTCACTTGTTTGAAAGCTATCCAGTGTAGTCTGTAAGAAAATTAAAAAAGAATTTTTTTTTCCCCTTCTTATTCCTTTAAATATACTCATTTAAAGAAAAAAATAAAAATAACAATACAGAAAGACTATTCAGTTTTTATTTTTGGTTGATGTTAAATTTGTCTTCCTCTGTTACAGACAAATGTGTGCAAAGTTTTTGTTTGAAGTTGCAGTAGTGCTAGTGGTTAATCATTGATAGTTTGGAATGGCCTGAGTGAAAACATACGCAGTAGGATTTTGTGCATGTGATTCTAATAGTAAGGAACACAGTTGCAAACCACGGTCTTTGTAATGAGGTTTACATGGTTGAGAGTGGGTTGTGTTAGCCATATGCTGATGATAAGACTGAATACTGATCCTTCAGTTCAGAGTCTACTGTCTTCAACCCAGGTACCCAAACACTGTTAGCCAGGGCTCAAAGGCTTAACAAAACTGGCTCATCACTGTGGGTTTTAATGCTGCATACATACAGGTTAGGGGAGAGAGAAGTGACCAAGACAGTATTTGTTTTAGCAACTGATCCATCCTAATATGCCATATTTCTTTGCAGTCAGTCCTTTACATTTACTTTCACTGTTATGTGGGCTGGAAAAGGATGGTAATGATGCCTGTTGCTCTGATGAAAACCTGTTTTTTGAGTTCCTTGGATCTGAAACACTGAGGGTCTATTTTGCAGCCCGCCAATATGAAAAAAAAGCACTTCCCACAGAAATTAAATCAGGTCCTATGAGCAGAAATCATAGAGTTGAGTCTTTAATGCTATTCTAATTACACGAATCAAGTACTATTACAGTGCATTTGCACACCTTTCATAGAAAGCAAAGTCTGTAATGATTTATGTGCTGAAGGATTCAACTTTCAAGATGAATGTCTGTTATGCAATACATTTGGAATGTTTGCAAAATTCTTTGGAAACTTTGGCGTAATTTCTACTCCCAGGGTTATTTTGTGACAAAATTTGGACACTGTTAATACGGATTTAAATAATTAAAGTCAGATCTGTATTTATTTAAAATAAAAATTATACAATCCTACTAGCAATTCACAGTTTTAAAATCCACTAATTAATTTAGCTACTTTGTTTAGGAGGTAAAACTGCCTTTAGCCAGAACTCTCTGGTTTCCCATGGAAACTAGATTGTTGGTTTCTCTACTTGTCTTCAAATAATGATTACAATAAGAATACTGTGCACTCAGTGTAAATATCTGTCACTACAAACATAAAGAAAACACAGGAAGGAACTGAAATCTTCAGGGAAAACCCATGCCTTACTCTGCTGCTGGCACTTTGTCCCAGTGACAGAGCAATCTTCTGTCCTCTAGCCACATAACCTATTAAGGAACCTTATCTCCTTTTACACAAAGCTATACTTGTGCTGCAGCCCATCTTCATTTCATGGTAGAAAGCTGAAGTGGATGCAGAAAGTATCAGTATTAAATTTTCTTCTTTGTAATTGGGAAAAAAATGCACATCTGCCCTGGGATAGTCCCAGAGTCAACCAACCTTCCCAGATATGGACACTCTTTCAGGATGATTACTGTCCTAAGAATGAAACTAATTCCCTAGTTGTAGAGCAAGAAGGTGTTAGTATTGCTTCTCTACAGTTCTACATACAATACAATACAATACAACAGGTTGGAAGAGACCTTCAAGATCATCACGTCCAACCCATCAACCAATCCAACCCACCTAAAATACAATACAGTACCATACAGTACAATACAGTACAAAAGAGTACAATACAGTACAATGCAGTACAATACAACCCACCTAAACAACTAAAAAACTAAACCCTGGCACCAAGTACCCCATCAAGCCTCTTCTTGAACACCTCCAATGAAGGTGACTCCACCACTTCCACAGGCAGCTGATTCCAGTGGGCAATCACTCTCTCAGTATAGAACTTCTTCCTAACTTCCAGTCTAAACCTGCCCTGGCGCAGCCTGAGACTGTGTCCTCTTGTTCTGGTACTGGCTGCCTGGGAGAAGAGACCAATCTCTGCCTGGCTACAACCTCCCTTCAGGTAGTTGTAGAGAGCAATAAGGTCACCCCTCAGTCTCCTCTTCTCCAGGCTAAGCAACCCCAGCTCCCTCAGCCTCTCCTCATAGGGCTTGTCTTCCAAACCCATAGTCACGGAATATTCACACTTCATTTGATTGTGTACATTTATGGTAAAATGTGATGTAGCTCTACCTTTGTCTGCACCAGACAGATTGGCGGCAGAACCTGACCACGTGAGTTGTGATAATGATGGCACTCAAATGAAACCACATTTCCAGTCATTGTGTGTTTTCAGAGGGGGATTGGGTGCAACTGATTTATGTGCCCAATGGTGACTTAGAACGTTTCTTTAATAAGGGATATATATTCTCCTAGATTTTTTCAAATAAGTTTTCATAGGGCCAGGAAAGATTTCCATCTCAAGATGTTGATGATCCCAGTCAGAGATAAAAGTTTAAAGACTGAAAAAAAGCTGTTTTAGATTAGACAAACAAGAAGATAAAAGATGAAATAGAGTATAGGAGCATGCAAATAAAATCATGTGAGGTAAAGAGTAAAAGATGTCTAGGTCTTTTTTTCATATAGCACCATCACATTGTATTTTCTGATACAGGGATTTTTGTCTTTTTGTTATCTTTGAACAATTCCTGAGACACATAAATTGATTGAATACCTGAACAGAAAGGACAGACACAAAGAGATGTATTTTATGTCAAGATACTGTCTTGCTCAGCAGCATTTCCATCTTTCCAGATGTATTGTATTAAAATGCCTTGATTCCCACATTTGGCTCTTACTAGTGTAGGAATTATGTGAAGGAGTGCATGTCTCATTGGACATTATGATCCTGACTGACATTTGACACTGCATACCTCTGATGAAGTAATTGCCTGAAACAGAATTGTCCCTTTCCTTATGGGTAAGCTTCTTTAATTAACCATAGGGCATTTTGAAAACATTTTAAACTTTCCAAGAAAGTAGATTGTTTTGGAAACACTATCTTTGCTACCAAATATAGGGGCCATGTCTTGTCACTACATGTAGAGTACAGATGCTACAGTGTCACTCATTTTTACTTCCTTTTTCCTAAAGTCTGAGCAGAAATGGCCAAGTTAATAAATTATGCAGTTTCCTGAAAGTAAAGAACTGTGAAACTGCACTGCAAACACCAAAATCAACAGCTCAAAATGTATTGGCCAAATGCTTTCAATCTACCCAAAGCCTTTTCTTGGCTTTTCTAGTTTGTTTTTCTAGGCAGTTTCTAGTATGGTCCTGCTCCTAGATGACTGTAATCCTTAACAACACCCAGACATGATAAAAAGCTTCATAATTAATGAGATTTACAAGGACCTGGTGTGAAATCAAGCTGCACTGGCTCATGCATTGAACCTGTTTCTTTTACAGCACTCCAGCAACATTAAGAAGGCAGTGAAGTCTGGCTCAGTTTACTGTAGAGCAGATAATAACACTAATAATACTGCTAGGAAAAGCTGATTAATAGATACTCCTAGTCTACAAAGTGAGGTTTATTTACAAGCTCTAATGCAAAGTACTACTTAATGCAAAATATCAATCCATTTGATTTTACTGAAGAGGACATGAAAATGTAGAGGGTTTAAGTAATTTGCTTGAGGGTGTCCAGGAAATTACTGACAGGGGTGAGACATACGCAATACCTAAGTACAGTGCTCTTGCTACTGCGCCCAACTGCTCTCTAGAGTTCCTGTAGTGAAGGTCTGCTGCTGTAGGAGGTTTCCAGCTGGATAGGCAGAGTAGACAAATCAGAAAAAAATAATTTAGTTTGCAAATTGAGCATATTTTTGGACAGAAATTAGAATAGAAATTTTGGAGGGAAAGAAAGACAGCTTTGTCCAGGTCAGCAGATACTACCTTTGACTCATGGTCTCTGTGATACACTCATCATGGTTGTTGAAGGCCACCCATGACACAGCCAACAGGGAGGATAGAAGATTTCCTATGAAATGCACACCTAAAAATATTTTGAAAAAAAATCACCAAGAAATTGTTTATTATGGGTGTTTTGCAGGATCAGAGTTGTGGAAAATGCCCTGGATACAGTGAGATGCAAGATTTGTTCATGTTAAAGACTTAGTCTAATTTATGTTGGTAGCTTGAAGTGAACAATATTTATGAATGTACTTTTAGGTTAGCATTATGAATTGCAATTCAAGTTGCTCAATGATAGACAGTCAGAGTAGTAGTTAAGTGAGAGATGTTTCACGAGAGAGAATTGATGCACAGCTCTTCTCCAGTTACCTCCTTTTGCCAACTGCTGATATGTAGTCATGTTAATTTTTTGTCATACTTCAGAGATATGTTTACAGACATGGAAAGTATTGCTTAGTATTGTTCTTCTTTCTGTCCTAATAATGGTTGCACATAAGTATATTTTTCTTTGCAAATGCTGTGCTCTCTCTCTGCCTCTTCAACAACATCTGGAGAACAGAAGTTTGTATCTTCTCTAAGGCCTTTTTGTTTATATGAATTACTAGCGAATGAAGAACTTAATAAGTTTTCTGATCTCTGTGAGAGAAAAAGGAATAACATATTTCCAACTTCTTCAGAGTGCTGGCAAATCCTGATACAGTTTTATATATAATCATATATATCAGCTTATTAATAGATACATACAGCTGTCCACTGAAACTTTAAAATAGTTATGAATATGCATATACTGCATTTAAGAAGTAATGAAAATTAGCATTATTTTAGAGTCATGGATTTTTTGTAATAATTCTTAATAACAGTGGCACTGTATATTTGTGCATACTTGAAGTTGGTATACAGAATGTCATGGTCTGTGTGGATATAAAATCATGCATGCGTATACATAGTATATATAAAATAAAAGTAGGCATGCATAAATGCAATTTGGTTTCATCGTGTTAAGGCAGATTGATTATTTTTTAGCACTTCAGCAGCTCAATGTAAGAAAGGCATATGTAATAGAACAATATAATAGTTTAGAAGTTCATTTTTCTACTGGCAGTGGATTAGATCTAGATTAACTTGTTCAGGTGAAAACATTCACAGCCTTTCAGTGTTAATTAGTTAATGCTCGGAATTTTGTTTTATATTTGATGCCAGAATCCCTCTGGAACTCAGTCTCACTTTACTTACAATGGAAAGTCTTTGTAAAAATCTTCAGGAAATTCACTGTAGAAAGATTTACAAGATTAAAGCTAGATGTCTAGCAAACATGCAGTGACTCACAGTCATGCAGTGAAAATTTTAAAACATGACCTTTCTTTGTATTATTTTATACTCTGGATGATAAACATTATTTCTGTTTGGTGCAGTGAATCAAAATATATCAAGGCACAGATATACAGAGAAAGTCTTACTTCCCTGTAGTCTCCTGTGAAAAGATTTTGTAACTCTACTATGATAATTATTAAGTCAATAGCCTATGAAGCTTACCGCTTACCAAAATAGTTTAATAGCGTAATGTTAGCAGTATTCATATTATTGAATGTCCAAGCATTCAGTTCAAAGAATAAAATAGAGAATCAACACATTGTAAACATTGTGTTGAATCAACTGCCAAAATAGCATTGAATGTGCTAATTAACAAATCGAAGTACATAAATGATAGAAGTAATTTCTGGGAGGTACTAATCTCATACACATTTTCCCCCTAAATCCCTGCATTATTACAGTTATGCACATCTGAGCTTTATGTTTGTGTAGGAGAAGGCAGTTTGTTGAAAGAGTAGACTTACATTCACCAGTTAAGGATTGTTCAAATCTGCATATATAGAGACATATAAAATATTTTAATACTACAGAAGCCAGTTGTCATTCATGAAGAAATGGGAAAAAGCTATAAGTTGGCCAGAACTGGAGGTATTCCTTGGAGAGCTGTGTTCTCCTTTCACTCATTCTTGAGGAAGTGAACCACCCTTTTCCAAGAGAAATGCATTTGACAATCCTATCCATCATCATCTGTACTAGTTCAGAAGCTCTCTTGCTTTACTTGTCTTGTGGAGCAATTTGTGATGATAAATTTATGGGTGAAGGGTCAATGATTATTTATAGTTGAACTCTGAAGATCTGGTTTTAGGTTTTCTGTCCCATTTTCATTCAATCAATTGTTACTTTCTGTCTGGAATGGAACATGCAAACTTCAAAGTGAGTTGTGAATATTGTGGAACATTGGAGAACTATCAGAGCTCATTTCACAAACCTTTCTGTCTGTTAATGATGGTATCTGAAATTAGAAGGAACTGTCATACTGATGCCTGAATGCATGTTGCGATACAATATAATCTGAACATGAAACAAAAGTAATTATTTTTAAGTAGGAGAGTCCTCAGCTGGAATGAACTAGCAGTAGTGAATTAGTACTAAGTTTTCATTTACTTTCATGGCATACTTCAATTCTGGACTAGCTCTTTGGCTAACAAGAATAAAATGCAAAATGAAAAACAAAATAAACCAAAACAATAAAACCAACCAACAACCCCCCCCAAACACCAAAAAAACATACAAAAACATGCATAAAAATCCAACCAAACAAACACCCCTACAGAAAGAAAAAAAACCCAATCATCAAAATGTAGGCAGATGACTTGAAATACACATGAGGAACAGGTGTGGCAAGTAAAAAGCTCCTCACTTCTGTACTTCCCAAATAAAAGCATGTCCTAAGCCTGTGGGTGAGAAACTTGCTGGCAAGTGACCAGATTATTACAGGGTATCTTTTAATGTTTCAGAGATTTCTATTTGCAAAAATTAGAACCCCAAGACTTTGAATCTGTTTTTTGAGCCCTCAGGCTCAAAGCAGCTATGCAACATTATTACAGATTTCAGATACAATGTTGTGGACCAGTCAGATTTGATGATGGTGGTCTGGTTACACAGGTTAAAATCAGTTCCTCTTAGTTTTACTTGGTGAGCTACTGATGCCCAGTAGTTCAGACTCAGACACTGGGAATCATTTTCTGTGAGAGTAGGTGATGGGCAAATCTTCATACTACGCATGTCCAAGGGAGATATTAATCTACTATTAGAAGTGCATCTGGTATTCAAGCATTTTCCACTCCTAGGCTGAGCTGCTGCCATGCTGTGTGGAGCTACATCTTGCTACGTTTATATATATACATTTTTTTTTTCTTCTGTTGTTACTGCTAGCTTCTGAATCAAAGAACGCAGGATTTCTTCCAGTAATGTGGGGCTTTAAAGAGCTTGTTAGGAAACCATAAACTAGGTTCCAGTTTATGGAGCAAAAGGCATTTCAGACAGTGACTGTCTTAATTTTGCCTTTTTGCTCCAAGAACGTGAATGCACTGTTTGTGCATTGAACTGTTTCTGACAAATGTTAGGAGAATTCAGTACCATTTCCTACACAGCATGCAGTAAATATTTTTAAATGTTAAAAGAAGTATTTTCTGACTGAATCATGGAGAAGACAAAAGTACTTTTGGAAATACAGAAAAGATCTTCACTTAGGGGTGAACCTCAGGTATACAACCTTCTTAAATGTTTATCTGGAAAAATTTTAAATAACATAGATGTTGGAACCTTATGCAAGGAAAAAGATGTGGTTCCAGGAGTAAGTGGCACACTGCTTTTAGATTTACTTCAGATTCCTGCTGTTAGCAGGTGCTGTTTAGCATGCAAAGTACTATTTATGAATCTAAAACTTCTGAATGGAAATGTGTTCATTCATATGAAAGGCTTTCTTCTTGGGGCATAGTATGATTGAATGAAGGTGTATGAGCTGGAAACTCTAAACGAGTTATATCAGAAAGTAGACAGAAGGTGAAGCATTTTCTGAGAGACCTTGGAACTAATAGTCCCAACCCTTGCTTCTTCAAGGTGGGCTGTATCTCTGTATATTTGCTTCCTGAGCAATGAGTGAGGATGCTAGTGTCAGCGCGCAAATATCACAGTAGCAGTGCATAGTAGCTCATTGGTTAGAATATACAAAGGTCTGGGTGAAGAGGACTTTTTTAGAAGTAGATTATTTTATAACTATATTTTATATGTTTTATGGAATGCCTAAAGCAAAAGATAGCATTTCTTTTTAATCAGGATATTTATTTGTTGAAATAAATTAATCATTTATTTACTTGCTATCTTGGTTGTATGTCTTCTTTCTGTGGATCCTTGTCAGGATGTACATCAAATGGATATTTTTAGAGAGCAATGTTGGTCTTGGGAAATAATTGAAGCATAGCAGTAGGTGAGTTATATGTCCCTGTAGTTGGCCTTTGGACCTTTTAAATGTCAGTTTTTATAGTAATTTTGTTACTTGAAAACATGCCGTGGTGATTAAGTGTTCACATCTTTTATCCCAGAAAATAAGTTGCCATCTTGCCTTGATCAGTCAGGAATACTGCAAGCCTTACTATGTTGTGTTCAGCTGTCTCCGTGCTATACATATAACAAATACAGGGTAATTTTTCCATCTGACCTTCCTTCAGTCTGGTTTTGTGTCTACTTTTGTTAATGCAGCTCAGGTAGTATGACTCAAAGGAGTCTAAATGCACGCCTTCTAAGTATATTTATGGGTATTTGTCTGTTTATTTGTGTGTTTGTTTTGACTGTGACTTGTCTTCATGTGTGTTTGTGTATTTATTTGCACGCCTGCATGTATTTGTCAAACTATCTTCCAGAGTTTGCTTCAAAAATGTTGGATTTGGTTTTCAATCTTGTACCATTACTTTGCTTTAAAAGACGTGTAGCAAATACAGGTAAGTGAAGGAAGAAGTGTAATGCAAGAGTGTTTTAATATTGAGTGGTCTAAATGAATGAAATAATTAAAACTAAGTATTCCAGTAACAAAAAAAATCACAGAAATACCTTTGAACAATAAAAAATAGATAAAAAGAGTACAGGAAAACATCTTTCATTGCTGGGTATTGGCATAAGTTAACTGACTAGCTGATTATCTCAACTGACGTTTCATGAATTTCATCTGCAGGCAAATCAAATCACTCCCTGACGTACTTAAAAAAAGAGGTAATAGTTAACTTCCTGGGTGAGAGCATGAAAATGTTGTTCTGGATGCTGTAAGTGTTGAGGGAGAAGTATATGTAAAAAGGGAATCTACTTGCGATACGATACAGGGGGTTACCTAATTTTGCACTGCTAGAGGAGTGATGATAGCCTAAGTACCTTGAGAGTATGACCCTTATCTTCAAAGCTCCATACACCAGGATATTCATGACGTGACATTTTCTAAGAAGATTTTACAAGCTTTTTAAAAATCATGAGATAAGATTGCAGGAGATCTCTAAATATTTCCAGGAAATTCTAGGAAATGGATCTTGGAACAACCCTTCCCAGAAACTGTTGGCTATTATAATCCAAATTTGAGCAATTTAATGAATAGGAGTTATTTTATTGTTGTCAGTGTTGTAATAACTTTGCAACATTTGATAGCAATAAATTATATAATAATAGACATGAAAAAAAACTAGATATGTCCCCAGCTTTTAAACACTGTGAAATACATGTTTATACAGAAAAAGCACTGCTGAAATTCTAGATTACTGATGTGGCAATTCTTTAAAGGGTCATTTTTCAACATAAATAAAACTCCCAAACAGACACAAAGTAGTGACCTCATTGATTTTTTTTTTAATTTTTGCACCAGTTTCATTCACAAGTAGATTGTATTGCACTGTGAATAGATCAAAGCACTGATATAAAATTGTTATAAAAGGGGATATGTAAAACCAATACTAGAATAACATTGCCAAGCTTAGTATGTAAAGACTGATCCCTTTTTCTCCTGACTATCACAGTCAGGTGTGTAGCTGTGCAGATGCTGCTATATTGTAATATTTTTTTTCTAATGGTACTCCCTCTTTTTCTTAGTGTGCTGGGCAGAAGTCTGGGTCAATAATTCTGGTCTTTTACTACTAGTAACTAACCTTCATCTGGGGAGGTGGTGGAAGCCCTATTCTGGCAGGTTTTTAAGGCCAGGCTGGATGTGGCTCTGGGCAACCTGCTCTAGTGTGAGGGGTCCCTGCCCATGGCAGGGGTGGGGTTGGGACTAGATGATCCTTGAGGTCCCTTCCAACCCTAACAATTCTATGATTCTATGATGCTATGATCTTGCATATACTTCTCTTGGATGACCCTGTTGATCACCAGCATGGGTTACTGGTATTTTTTGTTACCATTTTCCTAGATAAAATTATACTGGTGTCATTAATGAAAATACACAATCCCATCTTTTCCTGAGCTGGTCTATTAAAGAGTCCTCTTTGGATTGCTGGTGCTTTTTTCAGCTTTCCCTAACATAATTTATCTTTATTGTTCTAAAGAGTTTTAATTGTCTCTGTCTTAAATAAGATCTTCCTGCTACCCACTGCTAGACAGATTTGCTTTGCCACACTTCCTTTTTCGTTAATATTATTCTTTACTTTGATTAGCTTTACATCTAAAATGGAGTAATTAAGTTAAAGGAAAATTAAAAAGCACATCAGTGCACTATGAACTATGTGTATTACAGTGATTAGATTAAATGTGAAAACATACATTGAGTCAAAATTGAGACTTAAATGAAGTAAAATGTTTCTGGAACAGATCTCTGACATACAAGAACATAATAATAAAAACCTACCTGACACATAGGAGAAATCAAATGTAAAAGTAAGAATGATCCAATGCATTGTAATGATTATCTCCATCCCTCCCTGACCCCATACTCATTAATAATTATAATATGTTTTCCAACTGTTTCTTTTTCCTTACAGTACTTGGGGTGTATAGAAGTCTTACGCTCAATGAGATCTCTTGACTTCAATACTAGAACACAGATTGCAAGGTAAGACTTTGTATAAGTATGTTATTTAAAGTAACTTCTGAATTGTGTAAAGGACAGTAAGATGGCAAAACATGTAATAACTAACTTCTGGATACCGTAAGTCCATTATTATTTTTTTTCTTTTACAGGGAAATCTCTCACCTGATATTAATATAGCTTTGTCAGGACTTTAAGGATATTTTCTTTGTGGTATTTTGATATGCAAAAAATTGTGTTATGCCAAATAAGGCACTTATCTAGGTATCAGTTTCATGGCATTTAAGTCATTGAGAATTAGAATATATTTAACTACGATGCATTTGTCAAAATTAATCAAGGGATCTGGTTTGTAGCCATGTATCTACGGGATTTTGGCCATACAACGGACATAAATGAAAATACCACCATGGTGGTACCAGAGACAAATGAAAGAATTGTCTTTTCCAGACTCTATGCAAGAAACAATAAGTTTATATTAGGCTCTTGTTACAGTTATTTTAGGTCTGTCATGGTATTATTGTAAAAGCAGTACACAAGTACAGCACTATCTTAAGAAGTGTTCATGAATATTTTCTTCTCTAGGAGGCTATTTTCTGAGACCTACAGGAGATGCTGTTTTTCAGGCCATTTTTACTTGAAAAGCTGAGCTCATTGATTTCAGAGGATTGTAGCACTGACATCTAGTAACTGGAAACTTTTCAAATTCTGGCAACAAGATAGTGTAGCCCTTTCTAAAGGAAGGAAAAAATACAAAGTGATATGACTGTGTACAGTGTTTGGCAGTTGCTATTATTCTGTCATAAACCATTTGTCATACTATTGACAGCAAAGTATTACTTTTATTAAATGAGAAAAATTACTTGCATTTAGGTTTGAATGCTGCTCCTATGGTCTGTATGCATTGCCCCTGAGTTACACTTGCATATTGCAGGTTTGAATTGGACTTTTTACTCCTCACAAGGTGTTAATCATCAATTTGTTGAGATACTGTGTTGATGAAGGGTTTAAAAGCACAAGGACAGGCAAACAACAGAATTCTAGGTTTCAGGCAATATAGACTGAGAATTTGAGAATTTTACTACTATACTTTTAAAAACTCATTGTTTACATTTCTGTGGTATTTGCAGCAGTGACCTTTTAAAATCATTTCATGTCTAGGCGGACTTCCATTTCCAGTGCAAGTGGCACATTTATGTTTACCACTTGGAAGTTAAATGATACTGCCTTATGAAACAGTTTGTACAATTGTTTTTTTTTGTATTCTATACCTGAAAGCGAACTGGATTTGGCTTTATTTTTCTGAACAGTTTTTTCCACTATATGTCTTCATTAGAATGCTGTTGCACTTTTTGTGTTATCTAGCTTAAAGGCAGAAGTCTGTCATTAATATATTTAAGCATATTTGCTGATCTAAAGCAATGTGGTCTGCACAAACAAAGCACCTTTAGCTTAGAGTTCCCCCAATACAAAAATTATTCTTTGATTCTACTTGAAACAAGCTTAGAATTATGTACATTTTTCTGTTGAATTTATAGTGTATTTGACTACATGGTGGGCATTTTCTTGGCTCATCTTCAGCTGACCACACCTAGAGCAAGTAAGAAGCCATATATTTGTGTTTTGCTTGTTACTTGGCATTTTCAATATCTGTTTATTATAAAACAATGAAGATTCACCATTCTGACCCTGTAGTTCCTGGTATAAAGCTTTTTTTTGGGGGGGAAGTAGGAGTTTTTAGGTGACTTTTGAATCAGGGTCTAGCATTTTAATCTACATTTCACCAATACTTGTGGCTCTAGAAATCCCCTTGCCATGTCTTCAGTACATGCTTTTTCATGTAGCATTTCACATACAAGCTTAGTTTTTATTAGGTAAACATTATTAAGGAATTATTAAAATTCATATTTTCTGATTAACTGGCTCATGTGCATTAAGAAACATAAAATGGGCCTCAAGGTAAGTGCTGAATTAATAATGCTGATGTTCTGATATTACAGGCACCAATTACTTCCTAAGAAGACACCTCGCAGCAAATGGTCTGTGCTACCCTTTGATTACAAATAAAATAAAAGCACATGAAAGTTACTTTTGTGTCTACTATGTTATACATTTATATTTAGGTATTTCCATTGCTGATTTCTCTGCAGCCTGCCACCAGTGACAAAAAATTGTCTTTGTAGCCTGATGGCTGGTGATGAAGTATGACTGAGAATTGAGTCTGTAGGTCTAGTAATGTTATCTGTGACTGCTCCATCTGAGAAACTTAGATCCACAGCTGCAGCAACAGCCTCTCTGTGTATGGGGTTGTGTAAACTTATTTATGCTGTTTCCCATAACTGGAGAAACAGTTGTAAAGGCAGCTCTAATCTCTTTCTGACCCATAACTGTACAATTGATCCTACTGTATGTGTGATACCTGTTTTGTGTGCTATTTTTTCCGAAACCTTGCAAAACCAGTTGTAGAAGTGAGTGATCTGTGCTGGGTTAATATGACTTGTGGCATTATTCAGTATTTACTAACTCTGATTGAAAAGCAAAAAAGATGAGCAAGTTACTTGATTTGGTGTGGAAGTCTAGATGCCTCTCTTCCTGATGAGCATGCATCAAACTTGACACATACAAACCACTCCTTTTCTAAGCAATGTGTCACTTCCCTATCACTGCCTGCTTTTCCTCCACATTGCAGAGCTCAGCCCTAAGAAGTCAGTCACTAGGAATCCTAAGTTTGCCTCTCTTCTGCCTTCCATTTACTTCATATGTCTCTGCTAGATTTGAGGCAGAACAAACCACCAAAGTAAAATGAATAGCCCCAGATTCTAGAGGAAAAACTTCTGTGGCTTATGCATAGTAGGATGAGATGTTTTTGTCTCTGGCTCTGTTGCAAACTTTGGGCATTAAGAGAAGTTATTAGCCCCAGCCCACTCTGTGATTAAATTAATTAGTGCTTGTAAAGAGCACTTAAATTGTGGGCTGAATGATAGAAATTATTTAAGAATTGGGTTAGGATTTCCAGTTATCTAGTGAATTAGATACCCATTTTAAAAAAGTTAATGGGAAAGAGATATTTTGAAGGGCTTTGAAAATCACAGCTGTTCTACTTAATGCATTAGGAAAGCATATACATTAGTGTGTGTGCATGGACCAGTCTGATAAATGAAGAACTGTGCCCTCAACTGCAGGACGTGGATTGAAGCTACACTGTTAACAATTTGCTCAGTGATCTTTCTTTTCAGCCACCTAGTGCTGTAGTTCCTGGCCTGTAACTTATTTTTGGTTTGCTTTTTCATGTTTTGTGAAACGTTAAAACTTGCAGTGATACATTTATCTTCACGTGAAATCAGTGAGCAAGCACTTTAACTTGTCAGATTCTTCATCAGACCTTAACAACCTTGGTGGTGAGTGAGAAGAGGTATTGTCATAATTTTGGATCTAATTTCAGGAAAAATTAATGTCTATGTACAAATTACAACAGATTTTCTTCCCCCTTTATGGTTATACATTTGAAATCTCAAGATTCTTTCACTGATGGATAAATAGGAGTAGTAGTAGGAGTACTCTAGTACTACTAGAGTAGTATTAATCATTTGCATTTATTCTTTTCTGTAATGAATGTAATATGTGAATTCTTGATCAAATAAATGGATGCATGCTCCAAGGGTCAGCAGTTGCACATAATGATAAATAAAAGCCAGCTAAATCCACATGTTGCATCATAAATTTATCCAGTGATAACTCTTGTAACACTTGTGAAGTCAAGATGGCTTTCTTGGGCAGCAAGACGAACAGAAGCATTTCATTTTCAACATAGTGGAGGAGCAGGAGGACTAGCAAGCAAGACTACTGAGCTAACTGCAGGGGGCAAGCAGTCCTATGTTCATCTGCAAACCACCGCCATCGTCAGAGAAAGGGGCGAGTCTTAACCTTGTATGGCCAGTTCCTTTGTGCCCTCAGGCTGTTTGTTTAAAAAAAAAAATAAAAAAAATCAGGTAAAATTCTTTTGCAACATGTTCAAGTATTTGCAGTTCATATAATATGTTAGTATGCTTACTGTTACATCTGTTATAGTATAGTGTGTCTTCACTCCTGTGTTGTATGCATGAGTGTAGTTATGCACTGGTTTGAATTCAAATGGTGTTGCATGCACTATTTGTCATACAGCAGTATCTGGACTAAAAGGCTGCATGTTCGTTGGTATTTAATTGAATGTAGTCAGTTTACTGCATGCAACTTCAGAAAGTTGCACCTCCCCATGCTGAGTAATACATTAGATTGCATGCTATGCTGTGTTAATAGCAAGTAAATCAGAGGACTTCATATTAGCAGTGGACCCAAATCCAAATTCTGATCCAAATATTCTCTGTGAATTCTGTTGGGATGAACAATTTGAAAGAGATTGATCTCCAAATTTGGGTCTTGAACTTCATGAAAACCAAATCTATTTATGCTGATATTCCAAGCTTCTGGAGGGGATATGGTGGAAATCCATTTTTAGAGCTGTTTTTGAGTCCAATGCTAAATGATATGAATGAAGTTCTGTTGAGATAGCATTTTGTTCAACGATATCTGTATTCATTGCAGAAATTCACTGTCAACAAACGTCACTGCAAAAGAGGATGGAAGACACTGAAAAGGAAGAATATTTCCCCTGTGATTTTTGAGGATGTATAGGTAATGTGCTACCAGCAGTGAATTCTGTATTCAGTCTCCTCCTTAACATGCTCTTTTGCTTGGAAGCTGAGTGTGGTTCATTCCTGCTTTTTGCTGCATGGACTGTGGATGTGGGTTAGTGCTTAGGGGGTGGTGTTTAGGAGAATTACTTCAGGGCCAAAAATCTGGGAAGCACGGGGTGCAGACCACTGTGTAGTTCACCTGAGAATCAGCAAGATTCTCAGAAGTGAATGGAGACAGCTCTAATTGAAGCAATGACAGCTATACTGCCTGATACCATAAGAGAGTCATCTACATTTGCTAGTTTAGCTCTCATCAGCAGAGAAATAGGTTAGAATAAATAGGATTTTGTATGCTTAGCATTGTGTGGTGGGTTGAAGTTTCCCCCCAGCATTAACTTTTTGCCAGAGCAACTCAGTTAGAAGCAAATGAAGCTGTATTTACAAGCAAAAACTACACTCTACAATGGAATGCAATGAATATGTACAAAATATAGAGTATTTACAATATATACAGATATTTACAATTAGCAAGCAACACAAACTCCTCCCACTGGTCAAAAGACTGTGGAAAACTGTTCCACTGCTTCCCTCCCCCCACCCCCCACCTCTCTTCAAGGTCCCAAGAGAGGAGCAGAGAGAGAAGCAGTGGGTAGATTTATCCAAGGCCAGACAGAAGTACATTATCTTTCCTGAGTGAAGCAGAAAGAGCAAAAATCAGAAGAGAAAAGGAAGGGGAAAGGGAAGAATTGTTATGGTACAGCTCCTCTTATCCCAGATATGTACCCAATGAATTTGTTTAGAATACTCTTTTGTTTTCCTTTTTACACCCAATAGAGATTTATTTACATTTTTCTACTTTTCTGCTTGAAATCTGCAGCTAAATTTTAAAGGCATAGCCTAAAATCATCACAATCCACCCCTTCTAAACAATTTCATTGGCTGCTAATACTGTCCATCTAATCTAAAACAATATCTACAATAACGAGCAAATAAAGTTCATATCCATTTTGGCTATCTCAGATGTAGATGATTCAGAAGCCCAAAACCAAAAAAAAACCCAGAAAACAGTTTGTTTCTCTTCAGACAAAGTGAAGAAAGGAAGAGGGACTCTCAGGTGACTCAGGGCTCTCAGGGTTCTTAGGGTTCATGCACCATAGATTCCTCATGGATTCTTCCTTTGGGCATGATGTTGTATCTGTGCACCACTCGGAATTGAAACTCTCTCAGCTGAAGTTAGATTTCTTTGTGGAATACACTGAATTTCACCATTCTCTTGCATTACCCAGTAAGTGTGACCAGGACCTTCAGCAGAAACCACCCCTCGGACAGGTTAACCTCTCCTGAAGGAGAAAATACCCAAAGAGTTTTGCCCAACAGGTTCTTTTCTCTAACAACAGGAACTCTATCACCTTCTACCTTTCGTAGTAAATCTGAGTGTGCAGGTCCAGCTTGATTCACTGAACCTCTACTATTTACCAGCCAGGTTGCTTGTGCTAGATGTTTCTCCTAATTTTTCAAAGATCCACCCCCCATGGCTTTGAGAGTGGTCTTCAGCAAACTGTTGTAGCATTCAATCTTCCCAGCAGCTGGTGCATAGTAGGGAATGTGGAATATCCACTCAACCCTGTGCTCTTTGGCCCAGTTCTTCACAAGATTGTTTTTGAAATTAGTTCCTTTGTCTGACTCAATCCTCTCTGGAGTTCCATGTCTCCACAGGATTTGTCTCTCCAGACCAAGAATGGTGTTGTGTGCAGATGCATGTGGAACTGGATAAGTTTCCAACCATCCAGTGTTTGCCTCTACCATAGCAAGCACATATTGCTTACCACATCGAGAACGAGGTAGAGTGATGTAGTCAATCTGCCAAGCTTCACCATACTTGTACTTGGATCATCAGTCACCATACCCTGCTAATAGCAGCACAAATGTCACAGTCATGGATGACTTGCACGATAGCATTCATGGAAATGTCTATGGATCTGTCACAAGACCACTGGTAGGTTGCATCTCTGCCTTGATGTCCTGATGAATCGTGAGGCCACGGAGCTAAGAACATCTCACCTCGGTGTTTCCAGTCAAGATCAAGATCAGAGTCTTTGTCTACTTGAGAAACTCTTGCAGCTAGATCAACCTGATGGTTGTGTTGCTGTTCTCAGTAGCTTTGCTCTTAGGAATGTGAGCAGCAGTATATCTCACCTTAATTGGAATTCTCTCAATTTGAGCAGCAATGTCCTACCACAGATCAGCTGCCCAAATAGGCTTGCTTTTTCTCTGCCGACTATTCCTTTTCCAGTCCTTTAGCCAACCCCACAGAGCATTGCCTACCATCCATGGGTTGGTGTAGACATAAAACTATGGCCATCTCTCATGTTCAGCTAAGTCAAGAGCTAGCTGGACAGCTTTTACCTCTGCAAAGTGACTGGATTCTCCTTCTCCATCCTTTGCTTCTGCAACTCAGCGTGTTGGACTCCACACTGCAGACTTCCACCTTTGCTTGCTCCCAACAAGACAACAGGAACCCTCTGTGAACAAAGCATATTTCTTTTCATCATCAGAAAGGTCACTGTAAGGAGGAGGTTCCTCACCATGAATTACTCTCTCCTCTGGATGTTTTGTACAGCTAGTGCCTTCAGGCCAACTTGTGATCACCTCCACCAGACCAGGTCTTTCAAGATTTCCCATTCGAGCTCTTTGTGTTATCAGAGCCATCCACTTGGACCATGTGGAATCTGTGGCATGATGTGGTGTAGAGCCTTTACATTTGAACATCCAAGTCAAAACTGGTAATCTAGGAGCTAAAAGAAGTTGTGATTCACTTCCAATCACTTCAGAAGCAGCTTTTACTCCTTCATAGGCAGCTAGAATCTCTTTTTCTGTTGGAATATAATTTGCCTTTGAGTGTCTGTAACCTCGACTCCAGAAACCATGTGGACGTCCACGTGTCTCACCTGGAGCTCTCTCCCACAGGCACCAGGTTGGACCATTGTCACTTGCAGCTGTGTACAGAATGTTCTTAATGTCTGGACCAGTTCAAACAGGTCCCAGACCCAAAGCTTGAACTACCTCTTGCTTTATCTGGTCAAAGGCTGCTAGTTGTTCAGGACCCCACAGGAAACTGTTTCTCCTTTGAGTCACATCATACAGAGGTTTCCCAGTCTGACTGTATCCAGGAATGTGCAGTCTCCAAAATCCCACTCTACCCAAGAAACGTAGAGTTTCTTGCTTGTTCATGGGATTTGCCATGGTAGAGACTCTGTTTACCATATCCACTGGAATGTGTCAGCGTCCATCCTGCCACCGCACTCCCAGAAACTGGATCTCTCTGGCAGGTCCTTTCACCTTGTCTCGCTTGATGGTGAAACCTGCCTTCAAAAGAATGTCAATGATTTTGTTACCTTTCTCAAAGACTTCTTCAGCAGTTTTATCCCAGATGATGATGTGAATGAACTGGATGTGTTCTGGACCACCACCTTTCTCCAGAGCATCATGGAGTTCCATCATGTCTGGTACTGCTGCACTCATAGGTGGAGTTACTTCATTCAGGGCACAGAAGTTGATTGTCAGACGCCAGTCCCCATTCTGCTTTCACACAGGCCACACTGGACTGTTGAAAAGTGAATGAGCTTTGCTGATGACATTCTGACTTTCCAAGTGACAAATCAGGTTTTGAATGGGCACCAAGGAATCACGGTTGGTTCTGTATTGTCTGTGATGCACAATCTGAGAAGCAACTGGCAACTTTATATCCTATATCTCATATTGTCCCACAACTGTGGATTCATCTGAAAGCTCAGGTGTAATGGACAACTTAACTTTTCTCCATCAGTTTCTACAGTTGCTATTCCAAAAGCCCATTTGTAACCCTTAGAGTCTTTGAAACACCCTTCTCTCAGAAAATCAATTCCCAAAATACAAGGTGCATCAGGTCCTGTCACAACAGTATGTTTCTTGCACTGTTTACCAGTTAAACATATCAATTTGTATCTTAGTCAGCTCTTGATATCCACCAGTGACTCCCACTCCCAGAGTAGTTATAGGCTCTGATCCCTGATAATTTGATGGCATTATGGTGTACTGAGCTCCTGTGTCAACCAAGGCCCTGTACTTCTGAAATTTTGAAGTGCCGGGCCACTGAATGTACATATTCCAATAGATTCTGTTGTCTCCATTATCCCTCTCCTCCTCCTGTCAGGAGGCAGGGCACGCCTAATTATGTGAAATACATCTGCATGTGCAGTTAGCACAGCATCTAGTGTTAGAGGTGGAATCACTGTTGGAGCTATAAGAGTTGTTCTGGGAAACTGAGGAAGTAACAGCTACCCTTCTGGTATTGCTACCTCAGGCTCTGCCACTCTGCAGCTCTCTTAGTCTCCTGAAAAGGTCTGAAGTTGGTTGACCATCCCATCTGTTCATGTTCTCACCAAACTGATCACACAGAGTTATCCAAATACTCTCACATGAATGCCTCTGTCTGTTTTGTTTGACCTGTTTTGGAACGGCCTCCTTGGAGGATGTCTGTTTCTAACAGCTGAAACTTGCATCCATTTGGTAGAAGAACTGAAATTACTTCCCTGTTCCAATTTGGATATGCAGGTTTTAAGTTTCTCCTTCAGCTCTTTCATGCAATTCTTTATCTCTCCAGACAGAGTTTCAATGGGTGAAACCAAAGAAACACATGTGACACTATCCTCCATTAGTTTCATTTGGTCAGTGAAATGGCCAACCATAGGAGGAGCTTGTGTAACTTCTTTACACAATTCTGCTTGCCAGAATAGTAACAGAACTAGGAGGAGCAAGTTTGATGAGGTTTTTGGCAAGACCTGTTCCCACAGGAATTTAATCAGGATTCAGAGTACCATTGTCTCCATACATCATTTCTCTCACAGCAAACTCTCTCAAGCACTTAATTCCCTCATCCATGGTGATCCAAGGCTTAGGGTTCCATGGAAGGTCATCTCTGGATGGGTACCTCATAAGAGCTGCCAGTAAACAGCGTGTCAACAGAGAAACCTTACTAAGACACCTGCCTAGATGCCTATCTCACTATCTTTTGAGAGGGTTCCAAGCTGAGATGCTGACTTGTCCCCCACTACTAAACCAGGTGCCCTTGTATCGTAACATCTTCCTAACCAGGTTAGAATTGGCTCATTCTCTCCTCTAATGTAATCCTTTCTCATATGCCCAATTTCCTGCCTGGGGCATTCACTGTCCGGATGCCATCTTCTTCCTCATCGATCACATCCTCTTGCAGATGCTGTCCCCATAATCCTGCTGCTACTCTCCGTAGGACCTCAGAAGCACCTCCATTAGCTCCTGATTTACCAGAACCTGTATCCTGTCCTGCATCTCCAGTATCCCGTGATGGTCTCAGTAATTTAGCTATATCTTTAAGGCAAACTTTCTCTCCATTCTCAGAAGGATCCTTTTAAACAGAAGGTCCCTGAGCCTGAGCAGCAGAGGGATTCTGCTGTTCTTGCTGTTCCTCTGCCTCTCCATTTGCCTTGCATCTGCCCCTTTTATCCAAAGCTGTGATTTGTTTAGCTGGAGCTGCATTCAAATTTACATCAGACTTTGCAGAAGCAGGAGTTTGCAAAGAAACATCACTGGCAGGTGGACTTTGAGACCCAGTGGCTGCTGCAGAGCTCCCCTGTGGCTCCTGCTGCTGTGGAAGGAGCTCCTTTTGCCTCGTTAATAGCTGCCGGTGAAGCCGTGGCCACCATCTTAGCTGCTGGTGCTGATAGTGTGGCCACCATCTTAGGTACTGGCCCTGCCGTTGTGGTCTGCGCCTGTCCCCCCGCTGGCTGAACTCCAGAATTGCTGCCCATCTCATTCACAGCTGCTTTAACATTAACTCCTGCCTCCCTGTTTCCAGCTCTTTGCCCTGTTTCTATATCTTTGTCGTCAGTAGAAATGTCTGCATTTGAGCTAGAACTAGCGTCTGTGTTTGCTGTGTCTAAAAATAGAACACCTATTTGCTGCACGTCTCTCTCAGAGCAGTACCATTAACAAGAACACAACTATTATCACCAATAGCAGATTCACACAAAGCAAATAAATCACTTTGGAATCCCAGCTGCTTACATAGCTCCCAGCTACAGGAATGCTGAATTCATATATCTCTGCGGGCAGAGTTAAATTACAGTTACAGTTAAATTGTCTTATTTTTTAAGCCAAAGAAATCCCAAGCAGCAGTCAGACAGCATTTTCAGCTTGTACTTAAAACAAAGGAACAGTTTATATGCCAAATGTCTTCCCAGCTTATCAAACATCATTGCTGCACACCATCTATATAAAATCACTGTCAGAGCAGAGTATATCAAATGCCACAAAGCCCAAAATAGCTGCATTTTGCCTCATTAATCTGAGCAGGAATTAATCAATCAAGCAATTGCCCCATGTTGAATAGGCACCAATTATTTTTTGGAATGTGGTGGGTTAAAGTTTCCCCCCAGCATTAACTGTTTGCCAGACCAACTCAGTTAGAAGCAAATGCAGCTGTATTTACAAGCAAAAAATATACTCTACAATGGAAAGCAATGAATATGAACAAAATATATAATGTACAAAATATAGAGTATTTACAATGTTATACAGATATTTACAATTAGCAAACAACACAACCCCCCCCCCCCCAGTCAAAAGAAGCCATTCCACTGCCTCCCCACCCCCTGTCCCAAGAGAGGAGTGGAGAGAGAAGCAGTGGGTTAGACTTATCCGAGGCCAGCCAGCACGCTATCTCTCCTGAGTGAAGCAAAACCACCGAGTTCAGAAGAGAAGAGAAAAGGGAAAGAATTGTTATGGTACAGCTCTTCCTATCCCAGATATTTACCCAATGAATTTGTGTAGAACAATCTTTTGTTTTCCTTTTTACACCAGATAGTGATTTATTTATATTTTTCTACTTTTCTGCTCAAAGTCTGCAGTTAAGTTTAAAAGTCATAGCGTAGAACCACCACACATTGAAATCTTTAATGTTCAATATAGTATTAGTGTGGAAAATTTTAACTAGTATTTGGATTAATTGACTAATGTATGGTAACGCAAAACCTGAGTGAGAGTTATTAATTCAGTTTCTCCATTACACTTGCCTTTGTGGGAAAGCAAAGAACCTCTCAGGGAATGGGGAGGTTGAGAGATGAAAGTCAATGGTCAGATAAGCAGTTATGGGTATAGCTGTACCCTGTTTTTTCAGAAAGCTGGTTATTCCACATGGTTCTGCAGAAGCATAAGGTAAATTGGTCTCAATGGGTTTTAAAATCAAATCACATCACAATGAAAACTTAATTGTGGCCTAGCACCTTGTAAATAGAGACATTCTCAAGTTCCTCTGATAATAGCACCTAGCAGCTTGTTTACATAGAGAAATTAAGGGTTAACAAATTTGCATGTTTTTCATATGACATGTTGTGGTGGTTTGAGCCTTAACTGGGATTTAAGAGCTCAGATGGGGGCAAGACTGAGAAGCCCTCCCCCGTTTCCCTCTCCTCTTTCCCAATAGAGACAAAAAAAAGAGGAAGGGGCCAAATCCACTGAGAAATAATTTTGGAGTCAGTTTGGAAGTAGAGAGGAAAAAAAAATTTCTTTAAACAATATGTATATGAAACACAATAACAGGAAAGGGTTCACAAGGGTAAGGAACAAGGATGGATGGGGAAAATAAGAATACAAAACCAGTCTTTTGAGGAGGTGTGGATGTAGCAGGGAGAGGACCAGGCCTGACCATGTGGCAGAAAAAGCAGGAAGCCAAGCAGCAGTAGCTCTCGTCCAGGCAAGGCAGGAGCCAAAAAAGAGAGCTAATGGCTGCAGTGTCTTCCTTTTTATAGGCTTGCTGGACAGGGAGGGGGAGTAGAACAGACTAACTCAGTTTCCCAGGGGGAAAACCCACTCCAGGGAGGGTAATGCTCTCACAAGCCCTCCCCCCGCCTTGCTTTCAGGGTGGGTGTAACCCATCACAATCCACCCCTCTGTTCCACTTCCACTCTCCTGTCACAGCCCTTTCATCCAATCGTGACATGTGGTATTCGAATCCTTGATGCAAGTCCCTCTGTATCCCAGCTTGCTCTATCTCAGGGCAGTGTCTCCCTCTCTGGTGCTGGTCCATGTAGGTGGTGTTTTATCTGGGCAGGGATATGGAGAAGAATCAGGAATCAGTCTGTCTTTGAAAGGGAAGGAAAAATTGCGAACAGTCCATTGCTGTAGGGACATCAGGAACACGTGCAGGTGAGATGACGCAGGAGCTCTCTGAATTGGTGTGCGGTGCGTTCATGTTGAGTGCTGGCTGCTAGGCTGGTATTAATCTATGAGAGAAAAAAACTTCGAACAAGCTATAACTATTATACAGTGATTATAATACATTGATGTGCGCTGCCCTGTCTGAGTTTATCCCCTCTCAGGCAGAGTTACGTTCCACTGTGGGATACACTGAATATCCCCAGTTTCAAACATGACCCAGTATGTGTGACCAGGCCCTTCAGCAGAGTCCACCCCTCTGGTTGGTTAGCCCCCAGCAGCAGCAGGGAAAACCCACACTGACTTCCCCAGAAGGTTTTTCTCAGCAATCACAGGAACTCCATCTCCATCCACTGTTTGCAGCAGGTCGGACTGGGCAGGACCAGCTCGGTTCACAGATCCTCTGCTGTTCACTAACCAAGTGGCTTGAGCTAGGTGTCTTTCCCAGTTCCTTAAGGTCCCACCCCCCATGGCTTTTAGGGTGGCCTTTAGCAAGCCATTGTAGCATTCAACCTTCCCTGCAGCTGGTGCATAGTATGGGATGTGGTAAATCCATTCAATCCCACGTTCCTTTGCCCAGTTCCTTATGAGATGGTTCTTGAAGTTGGTTCCATTGCCCAATGCAATCCTCCTGGGGGTGCTGTGTCTCCACAGGACATGTCTCTCTGGGCCCAGAATGGTGTTGCAAGCAGTGGCATGAGGTACTGGATAGGTTTTCAGCCATACTGTACTGGCCTCCACCATGTACTACATGCTGTTTGCCATGGTGAGACCTAGGAAGGGTGATGTAGTCAATCTACCAGGTCTCTCTGTACTTGTGTTTCTACCATCTCCCCCCATACCACAGAGGCTTCATGTGCTTAGCCTGCTTAATAGCAGCACAGATGTCACACTCATGGATAACTTGTGAGATGGCCTCCATAGATATGTCCACCGACCTGTCCTGAGCCCACCGGTATGTGGCATCTCTTCCATGGTGGCCAGAAGTGTCATGGGCCCAGCAAACTAAGGACAGCTCACCGTTGTGTTCCCTGTCCAAGTCTATTTGGGAGATTTTAGCAGCCAGATCTGCTTGGTGGTTGTGCTTGTGTTTCTCAGTGGCTCTGCTCTTGGGGATGTGGGCATCGATGTGCCGTACCTTTATTGGCAGCCTGTCGTGGGCAGTGATGTCTTGCCACACGTCGGTGGCCCAAACAGGCTTCCCTTTTCTCTGCCACCTGTTCCTCCTCCATTCCTTCAGCCACCCCCACAAGGCATTGGCTACCATCCAGGAGTCAGTATAGAGGTACAGCACTGGCCAGTTCTCCTGTTCTGCTATATCCAGGGCCAGCTGGACAGCTTTTACCTCTGCGTACTGACTGTTTTTGCCTTTTCCATCCCTTGCTTCCACCACTTGCCTTGTTGGGCTCTAGACAGCTGCCTTCCATCTCTGCTTGCTTCCTACAAGCCGGCAGGACCCATCTGTAAATAGAGCATAGCCCTTCTTGTTGTCAGGGAGATTGTTATATGGGGGAGCCTCCTCAGCATGGTTCACTGTCTGCTCTGATGGCATTCCAAAGTCAGCACCCTCTGGCCAATTGGTGATCACTTCCACTATGCCAGGGCATTCGAAGCTCCCTATCCGAGCTCACTGAGTTATCAGGGTCACCCACTTACTCCAGGTGGCATCTGTGGCATGATGTGGGGTTGATCCTCTCCCTTTGAACATCCAGGTCAGGACCGGAAGCCTTGAAGCTAGAAATAGAGGTGACTCAGTCCCAATTACCTCAGAGGCAGCCCGGGCACCCTCATAGGCAGCTAGGATTTCCTTCTCTGTCGCGGTGTAGTTGGTCTCAGAGTCTTTGTACCCTTTACTTCAGAAACCTAGAGGCCTACCCCTGGTTTCACCAGGAGCTTTCTGCCACAAGCTCCACGTAGGACCATTCTCACCGGCTGCAGTGTACAGCACGTTCTTGATCTCTGGTCCAGTTCGAACAGGTCCCAGAGCCATAGCATGGACCACTTCTCATTTGATCTGGTCGAATGCCACCTGCTGCTCAGGTCCCCACACAAAATCATTTTTCTTCCTTGTTACATGGAAAAGAGGTTTCACAATTTGACTGTATCCAGGAATGTGCATTTTCCAGAAACTCACAAGCCCCAGAAAGGACTGTGTCTCTTTCTTGTTTGTGGGTTGCACCATAGTGGCTACCCTGTTCGCCACCTCCTGAGGGATGTGGCAACGGCCATTTTGCCATCAAACACCCAGGAACTGGATCTCCCTGGCAGGCCCTTTTGCCTTGCTTCTCTTTATTGCAAAGCCAGCCTCCAACAGGATATCAATTATCCTCTTACTCTTCCGGTAAACTTCCTCTGCCGTCTGACCCCACACATGATGTCATTGATAAACTGCAGATGTTCAGGGGCTCCACCTTTCTCTAAGGCAGTCTGGATCGCCTCATGGCAGATGGTTGATCTATGGACCCAGCCCTGAGGCAACCAATTCCATTGGTACTGTACTCCCCTCCAGTTGAAAGCATGCTGTGGCCTGCAATGGGAATGGAGAAAAAGGCATTAGCAATGTCAGTTGTGGCATACCACTTGGCCGCCTTCGATTCCAGCTTGTATTGGAGCACCAGCATGTCTGGCATGGCAGCACTGATCAGAGGAGTCACTTCATTCTGGCCACAGTAGTGCACAGTCAGTCTCCATTCCCCATTTGCCTTCTGCACTGGCCATATTGGGCTGTTGAAGGGGGAGTGAGCCTTGCTGATCACCTTCTGGCTCTCCAGTCATTGAATCAGTTGGTGTATGGGGTGTAGAGAGTCTCTGTTGGTCCTGTATTGCCTGTGATGTGCTATGTGAGAGGCAAGAGGTAACTTCAAATCCTGCACCTTATGGCTGCCCACTATGGAGGGGTTATCTGACAGCTCAGGCATGGTAGACAACTCTACTTTGCCTGCAGTCTCTACAGCTGCCACCCCAAATGCCCACATGTGCCCTCTAAGGTCCTTGAAGCATCCCTCCTGCAGAAAGTCAATGCCAAGAATGCAAGGTGCATCTGGACCAGTCACTATGTTGTGTTTCCCCATTCATTCTCAGTCTCCAGTAGTCAAATCTTGTGAGCGCCCTGTGACTCTCTGAATGCTTATGGGCTCAGCCTCTTTGTACATCGATGGTATCAGGGTGCATTGGGCCCCTGTGTCCACCAGAGCTCAGTACTTCATGGCTTCTGAAGTGCCAGGCCATTTCACATAGACATCCCTGTACACTCTATTGTCCCTGGCCTCCACATAGCTGGAGGTAGGGCACCTCTAATGCTGGTGGTGATGCCCACACTTGTCACAGGGTCCTGTGTTAATAGGGGAAGGGTCTCTTGAGTGACATGGACCACTCCAGGAAACTGGGGCAGCCCTTCTCCTGGATGAGTTATCCCCATTGTGGCCACCTTGCATTTCCTGCACTCTGTTCCAGAGGGCAGAGGTGGGTTGGCCATGCCAGGTGTCTATATGCTCTCCATGGTCACAGAGGAACCTCCACAGAGACCTCCTTGACATCCCCCGATTGGCTTGGGGTGATCTCCTAGGGGAAGGTCGCCTGTTCCTGATTGCTGAAACCTGGACCCATTCTGAAGGAGAAGGGGAAAAAAGAGGTATCATTCCCCTTTTTCAGTTCAGACGTGGAGGTCTTAATCTTTTTGATGATGTCTTTAGCCATAGTTTCTATGGCTGAGATCAGGGGTTTCTGATTTACACTGTCCTCATATTCCCTTAAATCATTAGCAAACTCTGACAGTTTTAGGGCTTCCATCCTGTCCAGTCATGATTATCCCTCCTAATGTGGAAGCATATTTTTGAGGGGCACCCTGGGTGAGTTTCTTTACGAAGGGCCGTCTCATGGGTACCTCATCTGGGTCCGAAGGGAGCTGGCCTTCCCTGTAAATTATTTCCAGCACGGCCATCTGTCTCAGGTAGCGAATGCCCTGTTCCATAGTTGTCCATCTCACTGGGGCCCAGGGCAGGTCATCTCTTGAGCGGTACTGGCTCTTGATGGCATTGAGGATCCGGGCCCAGAGAGTGTGTGTTCCATCGAGTTTGGCTAACTCTTTGTCCAGACCAGCATCATGAATCAGGGAGCCTAAAAGCTTTGCCTCCCTCTTATCCAGGTCCACCATGTCCACCCCCTCATCCCAGGATCTCAGGGCCCAGCTTTGTATTGGCTCATCCTCTTTCTGTGCATAATCCAGATGAGTTTGCCTTAATTCCTTTCTGGGCAGAGATGTAGTAGTTATTGTTTCCTGATCTGAGTCCTCATCCACTGCTAGGTTCTGGGAGGTGCTGGGCCCCGCTCATGTGCCTTCCTCACCATTTGTGCTTGAAGATGATTTTTGCCTTCTTTTCCTGTGTGTGGTGACTGGTGCTAGAGAAACTGCGTGGGCAGGAGCATCAGGGGGTAACTGTGGAACTGCTGGTGGTGGGGCAAACTCTTGTGCCTGGGGCTCAGGCTGAGATCTGGCACCCTCTTTACAACCTGAGCCCTCCCTCTTTGTGTTTATACAGTGCTTACAATGCTCCCAGCACACCCGTGCTTACAAAGGACTGCCTTATCACTCTCCAAAGAACTCTTAATGAGTTAGCTCTTCCCCCACTCAGCATGGTCACAGCAAATGCCCCTATAAGGATTATATTTAAGCATATAGAGCATATTGTAATGTAAGGCAATTTTCCATCACAGATGTTTTTATCTACCCACTACAAAATGTTGGTTTTGTAGCTTGATTCAGGAAAATTTCCTATGTCAGTAAAAAATTTCCCACTGCCAGTAAAATTCAAAGAATTGAAGAGGTACATGCCCAACTGCACTGGTAAAGTTTTTATCCAATTGAGCAGCATCTCTATCATTAACCACACCACATGGTAAGTTATTAATTTGTAGATATGGGTCCAAAAGGTCCAGCCAAGCACCCATGCAAAAGTTTGGAACATCAGATTCTTCAAAATTAACACACAATAACAGGAAAGGGTTCACAAGGGTAAGGAACAAGGATGGATAGGGAAAATAAGAATACAAAACCAGTCTTTTGAGGAGGTGTGGATGTAGCAGGGAGAGGACCAGGCCTGACCATGTGGCAGAAAAAGCAGGAAGCCGGCAGCAGTAGCTCTCGTCCAGGCAAGGCAGGAGCCAAAAAGAGAGCTAATGGCTGCAGTGTCTTCCTTTTTATAGGCTTGCTGGACAGGGAGGGGGAGTAGAACAGACTAACTCAGTTTCCCAGGGGGAAAACCCACTCCAGGGAGGGCAATGCTCTCACAAGCCCTCCCCCCGCCTTGCTTTCAGGATGGGCATAACCCATCGCACATGTCCAGTCACAGCAGACAGTTCACCACCACTGCATGGGGTTCTTTTTGAGAAATGCAGGTTGTGTGTTTATAAGATGTCATATATCTTATGGGGTTATTCAAAAGGGCAATGTTAGAAATTTAATTCTTTAATAAAAAAGTTTTGTAAGATATTTATCTCCAAAGTTCTGCTTTAGACATAAAGCCAACTAGAGGCTAGAAAAAAATATTTATTAGACTAAATTTTTAAAATTTACTTTTGTAAGGTTTCCTGTGCCTTCCTTTCAAATATCTGCCATGGGGTACTCTTTGAGAGGGAAGAGACTATAGTTAATCACCTGAGGCTGGACCCCATTTTGGAGGTTACTGTGATCGTGATTTAGGAACGGAAGACAGTTTTAGTTTCTCTCTCTCTATCTCCTTGACTGTTACTAGAACAAACAGGAAGATAAATATTATAAGGATAATAAACATATATATATATATAAAGATAAGATAAACCATTGTAAAGATAAACAAGAAAGGTGGAAAACAGAATGTCATAAGAGAAGTTAGAAGATTGAGCTACCCAAGAGGTGTAAATCTCTAAGTACTTTTTTTTTTTTGTATTATTGTCTTTGCTCTTGACAGATGGAGGATTGTGCAGAAGGAAGGCTTTTGCAGGCATGCATTCAACACCAAGGTTTTGTACAGCCCTATAAAAGCTGCAACCAGAATTTTAAGATATTGACTTTTTGAAAGGTACCCCAAATTTTGGACCAAGATGGTCAGAGTGTAAATAATTGCAGATATATGACTGTGCTCTCAGCAGTTGGAGGAGCAGCTGACTTTTTGACACTGCCTGCTGATGGCACACATTAGCCATATCTATAAGGAAAAAATGGATACATTTGTGCCAGTTTGGCTAAATATGAACCTTACTGTATGTGCATACAGAGTGAAGAGATTGATCTAAACAATGTGCTACTGGATGAACAGTCTTGTACGTTTCTAGAAATAAGACCATTTTTTTCAGAATGACTATATTGGAGGAAGTTGTCAAGATCAGTAAGAAGAATGAAACAGTTTCTGAAAATCACTTGCATGTTATCAAAGAAGGGACAAGCAGTACTAAAATTGCCTCGAGTATTCTTTAAAGTTACATTACCTGTAAATACTGAGAGCAGAGATGTGAGTGTACCAATGGATATAAAGTTTCTTTGGCAGGAAAATCAAAAGGGTCCTATCAATTATGTTGACTTCTCTTAGCAGATTGATGTCTCACATTGAAGATGCTGGAGCATAAGAATACAAAACACTGGATAGACTGCATACTACATAGCTAATACTAGATATGTACTAAATAGCATGTGATGCTCTTAAGTCTAACAGTTGCCAAAGCCAGCCTTTTTACTGTATAAACTTATTCAATAAACAAAAAATGAAGTTGGCCAGCTTCTTTTCATCTTCTGCTTGTAGATTTCCTACACGTGACAAAACTCTGTTTCAAGAAACAAGATAAGGAGCTGAGGGGAAGAAAAGGAGTAGTCATCATCTCCTTGCTCTTGTGACTGATGACAGCTTGCATACTGCATCTTCAGATGTTGCCTTATTCCATAAACCTTCTCTTCAGGCTTTCCATCACTTTTGTCGTCAAAACAGACTTCACTTCAGTCAGACTGGTGTGACAAATGGCATCACTTGGTCGCTGGACCACTTTTGGAGGGAGCTCCCATAAAGGGGTATTTCCTGCATGTTAATGCGGAAACATTGACACCCAGCAGTTAGCCTCCCCTTATTCAATCTTATCCATTCTGTTGCCTTTAGCTACTTCCGAAGCCCTACATCTTCCAGACATGGTCAGTTTGCTAGTTGGTGTTTAAAGTTCTGTAAAAAATAATACACTGATTTAGTCTTCACAACTTGTGAATGTCACCTGTACTTCTACAATAAGCACATGCTTATTCTGTTTGTTTTGCAAATGAACACTTATTAAATGGATTTCTAACAATGTGCCTTTGGCCTCTGTTTTTGTATTTTTCAGAAGCAAGGGGGGTTGTTTTTGTTTGTTTGTTTACAGTAAAAAAGTTTACAGTAAATATATATATATTTTTTTTTTTTTACTGTAAACTGTGTTTCTCCTCAGCAGATACCAGTACATTTGGTAATGGTTTACAAATTATTTTTAAAAATTGGCAAGGATGTAATACTGTTAAGAAATAATTGGGAGCCTCCTGTTCAATTCTTCTGGACATGTCATGCTTTCACTAAAAAAGTTCATCCTTCAATGTCTGTTTTTTAACGTGTGAAATCCTACCCTTTGGAAGTGGCAAAGATAAGCCTAGGAATTATAGGATACTAGAAAATATTAAGAAGAGAATATTTGTAGGTTTTACGTCTTGTCATACCAAACATTTCAAACTAAAAACTACTCACAGTTTCTTTTATCAATATTCAAGGTGGCTGTGCACCTGTGAAATTTTTATGTATTTTCCCTGAAAAATGAGTTCCATAATTCTGTTTTTTAACCAACTAAATTGTTTTAATTAAAGCCAGCAGGAACAACAACAACAACAAAATAATGTCACAACTATAACCACAAGAAGAGAAGGTATCCCATAAAGGGCTGAAATTTCACAGAAGAACAAATTTGAGCTGAGTGGTCAGAGTAAAATATAACCAAAGCTGTGAAGAATATCAGGGCCTTGGACTTTTTAACTGAACAAAATGGCAATGTAAAATGCTATTATTTTCTGTCTGAGAGAGATGTCAAGTCACTTTGAAACAGAATAGGTCTGCCTTAGAAAATGGATATTGGTAATTCTTCACTGGATACATTTTCATGCTGAAATTGTATTGAAAATACACAACATGTTTTTTGCCAAGAAAATTACTCCACAGTATAATCATCTGCAAAGCAGAAAATACTCATGGACAGATTTGGAACTCAGCATGAGGTCCCTACTGCAGACAGCGCAGTAGCTAATTTTACAAGCGATAACTACACTGGTATTTATCAGAGCCTTGCTAATGAGACAGCATGTGGCTTAGAAAGGTGTAATGTGTATCCATGTTACATAGCTTGCTTAGTGGAAATGAAGCAAATGTAGTCACATCCAACTTTTTAAAACTCTGTAACTGTTTAGCCATGCAGATGTGTCCAGAACTTCTGCATTGGCCTTTCTTACACAAGCATTTGCATGCAAAGTCAGGTAACAGCATTCTTAATCTAGCAGCAATGTATTTCTGGGCTTGATTTGTGGCTCAGGTGTTCATGCTGCAGAAACATTGGCAAATTTTGTGTGCTGTGAAAGAGCTTATGTGTGCCCTGTGCTGCCTGGGAATAGAAGACAGAAAAAAGTCGTTAGGGATCTCATTTCCACACTATCAGGCTCTCTGTGTAAAGATTGCCCCTCCAAAACAATCTAGAATATTCTAAACAGAGATGTCCAGGAACCTTCTCCTGGCAGAAGTGCCTATCTGTGAAGATATTCAGCCATCACTTTTCTTCTTTTTGTCAGATACATTTTTATGACTCCTTAACTCCCAGGTCAGAAAACTATTGTGCCTTTTGTTGCAGGTACACAAAGAGTTGCTGCCAGGGTGCTCTGACTTTGCCTACACAAAATTTCTCTGTGAATATTTTTTTCTGAAGTTCCCAGCATTTCCACCAAAAGCATTGTTAACATAAAACGTGGAGATGCTTGTGTACATTTAGTATTCACAGATTTAAAAAGAATCTAATTTAAAAGATTTGTCAATTTTAAGTTCAGATGTTTTGCCTCATCTGACATGTATCTCAATGAGCTGGCACCTCTCCCAGGCCCTTCTCCTCACTTCCAGTCTTTCTGAAGACATTGGAAACACCAAATACAGGAAACACCAAGGTATTTTACTGAAAAGGAACTGGAAAATTTGTACCCTTTTTTTTACAGAGTGAGAGGGTGCATATCCTAGGTTTTGAGTTGGTTACTGGTTTCCCCGCTCTGCAAAGGAAGGGTGCACAAACATTTACCAAGGCTGCCTTGCTAATCCTTTGCTCTGGGCTTCAGCCTTTTCAGCTGATGCATTCCCTCACATACACTCAAGTGGTAGTTTTGATCAACAAGGTCCTTGAGTTGGATGGGTATATTGAGTAATGCACTTCATGTCTGATTATCAGGAGCTGGCAGGCAGAAGAGGTAGTAGGAAGCCCACTACAAATCCCAGCTTAATGTGAGAAAAATGATAAGCTTGTAAATATTTTTTTGTCAAGTTTGGTGGCCTGAAAATATTATTTACTTCCTCCCTGCACTGTTGTTCTGATAGAGGGAGAATACAGTGGAGGCAAATAGGAAGATGAAGTTACTGGTAAACTTATCCCAAAGCAGAGTTCATATATCTGAAACACAAGTCCTTTTTGTGAGAAGCAAAATTCTGTGAGAAATCTGATTTGGACCACTGGAAGTGACAAACATGACAAAATGTGGAGGTGCCTTTTTGTCAGCAACTTGCAGCCAAGACAGCAGTGGGTTCAAGACATCCAGAGGCCTGGTTTTCCCACCCCATTTTCTCCAAAGGATTTGATCCAGCGCAAGAAAGAGATGGGAAACCAAGAGTTTTAGCTCAGAAACATGTCTGAGGAGGTGGTTCTGTATAATATGATGTCTGTTTGCTTTTCCTGAGTCAAAGAAGGTTGTTTCTCATGGAGAAAACTATTTTTGTTTTGTGATTAAATTTTCATGAATAACCTGTGTCTGTCACAGTATGTGATGTTTGTCGTGCTGTATTTCTAAGATTCATTGGAGCTGCCTTTTAAAAGAATTTTATTTTTTCCTGCTCTGTAAGAAAAGTTAGTAGTGACTTTAAAACACTTGTTTGGGGTCAGAGAAACACTGTGATAAATGTGGGAAATAAATACAAGCACTGAACTGTGAAATGAAGTGCTGCTGTAGTTGTGATGGTCTGAGGGCATGTGCAAGGCAGGGTTTGTAGTGAAGGCCAGTTTGATTACATGAACAGGTGTAGCTGGAGAAAGAAAAAAGGGAAAAAAAGAAAAGAAGGAAAGGACAAGGTGTGGGAACAGTCAAGCTCTCCTGCAGACCTGAGAAAAGATTGTGTGTCTGAAAGCTTTTTTTGCTCTCTCTTGCTATAAATCTGATGCTTCTTCAGAGTGACAGGACTTTAAACCTGTTGCAAGGTCTGTTCCATCCCCACAACTAGCCACCTCCAAAAAAATAATATATTAATTCATTTTTTTCAGGTGGTTCAAACTTTGAATTGGGCCCTAGGTAAAAGCACCCAAGGCATAACTATAGAGTGATTATTGATTGCAGCCGAGTAAATCTGTGACATTTTCTGATCCACTGTATACTGAATACTAACATGTATATGACATTTCCCTTCTGACTTCCTTGTTGATCCTGTGCATTCACCTAATGCATAGCTGAAATATCATCCTGCACATGAATGGCATAAAATCAAAATAATTTGTTTTTATGAAAGTGATGTTTCAAGATTTTGATTATTTTGCCTTTTATTTATCTTGTAGCTCCCATTCTGTTTGCTTTGGGGGTATATATACATGTTTTTAATTTTTTTTCTTAAAATACATGCTATTTGTATGGGTTTAGGCCTAAATATAATGTGCTGTTATTTTCACTCCATGTTCAAAATGGTATAACAAGATTTGATGTCACCTTTACTGTCTCTGTACAACTTACTATTCTGCCTTACAGAATCAACAAGATAGGTCTATTACAACTTTGTAGCTAATGGAAACAAGAAGGTCTCTGTGTGCATGGAGAGCAAATTCTAGATACTGACCAGACTGACTGTTCAGATGATAAATTGTTAAATACTGAAAGAATCTAGAAGATCTGTGCACTATGATTTTAAGTTTCAATTAGCATATAGTTATACTCCCATGAAAGACTATGAACTAAAATTCAATTTCAGGATGCATTGATTTCATTCAACCAGAGTGCAATGGAAAGGGTGAAGCAATATTGGAAAACAGAAGCAAAATGTCAATGGCATTAATTTTCCTTTTAGTATAAAAACAGGGTCACAAATAAATTATTCATGTAGTGTTGAGCAAATATAAGCTAAAATGCTGTACTTTGCATGTATTGTATACAACATGCATGTTACCAGGAATGTCTTAGGGTTCCGATATTATCTAAAACGAAGTGGCTTAGTACAGTAGTGAAAAAAATTATAGTTACTACCCCTTACATCAGAAGAAGTGTTTATAAAAAGGGTATGAAGCAATGCTGATTGAAGACTATGTCTTGTGATCAGATTTCTCATGGCTTAATAAAGTACCAAAATGAGACTTAAAAAAAAGTATTAAGACAAGTACTCTAGTTTGTGGTAAGAATAGGTCTTCTAAACAGTGCAAGAAAATATTTTTATCTTTTGTAGTTCTCAAGATATGTTTTTTCTTACATTAGCATTGTGTAAGTACTGTCTTCTACTTCATTCTGAAGCAATCTAAATTTGAATGGAGCCTGGTTTAGCCTTGAGAAAGGAGCTAACTGACCATCTTACTGTCCTCACTTATGAACAGAAATACAGGCTGAAGCTGTTCTCTCCCAGAGCATTTCAAATATAATGAAGAAACTCACACGTTCATTTACTATAAAGCCTTCTTCTGTCTCTTCAGGGAAGCAATCAGTCGTGTTTGTGAAGCCGTGCCTGGTGCCAAAGGAGCCTTCAAGAAACGAAAGGTATTTGTCTTTTCTTGTAGCACAGCTGACTGTATTTTCTTAGAGACAAGGCACATCAGGCAGGTGACTTTAAAGCAGTTTTGAGAATTGCATATCATTGATCATTTAAAGTATTGGCTGTTTTTACCCCTTGTATACTGCATCTTTGCCCTTTTGGCCAAGATCTGCCTTTTTTTTTTTCCTTTTTTTTTTTTTTTTTGGTCAGGACCTGCTTTTATAGGCATCTAAAATTATGAATACACCTATGATAAAGATTATGGCTTACCTTTAGGTTCTTACTGTAGAAACCCCCTCCTTTTCCTTTTCTTTCTTTTGTAGGTTGCAGGTGGAAGACTTAAAATAAAGATAAAAGGCTGACCTTTTTTTGTAAAATGCATGAATAAATTGTGGAAATAGGTACTAGAATCTATTGCAGAGAACAAAATCATACAGTTTTGAAAGTGACTAGAATTCTTCTTGGAGCACAACGCTACTGATGACAACTAATTTTGGAAATTAGTGGTTTCTGGAAACAGAGAAAACATACTAGGTGATCCTCTGTTCTCTGTCTTCTTTCCATAAACACCTGTGGCCAATGCTAAGTAGCCAGACATGGTGGTGAGTTCAGTGGGCAGTGGCCTCACATGGATATTACCATGCTTCAGTTCTTGTGTGGTGAGATCTGCACACAATGAGTAGAGGAAGCCTCTGCTCAACTCCTGCACTGACTGCTCTCAACTGTCTTGCACTGCCTACTCTTCCAGGGGCCTGCTTGCAAAGCTGGGATTTAATGTGAACTAGCAGCAGGAGCAGAGAAATCAGTTAACTATAGCCCTGGTCTGGTTTTGAGCACAGGAGGAGAATGAGCAGGTGAAGGAAAAGATCTGCCCACTTCTCCAGCTGCTCTATTGCTCAATCATGTAGGCAGAATTGCAGCAGAAAGGGATGGGATGAAGTGCGATTTGTTTGCAACAGAGAATATTATCCTGGTAAAATAAGGCATATGCAACAACATATGCCTCAGTGTAATTGGAAATGACGGCTGTGGTTTCTTCCCCCACCCCCCAGTTTATCTCATTGACATTTCTAAGTTCTCTGGATTTTGTTTTTAAACTTGAAAGCAAAGAGGAAAATATCTTTTCCTTTGGAAAGAAAAATGACATAAAATATAATTGGAAAAGTAGGTTAAACAGCGTCCTACACGACCAGTGAGACACTTTGCTACATAACTGGGTTAGAAGCAATGCTACTTATTGGTTATTGAAAAGAAATTGTGTTTTTAAAGTAAGTGTACTGTCTGAGAAGAAAATTTGCCCAGCTACAGAATTTCAGGTAAAAATTGAAAAAAGGAATCTTTTGCCAGTCTGTACTTCTATTATGTTTTTGCCATTAGTGGCGTATGAATTTGGTTAAGGTGACAGGCATTCCTGAGGCCATGTTTTAATACTTTTTCCCATGCAGTGGGCAGGTGAAACTTAGGCAAAAAGTGAGAGTCAAGAAGGTTCATGGAAAGAAAGGAAACTAGGGCTTGTTTTAAAGAGAAACTATTGAAGTACTATCTGTGTAACATGATGGAGTTAAAATAGTGTAGCACAAATGTTACATATGAACAATATATAGGTAGAGTACTTTTAATCAATTAAAGAGAAGGAAATTAACCTTTAAGGAGTAAAACATATGTATGTGCATTCTGCTAGGGACAAAACTTTCCAAGCTTGCAGGTAACTTCAGAGAAATGCAAATACAGTTGCAGAAAAACACTGCCTCCAGTTACAGTTTTGCTTTTATACCCTAATGATCAGCGTAAGTATTCCCTAGTGCAAACACAGTGAGTAGAATGACTTGGTCCATTATTGCTTCATTTTGCCCAGGTTGCAGTTACCCAAATAAGGTGGCTCATCCAACCTTGTGGTTCTCCGTATCTCTCAAAGATTAATTTGTAAATTTATCTTTGGCAGCATAATTTTTATTGCTACTAAACCTTCTAAGATGTATAGCAAGTCCTGCCAACATGGTCACTATTTTTACATCCTCCTGATTATACTCCAACATTTTATACTTATTCTCAGAATTAGAAGCAATAGCTGCATGTGGTACCCCAGCACAGGGAGGTTTTAACTTAAGTCTGAGTTTTACCTGCTGCTACAAAGTCTACAAGCATAAAGGCACTGTTTTCCTTCTTGTGAGTATCCCATCAGTATCATCGGAGTCCCACTTTCCATGTGGGAAGAAGATAGAGCAGTCAGCAGATGCAGACCAAACAACAGATTTCTTTTCAGAGGTGGAAGCTGTTTTTATAGAAGAAGAACATGCCATTTTCTGATACTGACTTCAGTTATTCATCTTAGTCTGCTCATTTGGTCCTTTGGTGAAGATGACATTTTGCTACCTCACAACCTCAGATCAAGAATGGATGAACACCTATCTAACATTTTGTTTTGGTTTGGTTTGTTTGGTTGTTGTTGTTGTGGTTTGTTTTTTTTTCCTGTGAAGTATTATTATTACTAGTAGTAGTAGCAGTAACTACTACTAGTAGTAAAAGTGTAAATGAGAAATAATCATCAGAGGGTAACACATATTGCAATGAAATGATCTTTGAAAAGACAGCAACTTTTTAGAAACCTTTAAGATTACAGGCAACCCAGCATACAGTGAAGGTCATCCTAAATAAACAGAGAACATAAATGTAATTTCCCCCCCTTGCTATTACAGCCACCAAGCAAAATTCTTTCTAGCATCTTGGGAAAGAGCAATCTTCAGTTTGCAGGAATGAGCATAATGCTGAACATCTCCACCACCAGTTTAAACCTAATGACTCCTGATACAAAACAGGTGAGTGTAACTGCCATATTAATTTGTGAGGATTTTGATGAGCAGCCTGATGCACAGTTGTTTGCTATCTGCCAAATACTCAATTGTTCAAAGTTATTACTCTTCAATGATGTCTATAAAATGAATGAAAAAGGGACATAAAGCATTGTAAGGGTCACAGTTTATTCCAGTATTCAAAATAGCTTATTTCCTTCTTGCCACGTTTCAAGAAGCTTGGTTTTGTTATTAAAAGCCCTATGACATGTAATGGCATATTTTGGTTGTGGGAGTCCTTCTTGGGTATGATTACAAACTTTCAGAGTGTCAGACGGGATGCATTCAGATTAGATGACTAAAGGACTCAATGTGGAACCCCAATTTCATGGTCGTTCTTCACATTTAGAGCCTTAAAGAGCAATGTATTTCAGAGGCACGGCTAAGAATAAAGTCTCAGGGATTTTGGAGTGCAATGAAATGCTAGACTTTTAGAGAGAGAAGGCAGCTTTCCCCGAGCAGCACGTTTCTTCTCCTTCATTGTGCTGGAGGTACAGACAGACTTTGGGGAATCACCGCAGTGGATTGTGAATGATGTATGAGATGAGAAAAATCCTTGCTCAGGTACGTATAAAGAGAAAGAAGACAGATGTGTAGTCACTGCTGTGCTATTTGCTAATGCTGCATTAGGGCACACAACTTGCAGCCCAGATACAGCTACAGGGAAAAAGTAAAAGAAAAAAAAAAGGAGAAAAAAAATCCTGCTGTTCTTGGAGTCTCAGGATTAGAGAATAAGAAAGAATACATGCACTGTCTATTAGAAAGCTTACTGTTACTATTATGTTTCCACTGGTTTATCTTCATTCTTATCTTTATTTAGAAAACACCATAATCTTCTACAGCAAGCAATGACTGTGGAAACAGAATTATAGCTGGTTGCAGTAGTTTGAGCCTTATCATGGAGTATACACAGCAGTGCTTTTCACAGTTGCCCCCAGTCAGAAGTAAAGGAACTAGATGTTAATTAGGTCTATTAGAAAACTGCCAAACCTTGAAAGTTGCCTTGTCTTCAGCTGATGTTAGGGTGGAAATCTGAATCGGTTTATCCCAGGAAACAATCCTCCCCTAGAGATTTTGCCTTTCCTCTGAGTTGACAAAACTGTTTATCTTTCTTTCATGTAATTCTTTTTGAGATAGACTTGGTCTAAGTGCTGCAATTGTGGGAAACATCTGGTTTCTCGGAGATCTCCAATTTGGCTGTGGTCTCCCTTGTTTCTTGCTTGCACTAAGCATTTAAATTGAAAATAAGTGTGGCTCAGCCGGTTTGCTCTTTGAGATTCCAGCCAGGATGATGTCTGTGAACTTATGTATTAGCCTCTTTTACCCAGAGGAGATGGAAGGAAGAGGCAAGATAGTGGTGTTGGCCCTTGAAGTAGCAGGAAAGCAATGGCATGTATTCCTGCACAGCAGTTTTGTGAACATGTTAAGCAGAGAGAAATGGAAGATGATTTTGGCTTGGTGGGTTGGTTTGTTAAAAATGTGGGTTTGGATAGGCTGAAATGTTTCTCAACTATGCAGCAACATTAGCAAATCATTTTATATTAAGCAGTTTAACATGTTGGTAATTTGCCATTCTTTATTTCAATAGTTTTTGGGGAGGAGGAAATATCCCTATCCTCAAACTAAGTGAAGTGAAACTGTTTAGCTGCAGAATTGTGGGGAAAAAAAGTGGGGGGTGGGGGTGGTGTATGGGGGCCAGGAAGGGAAAGAAGGGTCTGACATGAGCTGATGGTTTCAGGCATTTTTGAGTTTTCTTACAATTTGGAAAAGTTTTGAGGCTATCTGAAGACATTTTTTTTTTAACGATGCTGAACATAAAGACAATATTGACCATCAAGAGTGTAAAAAGTCTTCACTAGTTCATCTCTGTTCTTAGAATCAATTCTTTATAAGAAAAGAGAAGAAACTCCTCACTGATGAGGGAGGGAACAATGGTTCATCACCAAACACTTCAAAATTAACCACATTTTAAGAGGTTTTAGTAGGACAAGTAGGAGTATTGAAAATTAAGTACTCTTTACATGAAAGAAGTACTCTTTGGCTTAGTGAAACAGCAAGATCCATATCAGGCTTTTTTCTTTACAAGGAA
Source organism: Colaptes auratus (assembly GCA_015227895.2). NCBI lineage: Eukaryota > Metazoa > Chordata > Aves > Piciformes > Picidae > Colaptes > Colaptes auratus. The sequence continues at coordinate 65,400,998 of CM026897.1, read as the reverse complement.
GATAGTTGCTAGTTCAGACCTTTAAGATGCAAGATGGGGAAGACAACCCAGAGAATATTTTTTTAGCCTAATTTTTTCCAGAATGGTTTTCTGGAGTAAGTGGTAACCCTCTCCAAAGTGAGCAACTAAGATCCAAATTTTTATTGTGACATGCTCTGACACACTAAATAAGGGGCATGTTCTATACAGGACAAATTATTTGTCATAGTTTCTGTGGCTCAAATTATCAAGTGAAATTATTTTTCAGATGATCTTTTCTTGCTTGGTTATTAAATGACTTCATTATTAAAAGATTTTTGAAGTCAGATCTCAGAATAGCAATGGAGTGGAGCTGTTTTCCTTTATGCAATGTTCATGACAATTTGTCACTTCCCAGGAAAATGGCATATTCATTCAAATGGTAAATAAGCACACTGAATTTTGAAATGCCCTGGAGTATGCCTGAGATTGTGTCCACAATACATAATTGCATATAGGTTCAAAATTCTGTTGCATAATGCAAACATACAATGCATGTGCATTTTTTTTGTTTGAAACATCAAATGACACAGTAAGTATTGGAAGCAATGTTAGGGTCCTTAGCTGGTATGCAGATTGGCATGATTTTATTGATTTCATCAGAGTGGTATCAGCAGAAAAGTATTTTGATGAATATGACCCTTTGGTCCATTCATTACTACCTGTAATAAAGAAAGTAAAGTTCATTGAAATTTCTCCAAATATACTGTATGACAGATCAGAATGGTTCACTAGAGGTCTGAGAACATTTAGCAATTGTGCTGAGTCCTGGGTGATTTTAAAGAACACCAGAATAGATATATTTAACCTTAACTTTGTTTATATTGTCATGCTACTCGTTGCAATCTTTGGAGGTGAAATGCAGAAACCATTTTGATCCTAGTTTTGGATTTTCTCCCCTGTACAAACCAAAAAAGAAATCGAAAGGTAGACTGTAAGAAAACCTACTGATTCATGCCTGTTCTTTCTGATTCACACAGATCATAGCAAATCACCACATGCAATCTATTTCCTTTGCATCTGGAGGTGATCCGGTAAGCATTCTTTAAAGCTTTTCCCCACATAGATACGGCTTAATGAAGACTCAGTGACAAAATTTATCACATAGCTTCCTGAAAGGAAAATGTAACCACAACAACTCCTGTTTGTTGTTTCATAAATTCTTCTTGATTGTTGCCATCAAACTCTTTTTGAGGGAAATGACTGACTAGGAGTCACAAATTCTCCTCTTTGAGTGACTGAAACTAGAAGTATCAAAGTCTTATGAGCATTTATATAACAAGTAATAAGCAGGGTTTTTTTACAGAGCAATAAGTACTGTGTGAATTTCCCCCCTGTTTTTTATTTTGTACTTTTTACTGTAATATATTATATTGCACTTATAGCGATGCATGAATTTATTTTATTTCTTCTTGTCTCTAAGAGTGTATTGAAAATATTGTGCTAAATATTGCCTTCAGGTATATTCATTACAAGTACACAGCTTGAAGAGAGGCTTTCAGGAAAAGCCCAGATCTTTCTTTATAGTTTTGCAGAGCTTTCAGATACACCTACACACATGGGTTAATTTAGCCCAAAGGGCAGACTCCTGTGTTTGTGCTTTCCCCTGATTTTATAAGCAGTCCATCCAAAGGCATATTAAATTTATTTGTCATCCAGGAAGCAGTGTGAGAATTATAAACCAGGTGCATTGCTAACCTCTTATGTTAGAGGTTAGAAAGCCTTTAAAACTAGAATAATTGAATGAGACTGTCTTTTCCTCCATATAAGATTATCTGTCATTTATCAGTATTACACTACAAGTAAGGCAATTTCTAGCCTGTTTTGTGAGTACTCTCAGTTCAGCTCTCTTAAGTTAAAGATCCTTGGCAGCTCCTCACTTCATTTTATTATCCTCAGAAAACATAAGGGCAAAGTTCAGTCCTTGTGTGGCTCTGCTGAGCTCAGTTCAGTTCCAGAAAGTAAAGGGACACCATATCATATTAATATCATTAAAAAAATAAAATAAAAAGGACCAACAGCAGTTTTTGAAATATAACAGATTGCAATGGATGCTGTAAATGAACAATTCTTGAAGTGGGCAGAGGAGTGATTAGCACGGTTCCCTGCCTCCGTTAGAAGATTCTTCACTCTCCATCTGCCATCCCAAATGCTGTGTCCTGGAAACACCATTGCACGCTGCCCACTGGTAGGATGATTTACCAGGAAAGAGAGAGGAGCAGCAGTAGAGATTGGATTTGGAGTAAACAAGCACTTGCAAATGTTTTAGAGAGAGAAAAATCATGCTACTGACTCAGTGAGCTATCAGAAAAATAAAACTGCATGGTGTCAGAGAGCCTACCAGAGAAAATTAAATTGTAAAGTTGCCTTCCCAATAAGACCAGTCTATGATGATCTCATTCTGGGGGTGGAGAGGGTAGGTATAAGTATCTAATGATGCTCTACAGACTTGTTTCAGTGGGCTAGTATCTGGCACAACTTTAAATCAAAAGCTTGTTCGGAAGCAGGTGGTTCCTTCATTATGTATACACATGAAAGAAGACAAGATGCAAAGATGTGGTTTAAGTCACAGCTTTATTAACCCATGATGGTCATCTAGACGTAACTTTCATCAGCCCTTAATAATTTCCACTTCGTAGAGAACTGCCACCACCAAACTCTATGCCCCAGAGTGGTGGGCTCCAGCCCATAAGCTCATCTCCTCATAGATAGAGAAAGGCCACACCAAACTAGGAACCCAGATCTGTGCCCATGTTTCTTCAAGAAATACTTCTTAAATGTTGAAGTCTGGTTTACTGAGAAGTGAGACTGCCCCCTCTTCTCACCCATGCACTCTTTTGCTGTGGATATCTGCCAGCAATTAGCTTTGCAACTTTTCTCCTACTCCATAAGTGTTAAGTACCTTCATCATTCAAAACATATCCAAAGAGGAAGTGTTCACATTCTTGGAAAACAGCTTGAGTACCACATATATTTTTACAATATTCCCCTTTACACCGGAGCTTAAAACTCTCTCCAACAAATCCTTTTACACACCATTCTGAAATAATTTTTAGTTCATTTCAATGACTGTTTTCTGGATCTGCTTAAGCTCTCTTCAGCCCCTCCTTATGATACATGAAACAATTTTCAGCCATAGTCATTTCAGGTGGCTGCTTCCAGGCTGCTAGGCAAGATCTCTGTTTTTGGAGGTGCTTGCTGAAATTTCAGAGGTGGATCTCATAAGGTCTTTCAGCCCTGCCTCCAAATTTTAACAGCTCAGTGCAAATTATTTGAGGTGAAAATTATAGCTCATTCATTCTTATCTTCAGTCCTGAAATGTCAGGGATCACTTTGCTGCATCAGCCCAGCCCTGCATAGCCTTTTGATAAGAATTTTCTAATATAGCCACTCAGATATGCACCCACCTTAGATCCTTAATGGTCTGTCATTGTCAGCTTGAATTTGAGAGCTTTAAATGAAATGAAGAGTATGTGGTTCCAATCTCTCACACCCACACTACCTATGACATAGATCAATGATTTACTCAGGCATAAAAACATCCATTAGTTTTTTCTGTACCCATTTTTTTATTCCTCCTTCCCCCCCCTCCCCAACCCCTCAAACCCCTTCCCCCCTCCCTCCCCTCCTCTTTTTTTTCTTTTCTTTTTCTGGCTACAAAACTGAATAGCACAGTGCAATTTCCACCCATACATTCACTCTCTTTCCTCCATGTGCTGGTTCCTTCGGTAGTTTCAGAACATAGTGTGGGAAGCCAACACAGCCATTGAAGGGAGAGTAGGAACAACTAAACCATGGACAACTGTGGGACAACTCTCAGGCCTTTACTTTGGTTCTGATTTATTTGCTGCTACAGATGCAGCCACTTTTCTCATCCCCTTACTTGTTGATATGCATCATTACTCCCACTCACATAATTGCCCAGACACTATGTCACTGGGTGCTTAAGAAATTACTGGACAAAATGCTAGGGCTATTCTCTGCTCTGCATTTTTCACAGACCAGTCTCATTACTGCTGTTTCTGAGTAGTTTCCAGCAGTGCTTTAAGTGATATGACTGCACATCTGTCACCAGAGCTGCAAATGTGCTTTCCCATGCCCCTTAGGAACGAAATTGCAGCGCAATGATTTGGTTTGAGTGGGTGGTGGTGTGTGGTTGCACTAGAGAGATCTAAGCTACAGACTGAAGAAGTCTTTATTTTAACTGAAGATGATGTTTTTTATGACATTAGATCTTGTCATGATTATCAATGGCCTTGGATCAGTCACCTGAAAAGGCTTTGGGTAGATTTATGCAGCAAGCTATAGTGTATCCTAAATATACCTCAGTTAGGTTTAGCTATACCTGACTAGCAAGGCTTGTCAGGAAATACTGGATCTAACTGGGACTTACTGCTTGCATCAAGGATATATGGCATTTTTTGAGATGTGGCAGCAGGTCTCGTGTTTCATGTGAGCACTGGCCCATCTGTTTAAACTGCACAGTGATTAAAGTCTATGCTTTTGCACACAGAAGCAAGAGTGTGACAGGAGAGCAGGCAAAATAAATCCCCAAAGAAGATGGCAGCTTCCTCTTCACAGAAAAGCTATCTGACATGTGGCAGTGGGGATCACTGGGAGTGGCCCATGGGCTGGGGAACAGCACTGGGACACTGCTTGTCACAGCCAAGCACTGGTTGAGCATCTCTGTGCTATATGGTGCTGTAGTCAGTAAAGTAGCTGCGCCTGCTTGACACAAATGAATAAACATCATTGCTTTGTATTTCTGGGGAGCAGGGCTGTTAATTCCACTCTTTCTGCCACAGAGCCAGTTGTTATTCATGTTCTGAACTAGAATTTCTGGGTATTTTGAAGGTGAAGACTTGTATTTACACTCGCTTCTATATGAGGCCTCATCCAAATCCTACTAAATTTGTTGATTTTCAAAGACATTGGAAGAGATTTTTAAGTTCTCCTGGAATAAATCACACTCTGAAGAAAGCAAAGTGGTGAAATCCGTACTCAAATCCACAAATGTTGTCAGTGGGTTTAAGTAGTATACAACTGTAGAGCAAAATATGTAATTTGAGACTCTACCTACAGGAATATGCACACTCTGGATTCTGATCTTTTGTTGTGATCACTGCAAAGATTTTTTTTCATTCATGGTAGATATCTTAATTTTTTGACAGGATACAACTGACTATGTTGCATATGTAGCTAAGGATCCTGTTAATCGGAGAGGTAAGTTAGAAATACCCATTTGGAAATGGCATTCTCTTTCCTTTGAGAAGCCTGGATTATTCTTGGGATAATTGAGCTGAGTTTTTTTCCCTCCTAGGAGAACATTAATGCAGCTCAGTGAAAAGATTTCCTTTGACAGTCATGGAAAGATTGTATAGCAATAAAGAACTGTCATGCATAGGTTCATTCACAAATTTGGAACAGGTCTTGCTTGTAGTTCATTGCCAAGTATCACTTTGATTCTCTTCATCTTTTAAATCAAACACATGACTGACCTGGTTGTATCAGCTTCTAGGCAACAGCTAACTCTTACCTACAGTCAATCACTGCGCAAGGACTAAGCAGTCCTCTGATTAAGTCTTTCAAAGAGATGGCTGAATTTGCTAGGTCTTCTGAGTACATGCTTAATTCTTCCTAGAAGAATAAGATACTTTACCAAATAGTGAGCTTTTGAGACAGTTTGCTGGAGGCTGTAATCCTCTTTCTCAGTGAAGCTGTATTCAAGGTTGTATTGCTGTATGAGTGATCAGTCAGGAGCAACGAATCTCTTGTTGACTGGTCTTCAAAGACTCAGATCCAATTCAGATTCTCAGAAATAAATTATAAAAAGGATAAATTACAGTCTGAAATAATAGGTACAGAAAACGTACCGGCTTGAAACGCAGAAAGCATCACTAGCTTTTAACACTGGCTGCAAAGTTTTGTATAATGTACCTGAGAATCTATTATTAATAAATTCATAGAGGTAAGAAAACAACAAACCTAGGTCAAAAAACAGACCCAAACACTTCCAACAAGATTTCTGCCGAATTCAGACCCCATAACTCCAAAATGCCAACCCTTCAAATTCTGAGCTTCATCCTTACCATGGGCAGAACTAATCCAATAGCTTCAGTATTTTGTTATCTTTGATGATTTTGTATACCTTGGCATTCTGTTGTGTCCATATGCAGAGAAATCTAGACTTGAGAGTATTAGCTCACAAATAATCTCTGTGCTAAACCTACTAATATGCTGAATATTAGTGAAACATCAAGAAAAATAATGGTGAGTGGGAGGTATGGAGTTGGTCCATTTTGTTTGCCATGCCTGCTATGTTCCAACATCAGGTGTCTCCCCTTAGAAAGGCTTCACCATCAGACTGTATGGTGCAGGGCTGTGGCCCAACCCAATGCTTGTGATTTAACTAAACCCTTCTGCTAAACTGGAGACTGATTTAGCTGTACTGAGAGATCTCAGTGGCAATGTAGTAGACTAGCTTTGCAAACCAGACTTTTGCAGTGTAAGGTTTGGAGGAGCTTTGTGTTCAAGTTTCAGTTTCATATTTATTTTATAAATAAGTGTTTCATGGACTGTGTTCCTTATATCTAAATTGAGTGTGTTCAGCCTTAGCTTCCTGTTACTGTTATTTTTGAGCTAGTCTATCCTAGATTAAGAAGTCATCTAAACACTTGATATTGTTTCCCTGTTCAAGTAATTTCTCAGTTTTCTTTAGGTAATGTTAGAGTGAACTCTGTAGGTCTCCATCGGCAGTGCACATCTTCCATCCTTCACTTAATTTCTGTCCTTCCCTCTTTCATTTCCTACATTTGTTTTAAGAATGTAGATGTTGCCTTTTTTTCATCTGGAGTAATCTAGAATTCATGTCAGCAATCTATATCAGAGGCTGCATCTTCCTATTCTTAATAGCTTTTTGTCTTTGTCATTGACCAGTTTCTTATAAGCCCTTTTTGCTGCAGTGAAGTCCTGGTGTCATTCTTTCATGCGGTGATCTTTAAGCTTTCCGCATTGCAGCTTTACACGGACGCTTTCCCCAGCTCTGTGTGGTTTTCAGATCAATGACTTGGTGTGTGAACAGCATTGAACCACATGTTTTTAAAAAGGTCTAGTTTACCAAGGGGTCTGTTTTGTCTTCTTTCACCATCAGTGACCATTCTGCCAGTCTTTGTGCTATCTACAAATTACTCCAGAACTGAATTAAATTTACTTCTGTATTTAGATATAATGTTACTGCTGCTGTTACTAACACTAGCACCGATGCTGTAGCACAACTTTTATTTGCATACTAGATTCACTGTTTCCCAGAAATTGAAAATCTCTCTTCATGCTTTATACTCTGGATCTATTAAGGTAAATGCTGTCTGTCCTCCACTCTAACCTTCATAAGAAATAATCTCTGTGAGCTCCAGAACTTCTCACTGTTTAACAAGAAGCACATCTCCTACCTGCTGAAAGTCCATTCATGTATCCAAGGAAACAGGTTACTCATTATGTCACCTACTGAAACTACTCAGTGACTCATGCTTCATTTCAGCTCCAGATAGATTTAGCACTGAGCATTGCAGCCTATTTAAATCCTCACTATGATTATAGAGTGCAACAATTATACCTTTAGTTGACCTAACTACTTTTGGCCTATGGTGGGGGAGACATGCCTGCACCTTATCTGGGGACTGATTATTCTTTACTGGCAGCAGTGGTGCAGAGGAGTTAACAGTAAATATCCTGCTGCTAGACGGCGCCAAATGCCTCTGTCTTTGAACACGTGGAGGCCTTGTTTTTGGCTGCCGAATCCACTTGCAACATGCAGCTAAGGGCATTTTCCTTGAATCAGACATTGCCTCACCATGCTGGCTGGCATAGCACATACTGTAAGGTGAGATGAGAGCATTACTGCATCTCTTTAGCAGGTGCCATCTCATGCTGCATGAGGTGCTGCTGCTGAGGGAGACACAGCTTGGTGCCTTGGTCATTCATACCTGCATAGCTGCAGTTTTCTTGACCCTTTATTCTGGTCTCTTCAGAAATCTGTCCAACAGATCAGCCTCTGAGAAGTCATTCATAAACCTCTTTAGTCTCCCTATATTGCTTTAACTAAAATTATGTCACACAAATGACATAATTGACCAACCCTTATTTGTAGGAGATTGGCATCCAGAGCACTCTATTCCACTGATGTGGACACTAGATAAAATACAGTTTTTCAGCTGGCAAACTTATTTTCAGGTTATTAAAGCATTTGGGAGTGACAGAAATGAATAACTTTGGTCAAGGTCCTATTGTATTGTGTCAAGACTTAGAAAAGAACCGGAGTTCAAATCCAATCCAGGCTCTAGCCAGTAGACTATGTGCTTGTCCAGCACTGAAAATGGAAAATGAACTTGCCTGGGCTGTTCTGAATACCACCAAGATTCTGATCTTTACTTTCCATCTTTTAACACCCATGCACATTCCTGCGGTGGTAGGTGATATCTTCCTGAGTTTTTCTGTTTATGTTGTCACATAATCTGATATCTCTGAACCACACTCTGACTTAAAACTGGGATGGATTTGGCTGCTAAGACAACTGATAAAGGTTTCTTGGTCTCCCATATGAAGGAAGTGTGTGTTACTCGTCTCCCTCTGCCATGGTGTGTTCAGAGAGGTAGCACATGGTGGAGTGCTGGTGGTAGTGAGCTCCTGGCTTTGTGCTCCTCAGTAACCACACACTTTGCTGGCAAAAGGTACCACCCTCTGTATTACTGAAACCAGATGAAGGCCTGGGATCTATAAAGTGTTCTAGTTACTGCTCCTTCCTCAGTCTGTAATTTAGGAAATTCTGGAAATGCAAAGGAAGTGAACAGCTTGCAAGCTGAAGTGATGAAATAAAGTTTAAGTGATGATGAAATAAATTTTATGTGATAATGAAATTGAAGAAGAAAATAAAGAATTTTTTTCCTGGTTACTGCATACTAATATTTTTGTAATTTCAATTTAAATATTTTATTTCCATATAATCTATTGCATTCGGGTAATGACAAATGAAATTTTTTCAGATTTCCTGTCTTTATGGACTTCTTAAAACTGTGGAACTGATTTGTGGTCTTGCCTATTACACTTACACATCAGAGCAATTTTACTTAACCTTTAAAAAGACCCCATTGCCTAAAACTTGCTATTCCAAAATTGGGATTTATTGAAATGTTCACACCATGATTAGGGCAACTATGCCTGATGTTTTGTCATAAATCAGCACATCCCACCACAGCATAAACAATGATTTTTGCATGTGCATGTGTCAAATCTTTTTCATTTAGCTTGTCATATACTGGAATGCTGTGATGGCCTGGCACAGGATGTCATCAGCACCATAGGGCAAGCGTTCGAGCTTCGATTTAAACAATATTTGCGATGCCCCTCTAAGATACCTACTTTCCATGATAGGTGAGTATGATCACAGAAGACTGCTACAGGATCTTCTTTAGCTTTGTGTTTACTTAATAAAATGTGCTGTGGACAAAGTTCCTGGAGACAGTCAGGATTTAAGTATTTAAAAGAGATTTCTGCTGAATTAGCAAAACCATATTTACCTAATGAATATGAAAGGAGCATAGTCATGTAAATTAATGGCCTCAACATGGATTTCACAGTGAACTTAATGAAATAATTGTGCATCTTTTATTGTAGTTGGATGGCCAAGAGTCTTAGAATGGTTTAGGTTAGAAGGGACCTTAAAGATGATCTAGTTTCAACACTCCTGCTATAAGCAGGCATTCTCCTACTAGACCACATTTCTCAAGGCCCCACCCGACCTGGATTTGAACATTTCCAGAGTTGGAGCCTCCACAACTTCTCTGGGCAACCTGTTCCAGTGCCTCACCACCCTCATGGTGAAGAAATTCTTCCTAATGTCTAATCCAAATCTATCTTCTTCCAGTTTGAAGCCACTACCCCTCATCCTTTCCTTACATGCCTTGTAAAAAGTGCCTCTCCAGCTCTTCTCTAGGACCCCTTCAAATACTGGAAGGCTTCTATGAGGCTTCCCTGGAGTCTGCTCTTCTCCAGGCTGAGCAACCCCAAGTCTCTCAGCCGGTGTTCAAAGGAGAGGTGCTCCAGCCTTTTGATCATCTGTGGCCCTCCTCTGGACCTACTCTAACAGTTCCATGTCCTTCTTGTGTCAAGGGCTTTGGGGCTGGACATAGTACTCTAGGTGGGGTCTCAGAACAGCAGTGTAGAGGGTGACAATCACCTCCATCTACCTGCTGGCCATGCTTTTTTGATACAGCTCAGAGAATGTGTTTGGCTCTTGGAGCCAGAGGTGCACATTACTAGTTCACATTGAGCTTCTCATCAACCAGGACCCCTTCACCTCAGGACTGCTCTCAATCATTTGCCACCCATCCTGTATTTGTGCTTGGGATTGCCCCAACCCAAGTGCAGGACTTTGCACTTGGCTTTGTGAGGCTGTCATTAGCCCACATTTTGAGCCTGTCAAGGTCCCTCTGGATGACATCTCAGAATAACTTATTTGTGGCATTTCCTCATTTTTGCTGTCATAGCAGCTTTGTCAGTTTAGGTTAAGTCAGCCAGAGTTGCTGGGATTCCAAAATGACTAGCAATGTTTCACTGTTGCTGATATTAGCCAGGGTGAAGTTTTGAGGAATGTGAATTATTATACAGAAGCTATGACTACCTTATTCTCTGGACGATACAAAATGTGTCTGCTTGTATATGTTTAAGAGGCTGGGATATAGCATTTGATGAGCTATGGTTTTTGCTATAGATTGCTATATGCTTGCTAACACTGGTATAAATCCCAGTGTGCTGTAATCTTTAATATCATAGTAAAAGGAGTGTATGGTGAATATAAAATACTACTGCCCAATCTGGAAACATTCTGCATTCACTTTAAACTTGTGTAAATGACTGTTAAATGTAAACTGACACCACAGATGTGGTCTCTTGACTTTGTGAAGATCTTTCAGGTTTATATTGGTGATAGAGAAGCCATAATTAAAGACAAAGCTTTAGAGCTTAGTCAATCATTCAAGTAATAATATTATAAATACTAATGTAAGGTTAAATAAAATTCTTAAAGCAGTGGTCTTTGAGGCTAAGTAAAACATCCTTTACTCACCATGAGAATTTAAATCCATTGCAAAGGTGTCTTATATCAGTTTGTCTAAACAGAGAAGGTCTTCTGCATGATCTATCATTGCTTCCTGATTTAAAATGGCAGCTGAACTGCCAAAATAATATTCAGTTGTGATCCCCTGACAGGTGGTCTTAACATGCTGCAAGTACCTGTAAGCACTTTGCAAGACAAGGGCAAAATAAAACACTCATTTTCTTACAGGATGCAGAGCTTCGATGAGCCATGGATGGAGGAAGATAATGAGGCAACAGAACACTCCTACTACAACAACATCCCAAATAAAATGCCTCCCCCTGGAGGTTTCCTTGATGCCAGGCTCAAAGCAAGACTTCCTTCTGCTGCAGATACAGCTCAGGTCAGTGCAATTGCATCTCTGCCCTTCTGCTGACGGAGCCAAAATTATTTAAAATGTGGATTTTAAAAATGGGTACATTTGTAGCTCACAGCCCTTCACATGTGGCTGTTTTCCTTTTGAATGACCACTGAATATCTAGGGCACAACAAATTAGGCAGGTTCTGAACAGAGAGAGGTGAATTCCTCATGGTGTTAAAAGATTATACAGGTTCAAGGAAGAGAAATCCACTAATGGCTGCTACATTTGTAGAAACTATTCCTACTTCATAGAATATTGAATAGTGCACACTAGCTGGAAAAGATTTGATGCAGAATTATTTAAACAATCCAGTGCAGTCCTTACTAAGAATTCATTATGCTAATGAGACAATCAGCATTCAGCCAAGCTCCTAGGAAGATTTTCCACTTCACGTTGAACTGAAGTCAGCTTGGATATATCTACCAGCACTGCAGTCTGAAGTTTGACTGCAGTGCCATTATAGCCATCTAAGAGGAATTTTCAGATCCAGCACAGCTCTAAATCCAAAGGAGCCTTGCCTGTAGACAGCATTCTCCCTTCAGCACCTGAGTGTGGCACCTATGGGTCAATAAAAGCAGGAAGCAGGGAAGTTTACATGAAGGTCACCAGTAATATCTTACACCTACAAAAATGCACTTGTGAGATATATATTCTTACACCACAATGAATCAGAAACGAAGAGTGGGAGTACACAGAATAGAGCCAAAGAAATTGTCAGAGGATCTCATATATCTGAGCAAGGTAATTGAGAATTTCTTTGCACATGTGTCCATTCTAGTCTGCAGCAGGAGTGGGAGGAGAGCAAGCCTATTACCAGAGTCGTCACTTAGGAGACAAACTCAGTGAAGACTGGCATCATGGGCCTGTTAAGCAAGGTGAGCTTTGGAAGCTTTAGCTGTAATATTGAAGGAGGTCTTGAGTGGGCAAAGTATGTGAAAGTCTGATGCCTCAGCATCTTAAATCAATGAGCTTGGTTAATAGATTCACTTTGTCTGAATTTTACAGTTGATAAAATTGAAAAATACTTGGTAATTATCTCTGGATAATTTATTAAATAAACTCCTTCACAAAGGCTTTTTTTTTTAAAAAAAACAGTTGACAAATAGAGTTGCCCCAAACCTTCAGCTCTTTACCTTGACATGTCTTAAAACCCTATGGTATTTAAAGACAGGCTTTCAGAACATGGAAATGTGTTCTGAAAATCTGACCCATTAGGGTATGTAAGATGGAATCTCCAAATGAAGAGTCTGAAGTCAGAAGTTCTCTAAAATGTGAAGCAATACATGTGTTTGCACATGAAATCTGCTCCGTGAATATCAAATAATGTTTGCTGTTGTCTATGAAATTTAAGAACATCACATCAAAATGTGTGAAGTTTCATTCCATCCACCTCTCAGTGACAGCTCTACTGTGTTTCTGGAGACAGTTTATGTGTCAGAAAATGTTATCTATTATTAATCTGGACAGATTAGAGAATTTTATTCCATTTCCTTCTGTCTTCACTCCCTGAATACTATTCTTGAAACTAACAGTCTGTATTTACAGGTGTTTCATTTCCTCCTAAATAATATTGTCTCCCAAACCCTTATTGAAATGCCATTCTGAATCTATTAATCAACATTTTTATTACTGTTACTGAGTTTACATCTCCCATTCTAGACAGTTTTAAACCTGTGGTGATGGGAGGTGATGTTATTTGGTCATTATAGCAAACCTGTTCTGCCAAATTAAGAAAAAACACATTTTAAAAAAGTATTGAATTTTCTAGGCTCTCTGGATATTTGTACTGCAACTGAATGGAAGTCACAAGTAACCCCAACAGCAGAGATGCCAACATATGTAAACACCCAGCAGATAAATATAGAAGCTCTACTGGCACTTCAGGCAGGTGCTGAAAGCACCTTCAGTGGAACAGCAGATGATACCAAAGAGAGCAGTCCAGGAAAGGATCTATTTGACATGAGTGAGTTCCCTTCCTGTTCACTGCCTTTCTATAATGTGACCCAACATGTTTATGCATTACTTCTCTATAAAAATAATGTATAAATTATCAAAATTTTAGTATTCATGGTGGAATTATAGTGAATTTTAGATTCATGGTGGCTTCTTATTGGACAGAGTTAAAATAAGGGTAGCTGAATATTTGAAGTTGAAGTCTGTGTTGTTACTATCATCACAGGCCAGCTATGTCAGAAGGAAAATTAATCTGAAGGCTTGTCATGCAGGAAAGTGAAGGAGTGAATAGCTGGAGAATTAGCTCCGCCTGTCCTGTGAATATGTAACTAAGGAGTCAATACATACCACAAAACCTTTTTCTAACAAGGAAGCTGGGAGAGGAATTAAGAGTCTGAATCAACGATTTTCTCCGGATAGGCCTACTATTGTATCTAGCTATTTGTTCCAATTTTGAAGTAGCTTTTCTAAGATTAGAATCGTAGCCATATCTGTAAAACGATGCTTTAAGCATCAGTCATAATTTGATGGTGGTGTTACACATTGTTTGCAGCCTTGAAGAGATACTTGACCAGAAACATGGGGAAAACAGTTTGATGCACAAACAAATTTCTGGTTCACTACTCTTTCTGCTTCTGATTGCTGACATGTGTTTAATTCATTCCCCACAATTAAAAGGCAATGAGACAAAGCAACTGGTGCCTATAGGCTAGTTGTAATATATTGTATCTACATTTCTGTTGTCTCAGTATACATAAAACTGTCTTCCTGGCCTGCTTTTATTGAGATATGACTCTATTTCCATAGCTTAGAGAGACTTGGGATTGAAAGAAAGGGGAAAGGAAGAAAATTGAGAGACTATCTATCTGTGAATATAGATGTGAAATGAGAAAATTCTGCTGTCTGAAATAAGGGACACTAACTTCAATTTCTAACATGCCATGCCCTTAAAATGTGCATATGCTTACTTTTATTAATCTTTATTTAACCATTGGGTCACTGGGGAAAAGTAGTATTAGAAAATGTGTCAACTGGCCCTAAGTTAGTGGTTTGTCAAGATAAACATGTGTTCGGCATAGTGCAGACTGCAATGTAGTGAAGACATATATTAAGCTAGTTTTAAGAATTAGCTGAGGTACCAACAAGCTGTGACAGCACAGTATTTACCCTATTCCTCTGAGTTAAATTAACCTCTCTGTGGCCTCAAGCAAAGATGGTTGTATACTCCCTGCATTGGAGCAATCTGTTTAGAGCTAGTGTATTTCTTCATGGCATTGCTTCTACAGATGTCCTTTTGTAAGTCTAATGGACACTCAAGAATATTTCTTTTTAATATGCACTAGCTGGCCAGATGAAGCATATAATGAAGCACACACTGACCTATTTAATATTTCTGTATGACTACTGGGGTCTGTAATGACATATCTTTCCACTGGATTCTACAGAAAGTAACAGTGAGTTCAGGACTTATCTGAAGTTTAAAAGAATCTTCCTGATTTCGGCTAGGTAAATAATCTTATAGGTGTCAGCCTATGTATATTGCAAACCTCCTCTTCCTAGCTGGCAGCCAGGGATAGACTGAGTGGTAAGGATGACTGATACCTTCTAGATATACCCTTGGGCTGGAGACTCAGTAATGCATCATTTTTAAATAAATACATTGTTTCAAAAGGAACCAGATAGAAGTATAATGTATAACCATATGATGCAATTTATTTTAAATTAAATTGTGACATAGCTGGCAAGACAAAAGGAGAGCTCTGCCCAGTACCAGGACATACATATGCAATATCCATGACTGAAATAAAATCGGTACCTTTCAAAAGCTTGTGCCAAAGTTTGCTCTGATTCTTATCAGCATCTTTCTGTGTATAGCATACATTTTTGCATATTATGCTCCTCAGTCTTAATGTAACCCATAAATCAGTAGGCCTAGCAGTACATTTTCCCTCATTTCTGTTTTCGTAACCAGAACCATTTGAAGATGCCCTCAAGAACCAAACATCTGAGGATGCATTGAGGAAATCCATCTCCACAGGATGCACCAGTCCCCTTTTATCCAGAGCATCTGACTGGACTGTAGCTGAGGAGTTGAGTACAGAGCCATGGTATCAAGGAGAGATGAGCAGGAAAGAAGCAGAACAGTTGTTAAAGAAGTGTGGAGACTTCCTCGTGCGGAAGAGTACCACAAATCCTGGCTGCTATGTGCTAACAGGCATGCACAATGGACAAGCCAAACATCTTCTTTTAGTGGACCCAGAAGGAACTGTAAGTGCTGACTCTTCAGCCGTGCAGGAGTTTCTGACTCTACACATTTATCTACATGTGTTTGATCTCATTTGCAGCTTACTTACAACTAACCATAAGTACAGCCTCATATCTCTAATACGCCATCACATCTGTAATTCTCTCCCTGATGCCTAGCAGAAGACCTATTGTGTGACTTCTGCACATTGCAGGGAGCCATAGAGAATTGATTCCACAGTAAGGTCAAGCTTTGTCTGCTGCAGTAGTCAGTCAAAAGTGAAGTTAAACCACTTCAGCCTTCCTGTTGAGAAACTGCTGGTAGCTGTGCAAGTTTAACCAACTTGTGTGGCAGCAATTTCCACATATCTCTGTCAGCCATGATATACAGACCAGGCCCTGCATGTTTTCCTGCATGTAAGTGCAGGAAAGAACTGAGGTAAACATGCTCCATCTCTTATCTGACAAAGGAACCCTCCCAGCAACAGGATGGAGAGTGTAGGGGAGTTACTGTTTTCTGCAGCTGTCCTGTTCTGTCCTGGCTCTGGGAAGGCTTTGTCTCATCTGAAAGAATGAAAGTTTTGCCATGCATTTTATTCTTGACTTCTAGTAGAAGAGATTAGGCAACTCTGTAAAGGACAACTTTAGATGACAAGCCCCAAAGGAGTTGGCCAGTTGGCATCTGTTTCAGGTGAGAAATCTGCAACAGAACATGCTGATCCTGGCGAGGAATGCCCATGGTACTTGCAATTACATGCAGCACGAGGCCACTGGAAAAACACTTTTGCACTTTCTAGGTGCCAACTGCCTAGTCCTGGATTTGACAAGGATACCATTCTGGGAAACTGGCTTTATTTCTCTTAGAAGGTAGTGTCCTTATTAAACTTTTGCCTGCAGTTTTATGACTCCTGCAGCAGGGCCTCCTAATTCTCCCTTCAACATAACTCACAAAGAGCAGTTACCAGCTACTGCAAGGAAAACCTTGCTGTGTGACCTGTCAAGAGCAGGGGTGGTTTGTCCCACAGGGAGCTCTGCTACTTGACTGATATGAAGTACTCAGGCCCTGTGGTGATTCCTGGGACATTTGTGTCCTGTAAAAGACCCCTTTCTGTTCTGCACTGCCTCTAAGAACAGCACTAATTTTCTGACATCCTTGTGTATGGATACGCTTCTTCTCTGCCCCTATCTCCCTCCCAGGCTTACTTGTGATATGCCATCATGGCCCAAATGGCTTTGAAACTCCTCACTCAGGGGGCACCACTTGAGAAAAACAGCTTCACTGTAGCGGTCTTTTGGTTAACTGTGCTGTCTATATGATTTGTGTGATCCTGACATAGCACCTGAGCAGCCCTATTTGCAACTTTTCAGAGAAGAGAGCTGTCAATAAAATGCAAGTCTGTGGTCAGCTGCATCAGTGTGCCAGCAGCTTGCATTTTTATTCTGTGGCCTTGGCATGATTATTTGAAAAAAACGCTTTGCACAAAGTCTGCCTGAAAAGTCATTCTACACAAAAATTACCTAGTGACATGCTATAGCTCTTACAGGTTTTTTCAAGAGCAGGGTTAACTGTCCAGTTGTTTCTGCTCCCATTCAGCTAACAGAAAATAAATAAATGAAATCTCTAGTTCAGGTAAGTGATGCTTAAAATGGAGGACTGCAGGCTTTTGCTGGATTTGGAGTCAGGACTTGAACTCTGGTGATGGCATATTGCATATGCATACTGGGTTAACACAGCCCACTCTCACAGGGTCCCCTCCCCACACACAGATGGGAGGGAAAGTAACAAAAAAACCCTCTGGGTAGAGATAAAAAGTTTACTGGAAAAGATACAACAGACAATTACCTTAGCTTATTTCACAGAAAAGCACAGCAAAATGCAGAAGGTGTATCAGAAGACAGTGATAAAAGAGTGTGTTCCGCGGGAAAGGACATGCCATCCAGCCCAGTGGAAAATACCAACACCCCAAACCCAGAAACCAAAAGAAGCAACCCAAACAGGAAGCCTCTCATTTTACAGTCTAAACTTCAAGCGCTATGATACTTTGCTTCAGCCAGCACTTTCATTTTGAAGCTGGCATGACTGCAGCATGTTATTGAATACACATTAGCAGAATCAACATTATGGCAAAAGAAATCTCAGCTGAGGTGAACTGAATGGACTAAAAATGCATTGATCTGAATATAAATATGGAAAGTTACTGCTATTCTAATGATATCATCTCATTCTGAAAAATATAGCTTCAAATAATTACAGAAAGTAATGTTTCAAAGAAGAATGTTTCAGAAATCAGGAGAGCTTGTTGTTATTTTTCAGTGATGCAGCTAGATGCATACCAAGCAGATAGTATCATCTGCCATCAAAGATGGTTGCTTCTTTTTTTGCCATGTGAAATCCTGTGCTAAGTTTCTTGCAGTTTTGCCAGAATGTAATGGTGAAGACTGAAATATTTCAAGAGAGGTGCCCAGCACAGCTTGAACTGGCTTTGAAAAGGTTTTAAATAGTTATTCTCTCTTTCTGGGAAATGTTTAAGGAAAATGGATGACAGGCCTCACTTCAGAGCAGCTCACAGGCCTTTGCTTGAGGCAGGGCCATCCCAAAACACAGCTTTACTGTAGGATGACATTCACTTGAGAGGACTCTCCCCTGCCTGTGGAATCTGTATGCCTAACTCATTTAAGAAGGAATTTTTTTGAGGTTGCTGTTAATAATAAAGATTGCTTTGTAAGATGGATTAGTTTTTGGTCTGTGGATAATTCTGACTATTTTGGCTTACAGTATCAGTTTCCTCCTGAGTGTAACAATTTACTTAGCAGGCTGTCAATTCAGAGAGCTAGTAAGAGGACTTGTAAAATGACATTCCTAACCCTGAAGTATTTCAGTTTGAAAGGCACATGGATGTACCATGCAGCATGGGGCAAATAAGCACATATGGTGTTGGATCCCTTTCAGAGAAATTAAATTTCCAGCACCTGAAGAAGGCCTGTGTTGAGGAAAGCACAAAGATGCTGATTCACACTGAAAAGAGTTAGTTGTGGCCTCACCCATTTACTGGTTGATGGTAGGCTGAATATGAGCCTACAGTGTGCCCAGGCAGCCAAGAAGGCCAATGGCATCCTGGCCTGTATCAGGAATAGTGTGGCCAGCAGAAGCAGGGAGGTCATTCTGCCCCTGTACTCAGCACTGGTTAGGCCACACCTTGAGTTCTGTGTCCAGTTCTGGGCCCCTCAGTTTAAGAAGGATGTTGAGTTGCTGGAATGTGTCCAGAGAAGGGCAACAAAGTTGGTGAGGGGTTTGGAATACAAGCCCTATGAGGAGAGGCTGAGGGAGCTGGGGTTGCTTAGCCTGGAGAAGAGGAGGCGCAGGGGAGACCTTCTTGCTGTCAACAACTACCTGAAGGGAGGTTGTAGACAGGCGGGGGCTTGGTCTCTTCTTCCAGGCAACCAGCACCAGAAGAAGAAGACAGTCTGAAGCTGCACCAGGAGGTTTAGGCTGGAGGTTAGGAAGACATTATACACAAAGTGATTGCCCATTGGAATGGGTTGCCCAGGGAGGTGGTGGAGTCAACTTCATTGGAGGTGTTTAGGAGGAGACTTGATAGGGTGATTGGTTGCATGGCTTAGTTGATGTGTTGATGGTGTTGGATGATACGTTGCATGCAATGATCTTGAAGGTATCTTCCAACCTGGTCTATTCTATTCTATTCTATTCTATTCTATTCTATTCTATTCTATTCTATTCTATTCTCTCTAGAGGGACAGGGACAGTTCTTTCTAAAGAAAAAAGTGAAAAGTAAGAGTTCTCTTGAATAAGAATGTTAGAACTAAAGATCTGACTTGCAGTGAAACAAAATATTGTACAGAGAGTTTTCAAGCAAACCAATTCAGACAGAGTAGTAGTGGCATGCAAAATATCCATTTGGTGAGAACACAGGAAGTAAGAGACAAAACAGAAGGAAAACTCCAGAAATACCAGATGTACACTGAATTTTATAGGAGAGATCATTCTGTAAAACACAACCGTCGTGTTGTAGTCTTAGAGAATTTCACTGTGAAGTCTGGGGAAAAAGTATTTTGCTCTTTAATCTATCTTCTTGCATCCTTTTTTTCCTTTAAGGTTCGTACAAAAGATCGTGTCTTTGACAGCATAAGTCACCTCATCAATCATCATCTTGAGAATAATTTGCCAATAGTTTCTTCTGGGAGTGAACTCTGCCTGCAGCAGCCTGCTGAGAGGAAACACTGACTCCATATAACTGTTCTAGTTTTTGTAATTTGCAAGCTATAACTGGTAGAAATTGCAGATCTGATAAAACATGTACATTAACCCCCGACGTGTACTCATATATATGTCACCTGTGTGTTTTCTTTGGGTTTAAAATGCTCTGTTTCACACAGTACACTTGAAAATTCTCAATGCTTTATGTAAACATAAGTCACAGCAGAAGGCTTTCTTAATGTGAATATTGATAGTGTATATATAAACATTATATATATAAATACAGTACATATTTATATTTTTCAAGTCAGTCTGTTGACAGTATAGAACTGTGCCATGTGTTTTTACTAGAAGAAAAATGAACAATTGTGATTCCACAGTCTCATTTTCTTGAGAAAATTAATAGTGAGAATCTTATTTCTGATTTTACCTAAGAAGCACAACCATGGGGATTATAGGCGGATTATACTGGATAGCCTTAGAAGAAGTTTGAATTCAGCAACTAGTATTCCAACTCGGAAATTTCAGCATAAAATGATTTTTAAAACTGTTATTCAATGTCACTGATATCAAAAGTGTTTTATCTTTCTGATGTCAAGTTTTAATTCTTATATGATATTACTCAAAACATTTGTAACTTCCTTTAACAATGATTTAGTGTGATCTGTGTACAAGGTGTGTGCATTTAATTTTTCTAATGACACTATAACATTCTGCAACTCTAATTTATTAATTTGATTGCCAAGGTTATTTGTAAGTAGTTCTCTGCTTATGGTAAAGTTCTAGGTGTCCTTGACAACCAGTCTCCAATGAGACTTCAAATAACTTGTGTTTAATAGGTTTGATGCAAGATGTTCATGGTTCAAACACATAGCTGAAAACTCTTTTCTTCTTCTAAACAGTGAAAACTATCATGACTCAGTGGTCCGCTTTGCAAATGATACCATTTGCATTTATCTACCAAAGCATAACTTGACTTTGGCCTTCAGCAAGTGACAAGTATTGCAAATATACTGGGGTGGGGTTTTTGTTTGTTTGTTTGTTTTTTCTAAATATCAAGTTGAAAAAATAAACATAACATAAAGATGCATTTCTGGCAGAAATGCCCTTGATACTGGGAAATAAATGTTTTAAGAAAGGTTTGTACTGTTCAAACACAAGCATTATATGAGGTTATTTTCCTATTGTATAAAGCTCATCAGGATCCAATTTCAATAAACGCAGTTCCTGTAAATGTGATGTTTGTGCCGTATTCAGGATTTAGCCTTCAGCACTCCAAGGTCTTCTCTAGCCCCAGTATCTCAAATCAAATCTTTGTACTTCATTCATAAAGGCCAAGACTTAGCAGGGTAAGTAGGTTAAACACCTGCTACCCAGTCTACTTAAAGTTAGATTTACTTTAGATTAAGAATTTGTTGCTTAAAAATTTGTCAAACTACAACCGAACTGACTGGTGGATTCACTTAGAATACATTTGGGTAAGATTGTGATCTCAAATATTTTCTTGTACTCTCTGCTGTGAAATAACGTAAATTTGCAGCTTGGGAAGTTTGATTCTGTTTGATCTCAAGAAGAAAAATGATTGCAGCATCCAAGACTAACCATGTGATCTGTGCAATAAAATACACTTGATTCGGTAAGCCGGACATTCAGAAGCCCAATGAAGCCATTAGTGAACCAAATCCTTGCAATTAATTTTATTGTAGATAGTTAATAGCTGATACTTCAAATCATGGTGGGAGCTGAGAGCAAAGGAAAGAAACCAAATGCTGTATTGCAACCCAAATTAGTGTGGCATTAAGGTAATGGAATTCTTAGCATGTGGTTTTTCCTTTTACCTGGTTGGAAATTGAAGAGATCTTATACCCCAAAGCAATATGATCAAAAATGATTTAAGAGAATTTGTATCTCACTATATTCTATTTTTAACTATTTTAGTTGCCATCTTTTTTGTCATATATAACACTTGTCAATCCATGTTCCTATCTCGTTATAAACATGTCTTAGAAAGATTTTAGTGTGTTATCACTAACAATAAGAGAAGGCCTCTTTTGTACTTCCAGTGTTGTGTCACTTCAGTAAAAGTGAGGTGCCTAACTTAGGTGCCTTGAAAAATTCCACCTCCTTCCTCTATTTTAGATTCCTACACACCCTGTCAGTGTATGCCTGGAAAAGTTTGGCAAGATATGGAGGTATGAATGAAGGCAGTAAACATACACTAAAATAAGGATCTAAATTTTCATGCCATTGTCCTAGATGTGGCTTTAATAACTTAGCTTTGTTTAGGAAATTAAAGCAGGTGGCAAGGAGACCCAAAGTAAAACAACTTGACAGAGGTATTACATTCCCCAGACTACATTTCACAAACTCCGCCTCCAGGAAAATGTAGCTTTTTTAAGCTGCTCCGTCAGCACAGTCCATCTGCCCAGCTCAGCATGCATAGTGATGATGTAAAGGTTACACATAGCTTGATCTGATACAGTTTGGTCCTAGGTAGTGGTAGTGCCTTTGGGCTGCAACAGTGCCATGTTACCACAGTGGGCTAGCAGATCTTGTCTGGCCAGGTGTGATGATCTAGAGGCTTTTCTAAGTCACTGGGAACTAAGTGTCCAGGAAGGGAGGGCACATTGACCAATCAGTCATCCTGCTGTGCATTATGGCTTTGCTTTTTCACTTTGGTAGATTTGGCTTCCCCCTATGTGAAAATGGTATAAAAACTGTATAGCTATTTTAATAACAGTTCCAAATATGTTGTTATTAGACTCAAACACTACTTTACACTGAGCTCAGCTAATTGAACTTGATAAGAGTCAGGGCTCATCATTTTGAGGAGCCAACACTCCCAGCAATTTAAGAGATATAGCGGTTATAAAATGCTGTGTGATTGACTGAAAACCAGACAGATGACAGCATAATAATTTGAGCCCCCCTCACCTTTTGTTTTTATTCTCTTTTTTATTCAATCCCAAGGGCTAGGCACTTGCTGGTGATAATTTGTTACTACAATTTCAGTAACTGATTTTACCAAAAGACAAATATATTAGACTCAATAGAAATCTCTGAGATTAGACAATACTACGGATAGCCTTTGCTATTTTCCCAGCAGATAGCTGAGGAGTCAGAATTGAAACTCTAAATATCCTGCAAGATGTCTACACTGACTTTGAGTCCTATCTGATGGTCAGGTTTGATTCCAGTTGTGCTGCAACTGTGTGAACTATGGGCGACAAAAACACATTCTATTTCTTTAAGCAAAGAATTATCAAAAGTGAATCAAATGCTTCTAACCCATTTAAATGCAGATCTAGAGAGTGTGATTTGAAAACTGAATGATATTTGAGTTGTTCAGAGTGACAATTCCTAGGTTCCCTTTCCTAATGCAAGAAGAGGATCTTCACATTTGACATGCCTGGGTGGAGCACATAGGAGGAGTTGCAATTCTCATGGCAGTAACTATCTTCCTCCCTTCCAAGGGCTTTGCGCATTCAGTGGGAATAGAAGGTAGTACAGTAGCTTCACTTCACATCCTACATGTGATAATGCCTGTTCTGCCAGTAGACTCTCTGTCACACATATACAGTCAAGGCTTGAACAAAGGACACACTCCTGGGACCAGAATTTGAGTGTAAGATGTGGAATGTCACCAGAAGAAAACGTTCACTAAACATCTGGTAAATGTCACCTGCCAGCGCTAAATTTTCTGTATCCTGGTTTCATTATTTTTCTCCATTTTGCAATAATATATTTCTTATCATTGTGGTCCCAGGTATCATGTAGTGCAGTAGGATGAGAATAATTTAAAAAAATAATAAATTATACCACAGTGCAGATGCTGGCACAAATGCTAAATGCTACAAAGTATTCGTAACAGAATTGATGCACATTTAGATATTTGCAAGCACCAAATTCTCCACTTAAAAACTAGCAGAGTTTTGCAGCCTCCAGAAAACTTACAGGTCTAAAGAGGAAATCTGGAACTTGTGACTGTTCTTTCAAAAGGTTATAAAACCTGCTTTCAAGCCTTTGTTTTTGGCATCCAGTCTCTATCTAGGTAAGTGGTAGAACCACAAATTTATATTAAGGGGACTATGTTTCTATAAACAAAGGCTAAGTGAAAGTCACACTTCCTTTTATCTTCCAGACATTTTCAAAATATGTCTGCATAGAATCAAAATTCAGATTTAATGTACTATCAAAAATATGTTTATTTGCATGGATTTTTTGCCCAAACCTAGGGTTGCACTTCTATGCTTTCTCCAAGCTGCCAGGATATGGGCAAATTCCCACTAAAAGCTCTGTGTTCAATTTTACTTACTCTACTCACTTGCACAGTGTCTGTGAACCTTGTTCACATCTGCAATGAATACAGCTGGAATGTGGTCAGGCTTGTAAAAAAATGACATGGACATATAATTTGCCTGCAGTTAACCAGAGGTTCGGATAAAGAAAAGGAAAAGCTGTCTTGGGAGAGAAAACCCTAGGGGTAATAAATGTGAAACCTGGAAATACAAGCCAGTGGGCATGTAACCTAATAATGAGAACAGAGAGCTGTTGCCAAATTACATAGAAATGTGCTAATTTGTTGATAGGATTTAAACAGAACCTTTGCAGAGCACTTAGGTAATGCCTACTGCTCATCTCTTTTTGAAATGTTTATGTTCATAATCCTTGATAGGTTCTTCTTCACATGCCAACATATGCATCTTGCATGGCTTCCACTGAGAAAAACGCAGGTTTTTTCAGTCTCAGTAAGGAAGATGAATTTTCAAAGCCAAACATTTAGCAAAACAATCATGTAAAGAGTGTTTAAACCTTGTTAGACAAAAGAACAGGCCATGGAAACCAAAGGGAGAAATAAACTGAAGCTGGGTGACTCATTCTGCTACCCCACTTTGTGGGAAGCAGTACATATGACTCAGAAAAGGAAGGTGGACTCAGATTTCTCAGGTTATGATGCCGAGTTGCATTTTATGTAGCTATCATGAAGGTCAAATAACATACAGGTTGAATGAAAGCTTTTATCAGCAGTCCTCCTTTTTTATTCCATGAGGCAAAACCCACCAAACACACCCAGGCATATATTCACTAAAAGTAAGTTAAATGTTT
This sequence comes from Colaptes auratus, assembly GCA_015227895.2. Lineage (NCBI taxonomy): Eukaryota > Metazoa > Chordata > Aves > Piciformes > Picidae > Colaptes > Colaptes auratus. Next base: position 65,375,950 of record CM026897.1, on the reverse strand, counting down.
TATTAAGTGAAGAATGTAAGGATTATAACTGGTATATATTTGTGTCCTTTGTAGCTGGATTGGTGTGTTAACTGCTTCTCAGTAAAGTTCTGAAGAGATAAAAGATGCTAGGTTCCTGAGATTTTTTTTCTTTGCGTTATGTGGGCAGCAACAACACTATACATTTGTTATTTATTACTATTTATTACTTTCAGAAACATTTTACACTGAGAATTGCAGGAAAAAATAATGTATGTGGAAATATTGTGATCATTTATATTCCCAAGCACTTCTATGAATCTCAAGGTTTTGCCTGTCTGCTGATTGTGTTATTTTGGCTATAGAGGCAATTTTTGTCTCCAAGGAGTCCTCAAGCAACAAAATTTGGAATATAATTGTTATGCAACTGTTTTCTGATTATTCGGTTTGTATATGATTGACCAAAGTAATAAAAGCATTAGCATTACTATCAGATTGAAATACATGTAAAGTGGGCTTGAGTCTGTTCTCCTGTGCTCAGGTTCCCCAAGCGCCTGATTGCTCTCTCCTGAAAAGGTAGCTTTCCTGCTTGGCACGTTCAATAGATGAGGTAGGCAAGAGGAGACCACTCCAAGGTCTTTTTGTGGAGAGTGACTGCATGGGCAAGGTCCATGAAAGACCAGCTATTTGGTCTGGAGAGGAGAAAGGCTCCATGTCAGAAAGCTTAGCTGGGAAGGTGTTTCATCCTCCTCCTCCACTGCCCTAGTGTGTCCTTGCAAAGGCCCTTCCCTCTTACCCACTTGGAGAAAAGCTGAGCCTGGGGATGCCCTGGGAGGTTATATTGCTCTTGCGGAGAAGAAATGCAGTTCTGAAGGGATCATGGGCACCAGCACACCACTTCTTATGTCTCAATAGTGACAAAAGATCACTGCTGCTGTGTCTGCCCCTAATGAGTTTTGTCATGAAAAGGGAGTATTCCTAGGCCTGGGGTGGCCATGGGATGTGCAGGACCCAGCAAAGTCATGGGGCTAGGCTGTGCCCTTGGCTGCGTCGTTGGGTTAAATAGCACTACCCTGGGCAAAAGACATCATCTGTCTGCTCAGAAGGAGTGGGCTGGCTGCTCTTAGGACCCCTGCTTTCTGGCACCTGTTACTTTGTGAACAGGTGTGTTTTCAGTCTTGATACTACAGCAGCTGGAATGACAAACCTAGTAGGCACTGAGTGCCACACCCTCTTCACAGTTATTCTGTGTAAAATCATAGCCACAGAAAATGTGTCTTTCCAAGGGAGCAGCTGTGCATGGTGCTACTGGAGCAAACACCCCTCTAAGCCAGGGGACCAAGTCTCCTCTCACAAAAGCAAGGGAAAAGCCTTCCTCCTAACTCTGGAGACAGGGGAGTCAGAACCTATTGCCTTTGGCTGCACAGTGCTCCCACACACAGTGCTTTGAGTCACAACACACAGAGTTTAAACACATTTTGCACAAAAGGCCAAAACCTTTTCCACAATTCTGTGAAAAATGACTGCTACACAACAACTTCAGTTCAAACGTTTGAGATTTAATTAAAAGTTTTCAAAATGTTTATGGTGTCTAACCAGCTGAAAATACTCTGTAAGACTCTTGGCAATAAAAGACTTTTCAAAAGTGCCTTAGTGAGTACCTTTTCCCCCCTCTCCTTTGGTGGTTTGATTTGCATTTCTTTTGTATTCCCTAATCAAAATAAGTATTCCAATTAAGAAAATAATATTAATTAAATGTTAGTATCCTTTGTAGCCTTTGCTCCACATAAAACCAATTTGGAAAAGGGAGACTTGATTCAGTTTCTTGTATGCTCAAGTTGGCTCATAAAAAGCTTGGATTCTGGGATGTATTTTAAGGAATTTTGCAGTATTTTAGGAGTAAAAGCACTCATTCGCCATCTTTTTCCATCTTCAAGGATAGGACACTTTCCTGGTTGATAATAATCCAGTGCTGCTAAACACTTGCCTTGTCCTACTTTAAAATTCTGTTCTGAAATCTTTCAGAATCTGTGCTTTAATATGTCCCAGTGGGATCAGCCCACTGAAGACTGTATCCACAAGTTTTTTTAAAGTAAGGAATACTTTGGAAATTATATTATCAGTGTTACACATGAACCTATTAATCTTAGGAACCTGCTTCAAGTACAGCAGGGTACTGAACTAACAAAATATCCCCACAGCTCCAGAACAAGAGAAGGAAGTCTAAGTAGAATGGAAGTATTGACAAAAAATTACAGAGCCTCCAACAGTGGAGTTGCCTGCATGACCTATACCTTGCATCAACTCTGACAATAGCTAGGGCTAAAATACAGATGTTAAAATTCACTTTCAAGTGTATGTACTTGGACTTCAGATATTTTTTCTCCCCTAAACAGCAAGAATCATGTAATAGCCTTGACATGACATTTGGTGTGGGATCAGCCACAACATTTTCTCAAACCACTGTATTGCTAAGTCCTTTCTGCTCTACAATAGCAAGGAATGCTGCCACATGCTATCACTTTGTGATCTAACATTTGTAAGTATACAAATATATCAACTGTCAGTTTTCAAAGACACAACTTCAGGGGAGAATTTCTACACTTAAAATACATTCAATAGCACTGTAAGATCTTAAAAAAAAAAAGCAACCCACCACCATGCAGTATCACCTTTTCTGTTTCTTACAAAGCTACAGAGTTGCTAACCCATCCTGTATCTGCAGTTCATACAGTTAAATCATTAGCTTAGTTTACTCTTCATAAGTACACTGCTTTTCAACATTTTTGGTAGAAATTATTTCTTATTTACTACTCTCAGTTACTTCATACATATTTTTCTTATGCTTTTCTAATGGTGTATAATGTTTACAAGCAAACTCTTAATTTATAAAAGAAAATCACAATGCAAACCTTTACATTTTGAAGGGTTTCTTTATACACATTACACAACTAACACACTGTACATACTTGGGAAGAGTCTAATGCTGTTGCTTTAGATGAATAAGACCAGAGTAAAGCCAAGGATGAGCTCTTCCAAGCTGTGTATTAAAATACTCAACTACTTCTGATTGTGTGAAAGGCAAGGTGTGTTTTGATATACAAATCTTTGACAGAGCTCAATAAAGTTATATGCTTACATTCTTACGGAAAGACAATGGGAACCCATCAACCACCACTGAAGCCTCCAACTGCCAAGTACTATTGACAGAAGTACCAAGGGCAGCTTCCGCTGGGACTTGAAACAAGGTATTTATACAGCCTTAACTGCTTTAGGCCTCAGGGAATCTCTTTCATGCTGAACACCATCCTGTGCTGAGGCTGATAAAGAAGGGGTTTTCACACAGGTTTCTCTGGAACAGCCTCTCAAAAAGTTGAATCTGGAGCTTCAGGTCTTCCAACTACACAGGCTTTCAAGGCAATGTAAGGTATAACTGGAGATATGCCCTTCAGCATGATCCTGCTGTACCGCATCTTCCCCCTCATATCTGCAGAAGCGCCTGGAGACAGTAGAAGCACAGGGTCCCACTGCCAGAAAACAGGATCTTGTGCCACTGGCTATTCTTCCCAGGGAGATTTCTAATAAAATCCAATGCTGTGGTAGTGTCTGGAATGAAATGAAAGAACTCCACAGGGACCTTTTGTGGTTCCTTACTTTCTGAAATGATAGGTGTCTGTTTTGGAACTGAAGAATCGGAGCTTAGGTAGTGCATTCACAATGTACACAGGTTTATATAGGCTTGACATACATTTTTAAATGCATTGGAAATAGTAAATAAAAATATATGCATTAAAAAGGTACATACACTTGATATATGTGTATTGTTGGGTCACATTGTAACTATTTTAAATAGCCAAGATATCTAGCCTCTCTTAGTGGTTATTTACTAGTGCTTGTTAAAAATAACTTCTGAAATGCCACAGTGACAACCATCATGTTGTCTTCCACTAGACATGAAAAGCCTGAATAATAGTGAAAAAAAAACAAACTGACATGATATGCCATATTAAAGTTCCTGTCAGCTGAAAACTACTACTTCATATATTTTCAAATATCCCCACTGAAACACATCTATTTGTGTAATTTTTCACCTTACACTGTATAATGCAATACAATGTTTAGTATATATATTGTAAACTTTTACCAAACAACAGCTTTTTAATAAGGAATTGTACAAATATACAGCTATTTATACCACATACAAGGCCATTAACATAACACCAAGATACACACAGAGAACTATTATCACCAACATATGCAATGAGCTTTTCTCCAAGACTTTCCAATTATGATCAATGTTTACTGAACACTGAAGTTTCTAATACATTTGATTGATGTCTTGCACAACAAGGCATTGCCAGGTGCAGCCTCACTGTGCAATGCCATTGTAGTGCAAAATGTCATCAGATGTGCATGTACTCTGTCCTGCTCTTGGGTAGCATAAAGGGTTTTTTCGGCTTCAGGTGTGTTAGTCAAAGAATGCCCAAAGCAAATGATTGTTGATAAATAAGTCCTCAAAGTTAAATAAGTGGTTAGTGTGTTTCCCTGTGATTTAAGTGCATGAATACTTAAACTACACTTGTAGTTTAAATCCAAAAGCCACAGAAAGGTACTTGTCTTGAAGAGTTCTTTACTTACAGAAGTTTCCATTGTGAAATGAAGATTCATTTTTCTCAGCAATACAAGAGGGAACATTCTTTGGTGGGGAATCTTCCTTTGGCTTCTGAGTATTGCTGCTGCTGGATTTACGACTGTGATCTGGTGTGGGCTGAATAGGCAAAGATCTGGCCACCTTTGATTTTGCTAGGCAGCCACAAACAAGGCGAAAGAAAGCCCGACGCATTTCCTTACTGGCCAGAGTGTAGATGACGGGATTCATTGCAGAATTGATGACTGCCAGAGCAATAAACCAGTTGGCTTTGAACAAGATAGAGCACTCCTTGACTCTGCAAGCCACATCAATGAGGAACAGGATGAACAACGGAGACCAACAGGCAATGAAGACACTAACAACAATCACGACAGTCCTAAGGAGTGCCATGGAGCGCTCTGAGTTATTGTGATTAGTGACATTACGACTGCTGGATTTCACCAGGATGTAGATACGGGCATAAAGGATGACAATGGCAACCAAAATAGCTATGAAGATACTAATGCAGAACACAACATACTTCTTGGAGTACAAAGGCAAAATGGTTGAGCAGTCTGGTAAGTTGTTTATACAGTTCCACCCGAGGATGGGTAAGGCACCCAATGAAACTGAAATAAGCCAGCATGTACCAATAAGAAGGAACACCCTGTATTTTTTATTTGCATCATAAGGCCTCATTTTAATCATGGTCAAATGTCGCTCTATAGCTATTGCCAGTAAGCTGAAAGTGGAGGCTCCCAGGGCAACAAACATGCTGCCTTCCCTAATGAACCAGATTGTGGAGGACAAGCTCAGAGTTTTCTTCCCAGACATAAGAATGTTCACTTTGTAAACAACCCCAGCTAAAAGATCACAGAGAGCTAGATTGCCAATAAAAAAGTACATGCGGTTGTGAAATTTATTGTTTTTCCATATGGCAATCAACACCATCAAGTTTTCCAAGACTATGAAGCTACACAGGATCAGAAATGCAATAGTGGGCAGGTCTATGTTATCAGTTGCCTTTTCCCTTAGCGTAAGTTTTCCTGTGTAATTGTAATGCAGTACGATCAGAGAGTCCATCTCTTCATTCTCTTGAGGGTTGAAAAGAGCATCAGGTGACATGGTAACTGCAGCCATTATTTGTTCACCAATGATGGACTTTTCCTCTTTAGTATCACAAGGATTTAGTTCTGATAATTTTCCACAAGAGGGAGATCAAGCTTCGTTCCTCCAAGCACTCCTCTGGGCAGGCAGTGTGTATCCCCAGCTCCGGCAAGCCTTGCATATTAATTTGAGAAAGTGGCTCGCAAACCAGGCTCTGAAAATAAAATCAACAAATGCAGCATAAATCTCTCAGTCTTCCCAAGTCACCCACGTGGGTGCTCAAGCCACAATATACACCCAGAGGTGATAAGACACAGAACAGTAGCTGAGAGGAACAGACTACAATGGGACACCAAAGTCTAGCATTGTTGCATGCTTATGAAGGTAGCTCTGGGTAAACCATTGTTCATGCTCTGTGCAGATGCGGCTCTGCTGAAGAAATAAAAGGGCAGCATGGAGAACTATTCCTAGGTGCTTTCCCCTACAAAGTTTCCATGCTAATAAAAATGCAGAGGCATTGTGAGAACGATTAGCAACGGGTCCCAGCAAGCCCCAGTGTGCACATCAGCCCACTCACTCCTCAAAAAGACCTGCATGCATGTAGCACTACCAAAACACCACCCAGCCAACACTGCCTGAGCAGCAGCAGGGCAAGCTCCCTGCTTTCTAAGCTTGTCCCTGTTCCCCATGCAGATCTAAGATAGCAAAGATGGTGAGAAAGTTAGTGTCAAATCTTGATGCCAGTGTGCATGTTGTGAATGCCTAAAATGACTTCCCACCCTTAATGGTACAAAAGGATGCTATCTGCAAGTAAGGAGATGATCTAAAAGCCAGTCATCACAAAATTACCATATTTCCTATTCAATTTAGTAGAATTTCTGCCACTCTTCTTATAATAAATATAGGAAGTCACCTCTTTGTTAAGTATCACTTTTCTTTATGGTTGACTTTCCTTTGTTTTTTCCTTTGCATATGTATACAAGCCATACATTTAGTGCTGTGGAGCTTTTTAAAATATAAAATAGTTATACTGACATCAATTATCCTTCCCAACTTACTTCTGCTTTTCTTTTTGACTTAGCTGCAGTGTATTCCCATAGGTTGCATTTTTGTGGCAGATCCTCCTAGCTCTTTTTTTCCACTGCCATACATAAATGTTGAAAAATATATGCACAGCTTTCTAAAAATACTGGAAGTGTCAGAAGCACTTACTGTTTCGCTAGAAATGTTGCAGTTTAGCTGCTGATTAGTCCAAACAATTATCAGTGCTCATGCCCCAAATATACCTACAGAGGATGAGCAGAGTCACTTTTTCAGCTTAGTAACCAAACTAGGGTGGGGATCAGGAAAGAATTGGTTCCACCTGAACCAAATCTGTCAAGACTTTTTTTTTCCCCTGGGGAAGGTAAACAAAAAGTTGTTGCTGGATGGGAGGACAATTTTCATCGGCCCAAAATTAAATAGCTCAGTTTAGTGATTTCTTGAAGAGCTAGAGCTCCTGACCTTACCATTTATTTACTCAATGTTCATGAGCACTTCCCAAACACTTGAAAGATACTTTCAAAGTATGGGTATCAAGAGATGGGGGGAATGAAAACTAGATGACCTTCAAGATCCCTTTTAACTTAATTATAAAAACATTTATAATTCTATGATTCTATATACAGGTTTCTTAAGATTACAAAAACATCTGAGACACTGCTGCTCCAGCACTCTGGTTTGGGCACCCAAAACACATAGGATACATTTTCAAGTGCCCTCCAGAAGACCACCATCCCTTTTCCTGTGTTCCATCCTTCAAAAAAGAAGTAAATAAAAAGCCTGATGTGAACTGGCTCAACTTCTTCAGTACATTCAGGATGGTTTGAAATTATTTTCTGAGAAAATAATATACTATTTACCTACTCTCATTATTATTTTCCTTTTCTAGACCTTGGGTCCAAACTGCTTTGGTGAAGAGACCCCCTGGAAGAAACAGAATATCCAAGAAACAGAGTTGTGGCTTGATGTCCTCATTCTTTTTCTTTGCTCTGAAGATGACAGCAATCACTTCAAGTAATTTCACAGGAGCAGGATTAGGCCCTCAAGTTGTTGATTTCTATCCTGAAGCACAGTAACAGTGAAGCTCTTCAACAGAACTTCACCTCAGCTAAGGTTCAATCCAATTGTAGCTCACACACAATCTGCACACTGTTATTACACAAACTATCAGTCTTTCATTGTAGTGGCTTGTAACAAATGCCACTGTGTCCATATGAATTGCAGGAGCTTTACACTGTAAAACAAAAAAATACATTTGACTATGAAAGTATTTGTTAATGGTAACTCAACTAGCAATACCCCAACAGACTGGTTGCCTGAGAGAATCATAATGATTATCATTTAACAGCACCCCATACAACAAGTTTCTGCAAGTCTTTTCCAAGCAGAGTTATTATATTGGTCTACCAAAAGACAAAACCATTTCTATGAATAACTTTTTACATCAGACATAGGCCTTTATCAGCCACAACTCAGCAGCTGTAATCTGTTACGACTTTAGTAAAGTTAATGATGCTATACCAGTTCCCCTGGCTGAAATTATACAGGGTCTCTTCCATTGTTTTTAATTACTTCCTTCTCTTAAAGTTACTACACCACACTTAGTACCACAAAGAAAATCATTGCCACCACCAGCCTAGTGGCAGGACACTGAAGGATATAACATTATTATTTGCCAGGACTTGCAGGGAATGAGTATCACTCACAGCCCACTTGAAAGGGACTATAAATAATAATGGAATTAATTGAAATTTATTCTCTCCTGGCAGTAACATTTCTAAGTACTATATTCCATCAATACTATGTTCTGTTTTTCTCTTGCTTTGTAGCCAGTAACTCAGAAAGGATATTAATTTATTAACAGTTAGAAATATTAAAGTTGGTTGTATATTATAACAACAAGACAGCAGCAGTGAGATCAAGATACCTGCGAGACTGTTTCCTGACAGCTCTACAACTTACTCGTCAGAACATCACTATCACAGTCACATAAAGACGACTAGCCACCAGCTTGCAATGTACAGACCACAGCCTGAAATATTTTAAAAAAGACCTGAGGAGCCTGCCTGTGGTATGCTGTTGAGTATTTCAGTACCCTGAGCTCTTGATACCACAGCAAAGCAGTTTTATGCTCTCTACAGTACGACAGAGAGTCTCTATTGCTGCATCAGCAGGTAACACGATAAAGATAAATCTTTTGGCAGTGCAGGGGCAATCTCGCTATACTTTCTCATCAATGTGATGGCAAGCAGAGTTTGGTAAATTACCGAAAGGCAGCAGTACAGTGTCCAAAAACTACAGTCATGTTAAGAACAATTCATATGCCTCTTTCACCTATTTGGATCTCTGCTCCAAGGATGGAAGGAGTAGTTGGTGTCAGCAGCAAGCACTGCAATTTTCCCCCCAGGGTAATATCTCTGCCTACCACTATCCTTTGGGGGTTCCACAGTAGTTACCATGGTCTCCTACAGCAGTCAGCGATCCTAGTAAGGTCACGCATGCTTCCAGGTTGCTTCCATGTTCATGTCTCTAGGGTATACCAGGGTCTGTATGGTCCCTGTTCCACATATATCATGAAAAGAGCAACGGCCAAGACAAAGATGAAGGACCACGACCCCTTGTTCTGCCTTGTGGCAAGGCACACCTCCACTGCCCTCCGCAGCCCCACCACACAGTGCTACAGGCAGAGACCCAGAGCCATACCTCTGACCAGCTCTCCAGATAACAAAGCTGGAGTCAGCCTTCAATTTTCCTCTGGGAATATGTAATTCCCAACGCTGGAGGCAATGAGGAATCTGTGATAATGGGGATGCCAAAGTTCTTCAGTGACTATCCCCAGCACATCTGCACTCTGCTCCTAGTGAGTGATCTGGTAAGAGGCCTATGGGGAGCTGAGGGCTTTTACCATCACATGAGTCACTGGGTGCTTTACAGCTGGAAGAGTAAGAAATTTCTGTTTTCAAACTGTGAGCCAAACTGTTCTCAATTTTTTGTGATATCTGAAGTCAAAGGACATAGTCAGAATAAAGAACAAATGGGAGTAGGACTTAACTTCTGCTATCTACTTTTGCCAACACAGGAAAATATGATGCTATGCGTTCGTTAATTCAGCTAGGATTACTTTTTTCTGCCTTTCAAACACCCATGAATAGAACGGAACAAAAAGACCAGGCACCCCCTTTAAGGCATTACCACCACATTGCAGTTCTCCCTTTTCTTCCACACGCAGCCATATGCTTTCACCACCAAACACAAGAATGTGTATCTGAAAGCAACCTTTTGTATATTTGATTTGGAAAGCCTATCCAGATGAAAAGTAAGCATGTGTAATTTATCGGGCATCCCCTGTTAGTATTAAATTAATGAACAAAAAAGGCTTTTGAGAACAGCAACACATTTCAATATACATTTCCACTCCTAAAGCTATGCTAGGTGCAAATGAAGTTTAGACAACAAAGATCTCCCGCAGAACGTCTTGGACAACTTGTATAAACTTTAAAAATACGTTTTTCTTTTAAAGAGAATGTTCTGGTAGCTTACACGCTCACTAAAGTCTTTGGTGTGCGGCTATTTTTCCTGGCTTGTTACAGACATCCAGTTGTAATTCCGAGTAGCACACAAGCACCTCTCATACAGGAGGTCCCGGCACGCTAAAAGAAAGCGCCTTTAATTCTTCCCCCCTCAGCGGCTCCAAGCGTTCCTGGCCTGCTCCCCTCCCCCCCCACCCCCCCCCCCAACTCCAATGCTCTGTTGGCAAATCTGCATTACGGCGGCGACCTGAGCTTTTTGGGGTGACGAACATCTTGCCTAAGCCACCCAAGGCTATCTTCGATGTGCCCGCGGCGCGACCGTCCCACACGGGAAACGTTCCTCTCTACTCAGTCTCGGTATTTTCACTAAGCCCGCCGCCGCTCCGTGCCTGCCACGACGCCTTTACGTGACCTCCTGAAGGAACCGCCTGCACGGTGGCTTTCCCGCTCACAAGACAATCGGCCCTGCAGGAGATGCGGCGCCCCTCTCTCAGCCCAGCGGGCCACGGACACCTCGCCCGTCGCCCGTCGCAGGAGCGCTGCGCGGCGGCACCGTCGGCTCCGACGGGCAGCGGAGCGCAGCCCGCCGCTCAGGTAGGGGGCGGACAGAGGGAAGGGAGCAGACAGGGTGCTAGCAAGTCTGTTCTGGAGGAAAACTGCCTGCTGCGTCCCAGCCGCATACCCCGGCGCTCTGTGGCCGATCCGACCTCGCCGGCTGCACGACGCCACTCGGCCCCCTGGGCTGCGCTAGACCGGGCTGGGTCGGGTCGGGCCGTGCGGGGCTGGGATCGCCCTTGCCCTGTCGCCACTCCCCACGGCTTGCCGCCGCTGTCTGGAGCCGCCCTGGTACTCCCACCCGCCCGCTTTACCTCCCCTCCAGGCTTCCTTCTGCTCCCACCACGGCTCGGCGTCCGTCCCCTCAGCTCACGCCTCAGACACGCTGCTCCTACGCCGTCGCCGTCTCTGAGCAAGCTTCGCTCCCACCTCCGGCGGTCCCTGTCGGCCCCCGGCCCGCCCCGCTTCACCCCGCCCCTTCGCCGCTCAGCACCCACTTATGCCTGGCGTCCGATCGGGGGAGCTGCTCCTGCGGGGGCGGCCGCTGCCCTCAGGGCACGGCCGCGGGCGAAACACCGGGCGTTACGGGCAGGCGGGTTGAAATGTGAGACGGCAGATTCCGCCGGAGAGTATTTGTAACGTCCATAAAAACGCAAGGGGGAGGGAGGAAATTCTCTTGTCATCCTTACTTAGCTGGAGCTGTTGGCATGCCTGAGGGAGGTTTGCTGCTCCTACATCCGTCCCTCTCTTCTACTACTACTGTCTTATAATGTGATCTTGGGAGAGCTGGAGATGCATGACACGGGGTGAAGCACTCAGAAATTCTGAGCAAAAATACGGCTGGTTTGACGTAGAGCTACCAATTAGAGCATGCCTCTAGTAAGGTACCCCTTGACAGAGATACTGATGGAACAATAGCAACTCAAGCGTAGTGATAGGTGTGCAGATGGCCTCAGTGGGAGGAAGTGCACTTGGGAAAAAATGTTGACATCTGGATCTTACAAACATCTAATTTAATCATACTTGTATGATGTCTATGGGTGCAGCTTTCTGTCAGAACTGGATATGATGAACTGGCAAACGGGACCACTACAACAACCTCATGAAGCCCTGGCAGGCATGCAAGGTTGCCTGGTCGTTTTTCTGCAGTGTCTTGTTGGAAGCCTGCTGTCTGGAGCTGAAGCATCATATTGCTGGGATTCATGCCATGGGCTCCTCTGTCAGGTTGCCTGCAGTGCTGCTCCACAGGTAAGAAAAGTTTTGCAAGAGAGCAGAAGTAGGCTTTTTATAGCCAGAAGTTTAAGCTAATGCAGGGCAACGAATGGTGTATTTCTGCTGAAGGTAAGTAACAAACTCTTCTGGTTTAGGACCTTGATAGGAAATAAGGACTACACGGGGCAAAATGATGGTAAAATTGCTTCAAAGCTGATAGTCCTAATGAATACAACCCCATTTAACTATGGATAAGGCTATACTGGAACTCTGGTGGTCCTGGCCTTCCTGCCTGTCCTCCTTCCCCATGTGCTGTGCAGAAGCTGCCTTCTTCTATGAAGTGGAAGGGGCTGTTCAACTCCTTTTTTGCAAAAGGGTGCTTGGGACTGTGAATTGGTGCTCTCCCATTGCACAGAAAAGCTTTGTCCAACAGTTCCCCAGCAAAACAACCCAGAAGCTCTGTAGTCCTCCTGGCAGCCACTTGCCACAGGTGTTGCAGAGCAGATGTTTCAGTAAGCACCTCCTGCTCTGGCTCTGTGGTCTGCTGGTCTACCTGTTGCACTTTTCCCTGTTTTCTTGTTTTAACTTACTATGTCTTGGCTACTTGAATAGGAAAGCCAGAAGAAGAAATAGCCATTCTGATCAAAATGTCATTAGTGAGGAGACAAGATATTTCCACTGGAAAGATATTTTGGCAATGATACCAGGAAGTGGCAAACTGTGCCCTGCTACCTGTGACAGAAAGTAAAGGCCAGGATCAATGATGAATATTTACAGCGATGTCTCAGTTAATAAAGCTCAGTTTCTCAGGGCAAAGGAGTCCATTCTGCCCTGGAAATTTCTGAGTGAGTGAGCAAATGATGAATAATGGGAGAGCATCATTTGCTGATGTTATTTGGGTTACGTGACAGTGAAACTGAAACTGAGAACTAGATGTTGCCTAGACCTAGAGATCCTGAGTGACCTGCTGATAAAATACTGAGTTTGTTTCCGTACTGCTAAGTGAGACATAAGAAAAGCAACGCTAACCATACATGCATATATTTATGTTACCAGTCAGAAAAGAGGTCTTCAGGAGGTCTTAATTCATTCTGACATTCATTAGCTGTCAAAGAGAAACTGAATGCTAGGTATCATGTATTAGTAGCAATTAAGCTCTTGGAAGAGTCTCCTTTTTCTGTTAAGTTTGGAGCTTGGTAGAATTTTGGTAATTTCTGTCTATCAAGACTAAAAAGTCATTCATGTGATATTTTATTAATGCCTTAGTTATAATTTCATCATACTGACATTTATCCAATGCTTTATATGTCTGTTACTGATTTACTTTTCTGGAGTTCCTGAAGGAATACTCTGTCATTTGGAAACCTGATCATTTATTTTAGACTGTCATGGTAAGTACAGAAATGAGCAGCAGGTCATTAAAAAAAATTACAATTCAAAGTGGTATGCTATTTATCTGATTGCATTAGAACATATCTTAGCTCTCCAGTTTTCTACTGCTGCTCTCTTATATTAACAAGCTGTGTTATGCAGTGTTATGTCCAAGTGAAGTGCTGAAATATAATTCTTATTTGTAACGCTCTTTCTGTACTTGTTTCTGTGCCTGCAGCTGTTGTTTTAAGCTACTATTAAATGAAATATTGTTTAATTTAGTAATTATTAAAAGAGAAAAAAGAATATTTTAATTTTATATAAAATAAAACAAAAAACCCTGTTTTTTTTAATGCTGTTGAACCATAATGATCAAAGTACATTTGTTTACTACATCAAAGAAGACATCTGTCAGTCACTATTAAGTGTAAGCTGAGAAAGTTTTGGAAACTTCAAAAATTATGTCTTTTCACATCTTCATCCACTTACATGTCATGGCTATGTGCTTGTTGAATTATTTTGACTCACTCTGTTTGTTTTAAAGATATATATTCTCCTTTCTTTAGCATCAGTAAAACCAACACACTAGCTCTATAAATCCACCCCAGGAATGACTGAGGACAAAATCTTGTAAATCCTGTTATCTCAACATTTCTAACATTTTATCAATCTTTTTTTGAATCACAGCATCTCATAATGTATTCAAATTAATATGTTTTAAATTGCTGTATTTAGATTATCATATTCTGATTCAAAATACTTTAAAATACTGACACTCCTTTAATACATCACTTGGGAGTTTGTCTCAGAAATTGTCAATAAACACAGTGGCCAAATGCATGCAGCTCTTATATTCATATCTGTTTTCTGCATACCTCTGGGATGATGAAAATGGACAGAATGTGACTTTTTACAAGGTGAATGTAAGCTCCTATTAAGGCTGTAGGTTTGGATGTCCTTTTTTCTTCATCTTCTTTTCTATAACTGTAATGGTATTTTTGAGAGGTACAGTCTTGTACTTCTCATGTGTAAATACAATATATGCCCACAGGATATATTTCAGCTGCATGTTGTATATCAACTAATGTCACCACATGCTTTGTTCTGTCTGCTTCTGCCAGTGCCACCTTTCTCTAGGAATAAGAAGATGATTAGAGCATGGCCAGGTATTCATTGGTAGCATTGCGTTAAGACAGACTTGGTTCAAGATGCAGCAGTGTGCAGATTGTGCACATTAAAAGTAAGTTATCACAGCACTTCAAGCCAGACATGATACAGAAAGTGAAATGCAGAGAAAGAAGGGGAAATGAGTTCAGTGAAACAGCTCCTGAGGTTTCCCATCCGCATCCTGTGGCTCCGTACTTCAGACATGAAGTGCCTACATCACTGTCTGAAGGCTTGTGCCTCCTTTCTTTTCTGCATGTTATTACTATACTTCCCCTGCATCTGTGACCCCTTACTGTGCACTAAGCCTCAGGGCATGAAGGGGAGACCTTTATGGTGACCTTGGTAGCTTACATGAACATCACCACTGCAGTGTCACTCCTCACCCAGGTGTCCTGCAGAACTCTTGCTCCCCAGGCTGTCCATTTCTGCCCCTGTTGAAAAGTGGGCACATCATGGTTGAGGCGTGGTGCCTAATGCCAAGACTGTAGGTACAGCAGCAAGCACACCATCTCAAGAGAAGAGCTACACCCCAATAACACAACATTATGTAATAAGAATATAAAGGTTTCCTTTGGAGCAGCCAGCCCCATTTTGCCTGTCTTTTAGTATGTGGGTATGGTTACAGAAGGACATATTTTTCTTGTGGAAATGGAAAACATAGTATCACAGTATCACTAAGGTTGGAAAAGACCTCAAAGATCATCGAGTCCAACCTGTGACCACAGACCTCATGACTAGACCATGTCACCAAGTGCCATGTCCAATCCTCTCTTGAACACCTCCAGGGATGGTGACTCAACCACCTCCCCAGGCAGCCCATTCCAGTGGCGAATGACTCTCATGGTGAAGAACTTTCTCCTCATCTCGAGCCTAAACTTCCCCTGGTGCAGCTTGAGACTGTGTCCTCTTGTTCTGGTGCTGGTTGCTAGAGAGAAGAGGCCAACCCCTTCCTGGTTACAACCACCCTTCAGGTAGTTATAGAGAGCAATGAGGTCGCCCCTGAGCCTCCTCTTCTCCAGGCTAAACAATCCCAGCTCCCTCAGCCTCTCCTCGTAGGGCTTGTGCTCAAGGCCTCTCACCAGCTTTGTTGCCCTTCTCTGGACGTGTTCAAGTGTCTCAATGTCCTTCCTAAACTGAGGGGCCCAGAACTAGACACAGGACTCAAGGTGTGGCCTAACCAATGCAGAATACAGGGGCACAATGACCTCCCTGCACCTGCTGGCCACACTATTCCTAATGCAGGCCAGGATGCTGTTGGCCCTCTTGGCCACCTGGGCACACTGCTGGCTCATGTTCAGGTGGCTGTCAGTCAGCACCCCCAGGTCCCTCTCTGTTTGGGAGCTCTCCAGCCACTCCGACCCCAGTCTGTAGCTTTGCATGGGGTTGTTGTGGCCAAAGTACACCTGGAAGAATGGAGAAATTAAGCTGTAAGCAAAGGTGGCAAGAAGTAGGCAAAGGTGGCAAAACTTTGTTTGAAGAGAAAAATAACTAAAATTGTAAGTGAACCAGCTAAACTCCTAAAGTGGTGAAGGGCAATTGTATGATTAAAATCAAAATAAATTTGAGATATTTTGAATGGATTGTACAGTAAAGAAGCAGATTTTAATTTATAATGAATGTAAGCAAGCAGAGGCTTAGCAGATGTTATACCATGAAGATGGAGATAAATGAATGGATAGTTTAATTTTCAGGTGAAGGTCTTGGTTCAAGTAGCAGTCACATTTTCAAATTAAAATGGCATATCCACAGAATACAGAATTAACGTATTCAAACTTTAAAAATTACTTTAGTATTCATAATCTCAACAAAGTTCTTTTTTTTTTTTTGAAGCAAGAGGTGGGATTTGCTTAATATTTTTTCAAGAATTTTAGTCAGTGGAAAATAAGTTATTTCCACCTGAGAACTAGTCAAGAACTGAGCCAAAACAACAAAACTTACTCTCTGGATTTCATATGGAAAGCTTTCTAAATGCCAACAAAATGTCTGCCAAGACCCTGATACCTGGGGTCTTCAGGGTAAATGGGGTAATTTTCATTTCTGAGACAGTGGGATCCCCCTGTGATTCAGTGCATTTAGGAACAATTCAAGAAAGTTTCCTTGCAATGAAGCAAAATGCAGAGCTGTCTCCCAGCCAGCCATCAGCCATCATATACCATGGTATGCTTTTTCACTGAAATGTTGATGCTTTCCACCAGGGAAGGATGTGGCTGTTTAGATTAGGACTCTTGAGGGGGCAAGCAAAAAAAAACACCAAACCAAACTAAAGCCAACTAAACAAAAACCCCCAAACAAATAAAAAACATGCACACACATACACACACACCCCCCTACACACAAACCAGCAAGAAACTAATTTTGGCAACGGTTATCTTCTTGGGACATATTGCTGTGTATGGATCTCTTTGGGGACAACAAAGATGCACAAAGTCAGAAGGTAAAGTTATCCCAAGTTTATACTGGTGCAATGATAGTATTTTTGCAATGCTGGAACAATGATCTTTTTTTGCTGTGATGCCTGATGTGCAGTATTTAGCCATCATAATACTGGGGGCACCCTGTCTTACTGCCCACTGTTGTCTTATCAACTATTTTTTATGGAGGTGCTTGCCTCTTCCGTAAAGAAAATCTACAGCTTGATCTGTTGCTTTACACTGTCAGTTCCCATGTTCTACTCTGGACTGTGGAGCAGCATGGGTTAGGGTAGGTTTAACATTGACCCTGCTTCCTCCTTCACAAGAGCTGTTCAAGCAGGTCTGTTTAAGTTGTGATGTTTATTTCTTTAATCTCTGAGAGCCTGGAGAAGGGCTGCCCTGATGGGGGCCACCCCATGCGTCTGGGCCCTGACCCACATGTCTGAGCAGTGGGCACAGTTGTGTCTGGTCGATGCCACAGCCACCTTGGGCATGGACAAAGGACAGCAGGAGATGGGGCTGGAGATGATCCCCTGCAATGATTAGTACCCACAGGTCCCCAGCATTGAGTCACTTCTGCTGAGTCCATAACGGTCCTGAGTCAGAGCTCTGCGGTGTGCTGTGCTTGAAAATGATGTGGTTGTGTCCCGTGTCAAGTTTAGTTAATGTGATTTTCTTGCCAGTTCAGTTCCCTATAATTATCTCAAAATTCTCTCAAAGCTGCTTCTGAAAAATATAATCCAAGTTGTGTTTTGAGGCTCACCAGCAGTGTGCAGAGGCTGTATGGTCAGTTATATCTCAGCTGCTACTGGCTGGGACAATTCACTGCTGACAATGTAAGTCAGGAGTTAAGAAGGAACCTTATAGCAAGACATCTGGAACACAGCTGTAGAAACCTAACACCTATTCCCTTAACAACACAAGTAAATAGATATCTTGGGTAGATCTAAGCTGCCCAGCTAACAAGGGATTGGAAAGAAAGGTTAATAAGCCTCTCCATCTCTGCACAGCAGTGTGGAATACCTGCAGATGAAGGCAGTCTGGGGTAAGATTACCTACATCCTAAGACCTGCTTGGGAAGATCAGAACCTCCTAGGAAAGACACAGGTCCTCATGAGCCAACTTGCCATTCTGCATGCCCTATAGAACATGGCCATAGGGAGAATGCCCCTCAAAGAGAGGCCACTATTCTGTATTAGTAGCATGCTAGGCTGAAATCTCTATCTAGGCTTACATCTGCACAGGTCTACAAAGGCTGGGATTAAGGGCAGTCTAGGCACTGAAACACTAGCTGTCTCTGCCATGAGCAATGTATACACTGATAATGATTACAGTAAAGGAAAAAATAAGTGGAAGAGGGCAGGATAAGAAATAACATACTTTAAAAGAGATAATGGACCTAGTTTTCAAAGCCTTTGAGAAATTCCAGCTCTTACCAGGGCTAATAGGCATTGAGAGTGCTCAGAAATGTTAAAACTCATACATATGTAGTGACTTTATAATACTAACTCAACATCATGATTTAGAAAGGTATGAACCAAGCACAATTCAGAAAAGGACCCTTGACCCCTTGCAGCAGTCCTTAATGATCTCATGTCTTGCTCTCTTTGACATGTTTCCCTTTTTACAGGAGATAAATTCCTCCCATACCACATAGCATTCTTAAGAACTGTTATTACTCAGTGAAACAAGAAGTTCCCCAGATGCACTGTGTCCCTTCTGTGTATCAGATGTTAAGAGCATCTTAGGAACTAATGGATAGCATGTTTCATAGAAAATGCTTGTTGAAGTGTGACAATAAGGGTCTGTGTAAATAGTACCTAGATAACAATATGTCCTGCAGGCCAGACTAAAGATCATTTGTCCCAGATAATGTCACTGAATGGAGTGGGATTGCTGATGGAAGAAGACCTGAAGCTGAGCGAGGCTGCCCTATGCCTTCACACGTACTCGTAAGATGCCGTAACTGCACATAAAGTACTAGTCAGTTGTCTTAAAGTTCTTAATGTGTTTTTCACTCTTCCTCTTGTATCTGTCTGTGTTGTGTGAGAGAGTGCTTTGTGGTAACACACACACTAGTTTAATCAGGTATCAGCAGCCTTATTGCTACTCTGGTGTGAGACACTCCTAGGTGACTAGCTCTGATAAGCAATGTATAGTTTGGGGGATTTTTTTATGCCCTTTCTGTCACATTTTCTTTGGGTCTGTTGGCCGTCTCATTTTTTCCCCACTTATCACCTATGAATTGATACAAATGGGTTTAAATACTGGCCTTTTTTTCTCCACCCCCCCCAGCCAGCAGAAAGATCCCCATTGATGTTAATGGTTCTTGTATTATTCCTATTTCTTAAGGCTCCTCTATATTCACAGCTTCTCCTTTCTGTTCTCTCTTATACTTCAGCTTTTTGTGTGCCTTACCTTTCTCAGAAACTCAACGTCTCCAGATACTGAAGCTTCTTGTCCCGTTGCAATTTCCTATATTAATTATTCCTATACTTCTGCAGCTCTGCTTTCTTCTCTTAAACTTGAAACCTCTGCAACAAAAATGCTTTTGCAAATATTTAGACTCCCCAAACCTCCTGAATCACAGAATATTAGGGGTTTGAAGTGACCTCAAAAGATCATGTAGTGCAATGCCCCTGCCAGAGCAGAACCATAGAATCTAGCGCAGGTTGCACAGGAACACATCCAGACATGTCTTGAAAGTCTCTAGAGAAGGAGACTCCACAACCTCTGCGGGCAGCCTGCTCCAGTGTTTTGCCACCCTCACAATGAAACAGTTTTTCCTTATGTTTACATGGAATCTCATATGCTCTAGCGTGCAGCCTTTGTCCTGTTATTGGACATCATGAGAAGAGCCTGGCTCTGTCCTTCTGACACTTGCCCTTTATGTGTTCATAGCACTAATGAGGTCACCCCTTCTTTTATTTTTCTTATGTGCCCATTGCCACTCTTTTGAAAGTCTTCTATGGCTCTGGAGGACATCAATATTTAAAGCATCAGTGTTACTAAAAGTTAACATCTTGTCTATTTCAGTGCTACACCTCCTAAGCTCCCAAGTGTCTGCTGGAGCAGGAACAGCTCCCCTAAGTGTGGTGGTGTCTATTGAACCTTGTCTCCTGGACCTCTGGCAGTGCTGAAAGTGAATGGATGCAGAACCAGATGTAGCTTGTGGGTCAGCGGATGTGTGATGTGGTGGATATGGAGTGACTGAAGAGAATAACTGCTCATAATAATTTCTCCCACCTTCAGAGCAAAGTAGAAATGTATGTCTCCAAGGCACATTATTTCCTGGGATGC
This sequence comes from Colaptes auratus, assembly GCA_015227895.2. Classification (NCBI taxonomy): domain Eukaryota; kingdom Metazoa; phylum Chordata; class Aves; order Piciformes; family Picidae; genus Colaptes; species Colaptes auratus. The sequence continues at coordinate 65,355,668 of CM026897.1, read as the reverse complement.
TTTTGAAATTGTGTTATTTACACCCCACCCACTGGACAGCCTAGGAATAAAAGGCATAATCAAAGCCTTATTTAGCTTTAATACAGACTTCTGTTGTTGTGGAAGGGCACATGGTCATGTAGAGCATGTGGACACGGAGTCATTACAGGTGGCATCCTTCCAGTCTTTACTGGCTAACTGTGCATGCATTGGGAAGGGTTGTGAAAGGGGGGCTAAACACCCTCACTGGCACCAAGACCATTATGGCTATTACACTTCCTGTAATACATTAGTGTAAAAGATACAAGTATCTCATCAAGTGCCAAAAGGTACAAGTGTCTCGTCATCCACGAATGCCTGCTCCACACAATTTGACATCTCTGTCTAGTTTTGATACTCTTTCCATGCACCCCACTGGCATAGGAAGGGGAATGAGCAGCTAGGCAGAAGACCCTTCTCACATTTACCTCAGCTGCAAGCAACTGGAAACTCCAGGTGCTTGGTTAGCTATTAGGAAGGTCCAGAAAGCACAGTTCATACCTCAGCACGAGAGTCAGTTTAAAATCTGTCATATTTGCTGCAATGTCTTCAATACTCTTTCAGCTTTCCCTGTAGTTGTGTAAAGGTTTGTGAATCTTCTTGATGCTGGCATTTCCTCCAAAGGAAGGTCTCCTAAAGAGGGTTTCCTAAGTTATGTATAGGAGAACATTTTACATGATTTGATAAATATGTAATAAATTGTTTACATCTCATTCTGAGAGCTCTTTGATATTTATGTGATTTATTTTTCTGGAAGTCCAGACATACTTTTACAAGCATCTGTCATTGCTCTATTTCAGTTGCTGCATTCATTCTTTTACTGCTATATCACTTTTCTGTGTATTTTAGTATCATTTTTCAATGGGTAATGAATAAGCTGCCTTTACAAAAGTATGGACGGGGTTTGGTGTTGCAGTACTTCCATGAGCTGTGGGGTCTGGACCAGCACAAGGTAGTAGCCAAAGACCAGTGTGTCTAGGAATGGATGTCAACACATGAAGATGGTATTGAAGTTGTGTGCATATCAAAAGTGTTGTACTGCTACAAGCATATCAGGAGATCTGCATGGTATTGTGTCAGACAGCATCACAGTCTTCTCGGCTGCAGAAGCTCAGGCTTCATATACCAGACACCCACCAAAAAAAAGAGCAATAAAGTCAGTAACTGTGTTCTGTTCTCCTTTAAAGCACTTGGCCACTATTAATTCTGATGGGAACTGTATGTGCACATGTACTGTCACCTTGGGTAGTGAGGACACTGGCCATGTGGCTCACTCTTGTAGACATATATAGCTATGTCTATACTTTACCCTTTCTCTGCACATGCTGGTTTATGTCCATTTGTTTTCTTATACGTCATTGTCTCTTGCTGCTTCCAGACACAGTTGCCTTTATTCTGAAAGACAAAGGAATAACATGTGATAGTAGCTGTGGTGGAAAATAATTTACAGCATTCTTTTTTTTTTTTTTTTTTTTTTTTTTTTTTTTTTAATTTGCAGACTTCAGAGAGTTGTTTTAGAAATGATCCCTGCTGGTTTTCACTTTTAAATCAATGTACAATTTTAATTTAATTTTCTCATTCACTTTCTAGAAACAGAAAATAAACATTCTTATTTTCAACTATTCATTTGTTTATGGTCCAGAAATAATGGGTCATGCATTCCTGCTCTGAAGTGATTTACAGCTTCATCCTGAAGACACTGAAACTGGTAGACATTACCTTGTCTACTGGAGTCCACACTCCATCTTCAGCATGAAAACCTGAAATTGCATGAGTACATCATGAGATTTGAAGGGTGGGATAGGATTCAGATAAAAAATGAAATAAGGGTCTGATTGTCTTTGTGACACCTGACTTCTACATGTAACAGATTTCCAAGGCGTCTGTGCAAGGAGAAATACTGTTGAGAGAGTATTTCCTCCTAAAAAATTTCATCCATATTGTGTCCATGTAAAAGTTTATATATGAGAACTGAAAACAAATTTTGTATTATTTTGCGTCCTGCTTGGTGATTTCAAAATCTGGTCTGTGACCGTGTTTTCATGTGTGTTGGATTGGTAGCATTAGTGAAAATAGACATACTGTGGAATTTCTCTGTGTGTGCATCTCACACCTTTTGCATTCTTAGTTTCCATTCCCTGTGACTCATCAGTGTGTTGTCTCCAGAAAAGTCTGAAAACATAAATTTCTGTGTCTCTTAAAAGTAGGTTTTGTGTCACTTAAGGACAGTTTCTTAACATCTCCATACATTGAAGCTTTTTATGTAAACAATTTCTAACCTTTTTTTTCCTTCTTTCTTTAAGTTCCATTCAGAGATCCACCTGGATTGCTGCATAGATTTATTCATTTTAAAGGCTGTACACTATTTTTCTCTCAACCATTTAAATAGAAGACAGGAAACAGCATGCTGTTTCTTTTGTAGTTGAACCTGATGGACCTTGTGCTTCTCGCTCTCAGAATAAGGATACTCCTGCAGTTCTCAGGAGATGTGCTTATGATAAGAAGGAGGACTATAACAACATACCAGAAGAGTATGAGGTGAGGCTCTGCCTACTATTGTAAGCTCTGAAGAACCTTATGATTGTGTTCTGGAGAATTTCTTGCTGTCCTGCACTAATGGTCATATTGGCAGTGGCTGATGTTTTTATAGGCTTGTTGACTTTTCTATTGAACCTTGGTTCTTGTCCTGTCAGTTAACATCCTCTAATGTATGGCTGGCTTAAAATAGCATAGCCTAAAATAGTTTGTTTGATATGAATTCTTCCTGTTACAAGAGTGGAGACTCAGGCATGATTCCATAGAAGGGAGAAGAAATGACACAGTGTCTTAGGAGTTGCTGTTAAATGTGTCACAATTCCAGGTACAACCATGTGGCTGCTGGTTGAAGATAATGGAGTCAAGAAACTTTCAAGATGCTGTGCTACAGGTTATGTGAGGCTGCAAAGAGAAATCATCTCCCTGTGCTTCTTGGACAAGCCTCTGCTTCCTCTCTCCCTGTTCCCCAGAAGAGCTGTAGAAGTAAACCTGATATATTCTATTTCATCATGTGCTGTAGACTCAGAAATATCCTCTGCAAGTGTCTTGGAGCAGCTCAGAGGGCCCTGCTCAGAGAACAAGGACCAGAGTATCTGAGTAGATTAGATCTGTTTCAGAGATTGGGAAGGGACTCGCTAACCCACTCAGCTGTTTATTTATAGCACTCATGAATAATCACAGGATGCAGGGGAGAGCATATTTTGGGAGATCACCCACCAAAAGACTGAATTAATAGCAGGGTTTCTATAAATATCCAGGGTATGCATGTCTTGGGTAAGGGTGGCTGCTTTAGTCAATGAGCTGGGGCAGAACTGCAGGAGGGAGGTATGTGTGTGAGTGTGTGGCAAAGCAACAGGGGTTTTCATAAGCATATTCTCTCTCTCTTAGGAGACAAATCCAGAAGGATTCATAGATAGGAAAGATCTCGTGAAGGCTATTGGGGTTTTCTTCCTTTTCCATGGCAAATACTGTTAACTCTTGTGTTTGCTTTTCCTTGGATTTTGTGTTGCTCTTCTTTTCCACTGTCTGTGAACTAAGTATGTTCTCCATCACTAGCTTTCATTAGTCTTTTATGTCTTTCACTAAGGAACAAGTGCAAAGGCAAATGGATCCATTCAGGATCCTTCAGGACCAGTTTAATCCAAGTGACATGGAAGAGAAGCTTGAAACCAAAGGGCAAATTCTCCCAGGTCTTTTCTGCAGAGTCTGCATTTTCTAAAGAAATGCTTCTGTTCTTGGATGAAAGTAAATGAATAGAATAGAATAGAATAGAATAGAATAGAATAGAATAGAATAGAATAGAATAGAATAGAATAGAATTAACCAGGTTGGAAAAGAGCTTTGAAATCATCAAGTCCAACCTATCACCCTACACCATCTAATCAACTAAACCATGGCACCAAGTGCCTCATCCAGTCTCTCCTTAAACACTTCTAGTGATGGTGACTCCACCATCATGGCATCTGGAGCAGGATGAAGCTGAAGATCTGACACAGTGAGCAGGAGCAGATAGCTTTCTTAGTGTCAAAGACCACTTTATTAGTGATGTTCTATATAGAGGATTGCATGATACTGACATTTATGTAGGAAGGTAGAAGGCTTAAAAAAAATCCCCTGAAAATGATTGTCCCCCATTTAATGGTCACTCTCTTGCTCTGTTGCCTTTTATCCTCAAACCGGAAAAAAAAGAAAAAGAAAAAAAAAAAGGGGGCAAGCAAATGAAAAGGGTTTCCTCAGGGAAAACAATGTAGTACAGTTCCCAGAAGTACTCTGCTCATGGAGCATGAACTGAGGATGAATATTATAAGGTTGCAGAGAGCTATGAGATAAACAGATGAGGCTCAGCTTACAAACTGTTGTGATGTCCTATAAAGAGGACACCTGGCAACAGGTCATGTGCTTCTCTGACAGGTTTTGGTGATGATTAATGAAAATATCATGTCCTTTGTGAGAGCGTAACTTTTATTTGATGAGGGTTTCAGTATAGTTCTTGTGGGATTTTTTACATAAAGAATGTTCACAGTATATGCTGTTCAAAGTGAGAGAATTAGTTGGTCAAGATGCAAATGATCTAAAGATAGCTTCAGAGATTTTAAAATAAACACCAAACTAAATGTTATTAATGATAAAGGAGAAAAAATGCTTTGCTTGGATAATAGTGCCACTAAGAATGTAACTCAATGACAGGGAAAATTTTTCTTGGAAAAGTGTCATGTCAAAAAAACAGGCCATGGTTTTGTACAACAGAGATGTGCAGAAGTGCAAGTGAATCCTGTGCTGCACTGACAGGCTGAGCAGATGATCTGCTGTACCCAGATTTGCCACGATTTTGGGTGCATAAGGAACAATGTAGGCTTTGGTGTCTACTGGTGCTCAAGTGGTGAGTGAATGTTTGGAGGGGAGAGTAAGATCAACCAGGAAGCAAGAAAAGGGATGCAGCTGAAATCCCAGTGGTAGGACCAGGCAGATGTCTACATCATCTTGCCATGTGCATCCATGTGGATCTGATTTTGAAGTGGTTTAATAACATGCACTGAAACACCTTCTGATTTGAAATAAAAAAATCAAAAATTGCATGTGGACACATTCTTACACAGAACACCTCACACTGGGCAAAAGAGTGTAAATAAAGTCTTAACTCTGAAGTTGTTTATATGACTTCTTGTCTACAGTGACTCAGGGGTGGCTCCTGTTTAATTATTAAGCTGATGGCAAAATTAGCTGAGGGCACTTTACAAACTTATATTTTATTTACTCTCAGTATTTTGTGAATTATGTTGAGCAGTCAAAAGGTGCAAAGGTGGGTTCTTTTGTGAAACATTTGCTTTTCTCTTTGTGATTTCCTACATGACAGTTAGGTCCTTACTGTGTCTAAAAAATAATAATTAAAAGAATTAAAAAATGCACAGTTAGTTCCACTGGGCCTTTTTACTTTTGCTTTAAAAATAGCCAATGTATTAGCCCTCAAGTAGTATGAGAGAAGTTTTTACTAAAATGTAATGCAAAAAATAGTTTTTCCTTAGCTCTCATAGCACAGCTTTTGGACAAACAACACCAAACTACTGCAGTCAGAGGTAAACACTTAATGCATCCTTGACAAGTACAAGAAATGTAAAAATAATTAGGATTAAGCATAGCGCCACTGCTGGCCTGGCACAGTGCTGTGCAGAGACTGCTGCATACTGCCATGGGACAGGGAAGATTTTCACTTCTTGTCTCTGTTGCAGCCCTCTGGGATTGTGGAGTGGAAGTGCTAAAGGATGACTGCAAGGTTTTGGGATGGAAGAGTGGCAGAATAGCCAGGTCACCTTGCATGGCTACCCTGGGAGGAGATAACCAGGTCTGGCTCCAAAGGGGCTGCCAGCCCAGCCCTCCACACCTTCTTATGCTTGGAGAGCCAGAGCTGTCTTCAGACACAGTCCAACAAGTATCAGATCTGACAGCCAGGGTGTGTAGGCAAAATGCAATCAGCCAAGCAAATCTATGTCAAGGCTTGCTTTCAAGGTAGCATCTTTGTGCTAATCTCTTTTAATTCTGCATACAGCTGGCACATGCCAAAGGCAGCAGGGAGGCCTGCATGGGCATGCAATGATACCACTTTGCTCATCATCGTGATCCTTGGCACAGGAAGAAATCTTATGTGAAGAAGAGTAAATATTAATTTCTTTTTATCAGGAGTTGTTTGATCATAATTTTAAAACAGCTTAAAGCATAAAAGGAGGTACCAATCAGCACCCATGGGGTTGCGAGGGGAGGGTACAACAGGTTTGCTAAGGTTTCTCTGACATACAAGTTTCCATGTTATGAAATACTTTTGTTACTTTTTGTAGAAATAAATTTTGCTTTTGTAACGATTGTTCAGAGTATGATTACCCTGGACTCAGGCATTAAAAACCAATGTGAAGTGCCAACTGATTGTTGTAAATTTCAGGCAGAATGCAATTACAATAGAGTCTCTCAATTCTTGCAAGTGTGACTGAAATAAATATTTATCGAATTTGATTTTGAAGTGAACCAGAGAGGCTCACCCTTTGTGCTAGAGGCAGCTCTGACATAAGCAGGTCATAGTAACTCTCAAAATGTCTTCAGCTGACAGTGCATTGTGGAAGGAGCAGGGAAAAGGTGTACAGAGCCTTAGTGTTACATAAATACTGTCTGGAGAGCACTTCATGGCCCTCAAGAAAATATTTAACAGGAAGCCCCAAAGGCTCCTTCCGTGGCCTCTTGGCAAGAAGAATTTCCTGTCATATTTTTGTAATCTGACTTGGCTCTCACATAAGTGAAGCCCCTAGGAGGCTTCCTTCCTTCTCTTTTGGGATTTCCACTGGGAAATACTGCAACCAATGTGATCTAAAGCAGCTACACATGTGACTGTCGCCTTCCAGTCTGGAGAGCCCAATGGAGATGAAGTGTCTGGGCACTGTTAGTTCTGTAACATGTTTGCAGCAGCACAAAGCTGTGCACTTCCCAGATCATTTCTACCTCACCTTGTGATGTGTCCAGACCCTGCTACCAGGATGCCTGTGTTGTATAGTTGTACTACAGTGGCCAAGGGCCACAAGAATCTGATAGTAGAGCTCTGAGCTTCAAGTAATCAACCCTGTGCAGAAGTCCCCATCATCAGCTTTCTGCCCCACACACCTTTTTTGTATGTTTGGTTTCAGTTGTTTTATTTTCTCTTTTCAAGATTAAGACCTTTGTTTTGATGAAGTGCTGAGTGAATTTCTGAACTCATGGAAACCTGGAGAGATGCATGTCGTCACAGGGATGCTGGAGTTGGAATCAGTCAATGCAGCACATATTGATGCTCTCTGAAATTAATGCTACTGCTACTTCTCCTATCATCCTCCACACAGCATGTAAAACTGGGCACTGGAGTCACTTCTAAGTTATATCAATTACTTCAGCATAAAACATTCACAGTATCACAGTATCACAGTATTGCCAAGGTTGGAAGAGACCTCGAAGATCATCGAGTCCAACCTGTCACCACAGACCCCATGACTAGACCATGGCACTCATTACAATCTGTGTCCTAAACACTGTTCCTCTCTCCTGTGCACGACTATTTTTTTCCAAGGGCCTTTGGGATTCAGAAATACAAAACTTTGCACAACTGGCATTTTGTTTATTTCTCCTGAAATTAAAATGGTTAAATAAAATGTTTTTAATAGAGGTCAGTCCTGGGCAGCACCACAGAGTAAATGTGTGTGCAAGGCTTTTTTCATTTTGATGCATTGCTTTTGAGTTTCTAAGCAAAAGCCTGCACAATACATAGATGCTCTGAAACTTTCACATGCTTTTTTTATTTTAATGTGCATAATATATTCTAAATTGAAAAATCAGTGGGGAGCAATATGGAAGAAATTATAATAATCTTTTAGTTTTGAGCCTAGGGTGAAACCTGGGGAGGTTGGAAAGAATGAACAGTATTTTCAAAGCACTTAAGTAAAACAGGAGCTTCTGTCTTGGAATTCACCAAATACCCAGATGGTGACCGAAAATCTCTGTCTTTTCTTCGTTCAGTATACAGTGACACTAGGGCAAACATGCTCATAACAAATATATCAGTTAGGTGCATGAAGCTAGGTGGGATGACACTGGGCTTTAGGACATACTTTAAAGAGTGATGCAAATATCATAGTTGTAATATCTACATTGGATGGATCCTATCTTGTTCTGAAAAATTTCCTCTGTTTTGAATAAATAATCAGGCTCATTAAGCAGTGGCACTGATGTGGTAACATTGCTTCCAGTTTTGTATCCATCTGTGTAGAAGTATTTCTGTCATACAGTATAAATAAAAATCTTGCTTCTAGATGGTGGTGTTGCTTTTGAGACTTCGAAAGATTTAAGACCTATTGCTCCTTGCAAAAACAAAACAAAAGCAAGCAAACAAATGAACCCATGAACAAACACCTCCTTCCCCAACAAACATAGACACAAGACACAAGAAGGAAATTAACAGCATATTAACAGGATATTTTTTATTCTCCCACTTATTTTGAAGAAAGTACAACAGGGTTTTATTTTATGAAACTGTGATGGGTAGATAGTACAATGGCAGTTGTCTTGTTGCATAACAACTGACCATGATAACTTGACATGAAAGTTATTATATCCCTTGATGGACCAGAGTTATCTAGCAGTATCTTGCACAAACAAAAAGTTCTAGAAGCTTCCTACTGCAGCTACTTCTGCCTGCAGTATTTTGACTAACAGATTTGGCACAGCATCCAGCCATTTCCAATGGTCAAGTAATCTCATGTTAATTTCTTTAAATTATTTTGGGGAATGACACAAAAAGGTGCATCCTAATGATGAAATTTTGGCTGCTGATTTTGGAAAGAATCAAATCTTGTACTTCTGGGCATAGTTGCACAAAAATGCCCAGCAGGTTGGGCCAGAATGCCTGGCTGGAGAAACAAGGCTCATCTTTCATCACACTCCATTCTGCAAGGAGTAAAACTGAAGAAAAAGTTTTGCCTATCTACAACACACCTACAGTCATTTGGTCAAATTTTCTCTTCAAGATTCATTGACATTTTGCCACTTATGCAAGAATATACCAGGACTATAAAGATACATCTGGTATAAAAGGAAGTCCTAGCTTTTTAGTGTTGTAGAGAAATAACTACAAATTTCTACACTATGTATGTGATTCTTCTACAGGCTCCCAGCTACCAAGTATATAAATACAAATTCAGTACTTCTCTACTTGTAATTTTTAGCCCTGTTGTAACAGGAAAATCACTGATACATCACTGCCAATTTGTCCCCCACCTCTGTAGGAACTTAGTCAAAATGGTTAGTTTGGGAGAGTAGCCATTTAGTTAGGTATATATGCAAGTGTGCTTGTATATACGTGTCCCAAAACCAGGTGAACGAGCCTCCTTGTAGAGCTTCTTTCTGTACCAAGCATAGTGGGACAATCTCAGGTCATGATCTACCAGTCTTAGTCTCAGTTAGATGACCAAAGACTGTCTGGATCATATTGCCACTTCTTTGTACCTTTGGTATAAAAAATGCAAAATGTGTTTCTCCAAGGTATTGAAAACTCTAGTCAAAGTTATACAAAATGCAAAGCATACTTTAGGTGCTGGGCAATGACTTCCTCTGCCCACCCTCACTAATGACCCCTTCTTCTGGCAGTAGAGCAGGCTGATTCCAGACCAAACAGTCTTTGAAGGAAACAACTATCCTCCTGAGATTAACAACCAACCAGTGGTCTGTGCCTCTGTCCTCTTGGCATATGACTACATTCAGTTTTCAAAGACAACTGATGTAATATAGTGTCCAGCTAAAGAGTATATATACACTCAATTTCAGGTGAAGTATATTATAGGAATGTTGTAGTTGTCACAAAAAAATAAAAAGAAAAAAAAAAGGCAGCTTTGTTTAGACAGGAAGTTTTCAGACAATATTAACAGAAATCCAAACAATCTTAATCCTTTCTTGTAGATATGCTTAATAGTGTTCATGCAATAATGTCTAATTACTGATTTTAATGGCTTTTTTTTTTTTTACATGCAGTTAGTCACACTGAAAGAGAGAAAAGACTGATAGAAATCTTCTGATCTCTCTCAGTCATTAGCAACTAGTTGTTTTCCTTCAGTGATTCAACATCTCCTAAACAGCTGTGGCTACATGAAACTGGTCCCTCTGGAGTCATCTTCCCTCATTGATGGACTTTTTTCTTTTTTTTTTTTTTATTATTGAGAGGAGAACAGAATGGATGCATGACAAGCAGTCTAATCTTAACAACTCTCCCAATCCATAATGCATCTGGTTCAGAATATGAAGGATACTTAATTATGCAATGAAAAGGTTACACCTGTGGTAAACATGCATAGACAATAATGAAAAGTACTTCCTCTGGGTATTTTTCTAAAAGGATGCAAACGGACAGATGCACACTATATCATTTTGGGGTATGTTTTCTGAGGTTTTGGTTTGTAACACTGCTTATGCTTAGTTTCAAAATGCTGTTCTTTGGCTTCACTGCCTTACTGAAATTGTAACTGGGTGACAGTATCTGGTATCCTGGGGTGCATTAAGAAAAAGTGTGTCCAGCAGTTCAAGGGAGGTTCTCCTCCCCCACTACTCTGCCCTGATGAGGCCACATCAGTTCTGGACTCCCAGTTCAAAAGAGAGAGAAGCACTAGAGGCAATTTAATGGAGGGCTACATGGATGATTAAGGGACTGGACTCCCTCTCTGGAGACTTTCAAAACTCACCTAGACATGTTCCTGTGTAGCCTGCTCTAAGTGATCCTGCTTTGGCAGTGGGGTTGGACTAGATGATCTTCAGAAGTCCCTTGCAACCCCTGCCAGTCTATGATTGTATGACAGTGAAGTAATTGTCATGAAAATACGCATGCATCCAAGCCAAAGCAGTACTTCCAACAGCATTTCTGTGCAAGAGTGAATACCCTGCAAATCACAAAGGCCCACCTAACTCTGCTGACCACTGGCTCTCATCCATCCTTATAATCCATCCACATCTTTGCTTTCATTATCACAGTTTTTCTGCTGGGTATTTTGCATATATCCATCAATACACATTATGATACATACATAGGAGCTTGTAACTGTACTGCTGTTGGCATATTTGGCTCTGGTGCTTGGGTGGAAGCTGGCTTACATCTTCAGTAATGACTGCAGGTTTGTGCTGAAACAGTGGGAATGGTTGGGCTAAAGATAATCCCTACCTTTAACCAGAACTATTTCCTGCTATGTCTTGCCTTCAGTGCTAATTTATTCTTGATGAATAAATGCAAGCATATCATACCATGTCAGTGGAGAGGCCACACACAAGTTTCACTGCAGAATTTAGCTTCAAGCACATCATCATGACATTGTGGTATTTGCTGTGGAAAAATGCAGCCCTTGTAGCCCAGAGAAGGGAACATGCAGCAACTATGTCAGAATTTTAAAGGACTGCTATGGGCTCTCACTCAAGAGCTTCCAGTGATTTGCAAATATTGTTTCTTTTGCTATCCTCATGGAGGATATGGGGGCCTGTGGGAGCAATGACATTTCAACATTTGCATCCAGAGGCTTTTCTCAAGGTGTCAGAGCTCAGTTGGGAAGCTTCTGCTTGCTGCCACCTTCTTACACCTTTTTATCTATTCCCTCCCTCCACAGCATGGCCCAGCTGCCTTGCCAGTGCATATGTTTAGGTGGCTGGGAGGGTTAACCTTGCTTTGAAATCGTTTAGGTAAAAACTGAGGTGGCAGAGAATAGAACTATTTTGAATACAGTGGTTTTCCAGGGACAGTGCTGTGGGAGCTGAATTGTGCTTTAAATCAGTTTTCCAGTGAATCAGAAAGCCATTATGGAGCAGGAGATGTCTTTGGCCAGCTCTTCCCCAGGTATTTGAATAAACCTCAAGGACAGAGAGAGATGAGGGCTGCTTAGCCAGAAGCAAAAGGTTAAAATGAACGTCTTGACTGAATATGTTTGTACAGATCGTTCAGGGGTAGGAAGGACAGATTTAAAGAGGAAACTTTTCAGGAAAATTTGCATAAGTGTTAGACTTTCCTTGTATCTGATTTGTCCCTTTAAAGGCATGGAGAACAAGAGTGTTCATTTAAAAAAGGACTAAGTTCATATAAATGGCTGCAGAGATGGAGTGTTGATGTCTCTTAGAGCTGACCTGAAGTATAGATATGTTTGGGTTGATTTCTTTTGACTGACCTTTGAAATTTTTGTAACTGCTGTCTGTATTTTGATTCTGTAAGTATAGTTATTATTTCTTACTATGTATGAAGTTTATGTTAATGATGGTTTCTAATAAATAAATGTCATTACTGATCCATTCCTGTGTTCCAAACCTAGACTCTGGGACTACCTGTGTACCTCTCAGTGCTGCTGTTTGGTTTCTAAGCATAAAAGGAAAAGCATCACTCCTCCCCTGAACTGCACAGGAGTTTGTGATGCAGGAATCTGTGTGCTACAAGTGTCTTTGAGTGACAGGAGCACCCTGACATGCAACAGGACACTGGTAAGTGTGGCCAAAGTCCAAAGGCTCCCATGGCTCTGCAAATTTGATTCTGTTTTCACAATCTACTCTTCTGGACTCTCATAGGCTAAGAATCAAATCTGCAATATTGTTTTCTGACTGCACATTACACAGGGGCAGGCAGGGTCTAGGGCCACCTTAGTCTCTGTAGAAATCCATCACAAGGAAGAAACTAAAATAAAGAGGGAAATTTGGAAATTTGAGTGGTTTGGAAACTTCAGAGTGGTTTGGAAAGTTCAAAGTGGTTTGGAAAGTTGAGTGGTTTAAAGAGACTTTTTAGAATGCCTTCATTTAAGTAACATCTCATTTGCTTCCTTAATGTTTGCAAATACTTGCTCTGAGGGCTGGTCACCAAGGTCTTTGGTTTCATCTATGGCACTGTAACAAACTGAAATGCTTTTGATATTCATTAAATTCCCATACAAAGAGAAACAGTTCAATTAGACAATCATGTCAAAATGTTGATGATTTTTGTTATTTCCTGTGGGATTTTCCTTTTTTCCTCATCTTTCAGTGGGAAAATGTCTTTCTCACAGCATTTCAAGCATAATAACTGCCTTTGTTTTGGAGGAAAGAACTTATTATATGTGTTTGGTTTTTTTTTACTATTGTATTTTTATCATTTCTTAATATTTATATTCCAGTAATGCCTTAAGACTCCAAGCACAATGAGGATGCCATAGTGCTACAAAAAGAGGGGGGCCTAGCCTTTGGACTGCAAAGCAGATGAACAAATTTTTGTTTGCTCTTTTCCATCATACAGAAAAATTGAGAGCTTAGCTTTTGTGCGTTTTTTCCTATTTTTCTTTGTTTTGTTTTGTGGTGTTTGGTTTTTTTTTTTTGTTTGTTTTTTTTTTTTTTTTTAGGTTTCTTTCCCCTTTAATATCAAGTGCAAACAATCTGGACAGCTTATAGACAGCCAGTTACAATGAACTACATTCTGAATTGCTTCTCAACTGTGAGATGGTTCAGAAAGACCTAAAATACATGTATAACTATAACTTCTTATAGATCTGCAACTAGATATTTGAATGCATATGTGATGAGTACATACCTAGAAGGTTAGAAAAACTGAGAGGAGTATTTAAATGCACATTATTGTTTTTTTTCCCAGTGAGAACTATGCAACACAAAATTGGACGCCATTTTACAAGGCTGAGTTCAAATTAATTAAATTGTTGTAAAGATCAGGCAAACAGGCAAAAGGAGGAAACTGTGGAAATGCAGGCAATACTACCTACAAAGGAAGAAGAAAGTTGGATGGGCTACGTCTCTGAAATTTACTGTGTCCTTATTGTCTTTTTAATGAATGACATGTCACGTCATCTAAATTGTCTCATTTCTTGGGGAAGCGTACAAATGGACATTTACAGAAAAGCTGTGCCTCTGCATGAGAGGTTAGAACATTCTTGCAAGTACAGCACCACTGTAATGCATCAGATTAAAGATGAGAGGAAATTGTTCTCTGAGTGGACCCTAACCAAAACAGCAAGTTACTAGCTTCATTTTGCTCACAGCAACCAGCAAGCAGCAGTTATATTTTATATGCTGGCAGTGGAAGACTTTCTTAAATCAGCAAGAAAGAGTTATGAAGGGAAAGAAAAAAGCTATTGCACTATCTGCTATGGGCACAATTTCCTGAAGTACTGAGTGCTGCATCACCAGGTATTATGAAGTACACAAATGAAAACCAACAAGCTGTCCTAGCAGTGCGCATCTGGAAACTCTCTTTGCAGTTCACAACGGCTGCATCTTCACAGATACGTGACACCCTGTGTCATGATTCAGCTGCCAGGTTTCAAAAGGCCAGGATCAAATTTGAGAGAACAAGCTCTTACTCAGATGTTTAGAAAAATTAAACTAAATTACTTGTTGCCTAGTTGATTAATTTTCCCTGTTTACAAAGAAGAATTGATTGCCTTGCCAAACAGTGTTCTACTAAAAATTACAAGGCCAAAGCACTGGGAAGAATAAGGATCCAGTACAGCACACTGGATTACTCTTTACCCATAGTCCATCTGTAGCTTCTCCTGCTCTCTCTGCTTCTTGCTGGGGCATCAGCTTGGCTGTGTCCTGAGAAACAGCTCCTGCACCCTGTACAGTGCCAGTGGCCAGGATATGAGGCCCTGCCCCACATATTGCCCCACAATCCACCCCACAGGCTGCTGATGTTCCTGCTCCCTTGCCCTGCTCACATGCTTTAGTAATGCCTTTTTTTTTTGTCCAACTATTCCAGTTGGGTTTTTTTTAGGGGGTGGGGGTAGGGTGGGTGATTTGTGGTGTGTTTGGTTTTTTTTTTTTTTTTTTTTTTTTTTTTTTTTTTGTGTTGCTTGTCTGTTTTTTTCTTTCATTTTAGATTTTAGCCTGTGGAGAGGGGAACCACCAGTGGGGGCACACCTGCATATCTGCAGATGGCCCAATTTCTGACCATGTCTGTAAACTTACAACCTCTCCATGATGCACCTCCCTGCTTTTTCTTTGCTAGAAATGACTGTCATCTGCAGCTCAGCAGCTTCTGTACACATGCTCTGGTTAAGTCATGTTCAGGTTCTGTTTGGTCATGTCTCTCATTCTGCCAAATGTGGATGGAGAAGTCCTCTCCTATAGGGCAAGCTGGTGGGGAGAGAAAGGGATTGCAAAATCGTAAAATGAATGGGGTTGGAAAGGACTACTAGAGGTCATCTAGGATGAGAGAATAAGCTCTGTTTTCCTGACAATTTGCAGATTCTGGAATGTTTTTAAAGCTTGAAAAATAAACATTTCTTCTTTTGAATATTCAGCTTATGAAGCACATTGATTCAGAACAGAAAGTCGTGTGATGCAGATAAGGAGATCTCAGACAAAGCATCTGTACGCAGCCCTAAGTAGCAGAAACTTCCATCCAGTTACTTTGCCTCAGATTAAATCTATACAAAACAAACTTACAAACATGCTTGCAACCACAGCATTACTACCAGTTTGGCTACGATTGTCTTCTGTTCCTGGGAGTATTAGCAGAGAATGTTTCCCTAGGATCCACAGCTGAGGCAGCTGGTACCACAAACTAATTCCAGGGAAAGCATAGGTGGTGGTGGGAAATACAGCAATATGTCCCAGCTTTTAAAAGAAAACAGAAAATGAGGACCACCAGGTTTGCTGCTCCTTACAGGGCCTGGGAGAATTGGACTTTGTTTAAACATAAAAACATGGAAAATGTAGAAATGGTCTGATTTGGCTAGAGTGGCTAAATCCAAAGACCCATTACACTCAACCACAAATGTTTGGGATGCCAGTTATTTTATGGCTGCCCCAGGCAAATCAGCTGCTGTATCTCATTTTACTCTAGTGGTGCCACAATAGTTCAAAGGTTGTCCAAATTTTCTTTGTATTCAGATTTTGTGAGTGGAGCAGCAGCTCAGTAAATATATGGATATTTATTTAAGTCTCAACTCTCTCAGCCATGGCTTAGCTATAGTACTGACAAAAATGAAGCAGTTGGAAGCATGAGTTAAAAGCATGTGGTTTATTTATGTCATTTAAATTATCAGGAGACTTGGAACAGGGAGTTTAAAAAGTCCAGGCTGGTGTTTCCTAAAAAGCCAGGAACACAGAAATACCCAGCCCTATTTTAAAATACAGGAGTAAAGACTGGAGAAGAAAGATTGTTTTTTTAGTTGCCAATGTACTGGAAATTGCTGTGCTGCAGGAGGATAACTGTAACATGGGGACTTCTCCATGGCTATTTACCCTGACAAGTTAGGGAACAGGTTGCTATTGTAGTCCCCATTAAGGGTAAGCTTGTGGGCATTTCAATGTTACCATCCTTTGCAACTGAACTGAAATTCCCACTGTTAATGGTCATTTTTTTTTGTCTTAGCCCTGCCATTCAGGATATTATAGGGGTTTTCCAGATCTAGGTTTTTTTAAAAAATCATAGTTTTAACCCATTAGGCTACTTGGTATCCAGTCAAAACACATGTGCAATATTAAAGAATGGCAGGAAAATGAAAGCAACACAACATTCACTACGCTTTCCAAACCCACAAACTTTAAAGCTAATCTCCTGGGTTATTCTGGTCATGACTCATGATTTCTGTATGTCTGGGATTAACTACAGCATATCCTAATTTACTGCTTTCTCTGTGTCATGGGTTCCTCTGTGTTGTGAGGCACGAAAATCACTTGAGATAATGAGAAGATGCTGAGAGGATTCATTTAAGGCTCGTGTGGGTACTCTGGTATATATGCTCTAGGGATGCTGATGAAAAATATTGATAGCAGAGCCCCACTTCTTCAACACCCAGCATTTTCTGCTTGGCGCAGGCAATTAACTGAGTTGGTCTGACCTAGCCCCTAACAAGGTATGTTTCACCTATCTCCTACAAGGATGTTAGCATTCTCTTTGACAGAAAATTTGAAATCAGAGGTCTAGCATAATGGAGCCTATTTTACACAGGGAATTTTCACAATGAAAGAGTCTGATCTGACCTGACAGAGTATCCTCAGGGTCACTGCTTGTGCCACTTGAACTGCTTAGAAAGCTGAACTCCAAATCTCATTTTCTTAATGGAAACCATCTCTGCCCTGATACATTATGGCAGTTTGGGCATGGCAGGGTGTGGCAAGTTTGTCCTGTGGCAGACACAACTACCCTCTGTTATGTGCTGGTGGTTGCCTTGAGTTACGATATCTGCTGCAACCTCAGTTTTGTGGATCCTACAGCACTGAGCTGTGACCAGGGACAGTTTCAGGTGAGAAGGTTGCAAGAAAATATCACCACATATTTGGCAAGAAATTAATCTTCAGCAGATTTTCTTGTGAATTCAAGACAAATTCTCTCTTGCCAGTCTTCAGGACATCAGCATTGTTCTCTGCTTTCTTCTACTGCAGACCTAATTTGGTTATACTGTTAATACTCACATATAAAGCCCTTCTGAAAGCTCAGTGCCCCCTCCCTTCTACAGGAAGCAATGGACAAGACCTGCAGTCAAGGGAAGCTTTTCACAGTTACTAATGCAGAGGCAGAAATCCACATAACTTCACATCTACTAATCTTTAGGCAGTTCCTTCACAGGCTTCCAGTATGTTTTATTTTATGGTCTCAAATACCCCATAATCTCATCTCCCTCAGATGTTTGTGTTAGCAAACACTCTGGGGTTCTTCAGTGTTCAGGATACCTCAAGGTGTCAAAATGGTCTTGGTGAAACACTTGACAAAACATTGAGTATTGTATAAGTGACTAAACACAGTTGGTCCAATGCCATTTTTCTGCTCTTCATAAAGAGTTATTCTTCACCATTTCAAACCCTGATTATAGCTTGTGACCTATTTTTTTTGTTGTTGTTCTTTTGTTTTGTTTGTTTGTTTATTTTTTCCCTCCAGTTTATTGTCTGTTATGATTTCTGTTGAAGAATGTTTTGGCTTTGAAGGGTGTAACTGTCTATTGGAAAACCTAGTGCTCCCATGAAGACACATAGGAGAAGGGAATGGCCACCTTGCATCTGTGGAAACATTAAAAAAACAAGAGTAAGACATGTCTTGGGACTTGTGAGAGCTGGAAAGATGCCAGCTATGGAGAGAGGGACTGTGTGAACTTTTTGTGTTTTGTTGGTTGTCTTTAAAGGAACATGGAGTAAGGCTTGGAAATACAAGAGATAATACACTTTAGCCTGAAGTAGAAGAGTCTCAAGACTGACAGAATAGGTTTATTTGGAAGTGCTACATTTCTTTTTGTGGACTTTATTTCAGAGAGCTGTAGGATAAAATATAATATGGAATTCCAACCAAAATCAAATGTTGAGTAGGGAGTTGTTCATGGATTCATGTCTGGGCAGAAGGCATTTTGAAGAAAGGAGTAAAGAGGTGAGAAAAGCACAAAGTTTCAAAGACAGAAAAACTTTTGAAATCTTCAGACAAGCACTGGTTTGTCACTAAATAAAGGCTTGACAAAGGACATTTCTGTCACATATCTATTAAGGAGGCAGGAAGCCATCAGCTGGGTGGATATTCCTAGACGTCAGGTTCCATGTGAGCCCTGGAAAGCATGAATTTGTTTATTCTTGTAAACAGAAGGGGGCTTGTGTCTAAAAGTCCCATGTCCTTTCATTATTTTTTCTTTCTCACTCAAATAAGGTCCAAACCTCCTAATGCTGAGCTAGTAAGGGGAAGTAAAAAGAAAAAAACTGTGTTTCACACAGCTTAGATAGGGGATGGGAAAGACTATTGAAAGTATGACAGCAGGGAGGGAAAGGATGGGTATGAATAGAGTAGAATAGAATAGAGTAGAATAGAATAGAATAGAATAGAATAGAATAGAATAGAATAGAATAGAACAGAATAGACCAGGTTGGAAGAGACCTTCAAGATCGTGTCCAACCTGTTATCCAACCCACCTAATCAACTAAACCATACAACCAAGCACCCTACAAAGTCTCCTTCTAAACACCTCCAATGATGGCAACTCCACCACCTCCCCAGGCAGCCTATTCCAATGGGCAATCACTGATGCCATGGACACTTCCTCTCTCCCTCTCCATATAATACAGAGTGTCTGCAGATGCCATGTACCAGTCTGGAGCACAGATGGCCCGAGTCAAAGAAAAGAAGCTCTCTGAAGCTTTATAGCTCAGCTTGCACCATTTCCCAAAGCAGGGTTTGTCTGTGCCTGCATGACTGGTTGCTGGACATAGTTTTGCCTCATTCTATGCTGGCTCAGGTAATTTCAGCTTTGGGGTAGGCAAATCAGTTCACAATTGTGCTCAAACAGCAATATTTTGTACCATTCACCAGCCTTTAGTATCTCCTCATTAGTGCAGTAATTGAAGCATCAACAGTCTAACACTTTAAGAAAGACCTTGGTTTCAATAATTTGAGGATCACTTTGACATGTGATACCATTTCTCAATAATAGGTTTCCCCTCATTTAGGAAAGAAAAATATTTAATTCTGTGAAAAGAACTATGTATTAACTTTGTCCCTGCCAACAGACTTTTCACTATCCAAACCCCCTTTTCTGCTTCTTTCTTTTCTATGTATCACCACACTATTCTGTTTCCATTTTCTGTTTCTGTTACTCACTTTAATGCTTTCCTACTGTGCAGCTTCATTTGGGAAATTTTCTTGTACAATATCAGGTAGTGATAGGACTAGGGGGAATGGAATGAAGCTGGAGATGGGGAGATTCAGGATAGATGTGAGGAAGAAGTTCTTCACCATGAGAGTGGTGAAGGCCTGGAATGGGTTATCCGGGGAGGTGGTTGAGGCCCTGTCCCTGGAGGTGTTTAAGCCCAGGCTGGATGAGGCTCTGGCCAGCCTGATCTAGTGTAGGGTGTCCCTGCCCCTGGCAGGGGGTTTGGAACTAGATGATCCTTGTGGTCCCTTCCAACCCTGACTGATACTATGATACTATACTATGATAGGTTGGACTCGATGATCTTTGAGGTCTCTTCCGACCTTGGTGATACTGTGATACTGTGACGCATTTAGGAAATTCCTGTGCAGATGCCATTAATAGACCTTTAAAAATATTATTCATTTGATGAACAAAATATTGCATATAGTTTTCATGACAGCTAAAAAGAGTGAATGCACCATCAGACAGAGCAGTGGTAGATGCACTAACTCATGCTGGAGGTGAGATGATGAACACTGTATGTATGTCATCTGCAATTTGCTTGATGTTGCTGCTTCTTAGTGCTTGCATTTCTATATTAGTCTCTGTAGGAAATACAAGTAGAGGCTAAAGGGTTACAATCCCAGGACTTCAAAACAATCGCAAACTATTTCCAGAAAGACATTGCAAAAGTTTTTCAACTTTGAGAAAGTCCTTGTACTTCTTATTTCATGAAAGCAATCACAAGGAGATTTTTTTTACCACAGGGTCACAAATACTAACATTTTTCTACTTAAATTGGCATTGGCTTAAACTAAAAAAGCCTGAATGACCCACTTTTAAAAGAGGTGGAATAAAGTGGTTTGTGCCACAAAATCTCTGGAAACGTTTTTTTGTGAGCATTTCTCATCTGCAGACATTTGACTAACAGTTTAATTCAGGAAACTGCTTGCTGCTATGGTACAAACTGATAAAAGCACAGTAAGGATTTGATGAAGGAAAATGAATGCTGTTAGCAGTTAAGGGCTTCACAAAGTTGTCCAGATTACTGCACTGCAAGAAGGATGAAAACCATTATTCTTCCTGGCATTGTCTGCAAACTGAGCTCGGGTGACTTAGCACACAGTGATCCTAAATAATACCAAAAGACTATGTAGGTATTTGCTGGTTTGTAAACAAAGCTAATAGTTTAGTCTTCACATAGTGTCTAGACAGCAGCAATTAGTAGTAATTAGTAAGTGCATCTGCTGCCTGCTTAGCCCATGGAAGATCACGTGTAGTGGAAGTAAGAGATCAAAGAGTTTTACTTCAACATCAATACTCCATAAAATAGAGTCCTGCCTTGAATTCACATATGTTGATTGCCTGCTTTGTTCTGATGTTCTGTTTTAGAATTTTTGAGGTGCTTTTTGTTCTGCTCAGGAGCTAGTGAGGCAAATAAAAGTCATAGATTAGTAGTAAAAAATCTAATGTCAAAAGAAGTCTTGAAATGGGTTCCTGGAATGTAAATAAAATGATACTTCTTGTTAAGACCCAATTCAGTATATCAGAGCTTCACAAAACATGCTCTAGGGCATAAAATCATGCCTCTAGGAACTTGCAGCCTGCCTTTACTGGACTTGATCTGGTAGAAGACTGCCTTTGTCATGCCATCTTGGCAGCAGGTAGGTGCTAACTGCACCCCTGCCTTGTCTGAAGGTGGAAGGAAGGTAAGAATCAGTTGCAACATGATTTGTGTCAGAAACAGTGGCAATTAAACAGGATTCTCCGCTATTGCTATTGGAGCTCCCCTGCTGTCTAAGAATATCCCTAAGTGTGACCATTCAGGTGGAAAGCCACCACTAAACAGTTGTAGAAAATGCTGTTGTCTTCTGTTCATGCAAAGAGTGAAGAATGTAAAAAAAAGCAATGTTGTTGTCTGGACTGTTGTGTCCACCCCTGCTGCCACCTCCCAATTTACTTTCAAATGCCTGTATATGTGTCTATGTACCCCCAACAGGCATTGCTGCTTGTGGCTCACATACTTCTAACACTACCTACTTGTAATACTCTTGCTGCTGACCATACCAGGTAGTTGCAAGATTACCAACAACCTCAGTTACGAAGACTGTTAGCTGTGTGACATACAGCCGTGTAGCAGAAGGGGGATGAGCAAAAGGCAGGACGAGCAAAAGGCTTAGAAACCTGGGGGTTTCCTTGAAAATGGCACCTACCTTTGTATTTCTCTCCCCTAGGCTGGGAGTTATGCTTCCAGGAGCTCATAAGGAACACTAGAATATTGTGAGCCCTGGCAAGTAACATTTCCGTCATGTATGAGAAGCAGAAGACCCAAATGTGCTTTAAAGCAAAGTATTTTATGTTCAGTAGATGTGGTCATTCACAAACATCCAAGATTTCCTTAATCAGGGAAAATATCCTGTTCACTAGGACACAGAATGATTTTTTTTTCCTCTCTCCCCCTTTCTCAGACATTATTTAGTAAATCTTATTGGAAGAAAAGTGTGACTATCTGAGAACTGCCTGAGGCTGGTGTCTTTGACATGCTGCAGGATGAGAAGCTGCAGCTGTCACATCACAGGTTTTGTCTCTGAGTTTCTGCCACATTGTGGCTGCTTGATGAGGAGTGTTTGGTGGGATTTTGGCAAAAACTTCAGTTAGTTATACCTCATTTCTGAAAAATTACTGGTGGCCCAATAAATTTATTTTCAGGGTTTGGGAACATGTACTTAAACCAAGGACTGTGAGAGTCTCCTTGCAGGAAAATTCAGCAGGTTTTTCTGTGGAAACCCCAGATAACTGTGGTGCTAAATATAAGTGTACCTTTTAAAAGAATACAGAAGAACAAGAGAAATCTGAGTGAGATTTTTCCAAACAAATAAAGGTGTGGTTAACACAAATGTTTTGGCCAGTTTCTCTAACTGGCCTCCGGGTGTTCCGAAGCAAGAGCAGTCCACAAAGTAAATAAAAATTTAAACACCGTACTTAAAAGGCCTCAGTTGTATTGAACCTGCAACATATTTCAGATTCAAATTGTGATACATATTTGGGGATTCCCAAAGTATCTGGAATGGAATTGTTGCTTTTCAAATAAACATCAGGCCAAATCTGTAAGTGTTTTGCTGCTCTTATAGGGTGAAAAAGTCCATAGAGCCAACCCGCAAAAGATCGATGCTCTTTCCATTGTGTACAAACGACAGTTTCCTAGCTGATTTAATGGCTAGGCTATTTCAGGGTGCAGTGCAATAATCCAGTCTCAAACTGAAACATGGGTCATGTGAAATGGTCACAGTCTCTCAGTCTGACATAAATTAAAAAACACTTATCCTGATCTTTGCTGCTACATGAATATCTAAGAGTATTTTTACATTCAGAAGTATCACCAGATTGTGAAATCTCCTGAAGGATAAATAAACATCTTTCCTCAGTCAAAGAGGCAGAGATGGTCCTCACAAGGAAGTTCCTTGAGCATCAGCTTTTTCCTTTGATTTGTATACACAGTGATCTGAAGCAGGAAGACTCAAATGTTCTGACACAAGTATGTAATAGTTTGGAAATATCAAACATTTAAAGTAGGAAAATCTGCTGTGATAAATCTTCAGTTTTCCATTTGGAGAATATAACGTTTGAGAAGTACTTGATCTAACGTAATAATTGCAATTTTTATTACCAACTGCTACTTGAAAATTTTCTATAAAACCCATAATTAAATTCTCTGCAAAACTAATTGCTCAAGTGGCAAATGTAAACAAACTTGTCAAAATTAAAAGTGAAAGGGCATTCTTCAATATTTTTCAAATAATTGGCTAGCTTTGGAGATGCAAAGATCTAAAGGCTGGAAAACACATGGGGGAACATTATTTTGAGATGTATGAAATATGCTGTATACTCACTTAAATATTCATAGTTCTTTGTGGCTAATGAGTAATGATGACTCACAGAGTATCTCACAGTATCTCTCAAATTTAGCCATGCTAGGGGATTTTCCTTCAAATGCCGTTCTGGCAGATTCCCCATTTCCCTACTCTCCTATTCACTATTGTCATGTTAGTGAGTTGGTGGTGGTGGTGGTTTTTTTTTGTTTTGTTGTTGTTGTTGTTTGTGTGTGTGTGTTTTGTTGTTGTTTGCTTGTTTGTTTGTATTGTTTGGTTTGGTTCAGTTTTCCCCCAAAGAGACTGTTGACTCAAAAGAATATAACTCTTTCCATGGGACTTGCATACATGTAACTGGCACCTTTTCTCATCAGCTAGAGCATTTTTATCACTCTTGCTTACGTGACAAAGAAAGCTAGATAATTCCACTTCTGCTTTGTTTTCTCTACAACAGTTTGTTTATTCTAAGTATCAATCATGCAGTTCTTTGCGTCTCTGGACTGGGTCCATTTGGAGACAGCTGGAACTGTGCACATGATGTGTTGACACACATCTGTAGTGGCTGAATGTACCCTGCTTTTGTCTCAGTCAATAAATACAATGCAACTTTGGCTTTGGGCAAGATTTGCTTTGCATTGATCCTACCCATAAAGATATTCTCGGGGCCCCTTTTTGGGTGACAGTATTCTTAAGTATACTTATGTATAGCTGTGTTTCACCATTTCCTTCCAAATAAAGCTGATCCCAAATTCTTATCACATGGCATGCTTCAGTCTAATGCCTTCTTTTCCCCAGCACCACCAGCATCACTTTATTTTCTGTCCCATAGCAAACACTAGCACTCTGCATGCTTTAAAACCTGAACATGATGTAAAATAAGTAGCTGATTCAAATGATTGTTTTGTGGTTTCCCAATATGCATGGGGCTGAAGCTTGCAGCCCACCAGATGCAGGTGCATCTGGAAGAGGTAATCCCTGCCCACAGTAGGAATTATGTGGCCAGAGTCTCCCCATGTCCTAAGCGGTTTATCTGGCTTGTTTTGTAAAGAGTTTTGTCTTACAAAAATTCTCTGGCTGTTAATGAGAAGATTTATACTTTATCTGTGCTCTTTTCATTACTTAACTTTATGAAGCAATTCTTTTGTGGACTCATGGGGTCCCAAATCTTATTATTCCTTGAAAGACCAGTAACTGTTTGTACAGCCTCTAAATAAGAACTTCGATGAGCAACTACATCACTGCTTGTAGTCTCTGTAAATTATGTTTCCCATGTGTGTCACTCTGTTGCTGGAAGGCGGAAAAGCAACAAGAGATGTGTAATCATTAATTTCTTAATAAGGCACTACTTAGTGCACTGTAAAGCATTCATGTAGTGAAGATTGATCTTTGATTTATTTCAGCCCCCAGCACTGTTCATATTGCTCCAGAAGCTGTAAGTAGAATGATTTCCAGTTCTTTTTATTTGGAAAGCTGGGGCAAAACTCCCTACATGCATATACATCTCAAGCTCATCCTTTCCCCCAGGTTTCATATGTATAAAAGAAAAACAACTTTACATGGTCTGGGGTTAGCTGAGGGGGTTTATCTGATGTCAGTTCATAGTTCATGTTTGGCAGCTCTAGGAAATTTCAGAAAAAAATTTATAGGAATCTAGAACTGCTATATTTCAGATTGCTTACAGAAAGTCCATTACTTAACAGAGATTGTCACTGAGTATAAGAAGGTTGTAAACTGTTACAGCTACACAGTCCTCATCCTAGGGCTATTTTTTCCTTCCTGATCTCTGATTGGGCAGTTTGTCATACATAGTTGCTGTGAGGGTCTAGAACACGATTTTAATGAATTCAGGATTTATTGCTTCAGTTATAAGAGACAATAAAATATGACTAAAAATTTAATATCCCTCTGACAAAAAGGAGAGAAAAACTTGAACATTCCTACACGCCGTATGTTATGTCTTTTTGCTTTCTCAATCATGTGTTGGTACCAACTTCAGCTCAAGTAGGTATAAGATACATAGACTAAGAGGATAATAGACTGCCATTGTTGCAAACTCTTACTGCAAGCATCTAATCAAAGTATTACTCCTGTTCAGCCTGTGGGTTAGGAAAATGCAGCACTAAAGTCTGTTTTGAACTGGGAGCATTGCCCTGGCTTTAGCCTTTTGGAACTATCATTGAAGTTATCCACAGACTGAATGAAGTCACTTCATTCCCTGATCTGCCTTTTTCTGAGGTCCACTGCTATGTGTGTGGGAAACAATGCATATCAATAATCTCCCTTCTGTGTTGTCTTCTTCATTGCCCCAGATTCAGCTGCAATTAGAAATCTAATGTATTTCTGCATGCTACAGTTGTTTTCTGGGTTCTAAACGTTCGGTGCTACATTTTCAGCTCTTTGCCTCCAATTTAACAATGTTTCAGAGATTGGCACCTCCCATTTCCCTGCAAAGTCTTCCATGGCTTTAATAAACATATCCTATTTAAAGGTGATGTGGATGATGTGGAAAGTTTTATTTAGTGGTTAAAGGAAAAAGAATTTCCCCGGGTTTCAGTTCAGTTGTATTTGGAATAAAAGAAATTCAGCTTGGTGCAATACTACTTATGAAATGTACTCCCAAACTGCTCTTTTTCTATGTTACTGTGCACATTTCTACCTCTAGTTCTGCTGTTGCAAAAGCATTACAGCAATGCTTACCCAATTGCAGCTTGCATTAATTCATGAATATTAGTGAAATATCTCTGAAATACTTTGGATGTCAAAGACAGTAGAAACATCACATTTTGAAAGTTTAATTATTTTATTGTGGTACTCAAGTGACTATGTGACAACTGAAATAAGAATGAGGCTATGGAAGCAAAACTCTAAAGGGATAGTTATATTTTTTTTATAAGACCTACACTATTTTTCTGTTGCATGTTTCATGGACATGAAAATCCTGATAATGGGTGTCACACTGCAAATAAAACCCTTACGTGAACATAATATTAATCAGGACTTCCAAGAAAGGCCATGGGGAAGTGGTTAAAAATCCAAGGTCAGCACAAAGTAAAGCAAATGCGAAGTTTAATGCAGGACAGTTGTGATTAGCAATACATCTTAGTACAAAGTGCTGCTACTATTTCCTTTGCAACCTTCTTTAATAGTTACCACAACTGCATTTGCTGCCACTTTACTGAAGGGTTTGTACTCCATACAAGCATTGCAATTTTCATCTGGCATTCATTTGGATGAGGCAGGGCCAAATATTTCTGCCTCTATATAACCCCTTTGTGAATTCTGACTCAGGCCAAATATGCTTCATATTGCCGTAACTCTGTCTGATGTATCCCTTTATATGCACTGATAATATCTTATGCTCACTAAAGTTTCTCTGAAAGCATATGGTTCTTCATGATTTTGAAACAGCTAAAAGGAGAATGACTTTGCATCTCAGAAATTAAAATACATCCCTAATGTTTCTGAACAGGATATTGGATAGATGAATTATGCTATGTATGATTGATGGATTCTTCATCTACCTTCTCAGTCTGCTTTGTGGGCACCTTATCCAACAGGGATGCTGCTAATCAAACTGGCATTCATCCACCAAACCTCTTAAGCTCATACTCATCTTAGGACCTCATCTACCGAGATCTCTGAATAACAAAAGAGCGCTGCTATTTTGAGCCAATAGTCCAGAAATTTTCTTCAGGAGTACACAGAACATTTCTGAAAAAAATATTACAGGCAAGATCACATCTTTCTACTCCAGCTGTTCAGTACTAAAGAATCAGTATCTCAGGAAGCTGGCAGGAGGTTAGGGAGCTGCTCCAGAGCTGCCCAGCACCACAGACTTTTAGGAACTGAGAGGAACTGAATGTTTGTTACTGAGCTGAAGTTGTTGGTGTCAGTGTGAATGGTCAGAAATACACCCTACAAATAAATCCACAGCTTCCCGAAAGGCACAGCATCACTTATTTGGCCAGCTGTGTGAGAAAGAACCCAACAACGACCCAGAAGTATCATCTCCAGTGTACCTCATCCCTTGGTCAAGCAAAACTACTGAATCTGGAGACAGCTTTCCCCACAAGGCTCAGGAAGCAGCTCCTAGCACTGTGCATTGTTGTAAGGAAAAAAAACCAAACAAACCGCACTCATGTAATCTCCTCATTTCTGCTCAGTCTTATTTTCTCCATGCTTAGTCCATAACTCTGCATTTGGTTATACTGGATAATTGTGTTTTTCTGACTTTGGTTCAGCAGCATTAAAAAGCTACCATCGCTAGTTGCCCCGTAACCACTCATGGCTCTGTCTTGTTCTTAGATCACCTATATTGACAAGGGCCATTTTTCAATAGTTTGGGAAGCAACTGCACCCTATTCTTAGCTATGTAAGGAGTAGTCACAACAGGTAGATAAAGAAGGGGAAGAGGGAGACAAAGCAATTTTTTAACCTGGGTTTCCTGCACTCGTTAGAGCCCACCATGACTTGCACTGATTTAGAGTGAAGATCTTTAAAGTGCTTGGCTATATCCTGGGAGGTTGTAGGGAAAATCAATTCAGTTTTTCCATATCTTGGAAGGCTGTAGGATAAAATCAATGCATTTTTTACCAGAAGGTCTGAAAAACACACAAAAAAAGGTGTCTTTTCAAATTGAGTGTAGAAAATAGATTTTAATACACAGAGAGAAATTTCTTTAAATGAAAAGCTTGTAGGTGGGAGAACTTTATCTGCACTTTGCTCAGAATATTCAACCTGTGATATCACAGCAAGCCAGATATGAAAATTTTCTTTCTTAGTTATGGAATAGATGGTATAGTGAATATATATGGATAGCTACCACCAGGAATTTTACAGAGCTTAATAACAGAGCTTTAAAGAGATTCTTTTTTCTTTTACTGATCTGTGTAAGAAATACACATTGTGTCAGGGTAGTCTGAAACTTGTAGATGCTAACCTTCAAAAAGACCTGTTGGATTACTTCTGGTTCGGGCCCAAAAGGTCCTTTTGGGTCTATACTCATTCTCTATTCCAATGCAATCCAAATCCATTCCAGAGTAATTAATGAGTGTTCCGCCCCTCCCTGTGAATTTTCTATTCCAGTCCAACAGACCTTACTATTAGTAACCTTTTTGTCTTTTGCATTGTACATCAAATTCCTCTTAGTAACTGTGACTACAGAAAAGTGGGCTATCAGTTGATGAGTTTAGTTGGTAGTCCCAGCACAGAAGCGGAATGAAGCATAACTAGACTGACCCCAAGAAATGAATCTCTGCTCACCTCTTAAAAGTGCTCAGTGGTGTTTTATTTAAAGGGGAGTGGCATAGGTGAAACACCACCATCCTGTTGCAGGCTGTGTGGTGGGGTCAAGAACTGGGAGGGAGAGGTCTTGACATCTGTCTTGCTATGGTGCTGGGAATGATTTTGTTCTCAGGGTTGCAGCTTGACAGGAAGAGACGGGGAAAATCTGGTGTCCTGACAAAACTTAAGGAAAAAAATAACATCCTTTTATTTTGTCAGAGTGCCAAGACAGCCCCTGTGCTCTGGGACTATCAAGCCAAAATGGACATCTGGGATGGGGATTCATCTGATGGAATGAGGATGACTACATCAGAGTTAGTCACTCTTCTTCAGAGCCCATGAGGAGAAAAGGGTACTTTCAGGAGGGTGTGGTTAATCTTATCCTAAAGAATGTGTCTAAAACCACATTGCATGACTTGTGCCCCAGATGTGCCCAGGTTTCTCTGCTGAGCCAGTTCACTCATTCCCTGTTGTACTATTCTTATACCAGGAAAAAAGTAAAGTAGAATCTATTCTAAAACTCTACTGTAACAATTCAAGTTTGATTTCTGCCTTCCTCCATGGATGTCAGATTCTTGACAAGAAACTTTTAAGTATCAGACAGCTGTTATCATGTCTCTGTGTCTTCTAGATGAAATAAACTTTTTCCCCTTTCCTCACAAAAAAAGTTTCATAATTCCTTATCATTAGCACTATTTTTTCTGGACTTTCTCCAGCTTGCCTTCAACATTTAATATATTCTAGATTGTTTTCGTAACTCAGGCTAAATCACATCTCTTATTGTTCACACCTCAGTCTCCAGTTATCTCTCACTAGTCCCATACGGTAAACAGTGAGTCTTTGTGCACACTGAATCTCAAATTTCCTCATGAATCCACATTCATATAAAACTTTAAAAATTAAGACAAACTTACCAACTCATTTAGTCCTTCCTGTGCTTGGCACTTGCACAGTTGCAGTGCTGACACTGCCAGTCCAACAAAGAGAAGGCAAAATAACAAGATTAGCAGTGATGGCTTTGACTCCAAATGCCTTCCAGGATTTTGGCTGCACTTGGGTTTGAGTCTACGTCTCAGCAGGAAGCAGATTTACATTTCAACCATTAGATCTCTGTGAGAAACCTCTCTTCTATTCCCTGTGCATCTGTGATTTTTCTAGCTCATAGTTAATGAATACACATAGATTTAATACTAGTGGTAAAGAAGACATGGGGAGTTGCAAGATTATGAGAAGCAGGAAGCAGTTCCACTCCATTTCCATGAATGAAAAATGTATGAGTGTGGATAGGTTTCAGTCATAGCAGAAAACTGTGTAGCTCAGTAAAAATAAATGTTACTGGATTATCCCTCCATTAAAAACCAAACCAAAACAAACAAAGAACCCCCCCACAAAAAAACAAAACAAAACAAAACAAAACAAAAAAAAACCCACCAAACCAAAAAAAACACATTCAGAGGACAAACACTAGCAGAAAAGCCCTCTATAAAATACAGGCATACATCAAGGTTAGATCGCTCTGCTGTTCTGCATAGCCATAGTGTTGATTTCTGTGATACCAAAGCTTTGAAAGATCTTTAGAGATATGGGTGGAGGGGGGTGACTCATATCCTGGGCATCACTTACCTTACTTAACTCCTGTGTGGAGCTGCACAGGGGAGAAAGTGATTATTCATTTTTATAGAGCTATCCTCGATCATAAGCTCTTTACCACAGGGGTGGTGGAACACTGCAACAGGTTGCTTAGACGGGTAGCTGAGGTCCCATCTCTGGAGATAATTGAGGTCAGGCTCAACAAGGCTCTGAGAAACCTGATCTAGTTGAGGATGTCTCTGTTCACTGCAGGGAGGTGGGACCAGATGACCTTTGGAAGTCCCTTCCAATGCAAACCATTCTATGATTCTATATATAGTTTTTTGCTTTATTTTAAATTGATGCCATATTTCTTTGAAGTGAGTATCAGTAGGTTGGGGTTTTTTTGTAGTGTGACTTCAGTGTTTTCTCAGAGCATGCTGTTCACCAGTCCAAATTCAGTCTTATTTTACAGTGTCACTGCCCTCAATAAGGTTGGTGCAGCACATGACACCAAAAATGCAGAGCAGGAAAAGAGGAGAGCTTTTAATTTTTGTGTCTGTGGCTCATACCACACCACATGCAATACGAGAAATATTAGCCAGTAAGAACTTGTGCAGTCAAGGCTGAAACATCAAAAGAGTCTGTTGGATGGTGCACAGACCTTCCCAGGCTTGTCTCAGTGCCCGCTATTCAATGTAAATGAGGTATTTTCACATATGGAGATAGTGGTGTGATCCTACCTCAAATCTGAGTCTTCCTTCAGGGAGTTAAAACTAGCCAAATATTTTTAATGGACCTGGTACCTTGAAGGCAACCACTAACTATCACGGTACAGCTCTTTCAGGGTACTCACTCACATGTGCAGGCCTGTGGGTAAATAATTTTTCTGTCTTAATATGGAAGAGAGTGCAGCCAGAAAAAGTGAATAAGGAGATGTTTGATCCCTGAGAAAAAAGCACTTTCATCCTAAATAGGGAAATAGAAAAAGCAGTTAGAAAACAAAAGCACAGAGGAGAATCAAGCCAAGAAAAACAAATAAAACAACCCCCCCACCAAAAGAACCACGCCCCAAAACAACCAACCAACCCCCCAACCAACCCATAAAAGTATAATTGAACTGAATTAAACAGGAACACATACATAACGATTCCATGTCCCTTCTTCTCCTCCTTAGCAACATTAGCAAAGAAACCAAATATGTTCGAAGCAGGGGCAAACAGAAAAGACAGTCTGCTCTAGATTTCTTTTTGCTTGCACTGTGGTGCTCAAAGGATAGTGCCTGGTCTTTAAAAGTCTCTTCTCACCATCTTTTGTTACGTCTCTTTCTCTGCTCAGTCGGTTTCTTGTTTATCATTCTCAAGAGCCAGACCATGTCTTTTCTTCTCAAGTCCTTGAATCTTACTCTTTTTTTTTCTTTCACAAGCCTTTGCTGTACTTGTTCCCAGTGCTGATACTTACCTGGGAGGTAGGTTTCCCTATAATGTCAAAAAAACACTTTCAGGAGGTCAGGTGGAACCAAAATAGTTAAATGATAACAGAAAACCTTGAGGATTATTTATATTTTTACATCATTTAGCCATGTCTCCGTATATTTCAAGATCTGTTGTTTAATAGATATTAAATGTGGCCTGAGCAATGAGGTAAGTTCATGGGTTATATTTCCTCTTTAACCAAGAGCAAATTTCTTATATGTTCTTATATGTAAGAATCCAGATGTGCTTAGCCAATAACAAATCACATTGGCCATCTGCTATTTAGATTTCCTCAACATCTTATGGTGAGGGTTTTGTGAGATTTACCAAGATATCTGAAAAAATTAAATTAATCTGCCTGGAAAGTCAGCTTCTTCAATAAATATTTCTAAAGATTTCTCAAAATACTTATTTAAAGCCAAGGGATGTACAGTTACCATCATAACTATCAATGAATACTCAGTGATGGGGCAATGGTGAGATAAGCTGCTAAGATGTACATAAAGACCCCAACTTCCCAGGGCTTTTTTCCACCTAGGAGAGATATATTATTACATTTGTGTCTGTAACATTAAC
This sequence comes from Colaptes auratus, assembly GCA_015227895.2. Taxonomy (NCBI): domain Eukaryota; kingdom Metazoa; phylum Chordata; class Aves; order Piciformes; family Picidae; genus Colaptes; species Colaptes auratus. The sequence goes on along the minus strand of CM026897.1, from coordinate 65,323,229 downwards.
ACATGAATTAGAAGATCTCAGATCTAGGCATCTATTGTGAAGTGCACTATGTAAGCATAATTTCTGAGCAAACATATGTAAAGAAGCATAGATACACACAGCATCATGTTGACAAATGATGGAATGGTTACAGAATTTAACCAGAATATAACTGTCTTTCTAACAGTTGCTGTCAGTGATGGCCAGTCTACTTATCTGCTGCAGTGATTTAAACTTCAAAAATAAAATTTGCCTATGGCTGTCTTAAGGTCTTCAGGAAAAACTTGCACTGAGTTTTGTAAGAATTAAGCAACAGAGCTGATTCTGACACAGATTTAACCTCATTAGTTTTTTAAATTCTGTCCTTGAATCCTTTAAACTGCCCATGTTTCTACCTGTATCTGCTCCCTGATTTCTCTGAAGAACTGGCAAAATTTATTTCCTAAAAGAGGTGACACAAACTGTATTTTTTACCACCTTCCAAAAAAAACCCAATTCTGTTTCAAGAAAATGTAAGTAAGGGAAGGTCATCTTCCAGTTCTCTCTGTGTTTTGGCATCCTTTTTCAGAGCATCATTTTCCATGTAGTATGCATGCTTGCTATTGCTGTTCTGTAAATGCACTGAAGGTATGCTTTGATTGCTTTGATTGCATAGTAGCTTATGCTGTTCTGGGCAGCTGGAATGTTTGCTGTACTTGTCCGTGCACAACTTCAATTACAGCCTAGCTTTAAAATAAGACATCCGTTGCATTAACCAAAATGAAATGCTGTTTTGAAGAGCCTCGTTGGCTGCCTTTTCTCTTTTCATTTTATACAAAATATGTAATTGAAATTCAGACATGGTGTTTAATTTGACTTTGGAAAAGTGACAGCTTTTGTTTGCAACAAGCATCACCCTGTATTTTTTTTCTGAGAAAGTGGAGATTTACAAGTTTGAAAACAAGACAGAAGCTTGGATGCATGGAGACTGTCTGTGAGGTATTTGGTAGATGTAAAAATGGTTCTTGCAGTTTCCCAGGATTATGGAAAGAGAAGTCCAGTGAGTCAAAGAGCTAAGCACAAGCAGAGAAACTGCACAGCCTCCAAAGTGAGGAATCCTGGGCTGAGGATCTGGCACTGAAATCTGAAGCCCTGAGAACTGGTTTGCAGAATTACTGTAGGTTTATGAGAAAAAATACTTGGGGAATGTGTGTGAGAAGAACTGCAAACCATAGCTACTACATACCCTGAAGGAAGAGAGGCACAATTCAAAGCACTCAAGCAACAAAGTCTGACTGTCCCTGTGGTAGACATTACCTGCCTTAATTGACTAGAGCCTGTAGAGGCTTCTGAACTTTGCTGATAATGAAAGATGTTTGGTGCCACATAGAATCACAGAGTGGTTTGGATTGGAAGGGACTTTTGAAGATCATCTAGTTCAGCACCCCTTGCAATGAGCAGGGACATTTCACCTAGAACATGTTGCACAGAGCCTTTGTCCAACCTGACCTTGAATGTGTCCAAGGATGGAGTTTCTATCATCTCTCAGGGCAACCCGTTCCAGTGTTTCACCATCTTCATTATAATAAATGTCTTCCTTATATCTAGTGCAGAACTTCTTCTAGGTCAAAAGTATGACCTCTTGTTCTGTTGTAACATGCGCTGATAAAAAGACTCCATCTTTTTTCATAGCATTCTTCATGCACTGAAAGGCTGCAATATGGTTTCTTACATGATAATATGATAGCATCTCCCTGTGTAATGAAGTTAGCAGCTTTACAAGGGTGATCATATTAACTGAGGCAAGTACAGCATGAATAGGTATAGCAGAGCAGCCTCAGACTCACTGAAGCTGCCATTCACTAAACTCCTTTCACAGAGCTGAGGGGACAAAGGGATGGCCTGGGCAGCTGGTATGTCTGCATTGCAAGATACTATCAACAAATACTCAAGTTCAGTGTCAGGGTGGTAACTACAGACCAGTCAGCCTCACTTCCATCCCTCAAAAGATGATGGAGCAGCTCATCATGGAGGTCATTTCTAACCACGTGGAAGACCAGAAGGTTATCAGGAGTAGCCAACATGGATTTACCAAGGGGTGATCCTGTCTGACTAATCTGATAGCCTTCTGTGAAGTTATGACCAAATGGGTAGATGAGGGAAGGGCAGTATATGTCATATACCTTGACTTCAGTAAAGCTTTTGATACTGTTTCCCACAACATCCTCATAGAAAAGCTCAGGAAATGTGGCATAGACAGGTGGTCCATGAGGTGGATTACAAACTGGCTCAACAACAGAGTTCAGAGGGTTGTCAATTTGGAGGCCTGTGGCCAGTGGTGTTCCCCAGGGATCAGCATTGGATCTAGTTTTGTTTAATATCTTTATCAACAACCTGGATGAGGGGACTGAGAATGCCCTCAACAAGTTCACTGATGATACAAAACTGGGGGAGTGGCTGACAATGCATCAGGCTGTGCAGCCATCCAATGAGATCTGGACAAGCTGGAGAGCTGGGTGCAAGCAAACCTCATGAAGTTCAATAACAGTAAGTGCAGGGTCCTACATCGAGGGAGAAATAACAGCAGACATCAGTACAGGTTAGGAGCTGGCCTGCTGGAAAGCAGCTCCCTGGAGGAAGACCTTGGAGTGCTGGTGGACAGCAAGTTTTCCATGGGACAACAATGTGCCCTTGTGGCAAAAAAAGCCAATGGTATCCTGGGGTGCATCAAGAAAAGGGTGTCCAGTAGGTCTAGGGAGGTTCTTCTTCCCCTCTACTCTGTGTTGGTAAGACCACACCTGGAATAGTGTGTCCAGTTTTGTCCAGTTCAAGAAAGACAGAGACCTGCTGGAGAGAATCCAACAGAGAGCCATGAGGATGATTAGGGAACTTGACCATCTCTCCTGTGAAGAGAGACTAAGATCCCTGAGGCTGTTTGGTCTTGGTCTTGGTGAGAGGGAATCTCATCAATGTCTATAAGTATCTCAAGGTGAGTGTCAAGTGGAGGGGGCCAAGCTTGAACATTTATTTCTCAACATGAGGAGAAACTTCTTTACAGTGTTGGTGACAGAGCACTGGAACAGGCTGCCCTGGGAGGTTGTGGAGTCTTCTTCTCTGGACACATTAAAAATCCACCTGGATGAATTCCTATGTAGACTACCCTAAGTGACCCTGCTCTGGCAGCGGGGTTGGACCTGATGATCTCCTGATGTGCCTTCCAACGTCTAATATACTGTGATACTGTGACGCTGTGGTTCCCTGCCTTAGCTCATCAGCTAGAGAAGTCACTCCACAGTCTTTCAGCATAATTTTGGGTCTAGGGGGATTTTGTTTTTCTAAATAGGTGTCTCGGCTTCATGTTCACAGCCCAGTTTGGGTTTTTGTACATCATGAGTGTACACACTTACATCATGAGTCCTGCACATTGCCTGCTAATAAGAGTGACTAGATGGACTTTCACCTTTTTCTGAAGTCTAAGGAAAATGAATAATTTGCAATACAACTTCTGTATTTTCAGTACCATTGGAGGCAGCTGAATGTGGAACTACTGAGTAGTTTTGGAACTCATTAATAAAGGAAATGTTGATGGCCATCTGCCTTTTCTTCGTTTTAAAGTCCAGATTAAAAAAAAAATCATGCTGCTATGCCTCAAAGACTTAGATGCAAGATGGCATTTCTTCTAGCTAAACAGTTTTTTAACCCAAAGTCAGCTGCCACTTCTATTGTTCTTCCATTTCTGGGGTATCAGTTCCTTCATCAAAGACTGAATCAGATGATTTTTGCAAGTTTGCAACTGAAGCTAATGAGTACATCTCTGATATTAAGTAGAATTTAAAAGAGAGACACATTACACATCCAGTATTTCAGAAAATGAAATGAAGGTGGCTAGAGAAAGCATCTGGGAGTTTGGAGAAAGTTAGAGATCAGTGCAGAAAGAGTAGAAATCTGTCAGTTCATGTAGGTGTCAGACAAATTTCAGCTAAGTTGGCCTCAAGAAAGACTCCACACTTTAACATTAATGTCTTATGGTGACTCTTCCTTGGCAAGAACTTTTCAGCATAGCAAAATCTTGTAAGTATTTCAGGAACATTTTGTCACTAAAACTTCCAGTCTAAAGTACTGCAGTCTGCTCTTGTTTGGGTCTGTGCAAGGAAGTAATGAAGGCTGCCTGCTTCTCATTACCGTCTTTCCAGAAACTGTATCAAAGGCCATTAAGACCAATCAAGGTCAGTACTGAAACTTTCTATGGGAAAGACTGAACACTGAAAGAGGGATCAATGTAACAAAAGTACAATGTTTAAACTCCTCTAAATTCAAGGAGAAAATATTTCATTCTTCAGTCAATGTGTCACTGTAAGCAGAACAAGACACACTATGTGAGGAATAATGACTTTCTCAGCAAGCAACAGACCTGATGAAGAGAGGAATCTCATAAGAGGTAGAGGGCTTTTCATTCTTTAATAACCACAGAATTTACAATACAATACAATAAATCCAGGTTGGAGGAGACCTTCAAGATCATCGTGTCCAACCTATCAACCAATCCAACCCACCTAAACAACTAGATTATGGCACCAAGCACCCCATCAAGTCTCCTCCTGAACACCTCCAGTGATGGTGACTCCACCACCTCCCCGGGCAGCCCATTCCAATGGGCAATCACTCTCTCTGTATAGAACTTCTTCCTAAGATCCAGTCTAAACCTCCCCTAGTGCAGCTTGGCACTGGGTCCTCTTGTTCTGGTGCTGCCTGCCTGGGAGAAGAGACCAACCTCTGTCTGGCTACAACCTCCTTTCAGGTAGTTGTAGACAGCAAAAAGGTCACCCCTCAGTCTCCTCCAGGCTAAGCAACCCCAGCTCCCTCAGCCTCTCCTCATAGGGCTTGTTTTCCAAACCCCTCACCAACCTCGTTGCCATTCTCTGGACACGTTCCAGCAAGTCAACATCTTTCCTGAACTGAGGGGCCCAGAACTGGACACAGTACTCTAGGTGTGGCCTAACCAGTGCAGTGTACAGGGGCAGAATGACCTCCCTGCTCCTGCTGGCCACACTGTTCCTGATGCAGGCCAGGATGCCATTGGCCTTCTTGGCTGCCTGGGCACACTGCAGGCTCATGTTCAGCCTCCCATCAACCAGCACCCCCAGGTCCCTCTCTGCCTGGACACTCTCCAGCCACTCTGACCCCAGCCTGTAGCACTGCATGGGGTTGCTGTGGCCAATGTGCAACCCCATGCAATCCTGTTGGTGGGAAGTGGAACATACAGCTTCTGTTATGGTGTAAGCTGAAAGATAATTTGTCAAAACTTAGGCACTAACTGATATGCACGACTTGTACTTTAAGAATGAATGTTTTACTAACACCTTATGAAAGACTGGAAGAAATGGCCATATTTAGAATATTAATAATTAAGTGTGTAAGACAGCTTTCATAAGGAAACAAAAGTAAACAAATGTGCTTCACTGTCACCGTAATTATGTGAGAAGGAGTACTTTCCTGTTTAGAATAACTTCTTCCCATGAATGCAGGACATGCTCAGAAATGAAAGCACACAACCTTGATAACATAGTTCAGCAAATGTTGCAGCCCGTTTCTAATTATTTCCCTGGTAAGCAATGGTACCTATGTAGCCTTGATTGTTTTATGTTTACAAATTAGCACAGAGTGTTTCAGTGTACAATATAATTTACCTGGTTTTCTTGTAAGACAGCTTCCATATTTTTTTTAATTTAAAGGAGTTTCCATATGCTTTCCAGCTGCTGCAGTTACATCATCAAAACCAAGGGCCGAGTTGAAGCCATCTGAAAGACTAGTCTTCATTTCCAGAGTCTTTCAGTGGCTCTCTTTGAAATCATGGGGCTATATTAAGACTGGACAGCTATATAAATTTATCGTCTGTCCCTGTTAAACCTCACCCCAAGGCCTTCATGGTTTTGTTAGTCTAACTAGGAGAGTAAGGTGTTACCACTTTAGATTCTTCATACCAGATTGATTGAAAAAAAACCTTGTAATATAATTTGGTTCAACATTTCTGTGATAATGAGATAGATATGCGGTGGTTTGAAATTGACTACCCACCCCCCCAGAATTAAATTTGTCAGACCAGTCCAGCTGGAAACAAATGAAAGCTGTATTTACAGGCAAAACTACAATCTACAATGGAATACAATGAATATGTACAAATATACACTATTTACAATATTTACAATTAATAAACAACACAAAGATCCCCCTGGTCAATAACCAGGGGAAGCTACTAGCTTCTCCCTTCCTGCCTCCCCCTTATCCCCTTGCACAGAAAAGAGAAAGGAGCAGATAAATGTTAGACTTAACCAAAACGATGCAGCCAAGATCAAGCAGAAGCCAGTTAGTATCTCTCCCAGAGCAAAGAAGCAAGAAGAGATAGAGAAATTATTTTGGTACGACTAGTTTTAGTCCCTTATCTCTTCCAATGGGATGGTTTAGAATTCTCTTTTTACCCCAGTAGTGATTTATTTATATTTTACTACTTTCTGTTCAAGATCTGTGAAAAAAATTTAAAGGCATAGCCTAAAACTATCACAACATGTGAATAAAAAGACATGAACTGAAACTTGTGACACTCCTCCATGTTGATAAAACTACTCTTCATTGCTAAGAATTTTTCTGTTGTAGTGAACAAACATGAAGAGTTTTAAGCCATCAGTGAACATGTCAAGAAAATCTATTTCTATCAAGCACTATAAATAAAACTGATAGCATTTTTGGGAAACAGTACAAGAGAAATGAAGCAGGAGGATTTGTTCTTTCCCCCCGGACTTTGTACTATTATCTGTCCACTCATGTGTCAGCCTGTATTGAAACTGGGGATTGCCACAACTCAGATGCAGAAACTCATGAGATTCACATGAAACCACTTCTCAAGTTTCTCCATGTTCTTATGTTTTGTTTCCTTTCACTCATTCTAGTGGTCAGTATTAACATAATATTCATATTAATGGACCTGTAGTTAATTTTGTCTCCCTTATCATTTGTATTTAAACTATTGATGTCTATATGCAATTTTTAAGGGGTTATTCCACTCTGTTAGCATATCTGGAAGTCTTGGCCAGAGTCCTGTCATACCCTGCTATGTCATCTATGACTTCTAATCTGATTCCTCCATATGTGTACTAATGTGCTGCAAGCATCACCTTTTGGCAATGAGGGCTTAAGTGCTGTGGTTTAGGGTAGTGCTTCTCTTAAAAGAGAAAAATAAAGAAAGGTCAGGGAAAGCATTACTGAAAACAGCTTTCAAAATCTTCCTTAGAGATCATCAGTGGTGGCTCACTGGGCAAGTTAGTGCTCTTGGCCTTATTGAGGGTAACCAAGCTAGAGCTTCACTTCCGACCTGTTCTTTTCTTGCCAGTTTGCTCATATGCTCATGTGGTTTCACACCATTTCTGTTCACTCCTGTTCACTCATACCTGTTACAGAACCTACCAAGCTGATTGTAAATGTCAGAAGAGCAGAAACTCAACATCACCAATAAAAGAAACAGTTCAGAGCAGAGACAGAAGGATTTAATTAAAACTAGGGCTGACTAATCAGGCTGTATTTAAGCAGGCCCAGATTCTTCACTGGCAGTTTTCTGGAATTGCAATCTTTCAAAGTGCTGAGAGATTTCATGGTTCACTGCTTGCACCTCCCTGTCCCAAGAGAGTTAAAAGAGATTTCACAAGCCTAAACTCCATGGTAGTGTAGGAGGGCACATGTCATTATACTGTCAGCAGTCCTTGCCAGAAACTAACCAATAGAAAGAGGCAGGGCTGTGTGAAGTGAGTACTGTGCTGATCACATATTATGTTACTCTAAGCCTGAAAGAACTTTTGCTCCTTAAAGTATGGCTTGTGGAAAGCTTAATCACCACGTGCAATTCCTCTATGGAAATGCAATCTGTTTGCACACCACTGAAGCACAGAAAATACACTATCCATTTTTTCACAGATTTCAACACACTGATATTAGTGAACTAAATTAATTTCTCCAAGAGTTGCATGGCCTTTAGGAGCAGTCTTGCAAAGCAAGCACGTACTGATAGTATGCATGATGCTTTGTACATAAAGGAAACAGTTCAACTCTAAAGAATAACTCATGAAGGAATGTTAAGATGCTTCTGTTATTTTGACTTAAATAAAACTTCTGTGGATTTACACATGTGAAACTCAGACTGAATCAGGTCTTAAGAGTTAATAAAAATCAATAACATTTATGCCATTATTGTATATATTTTTATTTTCTGTAATTCTTAAATCTGTCCTGGAAATGTCTTTGAAAAATTTATCTGATTTGACTTTGTCTCTTTCTCATTACCATGTTCAGATTAGAAAAGTAAGTAGGCTAGTAGACAACCTAGTTTAATTTCTTTTTAATGAGTTTCATCAATCTAATTGGTTTAAATAAAATGTACATGATTACAGGTACACACAAGTGAAATGAATAGGCAGGTTGTGTGTATTCCACAGCATATTCAGCACCATTTTGCAGAGTTTAAGAACAAATATAAGACCAGTGTTAAAAGCACCAAAGATACTTTAGAGGTACCATATCTCCGTATGTAGATAGCAGGCAGATTCTATCATCTGGAAACTGAAGGGTTTGCTACCTTTCTGTAATGCATTCAGTAGCCAAGATATAATGAGGAAAATTGAATGGGTGTCTTGCAGCATTAGGTTTACTAACACTAATCACAGGTGAGCTCCAGATGAAAGCTCGTTGTAATATCCCTTAGTAAGTTTATATCAAGATTACTTCTTATGGAGTCTTCTGGGAATCCAGTAAATCTGTACTGAATTTTAAAAAAACTGATGTATCTAAGGTTAAAAAAAAAAAAGTGAGACTCAAAGTCAATGATTTGTTGTCATAAGGGAAAATTCTTAACGAGAACAGCATTCACAGTACATCTATAAATAGCAACAGGGGTATTTTCATTCAGCTCCCTCTGATAGGGCTCATCAAGAGCCACTGCTGCTCATACGGCCCCAGAGCTCCTTTATGTGCTATTCCACCTTCCTTGTCTTGCTAAAATGTAAGAGTGTGAAGGTGAACAGGCTCACTCCATCATCCTGCTCGCTTTTCACTTTGGATACCATTGTAACTTCAGAAGTAGACCAAACATTCAAATTTTTCAAAAGTAGCCCCTTGCTTTGGATACTTGAGGATCTGGATGATTTTTTTGTAGATATCTGTGATACCTTAATACTCTTACCATCAAATTACACCACATTCTGGAAAACTGTGCTGCAGTACTGTAAGACAAACTTACTGCCTATATGCTGCTCTGCATGCTTGAAAGCCTGTAACTAAGTTCCAATTGCATATTGTCCATTTAAAGATTTGCTGTGGAGAATACAGGACATGCAACACATTCTTCAGAGTTTTCATTTTGCTTCTCTATAACATTTGAGGCAATTGCAGAAATGAGAGATAAGGAACTAATCTTTTCTATTTAAACAAATCACACATTGATCCAATATCAAAAGGTAAAGCTGAGCATGGTAAAAATGACATGTTCAAGTGGTGTGGAGCCAAGCAGATACTCTGAATGGCAAATGCTGTATTCTAACCAAAAAAGCTGCACTGCTTGAAGAAGTCTGTGTTAATGACTTTTGCAGAAATGGGAACACACTATGGGAATGTTTTTCTAGTCAATGAGAGGTTCAAGCCTTCCTCAAAAAAAAAAGGAAAATTAATGGAAATAGTTGTCTGGAGATTTCCCAAAAGATTTAAAGACTTTCCCCCTTCTCTAATGAAAGAGTTGTTGAAAAACTGCAGACTTTGCAATGTTCAGAACCTAGAAAATACTCAACAGATGCTGTTTCTGCCCCAAAGTGAGAAGTTCATGGCTTCTTTTGGCAGCCCCTTGCCTGTGTTGGTGGAGTTCACACAGCCTTTCTGAAAGGATGCTCTGAGATGGAGTGGGTGCCAGAGGAAGTGTGTGTCAGGGGAGATGACGCACTCCAGCCCTGTAAGAGAACTGAACTTGCCCTACTGCTCAACACTTCCTGCTGACCAACACACACAGCACTGCTGTGCTGCCTTTCTGAAGAAATGCTCATTTGTTCTGTGGGAACAAATGAACGACTCTCAGTGTCAGTCAAAATAAACGCAGAGCTTCTGGTGAAAGAATGAAAATGCACCACCCTGATGGTTCTCTCTGAGCACCTGTTTCTTGCTTCCACTCAGCACAGAAGTCTCTGCCAGACCTCAGCAGAATAGCAACTTCAGTGCAAAGCTTTTGGCAAATACCAAGTGCATAGATAAGGGTTGGCTCATAATGGAGGTATTCATGGGAAGTAGACTGGCATTCTCAGTGATGAGGGTAGAAGCAGCACAGGGGAGGACCCCATCTGTCAGTCAGTCCAGCTCATTTTTTTTGCTCCATTCTTCCCAAGAGATTTTTCTGTGATCACTTGCAGTGGTTACGCTAATCCAAATTACTTCAGCATGCCGCCAGATACACAGCACCCTTACATATCTTCTGTAATTGTGAGAAAACAATTCTGCAAGTGTTGGTATTGTGGCATATGGACATAGCATACAAGCTTAAAATTTCTGCGTTGTGTGGTATAGACACACAGAGCTATGAACTGGTGAATAATCCCAGTCTTCAGTGGCCTAAACAAGTGTCCAGTTTGTTGCTTCACAGCATGGCCACCTTTCCCATTCTAGCACTGCTTTCCATTCTGACTGTTACTTTAAGCTCTCTTTTAGTATACTTTGAGTATACTAAATTATACTCAATTGTGGAAGTATGGAATTATGGAACCACTGAGAAACACATTCTGCCTTCTTCAGCAGTGAGTGCTGGGGGACCTTCAGCTTTAAGAGCTTTTCTTTTGTACCTATAGGGCAGCTCTGGGAAGCTCTTTGCCTGCTGACATGGCATCTGTTTTTCTCTCTCTCTCTTTTTTTGTTTTTCTTTTTCTTTCTTTCCAAATATCATTTTAAATAACTATTCTTCTTCTTACATTTCTATATCATCAGTGTGAAGCAACATAAAAAATGCACTGCAGTGTTTGCTCTGCTTGAAATGATCTAGAACTGCTTTGGAGGCTTCCTCTTGTTTAGCCCAGTGGAGGCTGTGAATGCTGCTACTACTCAATTTATAGAGCACAGAAGAAACTAAAGCCCTGCTTTTGAACCCTCAGGCCAGTGACTATCCATATAATGCAGGTCCTACCAATTCACATATGCACAAGGACACACACAGAGGGAGTAAATTCCTATGACCATATTTTTGACCTGCATCTAGGCTTGAAAAACTCCATATGCAAAGGCTGCTTCTGAAACTCGACCTACATTTTCTTTTAAGGTTAAAAACCATAACAAAACCAAAACCACCACACACACACAAAAGGCACAACACAATAGTTATAGCATTTCCCAGAACTCAGGTATTTCATATTTTGAAATATTTCCTGCTCAATCTGACTTTTTTTCCCTCCAGTATTTTTCAGTTGATTTTTAGAAGATGAATTTATTAAGTAAAATCTCAACTCTTTGAAGTATTACAAGGGACAAAGTCTGAGTAAATTTCTACTGAAGGAAGAAAATGAAATGAGTAACTCAAGTGATCTGTCCTTTTACCTCAAATGCTATACCAGTCGCTGAGAGCATGCAAGTAGACACTATAATTCCCAGTTTAATTAGAGTGGATGATTTCAGAACTATATCATTTAGCAAGAGGAAAATGGCCCAGCCATATAGTGCAGTCTGGTATATACTGTCTCTAAAGCTGCTTACAAATCATACATTTCCAAATAGTTATGTGCCTGCATGCTAGTGGCTCATGTGGTCTGGATTAAAACAAAAATGCCTGCATCTGCATTTTTTCAGATTGTTTTGATCTTCCAACATGCAGGAACAACAACATTAAAATAAAAAAAGATTTAAAAAAAAAAAGATTCTGCTGAAATTTTCAGACTGCTATGGGAGAAATACTGACTGCATGTGTAAAAATAGTATGATGAAGTTTGGATTTAGCAAAATGGTTCCCTAGACACTGTGGCCATTAGAGATAAAACCAATAGGAATAAACATTCTTTCAGCTTGACACATAAAGCTGCATTGCAATGGAGAATAGTATAAAAAAATATGGAAAGAGAGTGAACTGTAGCTTTTCCTCCAACATATTTGTAATGCTTCTCATTGATTCAAAAACATAGAAAGATTAATCATATGATTAGGAAGATTTACTTTTAAAATATTACTTTCTCTTTTCATTCATAGAGAAGGAAGAGTTTGAATTCACTGAAGCACTTCTGCTGCCCTTGCTTTGTGAAGCAAGCACCATGAAGAGTAAACCTTCACGCTTTTCCTGTGATATTTTCAGCCTAAAGTAGACTTGTAACATAATGGGACAGGTGGAGGGAGGCAGTAAGTGAAACGGAGCTGTTACTGCCCAAGGAAGCAATGCTCCACATCCTCCTATGCATGCGAGGAGGGAGAGGAAGTGACCACTGCTGTGCAGCCTCCCATTGATATGTCATTTTCAATGCTGCATTTTTAGATAATGTTCTGAGAAATTGCTGTTTTCTTAAGCTCCTGACAACCAGCTATGAAAAAAACACAGTAAGTGGCATGTCTTTACAGAGAGTCTTGAAAGAATTGTGGGTTTATGTTGTTTCAGTCATTCATGTGGGAACAAGTACAGCAACAGCAGAAATAGCCTGTGAAATAAGTCCAGCACAGGACACAGTACTCTGCAAAGGTCATAGACCTGCAAATGTCATGTAGGACATGGCAGTCTCTTCTTTCCATAAGCCTGGTTTTCATCTCAATTTGCTTGCCTTTCCTCCCCCTTCCCCCGCTTCTTTTCCCTCCTTCCCCCCCCCCCCCCCAGTTTCTTAGCTGTGATCATAAACTAATGGATGACTTATGACTGAGAAAAGTGCTTCTTAGCACTTAGAATCTATATGTATGACATCATACATACAGTATGTATTAATGTATAATATACAGTACAATATACCCACATTTATGTGTTATCTCCTGGTCCCTTATTCCTGCTGCTGTAGACAGGGAATAACATGGAACAGCTTTGTGTAGCAGTCAGGAATTCAGTTCTCAGGAAACTCTTCATGCTTTTCTTTTACACTTTCGCACATGGAGAAGGAATTTCTTTTATGTTCTTGTCCCTTTACCAAGATGCTATTCAGCCAAGGTAGCTTGCATTCTGCCCCCTACAACGGCCAAAGGAAATTTGCAGTGCTACCTTTTAATGTGTTATTTGTAGTAGAATCTCTGGCTGATTACATACCTGTTGCTGCCACATCTTACAAATAATTATTAATGACTGTTGTCTCATTAATAACACTAGTGCAATCAAATGCATTATTATGGTATTATTCCTGCCTCTTTTCATGTGCTGGTTTAATTAAGGCATTTGTTTGCTTTACTGTTATTGCTTCCTGTACCAGGAAACCAAACACACTCTAATGATGTTAACAATTGATTGTAGCTTGAGAGAATAATTTTTAAAGATCTATTAAAAGGATAGGAGTACGTTCATACCTACTTCTGTTATTTCCCTAGAAGGAAGCAACCTGATTGCCTGGCTTTATCTGCAGCATATGCCAATATTTGTTTACTATGAGTATTTGCCTAAACAGATCAATTTCCTGTATTTGTGACACAAGAATGAACCTAATGATACTCTGTAAGTGTGCCCTGCTGCACCTGAAAGAACACCTCAATTACTGAGCTCAGCTGGAGACATTCCAGCAAAAATCAGATTCTCTTTGAACCTCCAGAGTGCAGTTACAGAGCTGCAGTCACATAGGAGTTCCATTGGCTCAGCTCTGCAGGTTCAAACTGGTGATGGCGTGCCTGTGGCTGAGCAATTGCCAGACAGTTTAGGCTAAGGTTTAAGACAACGTGGTCTCCAGTTCCTGTATAGACACTCACAGAGCAAGCAGGTTAGAAAGCCAGAAAACAAGGACCCTGCGCTAGGGTCTTCTGTAAGGTGGTGGCTGTGGGCAATCATTGCAAATTGCACTTTGACACAGCAGCTGCCTGAATGCTCAGAGGCATGTAGGCAAAATGCCAGATACAGACTTATCTAATTCTGTCAAGGTGGGCATCAGCATTAGCATAGGAAAGTTTGTAGGACAAAAGGATTAATACTCTGCTACCTCTGAAGAAAATAAATGGGAGGTACAGACTGGTGATTCTGACAGAATCGTTAGTTGAAGGCTCTTTTTTCCAAGGGATGTCTCTGAGCCTCACACCAACGAGATGACAGGTCTGTGTGCCAGTACCAGGACATTTCACCAGTGTTGCTGGCTGGCCCGAGAATCCCATGTGATGCCAGGACACGCTGCTGAGGTTTGTTTTCACAAGGATGTGCTGATCAGATACGACGGTAGAAAATTGGCAGGCTGAGCCAAGATCATAATGAGCCACAGCTGGCTGCTGCTCTGAAGGGCTGGTATGTGCACTAATTTTACATAATGATGAAGCACCCTTGCTGCACATGTCACCACATTGCTTTCAGTATACAGAGCACAACAAGCCAAGCCTTTGTATAGGTAAAATTGAGTTTGCTAACTCCCTAATTGATCAGAATAAAGTAAATTGCAGAATCACAAACCACTGTCACAATACACAGAGATATGCCTGAGATCAAACCTCACAATCAGATGATGAAAGGGGTCAGATAGGACATAGTAGGTCTAAGAACCCATTGCAGGGGAAAAGGATACAGGGCAGCAATTCTCCCTCTCATGTGCTAAGGCAGTAACCCACAGAAAAATGTCCCCAGTTATTCTGCCTCTGGCAGCTGTGGCTACATGCCAGTCTTGCAGCCAACCTAAACTTTCACCTTGTTACAACTTGTGGTCTCCAAAGATATGGTTCTACTGTTTTATTTTTTTTCACAAACTCATGTAGGGCCTGAACTGCTACATCTACTGAGAGCTAAGGCAGAGGTCCAGAAAAGCTGCTGCTACAAAACTCATTAACAGTGCCAGTTATACTGGAGCACCATCTACTGTCAATGAAATATTGATTAAAAGATGTATGTTTAAGCACCTCTCTTCACTCACACCAAGAACTCTCTCTGATCCAAATTTTCTGCCTGCCTTCTGGGTCTTATCTCTGGTACAAAGTACATCCATCTTCTGAGGGCAGGTGAGACAGAGGACTTGGAGAAATTAAGGCAGAGAAGATCCTCTCTGTGTGTGATCTGCAGAGTATGAAGATGGACAAGACTTAAGTAAGGCAGCCCTGGCATCAGAAGCAGTATATGAGGCCCCCACATACAGAAGGACAATGGCACTGATCTTTCACCAGCTAGACTAGTGTAAAAGCAGAAGTTTTCCATACATCTATGAGAAAACCCAGCATTTGGTGAGTGGGGAAAACCCATTCTCCACCCCTTGCTGCATGGATGCAAGACATGGAGCAGAAGAAAATCATCTGGACTGGTATTTCAGAGTGTTGACAAGTTCAACCAGATATTATTATATCAATTATACTAGTTGAATCCATTAAAAATGTTGAACTGATTACAACAGTACTATAAAGACTTTCAGCAGGTCCTACATATGGGCATGTAATGCTTATTTTTCAATTCCTGAGTACAGGAAAGTTAAAAGATGGTAAAATGAGAGCATGGTGGGAGAAGAAAAAGAACAAAAGGGATTGTGGCTGAGATAGTAAACAACAGTAAAAAACAGACTAAAAGGATAGAGGAGATAAAAAAAGTAAATTAAACAATGACTACAGAATGCAAGAAACATCTACAGTTGCAAGGGAAGAATGAAAGATGAAAAAGCTAATAGAGAAGTAGCAGGGACTTAAACAATGATTCAAGAATATTTATTAGAAGAACAAATGCAAAGACAAGAAGGTCATTTTTATGAAATAACAAATGGATAGCAAGCACTTTAACAATGAAGCATTTTGCTAGTTCATCGGGTCAGAAATGTATGTGTAAAGGGAAAAATTCAGCTTATAAAAGGTTTACTGTCTCAGTTTTATGTTTCACTGTCTACCTTAGCCACCTGCAATCAAAAAACCACCTTTGTTCTTGTGCCTTCTTAAAGGTGGTGGGTTTTGTTTTGTTTTGTTTTGTTTTTTAACAAAATTGTACCTATATATGTAATGTTGTGAATGTAGATTTTTATTATGTTTTATTACAATGTGACCTCTCCAGTAGACCTCTAAAACACAAAGACAATCTGTAAAATCAGGAGAAACACTACTGTTCAAGTTTGGAATCAAGATTCAAGCAAAGGGCAGATTTTCAACACTGTTTTAGACATAAAATTTTCTGGCTTTTCTCCCTGCCCTGAAGAGCAGCTCTGTGCATGCTCCATGGAGTAGTAGCTGCTGTTTCCCATTCAAAATATTTAGGCTCTTTTTACAACAGTTTCTTTTTACTTAAGTGAAGTGGTTACTGTTGAAATAACTGAGGATTTCAGCATTTCCTTCTGTGGATTTGGCCCTTGGAATGGATTTATGGAACAAGATGAGCCAAATTTGGTGTCAAAGTGAGCTGAACCAAACAGTCTCTGAATATTCAAACAATGAAGTATTTTCAAGTTTAGTGGGAAAAAGATGGTAGTTTGCTGCTCCTCCACTTTTTTTCAACCCCTATTTCTAAAGATCTCCCTCTCAAATGGCTTCACAAAGACAAATCGTGCCGATGAATCTGGTGGCCTTCTGCAACAGAGTTACAGCTCTGGTAGACATAGGAAGAAAACTAACTTGTGCAAGTGTCTTGATCTGGAGAGGGAAAGAGATTCAGGTTTTTAATGAATATTCCCATGTTGTGAAATGAGAGGCACAAACAAGGCCAAAATATCAACAGCTAGACTATTTATTACATAAATACAGTGGATGGATCAGAAGGGGAGAGAGAGAAAATAGAGAAGAGAGGAAAAGAGGAAAGGAATTATATTACCACACCCCTCACCCCCCAAGACAGTTTGAGTCTGTGGAGGACAGGTGCTGCAGGAGATGTTGGGTCTGTAGAGAAACGGTGCTGCAGGAGATGTTGGGTCTGTAGAGGAAGGGTGCTGAGGCTTTGGCTGTAGAAGGGATGTGGTCCTCTGAGCAGCTTCTTCAGCTCCATGAGTTGCAGCAGGTGGAACTTAGGGCACGGAGAGAGGGTTTTCAGAGTCCAGGATCCGTTGTGTTGGCCCTGTGATATTTCCAGCGTGTGGTGCTGCATTTTTCTTCTCCAGTTTTCTTCTACTAAGCCAGTAGTTGCTCCAGTCTTTTATACAGTTTTTTAGTCCTCAGGCAAGTGTCCAGGTGTTGTTCCCCAGGATATCGTTCTGGGAAATCATCTTTGTCCAGGTATCACTCCCCAGGAAATCTTTCTGTGTACTCAGGTGAGTTTGGGCAGCCATCAGGATAGAAGGGGGAAGGCCTCCGCCTCCTCCTTCTCCATCTACCTACCCACACCCTCTTTACACATCAAGAAGCAGGTGGTGAATCCATTGTCCTTTCCTGGGGTATCTGATGGCTGGAAATGATCTTGTCCTGAAGGCGTGATGGCTGGGCCCTTGGGCCATTGTTGTAGGCCAGCTGCAGTCCAGTGAGCAATGTTATCTTTGCACCTTCCAAGAGTCCTTCCAGTGGCTCTGCCCAACGCACATCAGCTATTGTCTGGGCAAGCAGCAAGTGATTTTATCTTTGTTGAGTCACACCAGGAGAGACAAGCTTTAGTCTCTCACAGCAAGGCATTTGACACTGTCCCTGCATGACATCCTTGTCTCTAAGATGAAGAGGCATGGACTTGATGGGTGGGCCACTCAGTTGATAAGGAATTGGCTACACAGTTGCACCCAAAGAATAGTGATCAACAGCTTGATGCCCAGGTGAAGACCAGTGACAAGTGAAGCTCCTCAGGGATCTGTCCTGGGTCCATTGCTCTTTAACATCTTTGTCAGCAGCAGGGACATTGGCATCAAGTGCATCCTCAGCAAGCTTGCTGATGACACCAAGCTGTGTATTGCAATGGACGTACTTGAAGCAAGAGGAATCCAGAAGGATCTTGACAGGCTTGAGAAACTGACCAACGACAATTGCAAGAAGTTCAACAAGTCAGAGCTCAAGGTCAGGCCAGTCCCAGGCACAAATACAGGCCCAGTGCAGAGTGGGTTCAGAATAGCCCTGGAGAAAAAGACTTGGGAGTGTTGACTGATGAGAAGCTCAACATGAGCCAGCAGTGCATTCATGCAACCCAAAAGTCAAATCATATCCTAGGCTGCATCAAGAGGAGTGTGGCCAGGAAGTCAAGAGAGATGATTCTTCCCCTTTTCTTTGGTCCAGTGAGACCCCACCTTGAATACTACAATTCATTCCAGTGTCCCCATCATAAGAAGAACATAGAACTGTTGGAGTGAGTCCAGTGGGGAGGGCTACAAGGATGGCCAAAGAGTTGAAGCTGTGAGGATAGGCTGGTGAAGCAGGGTCATTCATCCTGGAGAAGAGAAGGTTCCAAGGGCACTTACAGGAAAGCTGGAAAGGGACTTTTTGTAAGGGTCTTGTGGTGGTTTAAGCCTTAACTGAAGTTTAATCCACCAAAAATTATTCTGGAGTCAGCTTGGAAGTAGGAGAAGTAAATTTTTTTAACTATATATATAGCAATAACAGGGAAGATTTACAAGGGAAAGGAATAAGGATGAACAGGAAAATACACAAATGCAAATTTGGATGGCCTTGTATGTGAATTTCAGTCCTTTAGAGAAGTGTGGATGCAGCACGGAGAAGATAAGACCCGACCACGTGGCAGAACCAGGAGGCCACAAGGCATTGGCTACCATCCAGGAGTCAGTATAGAGGTAGAGCACTGGCCAGTTCTCTTGCTCTGCTACATCCAGGGACAGCTGGACAGCTTTTACCTCTGCATACTGACTGGATTCCCTTTCTCCATCTCTTGCTTCCACCACTTCCACCTATCAGCAAGCCTCTCAGCCTCCCTGCAGTAACCCACATGAGCAGGGCCAATGGGAGCAGGTCTCTGCCAGATGGAAGAAATGCAGACGCAGCAAGCCTGCTACTTTGAGCAGCACACTGCCTACAGTGCAATTGCAGAATAGGTATGAGGCTCTGCAGGAGGAACAGGTCATTGGTGAGGACGAGGACTCAAGGAAGACAGAAGCTGCACCAATGACAGGTTGCCACAGGCCAGCTATCAAAACTAGACCGGAAAAGAAACCTCGTAGGGTCATCGTTATAGGAGACTCCCTACTGAAGGAAGCAGAGGGCCCAATATGCAGACCAGACCCATTTCATAGGGAGATCTGCTGCCTCCCTGGTGCCCAAGTAAGGGACATTGTAGGCAAAATTCCCAAACTTGTGAGTCCTTCAGACTACTACCCACTGCTGGTCTTTCAGGTGGGTAGTGACGATGCAACAATGAGAGGCTCACAATCAATTAAAAGAGATTTCAGAACCTTGGGGCACCTGCTAAAGGGATCAGGAGCTCAGGTTGTGTTCTCTGCTATCCCTCTAATGTCAGTGATGGATGAGGGAACACTGAGGAAGAGCCAGCAGGTCAATTCATGGCTCCGGGGCTGGTGCCAACGACAGGGATTTGGGTTCTACAATCATGGCTTGGTTTACAAGGCACCAGAGCTGCAAACAACTAATGGGACACACTTGTCCCAGAGTGGGAAAAGGATCCTGGAGCAGGAATTGGCAGGGCTCATTGACAAGGCTTTAAACTAGATTTGAAGGGGGAAGGGGTTAATAGTCTCCTGCTGGCCTGTGACAGACAGAGGGGCAGCTCACCAGAGGCAGTGGGATGGAGACCTGGTAAGGGCTCTCAACTTGCTGCCCTGAGGCAAGACACAAATGACACACCAGGACACCCTGTGAAAACCAAGGGGAATTGGCACAAGAGGACGACAGGGCCAGCCCAGCTGAAGTGCTTCTATGCAAATGCACGCAGCTTGGGCAACAAACAGGATGAATTAATGGCCACCGTGCTGCTGGGAGGCCATGACATAGTGGGCATTACTGAAACTTGGTGGGATGATTCCCATGACTGGAATGTAGGGATAGATGGGTATAAGCTCTTTAGGAAGGCTAGGCAGGGAAGGAGAGGAGGAGGTGTTGCCCTCCATGTCAATAACCAGTTGGAATCAGTGGAGCTCCACCTGGGGAGGGATGATGAGCTGGTTGAGAGTGTATGGGTAAAAATTAAAGGCAAGACAGGGGAAGGAGATATTACTGTGGGGGTCTCCTACAGGCCACCTGACCAGCAGAACTAAGCAGATGAGGCCCTCCACAGGCAAATAGAAGCAGCTTCCAGGTCACAAGCCCTGGTCCTCATGGGTGATTTCAACCACCCTGACATCTGCTGGAGGGACAACACAGCAAGGCACCAGCAATCCAGGATGTTCCTGGACTGCATAGAAGACAACTTCCTCCTCCAAATGGTAGAGGAACCAACAAGAAAAGGTGCTCTGCTGGACCTTGTTCTCACCAACAGGGAAGGGCTGGTAACCAATGTGAGGCTCAGAGACAGCCTTGGCTACAGTGACCATGAAGCAGTTGAATTTAATATCCTCAGGGCTATCAGGAGGACCTATTCTAAGCTTATGACCCTAGACTTTAGGCGTGCAGACTTCGATCGCTTCAAGGATCTGCTATCCACAGTGTCATGGGACAAAGCCCTGGAGGGAAGAGGGACCCAGGACAGCTGGTCAGTATTCAAGGACCACCTCCTCAGTGTCCAGGAGCTATGTATACCAACAAAGAGAAAAGCAGGAAAGAACGCTAGGAGGCCTGCCTGGATGAACAAGGAGCTCCTGGACACACTATTACTTAAAAAGAAACTCTACAGGAAGAGGAGGGAAGGACAGGTGGAACAGGGGGTATATAAGGAAGCTGCCCGAGCAGCAAGAGGCCTGGTTAGGAAAGCCAAAGCAGAGTTCGAATTGAATCTAGCCAGGGAGGTTAAAGGGAACACTAAGAACTTCTATAGGTATATTAATGGCAAGAAGAAGAGTAGGGAACGTGTGGAACCTCTCAGAAAGGAAAGTGGTGAATTGGTCACAAGTGATGTGGAAAAGGCTGAGGTACTCAATAACTTCTTTACCTCAGTCTTCACTGCAAGGGCCTCCAGCCACACTCCTGGTGTCATGGAAGACGATGCCAGGGACGGGGAGGAAGAACTGCCCATCATAAGTGAAGCTCAGGTTGGTGATCACCTGAAGAACCTGAAAGTGTTCAAGTCCATGGGACCTGACGGGATACACCCACAGTGCTGAGAGAACTGGCAGATGAGGTTGCTAAGCCCCTCTCTATTCTATTCCAAAAGTCATGGCAGACTGGGGAAGTCCCCACAGACTGGAAAAGGGCAAACATTGCTCCCATTTTCAAAAAGGGGAAGAAGGAGGAACCAGGGAACTACAGGCCGGTCAGTCTCACCTCTGTGCCCGAAAAGATCATGGAGCAGATCCTCCTGGAGGCACTACTGACTCAGAAGAATAGTGAAGAGGTGATTTGGAGCAGTCAGCATGGCTTTGCCAAGGGCAAATCCTGCCTGACAAACCCAGTGGCCTTCTATGAACAGGTCACAACATTAATAGATGAGGGGTGAGCAACTGATGTCGTTTACCTGGACCTAGGCAAAGCCTTTGACACTGTCCCACACCACATCCTGGTCTCCAAACTGGTGACACATGGGGTTGATGGGTGGACCACTAGATGGATAAAGAACTGGCTTGATGGCCGCACCCAAAGAGTGGCTGTCAACGGGTCCATGTCCCAGTGGAGGCTAGTGACAAGCGGAGTCCCTCAGGGATCAGTGCTGGGACCAGTCTTCTTCAACATCTTTGTGGGTGCCATGGACAGTGGCATCGAGTGCACAGTCAGCACATTTGCTGGTGACACCAAGCTGTGTGGTGCAGCAGACATGCTGGAGGGAAGGGATGCCATCCAGAGGGACCTTGAGAGGCTGGAGAGGTGGGCACAAGCCAACCTCATGAGCTTCAACAAGACCAAGTGCAGGCTCCTGCATCTGGGTCGAGGCAATCCCAGGCACAAGTACAGGCTGGGCAGTGACTGGTTGGAAAGCAGCCCAGAGGAGAGAGACTTGGGGGTGTTGGTGGACGAGAAGCTCAACATGAGCTCTCAATGTGCACTTGCAGCCCAGAAGGCCAATCAGATCCTGGGCTGCATCAGGAGAAGTGTGGCCAGCAGGTCAAGGGAGGTGATTCTCCCCCTCTACTCAGCTCTGGGGAGACCCCACCTGGAGTACTGCATCCAGTTCTGGAGCCCCTATTACAAGAGGGATCTGGAGGTGCTGGAAGGTGTCCAGAGAAGGGCCACGAGGATGATCAGGGGGCTGGAGCACCTCTCCTATGAGGACAGACTGAAGGAGTTGGGGCTGTTCAGTCCGGAGAAGAGAAGGCTCCGAGGTGACCTCATTGTGGCCTTCCAGTATCTGAAGGGGGCCTACAGGAAGGCTGGGGAAGGACTTCTCAGGCTATCAGGTAGTGATAGGACTAGGGGGAATGAAATGAAGCTGGAGGTGGGGAGATTCAGGCTAGATGTGAGGAGGAAGTTCTTCACCATGAGAGTGGTGAAGCCCTGGAATGGGTTGTCGAGGGAGGTGGTTGAGGCCCCGTCCCTGGAAGTGTTTAAGACCAGGCTGGATGAGGCTCTGGCCAGCCTGATCTAGTGTAGGGTGCCATGGCAGGGGGGTTGGAACTAGATGATCCTTGTGGTCCCTTCTAACCCTGACTGAAACTATGAACACTGTGAAAACTATTTTCCACTTGCCTTGTTGGGCTCCAGACAGCTGCCTTCCATCTCCACTTGCTTCCTATAAGCCAGCAGGACCCGTCTGTAAATAGAGCATAGCCCTTCTCATTATCAGGGAGATCATTATATGGGGGAGCCTCCTCAGCACAGGAGGACCATTTCATGGGCACCTCATCTGGGTCCGAAGGGAGCTAGCCATCCCCATAAATTATTTCCAGCACAGCTATCCATCTCAGATACTAAATGCCCTGTTCCATAGTTGTCCATCTACTTGGGGCCCAGGACAAGTCATCTTTTGAGTGGTACCAGCTCTTTATAGCATTGAGGATCCGGGCCCAGAGAGTATGTATTACATCGAGTTTGGCTAAATCCAAACTGGCCTCATGAGTCAGAGAGCCTAAAAGCTTTGCCTCCCTCTTATCCAGTGTGGTGGTTTGAGCCTTAACTGGGAGTTAAGAGCTCAGGTGGGGGCAAGGCTGAGAATCTCTCCCCCACTCCACCCTCCTCCCTCCCAACAGAGAGAGGAGAAAAAGGAAGGAGCAAATCCACCAAACAATAATTTGGAGTCAGCTTGGAAGTAGAGAGGTAAAGAGTTGTCTTTAAACAATATATATATATATATATATATACACACATATATATATATATAACAATAACAGGAAAAGGTTCACAAGGGCAAGGAACAAGGATGGATGGGAGGGGGACAAAAACAAGAGAATAATACAAAACCAGCCTTTCTCTGAGGAAGCGTGGAGGCAGCAGGGAGAAGGATCAGGTCTGACCACTTGGCAGAGGAGCAGGAGGGCAGCTGCAGTAGCTCTCATCCAGCAGAGGCAGGAGCCAGAAAAGCAGGGGCCAATAGCTACGATGTCCTGCTTTTTATACCCTAGCTGGGCAGGGAGGGGGGAGTGGAACAGACTCAGCTTCCCAGGGGAAAAATGCCCTGCAGGGAGTGAAAAGTACCTGCAAGCCCTCCACCCTGCTTTGTTCTTTTGTTTTCAGAAAAGGGTGTTAACCCACCACATCCAGGTCTACCGTGTCCACACCTTCATCCCAATATCTCAGGGCCCATTTTAGTATTGGTGCACCCTCTTTCCATGTGTAATCCACATGAGTTTGCCTCAATTCCTTTCTGGGCAGAGATGTAACAGTTCTCATCTCCTGGTCTGAGTCATCCTCATTCACTGGTGGTTTCTGTGAGGTGCTGGGTCCTGCTGACATGCCTTCCTCACCATCCATGTTTGGAGATGATTTTTGCATCTTCTTCTGGCATGTGGTTACAGGTGCTAGAGGAACTATGTGTGCAGGAGCATCAGGGGATAAGTGGGGAACTGCTGGTGAGGATCAAACCCTTGTGTCTGGGGCTGAGGCTGGTGGCCCTTTTGCTGGGCAGCACTCACTCCCCCTGGGAGGGGGAAGTCCACCAGGATCAGGTCTCTTTTGTCCCCTGGGGGAAGCAAGGCTCTTGCAACCCTCGCCCCCCCAGGATGGTGTAACCCAGCACAGGTGTCTAGCAACAGGACTAGGGGGGAATAGTTTTAAGCTGAGGGGCAGTAGGTTTAAACTAGATTATAAGAAGAAGTTCTTCAATATGAGGATGGTGAGACTCTGGAATGGGTTGCCCAGAGTGGTTGTGGATGTGCCCTCCTTGGAGGAATATAAGGCCACATTGGATGAGCCCTTGGTCAGATGAGCTTAGTCGAGAGGTGGCCTGGCCCATGACAAAGGGCTTGGAGTAGATGATCTCTGAGATCCCTTTCCAACATAAGCCATTCTATGATCTTACGAAATACCATCAATACCCTGCTGTAACCTGTGTCTGTTGGATGCTAGTCCAGAAATGTCACAGGCATTTGTTGGGCTGTCTTTGAACATGCTGTCAGAAGCAGAGACTGGAGAGGTAAAGAGTGGCTGCAGGATTAGGGAAAAAAAAACACACCAAAACTAAACTCTTTCTGCTAGGTGGAGACAGAAGAGTAATACTGCAATTTAGCATTATTTCAGCATGGCTCAGGAAATCTCTCTGAGTTCAGGCCTGTGTGGTACTTGATACTTTTTTTTTTTCCTAAGCGTATTTTTTTCATGCTGTAAATGTAATCTGTTTAGTTTAGCAATATAACTATACTGAGTAATTTTCCAAGAGAATGCAATGATTTTTTTATCTTTGGAAATCTTTTTTCTATTCCATTGAAAAGAGACATTTTCCATTAAAAAGAGACACTTTCAAAGCTCTGACCAAACCTTGGGTCCTCTCCTATTTTTTCTTGAAAATATGAGTGTTGCTTCTCTTCAAAGAATCCTTTTGGTGTAAAGTGGCAACAGAAAATAATCTTACCAGACAAAGGATGTAGAGGTTTAGACAAGATCTATTTGTGGGCTTAACTGATAGTCAGCAGCAGAAGCAACATAAACTGTAAAACCTCTTTTGTCAAAGAAAGGTTATCTTAAGGTCGCTGGGTTTAAAGAAAAGCATGTTGCTCCCTTCTTCAGCTGCTCTTACATTCTGCTCTGGCATGTACTGTAGTAGACAGATGGTGGCTTTTTCAGATAACATATCATGGAAATAAGATAAACCAGTGGCACTTAAAAAAAATCTATTATTAATAATTGTGTTATTCAACTCAAACCAGATTTGATTTCAGATGATCTGGGTCAAGATGTGGCATCAGTAATAAGTTTTGGATCAAAAAGAAGTTTTGGGATGATGGAATGCACGAACCAGATAATGTTATCCCAGTGGATCACACACTTGAATGTGATTAACTTGTATACCTGATGTACATAATTCCATAGGCTCAATGCTCATAATGACACACACAAAAAGTAATTAGGAAATACTGTAGTTTTCCAACTAACGAATATTTAATTTTAAAAGGGAGAAAATCATAATTGTTTGGCTGGCTACAAATCATTTTGCTTGTACTTTTAGTCCAATCATGTGGAATTAAGATTACAATGTGAAACTATGATTAAGGTGAATTGATGCCAGCAGCATTTTCCTTGCTTGGCATTTTTGCGCTTAGGGCTCTGATATTTCAATAATGGTGGTTTCATCTTATGATCTCATGCTCTTGGGAACAGTAAAAATGATAATTATGAAGTCTGAGTAAGTGACAAGAACTAAATTTCTGGATGGCATAATTTTTTAAATTTTTTTTTTGGTAATATGTTGTACAACTTTCTATTGCATAGCTCTGGTGCTCACATTCCCACCTTTCATGTGGATACACACAGGTACCTGAAGAATTATTTACTCAGTGTGAAGATGTGAGATCAACGTTTTTGTTTAAGAATTGGAGACTGAGCTACTAAAATGCTGAATTACATACCACGTATTTAGCAGTACTTGCTCATGATGTGCATTTGAACAGGGACTTGATGTGGTAGGCAGACCCAGATTGCCACAAACTGATCAAATATCCCCTCAGAGGTGGCTGTGGGCAAGCACTTGTGGGGGAGGACCTCACCACAAAAACATGTGGCTATTTTCTCATCTCTCCCCAAGGGCATCGTGGGTGGAGGGGCAGGAAGAGCTGGCACTAGTGTGCCTTTCTCTGTGCTCTCCCCACAACAGTTGGTGGGAACTGCAGAGGCTGAGGGCCTGGTTAAGCAGATGATCTATCTCACAGGCTTACAATGCAAGAAGGTGGCTGGGGACAGCCAGCTTGGTCCCACAGAGATCACATGTACTAAGTTAAAGATCGATGCAAACTTTACCTCAAAAATTCTCAGTGAGTTTGGATTTGCCTTACTACATTCATCTCCTTCTGGTTGTTCTCACAGACAATTTGACAAGATGTTTTCATTACATAGGTCTCAGTCATGGGGTGGCAAGCAAAGGACATAGTACAAGAATTGTCTTTTAGTTACTCTTTGGGAAGATTATGTTTGTTGTATGGGTTTCTCAGCTCTCATAGAAAACTGCTGAAGGTTTTGTTGTATTTTTTGTTGCCTTGTTTTTTGTTGTTGTTGGGTGTGTGCGTGTTTTGGTTTGGTTTATTCCTTTATGAGCACATCTGCATAGCATCTGAATTTCTAAAAAAATTAAATCAAGCACTGGGTTAACCCATGTAAGACCATAAAACTGTGGGACCTTAGGAACTGAATTTTGAATTGCTGTATCTGTCCTGCACTACAACAATGACTCTTTCCATCACAGCTCTTTATATGTGATCTGTAAACACAGGAATGTGGAACTGAAATCTACATGACCTGCAGTTTTATAGCTCTCTGTAAACTGTACTTAAAACTGTCAGCTTTACAGAGACATCTTCACCAGCTGGAAGGAAGAGAAGTGATTAGTAAGGAGGAATAACTGTAGGAAAAGATGCAAGTATTTATTTCTGCAAATACACATGTACTAGTGGTACATGAATGGATGACAGCCATGCAAATCTGAAGATACTCTTGACTTTGTGTTTAGATGCTGTTGTGGATGCTCCTTGGCCCTCAGTGGGGGTGACAGCCACTTAGGTCCACACTCACATTCCACAGAGAGACCAACCTCTCCTTGCTCATGGATCCCGGGGCTGAAAAATGCAGAGCTGCCTGTCACCTCCCTGGCAGGCAGCTGTGACATATCCAGTGATTTTTAATCAAAGATATGGGCCAAGAATGCATTAAAACACTTTATAAGTTACCTTTTCTTAAAATGAAGGATTGGTTTATTTGTTAATGTATCAGTAACGTCATTTCATGTGGGTTCCTTAGGTGCTTCTGCATTACTAGAAGTTACGCGTGAGCATATTAGACTTCAGACCATAGCTGATACAAACCAAAGCACTTTCACTTACACTGTGAAGCTTCCATGACAATTTGGGCAAAAAAAAAAAAAGGAAATATCTGTCAGTGTGGTACAATTCATGCAACTTTCAATGAGTCACTGGTTTCACTAATTTTGGTGTGAACAACACCATAAGACCAAACTTAGGCAGAATCTAGAGAGACAATAAGGCTCTAGGGGAGCCTTAGGGAGGGGGTTTTGGCTTTTATGAGAATGGAACATTCTATGAGGCTGACAACTTGCTTAGAAAGGGATAGAACCCACCTGTCTAAAAGAGGAAGGGAAATCTTTGCCAGCAAACTGGTCAGCCTAGCAAGTCAAGCTTTAAACTGAAGGACTTGGATGGGAGGGATCCAAAATGTCACTGTTGAAGCCATATCAGCTATTACAACCAGTCGGGGAATTAACCAGGCCAACCAGAGCAGTGTAAAAATGTATCTCTGATGTCTCCCTAAAGAAGAAACAAAAGCCCAACCACCTAAAGTGTATGCATGCTAATACATGAAATCTGGGAAACAAACGAGAGGAACTGAAGCTGCCTGCCCAGTCAGGAAACTATGATATCACAGGAGTAACTGAAAGTTGATGGGACAACTCACACAACTGGAGGATCATGATAGATTACTATAGACTGTTTTGTAAAGGCACACTGGGTAGAAGAGGTGGTAGAGTTGTACTCTGTATGAAAGAAAACCTTGAAAGTACTGAAGTTGACTATGGTAACTGTGGAAGCCCTATACAATTCCTCTGGGTCAAAATCAGAGGCCTCTCCTCTAAGGGAGACCTGACAGTAGGCATCTGTTACTGACCACCAAACCAAGATGATGTGACCCATAAAGCAATTCTTCAGTCAGGGAAGCTTCAGGTCAACAAAAACCTGATTCTTATGGGAGACTTTAACTACCCAGACATTTGCTGGAAGAATGTGGTGGTTTGGGCTGGGTGCCCTCTGCTATGTGGTGTGCTTCCTGTGTCCAGAAGTCCAGCCCAGTGAGCAGACACAGGAAACCAAGTATTTCCTACCATAATCCTCTGCACCGCTATAAAATCCAGCACAGGGTCTAGCACTTCCTCTTTCTTCTCTCACCATCACCCGGTAACTGGGGGAGAGATCTCCTGACCATGGGCCTGGCTAGGCCCAAGGCCACGGGGGCATGGGCAGTCTCAGATCTGGCCAGCTGAGACTAGCCTAGCAGGGGGGGAAGAAGGAGCCCTGGGGGTCCTGGGTGTACCCTCAGGTGGGGGATGGGATGTTTCTGGGTCTGCTTTGGGATCTCTTTTGTCACTGTGCTTCTGGCTCTCTGTACACGTTCACTGCTTTCCATTTAAACTTTCCATCACTTCTGCAATCTGTTTGTCTGAGTCGTTATTTCTGCCCGTAGTGGGGAGGGCGTCTGCCTCAACCCACTACAAAGAACGACACAGCAGTTCACCTGTAATCCATCACTTCTGAAAGGCATAGAGGACTCCCTCCTTGTACAAAAGTTGATCTGCCAACCAGAAATGAGGTGCTACTGCACTTGCTGCTCACTACTCAAGAAAACCTGCTTGATTCATCTTGATTAGTGACAGCCTTGGCCACAGTGACTACAGTATAATGGAATTTGGGATACTGCAGAGCACGCTAAAGGTTAGTTCCAAAATGAAGGTTTTAGTTTAGAAGAGCAAACTTCATCTTCTTCAGAGCTCAGTTGGAAGGGCTCCTGTAATAAGCTCCCATAGAGGACAAAGATGCTATTGAGTGCTGGGAGTTTTTCAAGAACACTTTTCTAGACACACAAAATAATTTCTAAAGGCAAGGGAAGCAGGTGGAAAAAGAGACCCCCTCTGGGCTTAACTCTGAGCTTCTGGGTCTGCTCAGAACCAAAAAGGAAATGTACCAGACATGGAAAAGTAGAACTTTACCTGTTGAATATTGCAAAGGCATTACCAGCATGTGCGGAGATGCAGTTGGGAAAGCAGAAGCTCAGCTTGAACTGGCATTGTCCAAAGATGTCAAAGACATTAAGAATAAGTTCTTCAGATACATTAACAACAAGCAGAAACATACTTTAGGCCACTATTAAACATGAGAAGTGAAATAGTAACCATCAATGCTGAAAAGGCAGAGGCTAAGACAATCCCAATCGCAAATGCAGGCTGAGTGACAAGTAGATTGAGATCAGCTCTGCAGAGAAGGACTAGGGAGTGCTGGTTGATGAAGTGCTTGACGTGAGCTGGCAATGTGTGCTGGCTGCCCAAAAGGTCAGCTGTGTCCTGGGCTGCAGCAAAAGATGTGCGGCCAGAAGTTCAAGGGAGGCAATTCTGCCCCTCTGCTCTGCTCTTGTGAGAACACATCTGGAGTATTGCATCTACCTCTGGATCCCTTGACACATGAAGGATGTGATTCTGTTGGAGAGAGGGTGCAGAGGAGGGCCACAAAGATGATTAGAGGGCTGGAGCATCTCTCATAACAGGACAGGCTGAATGAGTGAGCTGGTTAGCCTGGAGAAGAGAAGGCTCAAGGGAAACCTTAGAGCAGACTTCTAGTACTTGAAAAAGGTCTACAGGAAAGCTTTTTATATGGGCATGAGGAGACAAAACAATGGGCAATGGTTTTAAATTGAATCAGGGTAGATTTAGATTAGCCATCAAGATGAAGTTCTTTACTCTGAGGGTGGTGAGACATTGGAACAGGTTGCCCAGAGAAGCTGGAGATGCCTCATCCCTGGAAGTGCTTAAGACCAGTCTGATGAGGCTTTGAGCTACCTGATCTAGTGGGAGGTGTCCCTGCCCATGGCAGGGGATTTGGAACTAGAAGATTTTTAGGGTCCCTTCCAAAGCAAGCCGTTCTATAATTGAGCAAAATCCTCACTGAGCGGTGTCACTGAAGATGAGAATTTTGTATGCCAATCTATGAAGTTTAATTCTGGGCTATAAAGTAACATCTCCATTGTAAAAAAAGTAATGAGAACAATGAATCATAAAGAAAAGAGAGCAAAATCTCATCTTACATGCAGACTTGGAAAAAATCCAAGATGCACATTACGCAGTCCTCATGTCCAAGATCTGAATACATTCCAAAACCTCCTGTTGCTTTGTTAATTTCTGCATACGCACATGTAGAATAATGAAAGACTGATTTCTACAATTTTATAGCATAGCATCCCTTCTAAAAGCACAGGTATAGTATAATAGTATTATGTTGTTTCTAATACAATCTGCTCTTCAGGCAGGAAATTCTGACACTAAAGCTCTTATTTTGATTTCTTTATGTACTGCTGCTACTTTCATACACACTGGTTCAGATTTTTATCTTGTAGGACATGATAACATTCATCAAGCAAAACAAAGGACACATACTTACCCATTTGCTTTGTACTCTGATTTGTAAAGTGCCCAAGATTTTGGGATTTCCCTATGGAAATGCAAGACACTTTTTTTCCATATGGTTTTGTAACCTTTACTCCTTTTGATGATTAATGCTCTGTAGATGCAACTGCAAAATGACATGTTCCTACATTCACCATTTTTGGTTAAACCCTAAAGATTCTTTTCTATACAGAAAATGCTAGCTACCATATGGGGATACAAGGCCCTTATGCCTGCTGTATATTTTGCTGCTGGAACATACCCCTTACTGAGTGTCAGGCTGAAGTTTCTGGACCAGGAGCAGTACCTGAGATGGTGCAGGAGCTCATGCAGAGCACCAGAGGTTGCTTCATCCCCTCTTACCTCATGACTGTGATTATTTGTGTCCTGGGCTCCAGAGAAACATTCAGCTTCTTTCTCTGTCCATGAAGATCTCCCTTAGATTCAGTTTTTGCTCCTCTTTCCCTTCTCTCTGTCTCCTGGGTCCTGCTTTGTCAGAGCATTTGCCTGCAGTTACCCAAATTCTTCACCCTCTGAGTGCAGGGTAAATGATTGTAAATAGCAATCTAACCATCACACAGGCTTGCTTTGTTCTAAAAGAAGAAATATGAGAAAGTACTTCTGCAGTTGATCTCACTACAGCCAGGAGATATTAGGCCATATTCTTGTAAGATCATTGTCTAGCCTGGCGGGAGCTGTCACCTTTGACTTTTTATATACACATATCTTTTTTAAGATGTCTGTTTTTGGCAAGTTGTCCAGCTTCCTGTCCAACAGCCGGCACTTTGCAACAACAGTCACCAAAGGCCTCTAGCCTGCTAAATAACTTTCAAATATTCCCATGCAGGACTGTTACTTTGTTTGAACTGTTCAGCTGATTCAGCACTGGAGCCATGGAAACGCTGATTAATGGTTTGCTTATTTTACAGACTAACAGTCCGCAAGCCAGTTGCCCACTAACATTTCTCTGATGAGCACAAGCTTATTTCTGTGTTGCAGCAGGCTGCTAAGAAACTGAAATTCTACATTCCCAGACTATTCATGACTATGGTAACAAATACATGACATGGAGTGCTAATTATCTTATTTAAACCTAGCATATAACCCGGTTTATTTATGGAAGGTCACAGAGTTGACTGGAAAATTCCACAGGTTTTTATTTTAGGCTGAAAATTATTCATGAATGGAAGAGTTTCCTTCAGTCAAGGATGAAAGGAACACAAGATAAACTCAAGGGAAAAAAGACAACAGCAATACATTGGCTGATTAACATGAGCTGTTATTGCAGTTTTGAATAGCAAAATAATAGTTTTGTAAATAATTTTGTTCTAGTCTTGTAATTCAGAAGTATTAAATAGCTCTGATTCTGCTTTCCAGATTTCTGAAATCTACTGTCTTGTGCTGGTTCTTTGGATGTACAAGTGCACAATGTCATGTGCTATAGAAGAAAACAGGTTTAAAGTTCATTCTGAGATAAAGACATTTTAAGAACAGTGAGGTTTTGCCTTTTTCTTCCCTTACAGCGCTAAAAATGAGAGGTATTAGTAATGATAATAGTAGAAGAGAGTTTTTCAAACAAAAGCACATTTTGCTACAAGAATCTGTTTGAATTTACTCAAACACTTTTGTCTGAAGAAAAAATTCCCACAAATAATGTTTCAGAAGTGTCCTGGAAGAGGCATTAACAAGCCAGCTAAGCCTGTTTGAACCATTGCTCTCTCTTCTCCCTCTCTGTTGCAGGGTCCGGATTGAGGTTGAGGAGCCAAAAAGCAGACACCATTAAGGCTGCCTGGAGGGGGTGGAAGCTGGACCCCTAGCCTCACATTTCAGAGAGGCAACTGCATGTGTCAGAGGCTGTAAGAGAAGGCTTGTGCAGTTTTGCTTGCCATGCAATATTTTGAACTGATTGGCAGGATTAGAATAGCTAATGTGTCATTGGGCTGTTCCATTTTCAAAAAGGGAATTTATAGGGGAAGATTTCAAGAGCCCACATGCTCGTTCGTTGTTCTTTTCCTCTCTCTCCTGCTCTCCCCCCCCAGTTTGTTAACAGGATTTAAGGTAAAGATAAGCATCTCCTTGCTCCTGTCTTCAGGGCAATTAGCTTATTTTGTCCTAGGAGCATAGTGCCTAGATCTTTGCCACAGCAGGTGTCTCCCTCACTCTCACTTCCTCTAATTTTCACTTCATTCAGCAAAGGTTTTGGTACTTAACAGCTCCGCGCTTTGTGAGTAACTTACACTCATTTACCTGGTTATTTCTAAGGTTCACAGCTTGTTTACCTATTGGTAAGCTCCGCTGTGAGCTCGAGGTTGTCTGTCTCACCACCCAAGACAGTATTGCTATTTGTTTTTTGTGTGTAAGAAATTTCCAGTTTGTTCCTCTGTATTCCACGTTCTGATTTTTCTAGGCTGTTATTCTACTGTTTATTAGCTTTCTATCTGTTACAGCAGGAAAGTTATGATGCAGCTGCCATCACAGAGACGTGGTGGGACAACTCACATGACTGGAGCACTGCAATTGATGGCTACAGGCTCTTCAGGAGAGACAGACGAGGGAGAAGGGGTAGAGGGGTGGCCCTGTACATCAGGGAGGCACTTGATGCCATTGAGCTAGAGATCAGGGATGATCGGGTTGAGTGCTTGTGGGTGAAAATTAGAGGGCAGACATCCTGGTTGGAGTCTGTTACATACCACCCAACCAGGAGGAAGATGTCGATGAAGCATTCTATAGGCAGCTTAAGGCTGTCCCAAGATCGCCTGACCTTGTTCTCAAGGGCGACTCCAACCTGCCTGATATCTGCTGGGAACTCAACACAGCAGAGAGGAGGCAGTCTAGGAGGTTCTTAGAGTGCATGGAGGACAGCTTCTTATCCCAGGTGCTGTGCAAGCCTACCAGGGGTAAGGCTCTGTTTGACCTCCTCTTCACCAACAGGGAAGGGCTGGTGGGTGATGTGGTGGTCGGAGGGTGTTTAGGGTCCAGCGGCCATGAGATAATTGAATTTTCAGTACTCAGTCAAGCTAAGAGGGGCAGCAAGAAGCCCTCCACTCTAGACTTCCGGAGGGCAGACTTCAGGTTACTCAAGGAACTAACTCAGAAGGTTCCTTGGGAAACAGCCCTTAAAAACAAAGGGGTCCGGGAGAGCTGGAGCTGCTTCAAAGAAGAACTCTTGAAGGCGCAGGAACAGGCTATGCCAATGTGCCAGAAGATGAGCTGCTGGGGTAGATGGCCAGCCTGGATGGTCACTGAACTTCTAAAAGAACTGGAAAAAAAGAGGGTGTATCATCTTTGGAAGAAAGGGGAGGTGACCCATGGAATGTTTAAGGATGTTGCTAGGTCTTGTAGGAAGAAAATTAGGGAGGCAAAAGCACATTTAGAGCTTAGACTGGCCTCTGCTGTGAAGGACAACAAAAAATCCTTCTATAAATATATTAATAGCAAGAGGAGGGGCAAGGACAACCTCCACTCCTTGGTGGAGATGGAGGGGAACATATTGACAAAAGATGAGGAAGAGGCAGAGGTACTTAACACATTCTTTGCCTCAAATTTTAATAGTAGAACAGAATGTCTTCCAGACAGCTGGCCTGCAGAGCTGGCAGATTGAGCCAGGGAGCAGTACAGTTCCCCTGTGATCCAGGGGGAGGCAGTTAGAGACCTCCTTAGCCGCTTGGATCTCCATAACTCCATAGGACCAGACAAGATCCATCCCAGGGTGCTGAGAGAGCTGGCAGACGAGCTGGCCAAGCCACTCTCCATCATTTTTCAACAGTCCTGGCTCACTGGAGAGGTCCCAGGAGACTGGAAGCTGGCCAGTGTGGTGCCCATCCACAAGAAGGGCCAGTTGCATGAGCCAGGGAATTCCAGACCTGTCAGCCTGACCTCAGTGCCAGGCAAGATATGGAGCAGGTCGTCTTGAGTGCAATCACACAGCACTTACAGGATGGCCAAGGGATCAGGCCCAGCCAGCACGGATTTAGGAAGGGCAGGTCCTGCCTGACCAACCTGATCTCCTTCTATGATCAGTGACCTGCCTGGTGGATGTGGGAAGGCTGTGGATGTAGTCTACCTGGACTTCAGCAAGGCCTTTGACACCGTCCCCCACAGCACACTCCTGGCCAAGTGGGTAGCCCGTGGCTTGGACAGCAGCAGTCTGTGCTGGGTTAGGAAGTGGCTGGAGGGCCGAGCCCAGAGAGTGGTGGTGAATGGTGCCACATCCAGCTGGCAGCCAGTCACTAGTGTTGTGCCGCAAGGATCAGTGCTGGGCCCCATCCTCTTTAATATCTTTATTGAGGATCTGGGTGAGGGCATTGAGTCCATCATCAGTAATGCAAATGACACCATGCTGGGGGCAGGTGTTGATATGTTAGAGGGTAGAAGAGCTCTGCAGAGGGACCTTGACAGGCTGGACAGATAGGCAGAATCCAAGGGCATGAGATTTAACACATCCAAGTGTTGGGTTCTGCACATTGGCCACAACAACCCCATGCAGTGCTACAGGCTGGGGTCAGAGTATCTGGAGAGCAGCCAGGCAGAGAGGGACCTGGAGGGGTCCTGGTCAATGGCAGGCTGAACATGAGCCTGCAGTGTGCCCAGGCAGCCAAGAGGGCCAATGGCATCCTGGCCTGCATCAGGAACAGTGTGGCCAGCAGGAGCAGGGAGGTCATTCTGCCCCGAGTTTGGTCTCTTCTCCCAGGCAACCAGCACCAGAACAAGAGGACCCAGTGCCAAGCTGCACTAGGGGAGGTTTAGGCTGGAGGTTAGGAGGAAGTTCTACACAGAGAGAGTGATTGCCAATTGGAATGGGCTGCCCGAGAAGGCGGTGGAGTCACCATCATTGGAGGTGTTCAGGAAGAGACTTGGTAGGGTGCTTGGTTGCATGGTTTAGTTGATTAGGTTGGTTGGATGATAGGTTGGACGCAATGATCTTGAAGGTCTCTTCCAACCTGGTCTGGTCTATTCTGTTCTATTCTATTCTATTCTATTCTATTCTATTCTATTCTATTCTATTCTATTCTATTCTATTCTATTCTATTCTACTCTATTCTATCATGTGTAATCAAAGACATCAGTGGTGGAACCCTTGGTCCACCTCCTATTTGCAGGAACAGTGGGCTGAAAAACCTGGAAATGTTGATCTCTCTTTCTAGCCTCAAGAGAATTAATTCCTCTCAATGGGGTTTTCAGTGCATGTCCAATTCTGTACAGGAATGGTTAGGACTCCGGACTGAAGATTTGCTCCCTGTTGGTTTAGCTCTTTATGAATGCTACATCCTCACAAAAACTTCAGCCCTCATGAAAACTTCCTCCCTCTGCAGACTAAGGATCACTGCTGCACCTGAAATGAAGTTGTGCCATTGATCTCTGGACAAGATAGCAGAAACCAGGGTGTTCCTCACAGCAGCCATGGTGACCCTGAGGACTTGTAGTTTGTCTCCAAGGGATGTGTATTAGTTTTGTTATTGAGCCCTTCTATTCACATGTCAGTACAGTGATACAATGCATACAGATCTGATATGCAGTCTTGAAAGGATAACAGAATTATGTTTTGGTTTAATTTAGAAATTTTTCTAGACTGTGTCCCACAAGGGGATAATTCTCTGTAATGTATTTTTGTTAAGAGCCAATTAATTTAAAAAAAACTCCATATAATTTAATGGTGAGTGGAGGCACAGCTTAATAAGGTATTGGCAGCCAACGTTTATTTTCATAAATTTCAGGGAACTGAGAATACTCAGCACGTTGCAGAAGCAGGTTCATTGCTACATTAGGGCTAGAATGAGCTCTCCATAATAAAGTCTAGGCAAATCTCAATTATCTCAGGCTAATTGATGACCCTAGCCATAGAATAACCATTGAGTCACTTGAAATGTTATTTGCCTTTGGCAAAAAGCTCTCAGTCAAGCTCAAAATTGACATAGTGCATAGAGTTGTAGGTAGTGTTGCTGACAAGTAGAAATCTTAATTTTTCATAGAAGAAAAATCACTGCCATGTTCCTCATGTGCAGTAGCCTTAGGGAAGAAGACGGGCAGGTTTAGTTTAAAAAGACTCTTCTAAATCTCATATTTTCTCATTCCTAAGTACTCATTTTAAGTACTTATTTATCATTCAAATATAAATCCTTTTCCTATGGTTCTTCACAGTTGCTTGGCATACACATTTCTGATCATATGAATACTTTGATGTACAACACCCTCAAGTCCATAGCTCCCATTAATTGCTCTGGCTGTTTCCCTCCATTTAGCAGCCTGATTGTATAAACACTACCTATAGTCCTTCACATGTGTAGATTTACCTATGTGTACAAAAAGTTCCAGTGACCAAAGGATTTCAAATCATGACCTAGTTCTCTTACTATTTCCACACCCTGCGAACTGATATGGTGAACTCTGGATGTGAAGGGGAGGATGACATGTGAGGGGTCTCTGTGCAGCACCATTTGGCAGCACAGAAACCTAAGATGTTATGTGGGCTAATTACTGCTGAAGCACAAACCATAAGATCACACACACACAATTCCACAATAAAAAAACAAAACACAACACCACCAACAACTAAACCCAAACAACAACAAAACAAAACCCAGTTTGGATTATCAAGTGGATTGATTTCTCAAAATAGACAATTTCTAGAAATCCAGCTTCCCTAAAGTGTCTGAAATCCAGGAAATCAGGAAAATAGGGACATTTTAATTACCAAATCTATCTGTAATTGTTAGCCAACAGTTCCCAGAGAAATACTTACCAGTCATCATCTGCTATACAACTCCACCACTGACAGTGCTCTCAAGAAATGGTCAAGTTAGTAATAAATCCCTTATTCTAAACAGGAAGTGATTCTTCAGCTGAGGATGTCTAAAAAGGAAACAAGCTGCTTTCTCTCAATTGGTGTGTAGTGAAATAACTGTGCTTCTCACTCATGCTTAGAGAAGTTTTATGGCCTGACTCTACTGACTTACTGCTGTTACCAGATCTGTTGGGGCAGGGGAAGGTTGTGAAGCTAAGGTTATACAAAGGAGATGGAGATGAGACCATTTGTTTAGGTTTGGACTCTGGGGTGTGAAGGCAAGCATTGAGGGCTCTGACCTTGTTGCTTCAGAGATTTTTTTCGTCTTGATGTAGTTACTGGCAGCTGACTGTGTGCCTGTCTCTGCTCCTGATGCCTGAGGGACAGCAGTGCAGCGATATGGGGCAAAGGTGACAACTACTCTTAGGTCAAAAGAAATCAGAGCAACTTAGAGAAAGCTCCCTCCTCTGCCTTTCCTTTCCCTCCAAAAACTTACTGTTTTCCTGTTATACAGATTACAGGAAAACAGAAAAGACATATGGGTACTGTCAGTAGGATAAATAGATTTTAACAATGAAGGGCAAGGTAGGGGATAGAGACAATCATTTAATTATGTGATGAATAATGCTTCTGAATACAATAGTACTCTGCCTGTCAATTGCAAAGGCCAGTGCAGCGCAATTATCTTGTTTGCAAATAATGATGGCAAAAATGACCTTGAACCTTAGCTCCATCATGCACAAATCCTGTGCAAAGCATTAAGTATTTTGAGGTGAATTGTTATGTCTGCAGAGATGGGGTTTTTCTGTGCTAGCATTAAGTTCCTTAAGGGTTTGAGGGTGTGGCCAGTGGTGCTCCCCAGGAATCAGTACTGGGTCCAGTTTTGTTTAATACCTTCATCAGTGACTTGGCTGAAGGGATTGAATGTACCTTCCACAAGTTGACTGATGATACAAAACTGGGGGTGGTGGTGGGGGTGGCTGATGGACTGGAAGGATGTGCTGCCATCCAGTGAGATCTGGACAAAGGTAAACCTCATGAAGTTCAATAAGGACAAGTGAGGAGTCCTGCATCTGGAGAGGAATAACAGCAGGCACCAGTAGAGACTAGCAGCTGTCCTGATGGAAAGAATCTCCATGGAGAAGGACCTTGGAGTCCCAGTGGACAGCAAGCTCTCCATGGAACAACAATGTGCCCTTGTGGCCAGCAACATCCTGGGGTGCTTTAGGTGAATACAAGTTCAATGTAAGAGCTGATGGAATACCACCACGTGTGTTAAAAAGAATAGCAACCCAATGGTTTGTTGTGGCCTGGACATTTGTAGTGGGGCACAATATTAAAAGATACTGGTTTTATTAAAATACCCTGCAACTATAAAGCCTTTTTCAGCCACCTCTGCTGCCAGTCATACATGACTGTCCAAGCATCTTCTGCAGATTACATTTTGTAACAGAAATTTTTCCCCAAAACTTACCAGCAACAAAATGCTGAAGCATTAGAGCATTAGAGCATTAGAGCAGCAATGAGGCAGTGATTACTCCCCTCTGTTTAATGTTACTACCTTCTGACATGCCATAAGACTTCAGTTAATATAGCCTTTTAAAAAAAACCTGCATGTTTACAGTTCTTAGGTCCAAAGTTTTTGCTCAGAGCATCCAAAAAAAGCACAATGAGAGCAAAGTCCTACTCCTAGGTTTTGATTTCTTTCTCAAAATTAGTAGTATTCCGAGTTTGGGAGTATTACTGCTAATCTTTCTTTTGTATAGTGGTACTCTGTCAGTGGTAATAACATTTTCTGTCTGGTTTAGGAGCTCTTAACTTCAATCCATTTACTCAGTCTATTGCTTTCCTCATGTGAGAAAAAAACCCTAGATGATTCTGTAGGTTAAAGCCATGTTGTGTAGAGAGCAGAACTGAGTCCCAAATGAGAAAACATTTCAAAACTTTTCATTCATTGTCCAGTACTGCCTCTTTGTCTCAACCTGAATAAAAACTACAAACTCCTGAGTAATCACTGCCTCATTGCTGCTCTAATGCATGTATCTCTTCCTGTGGGAAAATAATTTGTGGGTTTGTATTTGAGTAGAAAGCATCTGATGTGTTTTCAAGCTGAGATTTTTTAAGACACAAACACAGAGACCACTTCCTGCTTCATCACTTTACTCTGACAACCCTTTAACAACTAGATTGTGGGTGATCAAAGCCTGTGACAAAACACTCATGAAGGCAGGTGAGACAGATTAGACCCAACTATTATAGCTGTATGGGACTGCACAGACAGCTGCATCTCTTTGTCATCTCCTCTGCTAAGGGAGTTTAGAATTGCACCAGTTTATGTGGCTTGCCGCTGAGTTATGCAAAACTTTTAATCTGAAATTCAGCTTCATTACCTGCATTTGGATTTTGCTGCAGGCATAACCTGAAGCCATTGCTTGTACATTTTTGTAATTGCAAAAATCACTTGAAAGAACTTCTGCAGTATACATTTCCCAACAGCACCATGAGAACCTCAGAGTTTCTCATGAAGTCAGTTGTCTGAGACAAAACACAATAGCTTTTGAGGAATGCTAAGGAAGGAGAAAAGAGAGATACAAATGCAGGAGCTAATGAATGGTTTAAAGGAATCCAGCAAGAAGTTCTCATCACATGTTTTTTTTAATATCAGTGTGGGAAGGATAGTTAACCTACGAACGTAATTGAACAAACTGGAAATTAACAAAAAACAAATAGAGTATAATTTTCACAGTGAAAATCAAATCTATGAACTGCACTTTTTAAAGGATCACTGAAACAAAGAGCATATCAGGCCACAAAGTTCCAATTAGAAAAAACTAACCACAGTTTTGAATAGAACAGAAGCTCTCTCAATTCATGCCACAAGCCAGCCTTGAACACCTGAAACTACAGAGCACCTTAGCATGGTGGCAACTTGCCTATTAAATCATGGGTTGATGATCTTCCAGAGCTGTGCTTCAGTTTGTAAATTTCATTTGCAAGCTTGAAGTTAAAACATTAGTGAAAAATCTCTGTGTGTCCTTTGGTATATATGATCAGCTGCCAGGCCCTGCCTTGGATCTCTATTGCACTATCAGTTCTGGAAGAACTGTTAATATTTAATTTACTTCAAGAAATGGGACTGCTCCTACTAACCAGGCTGTCATAGGTAATGTTACTGTGAAGACTTGGTGTTAATTTGGACATCTAAACTCTCTATGACTGAATGAAATGGATATCCACAAACTGTTTAGGAACAATTCATTGAAAGTTCAAATCTCTTGAAGGCAAGAATAGAATAGAATAGAATAGAATAGAATAGAATAGAATAGAATAGAATAGAATAGAATAGAATAGAATAAACCAGGTTGGAAAAGAACTTCGAGATCATTGAGTCCAACCCATCATCCAACACTATCTAATCAACTAAACCATGGCCCCAAGCACCCCATCAAGTATCTTCCTAAACACCTCCAGTGATGGTGACTCCACCACCTCCACGGGCAGCCCATTCCAATGGCAAATAACTCTTTCTGGGAATAACTTCTTCCTAACATCCAGTCTAAACCTCCCCTGGCGCAGCTTGGCACTGGGTCCTCTTGTTCTGGTGCTGGTTGCCTGGGAGAAGAGACCAAACTCGGCCTGTCTACAACCTTCCTTCAGGTAGTTGTAGACAGCAAGAAGGTCTCCCCTGAGTCTCCTCTTCTCCAGGCTAAGCCACCCCAGCTCCCTCAGCCTCTCCTCACAGGGCTTGTGTTCCAAACCCCTCACCAGCTTTGTTGCCCTTCTCTGGACACATTCCAGCAACTCAACATCTTTCCTAAACTGAGGGGCCCAGAACTGGACACAGGACTCCAGGTGCGGCCTAACCAGTGCAGTGCACAGGGGCAGAATGACCTCCCTGCTCCTGCTGGCCACACTGTTTCTGATGCAGGCCAGGATGGCCTTGGCCCTCTTGGCTGCCTGGGCACACTGCAGGCTCATGTTCAGCCTGCCAT
Organism: Colaptes auratus; assembly: GCA_015227895.2. Taxonomy (NCBI): domain Eukaryota; kingdom Metazoa; phylum Chordata; class Aves; order Piciformes; family Picidae; genus Colaptes; species Colaptes auratus. The sequence continues at coordinate 65,281,618 of CM026897.1, read as the reverse complement.
CAACCAGTACCCCCAGGTCCCTTTCTGCCTGGCCGCTCTGCAGATACACTGACCCCAGCCTGTAGCACTGCATGGGGTTGTTGTGGCCAATGTGCAGAACCCGGCACTTGGATGTGTTCAATCTCATGCCCTTGGATTCTGCCCATCTGTCCAGCCTGTCGAGGTCCCTCTGCAGAGCTCTTCTACCCTCTAACATATCAATACCTGCCCCCAGCTTGGTGTCATTTGCAAACTTACTGATGATGGACTCAATGCCCTCACCCAGATCCTCAATAAAGATATTAAAGAGGATGGGGCCCAGAACTGATCCCTGGGGGACACCCCTAGTAACTGGCTGCCAGCTGGATGTGGCACCATTCACCACCACTCTCTGGGCTCGGCCCTCCAGCCACTTCCTAACCCAGCACAGACTGCTGCTGTCCAAGCCACGGGCTACCCACTTGGCCAGGAGTGTGCTGTGGGGGACGGTGTCAAAGGCCTTGCTGAAGTCCAGGTAGACTACATCCACAGCCTTCCCACATCCACCAGGCAGGTCACTGATCATAGAAGGAGATCAGGTTGGTCAGGCAGGACCTACCCTTCCTAAATCCATGCTGGCTGGGCCTGATCCCTTGGCTATCCTGTAAGTGCTGTGTGATTGCACTCAAGATGACCTGTTCCATCATCTTGCCTGGCACTGAGGTCAGGCTGACAGGTCTGGAATTCCCTGGCTCATGCAACTGGCCCTTCTTGTGGATAGGCATCACATTGGCCAGCTTCCAGTTTTCTGGGACCTCTCCAGTGAGCCAGGGCTGTTGAAAAATCATGGAGAGTGGCTTGGCCAGCTCGTCTGCCAGCTCTCTCAGCACCCTGGGATGGATCTTGTCTGGTCCTATGGAGTTATGGAGATCCAAGCGGCTAAGGAGGTCTCTAACTGCCTCCCCCTGGATCACAGGGGAACTATACTGCTCCCTGACTCCATTTGCCAGCTCTGCAGGCCAGCTGTCTGGAAGACAACCTATCCTGCTGTTAAAATTTGAGGCAAAGACAGATGTGAAGGAAAAAATTACATTTTCCAAAACCAAGGAGAATCTTTTCATGACATTCAGTCAGTCAGTCGCAGAGCTATACCTCAAATATATATTTGAGGTACTCTCTGTTTTTTTTCAGCACAAGTACATGGTTCTGTGCTGACTTTTTCCCTTTCTGGCCTCTGTATGCAGCAAGTAGCTGCCGAGAGCCTCACATTGACAAGCAGTGACCATGTTGTCACTGTATTTCTGATTTCCTCATCCTTGCAGTGTCCCTTATTTTCCTTTGCTTTGTAATAGCAGAAATGACATTGAGTAAGGCTGGTCTCACACAGATACAACTACCTTCTCCGTTAAACACCTTCGCTAAGAGCAGAAACTTGTTGAATTCTTGCATTTAACTCTTGCTGAATACAAGAGTTGACAGTGACTCAGTCCACACAGCTGCCACTGACTACTGACAACTTCATAGCAGAAAGAGGGCTCAGTAATCCACACAGATTCACAAATGCAGAAACAATACTAGAAGTGTGTTTGCTGGAACATTTTGGGATCTGCAGATTTCCCTTCAAGCAAGTAAATGAAGGGCAGCCAGTGTATCTATACTTTAAAATAGTGCTTCCTAGAAACTGGCTTGTAAATATTAATTGCTCTGGGATAAATAGGATGCCTTTGCAGCTAGCATACACTTACTAGTATAACTTTCAGGAATTGTATGTATTTGAGTTAATATAACAAAGTGGTGTTGCTAGGTTTCATTGGTATTCATACAGCCTTTATAATTCAAAGACCAGTTTTCCCCACCACATCAATGACCACAATATGGATATGTTTTAAACAGGTTCGTTTCACTGGGAGGCAGCATATATGTACAAAGCAACACAGGGAGATCCCATTAGTGATGAAATGTAGTATTCCTTAAGGGACAAAGTAGGTTTCATTAAGTAGAGGTTGTAATTGCCCTAACTATATACTCCAGATTGGTGTAACTATCTACTTAACTCTTTGGAAATGTAATAAAAAAGTAAAGAAAGCCACACCAGATACACTTAATCGGTATTTTATGTAGGAATTTCCTCTTTTCTTCCAACCACAACACAACTACCATGACAACTAAACCCTGTCCAGAAATACCACATCTACACACTTCTTGAATTTCTTCATGGATGGCAACTCCACTAGCCTCACTGCAACCTCCTTACAGGTAGTTGCAGAGAGCAATAAGATCTCCTCATCGCCTTCACTTCTTCAGACTAAAAAAACGCAGTTCCCTCAGCCGCTCCTTGTATGACATGCCCTCCAAACCCCTCACCAGCCTTTTTGCTCTTCTGTGAAAAAGAGGATAAAATCTACAGGTAGTTTGAGGATAAAGCTGATGAAGAATCAAGGGTCTTTATTATATCATAACACAGATGGACACTGAAAACAGTGCTTGTCTAGTTGATGATCAGAACCAGCTTGTACTTATCCAACACATAATGCATAATGCACTTGAACTGCATTCTAATATGTACATTGTGGCCACATTTCTCACACTCAAGGACCCCAACAGTGGTTAAGCATTAACCAAAATTTGCCTACTGGGACTCCCCATGGAGTCAGGAAGAAAAACATACAGTTACATACACCTAGTAAAAGGAACAAGATCCTTGACTTTCACTAGTTCCATTTCAGAATTGAATCCACCTCTGAACTCAAGAGAAAACTGACAGCAGAATTAGATATTCATCTTTTCTGGGAGGAAATCTGGGGGATTCCCCCTTCAGATGGTGTGAAAAGGCTCCTGGAACCCTGAGGTCTCCTGATGATCCACAGTGACAACTGGCATGCTCAGGCTACTCACACTTCTGTTTCATCTGCCCTGAGGCCCCTTCACGGGCTGCATGTGGGATGGACAGATTTCAGTCTTCAGATTTAAATATGCAAGGGCACACATGAGGAGCATTAGATCCTTCATCCTTACTTTGCAGAGTAGTTCCCATTAGCAAGACAATGATTTTCAAACCAATGTCTTTCTGCATCTGTTGTCCTTTTCACCTTTTTTTCCCTTTTTTGTGTGTGTGTGTGTGTGTTAAGATTACAGTCTCCTGAATAGAGTCTGTTTCTCCATTCTTCCTATTTTTGTACGTGTTTTTTACAAAGTTGTCTCATTTTAGGAGACAGCATCCTAGAAATACACCTGTAGGAAATGCTTCCTCTTTTTGTAGGAAAGTAAATTTTAAAATCCATGGTAGTTAAAGTTGTTTCTATCTTAGGCTGTTAGAGTACCGAAGTACCTTCAGAGGAAGGAGTGGTCTACAAAGGTGCCTCACACTCCAGCCATTCCATCACTGCGAAGTAAGAAAGAATGAAAAAATCTGTGATCCTTAGCTGTTATTCCTATGGTAGTTATCAGATTGGCCATTAGATACCCCCTAATTTTTCACCCAAATATTGTTGATTTTGATATGAACTCTATCTTTAAGTAGTCAATTTAAGATATTTTAGGAAAACCTACCTTATTCTCATTAATCCTGACCACCAGCATATTTTCCATCAAGAGAGGAACTCTCAGTATTCAAATAAATCACAATTATATAATGTATTGGATATATCTGCAAGTGGCCTGAAAATACTAAGAACAGAATAATTATTCTGATAAACCTGGGCTGAAATTTTCCTGACCTGTAGCAGTTAGTTTAAGAGTCTTTCTCACTTGCACAGGCTTTGCCTTCGATGTATTTTCCAATTTGACTTTCTGTTCCTGGCCCAAGTTCTCCATTTCCCTTCAGCTGTAGAAGAGGAAGCATGCCAGTCTCTGTCTGGTTCTTAATCTGCCACTACTAACCAATGGAACTTAAAGGCTTAGACTCTGGCACTGTGTTGCACTAAATGTGATGGAGGATATTTAATAGCTCCATTCCATATTCCAGAGGCTCAGAAAGCTTGCAGAAAGCACCTTGCTTCACCTTAAGAATAAATAAGTTGCATTTAGATACAGTGGGCTAGAACCTCAAGGCACATGGAGGGGATCACACAGGGGAGGGGAACCACCAGTGGCAATTAACAGTTGTACCCACAGAGATCCTCTGGTGATGATCAGAGAATTTTCAGTGGGGTCTGCTCCAAACTCCTCGCTTGCACATCCAAATCTCAGCGAACTGAGAAGGTATGTGCAGCACTTGTTGTAACATGGAAAGAGGATACATAAACACATTTAAAGGTGCAGTTAAGCAAATTAATGGTAATAATATTCTGAAGTAAAATTTATGTTTGTCTGAACATTTCTATAATAGACAGCTCAGTTTGCAGACCAAAAATTGAGATTTTCAGTTTCAAAATTATATGTTACAAAACTGAACCTACATTGTTTTTCCAGCTTGCATTCTTGTCAGAATCAATACAAGCTCAGGGATCAGAAGGGATGACATGCATCAGTGGCAGATCATGAGACAGAAAACGAACCACATATTGGCTGAGCCTGGTGTGGGTAGCATTTTTTTTTAAAAAAAGCTTCTTAGCTGTGAAGTGGGACAGAGTGGATGGGAGAAGATAGGAGGAAGAACAAACAGAAGCCACTGCTACTTTTCTACCTCTGAGGATGATGACAGAGCAGCATGTCCCTGAGATGTGTGACTTCATGGCTGTAGGGAGCATCTAACTAGTGGAAGAGATAGAGGAACTGAATTCACTGATATAGTAACCTGGACTGAACAACACCAATGTCACATACGTCTCAGTTGTTATCTTTATTTATTCTTATATCACTGTGCCTTTGTGCATGCTCACAAATAGTTGCAGATTCTTGCCTTAACTGCAGAGTTAAAATTAATTTTCCCTTCGTTTCATAGATTTACAGTACTGAAAAAAGGCTATGTATTGAAATAAAATAGAAAGGCACTGCTTGTCTTTTATTTCCTGAGTACAGGATTTCTTTTTGAAATTTTATAAGTAATTTTTTTTACAGTAAGAACAATCATTCATTGGAGCAGCCTCCCCAAGGTGATGGTGGAGTGCCTGTCATTGGAGGTTTTCAAGATGTGGCTGAACAGATTGCTGGGTAGTGTCATCCACATTGCTTTTCCCAGGAAATGCTGGACCAGGTGATCTTTTGAGGCCCCTCCCAACCAGGGCTATTCTGTGATTCTGTCATTCCATGATTTCTTTTTATCTAGTTAAATAGACATATGGTTAGCTTAGGACCATAGGAAACTATTTCTTTTGTAGCAGCTACTTTAAAAATCAGAATAATGCCAGGCAAAGGTGTTGGGCTACAGTTGCACAATATCACTCCTCACTCAAAAAAATCAACATATTACTGTCTCTCTGAAGAGAAAACAACTAATGAGCCTTTTTCCTAATAATTAAAATTATTATTATTAAAATGTTCTATACCACAGGCCTTTTTGTAACATGAACTCAAGCTTAAAAGCAACACAGACTTTCTTTTCCAGCATATGTTATAACAAGTTCCAACAATTCCCACTTGCTGTTACACCAGATCTCACAGAATTACAGAATCACAGAATTACTGAGTCTGGAAAAGACCTCTGAGGTCATCAAGTCCAGCCTATGACCTAACACCACTACATCTCAGTACTCCTTACAGCATGCACAGGAGGTTCTGCAGATGCAGGCTTGGTGAGACCATGTCTGCAAAACACCATTTGCCCATCAAATCAGGGAAGCCAGTACTGAAAAAACACTGTTCATTTTTCAGGTGAAGGAAATGGGAACTAGAAAAGGATAAGAGGATACTTTTTAAAACAAACACACACACACACAAACCCAAGACCCAAACCAAGCAAACAAGCAAACAAAAAACCTCATAATTGAATTCAAACATTTTCTGAACATTTGCTCTCTTTAAATTAGGAAAAGCAATGCATGCCTCTGCAAAGCTCAGGAAGAACTATTACGTGGGAACAGGTTTCACACTGCTAAATCTGAAAGAAGAAGAAAGAGAAATCTGCTTGCCTCCAGTTCAGATCCTGTTGCTTGTAGTAGTCACCTTTTTGACTAGTGACATGGTGACAACCTTTGCAAAAGGGAAAGGTAGACTAACTCAGTGATAGAATCCCTAGAAAACAGTTCCTGGGATATCTGTTTCCTTTCTGCTGTACACCACTATGAAAAGTGTGTGGCACTTTGATTCCCAGGTTCTTTTTTCATCAGTTCAACAAGGATCTTTAGTAACTATTAAGTTCTCAGAGGCTTCTTCAAGTATCAAAGCTCATTTATTCTGTTCATTGAATGATGAGAAAGGTTCTGTAATGTCTAAAATCCCTGCTTCTAAAAGGAGCAGTGGCAGAGCTGCTTGCTGACCTCACATCCACAATGAGTTTTTTAGTTCTTTGTTTCTCGCATTAAGGAAGTTAAGTCTTCTTACTGGGTGTTCACTTGAGCCAAGTCCTTAGCCAGTGGCTGGTCCACCTCTGAAATCCATGCTTTTCCGACTTGGTGTCCAGGCTGTCATGTAGGACAGTATCAAAAGCTTTACACAAGTTCAGCTAGATTATTTCATTTGCTCTTCCCTTATACACTGATGCTGTAACTCCATCATAGAAAGCCACTGAATTCATCAGGCATGATTTGCCCTTGGTGAAGCCATGTTGGTTACCACCAATCACCTCTTCTTCATTTTCTGTATGCCTTAGCAAGGCCTTCAGGAAGATCTGCTCCATGATCTTGCCAGGAACAGAGGTGAGACTGACTGGCAGTTTTTGGAGTCTTCCTTTTTTCCCTTTGTGAAGATGGGTGTTATGTTTCCCCTTTTCCAGTTAGCAGGGAAATATATGTATGTATATATACACAACCCATCAAAAGGTCCATCTTTCACGAATCTCTGCTTGCATTCCCACAGGTTGCCCTTCCCATTATACAATTTAACACTGTGTCAGCATCACCAAGGAGAAACTGTCAAGCTTCTGCAAGCAAATGGCACCAGATGGAAAGCTCTGGCTCCATCCTGTTCTCCACTGTCACCTTTTCAGTTCCTGTAAGCCCTGCCTGCATGCTGCCAAAATCTGGTGTTAAACACACTTGCATATTGGCCTAGAGAGGCCCTAGACCTAGTTTTGATATTTTGCGGTTATCATTCTTAAACTGTAAGGTATTTTACCTTGAAAAAAACATTTAGATTCTACAGAGTGTGCAACATTGCGTTCCTAGTGGAGCATGACTGGATTTTATTATGGTAATACCCCAAATTAAAATTGACAATTGGTCAGCTTAGAACTGCTCAAGTCAGCTGTACTTGCTGTTAATGGGCTAAACATTTCCCAGAACACTAGATAGGAGAAAATTCCAGGAAAAGGTAAGTGTAGGAAATATTAAAGACAGTTTCTATAAGCTGTGTTCAAGAACAACAGTGAGAGAATGATAGATCAGCAGTCATCAATTAGATTTCACACACCCATGGCAATTCCCGTCATTTTTAAAGAATCAGATGAGACAAAGGCAACAGGAGGTGAAAGGAGGCACAATGCCTAATTAACCACAAGGCTTTTTTTTCTTTGCATATGGCTTTTCTATCCTTTTACTGTTTAGCTGAATTACCCTTCTGCTGGTTTCCCAAATCAGGCTCAGGAAGAGACAGACCTTCCTTAAGAAGAAAGGTCAGGAACATGCCCTTTTCCATTTTCCAGTAAAACATGAGCAGCGTTTATCTGTGGTACTTATTGCTGCACAGTGTTCACTTGCATATAGATTATGGAGTTTTTCAGGTTCTCAGAATGCAATCCTGTGCCTTGAGAGCTTTTTTGTTTCTTATGAAATCCAAACAATTTTAGATCCTTCCCATGGATCTTAAGGGTGTAGGAATCAATATAATTTACAGTGTACAGCACCACAGAAGAACTTAGACACTTACCATGCTATACAGTGATGAAATCATGAACTATGGAATTAAACTAGAAGGCGGCCCCTGGTAGTGGCCTACCAGGAATGCTTTCAAGGAAATGAAGGCCATGAAAAGACAGTTCAAATGAAATCTTACATATTTTCAACTTTCAGAATTTACAGTCCAATACTAGACAAAAATAGCCCTGAGTTTATGAGTATGTGCCATTAGTATAAAGTAACAAAATGCAGGGCTAGGAGAACTATTCTAAAGCAAAAATTATGAGGCCACAAAATGCATATATTCAGTAATACTTTATGGTAACTGTCATATGATTATGATTAAGCCATTTTGGTCTTCACAATCCAAAATTAGATTAAACAGTTTAAAGGGCAGATTCATCCTTTGAATAACCCAAAGGTACATTTTCTTCATTGAATATGAAAGAAACCCAAGAAGAAATTATATTTTAATCTGATTTTCTCAGATTTACTATGCTTTATCCACTTGAAAAAATGTAGTCTGTAATGACTTCTCCACATGCCTGAAATCTTTGATTTCAGTGTCTAGCTCTGTGAAGCTCTAATATTGGCTGGAGTTTCTTGTTTACATTATGATACAGATCCACACAATTTCTGTGAATTATTGCCATCAGGAGGTCCTATGTAAGTGGTTAGTGAATGATAGATATTATTCAGAATAAAAGAATGTTGTCTTTTCTTGAAAAATAGAGGTGGTTATCTCTTATATGTCTTAACTTTCTTATATATTCTTTATTCTAACTAGCGTCATCAGAAGCCCTTCAAGAAAGGAAATAGAATAGAATGTTGTTTTGTCTCTTTACAAGAAAGAAAGGAGCTGGCTTGGACAAGAGCAGAAAGTAAATTTGCGGTAGAAAAATGAACCAAATTCAGCTAAAAATACCCCAGACAATCACTGGCTTTATAGTAACTTTAACTCCATGTATTTATGGATTTTTGTGCTTTAAAGGAAAAACAAATACTTAAAGTGAGTACTTTTTTCCTCAGAGGATAGGCTAACATTTTTAATACATTAAGAATGACACATTCCTGAAGCAAAATAAAAGCTTAACTGTTCATGCTATAATGTACAGCCAGGAACTGCATAACATAGACAAAAGAAACCACAATAAATTTTTACATGCACAGAAAAAAGAGTGGTGGTTTGTTCCTCTAGGGGGGAGAAAGAAAAAGCCATGATTGCAGGGTTTTTGAGCACCTGCTTTCCTAGTGTTTTACCATTCTGTGTTTTTAGATTCTGAAAGCTTACATGACATTCATGCTGTAAATATCAGGTCACTTGAATTGCACACTCATGCTGCTGAAGGTGGCACTTAGGTATTCCAGACACTGGCTCTGTTGAAGTATTAAGGTTGATAGTAATTAAAGACAGATTTTGAAAACAAGAAGAAAACCCATCTGCCTTCTCAAAAAAATCCAGACAGGGTGTAGCTTTAAATTTCAGTTTGTCTCAGGAATTTTTTTAAGCTTCTTTATTGCCAATTATAAGGGTAAGGGACATGTCCTTCTACACCTCATAAATTTGGCATACTGTAGTTTGAAATCTCATTAGCTTTCCATGTTGCCAGATGTGGCTTGCAAACAATAAGAATCTTATGAATGTGTTTTCATACTCTTACTCTCTACCAGTGCTATTTCTGCAATCATGAATTTTGTACTTGTCCTTTCTGTGAACTCTTAATTTTATTTAGTAACTATATTAAGCTATTTTGCTATAAATCAAGGGGCTTAACTACTCTGGAGTTCTTGAGATGATTGGTGAATGCTCAGAAAAGTTGTATACATAATTTTGTCCTCTGGCAGTACATGAAATGTTCAGAAATTACACTCCCTGCTATTCTGCTGCAGAATCTTAAACCACAGGTAACATATGGTATTTATATATATATTCATACATAGGTAACATATGGTATTTTAAAAGCCATGTAAAGTTCAAGCTCTCTCTTAACTTGTAAATGCAAATTAAATGACATCTTATCCTTAACCAAAGGACGTGTATACACCATCCAAAATGAGATCATGTCATTCCCTACTAAAGCTACTCCACTTCTACAAACCGTCATGCTATCTGGTAAATTTGGTGCCTCAGTATTTCAGCTCTGCAGCTTCTACCTCATATCATGCTGGCAAAAGTAAATTCCAGCCCTTCTAGATTTAGATGAGGCCCAAAGGCATAAAGTTATTTTCTGTACACAGAAGCTAACTTACAAATTCCTACACACATACTGTGTTCACTGGTTTGTGTTTCATTGGCATGCATACAATATATTGCTTTTTAACATATGTTTTAAAACAAAAAGTAAATTTTATCTCTCTACTTTTAGTCAATGAGTTTTTTCCCTTCTTGAGCATTTAAGTACCAAATAAATTAGAGAGAATTTACTCCTGTGGTCTGGCTAAAATGGATACGGGATTGAGTTAACATGGAACAGTGTGCATGAGAAATACCTAAATGTTTTACACTAATAGTCTCCGTGTTAGGTAACGTAAATTATCCATGTGAAAACAATTGCATGTCACCTATCTGCCTCAAGAAAAAATACATTTAAGCTTTGTCTGATGACAAACCTTAAGAAATATTTATTCATTTGTGAACATTGCAACAACTTTTTATTTCAGCAGTTCAGCGTGGAAAAGTGCTGTTCTCTTCCACATGCCTGAAACCTTTCACTTGGGCAGTTACGTCTTGAAAAATGCTGACCTCCTCCTCCACATTCCTGAGTCTTTTGTGGAGGCTGGTGTGTAGAGCAGTGGCAATGAAAAGTGCCTGTGGGCCCTCCCAAGGTTTCAAGGCTTAGAAAGGGACTGACTTGCTGTCCAGGTTGTGCCAAAATCAAAGACATACTGTTTAAAAAGAACTGATGAAGTCAGTTTGAAAAGGCAGTACCAACATTTTTTGTGACCTTTTACTGCAGAAGTTTTGAAAAAGATGTATTTTTTCTGCCTAACAGAGGGAGTTACTGCATAGATAAACCTTTAGACTGCTGCTGCTTCCTCTGGCATGTATTTATCTAGTTTACTGATCCTGCTCCACTCTTCCCAAAGAGGTAAGACCCTATTCTGCTCGTTTCTCTTTCTATGTGCTGAGGGAGAGAATATTAATTTCCTGAAAAGGCAGGTGTTTTTCAGAATGTTTGTTAAATTTTATTACTAAGCCTTCTCCTAAATCCAGCTTGCTTTCGTGGGAAGAATCATGTATCACAAAAATCACTAAGCAAAGTCCAATGTGCATACCTCCAGGGGCTAAGACTTTAACAAATGCTCTTTCCTTATGCTGCTGATCCCTCTGGTTCTCATGGAGGAAATACATTTCCAAAGGCATCTGTAAGCTTGTAGCAAACATTTGTGAAAACAGAGGAGGACCTTCTGCAGTCAAGTAACTTCTGTGGGAAACACAGATTTTTTATTTTTTTTAGATAACAAGCTAGTAGGTAAAAGGCTAACACTTCCCTGTAACATTCACTTTGTCCCATTCATTGCCATTAGTTCCCTAATGGATTAGTTTGCTTGGCCTCAGATCACAGGATGTTACAGATTGGAAGGAACCTCTGGAGATCTTCAGTTCCAACCTGCCTGCCAAAGCAGGACCATAGAATCTGGTGCATGTCACACAGGAATGCATCCAGACAGTTCTTGAAAGTCTCCAGAGACGGAGACTCCACAACCTCTCTGGGAAGCCTGTTCAAGCGCTCTGTGACCCTTACAGTAAAGCTCTTCCTCATGGTGAGGTGGAACTTCCTGTGCTGTAGTATATATCCATTGCCCCTTGTCCTACCACAGTGCACAAGTGAGAAGAAGCTGTCCCTTCCTTCCTGACACCGAGCCCCCAGACATTTATATACAGTCTTCTCTCTCAGTCTTCTCTTCTGCAGAATAAAGAGCCCCAGGTCTCTCAGCCTTTCCCAATAAGACAGTGCTCCAGTCCCTTAATCATCCTTGCAACCCTCCGTTGGACTCTCAAATAGATCCCTATTCCTCTTGAACTGGGGAGTCCAAAATTGGATGCAATATTCCAGGTGGGGCCTCACTAGGACAGAGTAGAAGGGGAGGAGAATGTTCCTCAATCTCCTGGACCCACTCTTCTTAATGTACCCCAGGATTCCACTGGCCTTCTTGGCCACAAGGGCACATTGATGGCCCATGGATAACTTGTTGTCCACCAGGACTCTGAGGTCCTTCTCCATGGGGCTGTCCTCTAGCAGATCACCCCTGGTGCAGTGCAGGTAACTGTACTGGTGCAGTTTATGCTTCCTTCCCAGATGCAGGACTCTGCACTTATTGAACCTCATTTGGTTCCCCTGTGCCCAGCTCTCCAGTCTGTCCAACTCTCACTGAATGGCTGCACAGCCTCCAGGCACATCAGCCAAGTCTCCCAGTTTGGTGTCATCAGCAAAATTGCTGAGCAGAAATAGCTCAATTAGACTTGATACATTGTTTTCATCATTCCTGAACATGACACTGTTGGCAAATACTACTGGGCATGAAGGCACCAGCCAGATCTGGGAAATGGTTTCTGAAGGTAGCAGCTGGTGCCTTCAGGCCTGCAGATATAATTAAGATAGACTGAGCAGCCTCCAAGTGCTGTGGATCCATATCATCCTTATATATTAATCATTTGCCATAGCATCTCAGAGGCAAAGGAGATAAAATGATCTGAGATTCACGTTTTAGGGATGTCCTTGTTTAAGACAGTCCACTCTCACAAGCAAGCTCCACAAATACAGATGGGAGGAAGAGTAACACAAACAAACCAGGGTTGAGATAAGGACTGTTTAATCCATAGATTCATACATTCATAGACTGATTTGGGTTGGAATTACCTTAGAGATCATCTAGTTCAAACTCCCCTGCCATAGGCAGGGACAAATTCCACTAGACCAGGTTGCTCAAGGCCTCATCCAACATGGCCTTGAACACCTCAAGGGAGGGGGCATCCATGACCTCCCTGAACAAGCTGTTCCAGTGTTTCACCACCCTCACTGTAAAGAATTTCTTCCTAACATCCAGACTAAATCTGCCCTTGTCAAGCTTCAATCCATTCCCTCTTGTCCCATCAGTGGAAGCCGTTGTAAAAAGTCCCTTTCCAGCTTTCTTGTAGGCAGCTTCCAGGCACTGGAAGGCTGCTACACAATCTGCCCAGGAGCCGCCTTTTCTTCAGGCTGAATAGCTCCAACTCTTGCAGCCTGTCCCCATAAGGGAGGTTCTCCAGCCCTCTGATCATCTTTGTGGCCTTCACCAGGACCTGCTCCAGCAGTTCAATGTCCTTCTTAAGCTGGGGGCCCTGGGACTGGATACAGTACTCCAGGTGGGGTGTCACAAGAGCAAAAGGGGAGAATCACCTCACTCATCCTCCTTGTTACATTTCTTCAGATGCAGCCAAGGATGAAACGATATTATCTACAATTACCTTAGCCTATTTTGTAGAAAAGCAGAAGCTGCATCAGAATCCATTGATGACATGATCCCACTAATCCCCAAGTCCGCAGCCATCCCCGTGGAAAAAACAAGACACCAAACAGGAAACCAGAAGCAGCAACCAGAACAAGAAGCTTCTCAAGTTACAGTCTAAACTACAAGCCCCATGATACTTTGCAGAAGCCAACACATTAATTTTAAAGGTGGCATGACATCAACATGGTATCAAATGCTCAGCATCAGATTCAACTCAACCCATGACATTATCCACCCCTGTACCCTCTATGTCATGTCCAGCAGCAATTAGCATCAAACAACACACATTATTCACTGTTCATTTTCATTCAAAATGAGATCACCTCTTTATAGAAGTTTAACACAGTTCTTAATGTTTCAAACTTGGAGACAAGATCAAAAAGCCTTTGACCTGATGCAAAAGGAAGCATTAACTTCAGTTTTCTGTACCTTTCTTCAGCCTCTTTCTGAGCCCTGCTTCCTGTACTGAGTCATTGAAGCTGAAACCACATGGCCCAAGAAAAGTGTCTGCTGCTCTAAGCATTTAGCATGACTGTCAACTAGTTGGCAACTCTTTCTTTTTGGAGATTATGTTAAATCACCTGATTCTGATATCTCTCTTTAAAAAAAAACCCAAAACCAACCAACCAAAAAACCACCCAAACCCAGAGTAATTTTCTCTAGAGGAACAGAATGTGTAGCCAAAAGACAGGCATAGGCAAGATCAGTGTAAGATACCCAGTGTCTAATATGTTGCTATATATGTGCTTCCTTGCTGCACCAACCCAGCTAGAGTTTTCATTCTAACATATGCCAGAGGCCTTCCCAAATGTAAAATAAGAAAGATGCTCAATTCCTGTCATTTCTCCAGAGAAACCCACTCCTCCTTTGAGGGGTAGAAATGGCCATGTGACTTTCATAACTGGTTAGACTGGTTGATAATTGTGCTAAATATTGCCAGGTTTGATAGATCTCATCTTATTTCTCTTCTCAGTAAGCTTACTAAAATTTTAATTCCACCCCAAGTCTTACAAATATAAAGCATGAATAAACTGATCAGGGAGATATCAGATATAAATGCAGCTTTCAGGCAAATTTCCCTCCCCTCAAACTCTGAATGCATCGGAGTCACAGACTAAACCAAGAACAATAAAAGTATATTGTGACAAATGGAATGATAATTCTTGTCAATTAGATGATTTTGATTAAAGCAAAAGCAGAAGCATGAATGATGAGACGAGGGGTCAGACACTGGGAACTTACATATGTAACTAGAATGAGATTCTTTTTAGGCCTTATTATAATCAGTGGTTTATGATTAATTTTATTTGTTTTAGTATAGAGTAAGATTTTAGGTTTTATTATAACCTGTTGTTTATTAATTTTATTTGTTTTAACGTATGTATACCAATGCCCCAGTGAAATGTTAGGAACTAACAGCTAACTATTGAAGTATTATGAAATAATAAGTTCTTTAAGGATGGGAAAGGAAGAGAAGTTCTTCAAGGATGAGAAGGGAAGAGAAGTTGCTACAGAAGACATGAACACAAACGATGACTGTGAGAATCAACAGAACCTGTGTGACCATCTCTGGGAAAGGACATTAATTGTAACAACAGAACGAAAAAGACACAATCACAAGGACTTAGCACACAACACACCGGCTGTGCTGACTAGCACATTGAAAGACCACCAGGAGGACAAACTAATTAAATAAACCCACATTTACATGCATATGTATTAAGGGTAGAATATTTAAAGGGTAGTTAGAAAGTGATTAGTGTGCATTTTAGCACCCAGCGCTGTTTTGCATGTCTCTTATTGCTTTAAAATCGCTCTTTTCAAATTAAAACTATATTAATTTGACTTTAATTGGCTCGGACATGTATAACACATATGATTGAAAAACATCCTTCATGTTTATTCTTTCAGACATCCTGTTCCTATTTCATTAGAAAACAAAAATTCACCTTAAAGATAGTATTCTTAACATTCATGTTTAAAACTCCTCTTCATAACTGTGGGCTTTGGGTATTGCCTTTTTTTCCTAGGTACAATGGCTTTTCTAGCAGCCGAGAACCACCTTCTACACGAGAAAAGCAGTTTTCACCTCACAACATCTGTTGAAAATGTGTATTAAAATTAGTACTGGAATGCCTCGATTTGATTTCTGCTTTGCAGTGCCTTAATGATTTTCAATTATTATTTTTTTTGCCTTTGGGCTTGTCAAATGTGCACTTAAGTGCACAAATAAGTGTATTTGGGCACCCTACTGCAGCCTTGCACAAGACACAAAACAGAAAGAACCTCTGCTGTGAAGTACATGGTTTAATGTTCCATAGATATGTTGAAAGAAAAATACAGCAAAACTCATCCTCATTCAGAGTCTGGATCTTGAAAGCTGGAACTCCCAAGAGGAAAAGTGGCAGTTGGAGAAATTTCTAGGGTGGTGTAAGAAACGAGCTCACTGCTGAAATTTATAACCAGTTTATTATAAAATAAAGGCAACACAGCACTGGGCGCATAGCGAATTTGCTAGAGGTGCACCGTAACAACACGAGTTGAACTTATATAGATGGAAAACATACATATTCATATATTAAAACTTACATATTCATATATTCCCCAGCACGCCTTGCGAAAGCCAAATATTAAAACCTATTTCTCACAGTGGCATAGAACTTGTCTCAGAAAAGAGCTTGTCAGTGTCCTTTATTCAGACATACGGGCTTTCTATGTTCATACTTAGAATTTAAGTATTATTTTTTAAAATCAACTCTTAAAATAGCACAGTATTTTGAATGGCTTTTTTTCCTGGCACACTCTCACTGGTTTAAATGTGCAAGGCTCCTGTACTATGCTGTTCTTTCATCAAAACATATGGGATAAACACTTTGTCCCTGAAAGTTACAACTTCAGTGGCCTCCAGCTGACTACTCAGGCCTAAGACACTTTCTTCATGCTGTCTTTAAAATATATAACTGGTGGCCTATTACCTATACTCATGTGGGTGATCCCAAGAGTTGGCCTTAGTTTCACCTTTTGAGGAATGATTTGATCACTGAAAACCCAGCGCGTGGCTGCGGAGAGAGGAGGCACCGGCGAGCAGCTCAGCACGGGGAGCTTGTCTTGCTTTTGCTTTCCTTTCCTCCCAGGCGATAAGGGCTTGGCGGCTGGAGACCGCCCGAAGAGGAGAGGAGGGGCAGCAGGCTCGGGTTGCCTACGTGCCTGAGCGCAGTGACGTAGCAGGGGGAGGGGTTGCCGTGGAAACTGCGTGAAGACCAAACAGAACCTGGTGCGGGGCTGCGGAGACGGGAGGCAGCGGCCAGCAGCTCCGCCCTGGGTGCCCAGCCCTGGGTGCCCAGCCCTGGGTGCTCAGCCAGGCCTGCTCACTGACAGGACAAGACAAAAGAAAAAAAAAAGGTTGGGGTGGAGAGGGTGGTTACTGCGAGATAGCTACTACTCGAACAAAGGCTAGTAGAAAAACAGTGGGCATCCAAACAGAGGCCACACACAAGCATGCAGATGTTCAGGTAGGTGGCTGCAGTGAGTGCTGAATCCTGGCACTTGATATGAGGATGGCAGGAACAACACCTGTGTTATGTGTGAGCAGATCAGGGATCTGATGAGCATGGTGGCAAAACTAAAAGAAGAGGTGGAAAGGCTAAGAACTATAAGAGACTGCAAAAGGAAAAATTGACTGTTTCCATAATCTAACCTCTACAAAACCAGGGAGTAACTCTTAGTGGAACAGGGAGTTTGATACCCACTCATCAGCAAGCCCTTCAGCCTCCCTGTAGTAACCCACATGAGCAGGGCCAATGGGAAGAAATGCCCAATGGAAGAAATGCAAACAGAGCAAGCGTGTTACTTTGAGCAGCGAGCTGCCTTCAGTGCACGTACAGAATAGGTATGAGGCTCTGCAGGAGGAACAGGTCATAGGTGAGGACGAGGACTCAAGAAGGTCAGAAGCTGCACCAATGACAGGCTGCCTGAGGCCAGCCATCAAAACTAATTTGGAAAAGAAACCTTGTAGGGTCATCGTCATAGGAGACTCCCGACTGAAGGAAGTAGAGGGCCCAATTTACATACCAAACCCATTTCATAGAGAGGTCTGCTGCCTCCCTGGTACCCAAGTAAGGGACATTGTAGGCAAAATTCCCAACCTTGTGAGTCCTTCAGACTACTACCCACTTCTGGTCTTTCAGGTGGGTAGTGACGATGCAACAATGAAAGGCTCACAATCAATAAAAAGAAACTTCAGAACCTTAGGGCAACTGCTAAAGGGATCAGGAGCAGGAGCTTACGTTGTGTTCTCTGCTACCCCTCTAACATGAGGGAACATTGAGGAAGAGCCAACAAGTCAATTCATGGCTCTGGGGCTGGTGCCATTGACAGGGATTTGGGTTCTATAATCATGGCTTGGTTTACAAGGCACCAGAGCTGCAAACAACTTATGGGATGCACTTGTCCCAGAAAGGGAAGAGGAACCTGAGGCAGGAATTGGCAGGGCTCATTGATAAAGCTTTAAACTAGATTTGAAGGGGGATGGGGTTAATAGTCTCCTGCTGGCCAGTGACAAACAGAGGGGCAGCTCACCAGGGGCACAGGGTAAGGGCTCTCAAATTGCTGCCCTGAGGAAAGCCACTAATGGTGCACCAGGACACTCTGTGGAAACCAAGGGGAAATTGGCACAAGAGGACAACAGGGCCAGCCCAGCTGAAGTGCTTCTATGCAAACGCACGCAGCTTGGGCAATAAACAGGATGAATTAAGGACCACCGTGCTGCTGGGAGGCCATGACATAGTGGGCATTACTGAAACTTGGTGGGATGATTCCCATGATTGCAATGTAGAGATAGACAGGTATAAGCTCTTTAGGAAGGCTAGGCAGGGAAGGAGAGGAGGAGGTGTTGCCCTCCATGTCAATAACCAGTTGGAATCAGTGGAGCTCCACCTGGGGAGGGATGATGAGATGGTTGAGAGTGTATGGGTAAAAATTAAAGGCAAGACAGGGGAAGGAGATATTACTGTGGGGCTCTCCTACAGGCCACCTGACCAGCAGAACCAAGCAGATGAGGCCCTCCACAGGCAAATAGAAGCAGCTTCCAGGTCACAAGCCCTGGTCACCATGGGGTGATTTCATCCACTCTGATGTCTGCTGGAGGGACAACACAGCAAGGCACCAGCAATCCAGGATGTTCCTAGATTACATAGAAGACAACTTCCTCCTCCAAATGGTAGAGGAATCAACAAGAAAAGGTGCTATGCTGGACCTTTTTCTCACCAACAGGGAAGGGCTGGTAACCAATGTGAGGCTCAGAGACTGCCTTGGCTGCAGTGACCATGAAGCAGTTGAATTTAATATCCTCAGGGCTATCAGGAGGACCTATTCTAAGCTTACAACCCTAGACTTTAGGCGTGCAGACTTTGATCGCTTCAGGGATCTGCTAGCCAAAGTGTCATGGGATGAAGCCCTGGAGGGAAGAGGGACCCAGGACAGCTGGTCAGTATTCAAGGACCACCTCCTTGTGTCCAGGAGCTATGTATACCAACAAAAAGAAAAACAGGAAAGAATGGTAGGAGGCCTGCCTGGATGAACAAGGAGCTACTGGACACACTATTACTTAAAAAGAAAGTCTACAGGAAGAGGAGGGAAGGACAGGTGGAACAGGGGGGATATAAGGAAGCTGCCCGAGCAGCAAGAGGCCTGGTTAGGAAAGCCAAAGCAGAGTTTGAATTGAATCTAGCCAGGGAGGTTAAAGGGAACACTAAGAATTTCTACAGGTATATTAATGGCAAGAAGATGAGTAGGGAAGGTGTGGGCCCCCTCAGAAAGAAAAGTGGTGAAATGGTCACAAGTGTTGTGGAAAAGGCTGAGGTACTCAATAACTTCTTTACCTCAGTCTTCACTGCAAGGGCCTCTAGCCACACTCCTGGTGTCATGGAAGATGATGCCAGGGACGGGGAGGAAGAACTGCCCATCATAATTGAAGATCAGGTTGGTGATCACCTGAAGAACCTGAAAGTGTTCAAGTCCATGGGACCCAACGGGATACACGCACGGGTGCTGAGAGAATTGGCAGATGAATTCCCGCTGTTCCAGGACATAGTTAGAGATCTCCTCAGCCACTTGGATCCCCACAAGTCCATGGGACCAGATGGGATCCATCCCAGGGTGCTGAGAGAGCTGGCAGGTGAGCTGGCCAAGCCACTCTCTATCATTTTTCAACAGTCCTGGCTCACTGGAGAGGTCCCAGAAGACTGGAAGCTGGCCAATGTGATGCCCATCCACAAGAAGGGCCAGTTGCATGAGCCAGGGAATTCCAGACCTGTCAGCCTGACCTCAGTGCCAGGCAAGATATGGAGCAGGTCATCTTGAGTGCAATCACACAGCACATACAGGATAGCCAAGGGATCAGGCCCAGCCAGCATGGATTTAGGAAAGGCAGGTCCTGCCTGACCAACCTGATCTCCTTCTATGATCAGGTGACCTGCCTGGTGGATGTGGGGAGGCCTGTGGATGTGGTCTACCTGGACCTCAGCAAGGCCTTTGACACGGTCCCTCACAGCAAACTCCTGGCCAAGCTATCAGCCCATGGCTTGGACAGGAACACACTGCGTTGGGTTAGGAACTGGCTGGAGGGCCGAGCCCAGAGAGTGGTGGTGAATGGTGCCACATCCAGCTGGCAGCCAGTCACTAGTGTTGTGCCCCAAGGATCAGGCTGGGCCCCATGCTCTTTAACATCTTTATTGATGATCTGGATGAGGGCATTGAGTCCATCAGTAAATTTGCAGGCGACACCAAGCTGGGGGCAGTAGTTGATCTGCTGGAGGGCAGAGAGGCTTTGCAGAGGGACCATGACAGGCTGGACAGATGGGGAGAGTCCAACGGCATGAGATTGAACACATCCAAGTGCCGGGTTCTGCACATTGGCCACAACAACCCCATGCAGTGCTACAGGCTGGGGTCAGAGTGGTTGGAGAGCGGCCAGGCAGAGAGGGACCTGGGGGTACTGGTTGATTGTAGGCTGAACATGAGCCTGCAGTGTGCCCAGGCAGCCAAGAAGGCCAATGGCATCCTAGCCTGCATCAGAAACAGTGTGGCCAGCAGGAGCAGGGAGGTCATTCTGCCCCTGTACTCAGCAACGGTTAGGCCACACCTTGAGTCCTGTGCCCACTTCTGGGCCCCTCAGTTTAGGAAAGATGTGGAGTTGCTGGAATTTGTCCAGAGAAGGGCAACAAAGCTGGTGAGGGGTTTGGAACACAAGCCCTGTGAGGAGAGACTGAGGGAACTGGGGTTGCTTAGCCTGGAGAAGAGGAGGCTCAGGGGAGACCTTCTTGCTGTCTACAACTACCTGAAGGAAGGCTGTAGACAGGCCGAGTTTGCTCTCTTCTCCCAGGCAGCCAGTACCAGAACAAGAGGACCCAGTGCCAAGCTGCACCAGGGGAGGTTTAGTCTGGATGTTAGGAAGAAATTCTATACAGATAGAGTGATTGCCCATTGGAATTGACTACCTGGGGAGGTGGTGGAGTCACCTTCATTGGAGGTGTTCAAGAGGAGACTTTATGGGGTGCTTGGCTGCATGGTTTAGTTGTTTAGGTGGGTTAGATTGGTTGATGGGTTGGACTCAATGATCTTGAAGGTCTCTTTCATCCTGGTGTATTGTATTGTATTGTATTGAAATGAAGTTGCTAAACCCCCTCTCTATTATATTCCAAAAAGTCATGGCAGACTGTGGAAGTCCCCACAGACTGGAAAAGGGCAAACATTGCTCCCATTTTCAAAAAGGGTAAGACAGAGGAACCAGGGAACTACAGGCCGGTCAGTCTCACCTCTGTGCCCGAAAAGATCATGGAGCAGATCCTCCTGGAGGCACTAGTGACTCAGAAGAATAGTGAAGAGGTGATTGGGAGCAGTCAGCATGGCTTTGCCAAGGGCAAATCCTGCCTGACAAACCTGGTGGCCTTCTATGAACAGGTGACAACATTAATAGATGAGGGGCGAGCAACTGATGTCATTTACCTGGACCTGAGCAAAGCCTTTGACACTGTCCCGCACCGCATCCTGGTCTCCAAACTGGTGAAGCATGGCTTTGATGGGTGGATCACTAGATGGATAAAGAACTGGCTTGCTGGCTGCACCCAAAGAGTGGCTGTCAATGGGTCCATGTCCCAGTGGAGGCCAGTGACAAGCGGAGTCCCTCAGGGATCAGTGCTGGGACCAGTCTTGTTCAACATCTTTGTGGGTGACATGGACAGTGGCATCGAGTGCACCCTCAGCAAGTTTGCTGATCACACCAAGCTGTGTGGTGCAGCAGACACGCTAGAGGGAAGGGATGGCATCCAGAGGGACCTTGACAGGCTGGAGAGGTGGGCACAAGCCAACCTCATGAGCTTCAACAAGACCAAGTGTAGGCTCCTGCATCTGGGTCGAGGCAATTCCAGGCAAAAGCTGGAGGTGGGGGAGATTCAGGCTAGATGTGAGGAGGAAGTTCTTTACCATGAGAGTGGTGAAGCCCTGGAATGAGTTGTCCAGGGAGGTGGTTGGGGTGCCATCCCTGGAGGTGTTTAAGACCAGGCTGGATGAAGCTCTGGCCAGACTGATCTAGTGTGGGGTGTCCCTGCCCATGGCAGGGGGGTTGGAACTAGATGATCCTTGTGATCCCTTCCAACCCTGACTGATACTATGATACTATGATATTAAAAAAATAAATTTAAATGAGGTTTTGAACAAAAAATGACAACTTGTGATAAACCCTTTAAAAAGTTATGTACATAAAAAGTCAAGCTACAGGAATTTGGAAAGGTGTGAAGATGAAAAGAATTTCTTTAATGGTTCTGAAGAGGGTGGACTCCAAACTGAGATTAACCAATGAGAAAATTTTATTGCAGAGGGTACACTAATGTTAGTTTCACAGTTATTCAGAGGACAAACTTGACGCTACAGGAAACATATCTGGGTTATACACAGGTCCACAGTGAAAACACAGTGAGGATTTAGGAGTCGTGAGAACCCTAACGTGGGAAGTAGAATGTTCCATTATTTTCTTTGTCTGTGTTTCTGCATCGCAACTATTTAAAAGTAAGGAGTGACCATGCACGTGAACTGGTTTTGGTAATATGTGTCTCTTTAAACCTCAGTCTTGTATGGTTTCAAAGGAAGAAACTCTGAAGTCAGAATGCCCCAGGAGTCCCTACAATGGTGCTCAAGGAAAGAGTGTATGTGTGCCGTGGGATTTCCCAAAGAAACAGAAATGGCTTGGAGTGCAGGGAGAAAAGGCAACACAATGTGTACAAGCCCTGAACTTAGGATATGTATTTAAGTGACTAGGGAGGTAGGAATTTTAAAGCTTGCTCCATTGCAGAATCACAGAATACATCATCCACTCCAACCTTCAACCCAGTACTGAGGGTCAACACTAAGCAATGTCCCTAAGCATCAGGTCCATACTCCACTTGAACAACTCCAGGCATGGTGACTCCACCACTGCCCCAGGCAGACCATTCCAGTGTTTGATAATCCTTTCAGTGAAGAAGTATTTCCTGATATCCAGCCTAAACCTACCCTGGCACAGCTTGTAACCATTTCCTTTAGTCCTGTTACTTGTCACCACAGAGAAGGGGTTGGCCCCCTCCTCCCTTCAGGTAGTCATAGAGAGCAATAAAGTCTCATCTCAGCCTCCTCTTCTGCAAGCTGAACAACCCCAACTTCCTCAGACACTCCTTTTATGTTACGGTGTGGCCTCACCAGTGCTGAGTACAGGGAAATGATCATCTCCCTATTCCTGATGGCCACCGTGTTTCTAATATAAGTCAGGATGCCGCTCGCTTTTTTTGCCACCTGGGTACACTGCTGACTCATGTTCACTCAACTATCAACCCATACCCCCATGTCCCTCTCCAAGTTGCAGCTTTACAACCACACATCCCCAAGTCTGTAACTTACCATGGGGTTATTGTGACCCAAGTGAAGAACCTGGCACTTGGCCTTGTTGAATTACATACAATCGTCCCACCAATCTAACCTGTACAGATCCTGCTGTAAAGCTTCCCTACTCTCTAGCATGTTGACACAGCCGCCCAGCTTGGTGTTACCTGCAAAGTTACTGCAGATCATCCAGATTATTAATAAAGATATTAAACAGGCCAGGCCCTGGTACTGAACCCTGGGGGTCACCATTAGTGACTGGGTGTCAGCCAGCTTTAACTTCCCCCTTTGGGCCCTAGCAGACAGTTATTTTTTTTATCTAGTGCAGAGTGCACTTACCCAAGCCTTGTGCCATGAGTTTCTGAAGGAGAAGGCTGTGTGAGACAGTGTCAAATGCTTTATTAAAGTCCAGGCAGACAATGTCCACTAGGTGGGTCACCTTAATGTAGAAGGAGATCAGACTAGTCAGGCAGAACCTGGCTTTCATAAACCTGTGCTGACTGCACTGGATCACCTGGTTGTCATATGAGTGCTGTGTGGTGGCACTCAAGATGATCTGCTCCATGACCTTTCTTGGCACTGAGGTCAGACTGACATGCCTGCAGTTCCCCGGATCATCCTTTCATCCCTGCTTGTAGATGGGCATCACATTTGCTAGCCTCCAGTCCACTGGGACCTCCCCAGTTAGCCAATAATGTTGATAAATAATGGTGAATGGCTTGGTGATCACTTCTGCCAGCTTCTTATGTACTCTTGGGTGGATCCCATCCAGTCTCGTAGTCTTGTGCACATCTAAGTGCCACAATAGGTCATTGATTATTTCCTCCTGGATTACGGGAGCTGCTTTCTGCTACCTATCCCTGTTTTCCCATTCTGGGGGCTGAATTCTCAGGGAGCAACTGGAGTCATAAACACTGAGGCAAAGTATCTGTTCAGCAGCTGAGCCTTTTCCTTGTGTTTGGTCATCAGGTTCTGGTCATCAGGTCATCCTACACCCACTACTGGGTTTAAAGAAATAAATTACTGAGTGTAGGAGGGATCCTGCCCCAGTAAAGTGAGAGATGATGTTAAAATGGGAACACAATGATCTGGTAACTGTGTGGCTGAGGGGAGCTCCCATATTTCAGAAAAACACATGTCTGCAGAGTCTTAAGTAGTCTGGGAGCTGGGATTGTTTAGCCTGGAGAAGAGAAGGATCAGAGGTGACCTCATTGCCCTCTACAACTACCTGAAAGGTGGTTGTAGACAGGAGGGGGTTCGTCTCTTCTCCCAGGCAACCAGCACCAGAACAAGGGGACACAGTCTCAAGCTGTGCCAGGGGAGGTTTAGACTCGAGGTGAGGAGGAAGTTCTTCACTGAGCGAGTCATTCGTCATTGGAATGGGCTGCCCAGGGAGGTGGTGGAGTCGCCGTCCCTGGAGGTGTTCAAGGGGAGATTGGACGTGGCACTTGGTGCCATGGTCTAGTTGTGAGGTCTGTTGGGACAGGTTGGACTTGATGATCCTTGGGGTCTCTTCCAACCTTGGTTATACTGTGATACTGTGATACTGTGATACTCTGGTACTGTAAAATCCATCTTAAAGCTCAGATTTGAAGCTAGGCAAGCTCAGCCTGTAAGTAAAGCATAACAGTTTTAACAGAAGATTAAAGAAATACATAATAAGATATTTTCCACCTTTGAGTAACAGTAATGTGTTTGGGTTTTTGTTGTGGTTTTTGGTTTTGTTTGGTTTTTTTATAAGCCCTTGTTCTGTCCAAGGAATCTCTTTCTTGCCTTTACCTCTGTAACTTTAGGACTAAAGGCTCAAAATTGATAAAGCAGTTATTTTCTTCTTAATTAATTAACTTGAGCCTCTGGAATGGTATATTAACAATAGTGCTATGCTGATCATTTTTGTTGCTCTACAGAAGTATGCAATTTCTGGTATTAAAGTCTCAGGCAAGATCTGTAGGAAATGGGATAATAGCACTCATGTGATTAAAACCTCTAGTGAAGATGAATGAGGGAAAAAATAATCCCCAGTACCAGATTTTTTCAGAAAGTAGGACATTTCCACTTTGGTTAAGATTCTATTCATCACAATGCAGTTGGGCTGCTGATAGATACAAACTGCTTTGATACACTGCAGGAGGATGACAGGATCTTATTTTAAAGATGTCAATAACAACTTTAAAATTTAATTTTTCTAGAGTTTGAACAGGTGTTGAAACATTTTTTTAACCATTGATGAAAACTGTGTATGTTATTACAAACCTGTGTTACAACCTTTTCTCTCTGTTAATTGTTTTTCCAATGAGCAAAGCTGAGGTAACTTGTGCCATCTGGCATTTTTTAAACAAGTCTACAAAGATCTTTATATTTTTACCACCAGGTGGAACTGCATGACTTAGTGGATTAAGCAAGATGCTTACAGTAATCAAATCACTTATCCCCTAAGCATTTCACATAACCTTGTGGCTAGCACTGGTCTTGGAAGAATATGGACAGCAAGTCCCTTGTGATATAGAAATTAACCACATTGTAAACAAGTAGTTATGGACTTGCCATTCTGTCATGTTTGTCTTAACATTCAACAACTTTGAACTACATTTCTCCATCATAGAGGGAGAAAATTAACATCTTAACCAAGAGCTTTGAAATGCTTTAATATGCATAATGATGTAATTTTGGAACCCTGTCACTCTTTGTAAATCCGAGTCTTGGTCACAGATGGCTGAACCACTGGGTCTGAGGTTACAGTGTGGTGTAGTACACTGGCTAAGTTAACACTGGAAAATGAACTGCCAGGGCATTAAAAAAACCTCTACATTAAATGGGCAAGTTCCATTGCCTTCAAGCTGTAAACACTCTCAGCAAAGTGATGTGTTGCAACATACAGTTTTCAAAGCAAAATCCTGACCCAACTGATATCTGTAGGAGATATTCTATAAAGGTCAATGCAGATGAGGCTTGAAAGCCTCTTTAAAGAAGGACTTGAGTCCTGTTTTCCTCATGTACACATTCTTTCTTCCTTGCTCTGGAAAAATCCACTCAACACTGATGATTTCCTTAGCTTGTAAATCTGTAAACAGGAAGCAGATACTGATCGTGATTAAAAAAGATAATGTGCTCTGTGCTTGTGTGACCCAAGAAAGAGAAGTAGTAATTGAATAGACAATTCATGGATCCGTACTCCCACAGCCATGGTTAGGCATGACCCAGAGTGTTGCTTTCTCTTGCTCATGAGCTGTCGTCACATAGTGGCCTGCTTTTGAATGGCAGCTGCATAAAAATGCAATGACAGAGAAAGACATTATCAAATGTGAAAGTGTCTAGAGCAGTAGTGTTCAGGTTGTGGGCAGTAAAACCATGGAGATCTGGAGTCTGCTCTTAAGGAGTCAGTGAAAAGTGACAAAGGAAAGTGAATGTACAAATACAACAACTGTTCTATGGGAAAGTAGATCATCTTTCCATTACAGATGTTTCTGGGGTTAATATATTGAAAAGATTGTGAAAAGTACTAAACTAGGAGATAAAAGAGGTAAGGCAGGAAAACAAAGATTAATAATATATTTCAGAAATAATGCAAGCATTATTTTTATGTCTCAGTCTGTGTATTAACCCAGAACAGAGAACAGAAAAATCTAAATGTCTTTGCATTTGTCAGGACAGCCAAATATCTTCACAGCTATGTGTATGTGTCAGACCAGAAGATGTCCTTTTCTAGATTGGTAGGGTTATTATTATGGTGTTTTCTAGGTTCTTCTAAAGAAAATAGCCTAGCAAATGTTTTGGCTCATTTCATGTATTATCACAGTTGTAATTATATGCATGGTCACATTGCAAGTAATTATGTTTGGTTCTTTCTTTCTACATGGAAACACACAGATCTTCCAGAAAGAGTATCCTGTTTTTATGCAAGAGTATAATTTCTTTGTAGGGAATGAAGCTTGTTTCTCCCATTTGACCTACCTGTTTCATTGCAGTCCTTCTTGCACAACAGACTAGCAATTACTGAGCCTTGAGGCAAGTCTTTCCAACACAGTCCAAGCATTTCAATTTATCTGATGCTTTAGTCTCCTTTGCAATGTATGTTTTGGTGATACTGATCTTTCTCTCTCTCTCTCTTTTTTTTTTCTTTTATGGTTTATCTCAACATAACTATGGAAGATATTTTCCATGTCTTGTCTGCCACGAGTTTACAGGCTTTCTAGCTGCCCTGTGAATAAACTACTCCTCGATGTGACTTAGAGAATTCCACCCTGATTTTCCTAGTTAATACAATACAATACAATACAATACAATACAATACAATACAATACAATACAATACAATACAATACACCACCAGGTTGGAAGAGACCTTCAAGATCATCACGTCCAACCCATCAACCAATCCAACCCACCTAAATGCAATACAATACAATACAATACAATACAATACAATACAATACAACCCACCTAAACAACTAAACCATGGCACCAAGCACCCCATCAAGCCTCTTCCTGAACACCTCCAATGAAGGTGACTCCACCACCTCCACGGACAGCCGATTCCAATGGGCAATCACTCCCTCTGTATAGAACTTCTTCCTAACATCCAGTCTAAACCTCCCCTGGACAAGCCACAAACATAATTTTTTACCTTTTTTTTTAAAGTTCCCAGAAAATACTTTATTATAACAATCCAGTCTAAACCTCCAGTCTAAACCTCCCCTGGCGCAGCCTGAGACTGTGTCCTCTTGTTCTGGTGCTGGCTGCCTGGGAGAAGAGACCAACCTCTGTCTGGCTACAACCTCCCTTCAGGTAGTTGTAGACAGCAAGAAGGTCACCCTTCAGTCTCCTCTTCTCCAGACTAAGCAACCCCAGCTCCCTCAGCCTTTCCTCACAGGGCTTGTGTTCCAAACCCCTCACCAACTTTGTTGCCCTTCTCTGGACACGCTCCAGCAAGACAACATCCTTCCTAAACTGAGGGGCCCAGAACTGGACACAGGACTCAAGGTGCAGCCTAACCGTTGCTGAGTACAGGGGCAGAATGACCTCCCTGCTCCTGCTGACCACACTGTTCCTGATGCAGGCCAGGATGCCCTTGGCCCTCTTGGCTGCCTGGGCACACTGCAGGCTCATGTTCAGCCTCCCATCAACCAGTACCCCCAGGTCCCTCTCTGCCTGGCCGCTCTCCAGCCACTCTGACCCGAGCCTGTAGCACTGCATGGGGTTGTTGTGGCCAAGGTGCAGAACCTGTCACTTGGATGTGTTAAATCTCATGCTGTTGGATTCTGCCCATCTGTCCAGCCTGTCGAGGTCCCTCTGCAAAGCCTCTCTACCCTCCAGCAGATCAACTACTGCCCCCAGCTTGGTGTCGTCCACAAATTTACTGATGATGGACTCAATGCCCTCATCCAGATCATCAATAAAGATGTTAAAGAGCATGGGGCCCAGCACTGATCCTTGGGGCACAACACTAGTGACTGGCTGCCAGCTGGATGTGGCACCATTCACCACCACTCTCTGGCTCGGCCCTCCTGCCAGTTCCTAACCCAACGCAGTGTGATCCTGTCCAAGCCATGGGTTGATAGCTTGGCCAGGAGTGTGCTGTGGGGGACGGTGTCAAAGGCCTTGCTGAGGTCCAGGTGGACCACATCCACAGGCCTCCCCACATACACCAGGCAGGTCACCTGATCATAGAAGAAGTTATATTCAAAGAGAAGTAACCTGCATGTAATACAGGCAGTTTTCAGATTAATTTCTTGCAAGAGTACCCACATTTTCTTTCTGAGTCAGTCAAACCATCAGAATCTTTTTTACTAAACAGATGGTATGAAAGCTGGGGAAAGACCTCATTTGTTTTGGCTAAGGGGCTGCATTTCCTGGTGCAGAGGCATTGTTTTGTGTTCACAAGAATGCAGATAAAGTTCAGTGGATATAGATGGTGTATTTTGATAGAGGCTGGATGACTCTGGACTGCCTCATGCTTGGATTACTTTCTTCTGGTATGAATGGATCAGGTACAGCACATCCTCCTGGCACTGGTGACACTCCTAATGATAAGGCAACAGTGTGAAGGTGAGTAAAAAATAAATCTATCCAGTGGATCATCACATATTAAAGTGCTCAGATGGTGACAGAAATATACAGGTTTCTAGATAGCATAGATCCAGGACAACTCTGTTCATGAACAATCTTAGAATCTTAGGGTTTTATCTTGTATACCTTTTGAGATGGGTAGCATATTTGTTAGCCTAATTGTACTGTGCATCTGTACAACACTAAATACAACGATAACATCTTCTGCAATGTGAACATTAACTGAGTTGTTCAGTGTTCAGCATTTGTTTTACATGCCCATTGTCAGATAGAACAAGCAAGACCTTAGAGCTACACCCTCTGGCCTCAGATACAAGACAGATGGAAGTGAGGAGGATCAAGAGCAGCTTCATGCCATTATTTTATTCCAGTCTGGCATGCAGCTCAGCTCTGACCTGGTCTGGCCTCCCATTCAGGATCAAAATCAACATTTTTTCACGTTACAAAAGCTGAATATGCTTAATTATCCCTTTAAAATTTCAGTGGGAATACTCATGTATTCCCATTTTTATAAGACATAACAATTCATGAGCTGTAGAGGAATGAAACTGTCATTAGAAAAGTAATAATGAAAATGACACTTGCCTCATTATTTTTTCAGGTCCTTCTTTAAGTGTGTTCCTTTAGTAATTTCTCTTTACTGGATGGGTATAAGTGAGATTTT
This sequence comes from Colaptes auratus, assembly GCA_015227895.2. NCBI lineage: Eukaryota > Metazoa > Chordata > Aves > Piciformes > Picidae > Colaptes > Colaptes auratus. Next base: position 65,251,658 of record CM026897.1, on the reverse strand, counting down.
AGAGATAATATTTCTTGGAAAGAGTGAACTGGGGTATTATCCAAAGCTGAAATACTATTAGTTTGTTTAAAATCCTTTACTGCCAGCAAGGTGCCTGACTTTCAGAACACAAAAATGCCTGACTATCAAATAGCTGAAACATTGAACACTGCCTTTCTTCCAAGGAAGCCCTTTAGCCATAGCTGTAATCACAAACACATGATACATATGGAACTCAACGTTGTTTTTGAAAAAATAATTTCTATAAACACAATTATTTTGGCTCTATATGTGTCTAAGTTTGTTTAGCCACAGAACAGGAATCTAGTTGTTGTTTTCTGCCTCCTGAAGGGGTTACAGAGGAGATAGATCTAGACTCTTTTTGGAGGTACACAGAAGAAGCTTGAGGCAGCAGAAACAGGGTTCAGCCAGGACAATTGCTGTCAGAAAATCTTCAAAATGAGGTATGTAAACACAGTAACAGGTTTCGTAGAGAGCCTGTTGAATTTCAGTCCTTGGACCTGGACAAGGTCAAGATCATCACATCTGGAGTCCTGAGAAACCTGACTTAACTTCGAATTTGTCCCTGTTTTGAGAAAAGGTTTGGAGTTAGACCTGTAGAAGTCCTTTCCAACATAAACTATGATTCTATGACAACCTCTTTTGTCCTATTACATACAACTTTTTTTTGTTGTTTGCTTAATTTACAGAATGCTGAATACTGATTCCTGAATATGTTTTCTTCCAAGCCCAATTCACACGGGTCTCCAAAATCCTACAGAAAGAGCAGATTCAACAGCTTAGATGCTGCTAAAATAATCCTTAATTCATTAACACATAATGCCTCAGGGATAGGGACTTTTTCCTTGATCCTTTTGTATCTGCTTCCTACCTGGCTTCAGGACACAGAGAGTGCTCTTCTTAAAGTATCAATCTAATGTTGAGCCATAGCACTGCCTACAAAGGCCCAGAAAGTCCAAGAACAGCCCAGAATTCTTGTTTTGCCTTGCCCTGAATGCAAGGTATTTATAAGCTGAAAAAAAATCTGCTTCAGAGTAAATTCTTATCAAACGCCATGTGTTTCTCGCACTCTTAAAGGAATTAAAATGAGAAAGTCAGATAACATTGCCATGTGTTTCTGTCCTCACAGATGACTCCACACCCTTGGGAAGACTTAACGAATGAATAGGGAATCTGCATGTGTTCATGCTTCCTTTTCAGTGGTGCGCTGGATACGTAATTTAGGGATTTTTCCTAAAAGTCAGTTGCTTGGGTATTAGCTCTGAGATGACCTGATGATCATAGTATCATAGTATCAGTCAGGTTGGAAGGGACCACAAGGATCATCCAGTTGCAACCCCCCTGCCATGGGCAGGGACACTCTACACTAGATCAGGCTGGCCAGAGCCTCATCCAGCCTGGTCTTAAACACCTCAAGGGACGGGGCCTCAACTACCTCCCTCGACAACCCATTCCAGGGCCTCACCACCCTCACGGTGAAGAACTTCCTCCTCACATCTAGCCTGAATCTCCCCACCTCCAGCTTCATTCCAACCAAACCAAAAACCACAACAAAAACCCAAAACACATTACTGTTACTCAAAGGTGGAAAATATCTTATTATGTATTTCTTTAATCTTCTGTTAAAACTGTTATGCTTTACTTACAGGCTGAGCTTGCCTAGCTTCAAATCTGAGCTTTAAGATGGATTTTACAGTACCAGAGTATCACAGTATCACAGTATCACAGTATAACCAAGGTTGGAAGAGACCCCAAGGATCATCAAGTCCAACCTGTCCCAACAGACCTCACAACTAGACCATGGCACCAAGTGCCACGTCCAATCTCCCCTTGAACACCTCCAGGGACGGCGACTCCACCACCTCCCTGGGCAGCCCATTCCAATGACGAATGACTCGCTCAGTGAAGAACTTCCTCCTCACCTCGAGTCTAAACCTCCCCTGGCACAGCTTGAGACTGTGTCCCCTTGTTCTGGTGCTGGTTGCCTGGGAGAAGAGACGAACCCCCTCCTGTCTACAACCACCTTTCAGGTAGTTGTAGAGGGCAATGAGGTCACCTCTGATCCTTCTCTTCTCCAGGCTAAACAATCCCAGCTCCCAGACTACTTAAGACTCTGCAGACATGTGTTTTTCTGAAATATGGGAGCTCCCCTCAGCCACACAGTTACCAGATCATTGTGTTCCCATTTTAACATCATCTCTCACTTTACTGGGGCAGGATCCCTCCTACACTCAGTAATTTATTTCTTTAAACCCAGTAGTGGGTGTAGGATGACCTGATGACCAGAACCTGATGACCAAACACAAGGAAAAGGCTCAGCTGCTGAACAGATACTTTGCCTCAGTGTTTATGACTCCAGTTGCTCCCTGAGAATTCAGCCCCCAGAATGGGAAAACAGGGATAGGTAGCAGAAAGCAGCTCCCGTAATCCAGGAGGAAATAATCAATGACCTATTGTGGCACTTAGATGTGCACAAGACTACGAGACTGGATGGGATCCACCCAAGAGTACATAAGAAGCTGGCAGAAGTGATCACCAAGCCATTCACCATTATTTATCAACATTATTGGCTAACTGGGGAGGTCCCAGTGGACTGGAGGCTAGCAAATGTGATGCCCATCTACAAGCAGGGATGAAAGGATGATCCGGGAACTGCAGGCATGTCAGTCTGACCTCAGTGCCAAGAAAGGTCATGGAGCAGATCATCTTGAGTGCCACCACACAGCACTCATATGACAACCAGGTGATCCAGTGCGGTGAGCACAGGTTTATGAAAGCCAGGTTCTGCCTGACTAGTCTGATCTCCTTCTACATTAAGGTGACCCACCTAGTGGACATTGTCTGCCTGGACTTTAATAAAGCATTTGACACTGTCTCACACAGCCTTCTCCTTCAGAAACTCATGGCACAAGGCTTGGGTAAGTGCACTCTGCACTAGATAAAAAAAATAACTGTCTGCTAGGGCCCAAAGGGGAAAGTTAAAGCTGGCTGACACCCAGTCACTAATGGTGACCCCCAGGGTTCAGTACCAGGGCCTGGCCTGTTTAATATCTTTATTAATAATCTGGATGATCTGCAGTAACTTTGCAGGTAACACCAAGCTGGGCGGCTGTGTCAACATGCTAGAGAGTAGGGAAGCTTTACAGCAGGATCTGTACAGGTTAGATTGGTGGGACGATTGTATGTAATTCAACAAGGCCAAGTGCCAGGTTCTTCACTTGGGTCACAATAACCCCATGGTAAGTTACAGACTTGGGGATGTGTGGTTGTAAAGCTGCAACTTGGAGAGGGACATGGGGGTATGGGTTGATAGTTGAGTGAACATGAGTCAGCAGTGTACCCAGGTGGCAAAAAAAGCGAGCGGCATCCTGACTTATATTAGAAACACGGTGGCCATCAGGAATAGGGAGATGATCATTTCCCTGTACTCAGCACTGGTGAGGCCACACCGTAACATAAAAGGAGTGTCTGAGGAAGTTGGGGTTGTTCAGCTTGCAGAAGAGGAGGCTGAGATGAGACTTTATTGCTCTCTATGACTACCTGAAGGGAGGAGGGGCCAACCCCTTCTCTGTGGTGACAAGTAACAGGACTAAAGGAAATGGTTACAAGCTGTGCCAGGGTAGGTTTAGGCTGGATATCAGGAAATACTTCTTCACTGAAAGGATTATCAAACACTGGAATGGTCTGCCTGGGGCAGTGGTGGAGTCACCATGCCTGGAGTTGTTCAAGTGGAGTATGGACCTGATGCTTAGGGACATTGCTTAGTGTTGACCCTCAGTACTGGGTTGAAGGTTGGAGTGGATGATGTATTCTGTGATTCTGCAATGGAGCAAGCTTTAAAATTCCTACCTCCCTAGTCACTTAAATACATATCCTAAGTTCAGGGCTTGTACACATTGTGTTGCCTTTTCTCCCTGCACTCCAAGCCATTTCTGTTTCTTTGGAAATCCCACGGCACACATACACTCTTTCCTTGAGCACCATTGTAGGGACTCCTGGGGCATTCTGACTTCAGAGTTTCTTCCTTTGAAACCATACAAGACTGAGGTTTAAAGAGACACATATTACCAAAACCAGTTCACGTGCATGGTCACTCCTTACTTTTAAATAGTTGCGATGCAGAAACACAGACAAAGAAAATAATGGAACATTCTACTTCCCACGTTAGGGTTCTCACGACTCCTAAATCCTCACTGTGTTTTCACTGTGGACCTGTGTATAACCCAGATATGTTTCCTGTAGCGTCAAGTTTGTCCTCTGAATAACTGTGAAACTAACATTAGTGTACCCTCTGCAATAAAATTTTCTCATTGGTTAATCTCAGTTTGGAGTCCACCCTCTTCAGAACCATTAAAGAAATTCTTTTCATCTTCACACCTTTCCAAATTCCTGTAGCTTGACTTTTTATGTACATAACTTTTTAAAGGGTTTATCACAAGTTGTCATTTTTTGTTCAAAACCTCATTTAAATTTATTTTTTTAATATCATAGTATCATAGTATCAGTCAGGGTTGGAAGGGATCACAAGGATCATCTAGTTCCAACCCCCCTGCCATGGGCAGGGACACCCCACACTAGATCAGTCTGGCCAGAGCTTCATCCAGCCTGGTCTTAAACACCTCCAGGGATGGCACCCCAACCACCTCCCTGGACAACTCATTCCAGGGCTTCACCACTCTCATGGTAAAGAACTTCCTCCTCACATCTAGCCTGAATCTCCCCACCTCCAGCTTCATTCCATTCCCCCTAATCCTGTCACTACCTGATGTAGTCTTCTTGTAGGCCCCCTTCAGATACTGGATGGCTGCAATTAGGTCACCGAGGAGCCTTCTCTTCTCCAGACTGAACAGCCCCAACTCCTTCAGTCTGTCTTCATAGGAGAGGTGCTCCAGCACCTCATCCTCGTGGCCCTTCTCTGGACACCTTCCAGCACCTCCAGATCCCTCTTTTAATAGGGGCTCCAGAACTGGAGGCAGTACTGCAGGTGGGGTCTCACCAGGGCTGAGTAGAGGGGGAGAATCACCTCCCTTGACTTGCTGGCCACACTTCTCCTGATGCAGCCCAGGATCTGATTGGCTTTCCGGGCTGCAAGTGCACATTGAGAGCTCATGTTGAGCTTCTCATCCACCAGCACCCCCAGGTCTCTCTCCTCAGGGCTGTTCTCCAGCCAGTCACTGCCCAGCCTGTATTTGTGCCTGGGATTGCCTCAACCCAGATGCAGGAGCCTGCACTTGGTCTTGTTGAAGCTCATGAGGTTGGCTTGTGCCCACCTCTCCAGCCTGTCAAGGTCCCTCTGGATGCCATCCCTTCCCTCTAGCGTGTCTGCTGCACCACACAGCTTGGTGTCATCAGCAAACTTGCTGAGGGTGCACTCGATGCCACTGTCCATGTCACCCACAAAGATGTTGAACAAGACTGATCCCAGGACTGATCCCTGAGGGACTCCGCTTGTCACTGGCCTCCACTGGGACATGGACCCATTGACAGCCACTCTTTGGGTGCGGCCAGCAAGCCAGTTCTTTATCCATCTAGTGGTCCACCCGTCAAAGCCATGCTTCACCAGTTTGGAGACCAGTATGTGGTGCGGGACAGTGTCAAAGGCTTTGCTCAGGTCCAGGTAAATGACATCAGTTGCTCGCCCCTCATCTATTAATGTTGTCCCCTGTTCATAGAAGGCCACCAGGTTTGTCAGGCAGGATTTGCCCTTGGCAAAGCCATGCTGACTGCTCCCAATCACCTCTTCACTATTCTTCTGAGTCACTAGTGCCTCCAGGAGGATCTGCTCCATGATCTTTCTGGGCACAGAGGTGAGACTGACCGGCCTGTAGTTCCCTGGTTCCTCCGTCTTACCCTTTTTGAAAATGGGAGCAATGTTTGCCCTTTTCCAGTCTGTGGGGACTTCCCCAGACTGCCATGACTTTAAACCCTAACCCTCAGAGATATTGTAGAAAATTAGTTTATCTGAGTATCTATTTCCTATTCTTTCAGTTTCCAGCATGATTTCAGCCATTTAATATTTCACATTTTTCCCAAGACTTGATTCTAGTGCCAAAATTGGAGTCCACCAGCAAGTGTTAATAATTCTGGACTTTCATAGCATCAGAAAAAATCCATAGGGCTTACAAAAACAGACTCCTGAAAATGCCATTTCCCTGGAAAAATTACATCACTTCTTAAACTTCTTTTTGACAAGCAGAACAGATTGTGATCTTTGCCATCGACATTATAAATCACAGCTCTTTGCTCTTATGTCTCAAACCATGATCAAGGTTTTCCACTGTCAATAAGATAATATTTCATTAGTGAACATAGCAGTGATTATATCAGAAAACAATTAATCTCTTTTCAGAGAGTACCCTGATATAGGGAAGAGTGTCAGGATGAAGACAGAAGATATCACCAGGCTGCTACTTCCAACGGGATGCCATAAGCACAATGTTACTCAGATACACTCTCAATTGCATCCTTTCATAATTTTTTGCATCTGAATCTTGCTCAACAAAGATTTAAAAATGTGATTTCATAATGATAATCTAGTCAAAAGATCATGTAATCTCAGAGCATTTCTGGTAGAGGTGACCAAGCATTTCTGAATAAGGAGGCCATCTTTTTGGAAGTACTCCCTCCTCCTCAGTTGAATGAAACTCAATCTATGACTACCATATCCTGACAAATCTTGTAAATTGTTCAACAGTGCAAATTGTCTTCACCCTTTTTTAACACCTCTCATGCATTTCCCTCACACTTCCAGGAGTCTGTTTTCCTCTAGCTGTGATTCTTCCCTTGCTTCCATTCTTAGAAATCCTTAGAAAGGGTGATCAGGATTAAATATTAGAGAGGGCAGGGAAGAGGGTATCATTCCAACCAGAAGATTGTGGAGATTAAAATGTAATAAAGCAAGTCTTTTAGAAATATGCACTTACAGGCATTTAACTGTAAGCAGAACATTTCATAACATTTATTACACTGGATTCCTGCCAGTAAAAGAAAATCTCACGGAATGTACAACTTTCACAATGAGGTTTTTCCCTTATTGCATCTAACAACCAGAGACAACAATCGCCTTCACTGGTGTTCTACCTTTGGCCCCTGTCTGAGATTTAGGCCATTAAATTGCTTCCACATGACATTACTTGGAATGCTGAAAATCAATCTAACTTATGATTCTGAAGTTCAGTTTCCTTTCGAGAGTCATATTTCGAAAGTTTGCAGCTGAACCCCTTCCTTTTCTAGCTTCAAGCTGGGATCATTTAAAGGTAATTTAAACACTATGAGAAGATTGTAACATAAGCTTTTTCTCTGAATTCATTTTTTTCATTAGGAAAGAAGTAAGAGAATAAAAACCTTCTAGAAGATATCAATCACTGATATTAAGACACTAACTGAAGAGAGTATCAGAAAGAATGAAGATTGTCCTATTACTTTTTATTTGCACAAGTTGTTTGCTATGCAATTCACTATTTCATTTTCATGCTTTCCCCTCCCTGACACAGAATACAAGACATACTGATATAGTTTCTGGCAGACTAGTGCTATACTGAGTGATTAATATGGACATCATTAACCAGTCATCACAAATGCTTCAGGGTAAAGGATACTACCTTTTTTTTGTTTGTTTATTCAGTCCTTGCACTAAAATCTCTTTACATTAAAGAGAAATTATATAGCAGGATTTAAGTACTCTTGATACTTTTGTTCCCAATGGTCATGAAAGAGTTGTGTATGTTTCTTTGCCAATTAATTCTGTGTAATTGTTTCACTAAAATGAGACTTACTGTCCATTTAGGTCTTTTCAGCAAGATTAAAAGATAAATAATAAGTAATGTATAAACATTTGGATAGTTTGTTGTTTACCAAGCAGAATACAAAGCTCTTTGCCAGGGTCCTTCTTTGCACTATCCAGCTTTAATATATGTCCTGAGGGTTAATACTACATAAACAATAATTTATTTCAGAAGAAATGTGATCATTACTAAGTTATTCCATTGGTTAAGGAAGGATCTCTGCTTGCTTTATCCCATCTGGGTTGAGATAATTGCCTCAGGCTGGAGGCAGGAGAATGAAAAGCAGATGAAAAGCAGATGAAGCACATTGAAGATAAACCACACAAAGAAACTGCTTAAACAAAGAAGAGACTACAACTGGAGAAGAGAAAGTCTCTCCGTATAGACAGGCATGCTGGAAAAAGCCTGCATGTAGCTGCTCACTACTCTGCCTCTTCACAAAAAGAGGAAGAAATTAATCAGCAATTTCTGTGGACTGACCTCTGTTTATGCAAACAAACTGGGTTTGCAGGCAATTTCTGATAAGAAAGAAAATATTACAGCCCGTGAATGACACTGCTCATTACCCAAATGCTAATATCAAGAAAATTGTTTAAAAGGTGAAGCTCTCCATTTTGGTCTGTTTGCTCTCCCTCTGGGCACTAGGGTGGTCTAGAATCATACTAGAGACCCAGATCTGCAGAAATCTCTTCAGCTGTGTTACCCCTGTATCTCTCATTACGACGTATGTCCCAAATGCACTGATGACACCTAAATAAAGAAATCAGTTTTTTAAGGTTTAAACATTGGCACTATTCATCCTGGCTTCTTTTGTACCAAAGTGAGAAAAACAAAGAGTGATTTATGTGACTTGTCTAAGCTCTCTCTCTTAAACACAGATGAACTGCCCTCTGGTGATGCTCACTTCATTCTACTGACTGTAAAAGAACATTACAGTAAATAGTGTAGGCTTCAAAGTTTGTCCCTGAAGCACCTAACTGAGAAGAGAAGCCCTTCTAGTACAGAAGCAAGAAGTTCATGTTCTGCTAGGAAAACGTTTCTGCTAGAAAAAAGTTTCTCCTAGACATTTTCACAAGACTGGTGGTGTCATTGCAGCTGTGTATTTCCAGATGGCAGTCTTAATAACCACAGGACATTTTTAAATTACTGTTCTCCTCTGAAAAATCCTTAATGCATTGACTGATGTTCATTGTCAGTTAACTATCATTTTACATGACACCGAGTCAAACTGAAACCATGGTCAGTATTGGTGACATTTCATAAAAATATCTAGCACTAAGTGTCTATTGACAGACCCAAGAGGATTTCTTTGGAAATCTTCTTGGTGGAGACAAACCATATTTCTTCAACATATTTCTTTTTTCTCTAATAAAGGACACTGAATGCCAGAGACATGTAACCATATTCTTTAAACTTGATAATTCTTATTGGGTCCAATCCTCCCCTTTAATCACTAGCCACAGAATAGGTCTTTATTTTGAAAATCCTTATCTACTCCACATTAAAATTGTATGTTCAGTAATTTTTGAAGAAAAATTATTCCTGACTTTAGATGGCTTCTATCCAAAATTTTGATAGCTCATACAGCAACACTGCATTCTTGGAAATATAAGGCTGGTTTATTTAGATTACTTTCTTTGCTATTTTCATTCCTAAATCAATATGAGTTAGGGTGAAATATGAGTAGGAGTGGTGTATTAGCACTTCATTAGAAATAATAATTTGCTCCCTCTTTTTTTCCCAGATTAATTTATTCTTTATTCTATTCCCCAGATAGAGCTATGAAAAGCGAAGCAGAATTTTTGAAGTTAGGCTTAAAATTGCATAGAGTTTGGTTGCTTTTGCTTGATAATGAAAAGAGGAAAGCTCTATCATACCTATGTTAAGAAACAAAAATATGAGCACAATAGTAGTCCTATTGAAGCCTTGTAAAAGCCAAATGAGTCTGTCCTTCAACTGTAACTGTCTTTGGATCAGACCATCATTACGTATTTGTCCAGACTTGTGATATAGACCCTTGATTTATGACTGCTTTTGTTTCAGTGACTTCTGTGATGTAACTGGGCTGGGCTTCCCTTTCTCTAGTCTTTAGCTTTTGGTCAAATGGGCAAAGAATTTAGGCTATCTAACTGAGCTATCATTTGAATGCCACATTAGAAGGAAGAGTTTGTGGAAGTTTTGCCACAGAAAAGGCACATATCAAAGTCGTATAACCTGGGGATTTTCAGTAATCCTTATGATACAGTGTTCTTGTGAGACAGTGAGCAAATGACATGACTGTTGATAAAAATGGGATCAGAAGTTCATACCTAGATTCTCCTGGAGACATGATGGTTGGATACTGTCACAGTAATGAATAGCTGATAGGTTAGTAAAATGTTTTCTGCACTCAAGCTTTTTATGAGTACGAATTTTCATTGAGCTTGTTTAACCCATGATTGGAAGTTTCTGTGATCAGTGCTTTAAAATAAGGTTTACCATCTTTGCATAAAAGTTACATTACCTCAATAATATCTTTCTGTATACTGGATCATTCTGTCAAATAATCTAAAATTGTTCTCCTCTCTTTTTACTGAAGATGCATTCCTAATTTCTCTTCAGGAGAAGACTACGGCAAGTCTCCTGAAGTCTGATGACTTTTTATTAGATCAATGGTTTAGACTGCTTCAATGATTTTGTCAGAGTGCAAAGACCTCATATATTTGAGCAAATGAATAAAATCATAAGTCTTGCCATCTAGTAGAAATACGTATTTTTATGATTTCTAAACATTTGTTTTGACTGTTAAGCAGCAGGAAGGCAGTACTCAACATGTAGCCACTATTAGTAATATCAAGCCAATCTACAACTTACCTGTTGGTTGTTCTTTTGTCACTTTTGAGTATAAGTGCTCATTTGCTAGTATAGTAAGTATCATAAATGTTACTATTGAATATTAGTATTAAATATTCAAAAATAAAATTTCACTTTCCTTTCCAAAGATGTCCTGTATCCATCGGCATGCCTTTCCAATCTCATGGTGATCTTAATTTCCCTGTTCTCTTTAAAATCACTCTAAACTGTAGATCTGTCTTTTGACAGAGCCAAAAATCTTGTGCATCTGGGGAACATCATGTAAATGCTAACATGAATTTGATTTATAATACCTGAAATATAAGATCTAAGTGCCTGAAATTCTTCTGTTGTTAAGTTGCTCACAGCAAAATATGCAGCTCTCCAAGGGTTTGTCTATATCTCATTGGTTTCTACAAGTCATGGAAGAACTTGTTCTGTGGCCTACTCTTTTCTAGTTCTCCACAGTTTCAAGGCTTATCTTTCTTGCCACAGTGATATTTTTTAAAGTAAAATCTGTTTCTGTTATGCATTTGCTTTCCATGTACCTTTATTACTATTTGAGATTAATCATCAAAGACGACAAGCTTTTGATTTTGCTTTGAGCATATGTGATACTTATTGCAATGCTATTTTGCCAGGGGCATTCAAAGTAACTAGTAAATGAGTGCCTGCATGCTTCTGACCCGTGAATATGAAGAGAGGTGTATGAACAGCTACAGCCAGCCCTATTGTGTTAATAGCAAAGTCTGTGAAGTTCCTTTCAGCAACATGTCACTTGAGTTTATGTTTTAACGATGACATATGGTACTAAGCTCTTTTCAAAATTCTTGCTCCATCAGAAGGTCATACCCAGACTGGCCAGTACATAATTTTAAAGTATGATTATTTTTTCAGTAAGTGTGAAATAATTTTCATGGGCAGATTTAAATATATTCTGGACATTCCACACATGGAACTACTGTTCACCTACTTAGAACTAGGCAAATCTACCATATGAAAAAGACACAAATGAGAGGTGTGTAGTGCTTTGCTTTTCAGGGCTATTCAGTGTTGTGCCATTGTCAACTTTAGTTTTAGACCAATCACTTTTTCTGAGGACTAGGAGTACTTGCTTTAACAGAGAAGTTGGCCTAACTGTTCTGCAATAACTCCCCCATGTGGGCATTCCATTTGACTCTGTATTCATTACTTCATTTTCAGAATGAAAAGTTGTTTCAAATATTAGTAATTCTTTCAAGTGTGGTGGCTGCCCACACTTTTCTTTTCCTGGCACATGTATGATATATGGAGATCTTTGTCTTGGTTGCTTTTTCTGTGTCAAGAAAATCCAGAGCATGTCATCTATACTAATTTGAGACTCAGCATGGACAGACTACTTTGAATTTCTATAAATTTGAAACGATGCTTCTAGCTGGGTGAGAATGAGCTGAACTTTCCTTGTTGGGGCTGAACAGCAATATTTTTCTCTGATTTAGCTGGCTGAGTTAAAAGAAAGCTTTTGTTGACCAGAGAAGCTTCACCTCAGTTTGTTTATTGAAGTTAGACAAAACCTGTTTGCTGTGGACAGCTCTAAACATGTCTAATCAAGATAGTCTTTAAAGTACTGTTTAAAGCTGACAGCTATCCCTTGCTAGTGCTGTCAGCATTGAGCAAATGCATGGAGATAAGTTGGTACTGAAAATTACTTGGAGAGCAAATATGCTTTGGAAGTCAGTACATCTATAATACTTCATATCAAAGTCTTAACATAATTAATCATTTTTAAGCAGTACAATCAGCCTAATTCTGATTACTTCACTGATTTTTACCTAGCGATTAAAACAGTCTTCTAATTATCTGATGGGCTTTGTGAAAATAAATACTGATTTTTGCCATCCCTTTAGCAAACAGTAAAACATGTCTCTTACTGACATGTTACCAAAGTGTGAAAGACTGTGCCGCATTTCTGCTGCCAGTAGGTTGTATCATTCAAAGATCTCACACAGGCTTTCATCTGGCCATCAAATGTAAGTTGGCACAAAAAGAAAATTATATCCTCCATTTTGACTCCTGTCTTTGAGCCAGCTGATTGAACAGTGGTCTAGTAAGGCTGAGTAAGCATAAACATTTTTCACCCAGAAATCTCCTCAGTGGCAACTGTTTGACCTGTATAGAATTTGTCCCCTGTCAAGAAAACTGTGAAATGGCTCTTCTTGAGGATTTTCTTTTCCTAATATCTTTTTGTTTTCTCTCATTACACCCACTAATTCCCTAGATTTCTCATTTAATATACCTACATCAGCTTTAGACATGCACAGGTTTTTGGCCAACATTTGTATATATCTATGCATCTATGCATTGCTATCTATCAGTGCATAATATGCTGGAAGAGACTGTTTCCTCATTTTGTCTTGAGTGGCTGCACCCACACCACCACCCTCATCATAAACCTCCTGTAAACCAATACAAGAGATGGGAGGCTTCCAGTTTTCTGAAGGTGATGCTCATTTCAACCCAGCCACAGGATTGGAGACTTCCTGTTTTCTGACTGTGGAGTGAATTTCAAGAAATCAGGCCTGACAGGGGGTTTGACAATCCCTGAAGCAACCACTGGAGACCCCCCAGTGACAGTACTGAGCAGGCACACCACCTGTGGTTCTGGTCAAGCAAAATCATTCTCTAAATATGCTAACTGGTTCCCAGAGGAATTATGAATATACAAGGAAGCCAGATAAAAGGAGAGAGACCACGACCTTCAATGCAATTTCCCCACAACCTGGACAACTACACAGGCTTGAGGGGATGCCCCAGGCATGCAGTGGTAGCTATCCCCCCCTTTCTCCTTTTCTGTTTTGCTTTCCATTCTTTTCTAGACTGCTAATCCTTTCCCTCACAAACACAGGATTAAAGTGGTTTTCTCAGCCAAATACACAGTTCTGTCTCGGTTGTATTCAGGAAATCTCAGTGGGTTGAGACATACATATACAAAATTTTGTGTGTATAATCATAGTATCAGTCAGTCAGGGTTGGAAGGGACCACAAGGATCATCTAGTTCCAACCCCCCTGCCATGGGCAGGGACACCCTGCACTAGATCAGGCTGGCCAAAGCCTCATCCAGCCTGGTCTTAAACACCGCCAGGGAGGGGGGCCCAACCACCTCCCTGGACAACCCATTCCAGGGATTCACCACTCTTGTGGTGAAGAACCTCCACCTCACTTTCCTAAATAGATAGCTTCTATTAATTTGATTCTTCATAGGAACTTTTGAAGTGAACTGAAATGTTGAAAGTGGAACTTTATACATTTGTAAAGTTTTATTTATTTGGAAAATATAGGGTAAGCATTTTCCATACGTTTTAGAGTAACTACTGCAGTGTGTTTACACTTATATCAACACTTCAAGTATCTTGTAAGCTAACAAAAATATTGCAGTTCCCCTTCCAAAAGCTAAGTGTCTGGAATACCTGACCAGTTGCTAGGGCCACCCACCCCTGCTTGGGTGTTCAGTAATGTTAAGAAATCTGATTAATGTAACATAATCCAGGGATAATAAGGTAAACAAATTCTTCCTGTCCTAACTAGCAGATGAATATAACAGCCCTCCTTTCATCTGAGCTGGATGTGTTTTGTCACTGGCTGAAAGAAACTAATTTTGGGGCTGATATTTAATCATAGAATCATAAAATCAATCAGGTTGGTAGAGACCACAAAGATCATCAAATTCAACCTGTCACCCAAGACCTCATGACTACTAAACCATGGCACCAAGTGCAACATCCAATCTCCTCTTGAACATCTCCAGAGATGGTGACTCCACCACCTCCCTGGGCAGCCCATTCCAATGGCCAACAACTCTCTCTGTGAAGAACTTTCTCCTCACCTCAAGCCTAAACCTCCCCTGGCACAGCTTGAGACTATGTCCTCTTGTTCTGGTGCTGGTTGCCTGGGAGAAGAGACCAACCCTCACCTGGCCACAACCTCCCTTCAGGTAGTTGTAGAGAGCAATAAAGTCTCCCCTGAGCCTCCTCTTCTCCAGGCTAAACAATCCCAGCTCCCTCAGCCTCTCCTCATAAGGCTTGTGCTCAAGGGCTTTCACCAGCCTTGTTGCCCTTCTCTGGACACATTCAAGAGTCTCAATGTCCTTCATAAATTGAGGTGCCCAGAGCTGGACACAGTACTCAAGGTGTGGCCTAACCAGTGCTGCGTACAGGGGCAGAATGACTTCCCTGCTCCTGCTGGCCACACTATTCTTGATCCAGGCCAGGATGCCATTGGCCTTCTTGGCCACCTGGGCACACTGCTGGCTCACTTTCAGCCAGCTGTCAATCAGTACCCCTAGATCCCTTTCTGTTTGGCTGCTCTCCAGCCACTCTGCCCCCAGCCTGTAGTGCTGCATGGAGTTGTTGTGGCCAAAGTGCAGCACCCTGTAAACTTCAACAGCATTACTGGTTTTCAACAGCTGCCTGAATTACTGGGTAAACCTGAATAAAATATAGAAGTCCACATGCTAAGGAGGTAACATCTGAGTTTAACTATACTTATGGTTGTAGTCAGCATCACACAATGAGGCAACGTAACTAGCATTATATGGTGTCTTTTATTTCTCTCTTTAAGTAACCAAATAACGCAATCATCTGTACTTATTGAGGTAGCCTTCCAGCTGGTGGGAAATCTACTGTGCTACAATGCTCTCTACCTGGAAAATAAAGATTTAATTATTTCCAAAATAAATCTGTGTGGTACCGGCATTGGTCCATTTCACATGTGTTTGTCTGCAAAGTACCAAACACCAGTTAGTTACACTTTCTCATTTCCAGATGGATGTTGTACCTGTAGTCAGAGGCAACCCAATCTTGAAAAAAAAAAAGAATAATTAAATTGCTTATTAAACCAGTTTCTGTTAAATATTAGCTCTGTCACTCACTAAACATTTCTCATTGTCCCCGTAAATTTCTGACACTACTGCAATATTTCCTTAAGTTCTGTTCTAAACACAGAATTTCCGTTATTGAGCCTTAAGTGATGTGGTAGTTTTAGTGATCACCAGATATTCCTGTATTATGAATCAGACTAGAAACCCCCATTGCAAATGTGTCTGAGAGCTGCTTTGGAAGACAGGTGGATAAGCATCTGATGGCACCTTTTTTTCCCCTTTTTTTTTTTAATACTTTAGGTCATAATACTCTAGGCCTCACTGCTAGCTCTTTTGACAGGGTATCTAAACATAAAGATAGGCACTCATTTATACGTCTTCTTGCAATGACATCAGCCAAAACCAGTCACAGAAGCTGACACTTATTCTGTGGTGGTGGATTGCCTTCTAGTGTTGACAATACAATACAATACAATACAATACAATACAATACAATACAATACAATATACCACCAGGTTGGAAGAGACCTTCAAGATCATCACGTCCAACCCATCAACCAATCCAACCCACCTAAATACAATACAATACAATACAATACAATACAACCCACCTAAACAACTAAACTGTGGCACCAAGCACCCCCATCAAGCCTTTTCCTGAACACCTCCAATGAAGGTGACTCCACCACCTCCACAGGCAGCCGATTCCAATGGGCAATCACTCTCTCTGTATAGAACTTCTTCCTAACATCCAGTCTAAACCTCCCCTGGACAAGCCACAAACATAATTTTTTACCTTTTTTTTTAAAGTTCCCAGAAAATACTCTATTATAACAAAATTATCTGTGATACGACTATTATCACATTCTTTCTTACTTAATTTTTTTAATTTCTTCTGCTCCCTTCATATAAATCAGAACTATATTGATTATCATTACTTGTTTATTTACAGTTAATAATTAATTACATATACACAGTATACATCCATTTCAAGTGAAAAATCAGGACCATTTTGCACCACAGATAGCGGAAGGTCTATTGCTTGTCAATTAATTGAAGGGTCTAATAAAGCTTTCAGAGTTTATAATGATTTCAAGTTGGTGAAACATATTTTAGGTTAGAAGTGATAGCAGAAATTTTCATTAAAATGATGCCAAAGTCAATCATTACAAAAATATCTCTGCTGGCACTTTCAGGAAGTTATATAGCCCAGTGATTATAGTCCTGCCTTAACTACTTTAAAAGGACCCAGTGTGTTTTATGTATATAGAAGACTTTATTTCTGTCCTTTCCAAATTAGCTTCTCTGCTGGCTCTTGGTTTAACCCCAAATAAATCGATTAATTGCCTTGGCATCCTTGTAGTAATCTGTCCATAAGAATTCTGTCACTAAAATGACAACGTCCAGTATTCACCACTTCAAAATACAGTTATGTTAGGCTAAAACCAGAGTTTCTCATTTAATTTCAGGCATTAAGAGCTGGGTGACAGTCTTGACTTCTGTGGTCAATAGAGAATGACAGGAGCATTCAGGAACAATTACTTGGATATCCTAGACCTGTATTTTTGGATAAGCTTAGCTGTGTTTCCAGGATCTCTTCTACTTTCCATCACTGAAGAGGAAAATTTTGATACCTAGTTTTGAGATCATTAATGTTCATAAAACAAAAGCCACATACAAACCCCACAAAGTAGGCTTTATTTACAGGAGTTCACACTGGTTTATGAAAGGGGTTGAAAGCAATTACAAAACAATTTTAATGGATTGCAATTACTTTCAATTCTTAGTAACACTGTCACTTTTTTCTAAATAACTTTTGAAAGGAAAAAATATTTTTTTGCACATTCTTTAACTTTTCCTCTAACTGCTATATTTGCTTAATGGGACAGGTCTTTAGCTTTCTGTAGTATGACCACATGTTTTCCAGTGCCATGATTGCACTGTGAAGACATTTTTTCTTACGCTAAGAAGTGTAGCATGGACTGTAAAATATATAAAACTATTTTGCCTCTTCTTTGTGAATATGCCATTAGGATGCTTGAAACATTATTTTAGTTGTTGGAATGCTTAGATTCCCAAGATCTTTGATCTCATCTTTCCCTTCTTGAAACAGAAGTCTGGATTTTCTTAAACTATATAAATAGCTGTGAAGAATATGACATTTTAATGAAATTCAGAGTGGGGGATTTTACATCTTTCAGAAACAGAGAGGAATAAATGAAATCACATTCCTCACACATATTACAGCTTCTAATAGATTCAGTAGGCATGTCCAAAATCTTATGGTTCACAGATGTGTAAATATAATTTTGTACCCTTTTAGCTAAGTGCCATAACCTTATGCTATGAAATCTTGCTTGCTTTTTGGTTCCAGGATTGGTGCTCTTAGCAGCAAAATGCTCCAGTAACAACCATGGGCATAGATGGTGTAGCATCTTCTAATTATAACATTCATGTACATTCAGTAGTTGAAGAAGATTAATGTAAATCTCCATGCTAGTGGACAGTTTGCAGTTCAGCTTTCCTGCTATGAATGAGTGCTCCTGCCACTATGTGAGTAAATGGGAGGTAAGAGTTGCAAGCTTCATTCAAAGCCCCTCAAAGGTGCCTTTCATGTACTGCATTTAATGTCATCATTAATTCTCACAATTTTTTAAGAATTTATCATTAATATTGAATCTTGTGACTTTTTTTTTTTTTTCATTTCTGGTGAAAAATACTCAAATTTGTCACAGTCTCCAAAATGTGCACAGGTAACACATAATTTTTAAATCACTATCTGCCTGTGAATTTCAAGGTTGATAATCTTTGCTCCCTAAACACTCACACTCCACAGACACTGTAAATCACAGCCACTATTAAGCCATGATACTAAAAACATTGATTCTTTTTGATGGCATAAATACCACATGGGTTACATAAAACAAACTAGTTTTTCATCTTCATTAAAATGATTGATTTTTTTTCCTTAAGGACAGATTCTTAAGACAGGGCAGGACTATGGTGCATAGTTACATGTGCAAGAAAAAGAACTAATTGGCCAGGTTTTGCTGAGAGTTGATAGCAAATCATAATGACTTCACAGAATAATATCTTTCCCTCTTTCAGATAGTCAAGCTGAAGGGCTAATTGAAATAAATAGTCTTTTTTACAGTTAAAATGGTTAAGGAAAATACTCTTTAATCAATCTCAACCTAAAAAGAATAGAGGAGTAATTATTCTTAGCTGCTTTTATGATTTAAAATTGTATTTTCTGATTTTTAAGGCACCCAGCACTTGTTAGACACATTTCTAATGGCATCATACAAAATCTGGATGTTCTGCAGCAAATGTGATGGAATCTAGTAGTCCCACAGTGTGGGGGACTGTTGGAAGCACAAATATTGGAAATAAGAAACCCTAACTTTAGACAAAGTGAACTCATAGAAAACTCACAGAAGAACTGATTTTTCTGATGGGATTCATCTGACTAAAAGGAAATATCTCTCTACATCTGTCATGATCATAATTCCTCTTTGCATAGAAGAGTATAATGCCTCATTGTTCATGATCCCTCTCATCTTCAAGCAGATGCTAAAGTAGTACTGATAGTCATGTTCTGTTTTCCCTTGACTGGGTATCTTCATTGATACCTAAATCATTAAATTAGGAGAGGCAAAATCTAGCATCTGCCTCTCCAGATAAATCCCATGGAGCAAAGTCCTTGTGAAGCTCTTCGTTGGCTTTTCTGGCTCAGAGATAATTCCTTTCATAATGTAAGATACCCAGCAATAGAGAACAAGTGTTAGATTCTTAAGCTCAGCTGCCAGAACTTTCTCAAAAAGGCAGCAGATGTGGATTTGGATATTGCCCATTTTCCTTTCAGCCCTTGATTTATTGAGAGAAAAACAATTAACTGGTTTTTTTTCCCATTATTATTATTTAGTAAAGGAAAACTGTTCTGAAATATGCAAATCTTGAAAAAAATTCCAGGAAAGGAAAGGGTTTGATTGAAGTACAACTAGCTCTCCAGAGCTTACTCATGTAATCAGTAGTGTTCTAAATGACTTTGTGTAAACACTATTGTTATTGTTAAGGTCAAGGTTTCCATAGACAGCAACAGACATTCTGTATGTCCAAGAGAGTCTCAGAAACTGGAGGAGCCAGAACTTCAAAAGAATTCATGTTAAGGCCAGCCTTTCAAAAAAACCCGATAAATTATTCTGCTCCAAAAGCAGCCTGCATTTTGAATGGTCAAATGCTATTGCCACAAAGCCAGTTGTTGAGGATTTCCACACATTTCAGCTGGAGAGTGTTGCACCAAGAAACATTACAAGAAATATTACAAACTTTCAGACTTTTGGGGGAATACGATCAAAGTAGGCCAGGTCATTTAATTGCTAAAGTAATTAATTGTCATTTAATTACTAAAGTATTTTAATCTGAATCTGTATCTGAATGGAGAAATGACAGAAGATGGTTTATACAGAAATAATGTTCCTTCTTGACACTGCTACATCTTCTGGGATGATATCATTGTAGAGAATCTTCACAGAATCACAGAATCACCAAGGTTGGAAGAGACCTCAAAGATCATCAAGTCCAACCTGTCACCACAGACCTCATGGCCTCTTCTCTTGTTACCTACAGCATTGTTTTGTGCTCCAGTCAGGGATGCATTGTACTGATACTTCTTTTAAGAGATCATTAAGGTCTTTACAATGAGATACAATGTCTGCTGTGAAAAAGAAACCCTGCTTTATCTTGCTAACTGAGGATCACATGTGAGACAAGAACTATTAACCATAAATAAACCCCTTTATGAAATTTACTGTACCTGATGACAGAACTCGTCCATGTTTTTCAAGATTTCTACACTCAATAAGTAGCCATGAAATTCCGTCTCTGTCACTTACTGCTGAGTGCCAAAGGTCAAATTTTCAACTACCTGACTAGGAATTTTTAAGCATGTGCTTCAATTTTAATTAAAAAATCAAAGATTTTTTTATTTAAAAAGTTCTGCTGATCTTGAAACTAGTTTTTAATAGATAATGTTGTTGCAGTGCTGAGATACTACTTATGTCAAATGTTATAACCTGAAAAATATAGACTAAGAAATCATATGACTTAGCTCTTGAACCAGTAACACTGCAGAATCTTAATGTGAAAAATAAAACCTCATATTAAAACAACACCAACAACAAAAAAGGCTACTAGTAGGAAAAAAAGGCACTGGAAAATGTACCTTCCAGGAATATTCTTTTATTGGTTAGCAAACGTGAGGCTTCTAAACAAAACCCACAACAGTATTTTGCTTGCTTGCTTTGGTTTTGTGATAAAGAGGGCCTCCAAAATGTGAAATATGAAATATGCCACTCATATGAAAGCCTTTTTGCTTTCACCTAAAAATTTCAGACTTCTGGATACAAAGGCAACATTTTAAACAACACTACAACAAAATCCCAGAAAAAATAATGTGAATTTTCAAAAAAATCCTAACATTTGCATCACTGTAGCCTAAACTAAGCTCTTTCATGATTTCTGTTCATTATGGAAATAAAGTACTGAAGTCACAATTAAGCAAAGAGTTTTTGTTATTTTTCAGGTTAATTACTTTTGCTGGACCATAAAACAACAGAATGATTTGAATCTTCCTTAATAACCAGTAGGAGTATGCTCTTACAGATGCCAGTACAGTTTAATCATAACCTGAAGAAACAGCAAGAACTGAAGAATGGCAAGAAACAGCAGGAGAGCATTAAAAGGAGATAACAGATTGCCATTACCTCCCTAACAATTCATGCAAATACGCTATCAGCATTAAGATGGTCACAGGAATGAAGGCTATGGCTTAAACAAGCAAGTAAGAGTTTGGAGTGTTTCTACCTCTGCGCACACAGCCTGAGAAAAAGTGCAGGCTCTCGTTGTTGCAGGTAAGGTGTTCAGTCCTTTCTGGCAAATGTGCTGAACCTAAGCCTAGTGGCTATCTGTCCAGACTTTACTCACTTGTTTTGAACAGTCTTGGGTACTGGAGTCAGTAATGCCAATTTTAGGGGATCTGATGGTGAATTTTAGCTTCTCCATATACCACTTCTTGACATCCTGTTTGAATTTCTTTAGGTATTATTCTTTGGAAAACATTAGCCTCCTAGGACACTTAGGACCTTTCTGGTTTCATACCAATAATGCCTCCAGCTGAGACACAGGAAATCCAAGTTACTTTCCAAATTAAATCAGGGGAAACCTTCATTCCTTTTTCTCTCAAGCAAAGCTAATGAGAAACAGATGCACACTCCTGTCAAAACCGTAAGTTGTATATTTATCTATTACTCACTTATCTTTTGTCATACTGGGTTAAAATGGTAATATTAACTTCTTTTTTTTTTCAGTTAATATTTCCTTAGGTTAATGGGCTTTTGCAAAATACTAATGAAAACACTAACGATACTGATAATTCTGATAATTGCTGACAAAGTTAAACCATTAATGTGATAAAAAAAGAAAATTGTCCCCTTTGGGGGAAACAGTAGCGAAAAGTACCATCCATGATCTGAATTGATACAAAAGGATGAAATATATAATCCTCTGATGGCATGAAACATTCAACCCAAATTAAAATGTAATGTTCTGTTTTGTTGAAATTTCCACACCCCCCACATTAACTTTGCCAGACCAGCTCAGTTGGAAGCAAACAAAAGCTGCATTTACAGGCAAAACTACAATCTACAATGGAATGCAATGAATATGTACAAAATATACAGTATTTACAATATTTACAGATATTTACAATTAATAAACAGCCCAAGAACCCCCCTGGCCAAGGACCAGGGGAAGCTACTAGCTTCTCCTTTCCTGCCTACCCGGAGGCCCCTGGACAAAAAGGAGAAAGGAGCAGAGAAAGCTGCTGTTAGACTTAACCAAAACAATGCAGCCAAGGTCAAGCAGAAGCAAGTCAGTAAATCCCCAGAGCAATGAAACAAGAAGAGAAGAGATGAGAAGAAGGAATTCTTTTGGTACAACCAGTCTTATGGTAGATATCTCTCCAATGGAATTGTTTAGAATTATCTTTGTCTTCCTTTTTCCACCCAATAGTGATTTATTTACATCTGACTACTTTTCTGCTTGAGATCTGTGAAGAATTTTAAAGGCATAGCCTGAAACTACCATAATCATCTAACAAAATCCTGCTAAAATAAATCTTCTAACACAAAATTAATACAATACAATACAATACACTAGGTTGGAAGAGACCTTCAAGATCATCGCGTCCAACCTATCAACCAATCCAACCCACCTAAATACAATACAATACAATACAATACAATACAATACAATACAACCCACCTAAACAACTGAAAAATTAAACCGTGGCACCAAGCACCCCATCAAGCCTCTTCTTGAACACCTCCAATGAAGGTGACTCAACCACCTCCCCGGGCAGCCGATTCCAATGGGCAATCGCTCTCTCTGTATAGAACTTCTTCCTAACATCCAGTCTAAACCTGCCCTGGCGCAGCCTGAGACTGTGTCCTCTTGTTCTGGTACTGGCTGCCTGGGAGAAGAGACCAACCTCTGCCTGGCTACAACCTCCCTTCAGGTAGTTGTAGAGAGCAAGAAGGTCACCCCTCAGTCTCCTCCTCTCCAGGCTAAGCAACCCCAGCTCCCTCAGCCTTTCCTCATAGGGCTTGTCTTCCAAACCCCTCACCAACTTTGTTGCCCTTCTCTGGACACATTCCAGCAACTCCACATCTTTCCTAACCTGAGGGGCCCAGAACTGGACACAGTACTCAAGGTGCGGCCTTACCAGTGCAGTGTACAGGGGCAGAATGACCTCCCTGCTCCTGCTGGCCACACAGTTTCTAATGCAGGCTAGGATGCCATTGGCCTTGTTGGCTGCCTGGGCACACTGCTGGCTCATGTTCAGCCCTACAATCAACCAGCACCCCCAGGTCCCTCTCTGCCTGGCCGCTCTCCAGCCACTCTGACCCCAGCCTGTAGCACTGCATGGGGTTGTTGTGGCCAATGCGTAGAACTTGTCACTTAGATGTGTTAAATCTCATGCCCTTGGACTCTGCTCATCTGTCGAGCCTGACAAGGTCCCTCTGCAGAGCCCTCCTACACGGATCAACACCTGCCCCCAGCTTGGTGCCATCCACAAATTTACTGATGATGGACTCAATACCTTTATTGAGATCATCAATATTGAACAGGATGGGGCCCATCACTGATCCTTGGGGGACACCATTAGTGACTGGCTACCAGCTGGATGTGGCACAATTCATCACCACTCTCTGGGCTTGGCCCTCCTGCCAGTTCCTAACCCAGCACAGAGTGCTGCTGTCCAAGCCATGGGCTGATAGCTTGGCCAGGAGTTTGCTGCAGGGGACAGTGTCAAAGGCCTTGCTGAAATCCAGGTAGACCACATCCACAGTCTTCCCCACATCCACCGGTCAGGCCACCTGATCATAGAAGGAGATCAGGTTGGTGAAGCAGGACCTGCCCTTCCTAAATCCATGCTGGCTGGGCCTGATCCCTTGGCCATCCTGTATGTGCTGTGTGATTGCACTCAAGATGACCTGCTCCATATCTTGCCTGGCACTGAGGTCAGGCTGACAGGTCTGGAATTCCCAGGTTCCTCCTTCTGGCCCTTCTTATGGATGGGCATCACATTGGCCAGCTTCCAGTCATCTGGGACCTGTCCAGTGAGCCAGGACTGTTGAAAAATAATGGAGAGAGGGTTGGCCAGCTCATCTGCCAGCTCTCTCAGCACCCTAGGATGGATCCCATCTGTTCCCACGGACTTGTGGGGATCCAAGTGGCTAAGGAGGTCTCTAACTGCTTCTTCCTTCACAGGGGAACTATACTACTCCCTGCCTCCATCTGCCAGGTCAGGAGGCCAGTTGTCTGGAAGACAACCTATCCTGCTATTAAAAATTGAGGCAATCTGCCTTTTCTTCATCTTTAGTTACAATATTCCCATCCATGTCCACCAAGGAATGGTGTCCTTGCCTCTCCTCTTGTCATTAATATATTTGTAGAATGATTTTCTGTTGTCCTTCAGAGCAGAGGCCAGTCTAAGCTCTAAAGGGGCTTTGCCTCTCTAATTTTTTTCCTGTGTGACCTAGCAACATCCTTAAACATTCCATGGGTCACCTCACCTGTCTTCCAAAGATGATACACCCTCTGTTTTACCCTTAATTTGTTCAGAAGTTCACTGCCCATCCAGGCTGGCCGTCTGCCCCTGCGGCTCATCTTCCGGCACATTGGCACAGCCTGTTCCTGTGCCTTCAAGAGTTATTTCTTGCAGTAGGTCCAGCCCTCCTGGACCCCTTTGTTTTTAAGGGCTGTTTCCCAAGGTACCTTCTGAATTAGTTCCTCGAGTAACCTGAAATCTGCCCTCCAGAAGTCCAGAGTGGAGGTTTGTTGCTGCCCCTCTTAGCTTGACTGCATGTTGAAAACTCAATTATTTCATGGTCACTGGACACCAAACAGCCTCCAACCACCACATCTCCCAACAGCCCTTCTATATGTTTGTAAAAAGTATGTCAAGCAAAGCCTTCACCCTGGTAGGCTCACGCAACAGCTGGGATAAGAAGCTATCCTCCATACACTCTAAGACCCTTCTAGACTGCCTGCTCTCTGCTGTGTTGAGCTCCCAGCAGGTATCAGGTAGGTTAAAATCACCCATGAGAACAAGGTCTGGCAATCTTGAGACAGCCTCTAGCTGCCTGTAGAATAATTCAGCAACTTCTTTATCCTGGTTGGGTGGTCTATAACAGACCAGGATGTCTGCCTTGTTGGCCTTCCCTCTAATTCTCCCCCACAAGCACTCAACTTGATCATCCATGATCTCTCGTTCCATGGTGTCTAGAGCCTCCCTGATGTACAGGGCCACCCCTCCACCCCTTCTCCCTCACCTGTCTCTCCTGAAGAGCCTGTAGCCATCAATTGCAGTGCTCCAGTCATGTGAGTCATCCCACCATGTTTCTGTGATGGCAACTACATCATAACTTTCCTGCTGTAACAAGGCTTCCAGCTCCTCTTGTTTGTTACCCATGCTGCGTGCATTAGTGTACATGCACTTCAGCTGGGCTGCTGGTTTCACCCCTGACTCCAGCTTACCAGCCCCAGACTCCTGTCTGGGAGGACTTGTTTCAGCCCCTCCCCTCTTCAAATCTAGTTTAAAGCCCTTTCTATGAGCCATGCCAACTCCCTTCCTAGAACCCTTTTCCCTCTATGGGATAGGCTATTCTCATGTGGTAGGATCTTTCTCCCCCTCTGGGGCAGATGTACACCATCTGTTGCTAGCTGACCTGGTGCCATAGAAAGTTCCCCAAGATCAAAACCCCCTAAATTCTATTCGTGGCACCAGCCTCTAAGCCACTTGTTCATTACACCTGCTGTCCTGTTCCTTTCAGCATTGCTTCCTGCAAGTAAGGATATTGATGAAAAAAATTACCTGTGCCCCTGACCCCTCAACCAGTTTTCCCAGAGTATTGAAGTCCGTTTTGATTGCCTTTGGACCTCTAGTTTTAACCTCATCACTCCCCACCTGCATAACTATCAAGGGATAGCAATCAGAGGACTGTACCAGACTAGGCAGCCTTCTGGTAACATCTCTGGCCTGGGTCCCGGGAAGGCAGTAGACTTCCCTATGGGAAGGATCTGACCAACATATGGGGCCCTCAGTTCCACTCAGGAGGGAATCACCAATAACAATTGCCCTTCTCTTTGTTTTCTCTGAGGGAACAAATGATGATGCTGGGGGAAGACTGTTTTGCTTTAGGCAACACCTCAGATTGTGTCTCTTCTGTCTTCTCATTCACCTCACCCTCAGTTTCCAGTGCCCCATATTTGTTTTGCAAGGGCAGCTGGGAAGGTGAGGAGAGCTGTGAGGGTTTTATTTTGCCTCTCCTGATAGGGACCTGCATCCTTTTCCTGCTGCATCTTGGGTCACCTCCCTCTGCTAGGGGAGCCTGCAGAGCCTGGTTCCTCAGAGCCAACGCCCTTTCACATTCCCTTACAGTCCTAAGTCTAGCAACTTCTTACTGAAGTTCAGCCACTAGATTAAGCAGATAATCAAGCTGCTCACACCTGATGCAGATGTTATCTCCACTGCCCTCCATTTCAGGTGCCAGGCTCCAGCACTCTCTGCAGCCAGTTGCCTGGACACCTGCCTGCTTAAGTTCGACCTCAGTGTGGGTCAACACAGATCTTTTGAAAACAGCTTTGTGGTGAGTTACAACCATCCCTATCCCTGGCCAAGTGACCAACTGGAGAGCAATTCAGGAATGAGCCCACATGACTCAGCACCTGCCTCCCTCTGGTGAAAACGTGCTGCGGCATGTGCTGCTAGCTGCGATCAAGCGAGAAGACAGCAGCTCTCTTGATAAAATGGCATTGCATGGCTCAGTTCTCCTGCATTTAAATTTGCAGTGGCTGATGTCACCCTCTTGAGCAGGCACATGAGAAGACGACCCTGCTTGTCCTCACTGTCTGCCAAGGTTCTCCCACCCTGAAATGCCCCAAAAAGAAACAAAAAATGGAGTGCCTTTCGGCCTAAGCACACTGGTCCCAGTACGGGTCCCTAACAGCTCTCTTGTCAAAAAATGAAAACACCGTGCTGGAGGTTTTAGACAACTTTTAAACAACATGTCATTGAGGGCAAGACCTGCACAGGAAAGGACTACACCATCTAAGGTTTATTGAATGCTTGTTCTCAGAGAGAAAAAGTAGTTTTATTGCAGTGCAATTGGTCTCTCACCATTAAAGTACTGTGGTTCAAATGATGCAGGAAAATTAGGGACATAGAGAAGAAGGGAACATGAGCAAAATAATTGTAAGAAATTACAAAGGTCATCATTTTGGAAGGAATGAAGTGCCAGGGATGTGCAGCATTGGAAAGGGGAGTTAGAAATTGCAGCAGAAAATTGGGAGAGTTTGTTTGAGGGAGAGAAGAAGGAGTTGTGTTAGCCATGATTTTATTTGTATCCATGTCCTGAGCAAAATGCCCTAAGGTGCTTTCGGCTGATGATGGCCATAGACATTCTTTTTTTCTTTAAAATGGATATAGCAAGCCAGGTCAAGATTGGTAATGCCCGTGCAGTGTAAAATCCTTCACAGAATAATTTAGACTTTAGACATCTTATTTTTCATATGTTTTAACATTTTCTGGAAGCAAAGCATTGGCATTTTGATCACCTTTCTTGCTATGGCTACTAGGCATTAAATATATTGACTTCAGAGAACTGCGGTGACATGAGAAAGTATTAGTATCCTATGAAACACAGGCAGATATGGCTTGCCCAGTGATAGCCAACTCCCAAGCAAGCATGCAAGTTACTGGCCTGTTTTATCCATGACTTCATGTCCCTTGCTGTTTCCTGTCACTGCATAATACTGATATGTGCACTAACAGCTGCTGAAAGGGGCAACCTCCCAGTTAATTTACATCTGCTTCAACAACTGCTCCCTGGGCTATTTTAGCACCTGTAAGTTCCAGCATATTAACCTGTGCTGGTTCCTGTGCTGTCTTGCCCCATCCTTGTAAGCAGCATTTTGTAGCTTGTGGCTGAGGGCCAGGTCCTGCTCTCAAATACAGCAAGATAATCCTGCTCTACCCACAGACTTATCCAGTACACCTTTTCCTCTTTTGACTCAGTGTTAGATAGATAGCTTTACGGTTTGTACACTGCTGTCTAGATTATTTTTTATTGTATTTGTTTGTTTGTTTTATTTCAGGTTTTATGAAAAGCTAGGTTTGCAATTTTTTAAAATAATAAACTTCCACTTTTTGTTTTGTGAATGCACCTTTGGTCTGCTGTAACTCTGCCAGGATTTCTTCTTGATTGATTCTTGATTATATCAAGGTCAAACTAAATAATTTCAAGTAGTGTTTGTGCTACAGCAACACACTGAGGCAAGTTTATACATTTTTCATGCCAGAACAATCTTTAAACATCTTTAAACAAATTACTCATTTCAGTTTCACTGGGTTTTTTACCTTCTTGAAATACTAGGAAATGTATTGTCTCTTCCTCAGTCATTGCATGGTACTTTATATTTCTGGCTATTGCCCATCACAGTACAAAAGTCAATGCTTACAGTGACAGAAGTACTCTCTCATGCCTAGTATCACCCTGATCCCTTACTGACCTTTTCTGGTAATGTTTGTGTTAGATTCTGGATGTGAAACAAGCTGACTGACAGAAAAGTGCCTTGATATTTGCAACAGTGGAAAGTTACATTCTTCTTGTTAGTTTATTTACTATGTTTTACTGGGAACTAACTGCAGTGATTAAGTGCTGTGATAATTTTTAATGCTATTGTTAAGAAACAGTCCTGCTGCTTGGAAGCAATTGAATTTTTTCAGAAATAAAAAAACTTTGAGACATCAAAATCGTAGCCTTAACTATAAACCAGTCATAGAAAGGCAGTCTGGTTTTCTCAGAAGTGTTTCAAGGAGTACTTTACCCCTGATGTCACAACATCTCTTGTCATTCTTGCTAGGGGGCTGGCTTCTGCTGACACAGGCTCACTATACCAGACAAAAAAGAATTTATTAATTCTCTTGCCTTATGTGGGTTTTGGATCAGGCCCAAGGGAGAGAACAAAAATAATATAGATATTATCCATTCTAGCTATGCAGTGGAAAATAATCTGCCTGTGAAGAGGGAGGGGAAGGACAGAAAAGAAAAGGAGGAATAGCTTCTCCTCTTCCAGGGGGAAGAGGGGAAGGGAGAGGGGAATGAGTATAAGCTACTACTCACATTTACATACCAAATTGGCTTTGTTTTGCTTACGATGAAGTCTTGTGAGATTCTTCCTGTTCACTGCCATGAGTGCTGCCATGAATGCTGCTTGGATATTTTTACCATTCTTCTTTCTGAATTTGAAATGCCAGTCAGGCTGAGGTATGAATGGGGTTATAGGATTCTTCTCTGTGTGTAAGAAAAGTAGCCAAGAAACACGAAACTCGGGACAAGCTAATTTACTTGAGGACAGAAAAAGCAACCAGGTGGAAGAGCTGTAATGTTACCTGTTGACGATTCCTTGAAGAAAATAAAAATATTGTTTATACTTTCTCAAGTTAAAGGATGGGGGAGGGGGAAAAAAATAAAAGAGGTATCTTTGCCCTTAGGTTTCTTATTGAGCAGAGAACATGGGTTCTTGTCTTGACACCTAATGTTTTGTACAAGATTAATACTCAAGCATTTTCTGTTTTGGGGTCCTTGCAACAGCAGCTGACACCCAGGGTGTTTTACAACACATACCTGTGTGCCTATCTTTGCCTCCACTCCCTTTGACACAGAGAGGTAACCTAAACCACCATTCAGGCTGTGATTGCTTTGCTCCTCATTTCTGCGGTGGCCTGGAGGAGGGTCCTGGGAGAAGCAGCCAGCATGGTCCACACAGACGAGGGGTTCTATGCATGTCCAGCATGATCCCACACAGGGCACGGTTTGTGTGTGCATGTCCTCAAGAAGTAGCTGCCCAGCTACTCAGCTCTCTGTAGGCATGGGCAGCTCTAGATGTCTGCAGGGATGTGCAAGAATCTGAGGGACACGTTTTTTCTGATCTCCAGCTGCTGTAGGACTGAAGACATCTTGAGGACTGAGCAAGTGGCAAATGAGTGATCCAGCTTCTAGTTCTGAATTTGAGCAAGTAATCCTGGGTGCCAAAGTAAGTGCCTTTGCTAATTTAACAGTGTTTGACTGGCTAGGCAGCTTTCAGTGACTGTGAACAAAGGATTTGCTCTACCTACACAGTTTATAGGAGCAGAGAGCCCACTCTAAATGAGACTTGCCTTTTGTCTTGACTCTCATGCTCTGAGATTCACCCTAGTGAGTCATTAGTTGGGATAGACAGGGCTTGGAGCACAAATGCAGGTTTGATCCTGCACTAACAAGACAGCAAAGACTTTCTGCCTTCAGTCCCCAGGAATAATATGGAATCAAGCAGAATCCTTTCTCTAGTTGTTTACCTGTCTTGGTTGCTCATTTTGGAAGTTTGATAGCAGAGGTTGGTTCTTAATAAAAATTGCCACACTTTCTAGCTGGAAGAAGGTATGATACAAATAACAGGGACATAAATCAAAGCATTTAGATCTTTTTGCAACAAACTTATCTGGAGCTGGATTATACCTGGGTGAGATAGTATGCTCTAAAGTCAATGTCATCCTGTCTTAGCTGCTCTGAATGCAGATTCTGATTCTCTGATTCCAAATGCTTGCGCATGGTGCACCTATTCCTCCCACTCACAGCAGAGCATGCAGAGCAGGTAATCATGCATTATATTATTAGATTAAGTAGATTATTAGCTAAGATAATTACACATTGTGCTTATGGTATCATACATTACATTAAACTCTTATCTCTTTATCTCAGCCCTGAGTTGTGTGTGTTACTCTTCCTCTCACTTTTGTTTTGGGGGAGCAGGCAGTATAGCCCTTGCGCTAAACCATTACATGTAGCTTCCTGTTCAACCATGGTTTTTGTCCCAGTACTGAAATGATCAAGGATTTATGTTTAAATACAAACTTTGTCATAGAGTTTACATTCCACAAGTGGTTCAAACAATTCAAAATTAACTTGACCTGACTTTTTAACCTTCTTGCCAAGTTATGCAGACTGTTTGTATTGGCAAGAGTATCTAATGGTTGGGGTAAAAAAAGGGAAAGAACGAGAATCAAACATCTTATCTTAGCTGAATCACTGATTCACTATGTGACCTCTGCAAAGCCATAAGTCTCTATTGCCTTATTGACTAACTTTTTTTTTTAAGAGTAACCTGAGAGCCAAATATACCACTTGAAATGCACTGGGGGGTTGTGTGTTTGTTGTTTTTTGCTTTGTTGGGTTTTTTTTGTTTGTTTGTTTTGCTGTTTTTTCTTTCTTTTTTTGGTTGCTTGCTGGGGTTTTTTTGGGGGGGGTTGTTTTGTGGTTGTTATATTTATGTCTGCTTCAGGAATAATTATCTAAACATGGAATATATTATACAATGCTAAAAGCTAAACAGTAGTATTGGAAATAAGATGATTTCTCTATTGTGAGTCTTCCAAAACATGAACTGGGTTAGTAGTGCACAACTTACACTTAATGCTGCTAAAAATTCCTGAAAGCCATTACAGCTTACATGAATTTGATCATGACTTTCATATTTCTCAGAATTCCACAAAGGAATAAATTCTCAAGGCCCTTGGCTCTCAGTTAATTGATCTCAACTTAAGCTCTGTTCCTCAGAGTTGAATCATGCAAGTTTAGACCCTGTCCAGGTTTATAACTGGATCTGCTAATGAGTATTCAATATACAGCTGATGTCATGTCTGCTGTATAACGAAAGGGCTGGCTGGGGCAAAGGATCAGGGCACTTGCAGTTTGGACCATGACATGAGATGCTTCTTGTTTCCAGGGGCTGTTTCTGGCTTGGGGTGTGGGTCACTTCCACTTTGCTGGCTCCTGGCGTGGGGACTGTTGTTCTCACTGGCTTGCTTTTGCTATGCTTCGTGTTTGCTTGCTACAAAATGCAGTACCTATACTTTTTTAATTTTTCCATTAAATTCTCCTTATCTCAATCCACAGGATTTTGCAGGTTTTTTTGTTGTTTTGTTGTTTTTCCCAATGTGGGAGCCTATGTGAGCAGACTGCTGGAACAGCTGCCAAATGAGTCAAAATCACAACAGAGCTTCAGCACAAACTGAAAGCCCTCTCACCTGGCAATTCAACAAAGGCAGGGATAGTGCAGTGGTTCTCATCTTTCTGTCATTCTTGAGTTTTCTGCCTCAAGAATCACAGTGTGAAGATGATGACTGAATCATTCTCCATATGGTAGGGGCAGTGGGATATATATTAATTATCCAGGAATCACTTCGATTTTTGAAAGCCATGCCAATTTTTATGCTGTTTCTTACTTAGAACATAAGTGAACAGTTTAGTATATGCTATATTCTTTGCAATAGATCATTCTGTATTTCTTATCCTTCAACTCATATTGACATTGTATGCATGCAAAATGAGAATACTGCCACTAAATATCCTGACTAAATTTTCCACAATCCTAGAGCATTTCCATAGGTGGTGGCTCAACATATATGCCACACTTATTTCAGTCAGGCTAAACTCCTTCTATGTATGGTCCACCCCTTGCCATCAATCTGCAAAAAAAATAAAACCAAAAAAACCCAAACCATTTCCTTGTCAGAGATACTACTAGCATATGATAAAAAGGCACTGATGAGTAAAGAATGGTATCAATATCAAGCATAGAAATGGAAATAATTATTCCATTCCTACTTAAAAATACCAGCAAGAAATAACACCAGTTTTTATCCCCGAGCCATTCCATGATGTACCCAGCCCAGAGCAAGAAAAAAGGTTCCTTTTGTCTGCTTTCATCATGTCAGCACCACTTGAGCTCCAGTGGAGGTATGGAGATGGGCTGAAGTCATATCTTCCAGCAAAGATATTGACTTTTCAGTTGTCTTGGGATTTTCAGCAACAGGTTCTCTGTGTTTCATAGTTTCAGTTAGGGTTGGAAGGGACCACAAGGATCATCTAGTTCCAACCCCCCTGCCATGGGCAGGGACACCCCACACTAGATCAGGCTGGCCAGAGCCTCATCCAGCCTGGGCTTAAACACCTCCAGGGATGGCTCCTCAACCACCTCCCTGGACAACCCATTCCAAGGCTTCACCACTCTCATGGTGAAGAGCTTCCTCCTCATGTCCAGCCTGAATGTCCCCACCTCCGGCTTCATCCCATTCCCCCTAGTCCTATCACTCCCTGATAGCCTGAAAAGTCCCTCCCCAGCCTTCTTGTAGGCCCCCTTCAGATACTGGAAGGCCACAATTAGGTTACCTCGGAGCCTTCTCTTCTCCAGACTGAACAGCCCCAACTCCTTCAGTCTGTCCTCATAGGAGAGGTGCTCCAGCCCTCTGATCATCCTCGTGGCCCTTCTCTGGACACCTTCCAGCACCTCCAGATCCCTCTTTTAGTAGGGGCTCCAGAACTGGAGGCAGTACTCCAGGTGGGGTCTCCCCAGAGCTGAGTAGAGGGGGAGAATCACCTCCCTTGACTGCTGGCCACACTTCTCCTGATGCAGCCCAGGCTCTGATTGGCTTCCGGGCGCAAGTGCACATTGAGAGCTCATGTTGAGCTTCTCGTCCACCAGCACCCCCAAGTCTCTCTCCTCTGGGCTGCTCCCCAGCCAGTCACTGCCCAGCCTGTATTTGTGCCTGGGATTGTCTCGACCCAGATGCAGGAGCCTGCACTTGGTCTTGTTGAAGCTCATGAGGTTGGCTTGTGCCCACCTCTCCAGCCTGTCAAGGTCCCTCTGGATGGCATCCCTTCCCTCCAGCATGTCTGCTGCACCACACAGCTTGGTGTCATCAGCAAACTTGCTGAGGATGCACTCAATGCCACTGTCCATGTCACCCACAAAGATGTTGAACAAGACTGGTCCCAGGACTGATCCCTGAGGGACTCCGCTTGTCACTGGCCTCCACTGGGACATGGACCCGTTGACAGCCACTCTTTGGGTGCAGCCAGCAAGCCAGTTCTTTATCCATCTAGTGGTCCACCCATCAAACCCGTGTGTCACCAGTTTGGAGACCAGGATGTGGTGTGGGACAGTGTCAAAGGCTTTGCTCAGGTCCAGGTAAACGACATCAGTTGCTCGCCCCTCATCTATTAATGTTGTGTGTGTGAGGCTCCACATCATCTGCCAGAATGCAGAACAGACTTCCATTTCCAGGGAGGGAATGGCTGTAGAAACTGGAGCAGGGTTAGAGGAAGAGGTGATAGCAACCATGGAGATAAATAGGTGCTCAAACAGATTTCACAGCAAAGGAAGACTCACAGAATCACAGAGTCACTAAGGCTGGAAGAGACCTCAAAGATCATCAAGTCCAACCTGTCACCACAGACCTCATGACTAAACCATGGCACCAAGTTCCACGTCCAATCCCCTCTTGAACACCTCCAGGGATGGTGACTCCACCACCTCCCTGGGCAGCCCATTCCAATGGCGAACGAAGAGACCTCTGCACCCTCTGCGCAAGCAGAAAGAGAGGGGGGAAAAAAGTGTAGCTACAGATTCTGCACATGATTTGAGCCACAGATTTTTCTTTTAGTGTCGCCATAGTCCTCTCTTACACATGTTGGGATTCAGCAAAGAACATGCAAATAAAATGGATTTGAACAAGTCAGGTAAATAGGCGTAAGGTCACTGCTGTATGTACACAGAGAATGCTGCTGATGTAGTGAATAGAAACAAGCCACTGGGGTCACAAGCACGACTGGGTTATTTTTCATTACCCAGACAAGTCAAGCTCCTCTCTGTTAGTGTCCATTTAGTCCTTCAGCATGAACAGGACTGATTGTATGACACTGTCCTTTTTTACATTACATTGGCAGCCTTTAAAGAGCTAACCATGGGTTTGCATATTTAATACCCACTGAAATATCAGGTCATGGATCTTTTGGAGATTTTATTGTTGTTGGTTTTGTTTGCTTGATTGGTTGATTTGGTTTGGGTGGTTTTGGTGGGGTTTTTGTTTGGGGGATTTTTGGGTTTTGTTTGGTTTTGGTTTGTTTTCTTATTTTTTTCATTTGCAGGTTTTTTTTATTGTTGTTGGGTTTTTTGGTTGTGAGTTTTGTTTGTTTTCTGAAAAAGCACTGATGTTAGTGTTGTGGAAAACAGTAATAGAATGGTTCTGGGCACAATTGTAGGAGTGAGGAGAACAGATGGAAAAGGAGTGGGTAGCAGAGGAGACCTTTCAGGCTTATTCTTAATGGATTTTACACCTCTTTAGAGATTATCTCTTTATCTCAAAAGTCACATCAACAACCAGCTACTGAATGAAGCCTATGAAATGACAAATTTATTATTGTAGCAGACTTGGGGGGAAAAACCCCAGTGCTACCGATCTCAGTGATGTGCAAATAACTTCTTTGTTATGCATCTTAAAAGCACATAACTGTTTTGCTTGGAAAAGACCTCTAAGATCATCGAGTCTAACTGTCAGCCTAACACCACCATGACCATTAAACCATGTATCAAAGTGCCAAATCTACATGGTTTTTTAAAACCTCCAGGGCCCATGACTCCACCCTGGGCAGCCCATTCCTTGCCTGACCATTCTTTCAATGAAGAATTTTTCCTAATATTCAATCTAAACCTCCCCTAGTGCAAGTTGAGGTAATTTCCCTGTATTCTACCTGATTTTAAGACTAAATACATGTTTACCTGTGTGCTTTAACACATTGGTGCAGATATAGAAATTGTCCAATGATATCTTCATTTACCAAACAAACATAAAGATCCAGGCCCATCTTCCTCTGAGCCAGGTCACACTTCTGTAAGACAGTTGGTCTCACAGCTACTTTTTGTGAGGTTCTTGTGATATCTGGAATTTGCACAACAGAAACCACCTAAACTGGAATTATGTCAGGTTTGATGTGGTTTAATATATGTCCTGTCTTCCTGTTGGAAGTGTTGTGATGACCAGGCAGCTGAGCTTTCCCCTCACACTCTGAAGCAATAAAGCTTCATTACAAATACACAAAAGACACTTCAACCTGATTGTAAAGTATGGAGGAGTTCAGTTTACTTATCTCTACTGATTCTGTATATGTAACATCTGACAAATCTTACCATGAGAGTCACTGGAAATTTTTTCAGTGGGACACAACACAGATCTTTACCAACAGCTGCTGAAGTTTCAGCTCAGCCACAGAAAGCCAGATTCTTTCTTACCTCTCTGTGGAGCAAACAAATCATGGAGTAGAGGAATCACAAGTCCTTTTTTGTGCTGTGGATGGCAGTTAAGAGGCTAGCCATCTGCACCTAGTCATCTGTATCAATGAGAGCAGAAGGAGAAGTGTTAGTATTAATCCTGCCATAAGCAACCACCAGCACTTTGCCACAGGTTGCACCTCCTGTAGTAACCAAGGAGAAAGAGGAGAGCATAGAGCCATCTGTCTACTTTGCAATGAGGAAATCCCATTTCACTGGTGCTGGGACCACAGAGAATATGTGGTGGTTTAGGCTGGGTGCTGGCCCAGATGCCACTGCATAGACCAAACCTGGGAGGTCCCAAAAGGGTCCAGCCCACTGGGTGGTCACAGAAAACCAGGTATTTCACCCATAATCCTCTGCTCCTCTATAAAACATCCATGCAGGGTCTTCACTTCCTCTTTCATCCCCCGCCGCTGCCTAGGTAAAATGGCTTGAGCTGCCTCCCTTGGGCCTGCCCAAGCCCAAGGCTGGGCTGGGTGGGGGGAAGAAAGAGCCCTGGGGAGTTGGGTGTACCCCCAGGTGGGGATGGGATGTTCTTGGGTATGTTCTGGGATTTCTCTCTTTCGTCACGGTGCTTGTGTTTCTCTGTAAAAACGTTGTTTTGTTTTGTTTTGTTTTTCCATTTAAACTTTCCATCATTTTTTGCTACCCCTTTGTCTGAGTCGTTATTTTTGCCCACGGTGGGAGAATTCGTCTCCCAAACCACGACAGAATGGTACTGGCTGACTAGGAAAAACCTCTCCAAGAAAAGAAGTTGTAGCACGCTCAAGCTCCCAGGAGTAGTGGATAATACTCCCACATGGCAGTTTCTGCTTGCAGGACAGGAACAGTGCTCCTGGATGAAAGACTAGCTGCATGTTTCAGAGCTGAGTTTAGGATTCAGCTACACCTCCACCTCTGCTCAGCTCTGTTGCAATTCTTGCCCACCTGTGGAGCATCAAAGAGTACAAGAACCAAAAAGCAGGGTAATATTTAGCTATTACTCAGCTCACAGATTCAGAATGGGAATGCTACAGTAACATTTCCTGACTTACAAAGCAGCAAAAAGTTGGTGCTACCTTTAAAAAATACCTGCCTGCACCACTTAGTGGTGAATAACCATGTGTGATGGTTATTCCCCAGATCCATCTTCATTCATTCTGTGTTGGAGAGAAGGCAATGGGGTGCAAGTATTATTGTATGCATTTGGAAAATGGTAACACAGGGAGGATTTGTAGCTTTTTTGGTTTGATTTAAAATTGTGATGCTGTGACATTTCTAATGCCAAAAGCTTCAAAAATAGGTCTAAGGGAACAAGAAAAATAAAAGGGGACAAAATGTAAGAATATAAAAGAAGGGGACCTACAAGAAAACTGGTGAGGGACGTTTTAGGATGTCAGGTAGTGATAGGACTAGGAGGAATGGAACAAAACTAGAAATGGGTACATTCAGATTGGACAGTAGGAAGAAATTCTTCCTCGTGAGTGTGGTGAGACACTGGAACAGGTTGCCCAAGAAGGTGTTAGAAGCCCCATCTGTGGAGGTTTTTAAGGCCAGGCTGGATGTGGCTCTGAGCAACGTGATCTAGTGTGAGGTGTCCCTGCCCACGGCAGCAGGCTTGGAACTAGGTGATCCTTGAGGTTCCTTCCAGCCCTGATAATTCTGTGATTCTATGAAGTCCTCAACTGTATTATGAAGTGTTACTAATGTTAAACTAAGGGAAAACTAAAGGCCTACTTCTACTGTATTATTCCTGGGCACAACAGGTTACCTTTGATTTCTAAGATGAATTCCACATTTTTTGAGTCTTCTAGTTTCTGAGAATATTTGCAAGATGAAAAAACCAGCAAACCATCAGCTGTAGTTAATTAATTAGAAATAGCAGTTGGAAGTTGTCTCGGTCCAGAGAGGGAAAGAGACTCAGTTCTTTTGAATATTCTCATGTTGTGAAATGAGAGGCACAAACGAGGCCAAAATATCAACAGCTAGACTATTTATTACATAAATAAAGTGGATGGATCAGAAGGAGAGAGAAAATAGGGAGAGAGAGAAGAGCGAGAGAAGAGGAAAGGAATTATATTACCACACCCCTTATCCCCCCCAAGACAGTTTGAGTCTGTGGAGGAAAGGTGCTGCAGGAGATGTTGGGTCTATAGAGGAAGGGTGCTGAGGCTTTGGCTGTAGAAGGGATGTGGTCCTCTGAGCAGCTTCTTCAGCTGCATGAGTTGCAGCAGGCGGAACCAACGGTCAGAGGTGGAGAGAGGGTCTTCAGAGTCCAAAATCCGTTGTGTTGCCCCGTGATGTTTCCAGCCTGTGGCGCCATCTTTTTTCTTCTGCCTTGACAGTGTCGCTCAGGTCTTTTTATACAGTTTTTTAGTCCTTAGGCAAGTGTCCAGCTGTCATTCCCCAGGAAATTGTTCCAGGAAATCATCTTTAGGTACGTATCCAGGTATCATTCCCCAGGAGATCTTTCTGTGTACTCAGGTGAGTTTGGGCAGCCGTCTGGATGGAGGGGGGGAGGCCTCCACCTCCTCCTTCACCATCTACCTACCCACACACTCATTACACATCAGGAAACAGGTGGTGAATCCATTGTCTCATCATCCTCCCTTCCTGGGGTATCTGATGGCTGGAAATGATCCTGTCCTGAAGGTGTGATGGCTGGGCCCTTGGGCCATTGTTGTAGGCCAGCTGCAGTCCTGTGAGCAATGTTATCTTTGCACCTTCCAAGAGTCCTTCCAGTGGCTCTGCCCAATGCACATCAGCTATTGTCTGGGCAAGCAGCAAGTGATTTTATCTTTGTTGAGTCACACCAGGAGAGACAAGCTTTAGTCTCTCACAGAAGTGTCCCAGTTTGAAGCAGATCCTCCCTTGCCTCCCACTGGTGCAGAAAAAAACAAGTGTCAAACAAATGGATTGCAGAAGTAATGGAAAGTTTAAATGGAAAAGCAGTGAATGTTTTACAGTGAGCTACAAGCACAGTGACAAAAGACATCCCAAAGAATACCCAGAAGCTTCCCAGCATTTCCCTTCTCCCTACCTGAGAGTATACCCCTAACCCCCACTGCTCTTTCTTCCCCCCTCCACTGTTAGGCTAATCTCAGATGGCCAGATCTGAGATTGCCCTTCCCCCTTCTCATCCTGGCATAGGGCCTAGCCAGGCCCAAGAGGCCATGAGATAACTCCCCTTCCATTACCAGATAGGGAGCATCTCCCATGGGAATGGCAAGGGAAGAAAAAGGAAGTGTGAGACCTTGCAGATGGATTTATAGGGAGCAGGACATTATGGGTATGAAATACGCAGCTTTCTGTGTCCACTCACTGGTACGGACATCCAGGGCACCAGAGGTGCACCCCGTGTGGCAGCAGCAGGAGGCATCCAGCCCAAACTGCCACAGGAAGATATATTCAAGGTCACACAGTAAGTGAATTTCAGAAACCAGAAAGAAAATAAGCTGGTATGATTTTGCCTATCTTTCCTGATCTCTGTCTCACACAGCTTTCCCTTGGGAGACAGTAACTCTCATTGTCTGTTCAGTCATACGAGAGATTCTGCATCTAATGTGAGGGGGGAAATGGTCTCCTTCCTGCATGTCACTTCAGCCAGAGCTTTTACCCGTGCACCTACTCTTTCCAAAATGGTTTCTCTGAGAGTGCCACACAGTCTGCAACAGCTCATACAATAGGATGAGCTCATTACTTTCTATAAAAACTCTCTGAGGATGCTAAGGCTTCATCTTGCAGGAAGTTTACATTGTTAAACTACTCTAATTTACAGTCTGATCAACTGTTCATTTTATCTGTTAGGTGATAGCAATGACATTAGGAAGTCTTGTTTTACTGCCTTAACCACTAGAAGTTCTAAACAGACAACTGAAGCTTGTCACACAAAGCACAACCAATAACAAAACAGCATTGTCCCCCAAAACTGACTTTTTCCAAGAATTGTTCTACACCTTGCAAGATCAGGGTGCCTTGAGTGCACTTTCGTGTGCCAGCCCTACTGCGTTGACATTCTCATCAAAGAATTCCTGAAGCTCAAAACTTCCTTACCATGCACCTGGATCTTCTTTTCCCCAGGACCTTATCCCAGACAGCTGATGCCTCCTATCACCCTTTACTTCTCCAATCCTGATCTCATTGTAGGGAAACTATTCTGCTATACTTCAACAGGTTTTCACCACATAAAGAGCAGAAGAGGAGTAGACCGTGTGCATGATTTATGCACACCTCCAGAAAACATTGAAAGTTCACAGGGGCCAAGCTACTAAAACAAAACATCTGGGAACAAGTAGCAGAGCACATAGTTATCTGTGGTGATAAAATCTCTTGTTAATGTCAGTAGAAGAAGTAATTAGAAAATTATTTTTTATTTCCATTTGTAATCCACTCAATCCACTTTTGTCCAGTGAGCACTTCTGTGCTCAATCCACTTTTGTCCAGTGTTCGGTGTGTGAGGAGTACTTGCAGGAGCTGGATGGAAAAGCTTCCATCTCTTCTATCTCAGACATCCACCAGAAAGGGGACATTCTGTCTTTTGCAGTCCCAGATCCCAGGGAAGTATGAGTACACTACAATATTCTTTCTGCATCACTTCAGAGGTAACTACTTACCAATTTATCACTGGCAAAGACCATTATGAACACATCCTCTAGTGCAGCGACACCTACCTGTAGTAAGAAGGGAAAGAGGGTAGTGATTAATTAAAATGGGAAGGAACTGTAAATGGTGCTCTAGGAGCTGGTATCACAATCAGGAGACAGACAGGACTTGTATTTGTCAAGAAACAAACATGTTTCTCTTGTCATGATAGGAAAATAGTGAGCTATGACACAATCTCAAGGTTTTAATCCTTTTCCAAGAATGACTCTTGGAAGCAGTTGTAGGGACCATTGCACCAGTAACAAGCAGCAGCTTATCACTGGCTGCCCAGCTCAGCAGTCTAGCTTATTGTGGGCTGCCCAGGGAAGTGGTTGAGTTACCAACCCTGGATGTGTATAAAGGTCATTTGGATGTGGTGCTTGGGAATATGGTTTAGGGGTGAACCTTGTAGAGTAGGGTCAACCATTGGACATAGTGATTCTGAGGGTCCTTCGCAACCTGAATGTTTCTGTGATTCTGTGACCCTGTGATTGGAGGCTGAATCACCTCTTTGACAGATCTTCTGCCTTGTTGTTGCAAACGTGTGAAAGAAACAAAACTTGTATCATGTTCTGAGTTTTTGTTCTCCATAGGTTTTCTGTTTCCAACTGTGGTAGTTTTAGGCTGTACCCTTAAATTTTTCCATTGATCTTGAACAGAAAGTGGTAAATAAATTACTATTGGGTGTAAAAAGAAAAATAATGGTAAGTTCTAATTGGACTTTGGACAGGTAACAAACATGACTGGTAATGTAAACTATCT
The DNA here is from genome assembly GCA_015227895.2 of Colaptes auratus. Classification (NCBI taxonomy): domain Eukaryota; kingdom Metazoa; phylum Chordata; class Aves; order Piciformes; family Picidae; genus Colaptes; species Colaptes auratus. The sequence continues at coordinate 65,210,029 of CM026897.1, read as the reverse complement.
TTTTTTTTTTCCTTCTTTCTTTCCAGTCTTCTCGCTCTGGGAAACACAAACTTGCTTCTGTTTGGCTTTGCTGACTCTGGCTGTGTTCTTTGTTTTGGCTGAGTATCCTAACAAAATAACTCTCTGCTCTTTTCTCTTATCCCTTTGTGTCCATCAGGGTAAGGAGCAGGGCAGGGAGTGGGAAGCTATTAGCAGCTCCCCTTTTTTTTGTCCAGAGGGGTTCTCCTGCTGTTTATAAATTGTAACTACCCGTAAATATATGTAAATGTTATATATTATGTACATATTCATTGCATTCCATTTTAGATTGCAGTTTTGTTTGTAAGTACAGCTTCATTTGCTTCCAACTGAGCTGGTTTGGCAATTTAATATTGGGGGAAATTTTCAACCCACCACACCAACTCTCAGACAAACATTGATATAATTAAAAGAAATTGAAATAAAATACTTCAGGAACATAGAACTATTGCAATAATGCTGCTTTTTGTCCAGTCCCTTTGCCTTTTTGATATAATTTGTTCTTTTTGTTTATTTGTGCATATATTTTTTTTCTTCAAACATTATTTTCAAACCAGCTATTTCCCAAGTCAGTATTGTGTTCTGTTCAAAGAACAGAACAAAATGTGTATTTGAATTCCTCTGCTGAAATCCTTGAAAGACAAAATGAAAACATGTCAGCTTATATCAGCTGAGTGCAAATAAGAATGGCTGACACATTTCTCTAGACCTCTTTCCCAGTCATAGAGAGGTTAATGATTATAGGATCCAACTAAAAAAAAACCCCAAACCAAAAAACAAAGACCAAAACCAACCAAACAAAAAAACAAACACACAAAAAAGCACAAAACCCCCACCCAAACAAACAACAACAAAACAACAACAATGACCAAACTCCTTACTTTATCTCAAGCAATCTAAAATACACTTTTCCAGAGTGTATTTAGTGTTTCTCTCAAAGGGTTTTGCTTTGAAGCATATACAGGTGGTCTAGAACAAATGTAGAGGCTTAAAAAATATTTGACAAAACAGTGTCACTGTCTGGACTTGTCAATGGCCTTGTTTAAATATTTTTACAGTAATATGATTTGCCAAATCTAGCAGAGAGGCTCTCATAATACAATACAATACAATACAATACAATACAATACAATACAATACAATACAATACACCAGGTTGAAAGAGACCTTCAAGATCATCGCGTCCAGCCAGTACCAGAACAAGAGGACACAGTCTCAGGCTGCGCCAGGGCAGGTTTAGGCTAGATGTTAGGAAGAAGTTCTATACAGAGAGAGTGATTGCCCATTGGAATCGGCTCATGTGGCATGCTCTATAATTTCATGCCACTGAAAATGCAATTGAGCATTTTTTAAAACAGAGTCCCATAGGTGCGATATAAAATTTCCCAACATCTCACACATTCCAAATCTCTAAGCCAGGGTCCCCCAAAAATAGAGCCTAGGCTCTGGCAAAACCAGTTTTCTTTCATCCCTGAATGTGCAAGGGGCAGTAAGTTAAGTAATGTAGGAGACAGGATTTTTTTTTTGTAGGACAAATCTAGATTTCCAACATACTTCCCATCAAGATTGTTCCATATGTAAGAAATTGAGGACCAACAAATATAGGATAGCCACTGTACCACAGGTATCCTGTGATGCAGAGCCATATACCAGGCACCCCAGTTCACCTCAGCCCAGTTGTCAGATCACTGCATGTCTCTGTTCGGCTTGACTCCATAGGTAACAACAAGGTGCTTAAAGAGTCACAGCAATACTCTACATTTGCATTTACTTTTTAGAGGCTGTACCTAAGCAAAACATGAAACTGATAATCAATTGAGACTTGCACTTAAGTGACAACAAAATGACCTTTGCAGTTTTTAGTAAGCGTAACACTCAAACCCAAACAAACTAAAAAACAGCCAAACCAAATTATTGAAACAAAACAAAACAACAACAAAAGAAGAAATAAAGAAAGATAAAACCCCAGCCTTGTAAATATGTTCAGGCTCTTTTACCATATTGGACAATGAAACTAAAAAAGAATCTCTTCATAAAATGAGAGGTGAGCTATACAATTGCAGTACAACTTACATGGATATTTATAGCTTACTTCTAATACTTTTACAGCATTTAGGTGGCAGGGGAGGTTTTGGATAGATGCAGGTGGATGTTCAGGCAGTGGAAATCACAACACAGCCAAATGAGGCCACAGTGTATTGTTGGTAGTCAGCCAACAGAGTTCTTTTTCCATCATACATCTGCAGGCTAAATTGGATGCTTCAGAGAGCACCACCACACCAACACATGAATAATCACACCAGCCAAAATTGCACTGAATGAACATTATCTGCAATGGCAGGAGGCATCAAGGAATGCAAAAAATGCTTCTGCTTGGTATGTTTTCAAACGTGGGAAAAGAAAACATCAGCAATTTAAACTTTTCTCATCCCCAAAATGCCAAATCCCAAAAACACCTCAGAGAAAGCAAAATACACTATTCCAACTGTATTATTTTCAAAATTTTTGAGTTATTTTGGGTATTTAAAGAACTGCTGATTAGAATAATTGAAATATTGTAACTTGGAGAAGAATGATTTTATTTCTTTTCCCCCCACTTTTGAAAATTTTCCAAGTTCTAAAACTTGTGGCATGCATGTTCTGAGTAAAGCAAAGTGTTGTGTCAGCGTCATTGGTTGCAATATTGAAGGCTCACCATCTGGATGTACCTACAGTTTCTTTCCCAAAGGGCTGTGTCAAAAGAGAAGGCTTGGAGCCGGAAAGCACTGATACCCAGCCCTGGACACAGCACAAATTCACTTGGGTGATTCCAGTAGGCTTGAGCCTCAACTGATTTTAAGCGTCTCCTATGAGATGCAGAGATATGGCCTTGGCAAGGATTTCTGTTGAGGTGTCTCTTCTGTAATACTATTTATTTTTGTTGCTCCAGTGGTGAGAGAGAGTAATGTAGAGGAAAACTGGATGTTTAGGCTCGAGCTGGGGAGAAAGTTCTTCACTGAGAGAGTCGTTAGCCATTGGAATGAGCTGCCCAGGGAGGTGCTGGAGTCACCATACCTGGAGGTGTTCAAGAGGGGATTGGATGTGGCACTTAGTGCCATGGTTTAGTCATGAGGTCTGTGGTGACAGGTTGGACTTGAGGATCTTTGAGGTCTCTTCCAACCTTTGTGATTCTGTGATTCTGTAATATTGTGCTTGCATTTTCTGACATGCCAGATGGCAAAACAACATGTAGCGCTGACATGCATGCTGCTGCTAGCTTGTCCTCTTGGCATATAGAGTCAGAGAGAATGAAAACAGCTGTAAAGACTGTACTCTTTAAAGAGGGCGGAACACATCCCGCAGGGTCTAGGCACAAGTGGTCCACCTTGGGCTCAAATATGTACAATGAGATCTTATAGCAGATTAATGAAATCCACAATTTGTTTACAGGGCAATTTACATTAGCATGAACCAAGGCACTCTTGATGTGCTGAGACACTGAACAGTAGTTCATATCTCCCTCTCAACCTTTTCACCCCACAGATCCCCACTGGTAACAAATACACATTGGGCTCATGTTCTTGTGATCAGCTTGATAATTGTGTTACTTAAACATAGCAGGCCAGCACCAAAGTTTGAAGCTGATCACCTCTTGTAAATGTATTTAGAAAGAAAATTACAAGATTTCAGCAGAGGACATAAGTTTGAGGCTCATCTAACAACAGATAACTTTTGGGCTTGCATTAGCTTTCCAAATAAATGGCCTCCCAGTTACTGATGTTTCAATATCTTTCTCAGTAAGTGGTGGCTAGTTTCTGATGATTAATAACGATGCTTTTGCACAGATCTATATTTGTAAGAACGATTCAGCAAATAGACTATGGAGATGCCAATTAGAGGTGACAGTATGAAGGATTGAATGTAGGGATGACATTGCCCTCTTGTGGGTAATCGCTGAAATGGAAAATGGCAAGCGTCGGTCCTATTGCCAGCCTGGTTTATTAATCCTAAAATGTCTCATTACAACAGGCTTTTAAACGTCTCAACATTTTCATTCCATGTGCTTAGGTCATCCAGACCTGAGAACTCATGGCATGCTGCAGGTCTGGGACTTAGTGTTAGAAAACTCCATGTCTTGGCTAGGACTATTCCCCTGAGGCTGTGGACCAGAAGACTCCCTGTAAATGCCAGGTAGCTGAGCTCAGTATGTTTCCTGGAAAGACACGGGGGAAAGCACCATGTATTAGTGTTTCAGCCTAAGAGCTAAAGCACAGGGCTAGGCTGCTGAGAGTAAAATATGGATAGAACTGCTTTGCTCAAAAAATGCCCCTTCTCTTCTGTTCATCACCAAGTATCTACCCTAAGTAGTTCAGATTATGTCTCCTGAAAGAGGAGTTCATACACTAAAGAGAGGGAGGAATGTGGAAGCAAGATTCTTTTCAGAAGATGTGCAAATATCTATGGACTGTATTGAAAATTTGTGACATGGAGTGGGTGACTGGTCTGCTGTGATGGTCATTATTCCAAGCAGTTACAGGCTATAAAGAAATCTGGGTTTGGTTTTTTGCTTAAATCTTTTCAGAGAACATGGTTGTGGAAGATGAGATATTCAATGGGTAAACTGGAGGTCAAGAAGATGGCAGACTGAGAATAGGCTGAAGGACAGAGCACAGGTAGTTTTAATCAGTAGTGCAGAGTCCAATTGGAGGCCTGTAGCTAGTTGTGTTCCTCAAGGGTCAGTACTGGGTCCAATCACTATATTCATCAGTGACCTGGATGAAAGAACAGAGTGTACTCCCAGCAAGTTTGATGATGATACAAAACTGGGAAGAGTGGCTGACACACCAGAAGGCTGTGCTGCCATTCATCAAAACTTGGAGAGGTCGGAGAGTTGGACAGAGTGAACCTCAAGAAGTTCAGCAAAGGCAAGTGTAGAGCCCTGCAGCTGGGGAGGATAAACCCCATGAATCAGTACAGGTTAGGGGCTGATCTGCTGTAAAATGGCACTGTGGAGAATGGGCTGGGAGTGCTGGTAGGAAACAAGTTTACCATGAGGCAGCAATGTGTTCATGGAGAAGGTGGCCAACAGCATTCTGGGATGCATGAAGAAGAGTGTGCCCAGCAGGTCCAGAGAGGTTCTTCTGCCCCTCTACTTTGCCCTAGTGAGGCCACAACTGGAGTACTGTGTTCATTTCTGGACTCCCCAGTTCATGAAAGACAAGGAACTACTGGAGAGAGTCCACTGGAGGGCTACCTAGATGTTATGGGGACTAAAGCATGTCTCTTACAGGGAGAGTCTGAAAGGCTTGAGCCTGGAGAAAAAGACAGTGAAACCAACAGGGAAGGGCTGGTGGGTGATGTGGTGGTCGGAGGGTGTTTAGGCACCAGTGACCACGAGATAATTGAGTTTTCAGTATTCAGCCAAGCCAAGAGGGGCAGCAAGAAGACCTCCACTCTGGACTTCAGGAGGGCAGACTTCAGGTTACTCAAGGAACTAACTCAGAAGGTTCCTTGGGATACAGCCCTTAAAAATAAAGGGGTCCAGGAGAGCTGGAGCTGCTTCAAGGAAGAACTCTTGAAGGTGCAGGAACAGGCTGTGCCAGTGTCCTGGAAGATGAGCCGCCGGGGCAGACGGCCAGCCTGGTTGGGTAATGAAGTTTTAATAGAACTAAGGGAAAAAAAGAGGGTGTACCATCTCTGGAAGAAAGGGGAGGCAACCTACAGAATGTTTAGGGATGTTGCTAGGACATACAGGAAGAAAATTAGGGAGGCAAAAGCCCATTTAGAACTTAGACTGGCCTCTGCTGTGAAGGACAACAAAAAGTCCTTCTATAAATACATCAATAGCAAGAAGAAGGGCAAGGACAACCTCCACTCCTTGGTTGACACGGAGGGGAACGTTGTAACAAAGGATGAGGAAAAGGCAGAGGTACTTAATGCCTTCTTTGCCTCAATCTATCCTAGCATGGCAGAACATCTTCCAGACAGCTGGCCTGCAGAGCTGGCAGAAGGAGCCAGGGAGCTGCATAGTTTCCCGCTGCTCCAGGAGGCAGTTATAGATCTTCTGAGCCGCTTGGACCCCCACAAGGCCATGGGACCGGATGGTATCCATCCTAGGGTGCTGAGAGAGCTGGCAGATGAGCTGGCCAAGCCGCTCTCCATCATTTTTCAGCAGTCCTGGCTCACTGGAGAGGTCCCAGATGACTGGAAACTGGCAAACGTGGTGCCCATCCACAAGAAGGGCCAGCTGGACGAGCCAGGGAATTATAGGCCTGTCAGCCTGACCTCAGTGCCAGGCAAGATTATGGAACAGCTCATCTTGAGTGTGATCACACAGCACTTACAGGATGGCCAAGGGATCAGGCCCAGCCAGCATGGATTTAGGAAGGGCAGGTCCTGCCTGACCAACCTGATCTCCTTCTATGATCAGGTGACCTGCCTGGTTGATGTGGGGAGGCCTGTGGATGTGGTCTACCTGGACTTCAGCAAGGCCTTTGACACCGTCCCCCACAGCAAACTCCTGACCAAGCTGGCGGCCCATGGCTTGGACAGGACCACACCGCGTTGGGTTAGGAAGTGGCTGGAGAGCCGAGCCCAGAGAGTGGTGATGAATGGTGCCACATCCCGCTGGCGGCCTGTCACTAGTGGTGTGCCCCAAGGATCAGTGCTGGGCCCAATGCTCTTCAACATCTTTATTGATGATCTGGATGAGGGCATTGAGTCCATCATCAGTAAATTTGCGGACAACACCAAGCTGGGGGCAGTAGTTGATCTGCTGGAGGGTAGAGAGGCTTTGCAGAGGGACCTCGACAGGCTGGACAGATGGGCAGAATCCAAGGGCATGAGACTGAACACATCCAAGTGCCGGGTTCTGCACATTGGCCACAACAACCCTTGCTGGAGCGTGTCCAGAGAAGGGCAACAAAGTTGGTGAGGGGTTTGGAACACAAGCCCTATGAGGAGAGGCTGAGGGAGCTGGGGTTGCTTAGCCTGGAGAGGAGGACACTCAGGGGTGACCTTCTTGCTCTCTACAACTACCTGAAGGGAGGTTGTAGCCAGGTTGTTGGTCTCTTCTCCCAGGCAGCCAGTACCAGAACAAGAGGACACAGTCTCAGGCTGCGCCAGGGCAGGTTTAGACTGGGTCTTAGGAAGAAGTTCTGTACAGAGAGAGTGATTGCCCATTGGAATGGACTGCCCGTGGAGGTGGTGGAGTCACCTTCATTGGAGGTGTTCAGGAAGAGGCTTGATGGGGTGCTTGGTGCCACGGTTTAGTTGTTTAGGTGGGTTGTATTGTATTGTATTGTATTGTATTTAGGTGGGTTGGATTGGTTGATAGGTTGGACGCGATGATCTTGAAGGTCTCTTCCAACCTGGTGTATTGTATTATTGTACTGTATTGAATCTTATCAATGCATATAAATATCTAAAGGGTGGAGGTCATGAGGATGAGGACTTGCTCTTTCAGTTGTGGCCAGTGATAGGACAAGGGGCAATGGATACAAACTAGAACACAGGAAGTTTCACCTAAGGAAAAACTTCTTTATTGTGTGGGTGATGGAGCACTGAAACAGGCTGCCAAGAGATGTTGTGGAGCCTCCTTCTCTGGAGACTTTCAAAACCTACCTGAACATGTTCCTGTGTAACCTGATCTAGGTGAATCTGCCCTTGCAGGGCAGTTGGACTAGATTATCTTTGGAGATCCCTTCCAACCCCTACCATTCTCTGATTCTGAGAGGGAGCCAGAGTGGGCAGGTTGAGGCCCCTCAGTTTAGGAAGGATGTTGTCTTTCTGGAGCGTGTCCAGAGAAGGGCAACAAAGTTGGTGAGGGATTTGGAACACAAGCCCTGTGAGGAAAGGCTGAGGGAGCTGGGGTTACTTAGCCTGGAGAAGAGGAGACTCAGGGGTGACCTTCTTGCTCTCTACAACTACCTGAAGGGAAGTTGTAGCCAGGCAGAGGTTGGTCACTTCTCCCAGGCAGCCAGTACCAGAACAAGAGGACACAGTCTCAGGCTGCGCCAGGGCAGGTTTAGACTGGATCTTAGGAAGAAGTTCTATACAGAGAGAGTGATTGCCCATTGGAATGGACTGCCTGTGGAGGTGGTGGAGTCACCTTCATTGGAGGTGTTCAAGAAGAGGCTTGATGGGGTGCTTGGTGCCATGGTTTAGTTGTTTAGGTGGGTTGTATTGTATTGTATTGTACTGTATTTAGGTGGGTTGGATTGGTTGATGGGTTGGACGTGATGATCTTGAAGGTCTCTTCCAACCTGGTGGTGTATTGTATTGTAGAACAGGAAGGCTGAGGACAAGCTAGCTTGGTTTCACCTTAGCACAGCAGCATGTTTCTTGTGCCCATAAATTGCACATTGCTGCAATGACAAGAAATGTAGTACCTACCAATCTCAGAATATCCTCATGAAGGAGGCCTTGTATTTACACAGGTGTCTCATTGTCAGTGGTGTTCACAGGATTGTTGCAATGAGTGTGGCTATTTGGATGTTAGTCAATGAACATTCTCTTCTTCACATCAGAAGAGTAAATAACCCCAGCTCCTGTCATCTGCTGTGAGGAGCAGCATTTAACAACACAGTAACCACAGAAAAACTACCTAACAACATATTAAGCTAGCAATGTTCTGGTTTTAAAATTACTCATTGTGGTGGTTTGAGCCTTAACTGAAAGTTAAGAGCTCAGGTGGGGGCAAGGCTGAGAATCTCTCCCCCACTCCCCCCCTCCTCCCTCCCAACAGAGAAAAGGAAGGAGCAAATCCACCAAACAATTATTTGGAGTCAGCTTGGAAGTAGAGAGGTAACAGGAAAAAGGTTCACAAAGGCAAGGAACAAGGATGGATGGGAGGGGGACAAAAACAAGAGAATAATACAAAACCAGCCTTTCTCTGAGGAAGCGTGGAGGCAGCAGGGAGAAGGATCAGGTCCAACCACTTGGCAGAGGAGCAGGAGGGCAGCTGCAGTAGCTCTCATCCAGCAGAGGCAGGAGCCAGAAAAGCAGGGGCCAACAGCTACGATGTCCTGCTTTTTTTACCCTAGCTGGGCAGGAAGGGGGGAGTGGAACAGACTCAGCTTCCCAGGCGAAAAATGCCCTGCAGGGAATGAAAAGTACCTGCAAGCCCTCCACGCTGCTTTCTTCCTTTGTTCTCAGAAAAGGGTGCTAACCCACCACACTTATCTATCTCCCATTCTCTAAATATAAATGTTGGTTGGAACTACAGTGACTAAACCTTAACCTACTGAAGTCCTTATTCAAATTGTCTCAATTTCAGTATATTTCAGATGGAGGACAAGTACCGAAAGAACAGGCAATATCTTGCACAGAGAACAAACAGTGCTTTGAAGATTGAGCTGAATGTCAGAAAGGTGAGATGGGTGATAGGAGGGCTATCTAACAGATCAATGCACACACACAAGACAAAAACTCAGTGTCAGACAGCTTGTCTTTCAGGATAACACAACAAAGAAGAATGAAAGCACTTTGGAAAAAAATAGCTACCCTTACTGTGTTGAACGTTGCATATATAAGGTGTTTAAAGATAGAAAAAATGATATCAATAGTTCACCTCTTGACGAAGCCTGTAGGGTTAAAGTTTTGAGCAAAAGGAACCATTTCAGGTCTGCTTTTATACAATTGTCAGAGCTTAGCTAAAGGAATGCAAATCAGTGCTTGTATTTGATCTCATGCTAACTCTGGGGCTAAATGGCAGGCAATACAGCACACACCTCTGGCACATCCTCTGCCCTGTTGCAATATTGCACTACAGAGCAGATGAACCAAGCTGCAAAACCAGACCGGGCCGGTGAGACCTGAAATGGTCTACAGCATCTCTTCATGACATCAGGACCCACCAGGGTCCTTCCACAACACTAGAAATAGACAGAAAAATCCCCTTTGTCATGACATAGGCATTAGATTAGGTAGATAAATACATGTATTAGACTAGGTATTAGTATGAGGATAGGTATTAGGTATATGAATTAGACGAAGTAATAGTAGATGAGTATGTGTAGCAGAATATAATATAAAAATCATTTTAGGATCTGTCTTTGTAGCTGTTTGAATCTGACCTTGCAGATGTTTGGTAAACTATTTTAACTATTTTATAATGCGAACTAGTAAGCCTGAGAAAGCAGCTCATTAGAACATAGGCTTGATAAAATAGCTCATTATCAACTACCATATAAAGGAAAGTATCTGTTCAAGGATAGGGGGCTATGACACCTGGCAAGGAGATGATGGAAGGACAAGCATCCAGACCAGTTCAGAGGTATAAGGTGAAAAGTACCATTGTGAGGAAGACTACTTACTTTATCCTAAGACCCCTACTCATGACCACCAGATGGCTTCATGCAAGCACAAAAGGAAGGAATTTTGGGGATGGACTATGTAAATGGGTTCTTAGAACTAATTATCTTAACCCCACCATTTCATGGAATTATAATAAATATGTATGGTTTGACACTATATAAATCCCTTACTAACACTGTATGGTTAGCAAGCTTTGTGGAGAAATCCCCTTGTGTGTGGAGCCCAAATAAAACATACCTGCTTTAGAATTCTCCAAGAGTTGTAGAGTTTGTTTCCGCACGTCAGCCAATTTTGTGTCTCTTAATCTGTGATGGCCTCATTGTTCCTCCCTGGCATATCTGGTAGTGGTAGAACAAGTTTCCAGTGTCAATAGAGAAGATAGCACACGGTCTCTTGGCTGTCTTGAGTGTTTCACCAAGTTTTGGCTATCTGCTCTGGTCCACAAAGCTGAGAGTGTTGAGTTGTCTGACTGGAAAGGGAATGGAAGTGTCCCCGTGTAACTGTATCCCTCCTGGACCCTCACTTAACATGCAGCCCTGTCACAGTTCACTCAAAGGACATGTGATGGTTCATTTGTTGTGATCTTGAACCACAAAAACTAAGGCACACACACCAAAGGAGGTTTGCTTCAATCAACATTAAAACTTCATTGTTTGCCCATAAAGTGGCATGTGATAGGTAGAAAGGGAGACAGGAGGAGAAAACTAAAGTGAAAAGAAATGCTGATAGCTACCACCAGTGCTCCAAGATGGTGTCCTTAGGGTCTGCTGATCATCATCTTCAATCATTGAGGCCCGTGGTAAGGAAGCTTCCAAAGTTCTATTGCTAAGAAACCCTCCTTTTTTCCTATCTCTGCCAGTCTCTACCTTTCTCAAGTGAAGCTTCCACACATGCCCAAGGAGGAGTGTCTGAGGTGTTGTCTGCCTTGAAAGGTGGGTAGCCTTCAACCAAGAGGTGTGTTTTCATATTATAATGACATTATAATGACCAAAGTTCACCCAGGGTTCATGATTTCCTCATCAACACTGAGGTATCAGTCTTTTTGGATGGCAGTTATATGATTTGTTCCAGTACAATGGGCTGAGATAGTAGGGTGATCCATCTTTCTGCCTTGTCCCAGGCAATGGGCTCTCAGTACCATGTAGTTAATGTTTTGCACCTGTGTATCCATGGAGACTACATTCCATTCTTGGGATCAGTAACTGCTAATAAGTAACTTATCCAAACAGGCCGCAGTAGCAACATGTTAGTCTAAGTTTTAGTGACCCTTACTGTCCAATTTTCTGATGGAAATGTTGAGGCAATAGTGTTCTTCTGATTGACTCTTTTAACCCCTCAGCCTCTTTGGCTCCAGTCCCTGCCAGTGAATCCCAGCTTGGAATTGTACGGTGTGGTGGGATGACTATGACTTGATGCCAGGTGCTTGCCAAAGCTGCTCTATCACTCCGCCGCCTCACCTGGACAAAGCAGAGAAAATATAACTGAAGTCTGGTAGGTCAAGAAAAGGATAGGAAGATCACTCAGCAATTACCATGACCATCAAAACACTTAACTTGGGGAAATCTAATGTAATTTATTAACAATCAAATCAGAGTAGGATAAAAAGATGTAAAAACAAAATCTCGAAATCATGTTTCAGTCACCCGTCCTCTTTTCCCTGGACTTCACTTGCAATTTTCTCTACTTCCAGCCAGGTGTACAGGAGGACAAAGAATGGAGGTTGTGGTCAGTTCATCACATGCCATCTCTGCTGCTCCTTCCTCCTCAGGGGGAGCACTCCTCACACTCTTCTGTTTCAGCCTGGGGTCACTCCTATGAGAGTCGGTCCTTCACAAACTTCTCCAATGTGAGTTGTTCCCATAGGCTACAGTTCACAGACTGCTCCAGCATGGGTCACCTTCACGGAGTGTGGTCCTCCAGGAACAGACTGCACCAACAGGGAACAGGGAAGAACTCATGGGGGAAGTAAAGGTTGGAGAGTCAAGGGAGAAGAGACCAATCCTATGTCTCCATTGCCTGTGCTTTCTGTATGGAACAGCAGAGTCTGGATCCATCAATAGAAGCTAAACCTGAATCCCTATCCAAGGATTTGCTAGTTGAGGTGAAAGAGGAAAAAGACTGCAAATTGTGTTTCTTACATTCATCTAGTCCTGCCCCATGCTGTGCCTGCATTGGGTAATCTTATCCATTTAGAGGCCTGAAGAGGTTCATATTCCTCTCCTCTCACACTTCACTAAACACAGGGTGAGTTACTGTGGAGGTTAGGCCTGGAGCAGGAGTCACCTTCTGGTTTTCAGCATATAACTTTTGCTTTTCCATGCTTTTCCCCTGAAAAGGGGATTTAAATAGGGTTTAAATAGTTCAAGGATTTTTTTCAGCACAGCCATGAAACTTAGGTTTCTTTCCTGGCACTGACCTCAAGACAACCATGATGCTGATCTGTTTTCTCAGTTTACCCCCAGTTACAGCTTGAGAACATCTCCAGAATTTACATGAATATAAGCCATAATTTCAGAGGAAAATACAATGAAAAGTAGTTCACACTATGTACCAAAGTAACTATTATTCTCTGCATCAAGAGTATATCTTATGCATTTTTAATAGCACGCCATTAACTGTTGAGAACAAGGACCAGTAAGACTCTTGGCATTATGTTGTACTATGTGGAAATCTTCAGCTGGGCTGCCATAGGCTATAACAGCAAAGGTAAATTGATAGAAGTAGCAATGATGAAAAGCAGATATTTTTTTCTCTAGGAGCCATAACTGCAAAATTATTAGAAAAGCATTGTTCTTAATGTGAAATCAGCAAATAGATTCACTAATAGAAAATAGTAAATGTAAGAAAAATATCAGACACCAGGGCAGATTTTTAAGGTTCATTTCCCAGCCTTCAGTTAATCAGTATCACGGTGCAGTAGGAAGCATATCTGTTATGAGAAACAATGCAACAATCCTTTTTAAAATTTAGTCTTGTAGAAAATCACTTCTTTCCAAAGTGTAGAAATAGCAAAGCCAGTTGATCTCACCTCTGTGCCTGGCAAGATCATGGAGCAGATCCTTCAGAATACTCTGCTAGGACACATAGCAAATGAGGATGTGTCTTGGCCCGAAAGTTAGGAAGGAGAAGTGCTTCTTTTGAAACATTTTTCTGTGTGAAATTAAGGCACAAACGAGGCCAAATACCAAAGTGAGGTTATTTAATAAAGAATAGAGTAAACAAAACAGAGAAAGGAAGAAAAGGGAGAGAGAAGAGATGGGGAAATGGAGAAAGAGAGAGAGAGCAGGAGAGATATTACTGCCCCAGGCCATTTTTCTGTCTTCAGCTGGGAGGAGGGGCAAGGCGTTCCAGGATCTGAGTCCATTCAGCTTGTGATTCTCTGGCTGGGAGGAGGGGAGATATCTAAGGATCCTGCCGAATTCCAGAGTGTAGTGTGTGGTCTGTGATGTTCTCCCCTCCACTGAGCAGGCGTAACTTGGGATTTTTTACAGTGTTTATCTAATGCAGCTCCAGTTGGGTCACATTAACACTGTATAAGTGGATTTCCGGGGTGGTCTTCCATGTGACTGCAGGGGTTGGCACAACAGCTGCCTCCATCCCCCCTTGCCCCCCAACCTGTTCACCACACCCACCCTTGGGCAGTAGTCATCTTATCAGGTGAGCCATCTAGGATGTGCTTATCTTTGTGAGACATTCCTCAGTTCCTGATACAATCATCACTTTCCCAGGTGATTCACATGTTCAGAGAGAGGCCTCTCTCAGGAAGTGGTTCATGACTGCCAGCGTGGCTTTACTATGGTCAAATCAGACCTGCTGTATTTGGGGGCTTTCTACATGGGATTACAGCATTGGTGGATATGGACTACTTGTGCAAAGCACTTGACACTGTCCCACATGGTATCCTCACCACTAAATTAGAGAGACATGGATTGGATGCACGTACCACTCAATGCATAAGGAATTGGCTGGATGGTTGCACTCAAAAAATTAGTCAATGGCTTGATGTCCAAGTGGAGGCCAATGGTGAGCTGTGTGCCCTAAAGGTCAGCATTGGGATCAGTGCTGTTAAACATCTTTGTCATCAGCATGGCCGAGTGACCTTGAGTGCATCCTCTGCCAGTATGATGACACCACCAAGCTATGCAGTGCAGTCAACATGCTGGAGGGGAGGGATACCATCCATAGGGACTTTGACAGTCTTGAGAGGCTCATGCAATCCAAACTGAACATGACAAAGTACAAGGTTGAAACATGGATTGGGGTAATCCCAAGCACAAATACAGGCAATGTGGAGAATGGATTGAGAGCAGCCCTGCAGAGAAGGTCCTGGAAGTGATGGTTGACACAAAGCTCAATGTGACCTGGCAATGTGTACTTGCGACCCCAGAAAGCGATATCCTAGGCTTCATCAGAACAAGCATGACCAGCACGTCAAGAGAGATGATTCTGTCCTATATGCCACCTCATGAGACCCCACTCAGTTTACTGTGTCCAGCTCTGGGGTCCCCAGCATAAGAAGGACTTCTCAAGTGGGTCCAGAGGAAAGCCATGAAGATGAGTAGAGGGCTGGAATACCTACACTATGAAGACAGACTAAGAGAGTCAAGTTTATTCAGTGCAAGAAAGAGAAGGCTCTGGGGAGGCCTTATAGCAGCCTTACAGTGCCTAAAGGGAGCCTCTAGGTCTGGTGGAAAGGGATTTTTACAAGGGCATGTAGTGATAGGACAAGGGATAATGGATTTAACCTAAAAGAGGGTAGATTTAGATTAGGTATTAGGAAGACTTCTTTACTGTGAGAGTGGAATGGGTTGCCCAGAGAAGTTGTGGACACCCCACCCCTGTAAGTGTTCAAGACCAGCTTGGAGGTTTGAGCTCTGGTGAAGTGTGTGCCTGCCTCTGGCAGGGGGATTGGAACTAGTCATTTTTTAAAGCCCCTTCTAAACCAAATCATGCTATGATTCAATGGAACTAGCCAGGGAAGCAAACAAAAATAACATTGTTTACTGGCTAAAACATTAATGGTGTAATGTGATTTTAAAATTGTGACAAATTATACCACTACCCAGATCCAGGGAAGGCAAGGAGTAGCTAAAGGCAGAATTATTTTCTTCTCAAACCTTTAGTTGGAGCAACTTTTGGCTGTGAGTCTACAGCTACAGATACCAGTCTGAAGGCAAGTGATCAGGTTAGTAGCTGCTCCAGACTGATACACAGAATCACAGAACCATTTAGGTTGGAAAAGACCCTTGGGATCACCAAGTCCAACCTATAATCCTACTCTATGAAGGTTCACTCCTAAACCATATCCCCAAACACTACATCTAAACATCCTTTAAACACCTCCAGGGTTGTGGACTCAACCACCTCCCTGGGCAGCCCATTCCAATGCCTGACCACTCTTTCTGTGAAAATTTTTTTCCTAATGTCCAGTCTAATCCTACCTCATTGTAGCTTGAGGCCATTCCCTCTTGTTCTGTCACTAATTACCTGTGAGAAGAGACCAGCACCAGCCTCTCTACAGTGTCCTTTCAGTATCTGTAGAGAGCATTGATGTTTTCCCTCAGCCTCCTGTTTTTCAAGCTAAACAGCCCCAACTCTCCTTCAGTTGCTCTTCATAAGATTTATCCTCCAGGCCCTTCACCATCTTTGTTGGCCTCCTCTGCACTTGCTCCAGCACCTCAACATCTCTCTTGTATTGAGATGCCCAAAACTGAACACAATATTCGAGGTGTGGCCTCACCAGAGCTAAGTACAAGGGGACAATCACCTCCCTATATTTGCTGGACACAGCATTTCTAATACAAGCCAGAACACCATTAGTTTTCTTGCCCCACTGGGCACACACTGCTTGCTCATATTCGGTTACTTGTTGATTAGAACAATTCTGCCAGGCAGCTTTCCAGCCACACTTCCCCAAGCCTGTGGTGTTTCCCCTTTCCCTTCTCCCTATGAGTCAGCAGCAGTTGCAGCTGGCTGAGTCTCTTGCTAGCTTGCTAACTCTCAAACACCCACTCCCTTGCTATTTTAAATAGAAAAGACCTTCCCACATTCCACTTTAATAATCACTCTGGCTCTGACTGGCATGGTGTGGTGGTTTTAGGCTATGCCTTTAAAAATTTAGCTGCAGATTTTGAGAAGAAAAGTAGAAAAATATAAATAAAGCACTATTGGATGTAAAAAGGAAAATAAAAGATTATTCTAAACAAATATCTGGGAGAAGAGGAGCTGTACCGTAACAATTCTCATTCCCATTCCTCTTCTCTTCTCTTCTCTTCTCTTCTCTTCTCTTCTCTTCTCTTCTCTTCTCTTCTCTTCTCTTCTCTTCTCTTCTCTCATCTCTCTCTCTCTTCTCTTTCTCTCTTCTCTTCTCTTCTCTTCTCTCTCTCTTCTCTTCTCTTCTCTTCTCTTCTCTCTCTATTCTTCTCTTTCTCTTCTCTTCTCTTCTCTTCTCTTCTATTCTCTCTTCTCTTCTCTCTCTCTCTCTCTCTTCTTCTCTTCTCTTCTCTTCTCTCTCTCTTCTATTCTCTTCTCTTCTTCTCTTGCTCTTCTCTTCTATCTTCTCTTCTCTTCTATCTCTTCTCATCTTGGCTGTTTCTGTTTCGCTCAGGAGAGATAATGTGCTTCTGGCTGGCGTTGGATAAGTCTAACCCACTGCTTTCTCTCTCAACTCCTCTCTCTCTAGGGACAGGGGGGTTTGGGGAGGCAGTGGAACAGCTTCCCTGGTCTTTTTGACCGGGGGGGGTTTGTGTTGTTTGCTAACTGTAAATACCTGTATAATATTGTAAATACTGTCTATTTTGTACATATTCATTGCTTTCCATTGTAGTGTGTAGTTTTTGCTTGTAAATACAGCTTCATTTGCTTCTGAGTTGGTCTGGCAAAAAGTTAATACTGGGGGGAAACTTCAACCCACCACACATGGTCATTACACAACCCTTCTCAAAGTGAAAGGAAAGCCTCTGGAAGCCCTCCACTAATGGATTATCTACCTGTTAATTGCAGTTGGGTTGTAGTAAAAAATTACTTGTTGACAGGTATAGTTTGACAATAAATAATTTGTCAACAAATACATCTGGGAATATGACATGGCATATCCAGAGTGCTGGATCAATCAAATTCTTTCTTTAAGCTCTAACAGATCAAATATTTCTCATATAGCTTTCAATGACCTTAGACTTTATTTTGCATATGGAGTTTTGTCTTCTGATCATAAGATACAAAGGTTCTAGGATGAGATTGAACATAAATACCTCAAAGAAAATACAAAGAATATTTGTATCAATTCCTTTTATAACAAATCCAGTAAGAAGATTGCAAACTGTGGCTTGTTTAGCAGGCAAGAAGCAGTCTGCCTGGATTCACTGTGTCAAGTTCAGCTGGTCACAAATACCCAGGCTTGAAGTACAATAAAATGTAAATTGGGAAATAGTGTTCTGAGGTATTATGCTTTTTTGCATTGCTACACAAAATACCTGTTGTGGTGTAACTACAGTGTCTATTTGGCAGAAGGAGACCAGGCAGAAGAAGGTTATTTCTACAACTATAAGAGAGAAAGCAGAGACAGGGGCTCTATTGATACTGCAGTAGGCTTTATTCATATTTCCAGTAGACATAAACTTCTCTGCAAAAGGGCTTGAAATAGCAGGGTAGCATTTGTACAGAAGGGAACTGTCTTCCAGCAGATATACCCATTTCTTCCTCATAACTCAAACTGCAGCCTTCACATACCTCTGTGTCCAGCGCCTCCATCTCTCACTTGTGATGCTGCTGTGTCCTCTACCCAGTTTTAAGCATGGTGAGGCCTGCTCCCACATATCTGCCATAAAGTTGCTTGGTTTGGGACTTCTGGTAGAAGATTTTAAAAAAGCTTGTGCTTACTCCCACAACATGCACAGAAAGCCAAAGGTCTGAAGCTTTCTATTTTACCACCATGAAATGTAAAGGCTTGTGGGTCTTCTTGACAACCAGATTAATTTTCAGTGAAAGTCCCACTGTCCTGAATGTATGAAAACTCAGATAAATGTGGTAGTATTTTATTGTGACAGCCCCACAACTGCTTCAGGTCAGAGTCCCCATAACTTTCTCTGTTAGTGTCTTTCACAGCACTTACAGCTATTTCTTCACCAAGTAGTTCAGTTCTGTCTGTCTTTGCGTATGGGATATTTCTGCCTTGGTCTCTGCACATTGAGCTCTCTTTCTGTACCACACCGAGTAAAATGCTCCATATACTCATGAGTGACTTTAAATATGCAGTTGTTTACATTTCAAAACAGATACCATTTAGAAAGGACCCATCTATTCTCATAGAGGAAAGTGACAATAGGCCAACTTCAAATCTAAATTGAGATACTCTTAATATGAATATCATGCTGATGGTAAGTGTTTATTAAGGGTAATAACAAAAGCAATACTTGTCGCGACCACAGCACTGAATATGGAACAGAGTAACTGCATTACAGTGAGGAAAGGGACACTAGGACACAATCAAGATCTCCACTCGATCTCACTGCCTGTCCTTCAGCCTTTGCTCTCTTTATCACATAGGACTACATGTGATACTCAATTTAGAAAGTTGTGGAAAGAATATACCTAGACTGCTGACTTAGCTGATGGAATTTCATGTTGTTGATGACAGCAAGATACATCTGCCTCCAGTGTTTATAGATGGGTTCAAAACATGCATACACATTAGCATTGCATGAGTTTCCCTGGACCTACAGAGCACCCTCAAACATCTCAATCCTCAGAGATGGCATTAATATTCTTATTATTTGTTGTACTGAGAGAAACTAGGAGCAGAGCAACTGAGTGATTTGCACAATGAAACAGTGATTAGGAGCCCCAAGGTACCAACTGAGACTCAGAATATTCTTTTAAATCTCAGAGTAAAAGATAAACATAACCAGTAGACAGCTGCATTTAAAAAAAAAATTACTAAAAATATTCTCCTATGTTTAAGCAGACAAACTATCTTTTAAGGAAAACTTGGGCTTTTGACAGTCCTGCTAGAAACCCGGGTGATTTTCAAAACCAGACAGGAACTGCTACCAAAGCACAGAATCACACTGAACAGCCTTGTGTCAGGATGAAGCTATATTTACTTCAGTAAAATAATTTCCTTTGAAATCAGTTCTGATCTAGGCATGCTATGTTTGTACAGGAATTGTGCCCTCATGTTACACTAAGAAAAACACTCATGTCGGAATTTATTTTTATTTTTCAAACCCTGTATGTTCACTTAAGGTTATTAGCATGAGAAGGGGTGGGGAGGTTTAGCTATGAACTATGCAAAGCAATTTATCTTCCAAGTATCTATTCATTTATCAACACCCTACAAATCTAAGTAGGCACAGTTACTAGATCAGCATAGTAAAAGTATTTCCAGGACAGTACTTTCATCTACTCCCAATCAGCCTGCCAGCATTGCTTATTGACTCGAATTGTCAGGGCTCACATCTCAGTTCCTATTCAGACAGGACTCTGAGAACATTCCTATGCTAAATTAGCTCAGCTTGTGTTTTAAATTATTTCTTCAAGACTGTTCCATTGTGCTTAAGCTCAGGGTTTTTTGATAGAAACAGCACTTTACATAGCAACTTCTTCAACTGGCACTGCCACTATTTATTAACATTGGAGGGTATTTAACTTGATCTAGGGAAACTTCATCAAATTGAGGAGGTAGGAAGCTTAAATCCACCTCTGGCTTTGCTCATCTACATGTCCATGAGCATAGAAATTGATGGAAGAAAATTTTAGAGTTGCTCCTTTGTCAATACTGAGAATCCAGAAAACATGTAACAGCTAGATAGTTTCATAGTTTCATAGTTTCAGTTAGGGTTGGAAGGGACCACAAGGATCATCTAGTTCCAACCCCCCTGCCATGGGCAGGGACACTCTACCCTAGATCAGGCTGGACAGAGCCTCGTCCAGCCTGGTCTTAAACACCTCAAGGGACGGGGCCTCAACCACCTCCCTCGACAACCCATTCCAGGCCTTCACCACCCTCACGGTAAAGAACTTCCTCCTCATGTCCAGCCTGAATCTTCCCACCTCCAGCTTCATCCCATTCCCCCCTAGTCCTATCACTCCCTGATAGTCTGAAAAGTCCCTCCCCAGCCTTCTTGGAGGCCCCCTTCAGATACTGGAAGGCCACAATGAGGTCACCTCGGAGCCTTCTCTTCTCCAGACTGAACAGCCCCAACTCTTTCAGTCTGTCCTCATAGGAGAGGTGCTCCAGCCCTCTGATCATCCTCGTGGCCCTTCTCTGGACACCTTCCAGCACCTCCAGATCCCTCTTGTAATAGGGGCTCCAGAACTGGAGGCAGTACTCCAGGTGGGGTCTCCCCAGAGCTGAGTAGAGGGGGAGAATCACCTCCCTTGACCCTGCTGGTCACACTTCTCCTGATGCAGCCCAGGATCTGATTGGCTTTCCAGGCTGCAAGTGCACACTGAGAGCGCATGTTGAGCTTCTCGTCCACCAGCACCCCCAAGTCTCTCTCCTCAGGGCTGCTCCCCAGCCAGTCACTGCCCAGCCTGTATTTGTGCCTGGGATTGCCTCGACCCAGATGCAGGACCCTGCACTTGGTCTTGTTGAAGCTCATGAGATTGGCCTGTGCCCACCTCTCCAGCCTGTCAAGGTCCCTCTGGATGGCATCCCTTCCCTCCAGCGTGTCTGCTGCACCACACAGCTTGGTGTCATCAGCAAACTTCCTGAGGGTGCACTCGATGCCACTGTCCATGTCACCCCACAAAGATGTTGAACAAGACTGGTCCCAGGACTGATCCCTGAGGGACTCCGCTTGTCACTGGCCTCCACTGGGACATGGACCCGTTGACAGCCACTCTTTGGGTGCGGCCATCAAGCCAGTTCTTTATCCATCTGGTGGTCCATCCATCAAACCCGTGTGTCACCAGCTTGGAGACCAGGATGTGGTGTGGGATCTGACTCTTCAGCACAGGAAAGACATGAACCTTTTGGAGCAGGTCCAGAGGACCACAAAAATGATCTGAGGGCTGAAGTACCTCTTCTGTGAGGACAGGCTGAGTGAGTTGGGCTTGTTCATCCTGAAGAGAAGGCTGCGGGGGGAAACTTACTGTGGTGTTTCAATACTTAAAGGGGGCATATAAGAAAGATAGGGACAATCTTACTATTAGGAAGGCCTGTTGCCACAGGACAAGGGGCAATGTTTTGCAACTACAACAGAGACTACATAAAAGAAAGAAATTATTTTTTTTACTATGAGGGTGCTGAAATACCAGAACACGTTGCCTGGAGAGGTGGTAGATACCCCATCCCTGGAAACATTCAAGGTCAGGCTGGACAGGGCTCTGAGCAACCTGAACTAGTTAAAGATGTCCCTGCTCACCACAGGGCAGGTTGGACTAGATGACTTTTAAAGTCCCCTCTCAAGCCAAAGCTTCTATGACTGTGATTTATCAGTCTTAACAAATGACTCAGCTGTACAAAAAGCAAAGTCAGATACTGAACAGGGTGGAAATGGTAGAAAAAGCAAAAAGGTGTCATGTATGTATCAACTGTCACTTGTTTTCTGAAGAACACCTTTTTGCAGTCTACTGCTCCTACTTCACAACGAGCTGTTGATAGTTCATTTTCTATGTACTGGAAGTTGAGATACAAAGTAACAGATTGTTTATATTAAAAATGCATAATTAAGAAAGCATTACAGCATTTGACAAAATTTCCAAGTACCCTCTTGAGATCTTTATTCTTCAGTTCACATCTCAAAATTACACAGTTTATATGTTATAAATACTTCACATTTTTGTGTTCCCAGGAAAAAAATGGTAGGACTTTTGATAACCTTAAGCATTTTCTATGAAGGTATTTATCATGTTCCCACTACATTCTGCCATAAAACTTGCCATTTTCTTCCTGGAACTCCCAAAGTAATTTTCTAGGTAACAGATCCAAAGGCTAAAATGTGTGAACCTGAAAGCTCCTTTCATTGTAAGCTATCAAAAAAAAATCAGTAATATGAAAAAGTAAATAAATATTTTACAAATTATATTTAAGCACATGTATTTCAATATATTGTTTGGATGTCACCTCTTTAAGGGATGTAAGGATTAACTGTGTGAGACAGCTTTATACAAGCTGGAAGAGGACAAAACTTTCTGCTGGCTTTGATTTTTGCGCTGCCAGTGTGTTCTGAGTCTTACTGAACTACACAGAACACGTATGTAACTTAAGCTGTTCTATGGTGTTTAATCAATATTGTGCAACTGTGCTCAGTAGTCAGGGCAGTCACAATTTAGGTTCTACGCAAGCTGTAAATTGGGAAAATCACACTGCCTTAAGCATTCCATGTATCAGACATGACATATGACAAAGACCTTGACTTTTGATTACAAAACCTAGTTCTAGAGGGATGAGAAAAGGTTCTCAGTGGACAGAGGTATGCAGCATTTCAGAAGTCATTTGCATGGAAAAGTGACCGACAACTACAGGAATTCCCTCTATTAGGCACATGCTTAAGTTCCAGTAGCCACGGCAGGGAGATGGAGTGGGTGCAGAGGAGGCCCACAAAAATGATCAGGGGGCTGGAACACCTCTGCTATGAGGACAGGCTGAAGGACCTGATGTTGCTGAGTCTGGAGAAGAAAAGGTTCTAGGAAGACCTAGTAGTAGTCTTCCAGTACCTGCAGAAGGCTACAAGATGACTGCAGACAATTTCAAAGGCCTGCAGTGATGAGGGCCAATAGTTTGAGGTTAGAGAAGAGCAGATTTAGATTGGATGTTAGGATCAAATTCTGTACCATGAGGGTGGTGGAACACTACAACAGGTTGCTCAGGGAGGTAGTCGAGGTCCAAACCCTGGAGATATTCAAGGTGAGGCTGAACAGGGCTCTGAGCAACCTGATCTAGTGGAGGATGTCCCTGCTCACTGCAGAGGGTTTACACTAGATGACCTTTGGGGGTCCTAAATTATCTATTTTGAGGATCTTCATAACTGCTTAGGAAACTGTCCACAGGAAACATAGTTTTGTGTTGTGTGTTGATTTTGATATTTTAACCAACATGATTTACAATAATGACACTGTAAAAGAAAAACAAGACAGAAATATTATTTTGGTACAGCACAAATGAATTTGTTAATTATAAGACACATATACATGAATTATACCTCAGAGAAAGCCAAGAATTGGATATCTGCAACAGAAAAATATTCTTGCAAGTAAAGATCATTCAGCAGGGAGATAGCCTTGGTGATTACAGCTGAAAGACTTGTGACCCTAACTTAGAAAGAATCAAAAATGCAGAAGTGAAACCATGTCTGGAATACCAAGAAAGTAAAGGCTAAAAGACTAACAAAGATTGGTTGCATTTGTCATCACAATGTTTATTTCATGTCTGAATCTGCTATCATGCTTTGTTTTTTTTCCCAGCTGATATGCTCAGTGATGTCAGGAGAGCCTGCAGCATTCATGTGCCACTAGTAACTTCCTCAAAATTCAGTTCAGAGTATCAACCTGCAATCCCTGCCATTTTTCCTAGTAAAATGGTTCTCTGTAAAAAATTCACTAATAGTAGGCAACATCTTGTTCAATGGAATAAGGAAACACACTCCTCTTAACCTTGGTTGGTTTTTAGTTGTTTCCTTATGAGTGTGCTGCATCAGTATCACTATGCTACTGCCAACTGCTGTACTATAAAAACACATTTTTCCCTCTCATTCAGACAAAGTATTAACATTGAAGGCAACTGTGACTAAAGATGGAAGGTAGAAAGTTAATACTGGATTGAAGATACTTAAAGGGACAATTCTAACAATTCAGTTACTAGCATGTTGGTAAGTTTTACTCCCAATGGACACATGCTCAAAGTAATAGTAAGCCTTACTGTTGACTCAGATACCTTCCTCTGATTTCACGAGGTGATGCTAGTAAGCAACTATTTTTCACTACCCTGTACTTCATCTCAAGGAAAACAAGTTTTCTGAGTTTCTAAACAATGAAGTGCCAAAAACCAGCAGCCCTTAAGTGATTTTGTATAGCATGTATTTGCTTCATCATTATGAATTTCCTAGCTGAATTTTTATTTGAATCTGTGCTACTGAACCAGCATGTCAGTTACTCAAAGGACCCCACTCCATCTCATTCCTAAAATACTCAGTTCTTCCATATACATACCAAGCTATCTTGCCCCCCTCCCCCAGTTGGTAATTGGTCACAGTGGATGCTTTTGCTTTATAATTTATTTCACATACAGGTAACATTATTTGCAGAAATCTTCAGAAGGACTTCTTCTTTTCTCATCTTATGTTTGAAATAACATTTCCTGCTAGCCGGTGCCAAAACAGCAAGCAGTGCCAACACAATACTTGCACCGAAAAGTCAATGGAGAGCTTCATGCTCATGAGAAAAGAACCTGAGCATTGTTTATATGGTTAGATGGCAAAACCTAGAAATTGTCTGTAGTATACTCAGATGTTATTTTAAGAACAACTATAAGAGACTCTCAGAAGTCTCCTGAATACTTCCCAGATTTAATATTTTTCCTTTTAAATTCAGGTTTTCTGGGGCACTTGCTTTTTGATGTATTGTGAGGAGTACATCACTTTTTTTGCATATACTCCCTGTACAAACACCACCCTCTTCAGACAAAATCTGTTTCCCTCCACTACAAAAAAATGATATGGTTGTGTGATTACATCGTGAAATTACCCACACATACAAGTTTCAGGACTTCTTTGCCAAGTTCCATGGTCGGGCAAAGGCTCCTCATCAAAGAAGTGAGCAAGCTGCAGGTTGGGTTAGAGAGCCAATAGCTTCATAAGCAACATAGCAATAGACAAAATAAGGCTGAATCCCTTTGAGCACAGTCATGCAAAGGGCCTGCAGAAAAGCCATGCTCTGCTGTTCTGGGGAACTGTGGTGAAGGCACATTCCGCCTAAATACTAGATCTGGTCCCTGCATGTGGACAAGTTTCCCCTCCTTCAGGAGGAGGACAAAAGCCAAGGCATTAGCCAGGCCAGCATGCACTGAGTGCATGCAGTGCTTGTGTGATCACCAAGTATGGGCATAATTCTAGCTTCACGCTTTCTATAGGCTGAAGCCAGTTGCCTATGAGAGTGCCCATTGGCCAAACCCAGCCTCGAGGAATCTATAAGTATTACCCCTGTGGGCAAACAACTTGCCCCCTCGTTCACTTTGTCTCTGTACTCGCTCGAGAGAACAGCTCTCGAGCCACAGCCTCTGCCATTGAGCTTATTGTTATTAGCTTCTGTCATACATGCACGCATACTGAAGCCTCTGCATCGTGAGAAGCACTTTGATCGTGAGGATCACCCCAGAGGGAGGACTTTCGCTGAGCCCGAGAAGCCAGCGTCGCCACAGCCAGTCGTACCGACCGGGAAAGCCCACCGTGCTATCGGAGGACTGGACCAGCCCCTGAGGGTAAGATCTGCCCAGTTGTCGGGGAGAAGGGACTTTAGTACTAGAGACTAAGTCCGCATATACCTAGCCCCGCCATAGCGGGAGAAGAGCCGCCACGTGTGCCGCTCCAAGCCCTGTAATCGCAGGGAAGACTAAAGCATTGGTCGTGCTTATACTGCACCAAACCCGGGACTACCCCGATCGTCCCGCTGTGCCTTTAAGCCCAGTAACGGAGAAGCCACAGCTCAGCGCAGCCGCATTCTCTCTCCGAGGCTGTTTACCTCAGCCCCGAGATCCGTCGCCACGAGGCCGGCCCCATAGCTATTGTTGTCCGACCGGGAACCTCTGAACCCGCCTACCGGCAACCGTCGCCCCGCCTTGCCGTGCGAGCCGACTCCCAGGGCCGACCCGACCAGGACCTATCCCTATAGTCCTGAAGGGAACCTGCTTCCAAGCCAAGCCCAGGTTCCAGCATTCCTTCTCCACTGCTGAGGAGAGAGGAGATAATACCCAACACCACCGTTTCAAGTCTACTAGGAATCAGTCCAGCGGCAGTCGTCAGCCGGACCCCCACCTTGCTACAAACAACAGCTACAGAGTATCTTCCACGTGCTTTCCACCCACTAGCACTCAGTTCAAAGCATCCGCGTGTAGCAGTCATCGCTGACGCACAGAAAGATTGTAATATTGTTGTATAGAGGCAGAAACCGCCCGCGTTCCGCCGAGTCGCCAACTAGTGGCCAAGCGGTGGAACTGCACTCTTCATTATATAAACATACAAATAGTCTGTAGATAGTTTAATTAAGTTCTGATCACAACACTAAGCCATTTATGGAATGTATTTCACGAACGTGCACTAGAACATATATATAAGTTGTTGATTCACCGGTTATTAATAATTTGATAATTAATAAAAATAATAATTTCATAATTCATATTTCATATTCAATAAATTTAATAACCAGCTTCACAACAGGAACCAGCATGTGTGGGTGCCTCATTGGCATGCCTTTGTACTAATGCACACAGCACAGAGGACAGATGGAGTTTGGATGTCCGTGTACAGCTACAGGGTAGTAATCTCCCTGGGATACAAAAGTATGGTGGGACAGGTAACACAACAGGACTGTTGCAATGGATGGATACAGGCTCTTTAGCAAATGTGGACTGTGAGGGAAAAAAGAAAGTTATCACACCTCATAGGAGAGAGCAGAGCAGCAGGTGTCCACAGAGCTCTGCCTTGGGATTGCTTAGAAACCAGTCAAGACCCTATCGGCCACAATTAGCAGGCAGACAAATACAAGTGCTCCTGACAAGTAGCACATATTGTAAGATCAGCCTTCTAGTATCTACAACCCCAAAACCAGAGGTAAAGCCTGGAGCTAGGAAGACTTACACTCAGAAGACCACCACTGGAGGTAGGAAATAGTTAACCAACTTGGATGCACCTAAGTTTATGGATTGCATCAAAATCATTGTCAGATCATGTCTATTCTAAGAGGTTCCCAAGGCTTGAAGAGAGTGAATGCCATTCCCATCTGGCTAAACAGCCAGACCCAGAGGGCTGTGATTAGCAGTACACAGTCCAGCTGGAGGTAAATCATCATCTTCAGGAAAACACCATTAATGTTAGAACCAAGAGGAACAAAGAGTAAACATAGGGAGGAGGCAGGAGTGGGGGGGAAGTTCATGTGTATCAGTTTTAAATGTATCTTAATCAGGAATAACTTGTAACAGCCGACAAACCTGGACTTGAAGCATTAGTAAAATAAGTGTTACTAAGAGGTATAATATTAATGTTATTATTAAAAATGCTGCTAAACTCTCAAATCAACAAACTCTTGGCTTGCACGGGAAGTGTTTCTTTAGCTTACCAACTGTACCCAGGTGTAACCTGGGATTCATTCAAGATTGACTCACTCTCAAATCTGGAAGTAACAACTGGTGAAGAATACAGGCAAACCAGGCTGTACTTTCGATGCCACACTCATCACAGAGAGCTGGTATCACTTTCTGATGTTTGCTTCTACACTTTTCAGCAAAAAGAGGAGACAGAAAATGCTTTTTTCTTATACTTGACCTGGTGTTACTTGGGGTACAGCAAATTAGCTTATAGCACCAAGTTTAAAAACCTGGGGGTAAGTAAAACTCAGCAGACCACAAACTAATCCCACACAAACTAAAATAAACACAAGAAAAATATTTTTTCTGTACTGACAGATGCATCCGATATAAAAATCATATTTTCCAATAACACAGAATCACATAGAATCATAGAATTAACCAGGTTGAAGAAGATATTCCAGATCATCAAGTCCAACCTATCACCCAACACCATCTAATCAACTAAACCATGGCAGTAAGTGCCTCATCCAGTTTCTTCTTCAACACTTCCAGTAATGGTGACTCCACCACCTCCCTGGGCAGACCATTCCAATGGCCAATCACTCTTTCTATGAAGAACTTCTTCCTAACATCCAGCCTAAACCTCCCCTGGTGCACCTTAAGACTGTGTCCTCTTATTCTGTCACTAGTTTCCTGGGAGAAGAGACCAACCCCCACCTGGCTACAACCACCCTTCAGGTAGTTGTGGACAGCAAGAAGGTCTCCCCTGAGCCTCCTCTTCTCCAGGCTAAGCAACCCCAGCTCCCTCAGCCTCTCCTCATAGGGCTTGTGCTCCAAACCCCTCTCATCAGCTTTGTTGCCCTTCTCTGGACAAGTTCCAGCAACTCAACATTCTTTCCTAAACTGAGGGGCCCAGAACTACTCAAGGTGTGGCCTAACCAGGGCTGAATACAGGAGCAGAATGACTTCCTTGCTCCTGCTGGCCAGGAGCAGGATGCCATTGGCCTTCTTGGCCACCTAGGCACACTGCTGGCTCATGTTCAGCCTACTATCAACCAGTACCCCCAGGTCCCTTTCTGCCTGGCCGCTCTCCAGCCACTCTGACCCCAGCCTGTAGCACTGCATGGGGTTGTTGTGGCCAATGTGCAGAACCCGGCACTTGGATGTGTTAAATCTCATGCCCTTGGACTCTGCCTATCTGTCCAGCCTGTCAAGGTCCCTCTGCAGAACCCTCCTACACTCTAACAGATCAACACCTGCCCCTAGCTTGGTGTCATCTGCAAATTTACTGATGATGGACTCAGTCCTCTCATCCAGATTATCAACAAAGATATTGAACAGGATGGGCCCCAACACTGATCCCTGGGGGACACCACTAGTGACAGGCCGCCAGCTGGATGTGGCACCATTCACCACCACTCTCTGGGCTTGGCCCTCCAGCCACTTCCTAACCCAGCACAGAGTGCTGCTGTCCAAGCCACAGGCTGACAGCTTGGCCAGGAGTTTGCTGTGGGGGACAGTACCAAGGGGCCTTGCTGAAGTCCAGGTAGACTACATCCACAGCCTTCCTCACATCCACCAGGCAGGTCACCTGTCATAAAAGGAGATCAGGTTTGTCAAGCAGGACCTGCCCCCATAACCCCATGGCTGGGTCTGATCCCTTGGCCATCTTGTAGGTGCTCTGTGATTGCCCTGAAGATCTGTTCCATAATCATGCCTGGCACTGAGGTCAGGTTGGCAGGCCTGTAACATCCCAGTTCCTCCTTCTGGCCCTTCTTGTGGATGGACATCAGCTTGTTATGATTGATAAGCAAAACACATTAGGCACATATACTTTATAAACAGGTATTTATTAAAGCAAACAACTTTTTTTTAAATGTGTCAATCACCAGGAAAAAAGCTGTCATCAAGAAAAACAGGTTTGTGCATGTATATAATTCTTACCATACAGATTTTGCAAAGTAAACGTTTGCATAGATTTTCACAGTGTCAAAACCAGCCTTTTTTCCTGAAGCTTTTTGGTACTACGAAGAATGCTTTGGTTCATACTGAATAAAGTAGATAGAACAATATAAATAAAACAGTAATTGCATTATAACTTACTGGAATAACTAATCTTCACATCAAAACCCAAACCTGGTTACAAGAAAAGATAAATAAGGTTTACCCATCTTGTTCTGAACAAGGCAACAACATTTTTCAGAGCTCAACCAAGTTTTCCATGATGCCTTGTCTTGCTTTCACCTGCCAAGGTTTTAGCTAGAAAAATTCTGAAATATATCTGCACCCTCAAGCCAGTTCCGGAAACAGGATAGCCCTTTGTCTCTGATCTGTTTCCTTCCCTTGTCAGTAATGACTTCTCCAGTTTGTTTCACAATCACCAGTTTAGGAATTGCTGTTATGTTGTATTTCTTCTTCAGATCACTGAGGGGAAAAAAATTAAAAATAAACACACCATTAGGGAGCATTTAAAGAAAAACGCAGTCTCTCACAAAGGCTACTGTGATTAGGGTGCATGAGAGAGCAGAAGAGATGATTGCCTGGGCTTCCTCAGAGCCTGAGGTAGAACACTGGGTAGCATAGGGAGATAATGAAGCTGCAGCTGGGAGTTTACATGGTGAAACTTAGGTTGGGGAGTTCTAAGAGTCATAGAACCTTTCCTGCAACTGCTCTTCACTCCCACCTGGAGTGTCCAGCGGAGCAGTCTGCATGACTCCCACAGACAAAGAGGTTCACGGAAGCAAAGTGTGACACACCTTCCCACATTGCTTTTACTAATCAGAAGTAGAGGACTTTTGGGCCCTTTTTACGGGATGAGAGAATGATCTCACTTAAACCAGCATAATTTATTTCTGTATAAATAACATTTCTGTATAAAGATATTCAAGTGTGCCAATTCCATAGAGCTACTTTCTACAATCTCCAGTAAAGCATGACACATAATTCTTTACTGTAAACTGAAGGGACTGCTGAGATGCCTTAAACTCCCTCAGTGAAACAGATCTACAAATGTTCCATGAACAGAATCAGGATCTGTTGAAACAAATGATCAGGAGGCAGTCCAGGAAATATTACTAAGAAGATAAATTCTAAAGAATAGAAAAGACAAAAATTAAGATAGATGAAAAATTTATAATGAAAATTAAAAATAGTATTTCAGAGGAAAAACCTAGAGGACAGAAAACACCCAAAGAGAAACTGAAGTACTTGCTGACACTGGCACATGACAAATAACAAGACATGAGGATTAACTACACAACAAAGAGATGATAGGACACAAATAGCAGGCTATTATCCACATGATGTAGTAAAACTGAATTCACTGTTTATATAGATGAGTTGAAAGAGACAATTAAGATGCAAACAAAAGGAATATGCAAAAACAAGAGACAAACACTACACAGGAAGCCACTTCAGTTAACAGGCAACAGAAATGGCAAGATGAAAAACAATTTCCAAGGAAAACAGTTTAATAGCTATAACTCAGTTTCCTACAAGACATGACAAAAAACAGGAAAAGAAGGTGGCACACAGCTGTATCTTTATAACACAATGTCTTCTGTACAAAAAATTCACCTCACAAGAAATGATGATGTTTCAGTGCAAATGTGAAGTAAAATTTGTGACACAAGCCAGAAAAAAGCAAATTTTGAGACTAAGACTTAATCACTAGTTTGACAATATTTAGATATTAATCAATCCATGGCAAAGGCAATTAAAAGAGAGGTAATGAACCCTGAGCTTATTAAACATCTCCATGGACATCACATAAAATCAGAGGTAACTGTTGAGAATGCTGCTCAATAGGAGCAGCCCAAGTGTTTCCAGAAACTCCAGAATTCACTGCCCCAGCTGCAACTCGGAAAGAAAAGCAAAGAATGCCTGAAGTTTGCTCCTGTATCAGGACAAAAGAAAACCAAATTCTTTCCAAGTATGTGCCAACAGCAAACCCACTTTCATTAGCACGAAATGTTCAAAGAAGAAAGGAAACCACTTATTAAATACAAATAAGCAAGCAGAGAAATTATTTCAGACTGATGCTCATGAAGTCAGAAGCATGTCAGACAGTTCCCCATCCTACCAAGTAGGGAAATCATTACTTACCTCCTATCATTTTACACTATTCATAAATCATCATCAACAGATCTGTTCATTGCACTAGATGTTCACATTAGAGAGTCAAGAATGAAACTAGAGATACTAATGAATTTGTAATGTCCATTTGGAAGCTCAGAAGTGGTACTTGACAATTTTAGCAATAGGAATGCAAGCCATGGTGAGAGACATGGTGGCATCTACCAGTGAAGTGAGGAAGTCCTACATTGAGGATCACTTGCAAAACAACACTAAAACACTAAATAGGAATATCATCCTGAGCATCATCACTACAAACAAAACTGTTGGCCCTGTAAGGTTCAACTGACAAAGAATTTTGACTGAGCAGGAAAAAAAAATAAATTGACATTGCTAAAAACCTAAGACACTAACATACAGACATTGCCTATGATTTCCTGGAAAAGAGAAAGAGTCTTAAAAATACAGAAAATAAGACTTAGGTGAAATACTGGCCCATACAAAACATTTCTGAAAAATTTATTTCCTTCTCAATGTCTCCTTAGGAAAAAAAAAATCAACAGGTGAAGAATGCTGCTCTGCCATTATGTAGGCTAAGCAGTAATATAGGAAATAGAAGCAGCAGCAATATAGTCCAACAATAGGTTTGCTTCTCAGTGAATTCTGAAATAAAAGCAATCAACCAAGAATCCTTGCTGACCTTTCTGACATTTGCCAAAATGTAAGAATAACCATTTCAAAGCAATTTCATATAGGAACCACATAAAAGACTATCACCTCGTATCACTTGTAAGACAAACAAGATGGGCGGCAGATGCAATTCACTGGTTCAGTGGGCATAAAATAGTTTGAGATGCCTAACACAACTGGAGAAATCAGAGACAGAACAGTAGGGAACTGAAGGCAGTTTGCTATGGAGACTGAAAACCAACACTTGGCTTAGCTTTCCTAAGCAAATGCATATATGGGCTTAGCTTTCCTAAGCAAATGCATATATGGGCTTATCTATGCAGACAAGGTATCTTGTTTAGGCATTTCTGGGCTGAAAGCTGCTTGCATCTAAGCAAACTGAAGCATGTAGAGATTATGCTTCCATCTGCATGGAACTTGCAATATGACAACTGAGGAACAGTTCTGTTACAGACAGTTTCGTAATCACTGTGTACCCATACAGAGGTGCTTATGAAAATTATTTAAAAAACCTGTTAAGATTATCCTCTCCTGTAGGGATTTCAAATCCTGTGACTCACTTGCAAAAACTACAGATGTGTCATGGGATTAACTCCAATGACAATATATGAAATCATTAACCATAAACAGAAACATCATGCGCCACAAAAGCAAACTTAATTCTCGTACAGTAAAATACAGTAACTAATGACATTACTAAGAATCTGCTGCCTAGCTATTTCCAGGCAAGTGTAAATGTAACACAACGTGCCTTACTGACTAGGACCATCTAAGACCTAAGCAAAGCAGTAGAGGAAACCACAGTAAAAGATTGCTGCAGAAGACTCTTACAAAGTAGCTTTTGTACAGACACAGGGAATCTTTTAGCCAAATCATTTGAGCTATCAGACCTTGACCATGCAGGTTAGAACATGAGAGGACAACCTTAATTTGCATACAAAGTACCAAAAAGATTAAATTAAGGTTGACACAAACTGGAAGCCAGTGCAACTGTCAGGTGTTTTGATTATTATGAGACATCTGGATGAAAGGTTCTGAGCGCATAAATTATGTATTTCTAGGCAGTAGTGGTATTGTCTGCAATGAAGCTATTGCTGAACTGTGCTTACACAGCACGGGGCCCTTTCTGCTCCTAGAGTAGGCTGGGTGTACACAAAAAGCACTGAAGCACAGAGTGATCCAGCATCTGGGTTGGACTACCAGGGCTAACTCACAATACAGGTGAGTGTTTTTGCCTAAGGGTTTAAGATCTACACACTAGAGGTGTTTCAAGATGTAGACAACATGTGAGAAAGTTAGTATCGTTATCAGAAATATAAATGGTATATTTTATACACTTGTGTAATGTGGTATCTGACAATATTTTAGAGGCTTTCACTTGAAAGTGACCCACAACTTGCTCATCTGCTTCTAGCAGTACACCCTGTAAAACAGAGCGCTGTATCTATTTCAGCTGTGAACTTTGTGTTGTTAAGTGTTAGTCACAAACAAGCATATTGTATCGATGAGATTCAATTTTGAAGTGTTGACATTTTGGGACAGCAGGCTGAAAAAGAGTTAAGAACAAGCAATAGCTCCTAACTCCTCAGATACTGTCACTCTTCTGCCTTCCTTTTTTACCACCCATCACATATATTCTTGTAGGTTCCAACCCACACTTATAATTAAAGCTTCCCAGTACACAATGTAAGCATGCCCTTTTCATTTTCCTTTTTCGGGAATTCTTTGGGATTCTTATTTTCACTGAGATGTACAGAACATGGAGCTAGTAAATTTCTCTTCAGGTGGCAGCCTGCAAGAACTGTTAGCACACAATGGGCACCTACAGAGACTGATACTTATTACAAGGGTTATTACAAACACACCAGTATGTCTTTGTGCATCATAATTAAAACATGAGTCCCCATTTACTAGTATTTGTTATTGACATTTTCTGTACTGTTCCTGCCCATCCTCCCCACTATTCCCTTTGTAAAGCTCACTTCCTACTGGACTATCTTCACATACCCCTGCAAGGATTACAAGCCTGTGCCTCAGGCACCAAAAATCAACATAAAAATTGCAAGAGGTGTCAAGGGCAGTATTTCCGTTAGTCATGCTACAGACAACATGGAGAAGTAAAGCTGCAGTTCCACCTCAGGGAAAAGGAGTGACAGCACAGAAAGAAGAGTCTTGAGATCCTCCTCTGAATTCATATTTTGCTTCTTTGCAGGTATGTGCAAAGCATTACACTTCATGTGCTTTAAGTATAAATGCACTAGAAAGACAAAA
This sequence comes from Colaptes auratus, assembly GCA_015227895.2. Lineage (NCBI taxonomy): Eukaryota > Metazoa > Chordata > Aves > Piciformes > Picidae > Colaptes > Colaptes auratus. The sequence goes on along the minus strand of CM026897.1, from coordinate 65,175,438 downwards.
CTCACCCCAAGTAAACTCCATGCTTCTGGTTGTGAAAAGTATTTTAGATAGGAAATTTAAAACGGGCTCTTTTGTGCCTAGATGAGACTTCAGTCTGGTGCACTTGTCTCTTAAACGCTGAAGACATCAGACAGAATATTTTAACTCACTATTAAAATGCCTTCTTTACATAGTTCACAAATGATGAACCAATTTGAATTATTTACAATGGAACTCATAAAATATTAACAATGTTAATATGTCAATGTAACTATTAATAATTATTAATTATACTATTTTAAAATTATATTCTTACTTATAACTATTATCTAGCCAGAATTATAGCTTGATTTAGTAAACACATCCATCTGCTCTAAGTCTGCAATGATTCACCAGTATCCCTGAAGCTAAACTACAAATTATTCAACCTCAGCGCATGCCCCTTTACTGTTATATGCAAGAAACAAAACCCATTGCTGTTTCGTATTCCTCTGCACTTTGTTCTTCAGTAAGCCACTTCAAACATCACAATCTCTCAGCTCTCTGTGACAGGAAAAGCCATGCTGCTCTACAGGACTCTGAAGGGACATTATGGACTGACACAGAAAAGCCAGCTAAACTGCCTCTAAACCTCCATTCCACATGACCTCGGCAAGGGCAGTCAGAAATAAACCCCTAAGCCAGAAGCTGAACCAGTAAGCGCAGTCCCATCATCTATGCTGAACAGCTTGCAAGATGAAGTAACTTCAAGTGCTATATTTATGTCAGGAAATCTGCATTCATTCTACTGGGATTAGTAGTTACCAAACACAACTACTGCCTGCAAAGCAGAAGAACTATGGAAAACAGCATTGTTATTTTTATTTTTAGGTCAATGGAAAGTGCTGTTGAAAAGACTTAACACTATATGGCTGCCGACATACAAGAATAAGCCAAGTATGAAGTAGCACCTGGCTCCAGGTTGTTTGCTCTTGAGGTTGGCACAGTGCGCTGACAGAACAAGATCAGCAAAACCTGCTGTGAGTTGCGTGAGTAGCTAAGGCCTTAGACATCTCTATCATTGGCAGCACACAAGGTTGGGAATAGCATTAAATGAATACGAGGAGTTACTAGAAGCACTAGAATAGAGTTCTTTATTAGAAAAACAAATCTCATGAGCTTAATTACCCAATGTGTATTGAAAAGTCAAACCAGCTCCTTGACTTTGATGAACTCTGTAATCATATTGTCCACAACCTACTTACACATTATTGAAAGAGGAAAAACCGATCCTTTACCGGTACTTATATGTTTTAAATTTCCATTCATAGTCATTTCAGTAGCTTTATACATTGAACCTATGCCTCCTTAATCCCAACCAATACTTCCTGATACGAGACAAATCGTATTTTTGGCAGTCATCCAAATTAGTTAGCACCCTTGACTTCGGTCATCCGAACAGTTCTTGGTATTGTACTTCACCCCGTTGCTTACACACGGTCAGGTCACATTCTGTCTTTTCATTATTCTGTTGAGCAAGCTGACTTTAGAAACCTACCAGCACAAAAGCTGTATATCTGTTACTATGTGCATTTGTCATAGCTAAACTCTACTGTATTTCTTTTTCATCTAGTTTACCTGCGTATGTCTGAAATTCTTTGGTTTGCGCTGCTCTCCTCTAAATTGTTAAGCTGCTTTACTGCTCCGTAATTTGCGTGTTTTCTCTAGAGCACCAACAAGCTAGGTAACCCAGAAAACCTTAGTAACAACTACTGCTGCGCTGAAAGGCGATTACTTAATCCTTGTTTGCCATTAATGTCTGACTCGCGAATAATGTCACCTTGTTAATAATCGAAGTATTTTTTAACCCTTCCTCAAAGATATTTTAAACCCTAAATTAAGTACGCAAAAATAGGATCATCGCGCTCTTTACGGAGGTAGCAGACCTTCAAAAAGAGAAGTTACTTCTCTGAAGAGAATAGTAGCTTGTGGCACGTCTCCCCGGGAGAGCCCGCTGGCAGCAGCTGCTGCTCAGAGAACAGGACGACTGCGAGGACAATGGCCAGGCTGACAGGACGCCGAATCGCGCGCTTCACCTAACAGAAGGCGCCGCAGCCTGGGTTTGCGTTCACCGGGAAAGGAAAGAGCGGGTCGTGAGGCGGACAGGCGGAGGTCCCGGGGCGCTTTTGTATCGGAGGCTTCGCTGTTGCACACGGCTATTAAGGCATTCGCACCGCCTGCCCTCACTCGTACCTCGCGGGAGGGAGGCCAGCAGAGAGGCTGGTGGCCGAGGACTCGGAGCACCGCGGGCGCCGCGGCCTGCCGGCCAGGCACAACCCCGGCGTCCCTGGCGGGAAGGACTGGGCAGGGCTGGAGGTGGCCGCCGGCGGTACTCACTGCTTGTAAGGGTCGTGAAAAGGCAGAGCGAGCCAGTTCCCGTGCATAGCGCGCATGTAGCCCGCCATCTCCTCGGCGCTATGGTCGGAAGAGATGAACACGACCTCGAAGGGGGCAGGGGGCTGGGTCTCCTCCAGGAGCTCCGTGTAGAAGTCGCAGAGTACTGGGGTGAAGTCGCGACACGGCGAGCACCAGCCAGCGGAGAAGTACAAACCCACGACCTTGTTCTGCAGAGCTTCCTCGGGGTCCACGCTGCGGCCGTCCTTGCTAACCAGAAGCCGCCCGCTGAATACATCCACCATGCTGACAACAGCCGGCCCCCACGGGACAGGGCAGAGCCGAGGGTGGCACGGGGCACTGCGAGCCCAGGCGGGCTGGGAACCCAGGCGGTCCCTCACTCTAGGACCCTCCTCCTGCCTGAGCCGCGCCACTCAACCCACCCAGGCCACCGTCCCAACCAAACAACCTCTAACCCCGACCACACGCGTCTACCAGCCCTTCGCTATGCCGCCGCCTTTATAGTCGTCCGCGATCACCCCTCTCCGTCCGCCCGCCGCTTTCCCCATTGGCCGCCGGGAGAACCCAACCCGCCCCTGCCAGTGCACTCGGCGGCTGAGAGCGAGGGAGTCGGCTGCTCGGTGTGCGCAGTTCCTCCAGCCTCGGCGCTGAGCTGGTCGTCTGTCTGGTGTACGGCACCGAGGGTTTTTCTACCATGGACGAATCAGCTGAGTTCTGATTCTGAAAGGATTGTGAGGAGGAATTGCCATTTTATTCCATTGCATTTATCATGTATTTTCGTTAAAGAATGGTGGTGGGTTTTTTGGGTTTTGTTTGGTTTTTTTGCATGTGGTGGTGTTGATTTTGGGTGGGTTTTTTTCGTTGCTGATGTTGATTTTGCTTGTTTCTGTCCTTGTTTTTTCCTTCAGCTGATACTGAGTTATGAATTAATAGAAATAGCATTGTGTTACAAATGTACAATCTCTTTTCTGCCTAAAGCAACCCACAGAACGGAAAGGAGAGATACTTGGCTGTAGGCAATTTAAATTACAATTTAATGATAAGCATACCTGGCACCTTGTCTCTTTTTCATTAAATGCACAATACCCAAATAAATTCTCTTTTATCTTAAATAACAAAAAAGTCAATATCCCCACAAACAAGTTATTTTATTTTTACCGAATACCTCCAAGTGTCTAACCATGGAAAACATTAGAACTGTGCGTTCAAAGACATTTTAGACTTTTACTGTTTGGCTGGTCCTCTTAAGCTGTGGCTGCTGAAAAAAATTACAATTTTAGTTTCAGAAAAGGCAGACATGACAAGAATATACTATGATTCAAATACTGAACACTATAACGGAAAAAATGTTAACCCCAACAAGTGCTTAGTTAGGCAAATTGCAACTAAGGTCATAGTGAAATTAAAGCACTTTTTTACATCTGACCATATAGGATGCGCTATGAGAACTGCCTTATGCAAAGTGAAAAATACAAATGTAATTTTGTGTAGGAATAAATGGCACAGATTGCCTCGCAGACACATGTACCTTTCCTTTTGAGAACATTTAAAAATATTTAGCATTGCCTTGACCCAAATATTTTTTTATCTACTGCCACTTTGTGTCCTCAGTGAAAGAAACAACACATCATTTTGAAAATTTGAACGTCTGAGAGATGTATTATGCAGATATACTGCTAATTAAAGAATTTGCATTGTGCAAAAGCTCACAGAGGTTTTAAAAAAGTGTAAGAATTCAACCATTCTAAGAGACTTGTTTACCTGGAAAATAATCTTTACAAATAAGTTCTTTTTGTCTAGTATATCTAGTTCATAATTACTAGTCTGATATTTTACTGAGAAAAGAATTTGCTTACTTAGCTGTAAAGTGTTTTGGTTCTTGTTTAGTCCTCTGCTTTCATGTACTGTTGAGCTATGTTGTTTTCAAATCTAAGTATCTGCTTCTAACACAGAAGTGACATTTAGAATGTAACCCTTCCATCTCTCTCCTCTACCATTGTTATAAATGACAAAGCCAATTAAAATTTGATTAAAAACAATTTTATTTTGAAAAGATCAATTTAAGGCAGTAAAAGGCAAGCAAACAGCGCTGGGTGCAGGGGGAGTCTGTGCTTCACCAACACGCACACTAAGCACAATCTAGTTCCTCTTTAAATATTCTATTCTTAATACATATTCATACAAAAAGGTGTGTCTAATCAAATTAATTTCTAAAATAGGCATCTTGGTGGTTGTTCTAGTGATGTAATCCTTTAGTTGATCAACAGCATGTCTCACACTGGCTGGTTACATACAGGGCCCTTGTGATTGCTACTATATTAGTTCCATTGTCATAAGCGTTACTCCCAACTCCTTTTCCCACATTTCTTGCCAACCACTGACTCTCTGGAATCGACTCCTCTCCTTGCACATCCTTGAGCAACTTATTATTGTTACATAGGCTATTTTTCACACAAGCTGTTAGCTTCCCTAATATTTCACTCTACTAGTCAGGCTTCTACATAAATATAATAAAGCAAGCAAACAATAATAGCAAAGGCAAATGATATAATAAAGAACATTTTATAATAAAAGAAAACCTCTTATTCAAGTTACACAACCATATACCACAATTTCCTGTGTCTGGTTCTCTGTCGCACTTTTTACTTCCATACTTCTGCTTTAGAGTTTTTGCTTTAGAGTTTATCCTAATCAAAATCATCTGATTGACATGAATTCTCCCTCCACTCATCACAATCCCTTATCTTTTGAATGCCATTAATTCGTGTCTTAGCTTCCAGTTTGGCCAAAAACAACTGAATTTCGGTTGGTTCTGGCTTTGGTTTGTGTATCTTTAAAACCATGAGAGGTTGTTTATCTTCTCTACTAGTTTCTACTGGAGTGGCAGTGAATTGCATTTCCTGAACTATAGTCCAAATAAGTCTCGTGAGACAAGGAATCATACAAGGAATTATCAATAATCCCAAAACCAATTCCCATACTACTATTCCCAGTTGTCTCCACCATTCTCCTCCAACCCATATTTCCACAATTAGAATATGAATCATCCTCTATGGCATCATATGCATCAAACAACCCATTGTGGCTCACTGAGGTTTTGTGAAAATTACACCATTTCCTATCAGCCTTCCTTTCTGGCTATTTGTTCTCACCTCTTTCCAATACCGATAGGGCTTCTCCTTCGGATCCTCCCATTTTCATTACACTGGGCATACTCCATCTGATTCATATAACAAGGGCTTAATTTTTCTCCCTTACACTCATAGATAGTATGATACACCAAGGTTTGGCTAACCACCTTCCCCTGTTGGGTCGCAGTTACATAATCACTGCAATTTTGTGCATGTCCTGGGACCAACAAGGTTCCATATACCATCAGAAGAGGTCTGGTCAGGTCCATGGTACCGGGTGGTCTCAGCCCTAAGGGGTTGCAGCCCTCAGCAGACCTTCTTGAGCCACAGTACTGGTTCCTTCCTCGGCCTTCCCCTCTTCCACTTCTTAGGAGCTGTTCTGAATTGACTCTTTGCCCAGTTTTCCTTACCTCTTCATCCTACAAATTAGTGTATACTAACTCAAATACATTTTTTGACACCCACCAGAGAGGAGAGACCTAGACGAGCAGTTGTTTGCCCTCTGCAAAAACCAGAGAGGTTGGTTCTGTTAAGGCCCTGAAATTTCTCTCACCCTATATGGTTGATTTAGAAGAAATCAAGGATATTCCCTTTTCTGTTATTTCTTCCTTTCTCAGGAGGAGAGCCTGCACCACTCGTTGCAACATGCTGCACCGAGATGCTGAGGTGGTTGACCAAAGGCAGGTTAGAATGTGAGTTTATTCACTGTGAGGTGTCTCCATTTGTGCTGTTATCCTTATTTTTGTTACTGCCATTCTTTGTTATCTCAGTAATTGTTGTAAATAAGTTGTTTCCACAGTCCCTGTTAACTGTTAGGTACTGTTAACTGTTAGGTATTGTTAGTTGTTCACACATGTTATAATAAAGTTAATCTTTTGCTACAAAGTTTTGCTAACAACTCTATAGCAAACAGAAAACAAAAAAAAAAGCAGCAGAACTGTATGATTCTAACCTAACTTTCTTTGCATGCATAAAAGAAAGCAAGGTAAAATTAACAATATAGCAAAGGCAATCAATAAAATCAACAATGCAATATCGGTGAGAGAGTGCATCCACCATGGTAACAACATATCCCATCAATGCCTTTACAGCCTCCATAAATTTTGTTAAACCACCCTTAAGACCACATATAACATGAAAATTTGAGAGCATAACATGCTTTAACTATTCTTTCTTGTGTCATAATACCTGAACTCCCTTTTTTTTTTAAAATAACCTAAAATGAAAATGCCTTTTGTACTGTAATTCACTTTGACCTTCCTTTTAACTATTTGACATTATTAGTTAACTATGACAGACTGTTGAGTTAACATATAAACCCATGTGAACACATTCTCTAATCACACAATAATTAGGCAATTATGATATTCAGTCCTAAGTTAGATGTTTTCTGCAGGTCTGATGATTGTCATCCTCATGATATTTGTGCTGTCTTGTGCTGAGATGATTGCAGCACTGAGTTGCAAAATGGATGTTTCCAGGTGGGGACAGCAAAAATCCCTAAAAAAAAAACTTTAAAAAAACTATGTTAAAATCAAACTATCAAATTAATGCCTAGAAAGGAAACAAAAAAGAGATGCAAAGGCACAGAGAAAAAAGAAAACAAAGGTAGGTATAAACAAAGGAAGGTATAAACAAAAAAAAATTTAAAAATCTGAACTTGTAGATTAACTTATTCTACTTAAACTTGCACATCATTACTAATATGTTATTAATATCATGTCTATTATAAGCAAATACCAATCAGAATAGTAAATAATTAACATATGCTTATTGTATTTATTATTATTGCTTGATATACCTTATTATAATTATTACTTATCATGAGTACTCACTATTCATTCTGTGCACTGTTAAAACTCAACTACCAAAACCATCAAAACAACAAATCTTCAAGAAGAAAATGTGACTTTCAATCTTATATACACCTTCTGCAAAGCTACAAAAAACTGCTAGCAAGAGAATGATAACAGAAAGTGTGGGCTGGCAAGCTCAGCATCAGTGCTGCAGCCACAAATTGGGGGGGGGGGGGGGGGGGCACCAGGAAAGCTGCTTTCTGCTCTGAAGGTACTTTATCACTGGTTTCTTGGCAATGAAAGTTATGGGAACTGTCGCTTGCTGCTGCTTGAACTACAGGAGGGGCCACTGGGCTGGCACCATCGCCACCCAAAACACCAAAGGCTGAGAGAGAAGCTGCAAAAGCTTCCACTACCGATCCAAACTATCACCACAGGTAGTTCGTTCTGTTTTGGAAACACAGCTCACAAAAGTTACAAGTTGAGCAATTCAAGTCTCTTTGCATTTGTTACAGGTGGTATTACTGTGGATTTCACCTGGCCTCCTGATTGCAAGGCACCTGCAAGCGCAGTCATCTTAAAATCAGTAGTTCCAACTTTCGAACAAGCCGCTACCGTATCAGCTACAAAGGGTTCACCTGGCATATAATCAGCACATGAAACATCAATGCTTCAATAATTTCTTTTTTCCTAACACCCTATCTGGATCTAATTTTTTCTTTCCTTGGCTACGCCAATGCCCCAAATATTTTACCTCTTTTTCCTCAAATTGTAATTTAGATATTGACACTTTTAATCCTTTTTCCCCAAGAAAATCCAGTGATTCTATAGTGGTTCTTCTGGTTTCATCCTCAGTACTTCCTGCTATTAATAAATCATCCACATATTGCAACACCCTAGTTTCCCCTTTTGCCTCAGAATTCTGCAACAACTTTTCTAAAGTTTGTCCAAATAAGTTAGGGGATTCTGTCAATCTCTGGGTAACACAGTCCATCTGAGCTGTTGTTTCCTCCTTGTTTCAGGGTCTTCCCACTTAAGGCAAAATAGTCTAGAGATTTCTTATCTAGTGGACAAGCCCAAAATTCATCTTTCAAATCAATCACACTATACCATGTATGATGTGGTGTTAAATGCCTCAGTAAAGTATAAGGATTAGCCACCACAGGAAACTTAGCTGTGGTCCTGCGACAGTTTTAGGCTGTGCCTTTAAGAAAAATAGCTGCAGAGTTCTCTAGCTGAATGTTTTGGTGTAAAAAGGGGAAACAAATGGAAGATAAGGCTAAACAAATTTCATTGGTCAGATGTCAGACTACCATAGCAATATATCCCTCACATTCTTTTCTTCAGTGTCATTCTGACTTTTCCTTTTCTTGGCCAGAGTGCATGCTGCTGACCCTGGACTGGAAAAGATAAGAGGCTAACTTCTCTAACAACTGCTTTGAACTAACAAATTCCCTTAATATCCTTTTCTTTCTTTTCTCGTTTTTTTCATCTAATTAGCTTGGACAAGAAAATGGGGGGGAGGGGGAGAAGAGGGGGAAAAGGGGGTTTGGGGGGAACCTGAGGTGAAACCCCCTCAGGAAGGTTTTTCTGTGTTATGTTCTTTCCTGTATGTTTTTGTATATACTGTAAATACTGTATATTTTGTATATATTCACTGCATTTCATTCTGCTTGTAAAATACAGCTTTTTATTTGCTTCTCCAACTGAGTTAGCTGTGCTTTATGTGGTGGGAGGATTAAACCTTCACACTACCACAGGTCCGCTGATTCACAGCCCTGAGATCCTGCACCAATCTGTATGATCCATCTGCTTTCTTTGCTGGTAAAATAGGAGTGTTATGTGGAGACATGCATGGCTTCAATGTTCCTTTTTGAATCAATCTATCACTGGCTTAAGTCCCTTTCTCCCCTCCAAAGGGATAGGGTATTGTCTGACCCTAATACGTTGCTGTGGATCCACTATCTCTACTGAAAGGGGCTCCATTTCCAGTTTTCCCATGTCTCCTTCTCTATACCAAACCTGAGGGCTAATTTCTCCCTCATCTTCTTTAGTTAAACAGTACAACAGGATCTTTAATTCTCCTCCTTGTCTTCTAATATGAACTCCTAACATCATGATTAAACCTCTCCCTAATAAGTTTTGTTCAGCTTCAGGAATCAACAACAAATTGTTATGACAAATCTGTCTATTTCTACATTTTCCCAAATAGGAACCTTAAAAGGTTTCCCTTTTGTTCCTTCTACAGTTGTATTCTTTTCCCCTTCTTTAATCCCTTTTGGTAATTTTCTAATGATTGATTTTTTTGCTCCAGTATCTACCAAAAATTGCACTTCTTCCTTCTGGGAGCCTACTCATAGCTTTATCAAGGGCCCATTTGATGTTTGGGTCCCCAAAATACACAGCCCGACACCCCTAGTCTTCCTTAAACATCTTCTCATCTCACTCCTTCTTTCTACAATTTCTCTGCATATGTCCCTTCTTATTACAATAGTAACAAACAGGGATTCTCCTGGATTTCTCTATCTGTTTTTCCTCCATATCCCTTTTAGTCATCCCTCTCTCTACTTTTGAGTTGCCTTCCCTTTGGCTTTTGACTCTCTCGAATGGCAGCTACAAAAATCTTAGCTTTGCCTTGTTTTTCCTCATCCCTTCTTACCTAAACCTTCTGTGCTTCTCTTAACAGCTCCTCCAGTCCCCTGTCCTACCAATCATCCATTTTCTCCAGCTTTTTCCTAATGTCCCCCCAAGATTTTGCACAAACTGAGTTTTTAATAATGCTCCTCCCACAGGGGAATCAGGATCTACTCCAGAATACATTTGAAAACTTTCTCAATCTCTCCAACCATTCAGTTGGAGATTGATCCTTCTGCTGGTGCTCATTAAATGTTTTGTTTATATTTTGTCCTCATGGGACTGCTTCTTTTATTCCTTGCCTTTCCCTTTTCAATTATCCCAATATTTTATCATCAATCCTAATGGGCTCTCTAGTGGTCTATCTGGTAATTTACTCCCCTTCTTTGATTGGAGGCCTCTCCTTGTGCCTCCAGGATCAGAGGATTTACTGTTCCCTTGACCCATCCTGGAACTTGTTTAAATTTTAAACAAGTCCCGAATCCCTGGCTGTGCCTGTGTCCAAGGCTGTCTTGTAGGTGTGTTCCCCACCCACGAATCCTAACACGGTCGCTTCGGTCCTTCGCCGGCCAAGTCGGAACCGGAGCTAAAAGACCTCCACACTTGCTCCGGAACTAAGTTCCATCTCAATCCTGCCCCTACACGCAGCCACAGAGACGAATCCCACCCAACCAAATGGCATACTCACAAATCCATTCCTTTGTTTGGATCTTTGTGCGCAGAATTATGGACCAAAATGGGGGAGTTTTTAATGCTTTGCTTGGCTCTTATGTTCATGATCTTGTTAATCTTTACAAAGAAGTTATTTTTGTCTAGTATATCTAGTTTGTAATTACTTATCTGATATTTTACTGAGAAAAGAATTTGCTTACTTATCTGTAAAGTGTTTGAGGTTTTTTTTATTCCTCTGCTTTCATGTACTGTTGAGCTATGTTGTTTTCAAATCTAAGTATCTGCTCCTATCACAGAAGTGACGTTTAGAATAATGTAACCCTCCCATCTCTCTCCTCTCCCATCAGTAATTTCTCCAAGCTTTGAATGCTGTTTTGTGCTGTTCTCCCCCTCATACTTCCACCTGATGTCATAGAACAAAAGATGTGGAAAGGTGCCTGTTCTTAAAATTACAAACAAGTGAAGCTCAGTTGACCTGAGGTTTTGACTTGCCACACGGTCTCTGTGAGACCCCTAGCAAAGCAAGATGGAGTCAGAGCTTTTGGACCCTGTAGAGTCACAGGAAATCAGAAAAAGTTTAGACTGCCATAGGTTCATTACTGATATTCCTACTAATTTCTCTGTCAGCCAGTGAATATTTTCTAAGCCAGCATATTTTCTAAGACACTATAAACCAAAGCAATGATCCAAGGAACTTGCAACCATCCCATCTCCGGAGGTTGTAAAGCTGGTTAGCCAGATACCGTACTATTCCATGATAAAAGCTCTTCCCAAGATTGTCTTTGAGGCCTCTGGGCACTCAGAGAAAAATTCTCAGCTACCTGCAGTTCCCTGAGGAGAAACATCTGGGAGTACAAGGTGCACAAGTTTTGAGCTTGCAGTTGCCTGTATTAGGTAACAAGCAAAAAGAGAGACCAAGCTGAGTATAGCTGTAACTTGTGCATTGCTTTGTGCTTCCTGCACACACACCTTGATAAAAGCTTGTCTGCATATAAAGCAACTGCCATTTTCTGTCTCTGGAAATTCCTGTAGCTAATTAAAACCATGATCTTGCACCTAAGAGGATAACTGCACTGCCTTGTGTAGATTGTTCCTAAGCATATAAACAACAGAAGACAGGATAAAAGTTTAAAACGTGTACAGACAACTATGGCTTGAGTCACACAGAAGACAGGGATACGCAGACATACTGTCTTATAAAGAAAACTATACATTACTGGAGGATATGCTTCAAAACACAACTCTCAACGGCAGTGACATTGAAGTTCTTGAAACTATTCAAGGAATAGCTACTAGCATGAGAAACCTTCCTCAAGAAGCTTAAAGTCATCCACTTGTTATGACATCACAAATTGTTGTATATCACAGAAAATCTTATCTTGCACCTGTCTTTGATTTGTCTACAAAGACAGTTCTCTGACACTAGCATGGGTCAATACAAAAATTGCATTTCATTATTTATAGCAAGGAAGCTAGAACCTGCTTTGGCTACAAGTATTTTCTAGGACTACTGTCATTAGAGGCATTAACACTACAGTGATTTGTTGTGTTCCCCAGTCTCCACTTGGACTCATAATAATGGAGACTTTTAAACAGAACCTGTGGTCCTTTGTCAGGGGAATGTACGGGCTCTGAAGTGACACTATCAGAAAGCTTATAAACAATGCTCACCCAGTGGAAGCCTCTGGGGAATTCCAGGGTAAAATAATTGTGATAATAACTTCCTACCACAATACTACATTTTTGAATTTGTTAAAAAACAAGATTTAAAAAATTATTTATTATTGAATTTACTGTATTAAAGTGCCATAATTTAGTTCTGTCTCTTACAGCAAAACTTCCCTTTATTTGTGCTCATATTTCAAAGATGATCCTACATTCATTGTGTACTTTGCTTCAGTTAATGCTGAAGTTAGTTACGTACCCAGCTTTTGACAAGCAAATGCTAACTGAAAAAAAAAAAAAGACGACCTTGCATCAATAAAGTCTGGATACAGGACAGCATGGTAAGAAAAGAGACACAGAAGAAATAAATAAAAGTAAAAAATGTTCAAACTTGCTAGCTCATGTGTAATACAATCAGTGCTACAAGCACTGCAATTCCATACACTTGATGGTAGAGCAAGTATCTGCATAGGATATATACAAGTTAAAGTAGAAGAGGGCTCTGAAAGCCTGTCCAGGCCATTAATTAACATGCCCTTCACTTTCTCCTTTGTGCACCTTTTATATAGCTGGCTGGCACTGTTCTAGGTAGGAAAGGATTTGATCTGAGAAGCATTTACAACAAGCAATATCTTACAACTTGCCATATAGGCATGAAGATGGATTTTTAAGTGAAAAGATATTAAATGCATAGTTTCATAGAGCTTATAATTCTTAAGCAGCCTGTAGGAAATGCTAACCGGTACAATAAAAATGACACTGACATGACACATATATGTCCAGTGAAGCCGTAAGGCAAAACCAGACTAAGCTTACTCAAAGGAGAGTGCTACCTGGATGAGGGCTTGTTGAAGGGTCTTTTAACAAGAGCTTGTAGTGATAGGAAGTTGGAAGACGGTAGGTTTAGACCGGATATTAGGAAGATTCTTCACAGTAAGCCTGGTGAGACACTGGAACAGATTGCTCAGAGAAGTTGTAGATAGTCCCTCTAAGGAAGTGTTCAAGGCCAGGCTGGATGGGGCTTTGAGCAACATGGCCTAGGGAAAGGTGTCTCTGCCCATGGTGGCAGAATTGGAACTCAATGATGTTTAAAGTCTCTTTCAACCCAAAGCATTCTATGATTCTATGACTTGCACTGTGTACTTAATTATACTCTATTTTAAAAACAGAAGAAGCAAACTTAATCAAGATAAATGTTGGTTGGGCAAAACAACATGGAATGCAATCCCTGAAGAAGTCAGATTAGAAACTGACCTTTGAGAATCCCAGAAAAATCAGACTCCAAAGGAGCCATCAAGGGAAAGAACACAGAATAAAGGAAGCATATAGGTGGATTACAGTTAAATATATAGCAATCATTGATACAACTAGATGAAATAGTCATTTAATTCACTTTCTCACAGTACACATCAATATATGTAATGGGTAAATTACTATCCATAGTGTACACTGTTCCACAGTGGAAAACAAGTAAAAGAAAGCTTCATTTAGTCTCAACCCAATACATTAGCCAATGAGCTGTGAGGAGAAACAAGTGCACAAAGAAATACTCAAACAAAACCCCACAATCCCATAACTTTACCATATGCCAACTAATGTAATTATTCACAGCACTCCTTAGAAGTGCTATATTTGGTCCAGAATGTGAACATTCTTTTGTGACTGTTCCTGGTTCTACCCACCCTATGTAATCTCAAACCACAAAACAAGTAACTTTTTTTCCAATTAGGAAAATCAACAGATAAGTTACAAATAACAGACAATAATAATTATATATAAAAATTATACTAATATTTGGAACACACCCTTAGGTCCTCGCTTAATGTGCGTTCTTGGCATTCACAAACAATAGCATACAAGGCAAAGAGGAAAGAATGGCATTACAAAGTCCTATAAATTAGCTGGATTTGAGAGATTGCAATGAATATATTTTCTTTTAATCAGAAAATACTTAAATATATTAGTAGGTTCTAAGTAACCAAGAAATCTGTTATAAAATTTGAAGTATTAGCGTTACATTCTTGGCATTGTTCCCTGGATTCAAAATGATAGCAAACACTGGAAAAACAGCAAAAGTATACAATTTTCTCCTTGCAGAACTGAATGCCTGATCCAACCATCCTTTGCATCTAACTTTATCCTGGCTAGTGTGTATTAAATTGCCAAATACTTGTAGGTAGTCTAAATATCAGTGCTGCAGTATTCCTGACTTCCAAAGAGGTACAACAGGGAAGTAATTCAGTCATCTAATATAGCAACAGCATGGCAACAAGTAAAAACATTTATGCCTGCAGTACTGGAAAGATACTGCAATAAAATTCTGCTCAAATTCACACTGTTTCCTTTTATCTTTTTAGCCTTTAGGTAGCTTATTGTAATTGAGTAGACTTTTTTTTATTGTGATGAGACCTCTGACTAGGTATGTCCCTTTAAAGGCTAGAATCATCCAACATTGGATCCTGAATTTCTGTGCCTTTGAGAAGTGTGAGGTTTGTGAGACTTCCTGCAGAATCCAATTTAGTCTTCTACTGTCACTAGCAATTACCATTAATCCTATTCATTCTCAGAGCTTTTGATGAATGAAGGAAGCTTGACTGTCACAAGGACTCTGACACAAGGAGAGACTAGTTTCAGTGGTAGCTTCAGTTGCTTTAAGTAATTTGATGGGCATGCAAAAAAAAGTAGATATCCTCTGCTATAGAAACACATCCTCTTCTGGCAGAACTTAAATAAGAGTCTTCAGTTGTGAAAAACACAGCCTGCACCTATTCCTGCCAATCTTGTTAGCAGCCTCTATTCTGGCTAAATTGTCTTTGAATGATTTAATTGATCCAAAGATTTCAGGTTATCATTCACAGTATTAATTCTGATGAGTTGAGTACAATTTTAAAGAATAAAAGGATTATATTATTTACAGGGAAATAAGAAAGCAAGTTGACACTGCTGAAAAACTTGTTATATAGTGGCATAGTTTCAGCCTAATAATGTGTTTTTCTGACTTTATCTTTAAAAGAAATACTTACCCTATAGTTTCATTGACATTACACTCACTACAGATGCATAATGTGTAAGACCAACACGGACATGAGCATGCTGCAAGTACTCAGACTTTTTTGGTATTATGCTTCTTATTCCATTTTCCCCACTGTACACCTTTCTTCACTGACAAATAGGAAGCAGGTCCTGCAGGAAAAAAAAATGCTGACCTGTAACTTTTCTGCAAATAAGCAAGCTGTCAGTGCAGTTACATTGCAGCTGCTAGTAGGGGCTCCTAATACAAGTTTTGGCAGAGTACACTGGTGACACTGCAGTCTCTTATCTTGGGGGCTTGTATATAGCCTCCAGAGAGAGTTCTCCAACATTCTCATTTCATAAGAAATCTCTGGTTTTGCTGTGAGCATAAAGGAAATATTAAGAGTGGAGTTCACTGTCATTTTTACGTATTTTTATCTAATCACTACAAAATCCCAAAGACCTTCTCATTGCACAGACAGAATACATAACTGCCCCTAGCCTTTAGTTTTATACTCTCTAATTTTAGAACTATTAGAGAAATAATTAAAAGCTTAAACAGGTAATACGCAGTGGTTTTTGCATTGAGAAAGAAATACCACAGAGAATTTCCGTAAGTTGAAAGCTCCACTACAATGAGAAAAAGCCTAGGAAAAGACGACCTGTCTCTTCGGTTGAATGTGGATTAAGAAAATGTGCATTAAGAAAACAGTCACTGTACTTTAGAACTCTGAAATTACATTTAACTGAAGAGAATTAAGGATGCCAAAGGCTCAGGCATCATCTATTAGTCTCTCTGCCTCATGAACTTCAGCTTTTCATCTAGTGATGTAATTTTAAATTACATACAAAAATATCCTAGCCAGGGGAAGAAAAAACAAACCAACCAACCACGAACAAACAAATAAAAAACCATCAAAAAACCACAGGCAAAACAACAATCAAACCCCAACAAACTTGGGGTTGTCAAATAGAATAAAACTTTGTGTTGCAGAGATGCATTAACCTTGCCTGGCAGTCACAGATACCTTCCCTGCTATTCCCTCTATCATGATAAAGGCAGGGAGAGACTTGACTTTGGGACAATTAATTTATGGACAATGACTTTACTGACAAAAATAAAGTAGAATGAAGACAAAGACAAAAACAAAAAATACCTTCCTCTTGCCCAACTCTTCTTCTCAGGATTAGTTTCAGTCCTGAATCTTCTACTTCCTCCAACCCTCACAGCCTGAGCAGTGCAGGAAGCTGGGGAATGGGTGTTGCGATCAGTTCATAACACTCCACTTGCTGCTCCTTCCTTCTCATACTCCCTGGTCCAGCACAGGATTTCTCCTGGTGCAGTTCTTCACAAACTTTGCCAGCAAGGACTCTTTCCACAAGGTGTATTCTGTCAAGAATGAACTCTCCCAGTGTAGGCCCCACACAGGCTGCACTTACTGCCAGAAAACCTACTCCAGCAAAGAGACTACAGTTGGCTTGTCAGGTGACTTCTTCACTCAAGTGAACCATTTCTGCTGGCATTTATTCAGCACCTTTATCCTGTCACGTAGCCAGTCAAGATTTATGACCTATTCCAGTAAAACTAACACAACACAGGCCAAAACAAACCCTGAAACTGCATTCATTACTCCTAAAAAGCTTGCCAGTGATATAATCAATTTACAGAAAAGTAGATTATCTACAGAATTAAAATTTGTCTTCATTAGCATAATGTGTAATTTCCCCTTGTCATTTATTGACACAAGTGGACAAAGTCACCAGCATCCATTGTGTTTGCAATCTAGATCCTACGTTGAGTGCAAAAAACCCAAAGGTTTTAACTCCACATAGCAGCACTTCAGCGCAAAGAATGAAATAAAAAATGGTTTTCAGATATGTGACCATATGCATCACAGACTTTCTGCAGTGAGATTATTACTCTTTAAGCATTTCCTTCCTTTCAACATGACAGTATACTATAGAAGTCACAAACAATTCATATCACCCTTTACACACTTTCAGGTTACCTGCAAGAGTATGAACAGTTAGTAATTAGTAGCAATTGTAGCTAGTTGTAATTTTGCAATCTGGAAGTATTATGTGCTGAACTAAAATGTCAGATTTTGGATCACATATTAACTATGCATTTGCCTGCATAATTTTGTTATGCTGTAAATGTAGGAATTTCTGTGTATTAAATGAATTCTGTGGATGCCAAAATGCTGTAAGTCTTCTGCCAGGTACACTACTAGCCTTGTAAAAGCAGGTCAAAGATCAGGGTAATGTTTGGATTTACAGCATGAGAAAGTATTGCCCATCCTAGGCAGTAACTAACCTTTTTTTTCTTTTTGCCTCAGTAAAACCCACAACATCGTGCATTTTCACTATAAATATTGAGCATCTTCTTGGATAGTGCTCCATTCTTTTGGAATGAACTGTTCATGATCAGTAGATAAGGAATCCATTTATTTTTCCCCCTTACCATCAGAAATTCTGAATTGTTCTATCTTCTACCTCACTTTTTAATTTATTCTGACTTACAGCTTCATGAACAGATAATACACTGCGCTTCACTAAAAATAGAACAGAACTTTGTGTCAGAATGAATGTCCAGAAACAGGATTTGAGTGGATTAAAAAAATAAGGAGATTAATAAGGTTTCCCATCAAAACTGTTTCAACCTTCCATAATGAAACCTGCAATCATATAGCAAAAACTTACTGCTGCTATCCTTTTTACACTTTTGAGCATAACCTTTGAATCATTCCTCTCCAATGCTTCTGCTGTTAGCATTGTTTTATTTCATTCTTACAGCTTAGAAAATTACACTAATGAAATTCACAGAAGTTTTAAGTTAGACATCTGATTCTGCAAGTTAGAAATGGCTAGGAGTTAGTACAGTACTCTAAGATCAAATTAATAAGAGCTTTTAATGAAAAGCATGACAACCAGTATACCCAGTGCATGACTCCAGTGGTAAAAGATTAAAAAAAAAATCTTTGCAAGGATAATTTATGAAGTCCTTAAAGTCCTGTTCAAAGGTGAGTACATACTATGTGCAACAAGTTAGCACAGCAGGACTATAAATCACTATCCCAAAACGCAGATGAGTGAAATATGCTAGTATCTTCCTTTTTCTTTCTCATAAAGGACTAGCTACCCTGTCACTAAGCTGCCTTCCACACAAAAATGAAGGAAAAAACCTCCACTCCTCTCTTGCTTCCTAACAGTGGATATGTTTACCTGCAACTGCTTTGATTAACATGAATTTGCATTTACATCAGCATAAATGTACACAGTTTATTTTAATTTATTAACAAAAACGTGCCTCTTAAATGTCAGGTCTGGGTGGAACGCTGCAAAAAGAAGTCTGCTGAAATCAAAGTACATGTGCATATGTCCATGTTCATTGCCATAGTCAGCTTTGAATGTGTCTTTAGTGCAGAAATCTGGGGAACAATGCGACACTGAAATTCATCAAAAAGACTCCATTGAATAAAAGTAAATATAAGGATTAACTGGAGGTGAGATGGATGGAACCAGTGCCAAAGCATACAACTTTTTAAACTGTCAGGCTGTAAATCCATTTATACAATTTTTGTACAAGTTATGCAAACCACAAATGATTCCAGAAAAAAAATGTGCAGAAACCTGTAATTAACAGCTAAGTAGAACAGGGAATTGACAAGTAAATACCATCTTACTTACACAGCTGAGACCTCAGCTGCTTTCTGTTGTGCAAATGGCTCAGTAAACTATTAAAATGTGAAGAGCAGAGCCTAAAAAAAATTTTAGTAGTTTGGCAGCTTTTCTGGGCTGACAATCCTGAAATGAATTTAAATGGATAAGGTATTGATATTGGTAGAGAAAAGAGTAAGTATTGTAATACACCACAGCAGTAACTTACTGAAAAAGAAACTACAATTAGATTTGGGGTAAAAAAAAAAAAAAGTTTAAAGTATTTCATTATCCAGAGCTTGAGGATGAAAGAATCTACTTGTCATTGACCTATTCATACTTCTCCTTCTAGACTTCAATGATCTTAAATTGCAGCAGCTCAATCCTCTCCCAAAATTCATAAAGCTTATCCTTTCTGAAAAACAATGTGCAGTCCACTGAAGCCATCAGCTCAACTACCTACAAAAAATGTTAAAAGAAAATGATAATTATTAACTACACAACAAAAAATTAAGAATTTGAGTATCAAGTCAGTTTAAAAATGTTAGTAGAGACAGCAGCTTTCCCCCCCCCCGAAAATATAGCCTGTTTGTATGCACTATGAGGAACCTGACAGATGGCAAAATAGTGTGCATGTATTATTTGAAACCATAGCTCCAGGTACAACTGCTGCACCCACCCTTCATAATCTGTAGCACATTACTGTTTTCATTGATATTTGAGCTGATTGCAAATGAGGTCATAAGTAACCAGCTTTCCAGGTAGTTTCATTATTGCAGCAACAGAAAACTGCTGGTTTTAGAAGGCTTCTTCCTCTATGAGATGCTACAAAACTAAGGTAGATTTATCAGCTGCCATTACAGAACAGCTGCATACATTAGTCATAAAATGTTAAATTACTGTAAGAAAACCCTCAAAAACTAACTTAGCCATATGCTTTAGGGATGACATTCTTGCTAGAACAGTCTCTCCCTAATTGGCAGGTATATACATGCATGTTCAGTGGGACTATTTCTCAGACAACAGTGCAAAATGAACAGGACACTAAACTAAGGGAACTGAAGAGGCTTGCATATTCATCCCAACTACAGGCTGGCATGCTCCAAGATCTTCAGTATACATCTGAAGAGCTTGGTGCCAAAAGAAGTGTTTTTTTGGTGTATCCATGTAGCACCTTCCTCTTTATTATCAGAAAACAAAAGAAAATCTATTCCATATTGGAAGTTTACCTTTGTAATTTCACAACAAAGTAAGCAGTCTTCATGCATTAACTGTAACAACTTACATGACTTAAAAATGTGCAGCATGGAGATGTTCTCTGTTCATCACCTCTAATTTGGATCAACTTCGCTTTTTAATCATCAGTAAAATGTGCTTGGCTGAACTTTTGAAGTGTTTCAATTCAAAGCAAACAAATGTATCATCTAAACACTGCCAAAGGCTTCTACTGTCCCCACTGCTGAAATATTTTTTTTCTGCTCTGGAAATAAGACTTCTTCACAGGCTGGCACACTCCCCTGGAGGCTAGTTTTTAAGCAGCACACTACCTTTGCCATGTTCCATCTTACAAACATTTATACTTCCTTTAAATATTTGGCATTGCAAGCAAGCTAACTTCATAGGGCAAACATATACCAGCATATATGGCTCAGCATTAAAATAGTAAATCCTTTAATTAGAAAATTGAAGAAACTGCTTATTAATTTGAAATCACATCACTACATTTTGCTCATGAGAACAAAGTTTACAGTCATAAGTTGCACATAAAGGGTTTATTTTAAATGTTTTAAGGATAGAGTTACATCATAATTATAAAAAATTACTTACAGAATTAAGTAACAGATTTAAAGTGTTTATACTTCTAAATGCAGAGAACAGGGAACTGTCTACATTGTTCAAAATAAAATAAAAATAATGAAACCAAGCTCTAAAGATGAAGTCATTACCTAATTTTAAAATGTGAACACGAAGACCTTTGAATTATACACATACCAAGAACCATCCAAATTGCACTAATGATGTAAAGTACAAAAAGCACAGCATTTTTAAGGAACCAGAAACTGTTTTTAAACATAATTCTTTTCCCTGAAGGAACTAGTTAATTCTATCTGAAGATAAAGCCTCCATTTCTAAGTAATCAATTTAAAGGTGGCTTCCACCTGTTGCAACAAAAGGGTTTTCCCCATAGTCTACTCCAACATAGTTTAGGATTTGGCACTCAAAAGAAAGAAGAAAAATGTAGTGTTCTGCTAAACAACAGCAATTTTATTTTTTTCTTTAACAGAATACATGGTCCCTTCAAATGCTGTATGACACATACAACTGGAAAATTACCTTCTGTTGGCACTATGCTCGCCTCACCGGTGCATTTAATCCTACTAACAACCATTAAAACAGCACAATAAGCAAATTCACAAAAAACTGAACACAAAATAAAAACAGAACAAAACAAAAACCTAAACATTTTAACATGCAACTTTAGTTTGTTACATTGAATGTTCTAACCCTCTAAGCATGCAAAAAAAGATGGTCTGCATTTAAGGTGTTGTTATTTTTTCCCCATTTTGAAGTTTTACATGGCAGCCTGACATCACACACGCACACACACACAATATATAACAATACTACAGCAGGTAAATGTGAAAGGCAAATAACTTTTATACAAAGATCCATGGCTTGTGCCATCACAAGCCCTATGAGATTTTGGAAAGTAATGTTGAACCCCTATAACAAGGAACCAACATTTAGTTACCAGGGTAATGCAAGCACTGCATGCAGATCTGAAACATGAGCCTAAAACAAAGCCCAAAGCAGATGGGCAGGGAGTGGAATTAGTCTCAAGCCTCAAAAAGGTGGTTTAAGCTATCCAAAAAAGAAGAGGGGGGAAAAAAAGGAAAGAGAAAAAAAAATATTAAAAGAATTACCCACGCAACAGACAACCATAAAATGTACAGTTTATAGATTGTATTCTATTTAGCAGAATAGGTGGTGTATTCATGAGGCTTGCAGAAAACCCACAAATGCAAGCCTAATGCTAAAAACGTTTCAGTAGACCTAAACCTTGGATACTTCAAAACAAACCTTGTATTCCTCAGATGTATAGCCCAAAATTCAGTGTTATTCATGTATCCTGTGTGTAATCAATACACTCACTCATTCTCGTGCCACAAATATCAACTGGGGCTCATGGAGCCAGGCTCAGCTTTGAGATTTACATGCAGGACTCTTAAGAGTCAATAGAAAACACATAACAGATCTGCAGGATGAAAACACTGTGTTGCAAATCTGCTCACTTTGTTCAAAACATAAGGAACATTTATGACTCAGGTACTTAGGACTGCATTGAGAAGCTATTCACTGAAAGACAATAGCCTGCCTTTGGTTGCCCATGGTGAAATATTGGACATAATGCAATATAGTAGCAATGGACAAATAATTAAGGTACCATATTTATATGGAGAGTGTGTATTACCATTCAACAGCATAACGAGGCACAAGCCTTAAGGCTAAAATACGAAATGAAGCAAAAACCACCCCCAAAAAAAAATCCACCAACTCCCCCCCCCCAAAAAATCCACCGCAAAACCCCCCCCAAAAAACCCACAAACCACCCAAAACAAAAACCCATGAAACACAACAAAACCCACAACCCAAAACCAGACAGGGGCTTAAATCACTGAGTCTTCAATATCAAGAATACCCACAATAGAGGTTATCCGGACCTCTGATGTATCCTTAACAGCACCTCTCCTGCATCCTTCCACTAATGGCATAAGGTTGGGTATCAGAGTATTTGCTGCTTCCACCAAGTGTTGACTGTCTTCAGATACAGTATTTCTATGAAGCAGTTCTTTGAAATTTGCAGAGCTCTGGCTTAATGTAACATGGTGATTTTGCTGATGTCCTGATCACTGTTGCAATTCTAATACTTTTTAAAACTGCCACACTTAAAAAGACCCTAATTTTCATGTACATCTATGTTGCAAGATTAAAACCATGAAAGGATTTTGCTATTGTGGGCTGCTATTTAAATCTACACTCTAATGCAGATGATTGAACCACTGAGACTGCCTATAGCTTCCATTAGATAGTACACCACTGGCATGCAGAACTCTAGTGTTCATAGAATGAAACTCACATTAACAGCATACCTCAAAGCAAGTACAATGTACACCACAAAAGGCAACAACAGGTTTAAGCTGTAGATTTGTCTGGACACTCCTTATGTGGAAAAGCCAGAAAAAAGAATGAATTGGGGAAATGCCTCCTTGAACCAAAATGGTTAAAAAACCCAAACCAACCAACCAAACCCAAACGAAAAAATCCAACCACACAACAACAAAAATCCCCCAAAACACACACACAAACAACCCCCAAGACAAACAAACAAAAACGAACCAAAAAAATCCCACCAAGCAAAAGAAAGGAATGCAACAGACTGAGCAGAAGGCAACAAATGCTTCTCCTTCTCTAAAGTAAGTATTCATTGTAAAAGGACAGCCCCTTCCACCGCCCTGGCATGAGATTGCATTTACCATGTGTAATACTAACAACTGTTAGGCTTCTACGTTCACATACAAACATTCAGGTTGCTAGGTTTTGAAATTCAGTGACAGACTACCAATTGCCAATGTGTAGTCTAAAGTCTTCTGAAGTAGCATATATACTGTTAAAGTTGTGGCACCAAGCACTTGGGTTTTGCTAAGAACAAAGAAAGTAGTACAACATTTAGGATCAAAGGCAGCCTTGTTGCGTGTATTTTACTGGTTCCTACAACTTGTAGTATGGGCCATTAACCTGCATTTTCTAATTAACTAGTTATACAGATTAAATATACTTTTACAGTTTAAAGCCTTTTCACTGAAAGGTGCGTAAGTCAAATGTTTGATATCCTACTGCCCTGTGACTAGTAAAAATGCACAAGTATTTCCATGAACTGTAAGTTCTTAGAAAGCTAAATTTGAAACAAAGTGTAGAAACACAGCAGATTGATGTTACTTGGGTTAGGCACTCCTCAATGCTGCACAAACTGTTTAAACTTTTCAGAATAATCACCTCTGTCCCAACCCTGAAAACAAGGGCTGCCAGTAGCCAAAAAAGTAAATTTAATGCTACAAAAGAAGGCGTATCAAAATATCAAACTACACTTGCATGTAGCAGTTGAACAAGTGAGTGCAAGGTTGAAGAAAAAGTTAAAATCTATGAAAAAAATTTAGATTGATTACAATACTAGATCAACTTTACACAGCTTGAATTTGCAGCTGTTCATTGCTTTTAACTCCCTCCTGCCCAAATATATTGACTTCCTTGAAGAAAAGGAGTTCTCTTACACAAAATATGTCAATGTTTGGTTATATTATTCAAAAGAAAACAGTTTTGCTGGCAGAGATTGTGGGTTCGCAGGGACATTTAAGCTTTCATTAAACTGGAAAGCAGTCAAGTCTTTGTGTCTACAAATTTTACATTTAATAGTTCCACAAATTTGGCAAAAAAGTTCACAATGATGTCTAGGATGTCTTCACCAAATCGTAGACATAAATATGGAAATCATCATCAAACTTGATGAAATAGACAGATGGTTTGGCTTCAACTTGATGAATGACCATGCCAGTCCTTTTTGAGCCATCTTCTTTGGCATATTCCACTTGTTTGCCTACCAGGCTGTCCACAACTTCACCTGGTTCCCGTTCTGCAGGAGGTGAATCATCTGCAACACAAAATCAGTGTACTTTGGTAGACACCAATGGAATTTTTCAATATGGAAGACATCAGTCTTTGTCATGGTTTGAACCCGGCTGGCAGCCAACAACCACACAGCTGCGCACTTGCCCTACCCTACCCTGGAGCATGGGGATGAGAATTGTGAGGTGTAAAAGTCTGCAAAGGTTTGACAGGAAAAAAAAATAGTGATTTTAGTAATAATAATTAATGAATACAAAGTTTTGGATGCACAATGCAACTGTTCACCACCCCCTGACCAATGATCAACTGATCATCCCAGAGGAAAGAAAATCCCCAAACCAGAATCCCAGAAGGCCCCCCAACTTCTCAGCTCACTTATTTATATATTGAGTATGACATTGTATGATACAGAGTATTCCATTGGCCAGTTTTGGTCTGTTCTGGCTGTGCTTTATCCTGGCTTCTTCTGCACACTAGCAAGACATGGGCAGATGAAAAGTCCTTAATTTCCTAGCAACAATTAAACATTTCACTATACCATCAGCATTCTTCTCATGCCAATTCCCATACTGAATTCAAAACATAGGACTGTCCTACCTACCAGGACAGTCTTCTTTAGAAGTCATACAAATCAGTCAGAAGTTTTAAATACAGGATACACAGAAAATTAACCACCTAAGAATTGCCATACTGTTGAAAAATTTTCAAGTAATTATGTCTTCAGATTTATGATTTATGACTGATTTGTATAACAAGTCAATCTTTTGACAGGCAGGTTTATATGCTAGTTATAGAAGATGCCTGTGGATAAGTGAACTTAAGCCACCAGCAGAAAAAAGCACTGGGTATCCTTAGCAGCATGGCAGACAACCTAAACCTCCCTCTTCCTACACACATTGTTCGAAGTTTCAGTGCACGCATGCCATTGCTACAAAAACATCTCTTCTAAAATGTTAGTAAGTGTAAATTCCTTATTAAAAGGGGCTTTTGACTTCATGTTGCTTTTGGTAAAGACTAACCATACTGTTGTCTTGCCTAGCAAAACCTAGCCAGAGATGTTCATTTATTTCAGACAATGCCTGTCCTAAATTTAGATACACAGAGGTCTGATTTGCAACAGGCCAACTGCCAAGGAGCTGGGTTACAAGCCAGCCAGTCATGCAACAAATGTGATAGAAGTAAAAAAGACTCTATTGGAGAACTGGAAGCGGACCACATCTTTCTCAGCCAGTCTTTTTGACTAGTAACTTGTGTTTTGTATTCCAGAGAGGAATTTTCTTACTAATGGTCACACCTGATGTGACTTTTAACTGGAAATCCTACGTGTTTAAATTAACGTCTTTGTTCTAAGGTTGTCTTAATGCAAACTTGATGATTTCACTTATTTTCTTGTCAGTTATGTGAGTTGTGAAAAAATTCCCAAAAGAAGAAGAAAACAGTGAATGAATACATTGGCTTGTTCTTATGAGACTCTTCTGCAAACTGAAGTTTATTTCAGTTTTTGTTTCAGTTCCTCTACAAATGCACTGCTGTACATAACTCTAATCCTCATAATATCAGTTTTACATACAGCCTTCCTTGGCAAACATGCAAGATAAATGGTTGTTTTCTTAGAAGATATTTTGAAGTCTTGACAAATTTTAGTATCAGAATCAAGACTAGATTCTCGCCTCACCAAAAACAAGCTTAGAAGAAATGTAAATTTTGCTGTCCTCACATATGCAAACCCTGTCTTTGAGAAGAGAGTGCTCCCTAGAAATTTTAGTTATAATACTGTTCCATCAAATTTAAAGACACAGTTCTAGGTATTCTAAAATCTGATTTGGAAAAGACTACTCTTAACATCTCAAATCATTTACTTAAGGACACAATTCAAAAGATCTGGGAAGCATTCCGGTTCAGGGAAGGCAACAACTACTCAGAAGTATTTTGGAAACAGGTAAACAGTCACATGATGAACATGAGGACAAAGTGCACTAAAACTGGCTAGTTCTTAAATGGGAAAAAGCAAACAAGCTCTCTCTACCTCCAACCCTGAAGGTGGAAGAAAGCAAAGCAGACTTAAAATACATCCAAGTAATTTTCAATAGTTAAAACAGTAACTAGTCTACTTACTCGAATCAGGCATAATGCGTAGGTCACCTTCTTTATAATCATCTAAGAGCTGGTACATGTACAAGACAGGATCTTTCTCATAGGTAATATAAAACCATGTGTTCATAATAGGAGCTCGAGCCAAAACCATCCCCCTCCATTCATCTTTTGAGCCATCTTCTGTCTCAAACATATGTTCCACAGCTTTACCAATCATTGTGTCTGCCAGGTGGGCATCACTAATTCGAGATGAAGCTGAAATGACAACGTTTCTTAAATTAATTCAAAAGTATAAATATATGCCTTTTTTAAAAATAATCTTTACCCTGGTTCATAAATTAAGTTGATTGGAAGTTAGTCAATTCATATTCAAAACAAACACTGTCCATTTGAGATGGTTCAATAATGAAGAAATGTAAAAATGCAGTATGTCAAAGCATACACCATCATACTCCCTATGATTAAAACAATCATAATATAAGGTAAAAAGAGACCAACCAAGGCCATGGTAATAAGGACCCTACATTAGCAAGACACTGGACAGAGAGAAATAGGCAGCAGAGGACAATGGAACAAAATAACTCAAGGATGTTATTAGTGAAACTTTTGAGTTTGGTTCTCCCTAAAGCCACTCCAGAGATTGTTACCAATTGCTTTGCTGTCAAAAGCAGCAACAGCTTATTCTGTTTATAAACTAGTTATTACTTGGGTAAAAACTGAACTTCGTAGTTTGAGAAACCTGCAGTTTAAGAATTCAGTGCTAATTCTGAAAATCAAAAAGTCTTCTTACTGATTAAGTTACTATATTTAGAAAATGCCTTTCACCTCCCACTATGAAAAGCACACTGGGAAAGTACATAACCAAAAATGTGATGTTACTACTCTCAGGCAACACAACCAAGCTAGGTTAGAGTTTAATTTTTAACAGAAATGTCGATGTTAGTTTTATATGTGGTTCTTAAGGAAAAGACTATGCAAAAACTACAGAATGTACTGCATACTGCTTGAAGGCAGAAGACAGCACTGCACTCACTAATATAATGAAACCTTTGTGGAATCAAGAATATTTAAATAGAGCACTTTAGATTACCTGCCATATGACAAAAATGAAATTGACTGATAACATTTCAGCAATCAGGTATTATCTTGGGGAAGTCTGCAGAGATTAGTGCAGAACATTTAATACAAATGGCAGCTTATACATATGTGAGTTTTGGAAGAAAATCAGAACACTTACCAACTCTATCTGGAAGAACTTCAAGTGCTGAAACTCTTTCATCTTTGTGCAATTCTAGTCCATACACACAGTCAAATCCATCATACTTTATAAGATAGAGAGAGGGATTTACAGGGACTTGATCAAGAACTGTGCCCTTCCACTGTGTTACAGGTCCACTCCCTTCTTTCCATCCATGCTGTATTCTGCAGCCTACAATATTTCTTCGTGGCTGAGAAATAGGTTTGCTTGGTCCCACATTGTTTCTATGCTTTCTGTACACAGATACAAACATAGTATTAAAACAAATGCACACATATTTGAAATTCTGCTCCAGCTGTATGCTTTAAGATAGCAATGTATTTTTATAGTTTATATTTTCGTAGTTTAATCTTATTCAAATTAGGGTATAAAACATACTAAATGAAACATTTTTTCTATGTTTTATACAGTGCATTTCCTGAAAGTGATTTCTGAAAGTCATCTGTTTAAGCTAAAAAAAACTACATATACCCTTGATATGTTGAACACAGAAAGTAAAACTCACCTGATAGGTCTCAAAGCACAAGGTTACCTGGCAGTATTATTACTACTATCCTGCTGCTTTCTGCAGAACAGTAAACAAGTTCTGTCCCAGGAGGAGGAAGTCAGTGGAAACATTACCAGAGGCTAACTAAAATTCTTCCAAGGCATTTGTTTTCCTTAACCTGTGTTCTCATCAGAAGGAATTTATCTTCCTTCTGCACTTCCATTTTTAAAGACACATCATACCAACATTTCTATAGCATTTCTCTTTAGTATAGTGAAATAAAGATGGTAAGTAATGGTAATGGCAATAGGTGGCCATACTCCTTAATGAAGAAAATAGATTAAATATACTTTTTTGTCCTTCCTCTATTTTGATGGAAGTTTCACAGAAATTCCCTCTCATGAATTAACAGTTATTCTGATCAACAGTCATATATATAATGTATTTGACAGGTGTAAAACACTTTCAGTGATTTTTTAAAAAGTTTTGTTATACTCAGTAATTTAACCCACAAAACAACAAACAAGTTGTAGATTCTGAATACAAATGGAAACACACACTATGGAACACTGTGACAGTATACTGGTGGTAAGAAATTAATATTACTTCTATGTTGGCATGTTAAGATGCAAATTTTCATTCCTAAAAGGATTTACCTCACCGGGCTGAGCTCCCAATGTGCACTTGCAGCCCGGAAAGCCAATCAGATCCTGGGCTGCATCAGGAGAAGTGTGGCCAGCAGGTCAAGGGAGGGGATTCTCCCCCTCTACTCAGCTCTGGGGAGACCCCACCTGGAGTACTGCCTCCAGTTCTGGAGCCCCTATTACAAGAGGGATCTGGAGGTGCTGGAGCGTGTCCAGAGAAGGGCCACGAGGATGATCAGAGGGCTGGAGCACCTCTCCTATGAGGACAGACTGAAGGAGTTGGGGCTGTTCAGTCTGGAGAAGAGAAGGCTCCGAGGTGACCTCATTGTGGCCTTCCAGTATCTGAAGGGGGCCTCCAAGAAGGCTGGGGAGGGACTTTTCAGGCTATCAGGGAGTGATAGGACTAGGGGGAATGGAATGAAGCTGGAGGTGGGGAGATTCAGGCTGGACATGAGGAGGAAGTTCTTCACCGTGAGGGTGGTGAGGCCCTGGAATGGGTTGTTGAGGGAGGTGGTTGAGGCCCTGTCCCTTGAGGTGTTTAAGCCCAGGCTGGATGAGGCTCTGGCCAGCCTGATCTAGTGTGGGTGTCCCTGCCCATGGCAGGGGGGTTGGAACTAGATGATCCTTGTGGTCCCTTCCAACCCTAACTGAAACTATGAAACTATGAAATTCTCATGAACGTCAACTAGCTGTAAAAATAAAACTTTACTATGTATGGTCCCCTTCACTTAAATGGCAGTAAAATATGCACCGTCAGCATGTTTAAAGCAAGATCTGGAAGAGTGTATTGGTTGCAGACATCAATACTTTTCCTTAGTCTGATAAAGATAGTGACAAACAGGAAAGTCTCCAGGATATTTCTCAGAGAAATGCTCTCAGAAATGCACTCAGAGAAGTCTGTGCACGACCCAAAGTAGACAGCTAACACTGAAATCCTACAAGCAGTCTTTCAGAATAATGCATTCACTACATGACACTCCAATGTTTAATACTGATTATATAATCGTAACTATTAAAACCAAAGCTTTCAACTCTTTCAGCAGCTTGTTCCACCTCTATGCTTGAACATGAATATCATTGCACTGGGTTTTGCCTTCATTTGAGCTTTTATGCAAGATCAAACTGCAGTTTTTCGTATTCCTAACTTTGATAACACATTATTACTGGGACTACAACCTCTTCCAGTTAAGAGAAACTCTCCCTCAAAGCTGGTTGTAACTTTATGCACAAATTACCACACATATTGTAGTTCTTGTTCAAGTGTATACTTTTAATATATATATGTATTATCAAAATTGTAATGGCTTACTACTAAAAAATTAGATCAGAGATATCATTATCAGTGTAATAAAAAAAAAAAAATAGGTAGAACAGTATCAGTTTTAAGCAGTTTGTCTAGGCTGATAACTATATCAGCCTAGACAAATAACTATTCGTATTCAACCTCACAGTCCATTTCAGTTTCTGGCTGTAAAGTATAATACAATTTAATGTTTAAATTGGAACAGAAAAGCATCACAGATTTAAAAAAAATAAGATGGAAAAATAATAGGTAGCTGAGTTTGAACTGTTGAAACTGTTGAACTTTTAAGTGCCTCAAAAAGCAAAAGGCATTACAAATTTAATTACAAGTCAAGTACTTGCTCGATGTACTTGCAGTTCAGATTTTTGTTTGAAGGTTGCACTACTGAACAGCCATTCACTCTTATTTGCAGGGGTACATACTGTAAGAAATGGGGGTTTTTAAGCTAGTATATTACCAAGGAAAAATCTACTTCTTGCATCTGAACATGTGGTAAGAAACCAAGCATAGGTTTCTAGCTACCAGTAAATAAATGTATTTCCATGTCAGACAACCAAGTAACCACTCCAAACCTTTCCTCTGGTCAACACCAAGCAACACAAACGTGCATAGCCTTCTACTACACTAGAACCAGAAGGCCTCACACAATTTTTTTTCTTTCTTGAAGACTGGGAAAATATTTTCTGACGCATGTAAAACATGGAGCCAGGAGAACAAGAAAACACCAAGTTCTGGAAATAGTTCTTGACATCAGACATATCCTTGTTGCAAACGTCCCTTCAATCTCTAAAGGTTTCAGATCCTCTTCCTTATCTTGAAGGCAGTAAACTAGCGAGTAAAATCCAGTTCTGTAACATTTTCATTACCAGAATCAGACACCTCAGAAACTGTGTTAAGTCTACACAGGTAGAAAGAAATCTTCCCAGATTTTAAAATTGTATTTATATGTTCCTCACATAAATGTCTTTGGCAGCTGCTACCAGGGAAACCAGTGTAGTGCAGAACTGCACAGGGCTGATACTAGATAGATAGATAAATAAATAAACAAACCATTCCTTCAAGGTTGAGTTAAGACGACAAACTAGCATTTGTAAAAAGGAGAATGGTAATTCCCTATTTACCCATTTACATGCAGCTGCTGGGTGCAGGCTTTTAGGTTTCGCTTCCACCCCCTCACCCCCCTTTTTAAATTTTTTTTTCCCCACTTCTGATCATGTCACTTCAGAAAAACACTGTAGGGTAGAACTAAGTGGGGGAAAAAATGAAGCCAGAAGGGTGGGAGACAAACACTCAGCTGTGCAAAAAAACCCACAGCTGAAAAACATGAAGGAAAACCGTAAACGCAGTACAGCAGAAATGATCAGTACAAGTTCAAGTCTTTCATGGTTCTAGCAGAAATTACTAAAAGTAGAACTCAAAACATTAAAATTGTGATCTTATTACAGACTATTATTAATAGCAGAATAGTGATGAGAGAATTGTTAGCTACTTTTCAAAATATTCTATGAAGTGTAATTGCTAAGGCAAAAATTTTAAATTATTTTTGTACTCAGTGAAAAGGTATCACTCCACTGTGGATTACATCTTTAGATGCTGTAGGAACCAAGAATACAAGTTACCCTCAAATAGAATCAGAATTTCAAAATGTTTAAGTTCACTTGTAGTTAAAGTTGCAGGTATAAATTGCACCTCAAGGTCCTTGAATTACCAAGTACAATAAACCTGAAGAGCCTATGAAGAAAGAATTGTTTTATACTGCTTTTTGTACTCTATATGCCATGGGTGGAAAGAATGAGATCTGAGAGATTACTGTCTAACCTTCTTCCTACTGGCTGAGATCACCACTACCCAAACACAGAGCACTTGGAAGAACTGCCCTATAAGCACAGGAGTAATTTCCAAAACGCTCAAAAGTTAACTACTGTTTAGCGAAGAAGAGTTCAGAAGACTCATCCACACTGTTCATTCTATCACATCCTCAATTACAGAAGCATGCTCTGTTCCATTGCCTCACTCCCTCCTCTGTCACTAACCTTTTGAAGCTAATTGAAAATCTTCTATTTTATTTTTTTCCCCAAATGAAGAGCAACTAATTAACTAACTACATCAGTAACCAAGTATTCATTACTAACTCATGGTCTACTGGTCTACTGCAACAGCTTATAGTAGTATCTGCACGTATTTGAGGTCTCTTCCAGCCTTAGTGATACTGTATTATTACGTGGTCATTCATAGCCTGCTCATCTACAGTAAACTACAAAAATAAACAATCCTCTACTAGTCTGCCTCATTCTCAGGCAATTTGTGAAGAGTGCACAAAAAAATAATCTTTGTTTGGTAAAAAAAAAAACAACACAAAACAAACAAAACCAACCACTTTAATAAACAACTGAGATAGCCTGTATTAGCATAAACCAAAGCTGGATGCTTACATCAAATGCCTCAAAATCATGTCACTTAGGCTCAAAACTTTTTATATCCCATAAAAGCCTTTATGCTAACAAATTTACAGCCTACTTACATATTTAAATGAAGTGCATATCAACACAATAATAAAGACAAATCTAGCCACCCTCAAGTACAAAAGGCAACCCACCTCTGATAGTCTTCCCATCATACACTCCTTTCTCTGAGCGGTTGAAAAAGAACAAGAGAAATTAAGTTTTAACCAACTCTACCTGTCCCTAGACAAGTAAATGTTTCTCTTTGCCTTCTATGTAGATGTAAAAGAATGGGTAACAATGAGGTGGTGAAAAGGATTGGAATTTCAGGTCTTGGCTCTGCTAAATATTAACACTGTTAGCAGTAATTAACTATACACCTGCCTGAACAAATTACTTTTTTCAGATACACCACTTTGCAGTAATATGACTTCGCAATTGAACTACAACTAGAATAGAATTAACCAGGTTGGAAAAAACCTTCAAGATCAGCAAGTCCAACCCACTACCCAACTAGTAACATTTCAATAGATTTCACACTTACCCAGATTAGATTTCTCCCACCTGCGATGCAGCCAGATATGGTATCTTGCTGTTTGACACCATAATCAGTTATGCCCAAAACACCACCTGTATTTCATACAGGTACTCACCAATGTTTTGCTGCTACTATTTTAAAAAGTTGTAGAAGGAAAAGTATGTGCCTTGAATGTGTAGGATAAGCAGGTATCCTTCACACACAAATAGCAGTATCCTTACAGAAGTGTATCAGTATATTCTTCATTTAGGAAAGTGAGAAGCCCTTTTCAAATCTGCAGTTATAGTGAACACAAGGTTAGGCATTTCTAGATTACTTCCAGATTGGGTTATCGGTAAGCATGCTTTACAGGCTTTACTGACATAGTGACAGTGTAAACTCTGTGCCAGAGAACAGAAATCCTACAGCACATTTGACAGATTTCCGGCTTGCAACTCCTCTCTAAATTCTAGAAAGAATTACAAAATTGTATCCAAGAAAAATTTCATATTAACATTAAAATTTTGTTTAAAACTGTAGGACATTCTTTCACACCATCCTTCTGAAAGTTAGAAGTCTGACTCTACACACACACACACAGACTGAGTATTGTTCCACACGATTTTCAAGAACAGAGAGTGGAATAACACAGATTTCTACAACAGCGTTTCCAGTTACTGAGAGTTATACTTTTGTAAAAATATTAGTAACTTACTTGTGGGAAGTTCTTTTCTTCATCATGCTGGCAGACACTCCTGCATGACCTGAAATATAAACAGAATAGAACAGAATTAACCAGGTTGGAAAAGACCCTTTGAGATCATTGAGTCCAACCTATCATCCAACACCAACTAATCAACTAAACCATGGCACCAAGCAGCCCATCCAGTCTCATCGTAAACACCTCCAGTGATGGTGACTCCACCACCTCCCTGGGCAGCCCATTCCAAGGGCCAATAACTCTTTCTATGAAGAACTTCTTCCTAACATCTAGCCTAAACCTCCCCTGGTGCAGCTTGAAACTGTGTCCTCTTGTTCTGGTGCTGGTTGCCTGGGAAGAGACCAACCCCTACCTGGCTACAACCTCCCTTCAGGTAGTTGTAGACAGCAATAAGGCCTCCCCTGACCCTCCTCTTCTCCAGGTTAAGCAACCTCAGCTCCCTCAGACTCTCCTCATAGGCATGTGTTCCAAACCCCTCTCATCAGCTTTGTTGCCCTTCTCTGGTCACAGTCCAGCAACTCAACATCTTTCCTAAACTGAGGGGCCCAGAACTGGACACAGGACTCAAGGTGTGGCCTAAGCAGTGCTGAGTACAGGGGGAGAGTGACCTCCCTGCTCCTGCTGGCCACACTGTTCCTGATACAGGCCAGGATGCCACTGGCCTTCTTGGCCACCTGGGCACACTGCAGGCTCATATTGAGCCTACTATCAACCAGTACCCCCAGGTCACTCTCTGCCTGGCTGCTCTCCAGCCACTCTGACCCCAGCCTGTAACACTGCAAGGGGTTGCTGTGGCCAAGGTGCAGAACCTGGCACTTAGATGCGTTAAATCTCATGCTCTTGGCCTCTGCCCATCTGTCCAGCCTGTCAGGGTCCCTCTGCGGAGCTCTCCCACCCTCTAACAGATCAATACCTGCCCCCAGCTTGGTGTCATCTGCAGATTTACTGATGGACTCAATCCCCTTGTCCCGATCATCAATAAAGACATTGAACAGGATGGGACCCAGCACTGATCCCTGGGGGATACCACTAGTGACTGGCTACCAGCTGAATGTGGCATCATTCACC
This sequence comes from Colaptes auratus, assembly GCA_015227895.2. Taxonomy (NCBI): domain Eukaryota; kingdom Metazoa; phylum Chordata; class Aves; order Piciformes; family Picidae; genus Colaptes; species Colaptes auratus. Next base: position 65,140,280 of record CM026897.1, on the reverse strand, counting down.
ACCACTCTCTGAGCTCAGCCCTCCAGCCGTTTCCTAACCCAGCACAGAATGCTGCTGTCCAAGCCATGGGCTGACAGCTTGGCTAGGAGTTTGCTGTGGGGGACAGTGCCAAAGGCTTTGCTGAAGTCCAGGTAGACCACATCCACAGCCTTCCCCTCATCCACCAGGCAGGTCACCTGATCATAGAACGAGATCAGGTTGGTCAGGCAGGACCTGCTCTTCCTGAATCCATGCTGGCTAGGCCTGATCCCTTGGCCACCCTGGAAGTGCTGTGTGATTGCACTCAAGATGACCTGCTCCATAATCTTGCCTGGCACTGAGGTCAGGCTGACAGGTCTGGAATTCCCTGGTTTCTCCTTCTGGCCCTTCTTGTGGATGGGCACCACGTTTGCCAGTTTCCAGTCATCTGGGACCTGTCCAGTGAGCCAGGACTGTTGAAAAATGATGGAGAGCAGCTTGGCCAGCTCATCTGCCAGCTCTCTGGGGACTTGTGGGGATCCAAGCGACTAAGGAGGTCTCTAACTACTTCCTCCTGGATCACAGGGAAACTATACTGCTCCCTGACTCCATCTGCCAGCTCAGGAGGCCAGCTGTCCGGCAAACCACCTATCCTGCTGTTAAAAATTGAGGCAAAGAAGGTGTTAAGGACCTCTGCCTTTTCCTCATCTGTTGTTACTATGTTCCCCTTCATGTCCACCAAGGCATGGAGGTTGTCCTTGCCTCTCCTCTTGTCATTAATATATTTGTAGAAGGATTTTTTGTCCTTCACAGCAGAGGCCAGTCTAAGCTCTAAATGGGCTTTTGCCTCTATTTTTTTTCCTCTGTGACTTAGCAACATCCTTAAACATTCCATGGGTTACCTCACTTTCTTCCAAAGATGATACACCCTCTTTTTTTCCCCTCAATTCACCCAGAAGTTCACTGCCAATCCAGGCTGGCTGTCAGCCCCAGCGGCTCATCTTCCGGCACACTGGCACAGCCTGTTGCTGTGCCTTCAAGAGTTCTTTCTTGAAGTAGGTCTAGCCCTCCTGGGCCCCTTTGTCTTTAAGAGCTGTTTCCCAAGGTACCTTCTGAGTTAATTCCTTGAGTAACCTGAAGTCCACTCTCTGGAAGTCCAGAGTGGAGGTTTGTTGCTGCCCCTCTTAGCTTGACTGCATATTGAAAACTCAATTATTTCATGGTCACTGGACCCCAGACCAGCCTCCAACCACCACATTTCCCACCGACCCTTCTCTGCTTGCAAAAAGTAGGTCAAGCAAAGCCTTACCCCTGGTAGGCTCACGCAGCAGCTGGGATAAAAAGCTATCCTCCATGGACTCTAAAAACCTCCTAGACTGCCTCCTTTCTGCTTTGTTAATTTCCCAGCAAATATCAGGCAGGTGAAAGTCACCCATGAGAACAAGGTCAGGTGATTCTGAGAGTGCCTCTAGCTGCCTATAGAATAATTCATCAACTTCTTTATCCTGGTTGGGTGGTCTGTAACAGACTCCAACCAGGATGTCTGCCTCATTGGTCTTCCCTCTCATTTTCACCCACAGGCACTCAACTTGGTCATCCTCGATCTCTAGTGCCATGGCATCTAGTACTGGATTACTGAAAAACAAGTGTGTATATGATGCCACAAATGTCACCTTATACTAAATTCTCCCTTTCAATGTCAAATGTGAAGAATCCCAACACTTGGTGTTTAGACTGATCAGTAAACTGCTATAATGGAGCAGGGCTCTCTGCAGAAATGGATACAGGCTACACACTCATGAAGCTGCGGTGGGTTGACCTCAGCTGGATGCCAGGTACTTCTTAGACAGAAAATAAAAGGAAGGCTCATAGGTCAAGATAAGGACAAGAAGGTAATTTAGCGATTATCATGACCACATAAACATTTGACTTGAGGAAGATAAATTTATTAACAATGAAATCAGACTATGATGATGAGAAAGAAACCTCCCCACATCTTAAAACATCCCCTCACCCCTCCATTTTTCCCAGGCATAACTTCACTCTTGAATTCCCTATCTCCTCCCTGCCAGCATCACAGGGGGACATACTCAATACTATGTCTACAACACCTGCAATCTTCAGCAAGGATTTTGATATCAAGATAATTAAAGAAGCCAACTTCAGCAGCTCATGCATACTGAACAGTACGACAGTTTTAGCAGTTGCATTATCAAACACACACATGCACCTTCCCTCAGCACATCACCAAATCAGACTGCCGCATGTCCTTTCAGTTATCAAAAAATGATGATGTTCAGATGAAATGGTAGTAACACAAGTATTTAAAAATGCTTTTTCTTCCATTGATTACCAAAAGCGTCTAAACAAAAATAATGCTTTAAAGTAACTAGAACAATTCTGTATATTTTTTTAAAGACCCAAGCAAATGCCAGTTTCATATCTGAAGATTATATACTACTTAATGCTGTAACCCTCAAAATTGCATCAATAAGCTGTACACACTTCCTTTTAAAAGCATCATGTGAAAGACCAGTTCCATAATAGGAGCTTACACTGAAGTCCAAAGATGGCACAAAAAGATGGTATGTTCCAACAGACAAAAGCACCAGTAGCAAAAGTATAAAATAGTATGCTGAAAAGTCTGTCACAGAGGAGTAGTTATGGACAGCCTCCAAAGTAGGTAATTTTTTCCTTGCAAAGGACCATCTAATTGAAGCCAAGAAAAAACATTTATTTGAAGCAGCTAGATGAGGTAGCTGTTCAATGTCTGCAAAAACTATTCATTTGAAGTGATAAAGCTAGTTATAAACGATTTACAATAAAAGTATCTAGAAGAAAGAATTCCACTTTTCTTTCTTTTCTACAGGAGTGCTCTAGTTTAGAGCAGGACAAATTAATCCATTGCTCCAAAAGGGGAAAAAGAGTAACGCTCACGCAAATGGATTGGTAATAGAAAGTTTAAATCAAAAAAGCACTTACTACATTACAAAAATACAAAAACTATAAAGCATAGTGGTGAGCATAGCAAAGCATATAAACTTCAAAGAACTCCAAAGTCTATTCTTAACACACAAGATCCTCTACACAAGACCAAAAACCCAACGCTGCCCTTCTCCCCACCTGGGGCTCACCAAAAACTCCAGGGCTCGCTCTTCCCCCCCACTACTGGGCTGGTTTCAGGCTGGCCAGGACTGAACTGCCCCCTTTCCCTCTTAACCCTGGGGCATTAGGCCTAAACAGGCCAAGACTGCACAGAAAAAAAAGGTTACTCAGGCCAAAGAAGTCTGTTGTACTCCCCCATCATTACCAGGTAAGAGAGTGTATCTCTCCCATGGGAACAGAAAGGGAAGAAAAAGAGAGACAGTAACTTTACAGACAGATTTATAAGGTTGCGGGATTTATGGGTAGAAATAAACTATTGCCTATGTCATCCAGTGGGCTGGACACTCTAGATGCAGGAGGTCTCAATTCTGTGGCTTCCTTTTTTCTCTTTTCTTTTTTTTTTCCCCCTCTTCTGATGTGTGAGAATATCTTAAGTCCTGTGCATTCTGCTTTTTTGCAAGATTAAAATAAGTAAATCTGCTGCAAAATAAACAGATAGGAAAGTTATCTCTATATGGCAAGAAATCATCTCTGCAGAAGACTATTCTTGCCCAATTTAGGATTGCCAAGAGCTTGTAGAGTTTCCTTACAGAGATATTTAGTGATAAATTTATAGTATTTTAATGAGTGATGTCTGTGATGCTGTATTGTTTGAGGGGGAAAAAGCACACTCAGTGTATACATATATTGCCCAACTTTCTTCAGCTAACAATTGTAGAACACGAGGCAGTAACCTGGCTGATATAAACTCTTCTGAAACCTCCATCACCATCAAGCCATCTTGGGATAGAAGCACAATTAGCATTACTCACTCTCTGTCATGTGCCCAGTTCAAAACATGGCCTGGGACTAGCCTAGCAGGGGAGTGTCAGCGGGGAGGAGCCCTGGGTGTTTTGGGTGTACCCTCAGATGGGATGAAGGGAACTGTGTGGGGCTTTGGAGGTGTGGTGCAAGGGAACTCTGTAGGTTTTAGGATATCTCTGTCACTATGCTCTGTAATTTTATAGAACATCAATTGCTTTTCCATTTAAACTTTCCATCACTATCCAATCCATTTGTATGAATACCATTCTTTTGCCCCTCTTGGGGCAATAAAGGCACTGTCCTGCTCTAAACCAGGACACTAATATAAACTGTTAACACTAGGGTAATCTCAAATTCTTAGGGTCAATTATAATTTTAATTTAAAATAAATGTCTCTACAACAGGATCAAATCAAAGTCAGCTGCAAAAAAAAATTCCTAAAGCACTGAACTTGCCCTATATTGTTATCAGACATAACCACTAGCTTATCTGTAACTCCAGGTAGTTTTTTGTAGCCTGTACATAACCCAGTACTCTCCAAGAATACCACAATTTTATGACTTTACATAACTAACAGATCAAATACAAAGTTGCAAGACTACTTCCATGCTTTCAATGCATCTTTTAATGAGGAAGTAAACCAAATACTAGAATGACTGTACTAACACTGTATTATCTACTCCCAGATACTAGGGGAAACTTTCTGAAACCTGGACATATCTAACTGCTCTGGAACATCCACGTTCACATAGTTTCTTGGAAGTGTCAATCATCTTTAAAAAAATACATGCAATAAATCTTTGTCAGGAGTTGAGTTGAATCTGCTGGTATATATTCAATGCCATGGTGATGTCAGGCCAGATTCAAAATGAAAGTGCTAACTGGAGCAGAGTATCATGGGGCTTCAAGTTCAGATTGCAACACCACAGGCTTCCTGTTTTCAGGTTGCAATTTCCACATTTGGGGTGTTGGTCTTTTCCACTGGTGCGGCTGCTTGGGTGTCAGGGGACTGTTTCATAAACAGCTTCTGCTAAAGGGACTCCTGAAGGGATGTATGAAACATCTTCACAAGACACAAGTGACTCCAGTCAGAATTAGAATCTCTCTCCTCCAACCAGATGGAGGAGAGAGATTCCATAAACTTCTTTTGGTGACATGTTTCAGTGTCTCTGAAACCCTCATGATAAAAAATTATCATTCTTATAGTCAAATTGAACCTCAAGTGAAAGCACTTTAAAACCATTGCTGCTTATCCTGTTAGTACAGGCTGCAATACAGTCTCACCAAAGCTTCCTCTTTTCCAGGCTGACCACCACCCAGTTCTCTCAGGCTTTCTTCACAAGACTAGTGTTCCAGCCCTCTGATGAAATTTGTGACCGTACTCTGAACCGCCTCAAACAACCTGCCATAGATTCAGTTGAAATCTCATGCTGTTTTTCAAAACTATCCTGCTGTCATCCTTTATCCATGGGGATGGTGGTGGGATGGGTTGGAGTTGGCTTGGTGTTTTGTTCACTGGCTTCTGCTTGCTGCTGTTATCTGCATCTTGCTGTGCTCTTTCTGCAAATAGGCTAAGGTAATTGTGCATTGTATTATCTGATTTACATTTAACACTATCTCAACTCTTTATCTAAATCTGTTACTTTCCCTCACTTCTGTGTTGGGAGTGGAGTTTAACTCATTACAGAAGGCCACGTCTTTCACACAATGTTAGGGGTTGGACCCAGTACTAATCCCTGGGGAACACCACTATCCACAGGTTTCCAACTGGACTCAGCTCCACTCATCACAACTGTCTTTCATGTGGTTAAAGATGGCCTCCAGAACAAGCTGCTCCATCACCTCTCCAGAGATGAAGGTGAGGCTGGCTGGGCAGTAGTTGCCTGTCTTCCTTCTTGCCCTTTTTGAAGACTGAAGTGACACTGTCTGTCTTCCAATCCTCAGTCAACTCCATGATCTTTCAAAAATGATGGAAGTGGTATAGCAACAGGAGCCAGCTGCTCAGCACTCATGGATGCATCCCATCACAGCCCATGGATTTTTATTCCATCCAACCAATCTCTAACCCAAGTCTGTAGACTTCCATTTGCCATTTGAATTTCTGTAGCAGCTCCTTATTTGCTTTTTGTTGTGTAGGGTTTTTTCCCCTCCAAGGGCACACGTTTCTCTTAAGCTTGGAGAAGGTGGTATTTGAATATTAACCAGTTCTCTTGAACCCCCTTACCAGCTAGAGCCCTAGCCCACAGGTTACTTTTAAGTAGTTCTTTGAATAGGACAAAATTGGCCCTCTTAAATGTCCAGGGCAAAAGTTTTACTACTTGCCCCGCTTCTTCCCCTAACACTAAACTCTATTATTTCATGGTCATTACAGGCAAGGCTGCCTCCTACCTTAATACAAGGTCCAGTATCATACCTGTACTCACTGGTTCTTCAACCACCTTCATCAGGAAGTTGTCACTGATGCGCTATGAGAACTCATGGATTGAGTACACCTATCTGTGTGATCCCTCCAACTTGTATCAGGGTGACTGAAGTCACCCATGAATACCAGGATATGCATGTAATCTTGAGACTACTTCCAGTTGCCTATAAAAGGCCTCACTGACAACTTCTTGCTTTGGTGGTCTGTAGTAGATACCCACAACACAACCCATGTCTGAATGTCCTTTTCCTCTTACCCATAAGCTTTCAAAACTTTCTTCAACTTCTTGTGGGTCAAGCGCATGCATTCTAGCTGCTCAGAAAGCAACTCCATCACCTTGTCTTGTTTGTCTGCCTTTCCTAAAAAGTAGTCTTCCCTGGGTGCTACCATACCATGTCTAATTGCAATGAGATTATAGCCCCTCATCTGCCACATATTTCTAGTTCATCCTGTTTATTCCCCATGCTTCTTGCATCAGTATACAGACACTTCAGAGACTTAATGGGGTAAGAAGGTGTCTTTGGAGTAGAGCAAGAACCACCATAGTCATACCAGCTACTGTTACGATCGGTCTAATATATTTTCCCATTGGCTGCAATGGCCCACATACTGTTGTGCTGGGCCCCACCCCATAAGAACCTCAGTTTAAAGCCCTCCTGAGTAAGTTAGCTACCCTACTCCTAAAGAGTCTTTCCTGTGCTGAGGACTCCAGAGCTTGACACAGTACTCCAGATGGGGTTTTACTAGAGAATCAGTTCCATTAACCTGATGGCTGTTTTCTTGATGCAGCACAGGACAGAACTGGTTTTCTGTGGTGTGCACAGTGCTGGCTCATGTAATTTTTCTCAGTCCATTCACCTCTGTCTATACTGATAATGGGATTGTCCTAACAAAGGTGAAAGACCTTGCACTTCTCTTGTTGAGCTTCAGCTGGTTTGCACTGGTCCACCCTTCAAGGTGGACCTGCCAAGGTCCCAACAGATGAGAGTCTTTCCCTTTAGTGAACAGACCACACTGCACAATTTGGTATAATCTATGAACTTGCTGAGGATGCACTCAATCCTGCTGTCACTGATGAAGATACCAAATAGTACTGGTCCCAGTACATACCCTTAAGGGACACCACTTGTTACTGGTTTCCAGTTGGACACTGCACTGTTGACCATAACTCTATGGATTGGAAGGCTGCATCTAAAAAACCTGCATCTTTCCCACTTGCAAATAACAAATGTCACCATTGTTATTGCTGTTGCTAATGAATCAAAATACAGTAACTGTCAAGTTCAGTAACCACTGAAAGGGTAAATACTTGACATTTCCAAATGTGGAGAAAATGAAAACAACCAAAAAAAAACCCCACCAACCCTCAAACTCAAGCAAAAGTATCACCATGACTACAGGATCACTACTATGTTGTTAACTCTAACATACAGAACACTGCCACAACTGCAAAAACTTAAAGTACTCCTCCCTAGCAAATAAACTTCTAACATAAAGCTGAGTATCTCTTCAACTGTTTGTAATCAAATTCTCCTTTTATGAAAGGTGAAGAGCTGCTGCCTAAACCACTCTTGTCACTTTATACAGTGGCACTTTTGACAGCTTTCTTTCCTACAGACATCTTTTTAAAAATTAAAACAAGCCAACCAACTAACTTGATATATGTACGTTGATTTATCATAATACAAGGCTTCTTTTTGCAGCCAAAATAATTTTATGAACTCTGATGAATTCAATTACTTTTTCCAAAGTAAGAATTTGACCACTATCAGTGAAAATACTGCTGAGACAAACTTTCTTGCTTGGTAGCTACTTTTTAAAAGCCTGTCACGGGTTTAGCCAATTAAATCTGCTGAATCTATCTTCCACGAGGACTGTCTTACGTTAGGACAAAGCCCCACACCCAATCTTCAGTGCAGAGTGGACTATGCAGTCTCCTAATAACTGCTGCACTATTTCCTTATGCATATCCACAATATACCAAAGAATAGCATGTAATTCCGTATGCTCATTTCCCCATGCCACCTCCAGGAGTAAAAGTGGTTTAGTCTCTGCTCAGCAAATGCAATCTCAAGGAGGAGCAACAACAGCAAAAAGTCATTAGCTGTCTTCCTCAAGAATGTAACAACCAGAGGCTGAAAGCCAGCAACCCAAGGTTAGGCCACAAATATGTCAAGAGCTGAGGCAAGCCAAATGTGTATGATTTGGGTTTTATTTAAAATACAATGATATTACTATGCTAAGGAAATCCCAGTTTTAAAGCTACTCAGAGAAAAGGGTAAAGACATTTTAACTATTGTATAGAGATTAAAAAGCAAAAATGGCATATAATGAAATGTGTGCGTCAATATTCATGACAATTTAGCATGGTAGCAATTACAGGATAAATTACAATGAAAAAATAACAGAAAATCTGCCTCTCAAAAGAAGCCTATGAATTCTCTTTTGTTTTTAAAGCCAACAAATAGGAAGCAAAATTTTCTTCTCAATATATTTAACATGCTCTAGCTTAACTTTTTTACCTTTTAGAAAAAAATATTCAGCCACATAATCACTCTCTATATGCTTCATGTTATGACACTTAAAATCTGTTGTTTTCATGTCACCTTTGACATTGTTAAGATAAAATTCTTCTAAGAGTTGCTGTAAAAATCTACAGTCTGAGTTCTCTCAGCTTGGGCATGGTGCCAAGTTAATGCTTAGAAATCAACAAGATTTAGCTAAATACCATTCCAAACCTGCTCTCCTTTTCCTGTTACAAATATAATTCTATTCCCACAGGTACTGTGCTATTGTCAAGAGTTAAGAGTTAGGATGACTTATAAGTTGACAGAATGAAAACCACTGAGCCAAATGTTGGAGACTTGGTCTCTCCTTCAAAACCATTTATTAAAAATATTTGCCAAAGGTACCTTTGAAAAGAAGAGATAATTCAAATGAGTGACAGCAAATTAACATTCATGTAAACTTACTGCAAAGGATTTCAGATAAATTTTGCACTGTTAAGTTGCTTCAGTTTTCAGTGAATTGGATGAGTAGCTGATGAGTACTGGATAAGACTGATGAGATCAGGACAGACTACTGCTTGTGTATTTTAAAAGTCAAATGAACTCTCCCAAGTATACTTGACAGTTACTTGGCTTCTTAAGACTTTTAGAAAAAAATCACCAGATTATATTACCTACCTACAATTAAAAAGCAAATAATTAAACATAAAAATTAAAAACATTCATCTATAACCTTTTCATTCTCAGACAGTCAACCTAGCAAATTCTTAACTTCTAAGTGGTAACTTCTGGTCCCGGTCCCACACTAGTCAAAGCAGAATGAACAGATGCAGCAGAGACTGGCTTAATTTTACAGAATAAAGTACAAACCTACAGAAGAATTCTTTAGTGGCCACTTGATGCTTTTTTTGCATCATTGCTCATCATCCTTACTACAGAGCACACAAGACTGAGATTCACTAGTCTTTCAAGCTGCAAAACTCTGAATAAGCCTAGTCAAAGAGATCACTCATATTTGGATCTCTCTGAATAAAAAAAATTGCTTTAAAATACTTTGATTAAACTATTTCAGTTTAGAGAGCACACACGGTAGCAACAATATTTGCACTTTTGTAGTATTTTTGAAAGACACTTTTGCAATTAACTGAACAGAATCTATAAACCCATGAAGTCTTACTCTAAATTTTAAGTACATAGTGAATAAATGTTTGTTACAGCACTTCCAGATGAGCAAGCGGAAATCTCTGCTAAGTATGTCAGTGTAATTCTAGAACATTGATTTTGTTTAAGAATTTTATATAACTTGTAATAAAACTTTGCTACTGAGATTATATTAAACACTTGTTTGTACTACTGAATTGAATATGTGTGCCTTTTCAATTCATCTGCTTTTAGAACGAAAGTAAATGTTCTGTTAAGACAGGAATGGCAGTACCTTCATAAAATTGTTAGCATATTAAAAATAATAAATCTGTCAAAGCCACTTTTTACCCATTAAACCCAAAGAAAACTACAAGAACACCACCTCACCTGCATCAGCTCTGGACCGCTGACCTGGCGATTTTCCAAATGGGGTCTTCATTCATCTGTGTTTAAGTGAGCAGCAAAGCTGCTGGACTAGGGTGAAAATCCAGTTCTTCCCAGCTTTGTGGCTATCTTCTTTGACTTGGACTAAGACAGTTACTTATTAATCCACCATTCATTCATTAATTTGTCCTTCCTCAAGTGTAGAAGATGCAATTTCAATTACAGTACTCTGAAAAACAAAGCAGGTAAAGCGTCAGTGGTTTCATGCACTAGTGCAGTTCACTGTCTTAAGAGGTATGAAGCCCATGAGAAGCACAGATAGGACTCTTAAATTTTAGGAATGCAAACTTCCACCTTTTCAAGGAGGAAACAGCCTTCAGCGGCAAGGGAGCAGATCAGAGCTGGCAGATTCTTTAAGTATGTTCTCTCTAGAGAATGGAAGATCTCAATCCCCACATATAAGAAATTGGGCAAGGAGGGCAAGAGATCACCATGGTTGAGCCATAACCTGCTGGTGAAACTAAAGGGCAAATCAGGACTACACAGGAAATGGAAGAAGGGACAGGCATCCTGAGAAGAGCACAGGGATGTTGCCCAGCTGTGTAGGGATGAGGTCAGGAAGGCCAAGGCACAGCTGCAACTGAACCTGGCAAGGGATGTAAGGAAAAACAAGACAGACTTCTACTGGTACATTCACCAGAAAAGGAAGATAAAGAAAGCATCCCCCCTGCTGAGCGAAAGTGGGGAACTTGTATCAATGGACAAAGAGAAGGCTGAGATTCTCAACAACTTTTCTGCCTTAGTTTTCACTGGCAACCCCTCTCCTCATTGCTCTTGTGTTGATGGCCCACAAGTTGGAGACCAGGGTGACATGGTTCCTCCCAATGTAAGTGAAGACAAGGTGAGCGCTCAGCAGAGGAACCTGAAGATATGCAAGTCCATGGGGGATGATGAAATGAATCCCAGAGTCCGGAGGGAATTGGCTGATGTGGTTGCCTGGGCACTCTCCATTATATTTGAGAAGTCCTAGCAGTCAGGTGAGGTCCCTGGGGACTGGAAGAAGTAAACATCACATCCATTTTTAAAAAGGGCAGAAAGGAGGACCCTGGGAACTACCAACCTGTCAGCCTCACCTCCATGCCCAGGAATATCATGGAATAGATCTTCTTAGATGCCATGCTGAAGGACATGGAGGACAGGGAAGTGATTCAAAACAGCCAGCATGGTTCTACAAGGGGCAGGGCCTGCCTGGCTAACCTTACAGCTTTCTATGACAAAGTGACCATGTCATTAGGAGGGATGACCTGTGGATGTGATCTGTCTGGACTTCTGCAAGGCCTTTGACACAGTTCCCCCATAATATCCTGTTCTCCATGTTGGAGAGACATTTGACAGTGGCGTGTTCAGTGGATTAGGAATTGGATGGATGGTCACATCCAGAGGATAGTGTTTAATGGCTTAAAATCCAGATGGAGAGCAGTGACAAGTGGTGTTCCTCAGGGGTCTGTACTGGGACCTGTACTGTTTAATATTTTTATCAATGACACTTTGCAAGTGACACCAAGCTGAGTGGTGGTGTCAATACACCAGAGGGACAGGATGTCATCCAGAGGGACCTGGACAAGCTGGAGAGGTGGGCCCAGGTGAACGTCATGAAGTTCAATGAGAGCAAGTGCAGGGTTCTGCACCTGGGCCAGAACAACCCTCATTATCAGTACAGACTGAGGGATGAGGTGTTAGAAAGCAGCCCTGTGGAAAAGGACTTGGGAGTGCTAATGGACAAGAAGCTTGCAGTGTGCACTTGCACCCCAGAAGGCCAATCACATCCTGGGCTGCATCAAAAGATGTGTTACCAGCACAGTGTATCCAGAGAGGGGATTCTGCCACTTTACTCTGCTCTGGTGAGACCTCACCTAGAGTACTGTATACAAGTGTGGAGCCCTCAATTTAGGAATGACATGGACCTGATGGAGAGGATCCAGAGGAGGACCACAAAAACGATCAGGCAGTTGGAGCACCCTTGCTATGAGGACTGGCTGAGGGAGCTGGGGTTGTTCAGCCTGGAGAAGACGCGGCTCTGGAGAGACCTGATAGCACCCTACAGTACCTGAGGGGAGAGACTGTTTACAAGGGCCTGTGGTGACAGCACAAGGGGCAAAGGCTTCAAACTAGAGAAGAGCAGATTTAGATTAGGTATCAGGAAGACGTACTTCACAGTAAGGGTGGTGGAACACTGGAACTGGTTGCCAATGCTCCTTCCCTGGAGACATTCAAGGTAAGACTCAGTGAGGCCCTGGGCAGCCTGGTCTAATTGGGGATGTCCCTGATGACTGCGGGGAGATTGGACTAGATGACCTTTGGAGGTCCCTTCCAGCCTGGACCATTCTATGACAGGTAGGCAAGAATACAGCAAAACAAATAGTAGGGCTGCTACTTTCCCATCATATTCACAAGCAAGTTCCACATAGCAAAGTCACCTACCTAAAGAAAAGCTTCTTAAAGACCACTGCCCTTAGTATAAGGAAGAGAATGACTACTAGGTGGAAAGAAATTGCACTACCTTCAGCAGAGGTAAAACACAAATTATGTATTTTCACTTAACAAGAAACAAAACATCCTCACTCCCATATAGCAAACTTTGTTTTACAGAAGCATTTGTTGGTTTAAGTGTTAAAAAATCCAATACGAAAGGTTATCAAAATCACCAACTCCACTGCAATGGCTGCTCAAGCCACTGTCTTGTTGATGAAGTCATGAGTTCACAGAAGCTCTGCAGAAGTTTTTTGTGACTCTCTACAACTGATCTCACATTCCTAAAACATTTAGTGATCACATTCCTTTACAGTAGTGGACAAGTGCAGACAAGTCCTTTCCAGGATTTAATTACAGAAACTTACAGTCACCTCAGAATTTGATGAATTGCAGGCTAACTTATTTCACACTAAGAATTTTAGACAGAAAACATTTATCCAGGTGAATCTGTTACTTCACAGCTGCATACGGTTAAAGTAAGTGAGGTCAGATTACCTTTTAAATCTCATTTCTTTATGAAATGTCATTGCTGCTATCATGTTCTCTGTCATCTGTTAGAACCTGCTGTCAATTTTCATATAGCAGTTAAAAAGAGAGGAATGCCACTAAATAGTGACTCACCTGAGGGGAAAAAAGAAAGTGTACTTTATGCTCATGCCTTACTGAATAGGGGAACATAAATGCACATGCCTTTGAGTATGGTAAAATTGTTAGGTAGAAAATGCATTTACATCTAACAACACGTGTCAATTCTTCCATGAAACAAGCAGAAAACCTATTATCAGCAATATTATTTTGAAGAATTATCCCAATGATTCTAAAATTACATAGAAGGTATATGAAAGAGTAGTATTCTCTGTAAAGCTACCTATCTCAGGCAACAGTTTCAATAAATTTTGTTTAAACCATCTTTCGGCACATGCCCTTATTGTAGCTCTAAGCTAGAAACAGTATTTAGTGTAAAACACAGATTATTTATCTAATTAGCCTGAAGCATTAATATAGTTAGTTCTACAGGAACACATGCAAGTGTTGGCTCTTAATGACTGCATTCAAAAATGTTCACAGAAGGGAGAAAAACAAACAAACAAGAACAGCCAGAGGGAAAAACTGGAAGGTTAACTTCCAATGTTTCCTACCCATGTTTGGCTTTTTCCCACTTGAATTAGCAAAAATTTGAGAAACAACAGAATAGTTTGTGATTTTCACTTCATTTTGCTCACAATACACAACAAAGCAGTCTGTCTCACTAAATCCAGCATAGTGTTTAGGAACTCTTATTTTTGCAATAGACACAATTTCAAATAAACCCTGACAGTGTGTAATACAGCCATCTAAAGGCAGCAGTCAGAACTTCATTACAGACAGTATTATAAAACACCATTTAAACAAATGTGCCTGCCTAATTTCAGGGACTTCACAACCACCCTCTCAGCAATGGAGTATCATCTTGCAATATTAGTTTTCAGAACTCCCATGTGACAGTTCTAAATTGTAACAAAAGCACAATGAAGAGAGCAGCGAACAGGACTCTCAGCCCCCTTGGCCAAATGCATCCATTTCTGATTTTTAAAGAAATTGTCGTAAGTTAAATGCTAAAAAATACATTCTTTTCTCTGCAAAAGGTTATCAGACTTACACTTACAGAAGTAATTAAAGTTTAAATGTAATCTTGTCTGCATTAGAACACATATCCATCAATAGCCTGGAACACGAACAAAATGCCGAAGTAGTACTTTTCACTTTCTATGGAAAAGTATTAAAAAAACAAAACCAAAAACCCACAACCACACAACAAAAAACCAACCAAAACCACAAACACCACACACAAAAAATCCCAACCAAAATCCAAATAATTTTATAAGACACTACCGTGGTGGACAACTACTCTAAATTACAGGAAGAACAGTATATCACATTTGGACATGTTTTGCTGCATTTGCTCACTGCAAATCCTTGGGCTGCTAAGAGATTCATTTCATTAAGTTAGTTTTAAGCACTCAATAATGAAGGGTAAGGTGTTTGTCTTAACCATGCACAGAAGTACACAGAATGCCTCTGCATGTATTGCATTCTCAGATGTATAGGTGAATTGTATTGTATTCTTAGAATCTGTAGGTGAGAAGCAACTGTAAATGTAAGATTGCCCAAATGTTTTCAATCCCAAGACAACAGCCAATGGATCTGATTAGTGCCACAATGTGATTGATTACTGAAGTTTATCTGTCTAGAAATTAAGACTGGAAGGTGGCAAAATCTCTCCAGATAGTAACAAAATACTACTTTGAAAAATTACATATCTAGAATCAAACTTCTGCATCTTGGAAATAGAAAAACAGGGAACTCGCTGAAATGCATCTAATTCTATCTGCAACTGAAGGCTTATTTCAAACTTTCCAGTCAACTGCAAGTTCTGATGTCACCTCAGACTGGCTTGATGCTAGCCCTCAGTATACAGTCAAATTCCCTACTCAACACAAATGTCAGTCTCAAAAAGTCTCCTTAAGTGGCATACCATAAACATTGTTCCAAGGGAATACCCATGAAATGCATTGCATTTACACATATCAAAGAATCTACTCACTGGACGTAAGTGGAGGCAGAGACTAAACAGTAAACTGCCAGGATAAATAGCACAAAGATCACTCAACTAGCTGGCCAAATGCTAGCCTGGCAAAGCCTAATCTGACAAACAGCTACCAGAATATCTGTACAGTGAAAACAGGGAAAGTACCTCAATTATATTTCAATTTACCTTCTCTTTTTTCCAATCTAGATTAAAGCTATTGCAAACACTTCGCAGTAACTTTTGACCATAACAGCAGTCATAAATCAGGTGCACATACAGGTGTGCACCCTGTATTCCAGTTCAGCCTGTCAACCCTTTGTATTCTTTCTTTGCTTCCTGCTCACTCAGCTCCTTCCCACCAGTCTTCCTATAGTATTTATCTGTTGACAAAACACCACTGTTTTCATCTGCCATTCAGGTACCCCTTAAGAGTACCTGGCTTTTTTCCTTTGCAGAACCTTTTATGTGGATGACAGCATTTTGAGCATATTCGAACATACAACTTTGTATTCCATATACATATTAACATGCCCTAAGAGAACTGGTAACCAAGCATTACAAAGCCACAGGTTGTACCAGGCTAGTTTACGTGTTCCTCAGGAGGGCAGGGAAAAGAGCCCTTAGAACAAATTATCCCAAAGATTCTTAGCAAACTGAAGTATAATTTGAAGCCACATTCAGAGACCTGGAAGTAACAATTTCCTGCATACAAAAGTCAGGTAGGAATCTCAATATAACCTGTAGGAACTTCCATTACTGATGCTCCAGTACCTAACAATCTGACAAAACCCTGCTTCACGTTAAAACTATGTTAATACATGTTAAAACTATGGGACAGTTTTCCTTTGTTTTACTTCAGCAAATTCTGTGCTACTAAGAATGCTGCAAAACACAGCCCACAATCGAATTACAGAGATGTCCTAAGAACCACTGCAGTCAAAGCTGTTGAAACTCCAGGATAACAACGTAGCTTAAGTTAAAATTTATTTCTATTTTTGAGCAATAATTAAAAAAAACCAACCCTACTCTAAGTATATGCAAACTAAACACAAAGCAAAGGAGCAGCATACAATACAGCACATTCAGAAGATAATCTGGAATACTTTAATGTTACCTCATAATTATGTTTAAGAAACTAATACACATATCAAAGTCAGAAAATATCTAATTCCACTGTTTGTTTGCTTTTTCATAAAGATGCTTCTTGCTTTTTGAGACTTACTCTACACAGCTCTGGGAAATTTTTCTCTTACTCTAAAGAAATCATTATGAACTTTTATTTTTCCTTTGGAATTTGACACAGTGCTTTGCTATTTGAGTTGAGAAATTCTAAAAGCAAAGTCACCTACCAGTTACATTTGTTTCACTCTAATCATGTATGAGTTTCTTTAGGAAAGCACAATTATTTCTGTGTTCTTCAGAGTTCCATTCTCACATTTCAACACATTAAGTACGTGGATAGTAACTGTTTTAGAGGCAAGATAGCTTTATAAAGCACACAGTAAAAGTACTATTAGTAGAGCTTATCAGATGTTATCAGGTTAAGAAGCCTGTGCTACTGTCACTACCTGGATTGCCTGGCTCTGCCCACATTTGGTACATACCATACTCTTCCAGACTGGCTAAGTCTCTTTACTTGTCAAAATCACTTGTGCTTCTACCATGTTTCTGAAGCCATCTGCCACTCTAAAACACTGAACTGAAGCAAACTAAGAGCTCTTTCACTTATTTCTAAGGTCATACCTCCCAAACATTGCCTTACACTTTCTGCATTACCCTTCTTACTTCAGCCTCCAGGCTTCCTTGCACTTCTCTAAGTCATTTTACCAATGCTTTATAAAAAACCTCCTCCTGTCATCTGAAGAAGACCAGTTCAATCAGCTGCTCCATTTGTTTATGTTTTTCCATCGTTCCTCACACCAATACTCACTACAGCGTTTTTCTCTGTCCTAGTTTGCAAACTTAGCTGTAGCATGATTCACTGTGATATCTGGTTTAGCACTGAAGACTACTTATCACAAGTAAAGCTTCTAGCCATCACCTCTGAAAAACTCAGCATTTCAGTAAGTAAAACAAACATTAACAAAAAGGCATGAAGTAAAACACAGTATATAAACAGAAAAGGTCTCACTCATTGTCTTCAAGCAGCACAAAGGACACAGTTCCAAATTATGGTTACAACCCAATCCAGCCTACACAATGCTGGATACAAAGAAAACAAATGCTGGGACTTTGGAATCTCCGTTGCCAAATCCCAGTGGATCTTTGCCAAGTATGGATCAGCAAGAATTGCTCAGTGCTTGTTTTTTCAGAATTGAAACTTTTCTTTAGTGTTTTTTTAGTAAAAACATGCTATATCCTTACACATATAAGTATATACATATACGTGCATATATATATACACACATATAGAAGTATAAAGAAAATTTTATACATATATATATAAACACACATTCTTTTTTTTTCCTTTACACTCATCCATTTTACCTCTCTGGCCTAGAAGTTGGAAGTTTGAAGTACTGGAGCAAGAAAGCTGTAATTCCTTGCTACAGAAAAATGTAAATCTTTTTCCTAGTTGCATCATCATGGAAACAATTAAGAATTCTTGATTGAAGTTTTTTTAGAAGTTCAGTATAAACAGCTTAAAGCATACATTCACAATAAGAGATGCAAGTCTTAATGACATAAAAAGTAACCACACAATAGCTTTCCTAAATCTATGCAGTAGCTTCCACCTTAAAAATAACCATAGTCAGATTCATAGTACCACAGTACCAGAAATCTCTCAAGCGTTCTTTAGAAACATTTCACGAGTTTCCCAGCAGCCTAAAATGCAAAAAAAGGCACCATTTTAAATCCCTAATCTTACACTAATGTGTTTTGAATCTAATTGTTAGATGATGGATAGCTCTTCAAAGTTTTAGAAAGCTGGAAGATTTTTTAAATTTCCTTCCAGTTTAAAATACGCAATTTTATAAATTCTGTATAACAATGAAAAAATAATTAATACTGTTAAGAAACAAAGTCCTGCCAAACACTTCACTAGTCATAACTTCATCGGCCTCTCTCCCCTGTTGAGCGAATATGCAACTGAAAATAGTTGATTTCCCTCAGCATTCAGCAGCAAACATTTAAAAAACAGCTAATGAAAACAGGCACTGGTCGGAATGCATTTTCACATACATGTATTCATGGATGCACTATTTAGTAAAGCAAGAGAAAGAACTATACTGTTTAATTCTAAGTCACTTCTTCCCCAAATGCATTTAGAAGATGGAACAACTCTGAATCCACAAGGACCCTGACCTACTATAGCTGAGCATGAAACTTTTACCACAT
Organism: Colaptes auratus; assembly: GCA_015227895.2. NCBI lineage: Eukaryota > Metazoa > Chordata > Aves > Piciformes > Picidae > Colaptes > Colaptes auratus. Next base: position 65,121,517 of record CM026897.1, on the reverse strand, counting down.
GAAGGTAAGTAGGGCCACAAGGATTATCAGAGGGCTGGAGCACCTCTCCTATTAAGACAGACAGAGAGCTGGGGCTATTCAGTGTGGGGAAGACAAAGTTCCAAGAAGACCTCATTGTGTCCTTCCAATATCTGAAGGGGACCTTTAAGAAAGCTGGTGAGGGACTTGTTAAGGTGTCGGGGAGTGGTAGGACTAGGGGGAATGGAGCAAAACTAGAAATGGGTAGACTCAGATTGGATGTTAGGAAGAAATTCTTCACCATGAGGGTGGTGAGACACCGGAACAGGTTGCCCAGGGAAGGGATGGAAGCCTCATCCCTGGAGGTTTTTAAGACCATACTGGATGCGGCTCTGAGCAACCTGATCCAGTATGAGGTGTCCCTGCCCATGGCCAGGGGGGTTGGAACTACATGATCCTTGAGGTCCCTTCCAACCCTAACAATTCTGTGATTCTCTAAGTATACTTCATACATTAAACAAGGGACAGTCTTGAGGTATAGAGTAAGATAACCAACATTTCTGAAGAGCACAATGTTTTCCTATTTTGTTGTTAAATAAAAATAATAAAGGTTATCAGTTGTAGCCTTGTAGCTAACAGTTGCAGATGTACAGGAAACCTATTTCTGTTCCATGGATGCACAGGACAGTTTGTTTTACAGGAGGCAATCATGTAAATTGTTCTCTTCAACCTGCTCACTATTCATTGGTTTTCTGAAACAGCATAATGCCTAAGTAAGCAACTACTGGCTACACAGGCGTCTCTCTCATGTTTTCAGCAGTTAAAGGAGTTTTCAGAGCTGAAATGGTTTTCATTTATAGTGTTTTGTTGGTTTGTGGTTTGTTTTTTTTTTAATAGTATATTTTACCACAATTAAGACATGACTTTCTCTACCCTACATGGCATGTAACCTGTAACAGCACAAACTACTTGTATTAGAAATGCTTCAGGCTTTGTCAACACCCTTTTAGTACCCAAATATTCCTGTTGTGAATAGTGCACTGAACAAATGGTGCAATTTTTCATCAGCTCAGTATCTCCCCCTCTACACTGTTTTCATAGGATCCAACTATTAAAATCCATATTGAGCTTCTCTACAAATACAGCTGTTTCTAGAAGGCCTTTAGAAGCACAAGTATTCATCACGGTAGCTAGTTCCAATAGCAGTACAGTGCATTGCCCCTTTTTTTTTTTTTTTTATTAAAGTTAGTGTAATTCAGCCTTAGGCATGTTATTTGTATCTCCTTACAATATAGTCATACATAAGGACAGGTCTTGCTTGTGCTGTGGGGAAAAAATAAAACAGCTTATTTTCTTAGGTATAAATGTCAAAGATGAAAGGTTCTTCAAATCCCCTGTTTTAACATCCAGTTTATGCAATCTTATAAACTGAAACATGTAAGACATTGTATTTAACATCTGTCCACCCCCCATAAAGCTGACTGCAAACAAGTTCCTCTGCTGTGGTCTCCTACTAACCCAATACAATGCTTTGAACAGGAAAGGGTAAGAGCATGATTTAATGTGATCTTGTTTCTGTGAAAAGTATTACCAAGAGGTGCTTTTCTGCAATGGTAGAGTTGGGGATTGAGCTCATCTCTCTGCTGCAAGAGTAAGATCTGGCAAATAGAAACCTTTCTCTTTACTTAATTTGCCAGGGTACTGGCAATTACATTACAACTTTGCTGACAAGTTGATGAATTTTACTGTTAACACAGGTAGTCCGGTCACCCAAGAGTATGATAACCCTGGCTCACAAACCAAGACTGATTTTTTACACTGTACAATTCTCTTCAGATAGCTTAAGAAAAACATTATTCTAGGGTGTTTTTTGAGAACAGTGGAAGAAAGTAATTTTTTTCCTTAACAGTAGACAACACAGCCCCACACCATTAAACTGCCATGCAAGAAAAAGCCCCCAAGTGAAAAAAATAAATATACTAAATTAACTAAATTGAACTCTCAAATTGTGTTTGAATTTTATTAGCATTTTCTTTCACTGGCTTAAAAAACACCAAAACCCACACCAAACATACAATTATTACCAAGTCATAAAAACTGAAGCAACTGTTTTCCTGAAAATATCTACATTATTCACCTGTAGCTTTTCCAACTACTCCTGAACCATCCTGCATGCTAAAGGCTTCAAAGACAGGTAAGTGCTTTCCCCCTCTCTGTAACATATTTAATAAAACATCACCTTAGAGAAGTAGGCCTTAAAACGTCCTCAAACTCATAGCCTATTATTTTCAGGTGCTGCCTTGATGGAAAGCTTAAGTGGATTTCAGCTAAAGCATATTTTCCAAGTCTTGTGTTTCCCATTTATTACAGCTCCATAACGTCCATTTATACTGTTAATATACTGCCAAAAACCCTTCTCAGATTTTGTAACCATGCTTCCCTTTATCTTTCCAATCACTGATGGAACCTGAAAGAAAACCTAATCCAAGTTACACCTACAAGGATCTTCCACATCTGAAGAAACTAACTTCCCTAATAAAACTACATCTCAGTGCACACCTACAGTGTTTCTCATACTTACAGCTCCCCAAAGGAGGTTGAATTAAGTAGGATATATGTTTTCATGTAAATAAGGCTAGCTGACTAATGAAATGCATGTGTTCTGATACTATTTCCTCAATACTTCACTGTATTTAAGAAAAGCACCTCTGTTCTGAAGAGATCACACTTCAAAAAATAAACAAACCAACCAAACAAACAAAAGGAAATAATGCTGAAGTAATGACAAGTTTCCAGACAGGCAACCTGGTGTACGTATATATCTGCCTACCTCTCTCTAGGTACATACACATATATACACAGCTGAAAACTCACCAAATACTGAAAGTGTCCTTAAGTATACCTTTAATACCTGCATCATGAAGGCCAACAAAAAAATTAAACTGATGTACTTTAAGAGAAAGAACTCATCCTTTTGGTTCTCACAAGCTTTTAAGAGCAGTGATTATTTGGACACCTTTCAACCCTGACAAGTAATGAAATACAGCTTATGACCATAATGACCAAAACAATCCAAGACACAGACATTCACGATCAGTTTTTAACATCATTTTCCTACAGAGCAGTAAAAGATTGGCAAACAATTACTTGAAGCTAATGTAAGCGCAACAGAAAGTAAGAAATCCCTGTAACTGTAGACAAATTTGCATCATTCCAGCCCCTTAGTGGCTGATGACACTTTAAATTGTTCAGAGAACTCTGAAGTAGCAGAATAAATCATCCTTCTATATGACAGAAAATTGTGGAAATAATCAGAAATACCATGCTTCAATAAAATCTGTGAACATTTAATTGCCCAGAAATTCCTCTAGTACAGCTCCACAACAACTTTTCAACTTGCAGCCTTATTTATGCATCAGGGATGGAAGTCAGTGAAAGCAATTAAACCTCCACTTTCATACTTAGTTGTGTGTTAGGTGTAACAAATACATTACACAGTTCTTTGCACTTCAGGAATTTGCACAGCATGCAACCTCTGTGGGACCACATGTACACGATACACAGAATGATCCTGGCAACAGCACTGGAAGTGCAGATATACAAAACTGACTCCCCTTCCCCAGGCAACTCAAACAAGCTAATCAGAAGCCAAGTGAGTTTACCATTTGCAGAATTAAAGATATTGGCAAAGGCCATGACTAAAACTTTGCTTTCATCAGAAGAGTGCACTTTTACAATTCTTTGTTTTTCATCCTTTATTTTTCATATCAAATGCAGCAAGAAGTTTTATTAGTGAACTTCACTCAGATCAGTACTGTTGTGTAGGAATGTGCTTACTTCTGTCCAGGATTTTCTAGCTTGTGGTCTTTCTTTCATGAACAGACAAGTGTGCCTGAAAGAAATTATCATCTTGGCTGGTCCAGCTCAATAGTTTACAGATCAGTATCAAGGAACTGTACATCACCGTTTATGGAACTTGCATCCAAAGAGCACTAATCTTTGAATGCTAAGCCTCAATTCACATAGGCTGACTAAAAGTAAGAGACAGTTGTAATACTACGTTTGCTAAATGAGAGACGGTATGAACACATTAGCCTATGACTAGTTGGATTTTACCTGAAAGGGACAAGAGGTAGTAACAAAATAATTAAAGATTATATTCCTGAGGAAAAACAGGTTGTGAGTCAGAAACAAGAAGTCATATCCCACATACAACAACAAAAACACACACTACAACAAAAACCATGCACAAAAAAAACCCAAAAGACACACCGCCCAAAAAAAAACAAACTAACCAAACAACAAAACCCCAAACAAACCAAACCAAACCAGAACTAATCCAAAGCTCTTTTTAATTACAGGTTTGAAGTTTTGTCTCATTAAATACAATTAGTTTTCTGAAATTCCCTCCAGGTCTCAGGAGAAAAAAGGACGACTAGATGGCTGCCTCTTTAAGAACACATAAATGAATAACCCAGAAAACAAAACATGAATTCTCCAAAGCTGTATTCCAGAAAGCCTTGCAAAAGCTTAACCAGTTTTTAGGGCTTATCAGCAATAAGACCAGTATTAAACTTTTGTCTAAAATTAACTGATTTAAATGTAATTGTTTCTTATTTGATCTGCCTCCTACTCCAGCAATCTCAGAAGCAGATTCAGTAACAGTTGACTAAGGGATTCAATGCTGCTGCAATATGCTTGCTCTCAAAAAAATTTGTTACCCAAGTTAGTCCAAAAAATGCATACCAAAACTGGAACAGAAGAATCAAAAAACCCTTTGGATCTGAAATTTGGCATTAAAACTACACTACAGACTGTTCTACACAATAAGAAACAAGCTTAAGAAGGAATAACTACTGCCAAATGAACTTGCAACAGCTTCACTGAAAAAAAACAAAACAACCAACAAAACAAAATTTTAAGTTCCACATTAACTCATATACACATTTTTAAGTAAAAGACATACTTCCATTTCAGTACTATGTCCTTTCTATTACATAACCATTATAAACAGCTGTGGGAGTTCAGGGAAAAAGTTTTAGAAACAGTGGTAAAGTTTATCACTTCCTCAGCAATAGTAAGACAAAACATTCATTCTTTTCACTATGTTACAATTCTTCCTGTGACTTTACGCAATATACCAGGACTCTGAAGCACACTTGAATTTTTAAAGCATCTATATAAATTCCTCTTCAAGGCAATACACAATGGCTTGATGCATTTTGAAGCCACACAAGTCTTGTGGATGTGGTCAGAGAGCTGGCTGGGATGCAGGAGTCCCTGTCAGGATGCAAAAAGCCAAAAGAAAGGAGTTTTGTCCATGTCCTTTTTTTTTTTTTAATTTAACATATATACATGCACATGTGCCTCTGTGTGTATGTGTATACTTAGAAACCACTTGGTGTCTGCACCATTTCATTCTCTGAGACACGTCCCTTAACAGGGGAAGCCTGAATACAGGCAACTTTTCTCTTTTTTAGCTTCATTTTGCATGTGGTAAACCTGGACTACAAAAAACTAGTTAGTTAACAGCATTCAAGGTGAGTGGGGGGAAACAGAGCACAGTCCTCGCTAACAGTTCATTAACTAACTCCCAGTGGTTTTATATGTGAGATCCTTTCTTGGCAGCCTGTCCTGGGTTGCAGTAGAGAGGCTCAAAATGGCAATTAACCACTATTGCTTTGTGCAAAAGTCTGTGGATTTTGGACTTGTAATTAATTATTTTTTTAGGGGTCTCGGTTGTGTTGGTATTTTTTCCCCACGCACACGCATCATCATCTTCATCCCCATCTCACACTTTTGGCTGCATGGCTGAGTAAGAGGCAGAAGCTGAAGGCAGCCTGCAGTGCTGGACTGGCAGGGTTGGAACTGGGCAGCCCCTTTGCTTTCACCCTTGTATTGGCTTTTTCCAAGCCCTTCAGCAGGAAGCATCCCCACAGACAGGAGCAGAGAGATTTGGAAACAAATGACTGCTTTTTCCAGAAGGTTTGGGTCAGATGATCCTTGATGTCCATTCCAACCTGTGTTCAAGGGTTCCACAGATTCTATGACTAAACCTTAACGTATATTGCAACTTACTGGATAATTTAATAAAGGAACAGCCCTCCATGCTTAAAGAAATTTTACAAGATAATGCTTTTATAAATCTGAATGCAAGATCCAGTGTTTATTCAAATTTCCTGTATCTCTTTATCAAATGTAAACATTAACTCACTCTTAACTGTTCAATCTGTTGAAAGCTACCTAGTATTTAACCACAGGGTAAGAAAATGCAGAGATACCAGGGTAATGAGTTCTAACAGGTTAATGTAATTGACTTATGTTGCACACTTCAGCATCGTGACAAACGTGAAACAACTTAGCTTGTCCTTATTGATAGCAGCTATCCTCCTCTTCATCTGAATCAAAAAAACTACGTATAAAAATAGAGAGGAAAACGTCCAACTGAAAAGACATTGTTCTCTCCTTCAGTGCCTCATTGGGGATACTTCAGTCTACAAGCCTTTATTTAAAGGCTAGGTTTAATTGCTATTGTGTTAGTCTGAGAAACATTATTCCAAAGTCACCCAAAAGGTGTTGGAATTAATGTATGGACTCCCAAGCAGGTGAAGCAGGAATCATTTATTAGTACAGAACAAACAGTTTGTATAGGAAAAATCGAGCAGGCTAAGCAATTCCCTGTTTTCATAGCCCTGTTGCTAATTAAGTTTTCTTCTTTGATATGCAGCTGCCAATTGTTATCTTCATCCCATATCAGGTTGAGCTGTTCTTGCATGGAGGCAAGTGTCCGTCTGTCTCACACTTCAGGCTGTTTACTGCAGCCAGCTCCTCTTATCATCAGGCCATTCTTCCGTTATCAGTGGCCTGTTGTTCTTTCTTGTCCTGAAACCTTCCATAGATACTTTCTGCTCTCCCACAACTCCCCATCTTTATACTGTTTAAAAAAGCAGACATTACTTGAGTCCTAACCATTCTAATGTTCCTAAAAGCTATTATTACAAATACCATTAATATTTACAATATCAATCACTACAAGGATTCCACCTATAACCCACACTCATAGATTCAGACCTGAGAACCAGTTTTTTTCATCTAACCAGCTAAGATTATTGTTCAATGCTTGCCACGTTGAATCAATCTGCACTTGTTGTAAATCTGCCAATTGCAGTTCCAGCTGATACTTCAATGTTTGGACATTATATTTCAAGGATCTATTAAAGGCACCTTGTAAATGTGACCAAATGTGATGAGAGTCATTCCAAGACAAGGATGTTACACACATATCCTTCTTAGGATATTCCCAATTGCATCGCAGCATCATATGGGTCTGCAAGGCAGCTTGTTGATCACCTAGCCAAACAACACTGGCCTCAAGCACTTAAAATCTTACCATTGTTTCCTCATCTACAGCTTCCTATATCTGCAAATCATTTGTTACATTGGTTAATGTTTTCACTGTTTCTGAAGTTTGTATATCCTTTGTCAAAGCTGTAACTGAACCAGGTGTGGCTGCTAGTATTATCACAACTAATATTACAGCAAAAATTAACCATCCCAAAAATTTTTGCTCTTTTTCTAGAATCCTTTAGTCCATGGTTTTAACAGCCTAGTAACATGATCCAATCCCTTTTCACTCTCCCACCCTCCTGTCATATTCACTGGAATCCATACCTCTGCCCTTCTTCGAAAGGTAATAATCATGCTACGCTGATCAATCTATTTATCAATAATACAATTCTTAAAGTAAGATGATAAATGCTTGGATCATTACATATTATACAATCAACACTTATTCCTAATACATATGGGTGGTGTGAGAGACTGTATCTTCTCTCTCTTGATGTGACTCAACAAAGATATAACCACCTTTGCTGCTTGCCCAGATAATATCTAATGTGTATTAGGCAGAACACTGGAATAACTCTCTGCAAGGTGCATAGATAAGGATTGCTCACCAGACTGCAGCTGCCCTGGAAATGGGCAGAAGCCACTGCTATCAATACTCTCTGGAATATGCATACCTAAAAACTATAAAAAAGATCTGAGCTACTACACAGGAGACGGAAAACACAGGAAAAGGACAATGCTGCTGTGAAAAAAAGAGAGAATACCAAGAGAGAAAAATAACAGAGACATCACTGTGTAGCCTGGAAGAAGCAGGCCAAGAGGAACCCCCTCTCCGTGTCCTAAGTTTCACCTGCTGCAACTCATGGAGCTGAAGAGGCTTCTCAGAGGACAGCACAGCCAACAAGGATTCCAAAGCTGCAGTAGCCTTTCTTCACAGACCCAACATCTCCTCCCTTCCAAAGCTGTGGCAGCCTTCCTTCACAGACCCAAACTGTCAGGGGGGTGAGTGGTGTGGTAATATAATTCCTTTCCTTTCCTCTCTCCCTATTCTCCCTCTCACTCTCTATTTTTTCTCTCTCCCCCCTTCTAATACATCCACTTTATTTGTGTAACAAATAGTCTAGCTGTTGATATTTTGGCCTCATTTGTGCCTCTAATTTTATAACACAGGAATATTCAAAAGAACTGAGTCTCTTTCCCCCTCTGGACTGAGACAGGTGGGTAGTACACACAGCAGCAAAGAAACTACATAGTACACTTTCTACTAAAATGCCTTTACACCTACAAATTGTTTTAATAGTTGTATTTACAAATGGTAGAGCTAACCTACACAACTGTTTCCTTATTACACTTTCAGTATTGTTCCATGACAGTTGCAACACAGGGCCTTCTCGTGATATACAAGGTGATTTTATCTTTGTTGATTCACAGGCACACACACACATTCTCTGAGCCACCCTCTCAGGTGCTGTCCCTGAAAGAGTTAGTTTAGTTCCTTTGAATGGGCCTGTAAGTACTCTTGATTGTTACAACTTCTCTCAAAACCAAGCTAACCACACACCCTTTTTCCCAAAACATTTTTCCTGCGTCCCCCTCCTGCCCACTTTTTTTTCCCCCCTATATTATACCACCCGGAGCCTTCCACAATTTTTTGGTGAGCTGCTGGATCATGATTCACCACCCCCCGCTCACCACTTAGGAGTAAAGCCCTTAGCTGCCCTGGGAGGCACACTCATCCCCCTCACCAAATGGTCTCACGAAGAGGGGAGCAGTGGGCTCAGCCCTCTCCTTGAGCTCAGGCCACCATCTCACAATCACTTCTAATTGCCTTGTGGATAGTCCATCTATCACTTCTTTTGGAATACCTTTCTTCTGACCCACCAGGAGACAAAGTGGGGGGATTCAAAATGATGGTTTAGTTCTAAGATACCATATGACAGAGACTGATACACAGGAGCGGTCCCACTTCCTGGTCCGTTTTCTGCCACTACTGGCATTGCACGCATCTGTAGCATTTCTGTATTTATGAAAACATTATCATCTTTATCCTTTAAAACATCAGAAATTGAAATGTACAATCGTGTAGCTACACTTGGAACATGTTCATTATTCAAAAACCCATCAGGTATTTTAACATCATCCTGCATACTCCCTCCTTGGAAAAGCATCCCGTTATCCCTCACCCCCATATTACTCATAGCAGCAGCAGGAGGGACACAAACACCTCCATAAGGTGGCGGGGGGGTAGACAAAGTCCCCACCTGCTGGGGCATAGAAACCAAATGAGGCTGAGGGTAAAAACCTGCTGGAAAAGAAAAAGGACAGGAAACAGAGTTAACACTTCAATAGTGATATTTGAAGGAAGGGAGGAAGATAAACTCAGTGCTATGGGTTGGAAAAATGGCTGTTTTGATTTTTCGAGCAATTCTCAAGTAATGGAGCTGTCAGAATCAAAAGAAATTAGTTTTTCCATCAGTTACTTGAGGTGGTGGTTTAAACTTTGCATCTGGTTTTGGTTCTTCTGTTTACTTTCTGTTCCATTTGAGGATTTGTTCCTTCTCCAGCTGCTGTGGCTGCCTTAAGCGGAGGTACTTGTGGGTATAAATCTGGCTCCTTTTCTGTATTGGTGTACATCTGCATCAGGCAATGTCTTAGACTTCTTAATGGGCACATCAAACATCCTCTTTTCACTGTTGGAACTAGGAGCTTTTTTGACTGCACTCTCATTAGGAGATCATCAGTGTCCATTCTTTCCTCCTATTTGCCCTGTGGCTACACCACTTGTTTTTGTGTTATTTGTAGGAAGCTCATCCTGCTTCTGAGAGCCTGCACGGGTAATAGAAGCATTTAATGTTCTAGAGGATGATGTATCACTGTTTGATTTACTCAGAATGGTCAGCGCTAGCCATAGTATACACCATATTATTAAAATGTCCTGTGAAAAAAAATCATTCCCAGATTTCTGAGCTTCTGAGAGGGTCACTCCAAACCTGATCCACTCCATTAATTTGTACGTCCCTGATCTGGGATACCAGGGGCAATTGCAATTGATGCACAGCAAAAGAAAGGTAAGTGTTTGAGAGCTTAAGTCTGTACCCTTGCTCTTTGATAATTTGCATAAGCACATCGTGGTGCAATTGCTGTGATCTTGTGGCTCCCTGGCCCACATTCCCTGACCACAGTCCTGGTACCTGTCCTGCAAGCATAGAGGATGGTTGCTCACTTCACCCATTTGGCTCACTGGTGGTGCAATCTGAGGGTGGAACAGAGAGGGATCTCATTGAGGTCCCAGTACGGGCGCCATTACATTGGAATGCACAATACAGACTCCCATGTAGGTGAAGCAGGAATCATTTATTGGTACAGAACAAGCAGTTTATACAGGAAAAAAAAATCAACCAGGCTAAGCAACTCCATGACATTTGTGTAGCCCTGTTGCTAATTAAGTTTTCTTCTTTGACATGCAGCTGTCAATTGTTATCTTCATCCCATATCAGGTTGAGCTGCTCTTGCATGGAGGCAAGTGTCCTTCTGTCTCACACTTCAGGTTGTGTATTGCAGTCAGCTCCTCTTACTGTCAGGCCATTCTTCCATTATCAGCAGCCTGCTGTTCTTTCTTGTCCTGAAACCTTCTATAGATACTTTCTGCTCTCCCACAAAAAGGATCACCCAAACATTCTTGAAGAGAAAACCCCAGGCAAACATATCTAACCCTACTGTTAGAAGGTAATGGAGTCCTAAGTTACTGTTGGGTTAACTAATCACAGCAAATCAAACTCTTGGGTTCACATGTCTTTAGAAAGCTGTCTGATTTTTCTAACTTACATTTTACATGCACAACCATTAGTTCCCATCAATTCAGGCTAAAAGCACTTGTACACAGACCTTCCAACATTTTAAAGATGAAGTGAATAAAAATCTGCTAATTGAAACACTACTTTCAATGTTTTTAGCTCATGAGTAGCCAGTGGACTAGAAGTATTAAATTATTCTTGGACACCCATTCTGAGACCCTGGAGTCTACTACACTGAGTAGATGCCACTGCAAAACTAGATTGAAAAATAAGATAATTAACATTTTCCTAAGGCAAGCTTATGAATGTGTGACATCAAGTTACTTTTGCAAGAGTAAATGTGTGACATACTTGGGAAAAAATTTGCTACAACACACCGTGTTCATGAAGGCCCACTGTAAAGAATGTATTTTGTTTCTTACATTCAGAGACAATAGTTCCTGCTGTAATAATCATTGATTCTTACAGTTTACATCCAAATTCTGCAACTGTTCTATAACTTACTCATGACATAACCACTATTAATCTCCAAGATGAAGAATGGCATGCCACCAATCTGGGGCAGAGGGACAGAAGACACCAAAGGGGGAAGTAAACCAATACAGAACAACACTTAAAACCTGTGCTATGGCAAACATCTGTTTTAATCCAACACATAAGCCTTCAAAATTCTTATTAGCACCAGCGATTACAGCATGGACTAGAAAGTAAAAATGTAATTGTTGTGACCTCCAACCTCAGTAACCAATAAGGATACTGACATAGTAGTAATTCAGTGCACTTCAAGCAAACCTCACACAAAAAAACCCCACAAACATAAAACAGAAACAACAAAACGACAGCATACCCACAAAACCAAACACACACTCCAAGAAAACACAACACTAACCCAACAAAAAAAACTCCTCCAACAAAACGAAACTCCACAAAAAATAGCAAGGTCACGAAATACTTAAGAAGGACCAGGTCAGAAAAACACAGTTACTTACATTGTCTCTGTATACAAACAAGACTGTGACAAGCTGTAGTATGCGTGCATTCGTGGATTTGAGACACATGCCTACACTTCCCTCATAACACCGAAGTGACTACAATCCTAACAGAGTTCAATAAATCTGGGGTCTTGAAAGAGTAGATAGATACAATCTGTTAGATACAAATACTGATTGCATCAAGTTGCATAAAAATATAGTTCTCTTAAATTAGCTGGGAGCAAGAGATGGAATTAAGAATGAAGATACTGGGTAAATTAAGGCTTCCTCTAGTTACAAAAAAAATGACAAATAATTTTGTTAGGAATTACTTCAACAAAAGAATAAGCATTTTGTGAACTGAAACATGATCATACTAACAAAGACCTTAAGCCCATACCCAAAATATAAAACAAAATCTCCCTGCACACCTGATTTAAATCAAAAGCAAAACCTTAGAGACATGATCAGAGAATTTAAATCAGTATTAATTTTCATCCTATCTTTGCAATGATGAGGGGAAAAAAAAAAACCACAAAATTTAAAAAAGGACTTTAGGAATACCCCTTCTCTTTAAACTGCGCCTTGAAAAGACTGATACAATCAGTCATGAACTGAACCTTCCTGTTTTCTTCACCTTCAGGCATCTTACCTTAAAGCAGTTCTTTAACAAAAGCACTCAAGTAACTATTTACTTGAGATAATCAAGCCATGAAAGCAGTAACTTTCTTTAAAAGTACTGAAGTCATCAAAACAAACCAATCCTCATATCACTGGTACTTTTTAAAACATAGAAGGAAAATGCATAAAGTAGTAGCCCTGAAATTAGTATGATACCTGCATACTCACAAAACTAGAAGACCCTGAAGTACTTACTTTGGAGAATAAAGAGCTGTTTCAACTTTCTCTGAAAAGCTTTTCATGGGACTGTGAAAAAATGTAGTTTAAATAGAGGACTTGCATGATTTTGAGAATATAGCAAGTTTTTCTCAGAAACAGCTGCCTTAGAACAACGAATTCTTGTCACGTGTCTGTAGCAGACATATGACAAAACCATGGCAAGAAAGAGAAGACTTTGAGTGAGGACTGCCTTGGAATCACTTGTTACTCCTCAAACTTTTCTTGTCCCACAGCAAATGCACTTTCCTTTTGAACTCTGATAAACAGCTCTGATCAAATCCCTGCTTTGCAATTACCTTCACTGTGCATAATGCACAAATAAAAATGAAGAATGCAAACCAATAAAGGCAGAAATTTCAGAGAGAATTTGCTGCAACAGCAACAGTTAAGACTTTTTTTCACAGTATTGTACAGTATTGTATTTAGGTGGGTTGGATTGGTTGATGGGTTGGACGTGATGATCTTGAAGGTCTCTTCCAACCTGGTGTATTGTATTGTATTGTAATAATCTAATTTTCTTTCCATAATGCTCTGTATCTCACCAGAACTAGATTTACTAACAAAAGCATTCAGTTGTGCTTTCTGAGGTTTTGCAATCTAGGTATTGGTATCCCCTCCACTACTTCATCCCTTTTTCCTTTTGAGAGAGCACATAATTACTTGCAGAGAAGAATAAATTCTCCTGTAGTACTTGAAACAAGGTTCAGTGTGCTAAACACAGGAGCGGAGAAATAAATTCAGAAACAGCAAGGTATCTTCCAATGGAAACAGGATCTCAAAAGGCAAGTTATTCTTCCCTCTAAAGCCAAGTCAGGCTTTCTAGAACTCTGTCCTACAGATGAATGGAGCACAAATAACATACAAATATGCTTAATATTTAACCTTGCTCAGCTACCACAGAGTTTTCTAGAAATAGAGGCCTAAGTGTGACTGAAAATTGGGATGTTTACTCATAGCAAGACTCACCCCTTCCACACTTTTCTTCCATTAGTTTTATACATGAGAAGTAAAAAAACCAAACCAACAAACCCACCCCACTTCAAATAAATTAATATAAATTTCATTCAAGTACCTAGCCTAAAATTATCTGTTACACAATGCCTCCTTCACCCCTAGTTCCCCAACAAGGTGATAGCAAGATACTACCATTTGGAAATTTCATCCATACTAATAGTTATATGCTCACAGCGGTAAGAAGTAACATAACTTTCTCCCATCTCTCTCCATGCAAGCCACAGGTACACACATACATGTAAGTGACAGTAGCAGTGAATTTCTCTCACTCAATGTGAACAGTGAAAAAAGCACATGAACCAGAAAATTTCCACCCTTATTCACTCGTAGAGAAGGCTTTTTTCCTATATTCTGCAGTAGAAAGAGATGACCCTGAGACAGTCACTGTCAATTCTCACTCCCTGCTACCAACAGGGCATCAACCACAGTAATTATACAACAATTTGGAGTTTTCAAGTATATCAAACACATGCCTATTCCTTAACCCTAAAATCACTTAAGAGTTAGAGTTCTATGAAGTCACGTGAAAGGTAGAACTTACTGTTAAGCTATTTTTAAAATATGCTTGTGTCAGAGCACAGATTTTATACAATCAGTTCCCATAAAACTGCAGTTCCACTGATGGCAAAACAATCATGAACGAAATTTGTGTCGTATTTTACCATTAAGACAAGAGCTTCTGAATGGGATTAATGAAGAAGAAAAGCTTTTATGTCAGTTTAATAAAGCACTCTGCAAGTGGAAGTTTTTCAGAGGAAGTAGGAAAAAAATTTCTCTAATGCTTACTCCCATTTTGATTTCACATTGGTGTTCAGAGCATTGCCTAAAACACACATGGTTATGAAACAGGACAGGCAAGCAACTGTCCAGAAGCATACAGACATAGCCAATTGTCTTTCAAGTATAATTATGAATTACATAACCTACATTCTCCAAGCATTATTTTTTTTTAGCATTTCTATACAACTAAAGAAAATCTAATCTGCAAGCATTTTACACTTCAAGTTGAAGACCAGAGACGACTTACAAGATACACAGTAACAGACACATTATTTGCTAGTACACGATAGGTACATTAACTTTTCCATATCAGAAGCCTAAGCAAGGTACTGAATTTTACCAGGCACTATGGTTGTGAAGGCACTTAGAAAACATTACCGGGAAACCTAAGTGAAATGTTACCAGAGAACTATTTCAGATAATGCTTTTGCCTGTGCTACTCAGCTCACAACACTGGCATCAAATCTAGAAAATGGGAAATTTCCATATTTAAAAATCTCAAGTTCATAGAGAAAAAAGCTTTTTTTCTAAAAAGGGTCAAGTTAAGTCTATACAGGAGAAGTATTACAGGACTCACCATGACATCATACACTAGCTACAACAACTTACTATGCTTTAGAAGTCAGAAAACCAAGCTTTTTACTTTTCTTTTTTTTTTTTAATTTGTACATGACTGGCCATGGGTAGGTAGAACAGTATCATTCTAAGAACCAATGGTGGACATTAAATTGCCCAGTAACATTACACTTTACAACCCAGTTAGTTGTTAAGAGTCTGAACTTAAACATGCCTTGCATTTACTAGTAGTTCTGTTCCAGTAAGAATGTGGGAGAAAACAAAACACCACAATGCATAGAGGGGGGAAAAGACCAAAACCAAAACCACACCACTCTGAGGTATACATTCAGAAGGAACTGCCATCTTAACAGGCTACTCCCAAAGTTACATGGCAGCCAAATCAGGATCTCAGGATTCAAGACCACTCTGAACCATCAGGAAGACTCTTGAAAACAAAAGGAAGTAAGATTCATCAATGAGCTTTAAGAAAATACATTTTATTTGAGCACTTAATTCTAAAACAGTTCTAACCTTGCAAATGAAAGCAGTCCTAGACTTTACCAGGCAAGCTCCCCCAACCCTGCCTGACACCAGAAAACCCAATTCTGGAAACCAGCATTAAGGATAATTAGGTTACCACACACTCAAGAAGAGCAACTGTAATGACCAAACTCAGGGCTTACATAACTACCAGCTAAAACACAGTCAGAACAGGAACTGCATACAATGAGGCCAGAAGTGGAAGAGAAAAATTAAGATGTGACTTCAAAGATGACAAGTAGACTCAATAGCTGGTCACCATGACAAAAATGATGTTAGGCCATCATAAGTCAGCAGTGTAAGAACAACTTGAAAACCAATGGAAAACACAACAACAAAATTTGTAAAATTATACAATTCTATTTTGTTCAAAGTATGGTATGTAACTGAAGGTTTAAAGTTAAGCAGTCATTCTGTATAAGTTAAGCGTTTACTAAATCACTTCAATCCTCAGAATCGCTCTTGAAATAAGTATGTCCTCTTAGCAGCAGCTGCACAAGCACAGACTTTCAATATCATACTGAAACATGCAGCAAGAGCATTTTCAAGAAAAAAAAAAAGGAAAAAAAGCAACAACAAATCAACCACACACACAGAAAGGTAAACTAAGAGCTAATTGACTCATAGGTGGTTATAAGCTTTATAGCCTTACCAAAAAGGCTATAAAAATCTGCTTGTGTTAAATTATACTGCTATTAATTCCTATTCTACAAGCAGATCTCAAAAAGGGGAAAAAAAGGCATGAGAAGGTATTTCAATAGCATCTCAACCACCTAGCAGTAACTGCAAAGATTAAGACATGATTACATAATAGTTAAGGTTAGTAGTCATCACAGGTAATGGCAGCTCTTTCTATATATTTCACCACATTGTGGGACCATTTCAATAAAGTTTCCAAGTCAGCGAGTCAAACAAGACCTCCTAACAGTATAGATCTAGAGCAGTTACACAATATACATTAAAGACACAAAGTTAACCTGGATTTGCAGAGCACCTCTCCCTATCAGAATCAATTCACATCCTGAACTCCAAATACCATCAGCAAATTCACATTTTACACTACAATTGAAAGTTAACTGCACCCACCACATAGTGTAGCAGTAATCTGTAATTCAATTATTTCACTGTTGTTTGAAATTAAACCATGATGAAGCCCCTTTGTCTCTAGAATCAGCTGTTCAAGTGCAAATCGGTTAACTACACTGTTTCAAGAAACTCCACACTCAGCCATGTCCCAAGGATGTGAACAGAAACAGTGCACACTTACACAAGGTAAGTCACATTTCACATTCTTTTAAATCAGCATACCTTTCAAGGTAGAATCTGTGTAGTAAGTGGGACATTTCTTGACAGAGAAGTACTCTCTAAGAAAACCAGTGGCAAGCAAGATGAGGATTTGCTTTTCTGTTGTAAGACCACACAATTCTAAACAGGACTAAGAGAAGGAAAATGAGAATAACCAAAAGTTCTTTCGTATTTGGTATGAGAAACAAGCTAATGGCGTAACAGGAAATAACTTTCCATAATAGTGATTTTCTCTCCTGGTTCAGCTTCAATGAAGGCCTATTGAAAAATGGTTTTTAAACCACTTTGTTGAATCACTTTTAGTCATCAATAAAACAAAAAGTCATATTCTCATGTCATAACACCAATAAACCAACTGTCATCCTTCTAGTAGGTGGGAAAATAGGCAAGGAAAACCAGAAAACAAGCATGAGAAGTTTACAGCAGAAGGCTCCATGCTAAAAAAGTTTTTCAAATATTAATGCATTAAAAGCAAACAAAACAAAACCAAACAACAACAAAACCCCACACAACAAAACAAATACTTTAAAACAGCTATTGCATCAGCTACGTGTTTACAGGTGTGAACACGTTCACAAGTGCAGCCTGGCAACAGATAGCAAGGAAAGAAATAGAAAAAGTTGTCAAAGGAATACCACTCAGACGGAGAAAATATTTTTAAAGTGTTGAAGAATCAGAACAAAAGTGTTAACCAACTTTAGGACTGCATATTTAAACTGGTAATTCCATCCATATTTAGAACTACACTGAATCATTATTTCAATGACTCTTTCATCAAGTAAAAGTATCTCTTGTTAAATTGGTTAATTTCTACTATCTTCCAGCACACTGATGATTAAGACCACATTTATTGCAGACTTCCTTTTCCTCCGTCTCACTTCCCAATGTGAAAAAGTAAACAGTTTTGGAAAAGATTTTAGTAGTAACAGATTTTTTATTTAGTTAAACACAGCCTAACATTACCCACAAAGACGAAAACACTGGAATATCTTTACTTAGTGGAACGAGAGACAACAAAAGATTTGGCAAGTCCTTCAACCAGATCAGCTTCTCATTGGATATGAACACTCACAACACTCATTTGACCAGTGACATAACTTGCAAGACCAAAAAAAAAAAACCACCACAGTAATCACAGAAGACAATATACAGAATACAGCTCAGTTCAAGCAATGAAGCTACAATGTACCAGAGTTAGCAAACATGATTATTTAAGGGATCCATTATTTAAAGGTATGTTGTGGATGGACTATTTTTGTTTATTTTGCTCTTCAGATGGAGCATCAGTTTAAGTATCCAAAGGCCTACACTGAGGAAGCGCTGTACACTTCAGTAAATTTTACCCTTTCAGAGTGAAGAAATTTCAAAATTTGGTGGCTATCATAATGAATGACTAATTAGCTACAACCAGTAAACTATTTTAGTGGCTTTGTTACAATTGTCTTCAGGTTGTAAAATAAAAAAAAAAAAACACACAACAAAAAAACCACCCACAACCAAATTAGCACTGTTGCAGTAATCTACCGACTTTTGCTTGGGCTTTTCCATGCAGAAGTAGCACAGTTGGCTCTTTATCTATGACAAACATCCCGCCTAAGCTTTATACTGTTGTAAACTCCTAAGTAATTTTCTCCTCGCCTCCAGTTAATCAACACCTCTTAATGGGGACAGAAAAAGCAGCAGAGAAAAAAAATATTGATATATGATACTTGATACTAGCATTGAAGTGTAGTATTTATTTCTCAGTAACAGCTGCATAATTATGCCATGCCAGCTCTTCTCCACTAGAAGCTTCCAAAGCAAAGTAGACAAAGACAGCAAAGCTAGGACATTCATTACTTTAGGACAGTGCTCAGATAATAACAGAAACTATAGCTATCAATGTATATATGACTGAAGTCATTCCTTTAAATACAACGCTTGAAAAATGAAATATCTACTATGACTTACAGTAACACAGCTAGAAAGCCATATATGCATTATGTCTTTGCACTTTCAGTATCCACCCTTAGTTACAACCTAGAAATAGATCTGTTCGACGGATCACTTCACATATGCTGAACAAACTACCGTCAAAGGTTACTTTGGTTTTACATTTAAAAAAAAAAAAGGAAAAAAAAAAACCAAATACGTAAAAACCCCACACCAAAACACAACACAAGCCAACAACACCCAACCAACAGAAAAACCCAACCAACAAAAACCCAAACCACATTTAACCGAAACCAGAAGGGGGTGCTCTGAATAACTGAGGTGGGGGTAATGAATAATTTGCCTTGTGCTAGGAGAGGCCAGAAGCACGCTGTGTTTAGTTTGGGAGCTCACTTAAGTTCACGGTGCCATGTTTTTTTGTTGTTTTTTTTTTTTTTTTTTTTTTTTTTTTCCAAAAAAGGCATCTGAAATGCAAGAGCAGTCCTTTTAGCAAAAAGTAAATAATTTGGTTTGTGCTATTGTAATCACAAGGGCAAACTAATCTGCAACAGAAAACTAGGAGCACAAAGACCTGACGAGTATTTCTATTCCATGTTATGTATTTCATGATTTGCGAGCTGTTTAAGACACTGAAAAAGAGATACAGGGAATGCAATGAAATGCAAAAAGCCTATGTTAAGGTTTTTACTTACACAATGCCTATTCTGACATAACTAGTTCAGGTCTTTCCACTGCGATTATGCTGAGTTGATACCTTATATCGAACTGTGCTGTAAAATGGAAAAAATGGCCCTAGATCATTCCGCTAGTGTAATACAGTATTTCATCTCCGCCAGTACTTCGGTGCATCAGCCTCCCCCAAACCAAAAAGAGAAAAAGACACGCACATTCCAATCAAGCCTCTCTCAGCGGGGCTCACCCAGTTTCCCTTTCCCTCCCTTCCTCCCTCGCCCAGGCCTTGCCAGGTTCCCAAATCCCCTTTGATTTTAAGGTTTCATTTTGTTGTAAACAGCAAAACGAAAGGAGAAAGCTACTAAAGCGAGGATTCTTACCCTTGAAATCCCGCCATGCGCGCAATAAGAGGGTGAATTGTTTTTCCTTCTTTTTTTTGGATGGGAGACGAAGGGGGAGGGGGAAGAAACAAAAGCCTAACCGGAGGAGAAGCTAAGCGGCGGAGACAGAGAGAGAAGGCGGAGACCCTGGTGGAGGAGCAGGGCGAGCGTCAGCCATGTTGTGTGTATGTTGGTCCAGTATTTACAAACCTGCAGCTGCTGCAGCGCTTGGAGTCTGGGAGAGGGGAACGAAGGGAGGGAGCGAGAAAGACGAGGAGGGAGGAGAGACAGGCATAGGGAGAAGGAATAGAGGACAAGGAGGGAGGGAAAGAAGGAAGAGAGGGAGGGAGAAAGGGAGGAGGGGAAAGCGGCGGCAGCAGACAAAGGATCCCCGCGCAGTCCGCGCACACAGGCGCGCTCAGGGCGCCTCACACAGCAGCAGCGCTCTTGCAGCCCCGCTGCTGCCAGCCTGCCGCAGTTCGACTCCACCAACGCCGCACCGAAGCCCCCTTAGCCCAGCTTTCCCGCGGCAGGCGGGGGACGAAAACACGCATACGTTTCCCCCCCCCCGTTCCGCCCGCCCCTGCATACGCTATAGAAAGAGAAGCTTATCTGCCGGCAACCCTTCGGCGGGCCCCAGCCCAAATATAATGGCTCCGGGGTGGCTCTAGGGGGTGGCTCCCACCCCTCCCTTCCCGACAGGAGGGATGGTGGATACCGAACGGGGCCCGTGCCAGGGAAGAGCGGCAGGCCCCCGAAGCCTGAAAGGGTGGGGATTATCAGGTAGCCGAGACGCTACGGGCGAAGGGACGGCAGAGACAGCAATAGGAGCGCGGAGCTCCCATGCTGTCCGCCTTCCCTGGCTTCCGGGCGAACCGCTGAGGCAGGCGGCGGGACTGACACGGGGTGGGCGACGGACCAGGGCGCAGAAAGGGCCTAGAATGTACTCATAATGTCAGCCCTGGGGGAGGGGAACCGAGGCAAGGCTGGCGTTGGGATGGCATCTCCCGCTCCGACTCCTTCCACAGCGACTCCCTCCGGCTCTGCCCGGTACTGGGCCGGGCCAGGCCAAGGGCGGTGCGACGGGCTGCGCTCTTCCCCCCACCACCTCCCCCACCCTCTATCCGCCGCCTCCCCTCCCTCGCCCTCCCCACTCGCTCACCTGCCGGCGGGACGGGCGCCCCGGGGTGCGAGGCGGGCGGCCTGGGGGTGCCAGCTCTGCAGCTGCAGCCCCCTGCCTTGCCGGGCCGCTCAGCTCCTCCGCGGCGGCAGCGGGGACGGCCGCTTCCCTTGTCTCGTTTGCCCCCCTCCGCCGCCGCTGCCTCCTGCTCGCCTCTGCCACATTTGGATCCTCCTCTCCCTACACAAGCTCCACCGCCAGGATAGAGGCCTTCTCACCTTCCTGCCAAATAGTGAGCCACCCGCATCCAGCCGTTCAAAACACAGGGCCCGGCCCCGCCCTCCTCCCCAGCTTTGCCCCCCTCCCCTCCGGCCGCCGGCGCGCAGGCGCACTGCGGCTTAGAAACTGCGACAGGAGCGCAAGACTTTCCTGCCCCGCCCGCCGTCGCCAATTACAGCCTGCCTGTGCGGCCGCGGCAGCTGCCTGTAGCTCTTCTGCTGCCGTCTCCACCTGCCTGTTACTTACTATCATGGTGGTGCTGCGGCCCTTTTCTGAAGCCGCCTGGTGGGTGGTCGGCTGACTGCTGGGCGGTCCCGGAATACGGCCTACACTGCCCTGGGACGACTGGAGCCCCTGGCCCTTGCCGCTCGGTCTTCCCTGCACGCCCAGCGCCGCCTCACGGGCGGGCCGCAGTGGTCCGTGGCAGCGGTGCCGCTCAGCAGCCGTGGCTCCTCCCCAGGCCGGGTTTGGGGCTGCATCCTAGCTAGGGCCCAGGACCGTGACTGGCAGCCTCCGGGGTTTTCGTGGTGCCCAGCTTTTCCCCATGCTTTTCTGCGATGTCGTCCAGCCGTCAAATAAGGTGATTTGGAAAAGTGCTGGTGGTCGTGTTTGTAGAGAAAAGCCCAAAAATGTCTGGGTACTTGAAAGCTGGCTAGGCAAATTGATTGTAGGCTCTGGAGTGAGCTGACAACGCTGTGATGTCAGAAAATCAAAATACTACATTTTGCACTAAGAAGAGAGGCAACATTCTTGTGACAAGGAGTCATTCCTTAAAAACGATAGTTTTAAAATGCCTAATCATCTGCAGAACAGCAAGGGGGGGAAACGGGATGGGGTAAGCTTCGAAAATCCCAGCTGAACATAAGCGCTGATTACATGTGCTTTACATAGTCGTGATGGACTGTCCCAGATGCTCTCAGCTTTTGGCTTCCATTAGGGTAACAAGACAATACCTGAGAGGGCAGCTGATGGAAAACCTGCAAGTAGTCAAGACTTGTTCAGCAGTTGCCAGACCACATACAGGTACCGTCTTCTGAATGTCTTTAACATTACTGTTACATCCAAGAAAGTTCTAAAAGAAGCAACAAGCTTCTTAACTGACTTGAAGATCATTATCTGCTTAATGAAATGTGGATGGTCTAGATGAAGCTGACCAAAGGAGACATACAAGACATACAAGATACCTTCAGATGAAACTCTGTAAGCCCATACTCATAGAAAATGAAACAAAATATATCTGTACATGAAATATGAAAATAATGTCATCAAATCCTAGTCCATCAGCTTGGTACCTCATTGAAGCATAGACTTCGAAGAGCCATTTGTAGCTTCAGACTGAAATATCAGAAAACACCAGGGAACATCAGAAAATAAGATAATACTCTGATCAGAAATTTGTTGAACAATGAAAACAGATGAACAGTCTATATTAGCAAATCAAATAGGTCCTTTTTCTCAGTAGAGCTTGCCAATTTTGTTGTGACCTGATGCAACGTCTGCTACAACATCCTAAGAACAATTTCTGTTAAGTGAGTCTGCAGCCTGTGTTGATACTGCCCAGACACAGACACAGGATCTTACACTTGGTCTGGTTGAACCTCATGAAGTTCAGATGAGCCCACTTCTCAAGCTTGTACAGAGAAATGAGAGCATGAGTACAGGCAGTTCTGACACCCAAACAACCTGCACCAACATAAACTAAAAAGGAGTTTTTCTTGACTGAATCAGATGAAGGAAAATTCATTGGTGTGTGGTGAAAACCAAGGATTATGTCTCTCTAACCTTTGATTTGTGTTTGTGACATCTTTCAACACACACAGTTTAAAGCTGTTTTTCTCTTGGTATCCTAGTGGTTCATCTCCCTAGAACACATTACTAAATCCCACTTTGCTTGCAAACCCAAGCGTATCACAGGATAGGCATTGAATATGTCTGCCAGCACCTGAAATTAGGATTATGAGTAATCATCCTCGATTTATATCTGGAAGATAAGTAGCATGTACCAATTTTCTACATTCAGTTAGAGAAATCGTATTCATTGTTATTGGAGCTTTGACCAATGACACTACCTCTGTAAGACTGTTACCTATTCTAGCTTGTCTAATCATGCCAATGATTATAGTCTGTAATACATTCGGATTGTGAAAGTTTTCTGACAGCTTTTTCAGTTCATGAGGTTTATATGGACATTGCAACTTTCATTCAACACACATTGCAGCTTTCATTTCAAGTATACTTTTTATGTGAACACTTCTTTTTTTTAATTACATATTTGCTATACATATAAACCATAATGCAACTAAATAATTTTCATCCACTGTTAGCTCTCTTGTTCTACTATCAGATGACAATTAAGTCATCTGGGTCTGAATTACAGCCATATGTTGAATAGATCTGTGAAATGAGCTCCATAAATGGTGGAATCCTTGGGAACCTCTAACCTTGTTTCTACAGACACACCTTTTAAAAATATAATACTGTGGAGCTCTGTCATTTCTTCCAGGAAGCAGGAAGAAGTTCTTCATGGAAGGAGTGATTGGCCATTGGAATGGGCTGCCCAGGGAGGTGGTGGAGTCACCATCACTGGAGGTGTTTAGGAAGAGACTGGATGGGGTGCTTGGTGCCATGGTTTAGTTGATTCAATGGTGTTGGATGATAGGTTGGACTCCATGATCTCAAAGGTCTCTTCCAACCTGGTTAATTTCTATTCTATTCTATTCTATTCTATTCTATTCTATTCTATTCTATATGCTGTAGCCATAGATACTAAGCTATTTCTCTAATTCAAAATACTGAATACTTCTAAGCATGAGCTTTTCATAATTTTCCTACATGGGAAGACCTTTAATGATATCTTGCTATCTTTGCCTGATTGGTCAAAAGAATTGCCATGGGGTGCTTCCAGTTTTCCTATGCCTTTGCAGCATAAGAAAGCTTATTAGCAGCATCTTGATTCTGTAACATTAAGAGGAGACAAGCCTACTCCATTAGGATCTATCTAGACCTTATAACTTCATTTAAACTTGGATTTGCATGTTTCTTAATGCTTTGGGTAGGTCCATTTTGTCTGTCCCTGTTGGCTTGTTTTTGAGGAGAAAGCACACTGGGATATGGTTATGCAAATGTTCAAGCCATCTAACTGCTCTTAGACTTCTTAAAGAGAGTTTCTAAGGATTTTAGCAAATTGGTTTCAGTTTTAGTATATGAGGACTAATAGTGGAATATATTAAGGTGTAGGGGAACATTTCATTAATGATGAATGGATAAAACACATGCATTGTTTAATTACATTACATGACACTTTCCAAAAGTTTTTGATGTGAATGAGAGAGCTTTGCTGAATGTGGTTCCATTCAGTGGGATGAGGTGGTTCG
Organism: Colaptes auratus; assembly: GCA_015227895.2. Taxonomy (NCBI): domain Eukaryota; kingdom Metazoa; phylum Chordata; class Aves; order Piciformes; family Picidae; genus Colaptes; species Colaptes auratus. The sequence continues at coordinate 65,096,593 of CM026897.1, read as the reverse complement.
GACTTATGCAAGTCTGCAGCTTTAGTTATCCAGTTGTAGGGAGTTTATTCTGCAATCACTCTTGTGGCCTTCAAACTGGTAGAGTAGATCAAACCAAGTTGATTGCTTGGCTGTTTTAAGGCTTGAGACCCTGCTATAATAGCAAGACTAAAAGGAGAAGTTGGAAACTAGATGACCACTGACAGCACCACCTCACAAGTCTCAGTATAAACTTCACAGATGATGCTGGCACCTGGATATTTCCCTGCATAACTCTGAAAGCCACAGTAATTCCCTTGTGACCATTTGCTAAAGGATTTGTGCTATAACACAACTGTAGTAAATCTCCAGAGCGGGGCTGAATGCTTTTTAATCTGTCTCAGTGTATGGGCAACAAGGGAGCATTGGTACGTTTTACTACTAGGATCACTGAACCATTGAATATGACAGTCTGACACAATGCTGCTTCACTTAGCAGCTCCAAACTGTTAGAGGCACAGGTTTCAGTTCAGGTCTTTACTATTGTTTCTCTTACTGCATACATCAACCAGATTGGTAGACATGAGAGCACTTTTCCTCTGAAGAGTAGAACCAACCCACTTTACACCCTCTACCTGTTAAAGGACAAAGTTATAATGAAAGTATCTAAACTCTTTGTGTTCAAACATCTGTTCCCACACCATGCAAGGATGAAATCAGCATTACTCAAATGCACTCCAGGAATTCACCTATCTGCTGGCTGAAGGTTCACCTTTCTATGTCTTCAGCTGAGAAGCATGACAATATTTTCTCCATAGACTGACATACTTGATCTGTGAAATTTCAACCCAATAAATGTAAGACTAACATCATCAGTTATGGCTATTGATGTGTCACAGAATGCTTGGTCATCAGGAATTTCTTATGCATTACTGGCTTCTGTACACCCCATGTAGCACTTTATTTGCTATTCCATCCTAATATTTTGCCCATATCAGTGCAGGCTTTCTCCGGTTGTCTTCCTGTGTTTTGGTGAGTGTTGGCTATTTTGTAAACTAATGTGAGTACCCACTGATCTGTAACTACCTTGTGTTCCCAAGGGCTGGGTTGTTCTACCCCAAACCTGAAGCCTTTTCACTTGTTGCTGTGTCATTGTGGTTTATCAAAGTCATAAGGGACTAAAAGTTCTTGGGGTGCATTTTTGAAGGTGATGCCATAATTTACTAAAGCTGGAGTCCACTTTGCAATCCTGGGGTTGCTAACGTGACTGTCCTTGGTTGATCCTGAAATTATTTTAAAGAGGAGTGTGCAGTTTGTGTAATCCTATTGGACCTTCCAATTACATAGTCCCAATGCTTCAGGCTCTGTACTAGAGCAAGGCATATGTACTTAGTTTCATAGTTTCATAGTTTCATAGTTTCAGTTAGGGTTGGAAGGGACCACAAGGATCATCTAGTTCCAACCCCCCTGCCATGGGCAGGGACACTCTACCCTAGATCAGGCTGGACAGAGCCTCATCCAGCCTGGTCTTAAACACTTCAAGGGACGGGGCCTCAACCACCTCCCTGGACAACCCATTCCAGGCCTTCACCACCCTCACGGTAAAGAACTTCCTCCTCATGTCCAGCCTGAATCTCCCCACCTCCAGCTTCATCCCATTCCCCCTAGTCCTATCACTCCCTGATAGCCTGACAAGTCCCTCCCCAGCCTTCTTGTAGGCCCCCTTCAGATACTGGAAGGCCAGAATGAGGTCACCTGGGAGCCTTCTCTTCTCCAGACTGAACAGCCCCAACTCCTTCAGTCTGTCCTCATAGGAGAGGTGCTCCAGCCCTCTGATCATCCTCGTGGCCCTTCTCTGGACACCTTCCAGCACCTCCAGATCCCTCTTGTAATAGGGGCTCCAGAACTGGAGGCAGTACTCCAGGTGGGGTCTCCCCAGAGCTGAGTAGAGGGGGAGAATCACCTCCCTTGACCTGCTGGCCACACTTCTCCTGATGCAGCCCAGGATCTGATTGGCTTTCCAGGCTGCAAGTGCACATTGAGAGCTCATGTTGAGCTTCTCGTCCACCAGCACCCCCAAGTCTCTCTCCTCTGGGCTGCTCCCCAGCCAGTCACTGCCCAGCCTGGATTTGTGCCTGGGATTGCCTCGACCCAGATGCAGGACCCTGCACTTGGTCTTGTTGAAGCTCATGAGGTTGGCTTGTGCCCACCTCTCCAGCCTGTCAAGGTCCCTCTGGATGGCATCCCTTCCCTCCAGCATGTCTGCTGCACCACACAGCTTGGTGTCATCAGCAAACTTGCTGAGGGTGCACTCGATGCCACTGTCCATGTCACCCACAAAGATGTTGAACAAGCCTGGTCCCAGGACTGATCCCTGAGGGACTCCGCTTGTCACTGGCCTCCACTGGGACATGGACCCGTTGACAGCCACTCTTTGGGTGCAGCCATCAAGCCAGTTCTTTATCCATCTAGTGGTCCACCCATCAAACCCATGTGTCACCAGCTTGGAGAGCAGGATGTGGTGTGGGACAGTGTCAAAGGCTTTGCTCAGGTCCAGGTAAACGACATCAGTTGCTCGTCCCTCATCTATTAGTGCTGTCACTTCTTCATAGAAGGCCACCAGGTTTGTCAGGCAGGATTTGCCCTTGGCTCCCAATCACCTCTTCACTACTCTTCTGAGTCAGTAGTGCCTCCAGGAGGATCTGCTCCATGATCTTTCCGGGCACAGAGGTGAGACTGACCGGCCTGTAGTTCCCTGGTTCCTCCTTCTTACCCTTTTTGAAAATGGGAGCAATATTTGCCCTTTTCCAGTCTGTGGGGACTTCCCCAGTCTGCCATGACTTTTGGAATATAATAGAGAGGGGCTTAGCAACCTCATCTGCCAGTTCTCTCAGCACCCGTGGGTGTATCCCATCGGGTCCCATGGACTTGAACACTTTCAGGTTCTTCAGGTGATCACCAACCTGAGCTTCACTTATGATGGGCAGTTCTTCCTCCCCATCCCTGGCATCGTCTGCCATGACTCCAGGAGTGTGGCTGGAGGCCCTTGCAGTGAAGACTGAGGTAAAGAAGTTATTGAGTAGCTCAGCCTTTTCCACATCACTTGTGACCAATTCACCACTTTCCTTTCTGAGGGGGTCCACACCTTCCCTACTCTTCTTCTTACCATTAATATACCTGTAGAAATTCTTAGTGCTCCCTTTAACCTCCCTGGCTAGATTCAATTCAAACTCTGCTTTGGCTTTCCTAACCAGGCCTCTTGCTGCTCGGGCAGCTTCCTTATATACCCCCTGTTCTGTCTGTCCTTCCCTCCTCTTCCTGTAGAGTTTCTTTTTAAGTAATAGTGTGTCCAGGAGCTCCTTGTTCATCCAGGCAGGCCTCCTAGTGTTCTTCCCTGTTTTTCTCTTTGTTGGTATACATAGCTCCTGGACACAGAGGAGTGGTCCTTGAATACTGACCAGCTGTCCTGGGTCCCTCTTCCCTCCAGGGCTCTGTCCCATGACACTGTGGCTAGCAGATTCCTGAAGCGATCAAAGTCTGCACGCCTAAAGTCTAGGGTCATAAGCTTAGAATAGGTCCTCCTGATAGCCCTGAGGATATTCAATTCAACTGCTTCATGATCACTGCAGCCAAGGCTGTCCCTGAGCCTCACATTGGTTACCAGCCCTTCCCTGTTGGTGAGAACAAGGTCCAGCAGAGCACCTTTTCTTGTTGGTTCCTCTACCATTTGGAGGAGGAAGTTGTCTTCTATGCAGTCCAGGAACATCCTGGATTGCTGGTGCCTTGCTGTGTTGTCCCTCCAGCAGATGTCAGGGTGGTTGAAATCACCCATGAGGACCAGGGCTTGTGACCTGGAAGCCGCTTCTATTTGCCTGTGGAGGGCCTCATCTGCTTGGTTCTGCTGGTCAGGTGGCCTGTAGGAGACCCCCACAGTAATATCTCCTTCCCCTGTCTTGCCTTTAATTCTAACCCATATACTCTCAACCATCTCATTATCCCTCCCCAGGTGGAGTTCTGCTGATTCCAGCTGGTTCTTGACATAGAGGGCAACACCTCCTCCTCTCCTTCCCTTCCTATCCTTCCTAAAAAGCTTGTACCCGTCTATCCCTACATTCCAGTCATGGGAATCATACCACCAAGTTTCAGTAATGCCCACTATGTCATGGCCTCCCAGCAGCACGGTGGCCCTTAATTCATCCTCTTTGTTTCCCAAGCTGCGTGCATTTGCATAAAAGCACTTCAGCTGGGCTGGCCCTGTCTTCCTCTTCTGCCAATTCCCCTTGGTTTTCACAGGGTGTCCTGATGTGTCATCTGTGTCTTGCCTCAGGGTGGCAAGTTGAGAGCGCTTAGCAGCTCTCCATCCCACTGCCTCTGGTGAGCTGCCCCTCTGCTTCTCACAGGCCAGCAGGAGACTATTAACCCCTTCCCCCTTCAAATCTAGTTTAAAGCCTTGTCAATGAGCCCTGCCAATTCCTGCCCCAGGATCCTTTTCCCCCTCTGGGACAAGTGTGCCCCATTATTTGTTTGCAGCTCTGGTGCCTTGTAAACATCTGTCCACTTAACCCCAAAAGCATGGATGCAGTAACCCTTGGCTCTCTTGTTTGAATTTGAGAACAGGTGGCTCTCGTCCTCTCAGGGTAACCAGCTAACTGAAAGTAAAAGGAAGGAGAAAGGTCTGGGTGGGCTGATGTGGTGGCCAGGAGCAAATTGTTTGAACGACAAGTGTTTCACTTCCCACCCTCCCTCCTCATCTATTTACTTTTTTTCTGGAGTAACCAATATAAAGGCTTGTGGTTGTTCAAAAGGATTTTATAAAGACTTGGGGTAAAGGAATTAACTCTAGAATTTTCCATTATGAGTGAGCATTGGTTGAGGTTGGAATTTTGCAAGGTTTCCAATCTGAACATGCAAGGATTGACCCATTTTCATCCAAGGACATCCCTAAGTATTTGACTTAGTTTTGCACTGAGTCCTGTACCTCCTGGGTTTAAGTCCTTTTTAAATTAGGAAAAGCAGTACTTCCCTTTTTTTGTTTTGTTTTGTTGTTGTTGGTTGGTTGGGTTGGTTTGTTTGCCCTATCAGGAGAGGCTGAGGGAGCTGGGGTTGCTTAGCCTGGAGAGGAGGAGACTCAGGGGTGACCTTCTTGCTCTCTACAACTACCTGAAGGGAGGTTGTAGCCAGGCAGAGGTTGGTCTCTTCTCCCAGGCAGCCAGTACCAGAACAAGAGGACACAGTCTCAGGCTGCGCCAGGGCAGGTTTAGACTGGATCTTAGGAAGAAGTTCTATACCAAGAGAGTGATTGCCCACTGGAATCGGCTGCCCGTGGAGGTGGTTGAGTCACCTTCATTGGAGGTATTCAAGAAGAGGCTTGATGGGGTGCTTGGTGCCAGGGTTTAGTTTTTTAGTTGTTTAGGTGGGTTGTATTGTATGTATTGTATTGTATTGTATTGTATTGTATTGTATTGTATTTAGGTGGGTTGGATTGGTTGATAGGTTGGACGCGATGATCTTGAAGGTCTCTTCCAACCTGGTGTATTGTATTGTATTGTATTGTACTGTATTGTATTATTCTTCGGTTGTTGTGGTTTTGGGTGTTTGTTTTGGTTTGGGTTTGGGTTTTGTGGTGGGTTTTTTGTTCTTGCTTTTTCTCAGTGACTGGATTAAAATGTCATTCACTTCACATTCTCTTTGGACGCTGGTTGTAATTTTTGTGACATATATGCATGTGAAAAACACTGGGGGAAGAGTGTAATCTTGAAAGCGCAAGCAAAGGCAAAGTGAGTTCCTGAAAAAGAAAAGGCACGTTATACTAGCAAGCTGGATTCAGTACTACAGAAAACAAGCACTGACCATGTGTCACATTCTATCAACATGATCTCTGTGTGACTACTTTCACAGATTCCTTGTATTTGGCAATTACGGGTGCCTTCAGGATTGTACAGGTAGTCAAAGGACTGTAAACCTCCAAGTTTGAACAGGTTTGCTCACAGGCGTTAGGGGAGCTTTGTGGACAGGCAGCATCTCTACGAGAACACCTTCATTCACAAAATCGTTGTATCTGCTTCAGTCCTCCCACACATATTCTTCTGTGCTCAGGCTTTCATGGATTTCCTGCCCAAACACTATCAGTCATGGTGTGGTCCCTTGAATGCAGCAGAAACGACTGAGGGTCCTTTCTCAAAATGCCCTAAGTTTTTTTGCCAAATCCACCATAAGACAATTTCTGTTTTTCTCAAGTTCTCTTAAAATTCTCTGGTTTGTGTTCTTGCTAACTGCAATATGCATCACTCCCTTTAATTGCCCTAATTGTAAGGGAATGTTTTTCAAAACTGGGCATGCTGGTGGGCTCCACCTTATTATCTACTTTAAGTGACCTGTACCTGAGTTTTTCTGCCTGATTTTACCATAGATATCTCAAAAAGGTTTATGGATGCTCCCGTGTCTGTTAATAATTGGAGCATTTTTTTTCTGAGTTCCCAATGACCATTTGCCTGAGGATCATCCCCCAGGAATATACAGGCAAAGGTGCCAGGGTCTGCAGTGTCATCCTACAGGAACCTGGGCCTTCCTAGCAGATTCTAGAGACCTTGTCTGGGACTCTGTGAGGTTGGCCAAACTTACTTTACAAAACCTTGATACTGATTCACAGAGGGGACAGGGAATTTGCTGTAGCTCATGCTTTTACCTTTTCAGATGTACATACAGAGCCTTGACTATGGCAGATTTTCATATCTCCTCAGATCATTTAGACCTTTCCAGAGTCAGTTTCTGAATGGATTTTGTGTGAGTTCAGGAGATATTTGGCAGTGATCATGAGTAGGCAATGAGTTGAGTTGCAGCTCTGAATGGCCTTAATTTTCTTTATCCCAGGGTGCTTTGACTAAAAGGTAGTCGCCTCTGGCTAAAGATGAGGCTACTCCTTCAAGAAATGGTGAAACTTGAGGGATGTGAGGTTTCTGCCCTTTTGCCTGAAGCAAATTGAGAGCCATGATTGGAATAAATCACAGTTAGAATGGGCTCACAGCTGTTCCTGCCTTGCACCTGACCAGGCCTCCTGATGATCTCAGTATCCCCTAACAGTGCAGTGCTGCTCAAATGAGTATTAAGACTTTTCCATGGGAAAATGAGGCTAAACCCATTATCCACCCATTAAAAGTTTGTGTCTGGATTGACTAACATGCTTTAATGTTCCCTAAACATACATGTGTCTGTTTTAGACACACTTCCATGAGCCAGCTGGCTTACATATTCCTCATTTAAGAGTGCATACATGCTCCACACTCAAATGCACAAGTCAGAGTGTTTCTATTTAGAGAACCTAACTGCTTTATCACAGACATAGCCTCGTGAAGCTTCTTATGGACTGTTTCCTTTACTTCCTCCTGTAGTTTCCTCAGTTTCGTGTCTTTTCAGTCTTTCAGGTTACTACAGTTAGTGGGATGGAGTCCTGCCAGCCCTGCCAGGCAAGAAGAAGCTCCTGGCAATGTATCTTTGGGAAAAAGTTCCCAAGTTTCAGAATAAATTTTTAGCCAAGAAAGTGCAGAGGTTAGGAAAATAACATGAATTTCTTCTGCCCTCATAACAGCTATTAATCCTTCATGCAAATAAATGTTTTCTGTTCACTGATTGCATTGCACCAAAGGATTGATGGGATCACTTTATGTTGCTCTGCTAGAAACTGAGCTGCTGTTATTACTTTTTTAAAGATAATTTTCTAAACCCTTTTATTTCTATTCTTGCACTGTCCTAATATGTAACTACAGTTTTTCTGTTTGTAAACGAGATCTAATATCCTCCATTCTTCCTCTCCTGATTAAGGTAATGTTATGTTCTTTTACTTCAAGAATTTCTTCCTCCTTCAGTTTCTATATTGCTTTTTGAAAGTACTTTACCTCTTTCTTTTTTCTTTTCTTTTCTTTTTTATTTTTTTGTCTTGGGAGATCCTATGCATGATACAAAGAATGCAACAGTGTCCAGACAGCACAAGGTGGGGTTTATTGCCTTTCACTTTTGCTGATTGGAATGACTAATGTATTCTTCACATGCAGAAAAGATGGGACTTGCTGCTTTAAAACAGCCAATGCTCTAAGGATATTTCCTTTGCTTAGTCACTGTCATGGAGACCAACAACATTTTTTTCTCAGCATATTTTTTAGCACAGCCTGCATAATCTGTTTTATGTTGTGAACAGCTTGATCTACCTTTGCACAAGTACTAAAGCTCAATTTCAAGTCTGTTGCAATTGGATTGTTTTCCATGAGCACCAATTTCAGATAAACTATTCTTCAGAATTCAGTTGCTTCTGAGCATCCAGAGATGTACCAAAATGTACATTACCAGTATATGCAGTTAATATCCTCTCTGACAAGCATTCCAATTTTACCACAGGCCTTGTGTCTCAGACGAAATGTGAAATCAACAAAGAGTAGTTTCTAGAGGGATATCTGTGCCCAAAAGTTGGGACTGCATTCAGTCCTACATACAGTTCTTAACATCGTAGTTTCTTTATGCTGTTAGTGGGAAGGTAACTTAAAAGGGAAATGTTAACTTCTCTTAATCCTGAGTTGCCTCAGGGTAATTGTATGTATCTTCTCCTGGAAACAAAGGAAGGTTCCAGAGAGGCATTACTGTGGAAAACCTTCACAGAGCAGGACCATCAAATGCTAACAACTCTTTCAAGAGCTAATCACTCTATCTGGTTCTCTGTGATTACTGGGAATTGTCCATTGTGCCACTGGAAATTGCATTTTCATGCCTGTAAGGAGAAATACATAATCCTATGTTCCCATACCATGCCTTTCACAAGTTGATGTCACTTGCCTAGGAATAGGATTGATTGAGAAACATTTGAGATTGACTGCCCATTAAAACTTTTTTTTTTTCCTTCTGAATTGCTAACAGCTCCTGCCTGCTTGCCTGCTTGTAGGCATGTCAGGGCAGACCTAACTGTTTAACCCTCACAGCTTTGCATCTGACCTCTGCTTCAGCCAGTCTGTGTGAGTCAGTGGACAGCCTGATCACAAGTTTGGAGCTCTGCATTGTACTACCTTAAATGATGTACATTCAAGTTATTTGAGGAAGTGTTGGTGGTTGTGCTTGTACAGAGAAGTCTAAGGCTGTATAGCTATCTGACAGCTAACTACCAGTTAGTATTTGTAAGCAGTAGAGGCTCTCAGATGTAATAGAAGCTCTCAGATGTTGACAGAAGCAAAAACACAGACTGCATTTTATATTAAATAATTGTCTGAGACAATAATTCTGTCTGAGACAAAAAAAATCTGTCTGAGACGGAACCAAGTAGTAGGTTGAGAAAGGCACTTTAAAAAAGAATAAAGTTAGAAGTATAGGAAAAGAGAAAGAGCAAGGAAAGAGGAAGGAAAGATGAGCTGCTGGGGCAGACAGCCAGCCTGGATGGTCAATGAGCTTCTAAAGGGATTAAGGGAAAAAGAGAGGCTGTATCACCTTCGGAAGGAAGGTGAGGTAACCCATAGAATTGTTAAGGATGTTACTAGGTCATGCAGGAAAAAAAATTACAGAGGCAAAAGCCCATTTAGAGCTTTGACTGGCCACTGCTGTGAAGGACAACAAATAATACTTCAATAAATATATTAATAGCAAGAGGAGAGGCAAGGACAGCCTCCACACCTAGGAGGACACAGAGGGAAACATGGTAACAAAAGATGAGGAAACGGCAGAGGTACTTAACACCTTCTTTGCCTCAAATTTTAATAGCAGGACAGGTTGTCTTCCAGGCAACTGGCCTCCTGAGCTGGCAGATAGGGGTAGGGAGAAGTATAGATCATCTGTGATCCAGGAGGAAGTAGTTACACAGTATCACAGTATCACTAAGGTTGGAAGAGACCTCGAAGATCATCGAGTCCAGCCTGTCACCACAGACCCTATGACTTAGACCATGGCACCAAGTGCCATGTCCAATCCCCTCTTGAACACCTCCAGGGACGGTGACTCCACCACCTCCCCGGGCAGCCCATTCCAATGGCGAATGAGTCTCTCAGTGAAGAACTTTCTCCTCACCTCGAGCCTAAACTTCCCCTGGCACAGCTTGAGACTGTGTCCTCTTGTTCTGGTGCTGGTTGCTAGAGAGAAGAGGCCAACCCCTTCCTGGCTACAACCACCTTTCAGGTAGTTGTAGAGAGCAATGAGGGTCTCCCCTGAGCCTCCTCTTCTCCAGGCTAAACAATCCCAGCTCCCTCAGCCTCTCCTCATAGGGCTTGTGCTCAAGGCCTCTCTGCAGCCTTGTTGCCCTTCTCTGGACACGTTCAAGTGTCTCGATGTCCTTCTTAAACTGAGAGGCCCAGAACTGGACACAGGACTCAAGGTGTGGCCTAACCAAAGCAGAGTACAGGGGCACAATCACCTCCCTGCTCCTGCTGGCCACACTATTCCTAGTGCAGGCCAGGATGGTGTTGGCCTTCTTGGCCACCTGGGCACACTGCTGGCTCATGTTCAGGTGGCTGTCGACCCCCAGGTCCCTCTCTGTTTGGGAGCTCTCCAGCCACTCCAACCCCAGCCTATAGCTCTGCATGGGGTTGTTGTGGCCAATGTGCAGCACCCAGCACTTGGACTTGTTGAATGCCATCCCATTGGACTCCGCCCATCTGTCCAGTCGGTCGAGGTCCCTCTGCAGAGCCCTTCTGTCCTCTAACTGACCAACATCTGCTCCCAACTTGGTGTCATCTGCAAATTTGCTGATGACTGTCTCAATCCCCTCATCTAGATCATCAATGAAGATGTTAAAGAGGATGGGGCCCAGCACTGATCCCTGGGGGATACCACTGGTGTCTGGCCTCCAGCTGAAGGTGGCACCATTCACCACCACTCTCTGGGCTCAGCCTTCCAGCCAGATCCTAACCCAGCACAGAGTGTTGTTGTCCAAGCCACGAGCTGACAGCTTAGCCAGCAGTTTGCTGTGGGGGACGGTGTCAAAGGCCTTGCTGAGGTCCAGGTAGACCACATCCACAGGCCTCCCCACATCCACCAGGTGGGTCACCTGATCATAGAAGGAGATCAGGTTGGAGAGGCAGGACCTGCCCCTCCTAAGTCCATGTTGGAGTTAGTTAGAGATCTTCTCAGCCACTTGGATCCCCACAAGTCCATGGGACTGGATGGCATCCCTCCTAGGGTGCTGAGAGACCTGGCAGATGAGCTGGCCAAGCCACTCTCCATCATTTTTCAACAGTCCTGGCTCACTGGAGAGATCCCAGATAACTGGAAGCTGGCCAACATGATGCCCATCCACAAGAAGGGCCAGAAGAAGGAGCCAGGGAATTCCAGACCTGTCAGCCTGACCTCAGTGCCAGGCAAGATTATGGAACAGGTCATCTTGAGTGCGATCACACAGCACTTGTAGGATGGCCAAGGGATCAGGCCCAGCCAGCATGGATTTAGGAAAGGCAGGTCCTGCCTGACCAGTCTCATCTCCTTCTATGGCCAGGTGACCTGCCTGATGGATGTGGGGAAGGCTGTGGATGTAGTCTACCTGGACTTCAGCAAGGCCTTTGACACCGTCCCCCACAGCAAACTCCTGGCCAAGCTGTCAGCCTGTGGCTTGGACAGCAGCAGTGTGTGCTGGGTTAGGAAGTGGCTGGAGGGCCGAGCCCAGAGAGTGGTGATGAATGGTGCCACATCCACCTGGCAGCCTGTCACTAGTGGTGTCTCCCAGGGATCAGTGCTGGGCCCCATGCTCTTTAATATCTTTATCGATGATCTGGATGAGGGCATTGAGTCCATGATCAGTAAGTTTGCAGATGACACCAAGCTGGGGGCAGGTTTTGATCTGAGGATAGGAGGGCTCTGCAGAGGGACCTTGACAGGCTGGACAGATGGGCAGAGTCCAAGGGCATGAGATTTAACACATCTAAGTGCTGGGTTTTACACATTGGCCACAACAACCCCATGCAGTGCTACAGGCTGGCTTCAGAGTGGCTGGAGGGCAGCCAGGCAGAAAGGGACGGGGGGGGGGGGGGGTACTGATTGACAGGTCACTGAAAATGAGCCATCAGTGTGCCCAGGTGGCCAAGAAGGCTAACGGCATCCTGGCCTGTATCAGGAACAGTGTGGCCAGCAGGAACAGGGAGGTCATTCTGCCCCTGTACACTGCACTGGTTGGGCCACACCTTGAGTCCTGTGTCCAGTTCTGGGCCCCTCAGTTTAGGAAAGATGTTGAGTTGCTGGACTGTGACCAGAGAAGGGCAACAAAGCTGGTGAGAGGGGTTTGGAACACATGCCTATGAGGAGAGTCTGAGGGAGCTGGGGTTGCTTAACCTGGAGAAGAGGAGGGTCAGGGGAGGCCTTATTGCTGTCTACAACCACCTGAAGGGAGGTTGTAGACAGGCAGGGGCTGGTCTCTTCTCCCAGGCAACCAGCACCAGAACAAGAGGACACAGTCTCAAGCTGTACCAGGGGAGATTTAGACTGGATGTTAGGAAGAAATTCTTTATAGAGAGAGTGATTGCCCGTTGGAATGGACTGCCTGAGGAGGTGGTGGAATTGCCATCACTGGAGGTGTTTAGGAGGAGACTTGATGGGTTGCTTGATGCCATGGTTTAGTTGATTAGATAGTGTTGGATGATGGGTTGGACTCGATGATTTTGAAGGTCTCTTCCAACCTGGTCTATTCTATTCTATTATATATTCTATTCTATTCTATTCTATTCTATTCTATTCTATTCTATTCTATTCTATTCTATTCTAAAGTTATATGTGATAGTTACCACCATGGACCTGTAGCATCCTGACAGTCTGATTAATCTTCTTTTTCAGCAGGGGAACATTCCACCCAAAGCTGGTAGTTTCTCCTCTTTCATTGGGTTGTCTCATTATATATTCATTTTTCTTCTGAGAATTACTTAGCATATTCTAAGAGCTGTTTTGCTTAACCACACCCACCACCCAGTGGTGGTGCACACGCCCAGTACCATCACTAGGGGGGGTCTCTAGGAGTTTTAAGTGGTTTTCAGGGGTCTTTAAGCCCCTCACTCTTCCAGGCCATAGGTTTGGGTGCATGCACAGGGTTTATGTTAAGTTTCTTAGAATTACCTCCACATTCAGGTTTATAAGAAAACAGGAAACACCTAGTCTTGCAGTCTGCATTGATGCTCTGTTGCCAGGGTAGTGATGCCTGTTGGTATTTTCACTTTCCAGCAATGTCAAGACACAAAACCGACACAATCTCTTATAAGCAACAAGGTTTGTGAATGGCCTGGAGCACATGTCCTACAAGGAATGGCTGAGGGAACTGGGGTTGTTCAGTCTGGAGAAAAGGAGGTTGAAGGAAGACCTTATTGCTCTCTACAGCTACCTGAAGGGTGGTTGGAGCAAGGAGGGGGCCAGCCTCTACTTCTTGGTGGCAGGCAACAAGACCAGCAAAAATGGTTGCAACCTACACCTGAGGAAGCTTAGGCTGGATATTACAAAATATTTTTTCATTGAAAAGGTTATCAAACATTGGAATGGTCTTCCCAGGGCAGTGGTGGAGTCAACATCTCTGGAGGTGTTTAAGCAGAGTGTGGACATGGTGCTTAGGGACATGGTTTAGTGTTGACTCTTCAGTGCTGTGTTGAAGGTTGGACTGGATGATCTTGAAGATCACTTCCAATCAAACATATTCTGTGATTCTGTGTAATACAGAAAAAGGTACCATATTTCAGCAGGGAGCATAGCAAAAGCAAGCAATCGAGAAAACAACACCAAGCCAGCAGCCACCAAGTGGAAGACACCAATATCACAAACATGGACGTGGGAGAAGCCACTGGAAACATTTCATACAATACAATACACCAGGTTGGATCTACAAGCCAAATTCTCCTTTGCCCTTGCCTGTGCTTTCCTTGTAAAATGGGCACGATGCCTGCACGTTATCAAATACCCATTAGCTGATTCAACTGGCTAAACCCTGGACAATGAGCAAGAATGGCAAGGTAGTAACAACAGATGAGGAGATGTCTGAGGTTCTCAACAATTTTTTTGCCTCTATCTTAGCTGGCAAGAGTCCTTAAGCCTCCCAAGTTGAAAGACCACATGACAGGGACCAGGGTGACAAAGTCCCTCCTGCTGTAAGTGAAGATAAGGTTCACGACCACCTGAGGAACCTGAACAGGCACAAGTGTATGGGACCTGAGGAGATGAATCCTAAAGCCCTGAGGAAATTTGCTGTTGTAGCTGCTGAGCCACTCTCTGTGATATTTGAAAAATTTTGGCAGTCAAGTGTAGTCCTTGCTGTCTGGAAGAAGGGAAATATTATGCCCATTTCAAAAAAAGGTAGAAAGGAAACTGAAACTACCAACCTGTCAGCCTCACTTCTGTGCCTGGGAAGATCATGGAACAGATCCTCCTAGAACATCTGATAAGGCACATGGAGGGCAGGGAGGTGGTTCAAGACATATGGCATAGCTTTACTTAGAGCAAGTCCTGCCTGACCAACCTAGTGGCTCTCTTCAGTGGAGCGGCTACCTCAGTGGACAAGGGAAAGCCAACATCTGTCATCTATGTGGACTTCTACAAGGCCTCCAACATGATGACATGATCCCCCACAACATCCCTCTCTCTAGATTGGAGAGATATGGATTTGATGGGTGGACTATTTGGTGGATAAGGAATTGGCTGGATAATTGCATCCAGAGGCTAGAGGTCAATGGTTCAATGTTCAGATGGAGGTGGTATAAGGAGTTAAGTTTGTTCATCTCATGTTGGCCTTAACGTTGTTCATCCCAAAATGGTTTCTCACCATTGTCACATGAAGATGGATGCTCATCTACAATCCACAAGCTCTGAGACTGTAGCAGCTGGTAACCAGACAAGACCACAGGTTCCACATTCAGGATTGTTGTAACGAAAGCTGGGGCTCACTCTTACAGTGTTACATCTTTTGATGGAGAGGATTCTCATAAATGACTGATGCAGCAGTTTAGAGCCCAAAGAGTACACAACTAAGGGACCAAGATTCACATATGGAGCTAACTGTGGGACTGGTGCTGACGTGAATCAAACATGTTAATTATAACCATGGCAACTGAATGCTGAACTGTGATCACCTATGAGATTGGAAAAGGTATAAAAGCTGATGGGTAACAGGGAAGTTTGGAGCTCCCCCACTGATCAAAGCCTTCAGGATCTGAGAGATGCCATTTGATCTACCGTGGTAACTATCATGTTGCTTTTGCTATTTATTGCTTTTCCCCCCCTTTTCTGTATTTCTAAGTGAAATAAAATTCAAGTGCTTTTATCAACCAACTACTCAGTTGATTCTTGGTTTCATTCAGGTGATCCATAAAAGAACCTCCTCCTCTGCAAAAAGCAGACCAAGACATTTTAGTTGATGCCATGGACAAGATCCCCTGAATATTGAGTACTGGGTTGAGAAACTCATAGAACCAGTAACGGTAATAAGTAGGGCAACTACTGACTCTGGATTAGTTTGGTCAGGAAGATATCAGTGGGGTATCTCTCAAGGGAGAGGGAAGTGGCCTATTTGGAGACATTGATAAGCAGGGCATCCCCTCAAGAACACCACTCCCTGAACTTCATTTAATGGATGGGTTATTATGGCCACAGAATTGAGCATTATCTTAAACTTTCTTGAAGAACAGAGTTGTAAGCCCTCACTGCCAGGAATGGAGTGGGCTTGTAAAACTTGGGATAATCCCCAAGGAATAGTAGACCAGTGTGACTGCATTACAGGTGGAATGGAGGTGAATGTAGCAATGCAGGAACAGGGAATAGATCCTCAACCTATTTACCCCCGGGCTCAGTTAAAACAACTTAAAGGAGAGAATAGAGACATCAGGAATGTTTGCACTCTTAAGGCCATTGATAAAAACTGAGGATAGATATGTGCATCGCAGACAATACAGAACCAAGCGTGACTATTTGGTGCCCATTCATGACTTGGTTCATCAATTGGAACATCGGAATGTCATCAGCAAAATTCATTCACCTTTCAACAGTCTGATTTGGCCTGTGCAAAAGTCAAATGGAGAGTGGTGTCTGACAGTTGACTTCTGTGCCCTGAACATAGTAACTCCACTACCATGCGGCTGTACTGGTCTGGTGGAAGTGATCATAGATTGGCCAGAAGGCATTGACTGTATAAAACCTCCAGAGGAGACAGTAACTCATGCTGAGGGGGCTCCTCCTTACAGTGATCTTTCTGATGATGAAAGAAATACACTTTGTTCATGGACAGTTCCTGTCATCTTGTTGGAAACATGCAGAGATGAAAGTCTGCAGTGTGGAGTCAAACACACAGAGTTGCAGAGCCAAGAGATGGAGAAGATGAATCCAACCAATTTGCAGAGGTAAAAGCTGTCCAGCTAGCTCTTGATGTAGCTGAATGTGAGAGATGGCCAAAGCTTTATCTCTACACCAGCTCATGGAGGGTAGCCAATGCTTTATGGGGGTTGGCTAAAGGACTGGAAAAAGAATGGTTGGCAGAGGAAAGGAAAGCCTGTTTGGGCTGCTGATCTGTGACAAGACATTGCTGCTTGCACTGAGAAAATTTCAGTGAAAGTGAGACACACTGATGCTCACATACCTAAAGGCAAAGCTACTGAGGAACAACAGCACAACCGTCAGGCAAATTTAGCTGCAAAAGTTTCTCACGTACCAACTGGGATCTTGATCTTGGCTGGAAACACTGAGGTGAGCATTTTTAGCTCAGTACACTCATGATTCATCAGGCCATCAAGGCAGAGATGCAATCTACCAGTGGGCTTGTGACAGATCAGTTGACATATCTGTGGAGACTATCACACAGGTCATACATAATTTGTGACATTTATTCTGCTATTAAGCAGGCAAAGCAAATCAAGCCCTTGTGGTATGGTGACAGATGGTCCAAGTACAAGTATGGTAAGGTGTGATGGGTTGAGGCAGATCCCCCTCCCCACCACAGGCAAAAATAACAACTCAGACAAACAGATTGCAAAAGTGGTGGAAAGTTTAAATGGAACACGGTGAATGTTTACAGAAAGCCAGAAGTGCAGTGACAGAGAAGATCCCAAAGCACAACCAGAAAATATCCCATCCCTACCTGAGGGTACACCCAAGACCCCCAGGGCTCTTTCTTCCCCCCCCCCTCCACTGCTAGGCTAGTCTCAGCTGGCCAGATCTGAGACTGCCCATACCCGTGGCCTTGGGCCTAGCCAGGCCCAAAAGGCCGGGAGACACCTCCCCCAAGTTACTGGGTGGCAGCAAGGGAAGAAAGAGAGAGTGCCAGAACCCCGCTGAGATCTTATAGGAGAGCAGGGTATTGTGGGATGAAATACCTGGCTTCCTGTGTCCACCCACTGGGCTGGACTTCTGGACACAGGAAGCACCCCTCATATGAACACAGCAGAGGGCACCAGCCCAAACTGCTACATAAGGCGTGGCTAATTGATTGCATCACTCTACCTTGCTCTCTATCTGGTAAACAATATGTCTGGAATATGGTAGAGGCAAGCACTGAAAAACTGGAAACTTATGCAGTTCCTCATGCAACTGCATGCAACGCCATTCTTGGTCTGGAGAGACAAATCCTGTGGAGACATGGAACTCCAGAGAAACTGAGTCAGATAACAGAACTCATTTGATAAACAATCTTGTAAGAAACTGGGCCAAAGAGCATGGCATTGAGTGGGTATTCCACATTTCCTACTATGCACCAGCTGCAGGGAAGATTGAAAGCTACAACGGTTTGCTGAAAACCATTCAGAAAGACATGGAGGGGTGGATCTTTGAAAAACTGGGAGAAACATCAAGCACAAGCAACCTGGCTGATAAATAGTAGAAGTTCAGTAAATTGAGCTGGACCTGCACAATCAGATTTGTTAGGAAAGGTAAAAGGTGATAAAGTTCCTGTTATTTGAGAAAATAATCTCTTAGGGAGAACTCTTGGGGTATTTTCTCCTTTAGGAGAGGCCAAGCCTGTCCGAGGGGTGGTTTCTGCTGAAGGTCGTCGTCAGTTACTGGGTAATGCAAGAGAATGGTGAAATTCAGTGTATTCCCCAAAGAAATCTAACTTTAGCTGAGAGAGTTTAAATTCAGAGTGCATAGTACAGATACAACTTTGGACCCAAAGAAAGAATCCATGAAGAACCTATGGTGCACAAACCCTGAGAACCCTGAGTCACCTGAGAGTCCCTGTTCTTTTCCTTTGTTTCATCTGTGAAGAGACAAACAGTTTTCTTATTTCCTGATTTTTGAACTTTTGAATCATCTACATCTGAGATGGCCAGAATGGACGATGAACTGAAAATACGGAGTATGAACTTTATTTATTCATTATTGTAGATATTGTGTTAGATTAGATGGATAGTACTAGCAACCAATGGAATTGTTTAGAAGGGGTGGATTGTGGTCGGTTTACACTATGCCTTTAAAAATTTTGAGTAGAAAATAGTAAAATGTAAATAAATCACTATTGTATGTATAAAGGAAAATAATGATAGTTCTAAACAATCCCATTGGAAAGACAATGGTCTTAACATTTAGTTATTAAATCAATCTCTTCTTGATTCATCAAGCTTCTGTTGACTTCTGCTTGACCTTGGCTGCATTGTTTTAGCTAAGTCTAACAAAAATATATCTCTGCTCCTTTCTCTTGTCCCTTTTGTGTACAAGGGGGTAAGGAGGGACAGAGAGGGAGAAGCTATTAGCTTCCCCTGGTCTTTGGCCAGGGGGGTTCTTGTTCTGTTTATTAAATGTAAATACCTGTAAATATTGTAAATGCTGTATATATTGTACATATTAATTGAATTTCATTGTAGATTGTAGTTTTGTCTGTAAATAGAGCTTTTATTTTCTTCTGGCTGAGCTGGTCTGGCAAATTTATTGTTGGGAGGAATTTTTTCAACTCACCACATGGGTACAGGGAGGAAAACCCTCAAGTAACCACAAAGGAAGTCCCTTTTTCCACCACCAAGTTAGCCAAGCTAAAAAATTATTTTGGTAGAACTGCAAGGGAATCAGAAACTCAATGTGTGTGGAGAGTTCCTCTGTCCAGAGGAGACTATATCTACTAACTGAAAAGGAGATGAAGGGATACTGAGGACCTGGAATGGTTTTGACTAATGGAATCATTTGGCCCCATGGTCTTTAACCCAAAGAGCAGCCTTATTGGGTGGGGGGACTAAATCCCCTTGAAAGAAGAGACCAAATAGCCATCACCAGGACTGTGGATCAAGTGGTAGAAAGCATTCAAAAGTCTGCCTGTATCGAAATGATATATGATAAGAAGTCAAAGCCATGCCAGGGCTCAGCAATGATGTTTACCAGTGGAACCTGAGAGACTGACTGCTCTTACCTTGATTCTTTAAAGCCTGTGTGACAGTTAAAATCTACGCTTCCAGGAAAAAGAATTTCAGCTGCCCTGGAAGGGCTAGCCACCTCAGACTGACACTGTTCAGAGGGGACAATATGGACATAGGTAGCACAGGAACCTGTTCATTGGATGGAAGTATGGACCCATCCCAGGTACTTAAACAGATCCAAAGTGTATTTGGTTTGGCTGAGCTGGAGTTAATTCTCAGAGTATCTTTCTAGTGCTATGTTTTGCAGTGCTGTAGCTGGGTGTTTTGGCTACTGCTGAACAAGCACTCAGGCTATACTTTTCCAACATTTTCTCACCCCAAGAGTATGTATGGGGTGGGCAAAATCTTGGGAGGGGGCATAGCTGAGCCAGCTGACGCAAACTGGCAAAGTGGTATTTCATGCCATATGAGGTCAGCTTACATATATACACAAAGTGAAAGGAGGAAGTACAGGGATATTTGTCCATGGTGACCAACTGTTATGCATGTTAGAGCACTGCTTCCCAGGACCAAAGATTGTCTGCTGATAGAAGCAGAGAATAACAATTAGAATTCTGTGGGGAACAGTGTCAAAGGCTTTTCAAAAGTCTAGGTAGACAATATCCACAACCAGTCCCTGACATTCGGGTCAACCTGTCATAGAAGAAGATCAGGTTGGTCAGGCAGGACCTGCTCTTCATAAACCCATGCTGACTGGGCCTGATCCCCTGTTTGTTCTCTATATGGTGTGTAATGGCACTCAAGAGAAGCTGCTCCATGACCTTCCCTGGTACCAAATTCAGACTGACAGGCCTAGAGTTTCCCGCATCCTCTTTTCTTCTTTTGTTGTAGATAGGTGTTACATTTGCTATCCTCCAGTCTGTTGGGACCTCCCCAGTTAGCCAGGACCTCAGGTAAATAATGGATAGTGGCTTGGTGAGCACATCTGCCGACTCCCTCAGCACCCTTGGGTGTAGCCCATCTGGCCCCATAGACTTGTGTGCATCTAAATGGTTGTGAGAGACTAAATATTGTCTCTCTAGATGTGGCTCAACAAAAATAAAATCACCTTTGCTGGTTGCCCAGACAATAGCTGAATGGGTGTTGGGCAGATACACATTGGCCACTGGATAATGACTCTCTGGAATGTGCATAGACAAGATCATCTCTACCCATCAGCTACCCCGGAAAGGGAGGATGATGCAAAGGATAAAGATTGCAGCTGCCCTGGAAATAATGGGCAGACGCCACTGCTATCGATACTCTCTGGAATATGCGTATTCACCACCTGGACACTTCCCTAAAAAAATGCATAAAAGATCTGAGCAACTACTGGCTCAGGAGAAGGAAAAGACTGGGGCAATACTGCTCTGAAGAAAAACGAAGAGAATACCAGGAGGGAAAAGGACAGACACAGGAGAAGAAGACATCACCATGTAGCCTAGAGGCAGCAGACCAGGAGGAACCCTCTCTCCATGTCCCAAGTTCCACCTGCTGCATCTTACGGAGCTGAAGAGGCTGCTCAGAGAAGGACTTGGACTTTGGGGTCGCTCCCTCCCCTCCACCAGCAGAGGACAGCACAGCCAGCAAGGATGACCTCTCCTCCATGCCAAAGCTGCAGCAGCCCTCCTCTACAGACCCAAAATGTCTTGGGGGGTGAGGGGTGTGGTAATATAATTCCTTTCTTTTCTCTCCCTCTTCTCTCTCTCTCTTTTCTCTCTCTCTCCTTCTGAGCCATCCACTTTATTCTGTTAATAAATAACCTCACTGTTGATATTTTGGCCTCATTTGTGCCTCTAATTTCATAACATGGGAATATTCAAAAGAACTGAGTCTCTTTCCCTCTCTGGACTGAGACAGTGGTGTAGCAGATCACTGACCACTTCCTCATTTATTGTGATGACCTCATGCTGATTGCCCTTCCTGACTCCTGGCTCCTGAGTGTCCAGGGAACAGCTGGTTCCAGTGCTAAAGACTGAGGCAAAGTAGGCATTGAGCACCTCAGCCTTCTCCTCATCCTTAGTCACTATGTTTCCCTCTGCATCCAATAAAGGATGAAGATTTCCCCCAGTCCTCCTTTTCTTGTTAATGGGTTTATAGAAACATTTTTTATCCTTAATGTCTGCAGCTAGGTGCTTTGACTCTCCTAATTTTCTCCCTGACTGTGTATGACTGTGTGTGGTGTACCTGTCTTCAGAACCCACAGCCTCAACCACCATACCTGAGCATTTTCAGAACCTTGCATAGGAACTGATTGTTGGCTTTTGTAAGGGTATGAAATTATACTGAGCAAGGCCTTTGCATTGCATTGTGCCAACCAGCCAAGCAAGGTGTCTGGAAGATGTTTTTTGTTTGTTTGGTTTGTTTTATGTTCCCCATTTGTCTGAAACCACTTTTAAACTTTTCTTGGCTACCACATGCTATTTTCTCAAGCATATTATGGGGAGAAGAACAGTGGAATAAAGGATGAAATTGGATCTTTAGGAAACCTAGTGTCTTAATTGATAGAGCTTTTAGAACTTGGGAGATGATAAGCTTTGAATTTGGACCTGAGGGTAGTTTGATCCCTTGCCAAACATGTATTTATGATTTTAATAATAGTCTATGGAGGTGGTCACAAGTCATAAAAGAATTTACACCATTGTTGTCCTGCAAAACAACTGAATGGGAGGAATACCCTTTATTCCACTGTCAGAAGACAATAGATTGTATCACTGGAATAGGGAATGGCATCATGGAATTATGGTATATTAAACCATTTTAGAAATATGTGTATTTTTAATGGGTTTGTAAACCTGGGTTGACCAAACTTGACTCACACAGAGTACAGTTTTACCTATTATAAATGGATAAATGCTACACACTGTGGAGTTATGCCTCACAGAATCACAGAATGTCAGGCGCTGGAAGGGACCTCGAGAGATCATCCAGTCCAACCCCACTGCCAGAGCAGGATCGCCTATATCAGGTCACACAGGAATGCATCCAGGCAGGTTTTGAATATCTTCAGAGAGAAAGATTCCACAACCCCCCTGGGCAGCCTGTTCCAGTGTTCTGTCATCCTTCCAGTGAAAAAAACTTTTCCTCATGTTTCCATGGAACTTCCTATGCCTCAACTTCCACCCATTGCCGCTTGTCCTCTCATTGGGCATCACTGAGAAGGGCCTGACTCCACCCTCTCAGTGCTCACCCTTCACATATTTATAAACATTAATGAGGTCACCCCTTACTCTCCTCTTCTTCAAGCTAAAGAGCTCCAACTCCCTCAGTCTCTCCTCATAAGGGAGATGTTCCTCCCCTAAACACTTTTGTGGCTCTGCACTGGACTCTTTCAAGCAGTTCCCTGTCCTTCTTGAACTGAGGGTCCTAGAAACTGGACACAGTACTACAGATGCAGCCTCACCAGGACAGAGTAGAGGAGGCAGAGAACCCCTCTCCATCTACTAGCCACCCCTCTTCTAATACACCCCAGAATGGCATTGGCCTTCTTGGCCACAAAAGCACACTGCCAGCTCATGGTCAAACTTCCTATCCATCAGGACCCCCAGGTCCTTTTCCCCTTCACTGCTCCCCAGCAGGTCAATCCCCAACCTATGGTGGTACATGGGGTTGTTCTTTCCCAGGTGCAAGACTCTACACTTGCTCTTGTTGAATTTCATTAAAATTTATCCCTGCCCAGCTCTCCAGCCTGTCTAAGTCTTGCTGAATGGCAGCACAAGCCTCTGCCTAGTTTGGTGTCACCAGCAAACTTGCTGACAGTGCTCTCTGTTCCCTCATCCATGTTGTTGATGAATATATTGAATAGTACTGGTCCCAGTACTGACCCCTGCTCTACCATCATCTATCCACCTGATTATGTCCTCATAAAAGGCTATCAGGTTGGTCAGACATGACTACCCTTTGGTAAAACCATGTTGACTGCTCCTAATGACCCTCTTGTCCTTGATGTGCCTAAGGATAGTGCCAAGGATAAGTTGCTCCATTACCTTTCCAGGGATGGAGGTGAGGCTGACCAGTCTATAGTTACCTAGGTCCTCCTTACCCTTTTTTGAAGATTGGAGAGACATGTGCCTTCCTTCAGTCCCCAGGCACCTCCCCTGTATGCCATGACCTACCAAAGATGATGGAGGGTGGTCTGGCAATGACCTCCTCCAGCTTCCTCAGCACTTGCAGGTGCATCCCATCAGGACCCATGGATTTATGGATGTTCAGATTACTTAACTGTTCCTTAACCCAGTCCTCATCAACTAAGGAAAACTTTGTCATGCCTTCCTCTGGTGCCTCAGGACTCTAGGGCCCCTGAGGACAGTCTCCAGCAGTGTAGGTGGAGATGAAAAAGTCATTTAGCAGCTCTGCCTTCTCTGTGTCCTCCATGACCTAGACACCCACCTCATTCAGCAGTAGTCCTACCTTGCCTCTGGTGTTCGTTTTCCTTGCAATGTATTTGAAGAAGCCTTCTCTGTTGTCCTTGACCTCCCCTGTAAGGTTGAATTCCAACAAGGCCTTAGCCTTCCTAGTTGCCTCTCTACACCCTCTGATGACAGTCTTATACTGCTCTGAGGAGACCAGCCCCTCCTTCCATGATCTGTAGACTCTCTTCTTCCACTTGAGTTTGCTTAGCAGTTCCCTACTTAACTATGCAGATCTCCTGGCTCCCTTTCTTGATTTTCTACTTGTTGGAATGAACTGATCTTGTGCTTGGAAGAAGAGGTCATAGAATTCTAGCCAACTATCATGGGCCACTTTGCCTTCTAGTACCCTGTGCCATGAAATTTTCCCTAGCATTTGTGTGAAAAGGCCAATATTGGCTCTGCTGAAATCCAAGACTGTGATCCTTTTCGATATTCTGCTCCTATGAGAGAAGATCCTAAACTCCACTATCTTGTGATTGCTGCAGTCAAGGCTGCCCTCAACCTTCACCACTTCAACCAGACCTCATTAGTGAGTATCAGGTCCAGTAGTGCTCCTCTCCTAGTTGGCTTATCCACCATTTACATCAAGAAATTATCATCAATGCTTTGGAGAAACCTCCTGGTCTGTGGCTGGCTGGCTGAGTAGGCCTTCCAGAAAATATCTGGGTAGTTAAAATCCCCCATGAGACCCAGGGACTGGCATTGTGAGGCTGCTGTCAGCTGCCTGTAGAAGGCCTCAGCAACTTCCTCATCCTGGTCTGTAATAAATGCCCACAACAGTATCAGTCATGCTAGCCTTCCTCTTAATTAGCACCCACAAACTCTCAACTCTCCCCTCATCCACCCCTGTACAGAACTCAATACATTCTATTTGCTCTCTCACATAGAGAGCAGCACCACCACCTTGCTTAGCTGACCTAGCTTTCCTAAAAAGGATACAGCCATCCATAACCACATTCCAGTCATGTGAGCTATACCACCACGTCTCTGTAATTGCCACTAGATCATAATCCCTTGCCTGCACATGGATTTTGAACTCCTTTTGTTTATCCCCCATGCTTCATGTGTTGGTGTGCAGACAGTGCAGGGAGAGAGCTAAGTACACTGATTCTACCCTGGGGGGAGTGGGAGTGCTTCTGGTCTTCATTAATACTGGAATACTGCTCCACTGGTGCAAACCCAGCAACAACCCCACCCCGCTTTGATTCTAGTTTAAAGCTCGATGAATGAGCTCTTCTAGTTTTTGTCCTAGAATCCCTTTACCCCGGTGATTTAAGCCTTCCCCACATATACTACCATCAATCCTGGTGTCCTACAAAACCAGTCTTTGTCAAAGAACCCAAAGCTTTGCCTGTTGCACCAGTCTCAGAGCCAGGTATTTACAGACTGGATTCTTCTACTCTCTTCCATATCGTGGCTGGGTGCTGGAAGTAGGGAAGAGAAAATAACTTGAGCCCCAGGCTCTTTCACCAACTGTCCCAAGGCCTTGAAGTCTCTCTTCATCCCCCTTAGACTACAGGATGCAGCTTCCTCCCCACCTGTCTGAAAGATCAGTAATAGATAATAGTCTGGTGACTGCACCATGTTGGGGAGTTCTCTAGTGACATCCCTGATTTGGGCTCCAGAAAGATTGCAGACTTCCCTATGGTGAGGGTCAACCCTGCATATTGGGCCCTCTGTTCCTGCCAGGAGCAGGTCTCCAACAACCATAACTCTTTTCTTCCTTGTGGAAGAGGTTGCTATGTGCACTCAACCCCTACCACAACCATGAACCCTCCACACCTCACCCTGTCCATTTAAGTTTCTGTCTTCCACCTGACAGGTGTAGGACACAGGGGCCTCTCCATCCTGGCTCTCAATTTCCAATGCTCCATATCTGCTGTGCAGCGGCAACTGAGAAGATGAGGGAGGTCGGGAAGGGGTTCCCTGTCTCCCTGAGCAGGGACCTGTATTCCCCTCCTTTTCTTAGGCCACTTCCTTCTGCCTGGTGACCTCCTCCTTCTGCCTGATGGTAAGTAGCATGGGGCTCCTCTGAATCCTGGTAAATGTCTCTCAGAAATGGAAGGGTATAACTCCACCAATTTATTTGCTTTCACTTTCCCGAATGTTCCTTAGTCTTTCTGCCTCTTCCTTAAGCTCTGCCACCATACAGAGCAGGTCATTAACCTGCTCACACCACAATCACTTATCCACTATCCATCAGAATCAAGAATAGTGTGTCCAGCAGGAGCAGGGAAGTCATTCTGCGCCTGTACTCAGCACTGGTTAGGCCACACCTTGAGTACTGCGTCCAGTTTTGGGCCCCTCAATTTAAGAAGGACATTGAGACTCTTGGGAGCTGGGGTTGCTTAGCCTGGAGAAGAGGAGACTGAGGGGTGGCCTTATTGCTCTCTACAACTACCTGAAGGGAGGTTGTAGCCAGGCAGAGGTTGGTCTCTTCTCCCAGGCAGCCAGTACCAGAACAAGAGGACACAGTCTCAGGTTGTACTAGAGCAGGTTTAGGCTGGATGTTGGGAAGAAGTTCTATACAGAGAGAGTGATTGCCCATTGGAATTGGCTACCTGGGGAGGTGGTGGAGTCACCTTCATTGGAGGTGTTCAGGAGGAGACTTGATGGGGTGGTTGGTGCCATGGTTTAGTTGTTTAGGTGGGTTGGATTGATTGATGTGTTGGACACGATGATCTTGAAGGTCTCTTTCAACCCTGGTGTATTGTATTGTATTGTATTATTATTGTATTGAATGTGTCCAGAGAAGGGCAATGAGGCTGGGGAGAGGTCTCAAGCACAAGTCCTACAAGGAGAGGCTGAGGGAGCTGGGATTGTTTAGCCTGAAGAAGAGGAGGCTCAGGGGGACCTTATTTGCTCTCTACAGCTACCTGAAGGGAGGTTGTAGCTAGGTGGGGTTGGTCTCTTCTGCCAGGCAACCAGCACCAGAAGAAGAGGACACAGTCTCAAGCTGTGCCAGGGGAAGTTTAGGCTTGAGGTGAGGAGAAAGTTCTTCACAGAGAGAGTTGTTAGCCATTGGAATGGGCTGCCCAGGGAGGTGGTGGAGTCACCGTCCCTGGATGTGTTCAAGAGGAGATTGGACGTGGCACTTGGTGCCATGGTTTAGTAGTCATGAGGTCTTGGGTGACAGGTTGGACTTGATGGTCTTTGAGGTCTCTTCCAACCTTGGCGATACTGTGATACCGTGATACTGTGATTCTATTGAAAGGAGTTTCCGGTGCTATTGGCATTTGGCTAGAAAGCTTACTCGGGACTGGCACTTGGGACCAGCAAGCTTGGGAAGAAGGCACTTCACTTTACTTTCCTTTTCAGGCTACAGCAGCAGGAGGACTCCAGCAATCTCTGAGCACACAGTGACGTCTGGCATAGCTGCCTTCTCTCGTGCCTGCCTGCTCATGATCATGATGTCAGCTGCGGCAAATTTAAAACACACCCAGGGCTGGCACGGGCTCACATTTGGCTAGCAAGCTGCTGTGCTCTCACTCAGCTGCAGCCAGCTGCACACACCACCCTGCCTTTTTTTATTTCCCAGTAGGTGGCCAGGGATAGGGATGGTTGCAACTCACAGTAAAGCTGCCTTCAAAAGATCAATGTCAACCCAGACTGGAGTCAAACACAAGCAGGTAGGTGTCCAGATATCTGGCTGCAGAGAGTGCTGGAGCCTGGCACTTGAAGTGGAGGGTAGTGGAGTTAAAACCTGCATTAGGTGTGAGCAGATCGACTATCTGCTTAACCTAGTGACTGAACTGAAGGAGGATGTTGCTAGACTTAGAACTGTAAGGGAATGTAAAAGGGAATTGAACGGGCCACTCTTAGGAGATGCAAAGTAAAACCCCCTCGCCTCCCCTCACCTTCCCTGCTGCCCTTGGAAAACAAGTATAGGGCACTGGAAGTTGAGGGTGAGGTGATTCTGATGCCAGAGGACACACTATCTGAGGTGTGCCTAGGGCAAAACAGCCTAAGGTGAAACAGCCTTCCCCCAGCATCAGGACTTGTTCCCTCAAAAAAAGAGGGGAGTAATTATTATTGGTGATTCCCTCCTGAGGGGAACAGAAGGCCCCATATGTCAGCCAGATCCTTCTCACAGGGAAGTTTACTTCCTCCCTGAAGCCCGGGTCAGGGATGTTACCAGAAGGCTGCCTAGTCTGGTGCAGCCCTCTGACTACTATTCCTTAACAGTTATGCAGTTAGGAAACGATGATGTTGCAACCAGAGCTCCCAGGGCTATCAAAAATGACTTCAAGGGCCTGTGAGAACTGGTTGAGGGGTCAGCGGCACAGATAATTTTTTCATCAATACCCTTAGTTGCAGGAGGGAATATCAAAAAGGAACAGGTCAGCAGCTGTAATTAACAAGTGGCTTAGAGGCTGGTGCTACCAAAAGAATTTTGGGGATTTTGATCTCGGGGAACTTTCTATGGCACCAGGTCAGCTAGCAACAGATGGAGTACATCTGTCCCAGAGGAGGGGAGAGATCATAACGCATGAGAATGGCCTATCCCACAATGGGAAAAAGATTGTAGGAAGGGAGTTGGCAGGTGTCATTGACAGGGCTTTAAAGTAGATTTGAAGGGGGAAGGGGCTGCAACCAGTCCCCTCAGGCAGGAGTCTGGGGGTGGTAAGCTGGAGTCAGGGGTGAAACCAGCAGCCCAGCTGAAGTGCATGTACACTAATGCACGAAGTATGGGCAACAAACAAGAGGAGCTGGAAGCCTTGTTACAGCAGGAAAGTTATGATGTAGTTGCCATCACAGAAATGTGGTGGGATGACTCCCATGACTGGAGCACGTAATTGATGGCTACAGGCTCTTCAGGAGAGACAGGCAAAGGAGAAGGGGTGGAGGGGTGGCCCTGTACACCAGGGAGGCACTAAATGCCATGGAACTAGAGATCAGGGATGATTGGGTGCCTGTGGGTGAAAATTAGATGGAAGACCAACAGGGCAGACATCCAACCAGGATGAAGAAGTTGATGAATTGTTCTATTGGCAGCTAGAGGCTGTCTCAAGATCGCCAGACCTCATTCTCATGGGTGATTTTAACCTGCCTGATATTTGCTGGGAACTCAACACAGCAGAGAGGAAGCAGTCTAGGAGATTATTAGAATGTATGGAGATTAGCTTCTTGTCTTAGCTGCTGTGTGAGCCTACCAGTGGTAAGGCTCTGCTTGAACTCCTTTTTAGAAACAGAGAGGGGCTGGTGGGAGATGTGGTGGTTGGAGGCTGTCTAGGGTCCAGCAACCATGAAATGATTGAGTTTTCAATACACAGGGCAGCAACAAAGTGTCCACTCTGGACTTCTGGAGGGCAGACTTCAGGTTACTCAGGGAACTAGCTCAGAAGGTGTTGTAGTTTATAAACATATTGGCCGGAAATATGATAAAATATGAATATTATTAATATTATTTCTTAAATATAAAATATTGCTTTACTGAACCAATTTTATTCAGGTTCATTTGCCCAGTTGATAAGAGATTGATTACACACAGTAGAAGGCTAATAAACAGTAGAATAACAGTCTAGGACAATCAGAACTTGGAATACAGTGGAACAAACTGGAATCTCCCTATGTTCATGAAACTGAACAGCAATACTGCCTTGGGTGGCATAGACAAACCACCGTTGGGTTTCACAATGGAGCTAACCAAGAGGTAACAAGATACAAACCTCGGACATAACCAGGTAAAATAGCGTATTTTACTCACAAACCGCAGAGCTGCTAACTACCAAAACCTTTGCCAAACAAAGAGGTATTTGAGTTCGTAGTTATAGTCCAAAGGGCAGTATCCACAAATTTAGAGGAAATGAGAGGGCAGGCTGCTGTAGTGGAGGCCCAACTGGAGCACTATAACGCTAAAACAAAAGAAGCTAATTGCTCCGCAGATAGGAGCAAGTAGGGTGCTTGTCGCCGCCTTGAATCCCATTAACAAATGGGGGAGAGAGGTGAAAGAGTAACGAGCATGCAAACTTTGAGTGTAACGAGCGAGGGAGCAACAAGCAAGCAAAAAGTATAGGAGATATTCCCCCTATAAATTCCCATTTTGAAAACTGAATGGCCCAATGGCACATTAGCCATTAAAATCCTGCCAATCAATTAAAAATGTTTATGTGGCGAGTTAACCACACACGCCTTCTCTCATGGTGTCTTGACACGTGCAGTTGCCTCTCTGAAGCGTGAAGCTCAGGGATCGGGTTCGGCTTCCACTCCTCTCCAGGCAGCCTTAACGGCGCCTGCCTATTAGGCTCCTCCACCTTAATCCGAACTCTGTAACAGAGAGGAAGGAGAAAGGTGCAGTGGCTCAAAACAGATTTAGCTGCCTTGTTAATTCCTCTTTCAGGATAGAAGGTACCTTGGAAAACAGCCCTTAAAAACAAAGGGGTCCAGGAGGGCTGGACCTACTTCAAGAAAGAATTCTTGAAGGCGCAGGAACAGGCTGTGCCAATGTGCTGGAAGATGAGTCGCTGGGGCAGGCAGCCAGCCTGGATGGGCAATGAGCTTCTTAAGCAATTAAGGGAAAAAAAGAGGGTGTATCATCTTCAGAAGGAAGGTGAGGTAACCCACAGAATGTTGCTAGGTCACGCAGGAAAAGAATTAGAGAGGCAAAAGCCCATTCAGAGCTTAGACTGGCCTCTGCTGTGAAGGACAACAAAAAGTCCTTCTATAAATGTATTCATAGCAAGAGGAGAGGCAAGGACAACCTCCATGCCTTGGTGGACATGAAGGGGAACATAGTAACAAAAGATGAGGAAAAGGCAGAGGTACTTCACACCTGTCTTTGCCTCAAATTTTAACAGCAGGATAGGTTGTCGTCCAGACAACTGGCCTCCTGAGCTGGCAAATGGAGTCAGGGAGCAATGTAGTTCCCCTGTGACCCAAGAGGAAGTTAGAGATCTCCTTAGCTGCTTGGACCCCCACGAGTCCATGGGACCGGGTGGGATCCATCCTAGGGTGCTGAGAGCTGGCAGATGAGCTGGCCAAGCCACTCTCCATCATTTTTCAACAGTCCTGGCTCACTCAAGAGGCCCCAGATAACTGGAAGCTGGCCAACGTGATGCCCATCCACAAGAAGGGCCAGAAGAAGGAGCCAGGGAATTCCAGACCTGTCAGCCTGACCTCAGTGCCAGGCAAGATTATGGAACAGGTCATCTTGAGTGCGATCACACAGCACTTGTAGGATGGCCAAGGGATCAGGCCCAGCCAGCATGGATTTAGGAAAGGCAGGTCCTGTCTCACCAACCTCATCTCCTTCTATGATCAGGTGACCCACCTGGTGGATGTGGGGAGGCCTGTGGATGTGGTCTACCTGGACATCAGCAAGGCCTTTGACACTGTCCCCCACAGCAAACTCCAGGCCAAGCTGTCAGCCCATGGCTTGGACAGGGGCACTTTGTGCTGGGTTAGGAAGTGGCTGGAGGGCTGAGCCCAGAGAGTGGTGATGAATGGTGCCACATCCACCTGGCAGCCTGTCACTAGTGGTGTCTCCCAGGGATCAGTGCTGGGCCCCCATGCTCTTTAACATCTTTATTGATAATCTGGATGAGGGTATTCAGTCCATCATCAGTAAATATGCAGACAACACCAAGCTGGGGGCAGGTGTTGATCTGTTAGAGGGTAGGAGGGCTCTGCAGAGGGACCTTGACAGGCTGGACAGATGGGCAGAGTCCAAGGGCATGAGATTTAACACATCTAAGTGCCGGGTTCTACACATTGGCCACAACAGCCCCATGCAGTGCTACAGGCTGGGGTCAGAGTGACTGCCCCAAACGCCTATCACTTCCTGCATCAAAAGAAGTGTGGCCAGCAGATCAAGAAAGGTGATTCTACCACTCCTACTCTGCTCTGGTGAGACCTGAACTGGAGTACTGTGTCCAGCTCTGGAGCCCTCTACACAAGAAGGACATCAACTTGATAGAGAGGTTCCAGAGAAGGGCCACAAAGATGATCAGAGAGCTGGCACAGCTCTTCAATAGAGACAGGCTGAGACAGTTGGAATTGTTCAGCCTGAATAAGAGAAGGGTCTGGCAAGATCCATCAGTTTCTTCCATTCCTTTCTGAGAATTACCTTTGTCATTAAAGTATCTTGAACATTTCCATGTGCCACATAATTTTAAAACAAAAATGGAAATTAAATCAGTACTGAAAAATACAGGAAAGTTGCCTCAAGCAGGTCTTAGTACAAATGCTGCAGAGAGAAAATAGTTTAAGGCAAATCATCCCTTTTTTGATCTAGAGTGGATTTGTTTTCATTAGGAATGCAAAATAAATAATAGGTTCCTGCTGCTAGGAGATGTTTACAATTAACCCACAAAAAGGGGTTGGGTAGGAGTATGTTGATAACACCTAGATTAGAAGAGTATCTAGATTTTGTGAAATCTAAGTCTATTGTCCTGGTTTGAGGCCAGGCAGATCCTTTCTTGCCCCTGAGAGGGTCAAAAGAATGACACTCACACAAATGGATTGCAGAAGTGATGGAAAGTTTAAATGGAAAAGCAGTATGTGTTTTACAGAAGGTGCAAGCATAGTGACAAACAATACCCCAAAGTGTACAGAGTCCCTTCCAGCACACCCAAAGGTCCCCAGCATTTCCCATCTCCCCACCTGAGGGTACACCCAAACCCCCTAGGGCTCTCTTTTTTTCCCCCCAGCCACTGCTAGGCTAGTTTCAGGCTGGCCCAGGTCTGAGACTGTCTCTCCCCTCTTCTCCTGGCATTAGGCATGGCCAGGCCTAAGAGGCCTTGAGACACTCCCCAACTGTTACCCAATAGGGAGCATCTTCCATGAGAGCAGAGAGGGAAGAAAGAGGAAGATAATGACTTTGTAGATGGATTTATAGGGTGCAGGATATTATGGGTATGAAATAAGTAGCTTCCTGTGTCCACCTACTGGGCTGGACACTTGGGACACTGGAGGTGTATGTGGCCAGGAACAGGAGGCACCCAGCCTAAACTGCCACGTCTATCTTCTCAGGACACCCAGACTGATAGTCAAAGGACAATGCGTAAATCCCAGTGATTCAGAGATGGGACAGGATGAAAGAACTAATGCCCAAAAGGAAAAGAATAAAAGCATTTCACCAATATCCTAAAAAGGGACCTAGGAGAAGTGTTGAGCACCAACCTTCTGTGTACCTTGTCTTTTGAATTATCACAGAAGTTTGAACGCTGGAAAGACATTTGGCTACACACTTGGTGGCACCTGATGCCTGATAGATCTCTTGGCCATACACGTCTTGGTGCTTGTGGGTATGTGGATATGACATGGTGAGTGAAATCAATTTTATTGCAAAATAAAACTACCTTTCCTTCCCATAATGTTTCATTATTTGCTGCCAGTGTTGTAATATTATTTCCTATATAGGCAATGTTGAAAACTGATGTAAGGGGAAATGAGGATATAAGGAAATAATTTGGGTGTCTCTTTCATGGAGATGTCTGTTATTTTGCTTCACTGGAACACACATTTCTTAAAGCTCCTCCATTAAATCTGAATTGCTGTGAAGGTGCTGATAAAACACAAATGCATGTTCTAGTGTGATAATAAAACTTGTCTAACCAACAACTGTTAAAAAGAGGCTGACTGAGCACAAAGGGGATGTTGTGGTTAAACTCTCTACTGTCACCAGAGACAGAGGCTGATCACATATCTAGCCACTAGATATCTATGTGCTTTATATAAGGCCTGTAATGAGTGTCAAATTCTTTATACCAGTGTATGTCTATTGCAGTGTAACAGGCTTCTTGAAAATTTGCTTTAGCTGATCATAATGGAAATGCAAAATATTTTGGAACAACTATATTATGAAGAGTCATGTATGGCAGTGGAGATAAATTCAGCATGATTTACAGAGCACCTGTTCTTTTTCTTTTTTTTTCAGAAGCGTGGTCATTTTTTTGCCATCTGTATATGCATTGTTTTAATTAACATAATATCTAAACTTGTGTTTTAAACCCCTGTGAGCAAAATAGCCAAACAGTTCTCAGAGATGCATAGCAAAAGGACAGGAGGCAGCAGTCATAAATTATAATAGTACCAATTCTATCTGGCTATAAAGTACAACTTGCTCTTGGTGTGAGGGGCCAGGCTCTGCATAGAGATAGTGTGGAATTTATATCTTCAGAAATTTTCAAAACTCAGCTGGACAAGTCCCAAAGCAATGCTGTCTCATGCTGAAATTAGCTCTGCTTTGAGCAAGTAATTGGTCTACATGACCATCAGAGGTCCTGTCCTTAGTTTTTTTCTAAGATCCTGTTAAAAATATCATAGTTCCTTAATGCTTCAGAGCAGAGCATCCTTCTCTGTGGGGACAATTCTGAGCTTTTCTAAACAACTTTCGAAAACAGCTCACATAAGCATATGGCAGAGAAATACCATTTCCTTATAAATCAAGAAATATCAGGAAAGTGTTTTTCTAGTAAAGTCAAAACAGTGCTAATGTTTAAAAAAAAAAGAGTGAGAAGGCAGGAAAGCTGGTATTTACACTGTACTTAGCTAATGTGCATCAAATATCCTCTCCAGAAATATTTCAGAGAATTAAAATGGACTCTTCTATGAATATAACCAAGATGTAACATGCATTTGCTTCTGTAGACAGCTGTTTCTTTCTTCTGCATCTTTCTAGGAATTTGTTCACACCAGCAAACTTTAGAACCAAGCAGAAGTAAGCTTCCCACTATAGGCAAACCACATTCGTTGTTGAGAAATGCTTAGTCTTCCTCCATCTACCACCTGTTTTCAATTTGTGGAGACCATTTTCATTATTATTTTCTGAGCTGCATACAAGTGGGGGCTTGGTTCACCTCAACTCATAATGCAGCATGAGATACAGAGGAAAATATGAACCAATGAAATTAATTGTACAGGTATTTAAAGACAGCAGTGCTACTGCTGTTAATCTGTATATATTACAGTAACCATTATCATTCTGTTACTGGTAGCATGTAATTTCAAAGTCACAGCAGAAGCTTGTTGAAGAGATATTATCTAAACTAGTAAAGGTTTGCAATTATTTGTTTCATCCAGAACCTTTTGTTAACGCTTAAAATATGAGGAATAGTATTCTCCCTAATGCTTTGACTTCAAAATCAGTGTAATCCTGTGATAACAGGATTTAGAAATAACACCAGGTCAGACAATTCTCATACAGGCTTGAATAATTTGATATTTTTATTACATGTATGTTCCCAGCAATGCAAGGAAGTTTAAATATTTATGGTGCTACTATGTTGTTTAAGATTCAATGAATGACATGTGAATTTGGCACAAATACCTAAAGCAGGAAACAATTGGTTAATTGACACTTGCTTCTGTGTCTGTATATTTTTTGTTTGATTAATGGGATTTAGTTGGATGGGATGAGAGACCTTTGACTATCAATCTGGGTGTCCTGACCGTGACCATGGGATGAAAGAAAGGTGCAAAACATTTAAAGAACAGAATGGAGACGGGTGTATGCTGGTGGTAAAACTAGATTGTAATATCAACCATAAAAAATAAGCACTTCTTACATAGATACACAGGTATACATGCAGAGGGTTAATTTGATTAAAAAATCAACTAAACAGGTGTGGCTGATGCTGGAGAAAGATACAACTGAAACTACTTGAATGACTTAATGGGCACTGAGTACATACAGATGGGGAAACCTTAAAAGCATTGCATTGTAATTTAATGAAACCTAAGGGCATCATTCTGTGTACCCAGGATTCCTTTGCAGTGCAAAATCTGTCAGGAGGAAGGCAACTATTTCTTTGTTTGTTTCTTCTGTGGTCTGCAGGACTACTGAACCAGAAATGTGGAATGGCCTACCAAGTCTATCTACTGTGTATTTAAACCCTGGAAACACTTTTATGATGGTTACGATGGTAACAGTTTACTACACAACACCTTTCCAGTCTTTTCAAGTGTCTTGCATAGAAAGTACTCATTTGAAATCTGGGTAAGGATAGAGTTAATGCTTCAGGGATCTTTACTGAAAAGATAACCTCTTCAGAGATAGGGTGGCCACTACATTCTTCCATACCTTGCTGTTTAGACTTTTGTGAAATTGGGTTTTGTGAAATACCTGGCAACCTGAGGGAAGGGCCAAAAGAGCTTATAGCCACCTCTTATCTGCCTTCTCATGTGCCATGTACAGAAAACCAATTTACAAATCTGTATTATTTTTTAGGAATTCTAACATACTGTGTCCTTAACGGTTCTTAGATATAGATATGTGGGCCTCCCTCTGCCTTATCAAAAGTAAAACAAGAGACCAACACCCACCTCACTACAACCTCCTTTGAGATAGTTGTAGAGATCAAGAAGTTTTCCCCTCAGCCTCCTTTTCTACATACCAGACAACCACAATTTTGTCATCTACTCCTCATGAGACCTGTTCTCCAGACCTTTCAGCAGCTTCATTACCCTTCTCTGGACACACTCCAGCAGTTCAATGTCCTCTTGTAGTAAGGGGTCCAAAACTGAACACAGGATTTGAGGTGCAGTCTCACTGGATCTGAGTACAGGGGCATGATTACTTCTCTACTCCAGCTGGCCATGTAATTTCTGATAGAGGATAAGATGCTGTTGACTTTCTTGGCCAGCTGAGCACACTGCTGGCTCATGTTCAACCAGCTGTTGGACCTGCATCCCTAGGTCCTTTTCTGCCAGGCAGCTTTCCATCCACTCTCCTCAAGCCTCTAGAACTGCCTGAAGTTGTTGTGACCAAAGTGCAGGACCCAGTAGTTGGCCTTGTTAGACCTCATACAATGGACCTCATCCCATCAAGCCTTGGCAAAGCCTTCCTATCTTCAGACAGATAACTCTCCTACCCAATTTGGTGTTGTCTCAGTCCAGAGAGGGAAAGAGACTCAGTTCTTTTGAATATTCCCATGTAATGAAATTATAGGCAAAAACTAGGCCAAAATATCAACAGCTAGACTATTTATTACACAAATAAAGTGGATGGATCAGAAGGAGAGAGAGAATAGAGAGGGAGAGAGAAGAGGAAAGGAATTATCTTACCACACCCCTCACCCCCAAGACAGTTTGGGTCTGTGGAGAAAGGGTGCTGCAGCTTTGTCTGCAGAAGAGGGGTCATTGCTGTCCTCTGAGCAGCCTCTTTAGCTCTGTGAGTTGCAGCAGGCGGAATCTAGGACACAGAGAGAGGGTTCCTCTTGGTCTGCTTCTTCCAGGCTACCTGGCAATGTCTGTCATTTTTTTCTCTCCTGGTATACTCTATGTTTTTCTTCAGAGCAGCATTGCCCCAGTCTCTTCCTTCTCTCATGTTTTCCTTCTCAGCAGCATTGCCCAGGTCTTTTCCTTCTGTGTTTTCCTTCTGTTTTCCTGCTCCTATGTTTTTCTTCTACTGAGCCAGTAGTTGCTCAGATCTTTTATACAGTTTTTTAGGTATGTATATTCCACAGACTATCAATAGCAGCGGCTTCTGTCCGTTATTTCCAGGGCAGCTGCAGTCTGGTGAGCAATTTTATCTATGCACCTTCCAGAGTCATTATCCAGTGACAACTGCCCAGTATACATCAGCTATTGTCTGGGCAAACAGCAAAGGTGATTTTATCTTTATTGAGTCACATTGAGAGAGACAAGATTTAGTCTCTCACAGGTGTCATCTGCAAACTTACTAAGGGTGCACTTGATCCCTCATCCAGGGAATTGATAAAGATACTTAAAGAACTGGCCCAAATACTAAGCCCTGAGGAACACCAGTCATGACCAGCCACCAACTGGATTCAACTCCATTCACCAGAACTCTTTGGGTCCAGTTATCCAGCTGGCTTGTAATTCAGTGAAGCATTCACCCATCCAAGCCATGAACAGCCAGTTTCTCCAGGTGGAGATAGTGTCAAAAAACTTACTAAACTCCAGGTAAACAAATTCCACAGCCTTTCCCTGTCCACTAAGAGGGTCACCTTGTCATAGAAAGAGAGAGGCGCATCAGGCAGAACCTGCCCTTCATGGGCCTGATAATTTGGTTGCCTTGCACATTCTACATAATGGCACTCAAGATGATCTGATCCATGACTTACGCCGACACCAAGGTCATATTGGCAGGTCTGTAGTTCCCCGGGTCCCTCTCCCAGCCCTTCTTGTAGATGGGAATCATGTGTACCAATCTCCAGTCAGCTGGGACCTCTGCAGTTAGCCAAGACTGCTGGTAAATTATGGGAAGTGGCTTGGTGAACACTTCCACAATTTTTTTCAGTACCCTTGAGTGTATGTCATCTGGCCTCAATGTCTTGTGTACCTAAGGTGGTGCCTTAGCCTAAGCCTATGTCTAGTGCCTTTATGTCTATCTCAAAAAAACCCATACACTTTTCTATATGGAAAATTCAAGTCAAGAGCAAAATGAAGGCACCTATGGAAGCATAGTAATTAGCAGAGCCATTTCTAAGAGTAAATGGGTATTCACATGAATTAGCTTAGTAGGCAGGACTACCACTTTCAGTGATTCAGAAGGTAAAGTAGAAGAACTATCCTGTATGCAATATTATTACAGTAAGAACATTAATAATCCCATGAACCATCCAATGCAAACTGTATTAGGAAATGTATGTCAAGTTTAAACAGAGAATTTACTGATCAGGTGTAAAAAGTGGTTGGCATAGTCATCCAATGTCACCAAATTTGGAAACTGTTATAAAGCAAAGGGCTTTGTATTCTTCACCTTTTTGCTTATACAACCAGGATATGCAGGAATTAAATATGCAATACAGCTAACATTGATAAACTAAGATCACGCTATTTTATAGTTTTGTGTTGAAGAAAGCAGACAGTTTGAAATCACTTAGTATTACAAAACAGATATGGTGTTAGGAGGAAGAAAGTAGGTGTCCTGGTTTTAGCTACAACAGAACTAAGTATGTTAGTGATTTTAGTATTCAGCTTCATTTCTTCTAAGTGACTGCACTTTCTGAAATTAACAACATATTTTTGCAGATAGTATCTGCCTCTAGAAGTGATAATGCTTGATGTTTATAGTTAACTGCTAAGCGTTGATATTCAGGAAGTATCCTGCTTACAGCTGTTCCTGTAGAAACTTAGGCCACTATTAAGTCCTCTCTATCACAATGGGGTGCCATTGTTGCATTTAGTGAGGAATAAATTTGGGCACAGATATATCCCCTTGTGTTCTAGCTGGTGCTCAGAGATTAGAGGTGTGGCTGGTCTTATATCTTAATAAATTATCCAATTATTGCTGTGATTATAGGCTCAACACCAGACACATGAACAGCCTGTGTGCTGTAGGTCTGACCACAATCAGAAGAAGCAGTCGGGTGCATGAGTATTATGGTTTGTTCATATGCAAGATTCAAAGATTCTTTAAGATAGGCAGTGATAAATGCACTAAACCACAGATTAGCTACAGAGCTCTAAAATATGATTACAAACACAAGCTTGATTTTCTGGGAAAGCACTTGGCATAGCTGAGGTTGTGAACCTTCCCAAAACGCATCTCTTCTTCAGGGTGGGTGAGGAAGACAAACCTGCTGAACTGTCCAGGCTGTTTGGTGTCAAATTCTCCTCCCCCTCCCAAAGAGGGACAAATCAGGTGTCGTAAAGAGGTTATTAAATTTAATGAATGTGAAATATGAATTATGAAAATATTAATTTTATTAATTATCAAATTATTAATAACCGATGAATCAACAACTTATATATATGTTCTAGTGCACGTTCGTGAAATACATTCCATAAATGGCTTAGTGTTATGATCAGAACTTAATTAAACTATCTACAAACTATTTGCATGTTTATATAATGAAGGTGCGGTTCCGCCGCTTGGCCACTAGATGGCGACACGGCGGAACGCGGGCGGTTTCTGGTTATGTACAACAATATTACAATCTTTCTGTGCGTCAGCGATGACTCTGCTACACGCGGATACTTTGAACTGAGTGCTAGTGGGTGGAAAGCACGTGGAAGATACTCTGTAGCTGTTGTTTGTAGCAAGGTGAGGGTCCGGCTGACTACTGCTGCTGGACTGGTTCCTGGTCGGGTTCGGCCCGTGGGGTCGGCCCTGGGAGTCGGCTCGCATGGCAGGGCAGGGCGACGGTTGCCAGTAGGCGGGTTCAGAGGTTCCCGGTCGGACAACAACAGCTATGGGGTCGGCCCCGTGGCGACGGATCTCGGGCTGAGATAAACAGCCTCGGAGAGAGAATGCGGCTGCGCTGAGCTGTGGCTTCTCCGTTACTGGGCTTAAAGGCACAGCGGGACGATCGGGGTAGTCCCGGGTTTGGTGCAGTATAGGCACTACCAATGCTTTAGTCTTCCCTGTGGTTACAGGGCTTGGAGCGGCACACGTGGCGGCTCTTCTCCCGCTACGGCGGGGCTAGGTATATGCGGACTTAAGTCTCTAAAGTCCCTTCTCCCCGACAACTGGGCAGATCTTACCCTCGGGGGCTGGTCCAGTCCTCCGGTAGCACGATGGGCTTTCCCGGTCGCTACAACTGGCTGTGACAACGCTGGTTTCTCGGGCTCAGCGAAGGTCCTCCCTCTGAGATGATCCTCATGATCAAAGTGCTTCTCACGATGCAGAGGCTTCAGTATGCGTGTATGTATGACAGAAGCTAATAACAATAAGCTCAATGGCAGAGGCTGTGGCTCGAGAGCTGCTCTCTCGAGCGAGTACAGAGACAAAGTGAAAGAGGGGGCAAGTTGTTTACCCACAGGGGTAATACTTATAGATTTCTCGAGGCTGGGTTTGACCAATGGGCACTCTCATAGACAACTGGCCACAAGAATGATCAGAGAAGTGGAAGACCTGCCATATAGAGAAAGGCTGAGGGAACAGAGTTTGTTCAGTCTTGATAAGAGAAGACTTAGGGAAGATGTTATTACCATATACAGGAACATAAATGATGGCTACCAAGAAGATGGAGACTCCCTTTTTACAAAGAGTCAAACAGAAAAGTCAAGGGATAATGGCTAGAATCTACTCCTGGGCAGATTCTGATTTGACTTGAGAAGAAAATTTTTCACCATGAGACCTGTTAGGCATTGGAATAATCTCCCGGGGAAGCAACGTGTTCCTCTACAATGGACAGTGTCAAGACACAGTTTGGCAGGGTACTGGGCTGTCTTACTTAAATGACCCAGAAAAGTTGGACCAGATGATCCTTGAGGTCCCTTACAACCTGGCATTTTATGATTCTCTGAGTAGCAGTTCGGAATTATTTGGCCTCCAGAAAACAGTAACCTTGAAAGGGTGTGGTTCACTGATGTATCATCCTATAAACAGAACCAGTGAAATTGTAAAGCTGTTGCAATGAAAGTACACACAGGAGAAAAGTTAAGCAAAACCAGCAAGGGAAGAGCTCAAGCAGGGGAGCTCATTGCAGTCCTACTAGAGAGTCAGTATAGATATGTCTAGTACCACACACCATTTCAGTCTGTGAACCAACAGCTGGAAACAATTGTTAAAAATAGGAGAATGAAGGATGCTGCACTTTGGCTGGGTGAAAGAACATGATACAATACAATGCAATACAATACAATACAATACAATACAATACACCAGGTTGAAAGAGACCTTCAAGATCATCGTGTCCGACCCATCAACCAATCCAAGCCACCTAAACAACTAAACCGTGGCACCAAGCACCCCATCAAGTCTCCTCCTGAACACCTCCAGTGAAGGTGACTCCACCACCTCCACGGGTAGCTGATTCCAATGGGCAATCACTCTCTCTGTATAGAACTTCTTCCCAACATCCAGCCTAAACCTGCTCTAGTACAACCTGAGACTGTGTCCTCTTGTTCTGGTACTGGCTGCCTGGGAGAAGAGACCAACCTCTGCCTGGCTACAACCTCCCTTCAGGTAGTTATAGAGAGCAATAAGGTCACCCCTGAGTCTCCTCCTCTCCAGGCTAAGCAACCCCAGCTCCCTCAGCCTTTCCTCATAGGGCTTGTATTCCAAACCCCTCACCAACTTCGTTGCCCTTCTCTGGACATGTTCCAGCA
Organism: Colaptes auratus; assembly: GCA_015227895.2. NCBI lineage: Eukaryota > Metazoa > Chordata > Aves > Piciformes > Picidae > Colaptes > Colaptes auratus. The sequence continues at coordinate 65,054,973 of CM026897.1, read as the reverse complement.
AGTCAACATCCTTCCTAAAGTGAGAGGCCCAGAACTGGACACAGTACTCAAGGTGTGGCCTAACCAGTGCAGTGTACAGGGGCAGAATGACCTCCCTGCTCCTGCTGGCCACACTGTTCCTGATGCAGGCCAGGATGCCATTGGCCCTCTTGGCCACCTGGGCACACTGCAGGCTCATGTTCAGCCTACAATCAACCAGTACCCCCAGGTCCCTCTCTTCCTGGCCACTCTCCAGCCACTCTGACCCCAGCCTGTAGCACTGCATGGGGTTGCTGTGGCCAATGTGCAGAACCCGGCACTTGGATGTGTTAAATCTCATGCCGTAGGATTCTGCCCATCTGTCCAGCCTGTCAAGGTCCCTCTGCAAGGTCTCTCTACCCTCCAGCAGATCAGCTCCTGCCCCCAGCTTGGTGTCATCCACTAATTTACTGATGCCCTCATCAATGCCCTCATCCAGATCATCAATAAAGATGTTGAAGAGCATGGGGCCCAGCACTGATCCCTGGGGCACACCACTAGTGACTGGCTGCCAGCTGGATGTGGCACCATTCACCACCACTCTCTGGGCTCAGCCCTCCAGCCAGTTCCTAACCCAACTCAGTGTGCTTCTGTCCAAGCCATGGGCTGATAACTTGGCCAGGAGTTTGCTGTGAGGGACGGTGTCAAAGGACTTGCTGATGTCCAGGTAGACTACATCCACAGGCCTCCCCACATCAACCAGGTGGGTGACCTGATCATACAAGGAGCTCAGGTTGGTCAGGCAGGACCTGTCCTTCCTAAATCCATGCTGGCTGGGCCTGATCCCTTGGCCATCCTGGAAGTGCTGTGTGATTGCACTCAAGATGAGCTGCTCCATAATCTTTCCTGGCACCGAGGTCAGGCTGACAGGCCTGTAATTCCCTGGCTCATCCAACTGGCCCTTCTTGTGGGTGGGCACCACGCTGGCCAGCTTCCAGACTTCTGGGACCTGTCCAGTGAGCCAGGACTGTTGAAAAATGATGGAGAGTGGCTTGGCCAGCTCATCTGCCAGCTCTCTCAGCACCCTAGGATGGATCCCATCTGGTCCCATGGCCTTGTGGGGGTCCAAGCAGCTGGTAAGATCTCTAGCTACCTCCTGGAACAGCAGGAAACTATGCAGCTCCTGGCTCCTTCTGCCAGCTCTGCAGGCCAGCTGTCTGGAAGACGTTCTGCCATGCTAGTAAAAATTGAGGCAAAGAAGGTGTTAAGTACCTCTGCCTTTTCCTCATCCATTGTTACAATGTTCCCCTCCGTGTCAACCAAGGAGTGGGGGTTGTCCTTGCCCTTCCTCTTGCTATTAATATATTTATAGAAGGACTTTTTGTTGTCCTTCACAGCAGAGGCCAGTCTGAGCTCCAAATGGGCTTTTGCCTCCCTAATTTTCTTCCTACAAGACCTAGCAACATCCCTAAATATTCCATGGGTTGCCTTCCCTTTCTTCCAAAGATGATACACCCTCTTTTTTTCCCTTAGTTCTTATAGAAGTTCATTACCCATCCAGGCTGGCCATCTACCCCAGCAGCTCATCTTCCAGCACATTGGCACAGCCTGCTCCTGTGCCTTCAAGAGTTTTTCCTTGAAGTAGGTCCAGCTCTCCTGGACCCCTTTGTTTTTAAGGGCTGTTTCCCAAGGAACCTTCTGAGTTAGTTCCTTGAGTAGCTTGAAGTTTGCCCTCCAGAAGTCCAGAGTGGAGGTCTTCTTGCTGCCCCTCTTAGCTTGGCTGAATACTGAAAACTCAAATATCTCGTGGTCACTGGCTCCTAAACACCCTCCGACCACCACATCACCCACCAGCCCTTCCCTGTTGGTGAAGAGGAGGTCAAGCATAGCCTTATCCCTGGTAGGTTCGTGCAGCACCTGGGATAAGAAGCTGTCCTCCATGCACTCTAAGAACCTCCTAGACTGCCTCCTCTCTGCTGTGTTGAGATTCCAGCAGATATCAGGCAGGTTGAAGTCGCCCAGGAGAACAAGGTCAGGTGATCTTGAGACAGCCTTAAGCTGTCTATAGAATGCTTCATTGACATCTTCCTCCTGGTCAGGTGGTCTATAACAGACTCCAACCAGGATGTCTGCCCTGCTGGTCTTCCCTGTACTTCTCACCCACAAGCACTCCACCCGATCATCCCTGATCTCCATCTCAACAGCATCTAGTGCCTCCCTGATGTACAGGGCTACCCCTCCATCCCTTCTTCCTAGCCTGTCTCTCCTGAAGAGCCTGTAGCCATCAATTGCAGCGCTCCAGTCCTGTGAGTCGTCCCACCACGTCTCTGTGATGGCAACTACATCATAACTTTCCTGCTGCAACAAGGCTTCTAGCTCCTCTTGTTTGTTACCCATGCTTCGTGCATTAGTGTACATGCACTGCAGCTGGGCTGCTGGTTTCACCTCTAGCTCTAGCTTATCACCCCCAGACTCCTGCCTGAGGGGACTGGTTTCAGCCCCTTCCCCCTTCGAAGCTAGTTTAAAGCCCTGTCAATGAGACCTGCCAATTCCCTTCCCAGAATCTTTTTACCTTTGGGGGACAGGCCATTCTCATATACTATGACCTTTTTCCTCCTCTGGGACAGATGTACTCCATCTGTTACCAGCTGACCTGGTGCAGTAGAAAGTTCTCCAAGATCAAAAAAACCAAAATTCTTTCGACTGCACCAGCCTCTAAGCCACTTGTTGACTACAGCTGCTGACCTGTTCCTTATCGTATTCCCTCCTGCAACTAATGGTATCAATGTAAAAATTATTTGTGCACCTGACCCCTCAACCAGATCTCCCAGGGCCCTGAATTCATTTTTGATAGCCCTGGGAATTCTGGTTGCAACATCATCATTCCCTAACTGCATAACCAATAAGGGATAGTAGTCAGAGGGCTGTACCAGTCTGGGCAGCCTACTGGTAACATCTCTAACTTGGGCTCCTGCTAGGCTAATAACTTTCCTATGAGATGGGTCTGGCTGACATATGGGACCCTCTGTCACCCTCAGGAGGGAATCACCAATAACAATTATCCTCCTTTTTTTTTTGAGGGAGCAAGTTCTGATGCCAGGGGAAGGCTGTTTAACCTTAGGCTGCTTTGCCTTAGGCTGTTTAGCCTCAGGGAAAACCCCAGATGACGTGTCCTCCGGCATCAGTATCACCTCACCCTCGATCTCCAGTGCCCCATACCTGTTTTCCAAGGGCAGCGAGGAAGGTGGAGGGAGGCAAGGAGGTTTTAATTTGTGTCTTTCGAGAGGAACCTGCGTCCATTCCCCTCTGCTTTTTGGACAAACAGTCTCTGCTGGGGGAGCCTCTGGTTCATCTCTTTCCTCCTCTTTCCTCCTCTGGCTTGTCTCTTTTCTACATTCCCTTACATCTCTAAGACTAGAAACCTCATCCTTTAGTCTGGCCACCAGGTTGAGCAGATAGCCAATCTGCTCACACCTAATGCAAGAGTTGCTTCCACTACCCTGCATCTCAAGAGCCAGGCTCCAGCACTCACTACAGCCAGATATCTGGACAGCTACCTGCTTGTATTCTACCTCAGTCTGGGTCGACACCGATTTTTTTAAGGAGTTTCTGCTGCGAGTTACAACCATGCTGCCCCTGGCCACAGCACCCACTGGACAAAAAAATTAGAAAAAGTGCAGTGGCGCGAGAGAGTACCAGAGCAGACGGGCTGCTGCTGAGCGGAAGCCCCGCGAGCCGTGCTGTTTCTGTTCAAATTCCGCCGCTGAAGACGCTGGGTTGGATGAGCTTATATTGCTGCCCACTTCAGTCAGCAAGTTGACTGCCTCACGTGATTATGAAAAATCAATGTGAGTGATGACTCAGAATGGGAACACTTACTTAAGTGGCTGCACATAAATTGAGGCCACCCCAGATGAGCTGACTTGTATTGGGAGAGCGTGGCCTGGGGATTGCCCGTATCAGTAAAGCTGTGTGAACAAGTGGCAGCTGCCTGTTCTCAATGCTGTTTGTGACTTAACAAAGACGATCCCAATAAGGTGCCTCGTTTGTACATTTGGGAAAACAGAGGGCCACTGTGACCCTCAGTGGGTAAATGATACATAGTGGTAGTAGTGGGAGTCATTTCATAATCACCATTGCTAATGTTTTTGCAGCTGCCACTGGGGAAAATACAGTCCATACTCTGAAGGAATGGTTTAGTATACTACCTCTTCACCTCTATACTACCTGTGGGGAGATTCAGAGTGATAATGGTTCACATTTCTCAGCAACAGTGGTACAAGACAGGGCAAAGGGTAATCCATACTCCACCCATACTATCTGTCAGTAAAATAACAGATGAATCAGAGATAGTTCTTCCAAAATGAAATATTTTTGTGCATCTGCCACTAACATTGCCCTGAAAATACATCCTGAATGCAGAGAATACCTCCTGTCTTCTATGCAGGCCTAGATTGGGACAGTGGCAATGGTGCTAACAACCTCAAAGAATCTTTACACTTGGGAAGTGAAAGATAGCTCTAGGGAACTCCATCAGAACAATACCAGATGGATAATACTTTCTTTTTAACCTAATTATTCCAGTTAGGATTAAACTGAGTAATTATTCATTCTTTCTTTTTTTTTTTTCCTTTCCTTTTTTTTTCTCTCCTTTTTTCTTTTTTCCAAAATGCCCCAATACCTGATGAATTGCATGTGGGGCTCCAGTGTCTGCAAGGACTTCTAATATTTTTGATTGCAGTATTGGTGCCTTTACTTTTATTTATATTGTGGAAATGAAATTTTCAATGAGAATATGGACAGGTCCAACAAAAGATAAGACTGTTGTGAATGACACATCTGATGTGTCAGCTCTGCCCACCAGAGAGCACACCTGGAAGTCTCGTGTGCATTAATATGACTAGGGTGTGAGCCAGGGGGAAGCTGTGATTAAAAGAACTGAGTAAAAGACACTGAACTATACTAGCTTTTGTGGGAGAAAATATCACCATGCATCCTGGAAGCAGCAGCTCAGGAATGCCTTCCCCCCACCCACCTCCCCCTGCCCTCTGCCCCCAAAGGACCATGCCATGCCCTAAGTTTTGACTGCTGTAAGAAGAAGACCTCCTGGAGAAGAGGGAAGAACTCCACTGAGAAACACTACACACTGGAGCTTCTCAGAGAAAAACATCATGGATGCTTTCTCCCTCCTCTTCTCTGGCTGAGGGCAGCACAAGCCAATATGGATGAACCCTGGGACACCTTTCCCTCTCCCTCATCTCCTCCAAGCCAAAGCAGCAGCACCTTTCCTTGGACCTCCTCCAGCCAAAGAAAGCATCTTGGTGGTGTGTGTGTGAGATAATCCCTTTCCTGCTTCCTCTCTTCCTCTATTTATCACTCTCTGTCCCCCTCTCTCTTTCTCTGTTCTGTTTACTTTATCCCTTAATAAGTAGCCTCACTTTTGATATTTTGCCTTGTTTGTGCCTTAATTTCACAACACAGAAATGTTCAAAAAAGAAGAGAGTTTCTCTACCCCATTGGACCGATAGGGAGAGCCACAAAGATGATCAGAGAGCTAGAGCACCTGTCCTGTGAGAAGGCTTAGAGACTTGGGTCTGTTCAACCTGGAGAAGAAAGGGCTCAAGGGACATCTTATAGAGCCTTCCAGTACCTGAATGGGGACCTACAGAAAAGCTGGAGAGGGACTTCTTACAATGGCATATTGTGATATGGCAAGGAGCATTGGTTTTAAACTAAAGCAGAGTAAATTTAGGTTAGACATTAAGTAGAAGTTCTTTACTATGAGGGTGGTGAGACACTGGAACAGGTTGCCCAGAGAAGTTGCAGGTACCTCATCCCTGGAAGTGCTTTAAGACTTGGCTGGATGAGTCTTTGGGCACCTTGGTCCAGTGGGAGGTGTCCCTGCCTATGGCAGGGAGATTGGAACTAGATGATCTTTAAGATCCCTTCCAAACCGAGCCATTCTATGATTCTGTGATTCTATTATTCTGTGATTCAATTTAAACTGGAGATATGCTGTTGCCAACCAGTACTGCTTTTGTTTTGCACTTTTGATATGCACTTATGCTTATTACCCTGTGTTTTGCCATCATCTGGAACAATACAATACAATACAATACAATACAACAGGTTGGAAGAGACCTTCAAGATCATCATGTCCAACCCATCAACCAATCCAACCCACCTAAATATAATACAGTACAATACAGTACAATACAGTACAATACAACCCACCTAAACAACTAAAAAACTAAACCCTGGCACCAAGCACCCCATCAAGCCTCTTCTTGAACACCTCCAGTGAAGGTGACTCCACCACTTCCACAGGCAGCTGATTCCAGTGGGCAATCACTCTCTCTGTATAGAACTTCTTCCTAACATCCAGTCTAAACCTGCCCTGGCGCAGCCTGAGACTGTGTCCTCTTGTTCTGGTACTGGCTGCCTGGGAGAAGAGACCAACCTCCGCCTGGCTACAACCTCCCTTCAGGTAGTTGTAGAGAGCAAGAAGGTCACCCCTCAGTCTCCTCTTCTCCAGGCTAAGCAACCCCAGCTCCCTCAGCCTTTCCTCATAGGGCTTGACTCTAGTGAAAATGAAATTGTGTGGTGGAGCTGCCTTTGTGCTGAAAATATATATGTATAAAATACAAAATGTGATTTTTTTATTTGGATCAGCATACAGAGAAGGGAGGGTCTGTGTATATTAAAAAAAAATTGCAATTGGATGGCAATTAAATTTACTCCAAGACCTCATTGTGAAGGTCAACATCTCTTCTTTGACAAGTTGCAAATAATAAGATAAAAAAAATTCTATGTAAAATCTAGCTATTTCTGTCAGGATTGTAAGAAATTATATATTTTTGAATAAAAAAAAAAACAACCTGTTTTTGATGTTTTCTACTGTTTCACTGTAGTTTGAACACACCAATATTTGCCACTATCAGAAATCATGAATTTATGACATTTTATGACATTTTACCATCCTGGACAGGAGGTTCTTGTCTCTCTCTCACTTTCCATGTCTTGAGCATGTGGTGCAACTTTTGCTTGTTTTCAGGACTCCTGATGGTATTTTTTTTCCTTTCCCTTTCTTTCTGTTTCATATATATACTGATGTAATCCACTAGTTTCATAGTGGAGGACTAAAATACTCTGTGTAAATCAACTAGGAAAACTCTCCCTGCCTTTTTTCCCTCCCTTTCTTACCTCTTGGTAAGAAGGGAGGGAGGAGGCAGGAGTGGGAAGGCAGGGAAGTGAGGGAGTTTTTTTACTTTCGCACTAAAACCATAATACTCACCTAAAAAAATAATCAGGTCCCCAATGTTTAAATATTGATTTACTTGTGTGTTTAGCCTACCAAATGCATCAATACTGCAAAGTCTAATCTAAATAGTATTACAGTTGTAAAATTATACTTAAGTCAACACATATTTCAGCAGCAGTAAATTAAGAATCTACACACATAATTACCTGGGAACAGATTTTATAATCATACCGGAAATCCATCAGGATTTCAGGTAGGATTTCCATTTACTACAGAACTCATGTTTATGTTCTGTCAGTTCAAATTAATTCAGCTTTCAAAGTGAAAGATTCAACAATTTTCAAGTATATCCTGTTTTAGTGAATTCCCATCCTCCTACCTTGAAATCTGTCAATTACTGTTACTGTAAATAAATATCAGTACAGGTAATACAATAATCTCTTTATCAAATTTCTTTTCTCCACTGCTATGGCTGCCTTCTTCTCCTCTGGTATGTTGTAATATGGGTGTAGGTGTTTGATCACACTGAAGGCACTACAAACACAGCTTTCAGGCCAAGATGTTAGCAGGCAAAGACATTTATTACATTATACAGCAAGGTTATATACTCTATCAGAAGGCACATGTATCACATCTTAATCGGTTATTTTCTACTGTTGTGCGTGTAATTTAAGGCATACAATAGCTTAAAATAACAAAACAATATTCTAACACATCCAACCAAATTCTGCCAAGTTTCTCCCTTCAGTTACAAGATGTTTACATTCTTTTCTAAGTCAGAGACCAAACATAACCTTCTCTAATTTGAGGAAAGGCAAATCTTCCCCTACATTTCCCCATTTTGTTTTTCTAACAAGAACACAATATTAATCAATCTTTCTAGCATTTTTTTGCATACTTAAAAGCAAGCAGGGTAAAATTAGCAATATAACAAAAGCAATCAATAAAATCAGCAATCCAGTTTTGATAAGAGATTTTATCTATCCAGGTAAGCTCCATCCATTGAAGATCTTATCCAATCCAAAAAAGGCCTGGTCTTGTTGAATCTTCACTGCTCGATCCATTAGGGTTTTTATTCACTCATGGAAAGAGATTTGTCAGTAAGATTCATGCAACACATTCCATCAAAAGCTTCACACCCATGTCCATGGACAAGTAACAAGAACTTTATGGTGACCCTATTCTGTAAAGTAGCATGTCTAATAGATTGATGTTCACTGAATCACTTAATATCTCTGATGCGATATTATTTTGTTTTGCTAACCAACTACTCACTCTATTTAATTGCATGAGCACTTTCACAGCAGCTGTTCTGGGAGTAAAAATGCTAGCTAGTACTATTTCTCCTTTATTCCACAAATCTATGTCAAGGCTTCTCCTGTGTCTGTGAGAGGCCAACTGGGTATGGTTTAATATCATACTAATATTAAGTGTTAACAGAGTAAGGCGTCCCACAGAGAAAGGTCCTCCTATCATCCTAGAGGGCAAGCCAAGCCAAGCTCGATCCCCAGAGATAATAAAAATTCCTGGGGGTAATATTCTAGGCCAATAAGTACTTGGCGGTCCTTTACCTTTTTCTTTTCTAAAAGTAACCTTACACCACATGGAATAATTTCTAAAAATAGGATTTGCTGGAGTAACATCTTGTGTCCAGGTATTTTTTTCCTAGGGTTCTTTGGATCCATTATTTCTGTATAACTAAAGTAGGTGCATGCTGGCATTTTTACACTACCTAAGATTTCTATTTCTTGTGGTTCTACTTTGATCCTATCCAGGTAATCATTCCACATATCCATTTCTTCAATGCACATTGTCATATTATTTTTATTTTTTATTTTGGGCAACTGTGAAGTTACTTCCTTTACTATCTCTGAGGGATCTGCTAATGGGATTGCTACCAGACATGTATGAAATGATTGTTCTGGCTGTGCTGTGGAGGCACAAAAACTAGTTTGATTCAAGGCCTTAACTAAGGTTACCCATATATTGTTACTGTTCAATGGAATCAATTTAGAAGGGTGGTACTCAGTTAATGGATAACTCAATGATATGGTAATTATTACAGAAAATATTAGAAACTTCATCATTCTCTGATTTCAGGAGTCTTGTGTTGCTTCTCAGAAGGTCTGGTAAGGGCTGGTTGAACACTTTGTGCTGGGATCCACTAGGGTCCTGAGTCTGTTAAAACACAAGCATATCCCTTTCCCCATGTTAATAAATCATAAGGGCCTTCCCATTTACCATCATGCAGGGACTTTATGTAGTCCTTGTCTTTATAGGGACTCATTGTAAGGTCTTTGGACTGCAATGAAGCAAAATGAGAATGAATTATTGGCATTTCTGCTTTTGTAAGAGAAAGAAAATTTAATAAGTATAATGCCTTATTGAGTCTGTTCTAAGGAGTTTCCCCAATCATTTCCCCTTGTTCTTTTAATGTACAATGAGTGTACACTGTACATTCTTTTAAAGTACAGTGAGTGCGTTCCACAATTGCTTTGATGTGTAGGGCAATGTGGGATGCCAGTCAAATGTGTTATGCCCCATTGTTTTAAAAATTGTTGAGTTTTTCTGAGAAGTATATCCAGGACCATTGTCAGATTTGATAGTGTGAGGAATTCCTAATACAGGAAACACTGAAAGCCAATGTCTAATAATATCTCTTCCTTTTTCCACTGTATGCACTGTGGCCTAGAGCCACAGTATCAACAGAAACATGAGTATATTTCAATCGACCAAATTCTGAAATGAGTGACATCTGTTTGCCATAACTGTAGAGCTTGTAGTCCATGTGGGTTGGTCCCTGTCTGAGTGGAGGGGGTGAAGCCTTGGCAGTCTGGGCAGGCATGAACAATTTCTTATGCCTGTGTCCATGACAGGGCAAATTGTTTTCTCAGAGCCATAGCATTCTGATGAAAAAAGTCATGAGACAACCTAGCTTGAGATAAAATCTGAAGTGTCTCAGAGAGCTGCACAGGAAATGTTAGTGCATCTGCAAGTGCATTTCCTTCTGTGATAAATCCTGGAAGGTTTGTATGACTTCTGACATGCATGACATAAAAAGGATGTTCTTGATATGTCAATAAATTCCACAAACTTTTAAACAAGAAAAATAATTGTTCATTTGCAATGTGTTTAAGCCAGGATTTCTCTGATGTTGCAATTACATTTAAAGGACATTTTCCCCATTTTAAGAAAGCCTGAATCACAGCTTACAGCTCCACAATTTTGTGGTGAGCCTTTTAATTAAAAATTCTAGTTTCCATTCTTTGTGTTCCTGCCAGACTATGACAGTCTTGTCTGATTTTCCAGATCCATCAATAAATACCATTGGGCCTTCCACTGGTGTTGACTGACACAATAGTTTGGAAACTACCACAATGTCTTTGCAAAAATTCAGTAATCTATGTGCTGGAAAATGTATATAATTTTTTCCTGGATAGCCTGCTAAGGCTACCTGCAAAGGTAAACTATTTGCCTGACACCAATCCAAATAATCTGTAGTTATGGGGATATAAATTGTGGATGGTTCTTGTCCAGAAATTTGTAAAATTCTTTTTCAGCCTTTCATGATAATGTCTGATATACTTTGAATTTTTGTATAAATGGTCTTTTTGGGTTGATTTGGCAAAAAAATCCATTCTAGGATAATTAAAGGATCACTTAGGGATGATATCCACTGGCCTACAAGTCCATAAGCTTGGCAGAGTCACAAAAACAAATAACAGAATAGGATCATCTATTTGTCGCCTATGAAATTTCCTTTGTGTCAAAGGTCTTTCAATTTTGGAAACAGCCTGCTCTGCTTCAGGAGTTAACTGCTGGGGTGATGACAAAGAATTGTCACCCTTCAACTAATCAAAAAGTGGATTGACTTCAGTATTGATATTCCCTAAATATAGATGTATCCAAATCATTGTTCCTAGCAATTTCTGCAAATTATTCAAGTTTTTTACAGTAATTTTAAATTTTATATTCTGTGGTTCAATGGTTTGATCTAGAATTTTCCAACCTATATACTTCCAGGGAGGAATTGTTTGAACTCTGTCTGAAGCAATTTTAAGCCCTCTTTTTTGTAAAGCTTCTTGTGTTTGCATAGCTATTTGTTGTAACTGATTTTTATCTGAAGATGTGACAAGTATATCATCCATGTAATGCAAGCAAAATCAATCTGGAAAAAAATGTCTTATTTCACAGAGATTCAGCTACAAATTTTTGACAAATACTTGGACTGTTTTTTCATTCCATGAGGCAAAACTTCCCATTAGAATCTCTGTAAAGTTTCTGACTGCTTGATGGAAGGAATAGGAAAAGTAAATTTGTGTCTATCTTCTGGATCAAGAAAAATAGTGAAAAAACGATCCTTTAAATCTATGACTATAATGTTCCGGCCCTTAAGTATCATGGTGGGTGAAGGCATTCCTGGTTGTAAAGGTCCCATGTCTTCTATGACTTCATTTCTCTTTTGAAGGTCTTGTATCATTTTTCCAGGTTCCATTTTTCTTTTCTATTACAAAAACTGGGGTATTCCAGGGACTGCTTGAGGCTACAATATGTCCATGTTGTAGTTGTTCCTGTACTAGGTTTTTTTGATGTGTGGGTCTTTTCCTCAGCAAGGCGCCACTGATCCACCCACACTGGTGTTTCTGTAAGCCAAGTGAGCTTTGGTGCTGTAGCAGAAGAGACTGTTGACCCTACAAAAAAGGTGAGGTGGTGCTAACAGTAACATTCCAGTTTGACAGAACATCTCATCCCCACAGATTTATAGGTGCTGTGGAGACATATGGGTGAATGCTGGCAATCTGCCCTTCTGGACTCACAATTTGGACATACATGGCACTTTACTGTGCCACTGCTGCTCCTCCAATACCAGAAAGTGCATATGAAGTTTTCACTGAAGCCCAGGAACGTGACCAGTCCTTTGCTGAAATAATGGTCATGTCTGCTGCTGTGTCAATCATACCACAAATCTGATGCTCGGAAGGTTTTGCATCTTTAAGTAGAAGTTGGCAGGGTAACAAAGGCCTTTAACTAGTTGAAGTCTGAGTCCAGTATATTTCAGGTTTTCCTGTGGATACAAAGCCATCCATTCCTGTCTTTTTTCCACCTACATTACTCACTTGATTTTCAAAAGGCACAAGTTGTGTGATAATGCTTCCTGATGGAAGAAAGACAAGAGGGGATGGAGTCCACACTAAGACTTGTATCTGACCCACAAAATCAGAATCAATTACACCAGGCAGCACAAATAGTCCTTCTAAGGTAGCACTTGAACAGCTGTGAGCAAGGCACTAAGTCCTCTACCTTTAGGACCATAGGCACTTAGCAGCATCTTATGGACACTGTGATCTCTTATTGTAGCTGATTGTGCTGTGGCAAGATCCGGTCCAGCACTTCCCTCTGTGGCTGGGGGGAAAGAGTTGGTGATTGTTTGAGGGTAGGATTTTGTATCATTGTGCGTCCCCTCCCAGTGCTCTGCTGCCCATTTCCCATCTGAGATGGTAAAGAATTTCTGTAAATACCACATTTAGAACAACATTGGTGAGAGAAACTATTCCCTTTCTTGCACTTAAAACAAAAGGTATCTTGCTGAAAATTAACAGGCTGTCATCTCATAGTACAATTTCACTTAAAATATCCCTTTTGTCCGCAGTTAAAACATGTTGGAGAAATTTGAAGAGTTGCAGCGAATTCACCAGCCATCCTGGAAGTTATGTTAACAGCCATAGGCTGTAGATCTGTTATTGCAGAATTCATTTTCTGACATTTCTACAATTGTAGGGTCCTTTAGCGGGAGTAGCATTTTCTTACACTCTGCATTTGCATTCTCAATGGCAAGCCTCCTGAGTAAGTTTTGCCTCCTCATTCTTGACTTGTTTGTCTATTGCATCTTTTAATCTATCTGTGAATTGCAGAAAAGTTTCTGATGAACCTTGTTTGATATATGTGAATGATAAAGCAGGCTTTTTCAAATCAGGAACATGTCGTAATGCTTGCTCTGGAAGTTGTTTACTTTGATTAAGAATATCTTGGTGCCAGCCTGCTTGATGAAATGGGTCTGCGTGTGGTGCTAGACCTAATAATTGTCCATCTGTGGCATTATGTAAAGGATCCCCTTGTGGTCTTCATGCATTTTCAGTTGCTGCTGTGTGACACAGCCTGCGCCACTTTGTATTGAAACCAGCCAACTACATTTGTGTTAATATTACTTTGATAATTGAAGTAATATCAAATGATGTTAAGAGTGGCATAAAAGTGGGTTTTGTGACTCTTAGTGTAAGGCCAACTCAGACCATGTTCAGCAACTGATTTTCTTAAGTCTCTCATTAGTGGCCATGCTACTGGTTCAAAAATAGCATCACCCTGTGCATTAACAAACACAGGAAGAGCTACTAAGTCTTCTTCTGTTTCCTCCATAGAATGTTCATTAATTCTTTTCCAAATTGCAATAGGATTGTGAACTACTTGTGATTGTGTATCTATTGGAATGTTAGAAGTGTTACAAGGTAATAGTGGAGGGTCAGTGGGCTGCTTCAGCGAAGGTGCAGCAGGCTGCTGTTGCTGCAGCAGGGGGGTAGTGGGCTGCTGTTGATGTTGCTGCAGTGCCAACGCTAGTGTCAGCGTCTGCAGCTCTTGTGGTGGGATAGTGGCGGTGGGGGGAGTGGAAGGGTGTGTGTGTGTGTGGGTATCAAAGGAGAGCTTTATTCTGATGAAGTGGTGTTGATTACTGCTATAGTGGCATTACGATTTTCCATTAATTGCTCTAAAGTGTCTTTAACTAATCTCCATATTTTAAGGCAAGAAGTAGCAATTTGGTCTCCCCTTGCAACCACATCAAACAAAGATTCCCCCCCTCTGCTAAGTTGAAGCATGAAAAGCATTTTGCACATTACAACCTTCAGCATTTTCTCTAAGCCATGAAAGCAATGAAGCAAGTTTCTTTGCAGCATGTTACAGCTCTTTTTTTCAAGATCTGAGTAAAGACTTTGAGTATCACTCTCTCTTCTTTTGACATCTGATTCCCTATTATGTGCTCACCAAAAAAAGAGGTTCCAACCCCCCTATAATTATCCCAACTGCTTACCTCTGCCCTGCAGCCTGTGGCTCTTCTTTTTCTTCAGTTTCTTCTTTTTTCCAGAGGTGCCTTTAATTTTTCTTCCTTTTTTATTTTTTACATCTGGACATTCATGCTTTCTGCACCTATACTTAAGCTAAGCTGGGGACTGTCACTGGCCACTGGGCTCTCCTTCCAGTGGGAAATAGCCACTAGTGAGTGTCATAGAGACCAACAACTTCAAGGCGACCATTTAATGGCGGCAGTGAGCACCATCTCCACAAGCCTGATGAAGCCAAGTTTTTATTGTTTATGGTCTGTAATTGCTCAGGGTGCAAGTCAGAGTCATTATCTGTAGTTGCTGAGGGTGCGCATTGTGGTCGCCATTTGTTGTAATATAGATGTAGGTATTCGATCACCCTGAAGACACTACAAACATAGCTTCTGGGCCAAGATGTTAGCAGGCAAAGATGTTTATTGTGTTATACAGCAAGGTTATATACTCTGTCAGAAGGCACATGTGTCACATCTTAATTGGTTATTTTCTACTGTTGTGCATGTAATTAAGGCATGCAATAGCTTAAAATAACAAAACAATATTCTAACACATCCAACCAAATTCTGCCAAGTTTCTCCCTTCAGTTACAAAATGTTTACATTCTTTTCTAAGTCAGAGACCAAACATAACCTTCTCTAATTTGAGCAAAGGCAAATTGGTATTACTAATGTATTCACCTTTCCATAAAAATGAAAACCACATCTGAAGATTAATTTGCAAAATTCAGCTATTCATTCTGCACTCTCTTTGTGCCACTGTTGTGAAGAGGTTATTAAATTTAATGAATATGAAATATGAATTATGAAAATATTAATTTTATTAATTATCAAATTATTAATAACCAATGAAGCAACAACTTATATATATGTTCTAGTGCACGTTCGTGAAATACATTCCATAAATGGCTTAGTGTTATGATCAGAACTTAATTAAACTATCTACAGACTATTTGTATGTTTATATAATGAAGAGTGCAGTTCCGCCGCTTGGCCACTAGTTGGCGACTCGGCGGAACGCGGGTGGTTTCTGGCTATGTACAACAATATTGCAATCTTTCTGTGCATCAGCGATGACTCTGCTACACGCGGATACCTTGAACTGAGTGCTAGTGGGTGGAAAGCACTTGGAAGATACTCTGTGGCTGTTGTTTGTAGCAAGGTGGGGGTCCGGCTGACTACTGCCGCTGGACTGATTCCTAGTAGACTTGAAACGGTGGTATTGGGTATTATCTCCTCTCTCCGCAGCAGTGGAGAAGGAATGCTGGAACCTGGGCTTGGCTTGGAAGCAGGCTCCCTTCAGGACTCGGTCGGTCCCCTCCAGACAATGGGGATAGGTCCTGGTCGGGTTTGGCCCGTAGGGTCGGCCCTGGGAGTCGGCTCGCACGGCAGGGTGGGGCGACAGTTGCCGGTAGGCGGGTTCAGAGGTTCCCAGTCGGACAACAATAGCTATGGGGTCGGCCTCGTGGCGACGGATCTCAGGCTGAGATAAACAGCCTCGGAGAGAGAATGCGGCTGCGCTGAGCTGTGGCTTCTCCATTACTGGGCTTAAAGGCACAGCAGGACGATCGGGGTAGTCCTGGGTTTGGTGCAGTATAGGCGCTACCAATGCTTTAGCCTTCCCTGCAGTTACAGGGCTTGGAGCGGCACACGTGGTGGCTCTTCTCCCACTATGGTGGGGCTAGGTATATGCGGACTTAGTCTCTAGTAAGTCCCTTCTCCCCGACAACTGGGCAGATCTTACCCTCGGGGGCTGGTCCAGTCCTCCAGTAGCACGATGGGCTTTCCCAGTCGGTACGACTGGCTGTGACGACGCTGGCTTCTCGGGCTCAGCGAAGGTCCTTCCTCTGGGGTGATCCTCACAATCAAAGTGCTTCTCACGATGCAGAGGCTTCAGTATGCGTGCATGTATGACAGAAGCTAATAACAATAAGCTCAATAGGAGAGGCTATGGCTTGAGAGCTGCTCTCTCGAGCGAGTACAGAGACAAAGTGAAAGAGGGGGCAAGTTGTTTACCAACCGGGGTAATACTTATAGATTCCTCGAGGCTGAGTTTGACCAATGGGCACTCTCATAGACAACTGGCTTCAGCCTATAGAGAGTGTGAAGCTGAAATTGTGCCCATACTTGGTAATTGCACATGCACTGCATACGCTGAATGCGTGCTGGCCTGGCTAATGCCTTGGCTTTTGTCTTCCTCCTGAAGGAGGGGAAACTCGTCCACATGCAGGGACCAGATCTAGTATCTGGGCAGAATGTGCCTTCACCACAGCCACCTACTGCATTTCCTGCCACAGTCAAGCATTTTTGAAACAAAGTTCTTTTTTATTTAATTTCTACCACTTCAGAAACAAGATATGAAATTCAACAGAAATAATAAGCGTAGCTAAGGGGAGCTTATGATGATGGACAGATGGACAGTGTCTTAAGTCTTAAGTAGATACATGAATGTAAATTCCAGCTTGAATGGTGTTGCCACAGAGCCAAAAAGGCAAAATGCACTTTCTTAGATTCCTAGGGTATAATAAAACTCAATCACGAGGCTGTGCTCCATTTGGAGGTAAGGTAGATGCAGAATAAAGGTTCATCTTTTCTGATTTTACAATGTTGGAGATAGATGAGAGTACTTCCACTGACTCTTGCAGTGTCAGATTGAATCTCTGTGATACAAACATGAAGTTCAGGGGCTCAAGGGACTCCTATCATATCTGCTGAAGGTAAGAACTCATCAAGTCATAGAATCAGAGAATTTTTGAGATTGGAAAAGACCTTTCAGATTGAGTCCAGCCATTAACCTAGTGCATCCAAGTCACTCAACCACTTCCCTGGAAGCCTGTTCTAATCCTTGACAATCCTTTTGGTTGTGGCTTTTCACTATAGCACCGTGTGGCAAACTGTCACATACACTGCAATTTGCTTGCAATGCTGCGGAAGCCACACCCCAGCAGACAGCAGACTCTTTACAAGGTGTCACTGCTAACCACCTCGTTGGGGTGAGACTTTTGCTAGATCATATCAGCAAATGCAACTTCCTGATAAGGCTTTACAATTGAGCCAGGATTTAGCAATCAAAGAGTGGTCAAGAATCCAGGACAATAAATCTGATCCTGCGTTTATCACTACTCATCAGGGTCTGAAAGGGCCACTTTTTTCCTTTGTTGATACCTTACATATGGCATTAAATACTAATCCAGATTTGACTCATGATATGAAGGTAAAAATGCTGGATATTCTGGCATTCGACAATGCTAATGAAAAAAATAAACAGGTTCTCAGCATTTTACCAACAGGTGCCACTGGACTGAATGAATGAAGCATAGACAAACAGCAATGTATCTAGCCACGGTCACAGAAGCAGTCGCGAAACCACCAGTACGACCACCGCAAAAGGGAAAATGGAAAATGTATTTTGGGGAAACCTAGGTACCTTAAATCAAATTGCCCAACTGCTGGACAGACTCGAAAGTGCTGGGCTCACTGTCACAGACCTAATCATTTTACTAAAGGTTGTTGTAGGCAGGGAAACTGCTCCTGCAGTCTGAGTACACCCCACGTGACAACACCAAACCAGGGTGCTTGGACCGGCTACTCCCCCCCCCTCGCAGGCACCTCTGGCAGTGTGGAGTGGACCTGGCATCAGCAGTGGATGTCACTCTCGAGTCAACAAAATGTTGTTGCGAGTCCAATCAGCACGGTCCTCTGGGTCACAGGCCCTGTGCTCTGTTAACTAGCAGATCGTCTACCTCTACACAGGGCATCTTTATAATTCCTGGTTCAATAGATTCTGAGTATGACTGGGCTATAAAAATTATGCTCTATACCATTACCTCTCCTGTTAGCACTCCTGTTGGGACAGAAATTGTTCAGCTAATACCATTTGAGTTCCAGGTGCCTAAAACTTCTAACAGGATTTGAGGGCAAGAAGGCTTTGGTTCCACTGATATGCCTAATATCTCATTAGCCCTAGAAATCCTAAAGGGAAAACTAGAACAGATTGTAACTATCAGACACCCTTGTGGAAAAACTATACAACTTTCAATGATTGTGGATACTGGAGCTGATGTCACTATTATACCTCATCATAAATGGAATGGTCACTAGCCATTGCTGATGGGAAATTCTGGAGTCATGGGTTTAAAAGGTATCCAAACAACCTGGGTCAGCAAAGAGCCAGTGCAATTAGCTTTTAAAGATGGCACATCAATCACTGTAAGGCCATACGTGTTAACCCTACCAGTTGCTCTATTGGGCTGAGATGCCTTAAGTTAGCTAGGAGCAAAACTTGTTGCTGTTCCTTTTCTGTAGTGGCTACTGTCAGCAACCAAACCACAAATTAAAATGGAAAAGAGATAATCCAGTATGGGTGGAACAGTGGTCACTCAGACAAGATAGCCTTCAAGTTGTTAAGACCCTACTGCAGAAACAATTGCAATTAGGGCACACCTTGCTAGCCACCCCCCCACCCCACACCCTCCTCCCTTTTCTGATATGACTCTAGTCTATCAAAGCTCTGTTCTGATTTAAAGCAACGGTGCTAATTTCATCATTTCTGACTGTAATGTCTTTCAGAGATTTGTTATTTAGAGTTTTGCTAAGTTTTCCTAGTAAGCATAATGAATAGTAATCATTTGGTATTTACAGGTACTTAGTACATAATAATTGTAGTAAGGTATAAGTACTTAGTAATGAGTTGAAACTGTAAGATTTTCTTTTGGTTTGAACCTTATAGTTTTGTGCCTAGGCATTTCAAAGGATCTCTATGTAATATGGTGAAGGTTTGTAGTAAATAGGTATTAATTTTAAAAAGTATTCCTTACCTAATGTAACATCTTTCTATTTCGTCCTTAGACATTGACTAGAAAAATACAAATAATACAAAAAATAGTAAAAAAGAAAACAAGTACAAAAATATTTTAAAATGCAAATATATATAACAAAACAAAAAAAAATTACAACTTAGAAACAAAAGTACAATTAAAAAAATAACTAAAATTTTAGATACATGGAATAGAATGCAAAATAAAAAAAAATAGACAACAAATGAAAAACAAACAAAAATTTAAAATAAAAACAATTTAACAAGATAATAATAAAAAACAACAAAAATAAATAATAACAAACTAAAAAATTGTAAGGATTACTAACAAAAAATAGCTATTAGCAAAACCCATAAGTATTATTAGCGAAAAATAAAAATAGGGATTATCAAGAGTACTAGATTAAAACAAACCAAAAAACCGCTATAAAAATAAAATAAAATAAAAAAAAATAATAGAAAAGAAGGTTAAAAAAAGGCAAAAATAAAAATTAAAATAGGGAACAGATTAAATGCCACAAACATACAGAAAATGGAAAAATGTTCAAAATAAAATTAAAAAATATAAAAAATTATAATAAAAATTGAAATATTTTTTATAAAGTTTTAAAAAATTATATTAAAAATGACAATAAACTAAATTAAAAATAGGAAAAAAGTAAAAAATAAAAAATACAAAAATATAAAAAATAAATTTGAAAAATATAAAAAATTAGATTAAAATTAACAAAAAAGTTTAAAAGTATAGATAAAAAATAAATACACACAAAAAATACATTAAAACACTATAAAAATGATAATTTAAAAAAAAACCTAGTTAAAAATTAAAAAATATTAAAAATATAAAAATAATAATTAAAAAATACATTCAAAATAAAATAAAAAATAAAACAACCAAAATTAGAATTAAAAAAAGTAATTAAAAAATAAATTAAAAATATGAGAAAAATAGATTAGAAAACAATAAAATAAAAAAGCAATAAAGAGAAAGAATAAACTAAAGAAATTAGAAAAAAAGAAAAAATTATAATTTACAAAAATGAAAATAAAAATAAATTAAAAATTAAAAAAATATTTTAAAAGTTTTAAAATAATGGGAAAAAATTATTAAAATTAAACTATCGGTACTATTAAGATCTAAGCTGTTCTTTACATTGTCTGCTATCTTTGACCATGTATTATGCCAGCTCTGTTAGAACATTCTAACTAGCTCAACTTAAGCGGTGTGCATTTGTATGGGTTACATCAGTCTGTTAGACATGCTGCGCTACAGGATTTTTGCATTTGCCTAGCAGCTTAGCTTTAACTTGCTTGCTTCTGTGTATGCAAGTAGTATCTTATATGGGATGAGAACAACTCCCATGACCAGATTGCTCACAAAAACAAAAAAGGGGGATTTGTGGCAATGCCAGCGATGAGCAGTGTGAGCAATCTGGCAGTGTAGGCTTAGAGCCTGACATGGTGGTAGGCGATGCTCAGCATGAGCGCAGAAGTGGCTAGCAGTGTAGCAAAACAGTGCTATGCCTGCAGCATGTAACTAAAGCAGGGCACTGGTAGCTATAAACACAGAGAGGTATCTGGGAATAACAGGATGCGCGCCTGCATCAACAACCTCGCATGTTATTAGTAGTTTGACCAATAATCTATAATAGTACGATGTGTGGTCATTCGTGGGGAACCAATGAAGCTATGCCAACGATGCTCTCTGAGTCTATATAAGTTATAGAAGTTCCCTTAATACGCACTTTACTTTGCTATACTATACTCACCATGCTTGCACTATACTTGCACAATACTGTAACAATAAAGGAACAATACTAGACCATATTGGTCATCTGTATTGACTCCAGTCTCCATCGCCAACACTTGGTGAGGAATTTTTTTCTTGATATTCAATCTAAACCTCAATAAAAAGCTGTAGTGATTGTGAGACTTCTCCCAGCTGCTCATAGAATATTTTGCCTGCTTCTTGATCCTTGTAGTCTTCTACAATCATATCTGCCTTACTGGCCTTCTCCTTCACTCTTGCCCATAAACACTCAACCCTATTTTCATCATCATTAAGCTCAAAATAATCAGAATACTCCCTAGTATCCTAGTATATATCCCTACTCCACTGCCTCTTCCTGGCTTGTCCTTTTTGAAGAGTTTACAGCCACCCATTGCATCACCCCAGTTGTGCAAGTCATCCCATGCTTCTGTGATGGCAACTATGGCAACATCTTTCCTAAACTGAGAGGCCCAGAACTGGACACAGGACTCAAGGTGTGGCCTAACCAGTGCAGTGTACAGGGGCAGAATGACCTCCCTGCTCCTGCTGGCCACACTGTTCCTGATGCAGGCCAGGATGCCATTGGCCCTCTTGGCTGCCTGGGCACACTGCTGGCTCATGTTCGGCCTACCATTGACCAGTACCCCCAGGTCTCTCTCTGCCTGGCCACTCTCCAGCCACTCTGACCCCAGCCTGTAGCACTGCATGGGGTTGCTGTGGCCAATATGCAGAACCTGGCACTTGGATGTGTTAAATCTCATGCGTTAGATTCCGCCCATCTGTCCAGCCTGTCAAGGTCCTTCATGTGTCTAAGGACAGTGCTGAGGGTAAGTTGCTCCACTACCTTTCCATGGATGCAGGTGAGTGTCCTGGGTGTGATGGGTTATACCCACCCTGAAAACAGGGGGGGAGGGCTTGCAAGTGCTTTGCCCTCCCTGAAGGGCGTTTTCCCCCTGGGAAACTGAGTCTGTTCCGCTCCCCCTCCCTGCCCAGCTAGGGTATAAACGGGAGGACACTGCAGCCATTAGCTCTTCTTGGCTCCTGCCTTTCCTGGATGACAGCTGCTGCAGCTGCCTTCCTGCTTTCTCTGCCACGTGGTCAGGCCTGATCCTTCTCCCTGCTGCCTCCGTGCCTCTTCAGAGAGACTGGTTTTGTATTCTTGAATTTTTTTTCCTCCCATCCATCCCTGTTCCTTGCCCCTTGTGAACCTTACCTGTTATTGTTTATACATATATATATATATATATAAAAGAAAACTCTTTATCTCTTTACTTCCAAGCCAACTCTGAATTATTTCTTGGTGGATTTGCTCCTTCACTTTTTTTTTTCCCCTCTCTGTTGTGAAGGAGGAGGGGGAGTGGCAGAGGGATTCTCAGCCTTGCCCCTATCTGAGCTTTTAAGCCCCAATTAAGGTTCAAACCACTACAATGGGTTATACTCATACTTGATGGTGGCTGAAAGAACCCAGCCCTGAGGTGGACAAAAGAAACTTGATCCAGGTGGGTAGAGAGATACTTGGTTTTCCCTCTCCCAAGAGGAGGGGTCCCCTGGGTCAATGGTGGTCTGTTCCACTCCCCCTTCCTGTCCAGCAAGCCTACAAAAAGGGCAGACATCTTTTTACTGCTGTCTCTTTCCTGGCTTCACCTACTCAAGAGAGATCCTCTGCTGCTGCTGCTGCTGCTTCCTGCACTGACCACGTGGTTGAGGCCTACTTTTCCAAGCTGCAGCCACGCTTTCTAAAGAAGTGAATCCACTTACAGCTAGTGAAAAGAAGGCCATTTAGGCTTGGTTTTGTATATTTTCCTATTTATCCTTATCCCTTACTTTCATGAACCCTCCCTATTATTGTTGTACATGTATTCTGGATTCTGGACTATTTCTTTCATGAATTTACTTCTCCCCTTCCCTACCCTTTTAGTTTTAAATTACCAGGAAAAAAAAAAGGGGGAGGGGAGAGGGAGGAATCTCTATTTGTTACAATTTTGTCTTTCAGACTCCTGGTAAAGCTCAAACCAGCAGAGGTATTCTTGTCATTTCCAATATGGGGTTAAAAAAATAATACTTCATTTGAAAAAATAATACTTTGTTTGGAAAGAAAGGATTTGAAGTAGAGACATTAATTTTACAGACTCTAATAGTCCAAGTTTTTGGATGGGCTGTTGGCTGGATTTTTTGGACCTATATTTATAAAATAATAATAACTTATCATGTGATTTGGTTAATGATAGAGATGCTGCTTGACTGGGTAAAAACTTTACCAACACAGTTTTGCATGTATCTCTTCATGTATCAACTTTACTGGCAGTGGGAGTGTGGTGGTTTGGGCTGGGTGCCCTCTGCTACATGGTGTACTTCCTGTGTCCAGAAGTCCAGCCCAGTGCATGGACACAGGAAAACAGGTATCTCCTACCATAATCCCCTGCACCGCTGTTAAATCTAGTGCGGGGTCTAGCACTTCCTCTTTCTTCCCCTCGCCAGCACCCGGTAACTGGGGGAGACATCTCCTAGCCTTGGGGGGGATGGGTGGTCTCAGGCCTAGCAGTGGGGGGGGAAGAATGAGCCCTGGGGGTCTTGGGCCCACCCTCAGGTGGGGATGGGATGTTTCTGGGTCTGCTTTGGAGTTTCTTTTGTCACTGCTTCTGGTTCTCTGTACACATTCACTCTTTTCTATTTAAACTTTCCATCACTTTTGCAATCCGTTTGTCAGAGTCGTTATTTCTGCCCGTGGGAGGGGGTCTGCCTCAACCCACTACAGGGAGCTTCTCTATCACAAAGAATTTTTCTGAAACATACTATGAAACTAACTGTGTGGCTAAAAATGTTTTTGAAGGAAAATGGTATTATATAACTATGTTTTATGTAGTCTGTATAATTAGATCAGCTCTGGCCACATGGGGAGGGGGAGGTGTTAACCTGTTGAGAACTCTCTGAAGAGGGACAATGGGTGCAAGGCATTCTTTCGTGAGTTCTGATTGCTGAGGAGTGGGAGGCTGTAAACACTGCAGGCACTGTGATAATGTTTATGAGAACAAGGACCCAGAGGGGACCGGGTCTGGCTGCAGTGACTGCTGCCCAGCCCCACAGGCCATGGCCCCCCTCCAGGCTCAGCCCCGAAGGTTTGCCCCCCACCTCCCCTTCCGGCAGCATGACACTTAACCCCTGAGGCTCCTACCCACATAGTCTCTCTAGCACTTGTCACCACATGCCAGTAAAAGATGCAGAAATCAGTTCCAGACATGGATGAGGGAAAAGGCACTTTGACAGGACCCAGCACAGTGAGGCTGACCAGTCTATAGTTACCTGGGTCCTTCTTACCCTTTTTGAAGATTGGAGAGACATTTGCCCTCCTCTAGTCCCCAGGCACCTCTCCTGTCCACCATGACCTACCAAAGATAGTGGAGAATGGTCTGGCAATGACCTCCACTGACTGCCTCAGCACCCATGGGTGCATTCCATCAGGACCCATGGATTTATGGTTGTCCAGATGACTTAACTGTTCCTTAAATCAGTCCTCATCAACTAAGGAAAATTCCTCCTTTGTCATGTCTTCCTCTGGTACCTCAGGGGTCTGGGGCTCCTGAGGGCAGTCTCCAGCAGTATAGATGGAGATGAAGAAGTGTGGTGGGTTAATGCCAATTCTGGAAACAAAAAAAACAAAGCAGGGTGGAGGACTTGCAGGTACTTTGTACTCCCTGCAGGGTGTTTCTCCCCTGGGAAGCTGAGTCTGTTCCAGTCCCCTCTCCCTGCCCAGCTAGGGTATAAAAGCAGGACATCGTAGCTGTTAGCTCTTCTTTTGGCTCCTGCCTCTGCTGGATGAGAGCTACTGCAGCTGCCCTCTTGCTCCTCTGCCACATGGTCAGACCTGATCCTTCTCCCTGCTGCCTCCGCGCCTCTTCAGAGAGAGACTGGTTTTGTATTATTCTTTTTGTCCCCCTCCCATCCATCCTTGTTCCTTGCCCATGTGAACCTTTCCTGTTATTACTATATATATAAAGAAAACTCTTTACCTCCCTACTTCCAAGCCAACTCCAAATTATTGTTTGGTGGATTTGTTCCTTCCTTTTTTCCCTCTCTGTTGGGAGGGAGGAGCGGGGAGTGGGGGAGTGTGACTGGTTTAGGCTGTGTCTTTAAGAAAGAGACAGTTGCTGAACACTCTGGCTGAATGTTTTTGATATTTAAACAAAAACAAGGTAGTCTAAACTAATTTCATTGGTAGGTTTAGGTTTTGTCAGTTCTGTCTGGGTTCTGGCTGAGTTAATTCTGTACCTTTCCCTCTGTTTGTGTGGGCTGATTGGCTTCTCTCTCTCTGAAGCAAGAGCTTTGTCGGACAGGAGTGGCCTTGAATTAACAGAGCTAACCAGATAAGAAAACTAATTCTTGCATACGCTTTGAGCTAATAGAATTTTTCTCCTTAATTGCCTTTCTCTCTAACCCTTTTTGGGAAAAAGGGGAGGTAGGGAGGGAGAGAGGGGGGTTCAGGGAACCCCCCTGGCCAGCTGGAGGGAAAAGGCTTTTCTGCATTACGTTCATTGCTGTGTATTTCTGTATATATTGTAAATATTGTATATTTGTGTACATATTCATTGCATTCCATTTATGCCTGTAAATATAGCTTTCATCTGCTTTTCCGACTGAGCTAGCTGTGGTTTCTTTCCCTGTGTGTGGGGAGGGAACTTTCTCACCCCACCACAGGGAGAGATTCTCAGCCTTGCCCCCATCTGAGCTCTTAACTCCCAGTTAAGGCTCAAACCACCACAAGAAGGCATTCAGTAACTCTGTCTTCTTTGTGCCCTCTGTCACCAAGGCACCCACAACATTCAGCAGTAGGCCTACATTGCCTGTGGTAATTAAGTTATTCCTCCTGTGAATTAAGTTAGATCATTTTATGTGGAAAACATGCCACAGTGAAGATAGAAGAGCACAGTAAATGAGACAGGGTGAAAAATTCTTCTCTCAAGCACCACTTCTGTTTTTTTGGGTTCTTTCCCCTCTTTAGGAACAGAAAGAGCGAAAAGCAGTTCAGGTAGGTAGAAATCGTGAACTTTCGTACATATGTTAAACAGTGTCTGGCTGCATGGGAATCAGATTCCTCTACAAAATTTCAGTGTATTATGGCTGGTTCTGACTATAAACTTTTTCCATAAAGGAGCATTTTAAAGTGGGATCAAATGACCAGCCACAGTTGTAATAATTTTTTTTTTTTAGAACATGTTCATAGCATATAGATTTACAACATGCTGGTCACCAGTTATTAACTTACTTAGAAACCTATAGAATAAAACATATGACTCTAAGGAAGGAAAGTTTGAGCTCATTAGACCACTGAGCCAAGCAACATTTTGTTCTAGTCAAGGTGGATGTACAAGAAAATAAAAGCACAAAGCTCCATAGCTTTAAGCAGATGGCAAGGTTCATTGCAATTTATTAAATCAATTCAAGCCATGCCTGGAGGGATGATTCCATTGAATATGGATGGGAAACTCCCATCTTGTATACTTCATCCCTTCTCCCTTCTATTAACAAGTTGGACAACTCTTCTTAGTGGATATTAGCAGAGTCTTTGTATAAGAAAGCTTCACTATCTTTTGGCTGAACTGCAGTGTGTCAATATACTTAGGCACAATTAATGCTTAGGAAACTCTAGTTAGTACAGAGCCATGTACAGTGTTTCCTTAGCACCAGTATATCAGGAGTTTAATGTCTGCACTGTTTTCCTATAGGACTGATTCCCAACCCAAATTAAAGACAGCATTTTTCTCCTAGTTGCCTCCATTGTCTGAGTATTGGAAACTCAAAAGACTACATGAAACTCTGTGGTGAAAATCATGGGTAAGATTTTATTGCTTCTGCTTTGTAAAATGCTGTGGCATGCAAGAAAGGTGAAGCTCTTCTAAGCCTACTTGACAGCTGGGTTATCACTGAAATGAATATGCAAGGGGTCCAGGGATCATGACAATCTTATGACTTTCCATGCCATATTTCAAAATAGGTTTATTGTTTGAGTTATTTGTACCTGTCATCTTGGAAATGTGTGTGTGCGCGCGCATGTTTGTGTGAAGGATATCTTGTCTGGTTTCCTCTCAAATACATATAAAAGGGACTGACTATCTTCTTGGGAGGATGGTGGTGGTTAGACGTGTAGCTCTAGCAGAAGATGATTTAAGTAGAGTGCTCAGCTTGGCATGAAATTGTGTATCAAACTTAACTAAGCTTTAGGCAAGCTAATCTGAATTACCTACTTTTTGATCCAATTACATCTTTATCTTTTAAAGGTTCTGTTTAGAATTTTAAATTGTTTCTATTTATTGCACTGATCCCATTGGCACTCTGCCTTTTTGTAGTATATACATGCTCTTGAGCAGACTAACTCTACCAATGCTGACTTTCCTTGAGCTTTAGATACTGCCATGACTGTTCTTTTACATGAGAAGAGTTAGCACCATGTCACTAACTCCAAAGTGATGAAAGCATGTCTTGGGATTGAGGAGAAGTTGAAAAGACCCAATGAAAGACTCATTCTCATCAAGGAAAGTAAGGCATAGAATTTAACTAGAAAATGTTGGGGACATTTTTTATGAAAAATGATGAAAAAAATAGATGTTCCAAATTGTTGTGAGAAATCAAAAGAGGCTTCAGATGCTTTTGAATATCTATTAGAGGAACACAAAGAACTGCAGCTCAGATACACCCCGTTTTAAATGTGGCAAAATAATATGCAGGGTTTTTTTTGATAAACATGTACTCACATTTGCATGCTACCTAATTCAAACAGAAGATATAATACTATTAAAATGCAAAACACAGTCAAGCAGATTTACCAAGTAAATTCCTGGCTCCATTTCAGACTTGGGAGTTTTGCCAATGATTTTAATAGGGCCAGGATTTCACTATTTGCTTTTTGTGACAGGAAAAAAACATAAAATAGTAAATTTAAAGAAAGAAGGGAAAGAAAATTCGTACTTATATTTAACATATACATAAATTCACATAAATATGGATTTCATGGATATGACAACTATCAACATTTGTCAACATACTATAAAATTTTAAATGAAGCTTTAAATTTATAGATGTTTTACAGGTGGAAGAATCAAGGTACAGTGATATTCATGACTTTCTGTAGCAGCACTTTGTGTTAAGTAAGTTGTGAGAATTTAGAGATTGAAGACAGATTAATATTGAAAGGAAATAGAGCAGAAATTCTAAGTACCCTTTTTATTCAAGAACACCATTGCTAAAGAATGCCTGTGCATACATAAATAGAAGTATCCTACTTCATGGAAGAATATTTTTGCTTGAGAACAGTGCTATCAACCCCTGGATGGTTACTTATTTAAATAATCTGCCCATCATAAGACTGTTCTTTGCAATGAGAGTAAATTGCCTTTGTTCTTCTGTTCAACTCATGAGATGGCTACTAGCTTCAGGACTATGAAAGCATGGGAAGAACACACAAGCATGTGCACAAGCATGCAGGTGTCCAGGCTGCTATTTGCAGAGAGTGCTGGAGCCTGGCACTTGAAATAGAGGGCAATGGAGACAACACCTCTGTGAGGTGTGACCAGGTGAATTATCTTCTCAATCTGGTGGCTGAGCTAAAGTAATAAGACTCAGGACTGGAAGGCAATGTGAAAGGGAGTTAGACATGTGGGAGCAGGATTTACAGACTCCCCTCATCGAGGGAGGTGACCCAGGATACAGGGGGCAATGCAAGTTGAGGGCAATGTGGATGAGAAGACAGAAGAGGAACCATCTGAGGGGATGCCTAAAACAAATCAGTCCCCACCTTCCATCAGGACTACTACCATAAAGGAAAAGAGGACAGTAATTGTTGTTGGTGACTCTCTACTGAGGGGAACGGAGGGACCTCTATGTCTTCCTGACCCATCTCACAGGAAAGTCTGCTGCCCACCTGGGGCTCAGGGTAAGGAACACCACTAGCAGATGTTTACCAAGGCTAATCCAGCCTTCTGACTATTACCCATTGCTGGTAATCCAAGTTGGCAGCAATGAGCTTATAAGAAGGGTACCAGGACAATCAAAAAGGAATTCAAGGCCCTTGGTCAATTGATTGATGGGGCAGGAGCTCAAGTGGTGTTCTGTTCAGTTCACTCAGTGGTGGGAGTGTACACTGAAAGGAACAGGTGTGTCGCTGTACAGGGATAAGAGTAATGGCCAAAGTGATGAAG
Source organism: Colaptes auratus (assembly GCA_015227895.2). Classification (NCBI taxonomy): domain Eukaryota; kingdom Metazoa; phylum Chordata; class Aves; order Piciformes; family Picidae; genus Colaptes; species Colaptes auratus. The sequence goes on along the minus strand of CM026897.1, from coordinate 65,025,873 downwards.
ACAAATGCAAGCAGAGTATAGAGAAAGACAAACAACTCCATTTATTCCAGCAAGCAACACATATCTGTATGTCTGTTGTTGGTGTGGCTGCATGTGATTGGTTAACAAACTTTTCTCAAGATTCTTATGGGTTAGTGAAAGCATTGCTATAGTTACTCATTAAGGTACTCCAATGTGATGGTTCAGGCTGGGTGCCCACCCCTGATGCCACTGCACAAGCCACACCTATGATGTCCCAAAAGGGTCCTACCCAGTGGGTGGGCACAGGAAGCCAGGTATTTCACCCCATAATGTCCTGCTCCCATATAAGACATCAGCAGGGGGTCCTCTCTTCCTCTTTCTTCCCTCACCACTACCTGGGTAATGAGGTAAGATCCTGGGGGTTTTGGGGGTACCCCTAGGTAGGGGGTGGGATGCCTTTGGGTATGCTTTGGGATTTCTCTTTTGTCACAGTGCTTGCTGTAAAACTTTCATTGTTTTTCCATTTAAACTTTCCACCATTTTTGCAATCTGTTTGTCTGAGTCTTTTCTTTTTCTCGTGGTGGGAGAATTGGCCTCTCAAGCTACTACATCCAGGTGGCCTCTCTCTCTCATCTTGCAGTTTCTCATCCTCCCAACATCCAGTCCAGGGAGTTTCCAGATTCTCATGGGAACACAGTGATGTTTTCAATACTGAACTCCTCACCAGAGCTCTTCAGAAGGTCCACAGGTTCATCACAGTCCCCCACAATTCCCCCTTTTTGTTTTTCTGCTACGAATGTTGCTTTGATCATCTGCTTCAGGGGAACATCAGTAACATTACAATCACAATTTCCAAAATTAACAACCCGGTTTTAACAATGAAAAGAAACCAACCGGAAAATCCCCATCCTTTAAACAATCCTTCAAATTCTTGACAACCATGCCTCTGAGCTAACAGTAAGAAATCTATTGCAGCTCTATTTTGCCAAGTAGCATGTTGAACAGAATCCACATCAGGCAATAGTTCTTTCAGAGCTAGAGAGGAAGTGTTACTCTATTTTGCTAACCAACATCCCATTTTATTTAACATACCTAGTGCCTTAGCTGCTGCCACTCCTGGAGAGAGGACAGAGGCTATTATGACTTTTTCCCTCACCCAGAAATTAATGCTGTCATCACAATCCTTCTCAAAGGCATGAATGCTGTGCTCCTGCCTCTTTCTAAATTGATTGAAAATATCAGATGCATTTGGTGTTAACATGGTCAATCGACCAAGACTGCAAGGTCCTCCGCTCATCCATGAGGGCAAGGCTGGCCAGGCCCCATCCTCACAAATAAGGAAAACACCTGCAGGCAAACAACAAGGATAAGAATGCAGTGGCATGGTTATAAATGTAGTGTGATTACACCAGGCACTATAGTTTCCATACTCCCTCCCCACTGGGCTAACATCCTGAACATTCATGGCTTCGTCCAATGTAACATTATACATAACACAATGTAAAGGTCTAATGTCTCGATCCTGAGAGGGAAAGAGATTCAGGTTTTTAATGAATATTCCCGTGTTGTGAAATTAGAGGCACAAACGAGGCCAAAATATCAACAGCTAGACTATTTATTACATAAATACAGTGGATGGACATAAAGTGGATAGATCAGAAGGGGATAGAGAGAAAATAGAGAGAGAAGAGAGAAAAGGAAAGGAATTCTATTACCGCACCCCTCACCCCCCAAGACAGTTTGAGTCTGTGGAGGAAAGGTGCTGCAGGAGATGTTGGGTCTGTAGAGAGACGGTGCTGCAGGAGATGTCGGGTCTGTAGAGGAAGGGTACTGAGGCTTTGGCTGTAGAAGGGATGTGGTCCTCTGAGCAGCTTCTTCAGCTCCATGAGTTGCAGCAGCCAGAACTTAGGGCACGGAGAGAGGGTTTACAGAGTCCAGGATCCGTTGTGATGGCCCCGTGATGTTTCCAGCGTGTGGTGCTGCATTTTGCTTCTCCAGTTTTCTTCTCCGTTTTTCTTCTACTGTTTTCTTCAACCAAGCCAGTAGTTGCTCCAGTCTTTTATACAGTTTTTTAGTCCTCAGGCAAGTGTCCAGGTGTTGTTCCCCAGGATATCGTTCTGGGAAATCATCCTTAGGTAAGTGTCCAGCTATCGTTCCCCAGGAAATCTTTCTGAGTACTCAGGTGAGTTTGGGCAGCCGTCTGGATGGAAGGGGGGGAGGAGGCCTCCACCTCCTCCTGCTCCATCTACCTACCCACACACCCTTTACACATCAGGGAATCCATTGTCCTTTCCTGGGGTATCTGATGGCTGGAAATGATCTTGTCCTGAAGGCATGATGGCTGGGCCCTTGGACCATTGTTGTAGGCCAGCTGCAGTTCAGTGAGCAATGTTATCTTTGCACCTTCCAAGAGTCCTTCCAGTGGCTCTGCCCAACGCACATCAGCTATTGTCTGGGCAAGCAGCAAGTGATTTTATCTTTGTTGAGTCACACCAGGAGAGACAAGCTTTAGTCTCTCACACACAATAATCCATTTTTACCAATCCTAACATATCAATTTCTTGAGGCTCTAACGCAGCCCTCAAAAGGCACTGGGTCCAAGTGTTCCAACCCTTAGCCATATAGTCTAATGTTAAATTAGACTCTTCAAATCCTTCCCAACTAAAACCATCAAAGCTTTTAAGTCCTCTGAATGTTTTATTAAAATTCCATAAAAACTGTATATAAAATGATCTTTTTAAGTTCAGAGGTTCAATCTTCTTGGTAATGTCCTTCTATCTGTTCACCAGAATGGCCACCAGGCAGGTGCTGAAAGGATTCGTTGGTGTTGATACCAAGAGGCACAGCGTATCTTTTTTCAGGGCATTAGCAAGCGTGACCTACACATTCTTCTGTGGATACTTTGGAATCTGCATGACTGTTGCAGTAGTCAGTGTCCAGTGGGTGATGAAAATGCTGGTGGAACTCATCTCACTGGAACCCAGTGTGGTCCAGAATCTGTTGAGACACAAGCATATCCTCAAGTCATTAAATTACAAGGATCAGACCACTGACCTGTTTGCAGATCCCGAACCCTGACTTTTGCTCCTGAGGGCACCCCACTGGTGGTAGCTAAGGAGCCAAAATGACACATTATTGGGGGTTCCTGAGAATCACAAAAATCTGTGAGAAATTTAGAACATAAATAGCTTTGTTCAATCAAGCTTCTGGAGGATCCCATGCCATTCCCCCTTTTGGTTTTTGGCAACAGTTGTTTTAATGTGCCATGAGCACATTCAGTAATACCTTTTCCAGTGGGAGAATGAGGGTTACCTGCAACATGAGTTATACCCCATGACTGCAGGGAACTCCAGCAGTAGATAAAGCTCACTGCCAATGATGAATAACATCTTTGGCAGTTTCTCCTGTGTGAGCAGTAGCAATGATGACTGAGGAGAATGTATCAACAGACACATGAACAAAATTTAACCTGCCAAATTCAGCAATGTGACATCTGTTTGCCACATAACCTTGACGAAAAAAATTGATAAGAAGCTATGGCCTGTTGTTTGATATTTGGAATTAGTCCCATTGCTACACACAACATGAGTGCATCTGCTTTTGCATTCCCTTCCACCAAAAAATATCTGGGAAGTTAACATATAAATCCACGTGAACATATTCTCTAATTACACAACAAGTAAGAGACCATGATATACAGTTCTAATTTAGATGTTTTCTGGTGACATCTCAGATTATCATGACAGTCATTGAGGTTGGTGTCAGGTAGATCTGCTGATTTTCATCCTCATGATATTTGTGCTGTCTTCTGCTGAGATGATTGCAGCAGTGAGTTGCAAAATTGATGTTCACAGGTGGAGACAGCAAAAATCCCTAAAAAGCTTAACAAACTACATTAAAATATCAAATCAATGTGTAAAAAAACTAAACAAAACCATGTTACATTAACTAAAGCATGCTTTTTAAAATTAAAACCTATTTACTATAACCCTCAGTTATATTTCATAGAGCACTCTTAAAATGTCATGGCACGGAGAGAACAAAAACTTAACCTATTAACTCCCAGAATAACTCTTTCTACTTGAACTTAATCACTAAATACCTAAGAGAAAAGAGAAATACCCATTTTTAATTATGCTCACCATCAAAACTTAACCAGAAACATCAAAATAACAAATCTCCAAAATCCCCTACAATCAGAAACAATTCCAGAATCATCGGTCACATCAGGTTTGCACTCACAAAATTTAGAATATTTTTCTTAAGAAAACTCAGCACCATGACTATAAATCTTATGTACACCTTCTGCAAAGTTACAAAAACTGCAAACAAGGGAAAGTTAACAGACAGAGAAAGAGTTACTCTGAGAAAGTGTAAGCTGGCAGGCTCAGAGAAAGTGCTGGGGGGCATAGGGGGTGCTTTCTCCTCTGAAGGTACTTTCTCACTAGTTTCTTGGCAATGAAAGAGTAATGTAAACAATTGAGGGCTGGTAGCCGCTGATGATGACTATGTACAAGAGCTACGACAGCCATTGCTTGGACTATGGGAGGGGCCCTGCAGCCATCACTCACCTCTCCTGCCGGGCTGGCACCATCGCTGGGAGAAGCTGCAAAAGCCTCCACTGCTGATCCAAATTCTCTGTCACCACAGATAGGTAGTTCTGTTTTGGAAACAGAGCTCACAAGCAAGTACAAGTTGAGCAATTCAGGTCCCTTTAGCAATTGTTACAGGTGGTGTTACAGTGGATATTAAAACACATATTTGACCGATAAAATCAGCAGCTGAAACATTTCACTGGGCCTCCTGATTTCAAGACAGCTGCAAGTGCAGTCATCTTAAAATCAGTACTGCTGACCTTGGAACAAGCAGCCACCATATCAGCTACAGATGGTTCACCTGGCAATGCTTCAATAATTTTCTGACAGTCAGCATTTGCATTGTCTTTCACTAATTGCTGACACAAAATTTGCCTGAGATGTTCATCATTGACCTGTTTTTCAATAGCGGCAGAAATCCTTTCTACAAACTGCAGAAATGGTTCCTTAGGCTCTTCTTTAATAATAGTATATTGAGGACATGGAGATGCAAGTTCCATCATCTTTGGAATTGCAGACATGCCTATTTTTTGACTGTTCCAGTATACAAGGGTGCCAGTGAACTTGTGTGTTAGGATTAGAAAACACAGGTCCTGTGCCCATGAGAGCATCTGCCCCCACACCTCGCAGAATGTCATTGTGATCTCTTTGCATGTTTTGTATTGCAGCCTTTTCAGCTAATTTTTTTGAGTTAGTTTCGAATACTGAAAACTGAAAAGGCTGAAAAATGATCTGCGCAAGATGATGAAAATCAAATGGACACAGCAAATCAGTGTCTATAATATGCAAAAGCTGCATAGTTTCACTTGAATTGACACCATGCTTTGCTACTGTGGATCACAAATCCTGTACAACTTTCCAGCCCAAAACCTGATGATTATCTTGCTGCCCCGATCCTGGAGCTGCTTTTTCCACAGGGAAAGCCATAGGATCATCTGAAACACCCATAGGAGAAGACTTCTCCTCTGGTTTAACAGACACTGTGGTGCATCCAAGGTTTCCACTAAACCCGAGTCACCCACAGCAGCAGATTTCTGGCAAACTTGCTGTCAAAATCTCACTGCCAAACGTGGAATAACAGTCACACTACAGGGAGGCAACGTCCAAGGTGCAGACTGACGCCCACCCCCCTCTCAGTTCTCAGCAGTCTTTTGCACAGCCACAGTCACACTATGATTTACAGTTTCATCCCCACTCTCATCCTCACTATCAGATGGCAGAGAGGGCAATTGCTGTTGTAAAGGCAATAGCTGGTGCAAAGTCTGTAGATTGTTACACTGATTACATTCCTCCTTTTTCACATGTTCTTTCAGCTGCTCTGTCAGAGATTGATAAGCCAGTAGCATTTTTGCAAAATCTTTGGGACTTTTCCAATTCGTAGGGAACTTAAGTTGTTCATTAGGAGAAAGCTGCTTCTCAGCAGCCCCTGTTATTTTCTGCACTGCTGAATCTACTCCTGAGCAGCCAGACGATCCAGGACTAGAGGGTGCAGAGCGTGCCGGTGTGTCCTCTACTGATTTATTCATCTCCCCCATAGCCAAGTCAATCCCTTTTTCTTTCAACTTCCCCATAATTTCCTCCTCTTTTTTCTCCTGTTCCTGCTTAAGATCTTTTAGTGCATCACTAAGCAGGCACCAGGTAATAGCCATGTCAATCAGTTCCTTGTCTCTTTTTGAGATAGCATCCCACAAGTAACTACCTAGCTTGTGCGAGGTAGTGGTAATGAAGGCTGTAATAGAGAAAGGCTCAAAACCTTTCTGCTTACAAGTAAGTAATTTTCTTAATTCAAAATCTTCAACTCTTAGACCTCTATGTTTCAATAACAATTTCCAGATTCCAAGGACTAAGTCCTTGTCCTTTGTTAATTCCTGACCCATTATGCTCCCAGTGGCTCACCTACCTCAACTGGGCAGGTGTCAAAGTTCAGGTCAGGACCAAAGGCAGTATCCCCACTGCTCTCAGCTACAATGGGCTCCATCACTGCTGCTGCACCTGCAGCCCAAACATCGTCAACTCACTTTTTGGATCACATGTCGGGGGTCACCATTTGTTGCTGTATAGGGGTAGGAGTAATGGCCAAACTGATGAAGATAAATGCAAGCAGAATATAGAGAAAGATAAAAGACTCAATTTATTCCAGCAAGCAACACATATCTGTATATCTGTTGTTAGTGTGGCTGCGTGTGATTAGTTAACAAACTTTTCTCAAGATTCATATGGGTTAGTGAAAGCATTGCTATAGTTACTCATTAAGCTAGCCCAGGTGGCCTCTCTAGCTCATCTTGCAGTTTCTCATCCTCCAACATCCAGTCCAGGGAGTTTCCAGCTTCTCATGGGAACACAGCAATGTTTTCAATACTGAACTCCTCACCAGAGCTCTTCATAAGGTCCATAGATTCATCACAGTCCCACACACAGGAAAACCCATGCCATCAACTAATGGCCCAAGGGATGGGCCAGCAGCAAAATTTTGGGTTCTTTGATCAAGGGGCAACTTTTACTGCACCTGACCTGCAGGATCTAGGTGGGCTGAATCTATTTAGAGAGGGCAAGAGGGCTCTAGCTCTGGAGTTGGCAGGGCACATTGGGAGGGTTTTAAACTAGGTCTGAAGTGGGTGGGTGATGAAACCAGACTCTCTGGAGAGGAGAGAGTGACATAAACTAGAGTTAGATGAGAAATCAACAGCTCAGCTGAAGTGCATGTACACCAACACATGCAGCATGGGTAACAAACAAGAGGAACTGGAAGTCTTGGTTGACCAAGAAAACTATGATGTAGTTTGCATTACAGAAACATGGTGGGATGATTCACATGATTGCAGTACTGCACTGGGGGGTTACAAGCTCTTTAGGAGAGACAGGAGGGGGAGAAGAGAAGGAATAGAATAGAATAGAATAGAATAGAATAGAATAGAATAGAATAGAATAGAATAGAATAGAATAGAATAGACCAGGTTGGAAGGGACCTTCAAGATCATCACGTCCAACCTATCACCCAACACCACCTAATCAACTAAACCATGCAACCACACACCCTATCAAGTCTCCTCCTGTACACCTCCGATGATGGTGATTCCACCACCTCCCCAGGCGCCTCTGTGTAGAACTTCTTCCTAACCTCCAGCCTAAACCTCCCCTGGCACAGCCTGAGACTGTGTCCTCTTGTTCTAGTGCTGGTTGTCTGTGAGAAGAGACCAACCTCCTCCTGTCTACAAACTCCCTTAAGGTAGTTGTAGAGAGCAATAAGGTCACTCCTGAGTCTCCTCTTCTCCAGGCTAAGCAATCCCAGCTCCCTCAGTCTCTCCTCATAGGGCTTGTGTTCCAAACGCCTCACCAACTTCGTTGCCCTTCTCTGGACACGTTCCAGCAAGTCAACATCCTTCCTAAGCTGAGTGGCCCAGAACTGGACTCAGTACTCAAAGAAGGGTGGCCCTGTATATTAGGGAATCTCTTGATACCTGTGGTGAAGGCACATTTTTGCCCAGATACTAGATCTTGTCCCAGCATATGGACAAGTTTCCCCTCCTTCAGGAGGAAGACAAAAGCCAAGGCATTAGCCAGGCCAGCATGCACTCAGCGCATGCAGTGCTTGTGAAAACACCAAGTATGGGCATAATTCCAGCTTCACGCTTTCTATAGGCTGAAGCCAGTTGTTTATGAGAGTGCCCCATTGGTCAAACCCAGCCTTGAGGAATCTATAAGTATTACCCCCTTGTTGGTAAACAAGTTGCCCCCTCTTTCACTTTGTCTGTACATGCTGAAGAGAACAACTCTTGAGCCATAGCCTCTGCCATTGAGCTTATTGTTGTTAGCTTCTATCATACATGCATGCATACTGAAAGCCTCTGCATCGTGAGAAGCACTCGTGAGGATCACCCCAGAGGGAGGACCTTCGCTGAGCCCAAGAAGCCAGCATCATCACAGCCAGTTATACTGACTGGGAGAGCCCAGCGTGCCACTGGAGGACTGGACCAGCCCCCGAGGGTAAGATCTGCCCAGCTGTTGGGGAGAAGGGACTTGATCAAGACCGAGTCCGCATATGCCTAGCCCTGCTGCAGCGGGAGAGGATCCCCCACGTGTGCTGCTCTGAGCCCTGTAAACCTCAGGGAAGACTAAAGCACTGTTTGTGCCTATACTGCACTGAACCTGGGACCACTCTGAGTGTCCCGCTATTCCCTTAAGCCCAGTAACCAAGAAGCCACAGCTCAACACAGCTGCATTCTCTCTCTGAGGCTGTTTATCTCAGCCTGAGATCCGTCGCCACGAGGCCGACCCCATAGCTATTGTTTGCTGTCATTGTCCAACCAGGAACCTCTGAGCCCACCTACTGGCAACCGTCGCCCCGCCCTTCCGTGCAAGCTGACTCCCAGGGCCGACCCCACAGGCTGGCCCCGACCAGGACTGATTGCTGTTGTCTAGAGGGAATCGACCGAATCCTGAAGGGAACCTGCTTATGAACTAAGTCCAGGTTCCAGTATTCCCTCTCCACTGCTGTGGATAGAGGAGACAGTAACCCAATGTCGCCATCCAACTCGACTAGGAACCGGTCCAGCTACAGTAGTCTGCCGGACCTCTACCTTGCTACAAACAACAGCTACAGAGTATCTTCCACGTGCTTTCCATCCACTAGTACTCAGTTCAAAGTATCCGCGTGTAGCAGAGTAATTGCTGACATATAGAGATTGCAATATTGCTGTATAGCCAAAAGCCAGCCGCATTCTGCCGAGTGGCCATCTAGTGGCCAAGCTGCGGAACTGCACCCTTCATTATATAAATATAGAAATAGTCTGTAGATAGTTTAATTAAGTTCTAATCATAACACTAAGCCACTTATGGAATGCATTTCATGAATGTGCACTAGAACATGTATATAAGTTGTGGATTCATTGTTTATTAATAATTTGATAATTAATAAAAATAATATTTTTATAATTCACCTTTCATATTCATAAATTTAATAACCTCTTCACACCAATACCACAGAACTTGAGGTAGAGGATAAAAGGATTGAGTGCCTGTGCATTAAAATCAGAGGGAGGGCTAACAAAACTGGCATCCTGGTTGAAGTCTGTTAGAGACCACCCAACCAGGATGAAGAGGTAGATGAAGTATTCTACAAGCAGATGGAGGTTGTCATAAGATCGTTAGGCCTTGTTCTTGTGGGTGACTTTAACCTGCCAGATATCTGTTGGGAACTTAGCACAGCAGAGAAGAGGCAGGCCACAAAGTTCCTAGAGTGTGGAGAACAGCTTCTTGATGCAGCTGTTACCAGGGATGAGGCCCTCACCTACCAGGGGTGAGGCCCTGCTTGACCTGCTGTTCTCAAATAGAGAAGCACTGGTGGGTGATGTGTTGGTAGGAGGCTGTCTAGGGTGCAGTGACCATGAGTTTTCAATATGCAGGGAAACAAGGAGGTGCAACAACAAAACCCTTACCTTGGACTTCCAGAGGGCAAACTTCAGCTTATTTAAGCAACTAATTCAGAGAGTGCCCTGTGTAGCAACCCTTAAGAACAAAGGGGTCCAGGATGGTTGGACCTACTTCAAACAGGAACTCTTGAACGCACAGGAACAGGCTGTGCCCATGTGCTGAAAGATGAGCCAGTGGGGAAGGTGACTAGCCTGGATGGACAAGCAGCTCTTGAAGGAATTAAGAGCAAACAAGAGGGTGTATCACCTTTGGAAAGGAGGGGAGGCTCCTGTCCGGCAAAAAGCTGTTGCTTCAGAGAGAGAGAAGCCGACCAGCCCACACGAACAGAGGGAAAGGTACAGAATGAACACAGCCTGATCCCAGACCAGACTGGCAGAACCCAAACTCAAAGCTGCATTCTACCAATCCACCAATGAAATTAGTTTAGACTATCTTGTTTTTGTTTAAATATCAAAAACATTCAGCCCGAGTGTTCAGCAACTGTCTCTTTCTTAAAGGCACAGCCTAAACCGGTCACACATCTTTATAAATATATTAATGCTAAAAAGAGGATCAAGAAGAACCTCCACTCTTTATTGGACTGGGAGGGGTAAATTGTAACTAAGGATGAGGAAAAGGCTGAGGTACAAAATACCTTCTTTGCTTCAATTTCCAACAGTAAGGCAGGAGGACTTCAGGATAACTGTCTTCCTGAACTGCTAGATGGGGTCAGGGAGCAGTATAATTGCCCTGAAATCCATGACAAAGTAGTTAGGGACACACTGAGCCACTTAGATCCCCACAAGTTCACGGGACCAAATGGAATCCATCCCAGAATGCTGAGAGAGATGGCAGATGAGCTGGCCAAGATGCTAACCATAATTTTTCAACAGTCCTGGCTCACTAGGGAGAGGTCCCAGATGACTGGAAGCTGGCCAACATGATGCCTATACACAAGAGAGGCCAGAAGAAGGAGACAGGGAATTCCAGACCTCAGTGCCAGGCAAGATTATGGTACAGGCTGTCTTGAGTGCTATCACACAGCACTTACTGGATGGCCAAGGAATCAGGCCCAGCCAGCATGGATTTAGGAAGGGCAAGTCCTGTCAGACCAACCTGATCTCCTTCTATGATCAGGTGACCGACCTGGTGGATGTGGGGAAGCCTGTGGATTTTAGTCTACCTGGACTTCAGCAAGGCCTTTGACATAGCAAACTCCTGGCCAAGCTGTCAGCCCATGGCTTGGACAGCGGCACTCTGTTCTGGGTTAGGAAGTAGCTGGAGGGCTGAGCCCAGAGAGTGGTGGTGAATGGTGCCACATCCAGCTGACAACCAGTCACTGGTGGTGTTCCCCAGGGATCAGAGCTGGGCCCCATCCTGTTCAATATCTTTATTGATGATCTCAATGAGGGGATTGAGTCTGCCATTAGTAAGTTTGCAGAGGACACCAAGCTGGGGGCAGGTGTTTATCTGTTAGAGGATAGGAGAGCTCTGCAGACAGACCTTGACAGGCTGGAGCAGGGAAGTCATTCTGCCCCTGTACTCAGCACTAGTTAGGCCACACCTTGAGTCCTGTGTCCAGTTCTGGGCCCCTCAATTTTAAGAAGGACATTGAGACACTTGAACCTATCCAGCGAAGGGCAACAAGGCTGGTGAGAGGTCTGGAGCACAAGCCCTGTGAAAAGAGGCTGAGGGAGCTGGGGTTGCTTAGCATGGAGAAAAGGAGGCTCAGGGGAGACCTTCTTGCTGTCTACAACTACCTGAAGGGAGGTTGTATCCAGGTGAGGGTTGTTCTCTTCTCCCAGGCAACCAGCACCAGATCAAGAGGACATGGTCACAAGCTGCATCAGGGGACATTTAGGCTTGAGGTGAGGAGAAAGTTCTTCACAGAGAGAGTGATTTGCCATTGGAATATGCTGCCCAGGGAGGTGGTGAAGTCCCCATCCCTGGAGGTGTTCAATAAAGGATTGGATGTGGCACTTGAAGCCATGGTTTAGTTGTCATGAGGTGTTAGATATTACATAATAGGTTGGACTTGATGTTTTTTTCCTACCTGGTTGATTCTATGATTCTATGATTTCCTCAGATTCTTAGTTCCTCAAGAATTTATCTTTTTAAAAATCTGCTATTGTTTTGACAGTTTGCCATTATCCTTGAACATAAAGACTTCAGAGAAAGACTGATTTATTGGTATTTGTGATGATTCAGTAATCTTTTGAAAGTTTGTTTAATGTTTGTCAAAGAAGAAAATTTAAAGTCTTGGAACAGTTCCAGTTTCCTTCAGTACTGGGAGTTCCTAGCGAGCTGGGAAATATTAGGAAGAAAAGGAGGCTGCATCCGCTGTTTCTCTATGACAGGAAACTAAAGGGATGAAGGCCCAAAAAAGTGGAAGAGAAGATGTTGATTCCAGGCTGGTTGACTCCCTGAGCAGTACAATGGGAATAGCGGCCTGACTGTTGATGCTAGAATGAGAATGTGTTGGTGCAAGTGACCTGTTTGATTTTCCCATGTTGGAAAGTCTTGAGTCACATACAGCATGCTTTTGTATTGATAGAAATAGAAACATTCCCATGTCACAACTTGCCTTTGTTCAGACCTCTTATCAACCATTTCAAGTGCTGATTTAGTGCAGAATGACATTCAGTTATGTTGTTTAAAGGTAATGCTGTCTCATATAGCATTTTTCTCCCCACTTAGTCTTCCACCACTAATGTGAGTCTCGTGTCTTCCACTCTTATCTTTCTAAAAGCATACCACAGGTGCAGATCTCATCACCAAAATAAGCTTTACAGGGCTTTACAATGACAATTGTCTTTTACTTACAAGACTGGGAACAGTTAAGTACAGGTTGCTTGTAAAACTGCCAGTAAGCTGAAGACTTCCCTACTCTGATTCATGTTCCCTCTTGAATGTGCTGTGGAGAGACAAGTGAGATCTGCAATCTGCCCTCATTTTACTTGGTGTCTATAGCAGTACATCACAGTCCATCTAAGGTGACTTGATCCACATCCCTGCTTGCCTGGTGACTTGGTTGCTAGGTGATCTTGCACTGTTAAACCAATTTTCCCAGCTGGAGAACAGCCTGTGCCTGCAGCATCCTGCTTGCAAGAGAGGATAATCAGGCTTAACGATTGTTAGATGTAGTCTTTACTCCCTTGAGTACCAGTACAACCTGGGAAAAAAACCCTAAAGACTGGAAGTATCAGCTGTGCTTCCAAGTGGAGCATGCAAAAATGAAGAGCATAGACACAGCATATTCACAATCTCATACAGAATTAATAAGCATTATTTTAAAAAACTAGCATATGATAGAAATTGTTAGACTAAATTTAGCCAATTAGTCATTAGCATGCAAGAAACTGATGAAAGTCAGAAGACTGTTTAAGTTCTGCTTAAATGTATAGTAGTAATTTGTTAGCTGGAAAATTATTTCATGTGTTCCGTCCCTTAGTTATAGAAAAACCTGAAGAGAAGTAAAAAATGCATAGCAGAGAGATTAGTAGTGTCTTGAATACATACATGGATTTGTTATTTTTTCATTTCCAGTTATATCTATTTTCTCATCTCTTTCATTTATAAAACATTTGTGACTTTTATAAGATAAGGAACAGAAAGAATTTGCTTTGTAAGAGATTTGAGACTATTTCACTGATAAAGTTTAAATTCTGAAAGAGGTTGCTAGATAACTAAGAGAAGAAAAGCTGAAGAGAAATGAGGGAGGTAAAGTTGTATTACTGGCATATCATTCTGATTTGCTGGATATAGAAATGACCTAGGTTTATGAGAGAAGAGCAGAAGAACATTGCAAGGAAGAGTGAGCATATCATGTCAGCAGTCAACATGCACCTGTGGAACAGCCTCTTTACACATAGCATCAGTAAAGGATGTGTTTCATTAGAGCAAAACTAGGAAATTTTGAAATCTTGAATGGTAAAACTACAAATAGATATAAAAGAACAGGCACCCAGCAGACTGGAGGAGTATGTCTAATTGGAAATAGATCTTGTTAGGCAGAGGCAAAGCTACATCCACATAACTGTTTTTTCTTCTCCTTTAGTCTTGCAAATATGAGGAAAAACAATGACAGTTTTGCAAGAGCATGGCAGATACATTCACCAGTAAATGACTTTACAGAATGCTGCAGAAACCGCAGGGAATGAAGAAACCACAGAGAAAAAAAGGAAGTGTGGAGTTATGGAGATGCCACAGATTCTCACAACTGCAACTGTGCTAAAAAGCTCTTTCGTCTTGGAGATGAAGGTGTAACCAGACCCACTAGCTGTCAGGTGATATCAGGAAAATTTGCACAGGAACTGTGGTTTTAACAGGACATACAATTAAACAATGGAACAAATATGAGGATCAAACATCACTTGAAGACATGGAAAACACCTCTTTACAAGGTTAGATGCAGAAGTCACTAGGTAAAGATTATGGCTTGCTTTATTCAGTGAGTCGTCCTAATTAGTGATTAATTCTAACCTGTAAATGTGTGAGTGCAGTGTTGCCATTCATTAGAGAAAAAAAATAAGAAGGAAAATACAGACACAGTGGGGTCTGCATAAAAAAAATTTGCTAAAAATATGTAAACCACATTGCTGAGGTCTTTCTGTATGCACTGCGCTGCTTTGGCATGTGTCTGGAAGCCTCATAAAGAGAGCTATGAACAAAGGGGAGGTCAGTAAGGAAGCTGAGGTTCCAAAGAGGGTTCCTGATTCTCGCACATCGCACTGTCTTTGTTCATTTGGTTTTTGAGGTTTTGGTTGATTCATAGGTGACAATACTCAGCAATATGATGCCTCGTATCCTGACCACAGTGGAAATTACTTTCTGTCACTATGAGTCAAAGAAGAGGGTTTCATGTACAAAACACTGGCCACTTTAGTCTCAGAATTATTCCAGGACAAATGTTACTGTATTAGGCGAAATCTTGGCTTTAAACAGAAAAGGTGAATTGGACAAAGCCTGGAAAATCAACTCTAAATGGAAACAGGACCTTGGTGAAGTTTATTACTATCAACCCATAAATCTTAGTTTGGGGTTTTCAAATTACATGTATCTCCACTTTGTAGTAAATCTTTGTCTGTAACTGACAACATTTGTTGAGAAAGAGCAATTGAGTAGGGAGATCTGGATAATTTTTTTCTTAAGAAGAGGATGGCTAAGAAGGAGGTGAGAGACTTCTGAAGAGGATATTTTGTTTCATGATCATCTTCTGTGGGGGGTGGAATGAGATGAGACCCCTACATAATCCCACTTAATTCCTGAGAATTCTTCTTTGCCAGGGAAAGGTCTGCTGCTCTTCCTGTAACACAACTGGACAACATGACTGTTATCTGAAGAGTGATAATAGTGTATGTGCATGTGCATGTGCACATGCATTCCTTACTTCTGTTTTCTAATTTCTGGAGGAAATGTGACTGTAAGGATCAGTGTGAACAGAAGTAAAAAGAGATAAATACATCTGGCAAATACTGATACATAAGTAACATCTCAGAATTATAGCAGTTTGTCATACAGTTCAAGGATTAGAAAGAAATTCAAAATTACAGGTGGCAGGTAAAATTTCACACTGAATTTGCAAATATTAAGCCAATCTAACACCTGCAGCTAGTGCTGAATCCTGCACCACCATAGTAAATGAGAGTTTTATTGACCCTGTCAGCAGTCTGGGGCTGTAAATCTACAAGAACAACAAAGCTTTAGTAACTTTTAATCAGCAGTTTCTTCAAATTTATTGCAGTACACTAGATGGCAGAATTTGGAAACTGATATGTGCCTGCATTTTCAAGATGGGTAAACACTTGCCTTGAAGTTTCTAAGACAATACATAGCATGCGATCCATGTCAAAATATGCCACTGTTAATGGAAAATGTGAAAAATGGCACTTGCTCAGGAACTGAAAATGCATGGTGATCCAAACTGCTATGCAATCCTTTTTGACCAAAGTAGTTAGTACTACAGTCCTCACGAGTTTTGGTGAAAATGATGTTACAGACTGAAGACAGAGTAAGGCATCTATTTACAAATATTGTCTAAATTCTTTTCCTGTACATGAGAGAAATTAGGAAGTCACTTCTTCTGAAGCTTATTTAATTTGCTGGCTGTTCTCTTTACTCTCTAAGAATTTTCTCTCAGTTCTTTCCTCTGAATCTGTGACTAATGGGCCAGTAAAACTCAGTGTCTACCTTTCCCCAGCTCTGAACAGATTTGTACTGTATTTTTTTAGGACTGAAGGTACACAAGGCAGGATAAAACAAGGAGGAGCATTTAGCAAACAGTGGCATAGCAGGAAGCATGGTTTGGAGGTTTGACAGGAGACTCCAACAGTGCATAAACTTAAAACTCACTTCCTGTAATTGTGCTTTGAGAAGTTGTCCAGCATTTTGGGAACTTTCCAGCTCATCCAAAGGGTGGTTGTTTCAAGCAGTATTTGCAGGCAGATGCATACATTGGAGGACTCTTTGAATGCCAGAGACAAAAGATTGGTGGGAGTTTATTTGGCTGACCGAACATGTAGAGTGGTAAAAGTATGCTCTAGGGAACAGGCATCTCATTGAAATATGAGAGTTGTTCTTACCGGTAGAAACCTTTGTTCCAGCCCTCTTTCTTTGGGTTTTCTCCCCATTGTTACTCCATTTGCTGTCTTTCTGCTTTTA
Source organism: Colaptes auratus (assembly GCA_015227895.2). Taxonomy (NCBI): domain Eukaryota; kingdom Metazoa; phylum Chordata; class Aves; order Piciformes; family Picidae; genus Colaptes; species Colaptes auratus. The sequence goes on along the minus strand of CM026897.1, from coordinate 65,009,248 downwards.
TATTGACCAAAATGTTTGACCCATAGACATAAAACTGGCAGTACGTTGAACCAGCAAGAATGGAACCTAGAGTGCTGTAATAGAGACAAAATTACTGCAAAAATTACACAGAAGTGGTTTTACTTTACTATACAGGATTTGTGTATATATTTATAATAGGAACTCTTCACTACTTAATAAAGAGGCTATAGTTATCTGAACTTAATTTTTTAATTTTGTCTGTTATTTTTGTTTATCCCCTCCTAAGTAAATAAATTAGTTACGGTAACGAGAATCCTCATTTAAATTATTAGCCCAATTTTAGCAACCTACGTTAAACAAAACACAATTTTCTGCTCCTTCAAATCTGCTTAATTAATCTTATGAGAAATAAATTAGTCTTCATGTTGGCTGTATTAAGACCCTTTGTTAACTTGCAGAAACATAACCTCATTATACATCTCAGTATTCATAAGAAACATAGAAATAAAATCTGTAAATATGCTTCTGAAAGTACAAGAAAAAATGAGAAAATAATTTTTTAAAATAAAAACATCAGAATTAAAGCACATAGTCTTTCTAACTCCTATCTCTCAATAATGTTTCTCTTTACTGGTAAAAAAAGAGGAAATTTTGTTTTTTCCATAAAAAATGAAAATATTTTTAAATGCTTCAGAATATTCTAATACAAAAAACCCCAGATATTTTTGTTGCTACTTTAAAGAATGGTATCTGATGAATAGGTGTGTGCCTTTTGTCTGCATATGAAGAAAAGTAGGAGCTCTGACTAAATTTTCTTTCATTGTCAGGACTCCCACACTTGTAGATTCCTTGTTCTTTAAGGTGGCATAATTGCCTTCTCTGGGCCAAGAAGTACTAGTAAAATTTTTTATGCTCTTTGCAACCCTGTCTTCTACAAAATGTTTGGGAATTGTGGTTTTTCCATCTTACTTTGTAGTTTGACTTGAATAAGCAAGTAGGTCCAAAACTTATTAGAAATAACAAGAAACACAGACAGGCATGTAAACCATCATTCAGACTAGTTGCAGAACTGTAGTTTCCATGGATAATAATAATAACAAATTACCTGAAGTTATCTCTGTTTTTTCCTGTGAAAACAGGGGTGTTTTAGCTGAGACACTTCTTCAAGAATTACTCTTCTGAAAACATTAAGCCAGCTCTACAGACTTGATGTGGGACCAAAATTCAGAACAGAAATTAACTGAGGCATTGTATTAGTTTGTTATGAAATAATAAGTGTTTCATTGTATTCAAACTTATTTCCTATCAATACAGACTGGAGGGTTCTTCTTTGGATAACCATAGATGATTGGCTTGAAAAAGCAGGAGATTACTCTTTAAGGCTAACACTACTCTTCACCTATCAGTTCAAAAGATTTGCCACTTGCGTTTTGGTGACCATTATCACCTCAAGCAGCTTTCTTAGAGTATTTGTAATACTTTGTTGATATGTATGCAGAATGCATTTAAGCATGGCAGAGATATCTTTTATGAAGTGGCAGCAGTTGCAACAGAGATAAACATGAGGCCAAGTTTAATGAGGCTTAAACTGGTAAGACTTAAGTTACATCCTCCTTTTTAAAAAATAAGGTTGAGTTTGAAAAGAAGCATTTGTCTTCTAGGTTTTAAATTCAAACAATCCATAAGAATGTTATATAATCCTAGAAACCTAGAATATATCAAGTTGGAAGAGACCCTATAAAGATCATGGAGTCCAATTGCTTTCTTCTTGCAGGACTACCTAACACCAAACCATATGTCTCAAAGTGCTGACCACACTCCTTGAAGAAGCTCTGACATGTTGTTTTTCTTCTCCTGATATGGGCCCCATTGAGTGATGAGTGAAGGCACGAAGCCCATTGCTTTATAGCAATGAGATTCCACAAATGCAGAGAGCAGAGAATCTCAGAAGTTCTCTCCAGAAGTCCTTTATTGCTGCGCTGTAGAATCCCCACATGACAGAGTCTCAGAGTCCCACTTACAGTAGTAGTCCAGGATCCCTTAACAGATGAAGCAGCTAACAGAAGTCCCAAGAATATCCCTCTCAGCATCCTTATACCAAAGACCCTGCCAGATGAAGTAGTGAACTAACATGAGCATATTGTTCTTGGCTCACAGGGAATGTTATTGCTTTGCTCTATGCAGTGTACTAAGGAACTGGTCAGCTAAGGAACCATGCAGTCTGCATGTGTCCAGCGGCTGCCCTCAGAATGGTGCCTGCAACACTAACTGCTGTGAGAACTTCCCTGGAGCCTCTTTCAGCATCTCAGCAAAGAACATTTTCCCTAATGTCTGATGTGAACTTCTCCTGATGCAACTCCATTTCATTTTCTTGTGTCCTGTACAGCTGGTCACTAAAGATAGGCCTGAACCTCTGCCTCAACTACCTTGAGGAAGTTGTAAACTCTGGATTACAGAAGGGCTGCAGGCAGCACAAGGTGATAATGAGCATCACTGGTGGTAAGTGGTATCCTCCCCTTAACTTGAAAGGTAAATAGCTCCAGGGGAAAGAGCAACTGTGAAGATAAGACGATGTAGGGGCTACTGTGGGCTCTGGGAAAGTGCAATGGGACTGAGCCATAAAGACAAAGACAGAAGGTACTTAAGCCATGGCCTGTATTCATTAAAATGCTAGTGGTTGTTGATGCAGAATCTTCTGAGTGTGTGTTTTCTCTCTCTGCCAACCTCACACCCAACAGTTAGCTACAGAAAAGTAGCCTCCTATCTTCCATGCTGAACAAACCACTGAACCATGCTGAACAAACCTTAATCACTCTTCCTAAGCTCCTAATTCCTCCAGGCATTTCACCATCTTGATCACCCTCTTCTAGACATTTTGGTGTATTACTTATTCTGATGCACCCAAAACTGCACACAATAATTGAGGTGGTGCTGCAACAGTGCAGTGTAGAGTGTGACGATCACCTCCCTTGACTAAGCTAGCTATCCCTCAGGACACATTTTACCCTTTTGGCTGCCAAGACATGTTGGTGACTCTTCAACTTATCAACAGCCCAAACGTTGGCTCATTTTCAACTTATCATCAACCCAGATTTCTTTCCATGTATAAGCAGGATCACCTTGTCCCAGATGCAGATACTAGCACATGCTCTTGTTATAATTGTCATGTAGTTAGTAACTCCCCAGCTATCCAGATCTCCCATAAGACCTCTCTGCCTTCAAAGTAGTCCACATCTCCTAATTTATGTTACTGAATATACATTTGAGTCTTGAATCCAGATAATTTCATAAAAATATTAGAGAGCACAGGCCCTAAAACTGAGCCCTCAGCATCCCCACTAGGGACTGGCCACCAGCCTGATGTAACCCCATTTACCCAGCAACTCTTGTGGCACCCCTGTGATAACATCTTTAAGAAGTAGTGGAAAATTAAGCACTGCAGGTCTGTGAGAGGGAAAAAACAGTTAGACACCCAACGATGCAGATGCTAAGGTCAGTGAAGAAGGAGGGGGAGAAGCAGAGCAAGGACTCTCGTGCAGCTTCTGGAGAAGAGCACGGTGTTGCAGACTGCTCCCCTACAGCCTGTGGAGGGCCATGTTCATGCAGATATTCACACTGTAGTCCATGTACACTCCATGCCACAGCAATTAAGACATGTCCTGAAGGATGATGCAGCCTATGAAGACCACGCTGGAGCAAGCTCATAGCAGGCAGGACTTGTGACCCTGTGGATAGGAGCTCATTAAAGAGCAGGTTTGGTGGTAGGACTTTTGACCCCACTGGGAACCCACACTGGAGCAGTTTATTCCTGAAGGTCTACATCACATGGTAACGACCCATATAGGAGCAGTGTCTTGCTTTAAGGAGCAAGACAGAGCTCTTCCCCCTTCCCAAAGGAGTAAAGAAAAACACTCCACTATGGATTGGATAGAATAGAAAGCTTTTATGGGAATGCTGTTCATAACATAATAGTGTAAACCATGTAAAATACACAAAGCTTCATAGTACATCATGGCCATGGTTCTCCAAGAGCCTCCTTAGCCCAAGGTTCACACAACCTTCCATCAAATCAAGCCAAAACCCCAGGCCTCAAGTGCCGCCCCCCCCCCCCATACCTCTATCCTTGCCCCTCACACCCATATCAAACCCAGGCAACAGCCAAGCCACTCCAGGCCCAGCTCCCAGCAAAGATAAAGAAGCCAGCTGGCAAGGGAGAGTGAGGGACAAGAAGGGGCAGGGATGGCTTCTGCAGTTCCCTTATTAATATGAGATGCAGGCATTGTGGGAATGGAATAACAGGATTTCCTGTGTCCACCCACTGGGCTGCACTGTTCAGCTCCTTGAACCCTCTGATACTCTGGAGGGAATCATCTCTGTGGTTAGGACATATGCTTCAATAAGAAGTACTTTCAGAACTGCAGCGGATGGAAGGGCTCACCTTGGAAAAGTATGAGAAGGACTGTGCCCTGCTGGGAGCCTGGGAAGGAAGGGAAGGTGTGGGGAAGGTTGTTTTAATTTTGTTTTTATTTTTTGCTATTCTATTCACATTTTTAATTGGCAATAAATTAATTTTCCCAAACTCAAGTCTGCTTTGCCTGTGACAACAATTGGTGAAAGTTCTTTCTGTCCTTATCTCCACCTATAGGATTTTTCATCTTGTTTCTCCCCTTATCCATTTGAAGAGGGGAAGAGTGAGAGCAGCTAGGTCAGTCAAGTCAAGGTCAACCTGCCACATTGCCTCAAGAAGGCTTGCTCTAATATTCTCATTCTTGATAACATTTGTGGAGCCACAGTGCTGCAAGCATGATAAGAAGCTGCCTAGAATGAATGTCAGCCATATTAGAAATATAATTTTTCTTTAAAAAACAGAAGTAGCTAAACTACAAATGCAATTCTTTTGCTGAGAAGAAAATTGTGTGTAGCTACAAGTTCATTTAAAAAAGTGTGCATTGTCACAGTATCACAGTATCACCAAGGTTGGAAGAGATCTCAAAGATCATCGAGTCCAACCTGTGACCACAGACCTCAAAAAGGTCATAAAGGTAGCTGTTGCAACACAGTTCTACTAAAAAGAAGCTACTGTGTCAGCCTTACTGTAGCTAACGGAGGTTAAATCTGGCTCCTAAGAACTACTGCACGCGTAAGTGGTAGTAAGAACAACCTTGGTTACAAGATTCAAAGACTCAAAAGAGAAACTATATCTAATTCATTTTTCTGATGTAAAAAATAACTTTTTAACCATGAACAGATTCTTAAAATACTCTTGTAAGGCTGTCCTATAACCAGGAAGCCTATAAAAAGCTTTTTGCAGTGAAGAAGGGGCTAGAACATGGCTATGTGTTTGTTAATTTCTGAGTAATCACTTTGACCAATCCCAGAAAACAGGGAAGAAGAAATTATAAATGTGATCATGCAGACCTGAAGCAAAATTGGCCATTGTCACCAGGCCAGATTTAAGTAGTCTTACAGATCAGCTGGTATCTCAAACTCACTGTCATCTGAAGCTTTTCCTCAATTAGAAGCTATGGTAACTGTGAAATTGCTTTAGTCTGACTCATACCTGGGAGGACAGCTTTCCATGTCTCAGTCCAAACCAGTATGCTTTTATATCTACAAAAAGCAGTATTTTACTCTAATGTTTGTTAAAAAAATTCAACCCTGTAACAAAATTTGCTAGTCATACCTTACCACTTACACCATTTTTATACAAACACTTGTTTAAGAAAGTAAGTGGTTCTTTAAATAGCTGTTCAGTTACTAAGATGCTAGGATTATATTTTACTATTTCATAATCAGTTGCTGACAATAAATTGGACCTTATTTTACCTTCTTACAGTAAGGCATGCTCCTTTGCCTAGAAGAAACAAAATCTCTCTTCCTCCAGCAAGATAACATCTGCAGTATTCATCTTAAAATGCATTATTTATAGTTCTCTCCTATTTTGTATTTCGTTTCATCCTTGTTGAACGTATAGCACAGCCTGAGGATCTGGATTATAAAGCAGGCAGCCAGCAGCAAAAGACATGCTGTCATTTAGAGACTTGATCATCCTGTTCATGGTTTACCCGGTTATGTAATTGACCAGGAAAGCTCCTCACTATCCAGTGATGACATTCATTGTCAGAGAAGTTTAGGAATTCCCTTTGGCTGGCAGTCAAAATGAACTGTGCATTTTTCTCTGGGTTAGAGAAAGGTGGCAGTTTGGTTGTAACCAATGTAAAGAACTTGGTAACATTTTCCTTTAAATGACACCTTTCATTTTGAGAGCCTGTAAATGCTGTTCTCTATCTTAGAATAGAATAGAATAGAATAGATAGAAAGAATAGAATAGAATAGAATAGAATAGAATAGAATAGAATAGACCAGGTTGGAAGAGACCTTCAAGATCATCGTGTCCAACCTATCATCCAACACCACCTAATCAACTAAACTATGCAACCAAGCACCCTATCAATCTTGTCTTAAAGATACTGTCTTGTCTTAAAGATACTATTTACCATTTTTGTTCATTTTTCCTACTGATCAGATGGTAATGATATCATAGGCAAGCTTTTAATTGTCAAAGGAAAGCAGATAGTTTGCAATTATACCCTCCATATAGGAGGGTGGAAAGATAGAGTCCACCTAAGTCCTTGTGATCCTCAGTCTGTCAGGTGTATTTTAAATCTGTAGTTTTCCCAGCACAGAGGATTTTTTGTTCTATATTTGCACATCTACTGCAGTCAGGGCCTGGTCTATGCCTAGGACTGTATTACACATAAATGTAAATAAACACTAACATAAAATAAATGTAGCATTTAAAATAATTTAAAAATATTTAAAATTAGTAAATTAAAAAAATGAATAAACAGAGATCCCCCATTACAACAGATAATAACAATATTACATAATAAATAACATCCTCTTTACAAACATTGACAATTGTCTTCTAATATATTATTTTGTGATATATAGGGGTACATCATGCACTATTAATTTTCAAGGGCAAATTTAGAACAGGAGGGAGTTGGCTTGACAAATGATGGTGTAAAGCAGCCTATTTAAATCAAAAAAGCAGACATAGCTTAATAGAGAGAAAGATATGAGTGAAATGCCTGCCTTCCTCAGGTCAAATGTAAACTATAAGAGGAACAGATCTCAAGTATTGTCCACAAAAAGAAGCAGGAATTTTTCACCTGTTACCAAATTATTACAACATGGTTTATATCTAGCCTCTCCAAAATCACTCCATTGCAGGCAATGGCTGTGCTCTGACAACTTGGACACTGTGAGTGAATGGGGAAGTTATCTGTAAAGACCAGTCTTGATTTGGCTTGGTTTCTCTGCTTCTCTTCTCCTCTCCTTCTCCTTCTCCTTCTCCTTCTCCTTCTCCTTCTCCTTCTCCTTCTCTCTCCTTCTCCTTCTCCTTCTCCTTCTCCTTTCCTTCCCCTTTCTTCCCCTTCCCCCTTCCCTTCCCCTTCCCCTTCCCCTTCCCCTCCTCCTCCTCCTCCTCCTTCCCCTTCCCCTTCCCCTTCCCTTCCCTCCTCCTCCTCCTCCTCCTCCTCCTCCTCTCCTCCTCCTCCTCCTCCTCCTCCTCCTCCTCCTCTCCCCTCCTTCTCCTCCTCCTCCTCCTCCTCCTCCTCCTCCTCCTCTCTCCCTCCCCCTTCTCCTCCTCCTTCTCTTCTCCTTCTCCTTCTCCTTCTCCTTCTCCTTCCCTTCTCCTTCCCTTCTCCTTCTCCTTCTCCTTCTCCTTCTCCTTCTCCTTCTCCTTCTCCTTCTCCTTCTCCTTCTCCTTCTCCTTCTCCTCCTCCTCCTCCTCCCCTCCTCCTCCTCCTTCTCCTTCTCCTTCTCTTCTCCTTCTCCTTCTCCTTCTCCTTCTCTTCTCCTTCTCTTCTCCTTCTCCTCCTCCTCCTCCTCCTCTCCTCCTCCTTTCCTTCTCCTTCTCCTTCTCCTTCTCCTTCTCCTTCTCCTTCTCCTTCTCCTCCTCCTCCTCCTCCTCCTCTCCTCCTTCTCCTCCTCCTTCTCCTCCTCCTCTGCTCCTTCTCCTCCTCCTTCTCTTCCTCCTTCCCTTCCTCCTTCCTTTTCTCCTTCCTCCCTCCCTTCCTCCCTTCCCCCCTCCCTAATTCCTTCCTTCTTTCCAAATTCCTTCCAATTTCCTTCCTTTTCCACCCTTTCCCCTTTTGAGCATTGCAAAAATATTTCATATATTGATTCTGATGCTTTTTATAATGGTCCAGCTGAGATAAGACCCATTCTTATCCTAACCATACAACATAGAAATGAAATCCAAGAGTTGAAAATGTCATTCCACAGACAGTGTATTTCTGTCTTCCTCCTCCTGCTTGTTAAAGCTCACAGAGGGCAAAGAGGGGACATTTCAAAGATCTGATGAAAATAATCCAATCATAATAAAAAATACACTACATGTGATGAGGTGGGAAAGTAATTAAAATACTGTCTCACAGATGAGATGCAGCCAGCTGGGCAAAATCCTGAAATCAAACTGCTTTTCCTCATGTGTGAAGCTAGACTTCCAGCATACTCTTCTAGCTGGTTCTTTGTTCTAGTACATGAGAGCTCAGGTTTTTTGGCACTGGGTTGTTGCTGTGATCTTAAGTCACGTGAGGGAGCTTTAGCAAACTCTTTACATTTATTTAAACACTTATGTAATAGAAATCAGTTGCTAAGCATGCTGTTGAATGCTTTGCTGTTCTTTTAGCCTTCCCTCATCAAGGAGAATTTCCTCCTGCAGGGAAACTGAGGAATAAACTTTAGATGAAACATTCAGATATAAAATTAGTGTGGAGAATATTGTAACTCACTACCCAGCCATCCTTCATCCAAGTTTCGTAAGTGTTAAAGCGCTGCTGCTCTGGTAAACTGACAGTTTTTTAAGCTATCTTCAAGATTACCACTCCCCCCAGAAAATACCCCAAACCCAATGTGACAGTTTTAGGCTGTGCCTTTAAGAAAGAACAGCTGTGGCAATGATGGCAGTAAGCAGTGTGAGCAGTCTGGCAGTATAGGCTTAGAGCCTGACATGATGGTAGGCCATGCTCAGCATGAGCGCAGAAGTGGCTAGCAGTGTAGCAAAACAGTGCTGTGCCTGCAGCATGTAACTAAAGCAGTGCACTGGTAGCTATAAACACAGAAAGTTATCTGGGAATAACAGGACGCGCACCTGCATCAACAACCTCGCGTGTTATTAGTAGTTTGACCAATAATCTATAATAGTACGATGTGTGGTCACTTGTGGGGAACCAATGAAGCTATACCAACAATGCTCTCTGAGTCTATATAAGCTGTAAAGGTTCCCTTAATATGCACTATACTGCTCTCCATATTAGCTCTAAATTAGCACTATAATATACTATACTCACACTATACTCGTACAATACTGAAACAATAAAGGAACAATACTAGATCATGTTGGTCATCCGTATTGACTCCAGTCTCCATTGCTGACATCTGGCGCCCAAATTCGTGATGGGATCCTTGGACTATGATGCTGCTGAACTCAGCATAAGTATGTTCTGAGAGATAAGGAAAGCCGGTCAAACCAGCACTGCCCCAGTGCTGAAAAACTAAGCAGCACGTGCTCAGAAATAGAAGCAAATCTCACCAGGGCCTGGTGAGCGTCCAGGGTGGGGCATGGGGGAAGCACTCCACAAAAAAGAAGAGGCTGTGCTAAATGCCCTCCGAACTATCCTCTCCATAAGGTATTACTTATAATTCTGGGATTTTAATAGGGCTATTAGCCTGGGCCCAGAATCATGATTTTATCCTCACAGCAACTGTAGCTTTTACTTCTGAAGCATGGGACAAAATTGCAGCCCAGCTGTGGGATGAGGTGCTTAAATACTTAAAAAGCTTTTCGCTATAGCACCGTGTGGCACACCGTCACACACACTGCAATCTATAACAGCAGAAAAATCTGCTCTGATTCAGCTGCTGTGGTGTTTGTTCTAACTGAGATGAAAAAGGGAGATTTGGAAGGCTCCGCACCCTCCACCCCCCAGCCACCGCCCTCCTCTTTCCCTATACATCATCTGCCACTCCATCAGCATCCTTGTCACAATTTCAATTGCCCGCTATCCCTCCTTCTACACAAATCACGGCTTTCTTATTACCATTCTTTTCCACAAAAAAATCTCCCGCTGCTACATCAGTAGCAACAGAAGTGAATCCTGATCAGACTGAAAAGACACGTGAAATCAAAATTAAGGTCAGAAAGCATGAACACTCACTGCAAGAAGATGCCGCACCTGCCATCTTGGCAAACACACCGTGTTTACCAGCCACCACTACTGCTGTTCACACCCAGCAGGGGAAAAGCGATAAAAAGGCAGTGAAACCTGTGGTTCAGTGTATTCGATCCCCTTCATCAACATCTTCCTCTAATACCACCAGCGACAGCTTGGATTTGGAAGACGAAAACACTGACGCCAAGAAACCAAACAGCGTTGACTTTATTCAATAGCTCTTCTTATAAAAAATGGAGTGCTTCGAGGCTCGCAGTTACGGCATTTTTACGACTGCACACCTCCCAGCAGCACTGACTGTAGCCGTGGCCCCAGCGGCCCCAACAGCGGCCCCCACGGCAGCAGCCATGGCAGTGGCCCCCGTGGCTGTCCCCATGGTGGTGGCCCAGCAGCGGCTCCAGCAGTGGTCCCCACCAGTGCCACCCCCCACCAACCCCCCAGTGACTTCAGCTGCGCTACTGTGGTGAAGGCACATTCTGCCTAGATACTAGATCTGGTCCCAGCATGTGGACAAATTTCCCCTCCTTCAGGAGGAAGACAAAAGCCAAGGCATTAGCCAGGCCAGCACGCATTCAGCGTATGCAGTGCGTGTGCAATTACCAAGTATGGGCATAATTCTAGCTTCACGCTTTCTATAGGCTGAAGCCAGTTGCCTATGAGAGTGCCCATTGGTCAAACCCAGCCTCGAGGAATCTATAAGTATTACCCCTGTGGGTAAACAACTTGCCCCCTCTTTCACTTTGTCTCTGTACTCGCTCGAGAGAGCAGCTCTCGAGCCACAGCCTCTGCCATTGAGCTTATTGTTATTAGCTTCTATCACACATGCACGCATACTGAAGTCTCTGCATTGTGAGAAGCACTTTGAACGTGAGGATCATCCCAGAGGGAGGACCTTCGCTGAGCCCGAGAAGCCAGCGTCGTCACAGCCAGTCGTACCAACCGGGAAAGCCCACCGTGCTACCGGAGGACTGGACCAGCCCCCGAGGGTAAGATCTGCCCAGTTGTCGGGGAGAAGGGACTTTAGTACTAGAGACTAAGTCCGCATATACCTAGCCCCGCCATAGTGGGAGAAGAGCCGCCACGTGTGCCGCTCCAAGCCCTGTAACTGCAGGGAAGGCTAAAGCATTGGTCGTGCCTATACTGCACCAAACCCGGGACTACCCCGATCGTCCCGCTGTGCCTTTAAGCCCAGTAACGGAGAAGCCACAGCTCAGCGCAGCCGCATTCTCTCTCCAAGGCTGTTTATCTCAGCCCCGAGATCCGTCGCCACGAGGCTGACCCCATAGCTATTGTTGTCCGACCGGGAACCTCTGAACCCGCCTACCGGCAACTGTCGCCCCGCCCTGCCGTGCGAGCCGACTCCCAGGGCCGACCCTACGGGCCGAACCCGACCAGGACCTATCCCCATTGTCTGGAGGGAACCGACCAAGTCCTGAAGGGAACCTGCTTCTGAGCCAAGCCCAGGTTCCAGCATTCCTTCTCCACTGTTGCAGAGAGAGGAGATAATACCCAACACCACCGTTTCAAGTCTACTAGGAATCAGTCCAGCGGCAGTCGTCAGCCGGGCCCCCACCTTGCTACAAACAACAGCTACAGAGTATCTCCCACGTGCTTTCCACCCACTAGCACTCAGTTCAAGGTATCCGCGTGTAGCAGAGTCATCGCTGATGCACAGAAAGATTGCAATATTGTTGTACATAGCCAGAAACCGCCCGCGTTCCGCCGAGTCGCCAACTAGTGGCCAAGCGGCGGAACTGCACTCTTCATTGTATAAACATACAAATAGTTTGTAGATAGTTTAATTAAGTTCTGATCATAACACTAAGCCATTTATGGAAATGTATTTCACGAACGTGCACTAGAACATATATATAAGTTGTTGATTCATCGGTTATTAATAATTTGATAATTAATAAAATTAATATTTTCATAATTCATATTTCATATTCATTAAATTTAATAACCTCTTCACAACAACTACCACCCCTGCTTCTTAGATCCCAGGCATTATCAGAGGACAATATCACTGTGATGGACACTACAATCGAATTCCGAAGGGATGATAGTGTAAGGGGTTGGGAGGTGGGAGGGATGGGGAACTGTCCCACTGCTCCAGTGGAAAGGTATTGTGAGAAATGCAGTAATAGATGGAGAATCTGTAGAGTTTCCTGTACATGCATCTCCTGTGGTATTAGAAGGTCAACAACGAATATGGCAATCTCTGGACTGAAAAATGTTAAAAGAAGCTAGACAAGCCATAGCTACCTATGGTTTAAAGTCAGGATACACAACTGCTATAATCAATCGATTTTAACACACTTGTTAACCCCTTTTGACACACAAATGCTGGCAAATGGCGTTTATTAATGATCTGAGAGCAATCAACTCAATCATGGAGGAGATGGGAGCCTTATAACGTGGCCTCCCAACTCCTACTATGATTCCCCAAAATTGGGACCTGATTATTATTGATTTGAAGGACTGTTACCTTACAATTTACTTATATGTGGAGGATTCAAAAGGTCTGCATCTACTGAGCCATCGATTAAGGCAGACCCCACCCAACAATATCAATGGGTAGCCTCAAGGCATACAGAATTCTCCTACCCTTGCCAAATATATGTGGCACGGGCTTTCTTCCCATTTAGATAGACTCATCGTGACTTCCTCATCTATCATTATATGAATGATATTCTAATTGCAGCAAAAAACCCACCTTAGATCTTAAGGCAATACTATCTGAGCATCAACCCATATTAGCAAGCAGAGGGTTGAAAATAACACCACATCAGACCTTGCAACTTCTCGATAAGTGGCAATTCACTTGCAGTGCCACAGGAGCCACGCCCCAGCAGACAGCAGACTCTTTACAAGGTGTCACTGCTAATCACCTCATTGGGGGTGAGACTTTTGCTAGATCATATCAGCAAATGCAACTTCCTGATAAGGCTTTACAATTAAGTCAGGATTTAGCAATGACAGAGTGGTTGAGAATCCAGGACAATAAATCTGATCCTGCGTTTATCACTACTCATCAATACAATAATACAATACAATACAATACAACAGGTTGGAAGAGACCTTCAAGATCATCACGTCCAACCAATCCAACCCACCTAAAATACAATACAGTACAATACAGTACAATACAGTACAAAACAGTACAATACTGTACAATACAGTACAATACACTACAATACAACCCACCTAAACAACTAAAAAACTAAACCCTGGCACCAAGCACCCCATCAAGCCTCTTCTTGAACACCTCCAATGAAGGTGACTCCACCACTTCCACAGGCAGCTGATTCCAGTGGGCAATCACTCTCTCTGTATAGAACTTCTTCCTAACATCCAGGCTAAACCTGCCCTGGCGCAGCCTGAGACTGTGTCCTCTTGTTCTGGTACTGGCTGCCTGGGAGAAGAGACCAACCTCCGCCTGGCTACAACCTCCCTTCAGGTAGTTGTAGAGAGCAATAAGGTCACCCCTCAGTCTCCTCTTCTCCAGGCTAAGCAACCCCAGCTCCCTCAGCCTCTCCTCATAGGGCTTGTCTTCCAAACCCCTCACGAACTTTGTTGCCCTTCTCTGGACACGCTCCAGTAAGACAACATCTTTCCTAAACTGAGGGGCCCAGGGTCTGATAGGGCCAATTGGTTCCTTTGTTGATACCTTACATACGACATGAATACTAATCCAGATTTGACTCACGATATGAAGGTTAAAATGCTGGATATTCTGGCATTTGACAATGCTAATGAAAATAATAAACAGGTTCTCAGCATTTTAACATCAGGTGCCACTGTCTCATGACTGCTGGACACAGCAGAATGAATGGAGCATAGACAAACAGCAATGTATCTAGCCACAGCCATAGAAGCAGACATGAAACCACCAGTATGACCACTGCAAAAGGGAAACAACCTGGGTGGAAAACGTCGCACTTCTGGGAAACCTAGGTACCTTAAATCAAATTGCCCAACTGCTGGACAGAGTCGAAAGTGCTGGGCTCACTGTCACAGACCTAATCATTTTACTAAAGGTTGTTGTAGGCAGGGAAACTGCTCCCACAGTCCGAGTACACCCCTCATGATGACACCAAACCAGGGTGCTTGGACTGCACACCCCGCTCCCTCGCAGGCACCTCTGGCAGTGTGGAGTGGACCTGGCATCAGCAGTGGATGTCACTCTCGAGTCAACAAAATGTTGTCGAGTCCAATCAGCACGGTCCTCTGGGTCACAGGCCCTGTGCTCTGTTAACTGGCAGATCGTCTACCTCTAGACAGGGCGTCTTTATAATTCCTGGTTCAATAGATTCTGAGTATGCCTGGGCTATAAAAATTATGCTCTACACCATTACCCCTCTTGTTAGCATTTCTGTTGGGACCAGAAATTGCTCAGCTAATACCATTTGAGTTTCAGGTGCCTAAAACTTCTAACAGGATTTGAGGGCAAGAAGGCTTTGGTTCCACTGATATGCCTAATATCTCATTAGTCCTAGAAATCCAAAAAGGAAAACTAGAACAGAAACTATCAGACACCCTTGTGGCCAAACTATACAACTTTAAAAGATTGTGGATGCTGGAGCTGATGTCACTATTATACCTCATCATAAATTGAATGGTCACTAGCCATTGCTGATGGCAAATTCTGGAGTCATGGGTTTAAAAGATATTCAAACAACCTGGGTCAGCAAAGAGACAGTGTAATTAGCTTTTAAAGATGGCAAATCAATCACTGTGAGACCATACGTGTTAACCCTACCAGTTGCTCTATTGGGCTGAGATGCCTTAAGTTAGCTAGGAGCAAAACTTGTTACTGTTCCTTTTCTGTAGTGGCTACTGTCAGCAACCAAACCACAAATTAAAATGGAAAAGAGATAATCCAGTATGGGTGGAACAGTGGTCACTCAGACAAGATAGCCTTCAAGTTGTTAAGACCCTACTGCAGAAACAATTGCAATTAGGGCACACCTTGCTAGCCACCCCCCCACCCCACACCCCCCTCCCTTTTCTGGTATGACTCTAGTCTATCAAAGCTCTGTTCTGATTTAAAGCAACAGTGCTAATTTCATCATTTCTGATTGTAATGTCTTTCAGAGATTTGTTATTTAGAGTTTTGCTAAGTTTTCCTAGTAAGCATAATGAATAATAAGCATTTGGTATTTACAGGTACTTAGTACATAATAATTGTAGTAAGGTATAAGTACTTATTAATGAGTTGAAACTGTAAGATTTTCTTTTGGTTTGAACCTTATAGTTTTGTGCCTAGGCATTTCAAAGGAGCTCCATGTAACATAGATAAGGTTTGTAGTAAATAGGTATTAATTTTAAAAAGTATTCCTTAGCTAATGTAACATCTTTCTCTTTCCTTCTTGGACATTGACTAGAAAAATTACAAATAATACAAAAAATAGTAAAAAAAGAAAACAAGTTAAAAAAATTAAAAAATACACATATATATAACAAAACAAAATCAAAAAATTACAGCGTAGATACAAAAGGTACAAAAAATAATAATAGAAAACAAATTTAAAGGAAAAAGAAAAAATAATTAAATAAAAACAATCGAACAAAATAATAATAAAAACAACAATAAAAAAACCACCAAAAACCATAAGGATTACTAACAAAAAATAACTATTAACAAAAAACATAAGGATTATTAGCAAAAGAAAAACAAGGATTATTAAGACTACTAGATTAAAACAAACAAGCAAAAACTATTAAAAATTAAAAAACAATTAAAATTAAAAATAAGTTAAAAAATTGATAAAACTAAAAAAGGTTAAAATAATAAGCAAAAATCAAAACTAAAATAAAAACAAAAAAGGAAAGAAATATATTAAAAAATTAGAGTCAAAACAACAACTAAAAAGAGATTAACAAAATAAAATAACATAAATTTAAAAAATAAAATAAAATAAAAATTAACAATAAAAAATTTTAAAAATTAATTACAAAATTAGATTAAAATTAACACCCCCAATAATAAAATTACAAAAAAATATTAAAAATTATAGATAAAAAACATATAATGAAAAAAGATTTAGAAAAAATACATTAAAAAGACATATAAAATTAAATTTAAAATTATATTTAAAAATTAATAAAAGTAATTGAAAAATAATTTTAAAATTAAATTAAAAAATTAAAAATACCATTAAAATTTTCAAAATAAAATACATAAATAAACTAAAATAAGATTTTAAAAAATAGTTTAAAACATATATCAAGAAAAATAAATAAAAAAGAAAAAAAATGATTATGCATATTTTATAACTAAAGGTTTTTAGTGATACCAGAAAGAAATAACTAACCCATGTCAACTGCAATCATTGCAATAAACAACAGCAGAAGAATCAAGAATATGAAGGAACAGCATTTCCCATGAATTGAACATCGATCACAGTGACTGCTATGATGATCTGAGATCAAAAGCATCAATCAGAAGAATGTACCACAGCACCATGTGAATTAGGACTGAATATTATGGTTGTTTGATTGCTGTGTGATTAGAGAAAATGTTCATATGGACTTACATGTAATCTCACCAATTTGCTATAATTTTAAACACTTAGATGGAAAATAAAGATTAATTATAACACAACATACATTTTAAATTCAGGTTGAAAACAAAAACAATCAAATAAATACTCTCAAAAAAAAGGGGGTGGTGGAATTTCGATGTCACCAAAAAAATGAATGGTTAAAGCATATTGTGATTTCAAACTGTCATTCTCTATGCACCTTTCCTCAGCAAAAACAAAGCATCAAAAGATCAGTATTACTAGGATGAACAAAAACTCATTATTATGGGTAATTTTATAGTGGGCAAAGAAATTAAGCTTCTTTGCTCTTGCTGTTTGCCTGCAAGTTTTCTATCTGTGAAGCTAGAGCCTGGCCAGATCTGCCTTTACAGATTAAAGAAATCTTGCTACCATTAAACAATTCATGATTTTTGACAATCCTAGAGAAAATAAAGATGCAAAATGCCCCTAAAGCAGATTGTAAAAGACAGTTCTGAGGATTGGATTTGTGTTTTAATATCTGTGTGCAATGTATTCAGGCATAATCAAGGCTTCTCTGTCAATATGAAGCGCGAAATTTAAAGATTTTAACTATTAAGATCTAAATTCTTCTTTACAATATTTGCTATCTTTGACCACGTATTATGCCAACTCTGTTAGAACATTCTAACTAGCTCAGCTTAAGCGTTTGTGCCTTGTATGGGTTACATCAGTCTGTTAGACATGCTGCGCTACAGAACTTTTGCTTTCACTATACAGCTTAGCTTTAACTTGCTTGCTTCTGTGTATGCAAGTAGTATCTTATGACCAGATTGCTCACAAAACCAAAAAAGGGGTATTTGTGGCAATGATGGCAGTAAGCAGTGTGAGCAGTCTGTCAGTATAGGCTTAGAGCCTGACATGGTGGTAGGCCATGCTCAGCATAAGTGCAGAAGTGGCTAGCAGTGTAGCAAAACAGTGCTATGCCTGCAGCATGTAACTAAAGCAGGGCACTGGTAGCTATAAAACACAGAAAGTTATCTGGGAATAACAGGACGCGCGCCTGCATCAACAACCTTGTGTGTTATTAGTAGTTTGACCAATAATCTATAATAGTACGATGTGTGGTCATTTGTGAGGAACCAATGAAGCTATGCCAATGATGCTCTCTGAGTCTATATAAGCTGTAAAGGTTCCCTTAATACGCACTATACTGCTCTCTATATTAGCTCTAAATTAGCACTATACTATACTCGCACTATACTCGTACAATACTGGAACAATAAAGGAACAATACTAGATCATGTTGGTCATCCGTATTGACTCCAGTCTCTGATGCCGACAGAGAGCTACTGAAACACTCTAGCTGAATGTTTTGGTTTAAAAAGGAAAACAAAGATAATTCTAAATGAATTTCATTGGTTGATTAGTGGGAATGTAACTTTTAGGGTTTTAGTCTGTTTGAGTCTGAGTCTGTTTCAATCTTGGTCTGGACAGCTGCTGTCTTTCTTGCTTGAGCTGGCCTTCAACTAACGAGATAAGAAACTAATTCTTTTCTTCCCTTAACATACGCTTTGAACTAACAGAATTTCCCTAATAATTACTTTTCTCTCTAACCCTTTTTGGCAAAAAAAGGAGGAAGGGGAAAAAGGGTTTTTTTGGGGGGCCCTCTTCTATCAAGGCGGGTCAGTTTTCTGTGTTAAGTTCTTTCCTGTATATTTTTGTATATACTGTAAATACTGTACATTGTTTATATATTCACTGTATCGCATTCTGCTTGTAAAATACAGCTCTTTTCCAGTTTGCTTCTCTGACTGAGTTAACTGTGGTTTATGTGTGTGGGAGAATTGAACTTTTCTCACTACCACACCCAACAAAAACCCGAGCACAAAATACCACCATAACTTCACAAAGTTTATCCTTCTGGTCAAGCATCAAAGTTGCAATTTTGGCAGGGTGCTTTAACTCAATCTCCAGAGGTCTCTTCCCATCTATACAATACAATACAATACAATACAATACAATACAATACAATACAATACACCAGGTTGGAAGAGACCTTCAAGATCATCGCGTCCAACCTATCAACCAATCCAACCCACCTAAATACAATACAATACAATACAACCCACCTAAACAACTAAACCGTGGCACCAAGCACCCCATCAAGCCTCTTCCTGAACACCTCCAATGAAGGTGACTCCACCACCTCCACGGGCAGTCCATTCCAATGGGCAATCACTCTCTCTGTATAGAACTTCTTCCTAAGATCCAGTCTAAACCTGCCCTGGCGCAGCCTGAGTCTGTGTCCTCTTGTTCTGGTACTGGCTGCCTGGGAGAAGAGACCAACCTCTGCCTGGCTACAACCTCCCTTCAGGTAGTTGTAGAGAGCAAGAAGGTCACCCCTGAGTCTCCTCCTCTCCAGGCTAAGCAACCCCAGCTCCCTCAGCCTCTCCTCATAGGGCTTGTGTTCCAAACTCCTCACCAACCTTGTTGCCCTTCTCTGGACACGCTCCAGCAAGACAATATCTTTCCTAAACTGAGGGGCCCAGAACTGGACACAGGACTCAAGGTGTGGCCTAACCAGTGCAGTGTACAGGGGCAGAATGACCTCCCTGCTCCTGCTGGCCACACTGTTTCTGATGCAGGCTAGGATGCCATTTGCCCTCTTGGCTGCCTGGGCACACTGCAGGCTCATGTTCAGCCTACAATCAACCAGTACCCCCAGGTCCCTCTGCCTGGCCGCTCTCCAACCACTCTGACCCCAGCCTGTAGCACTGCATGGGGTTGTTGTGGCCAATGTGCAGAACCCAGCACTTGGATGTGTTAAATCTCATGCCATTGGATTCTGCCCGTCTGTCCAGCCTGTCGAGGTCCCTCTGCAAAGCCTCTCTGCCCTCCAGCAGATCAACTACTGCCCCTAGCTTGGTGTCGTCTGCAAATTTACTGATGATGGACTCGATGCCCTCATCCAGATCATCAATAAAGATGTTGAAGAGCATGGGGCCCAACACTGATCCCTGGGGCACACCACTAGTGACTGGCCGCCAGCCGGATGTGGCACCATTCACCACCACTCTCAGGGCTCAGCCCTCCAGCCAGTTCCTAACCCAACGCAGTGTGCTCCCATCCAAGCCATGGGCTGCCAGCTTGGCCAGGAGTTTGCTGTGGGGGATGGTGTCAAAGGCCTTGCTGAGGTCCAGGTAGACCACATCCACAGGCCTCCCCACATCAACCAGGCGGGTCACCTGATCATAGAAGGAGATCAGGTTGGTCAGGCAGGACCTGCCCTTCCTAAAGCCATGCTGGCTAGGCCTGATCCCTTGGCCATCCTGGAAGTGCTGTGTGATTGCACTCAAGATGAGCTGTTCCATAATCTTGCCTGGCACTGAGGTCAGGCTGACAGGCCTATAATTCCCTGGCTCCTCCAACCGGCCCTTCTTGTGGATGGGCACACATTGGCCAGCTTCCAGTCTTCTGGGACCTCTCCAGTGAGCCAGGACTGCTGAAAAATAATGGAGAGTGGCTTGGCCAGCTCATCTGCCAGCTCTCTCAGCACCCTAGGATGGATACCATCTGGTCCCATGGCCTTGTGGGGGTCCAAGCGGCTCAGAAGATCTCTAACTGCCTCCTGGAGCAGCGGGAAACTATGCAGCTCCCTGGCTCCTTCTGCCAGCTCTGCAGGCCAGCTGTCTGGAAGATGTTCTGCCATGCTAGGATAGATTGAGGCAAAGAAGGTGTTAAGTACCTCTGCCTTTTCCTCATCCTTTGTTACAACGTTCCCCTCCGTGTCAACCAAGGAGTGGAGGTTGTCCTTGCCCTTCTTCTTGCTATTGATGTATTTATAGAAGGACTTTTTGTTGTCCTTCACAGCAGAGGCCAGTCTAAGTTCTAAATGGGCTTTTGCCTCCCTAATTTTCTTCCTGCATGTCCTAGCAACATCCCTAAACATTCCATAGATTGCCTCCCCTTTCTTCCAGAGATGGTACACCCTCCTTTTTTCCCTTAGTTCTATTAAGAGTTCATTACCCAACCAGGCTGGCTGTCTGCCCTGGCGGCTCATCTTCCAGGACACTGGCACAGCCTGTTCCTGAACCTTCAAGAATTCTTCCTTGAAACAGCTCCAGCTCTCCCAGACCCCTTTATTTTTAAGGGCTGTATCCCAGGGAACCTTCTGAGTTAGTTCCTTGAGTAGCCTGAAGTCTGCCCTCCAGAAGTCCAGAGTGGAGGTCTTCTTGCTACCCCTCTTGGCTCTACCATTCTATGATTCTATGATTTTATGGCCTCTGCAATGAAACAGAGAAATTGGTAACTCAGTTCTGTATTTGCAGAGAACAGTGTTTTCTTACGTGATGCCTCTGAGAGATGGAGAACTTTTATCTCAGGGTGATTACTAAGATTCATAGTGAGTTCACCAGGCACAATAACTGTACAGCCAGCTCACCTTTCCCCTAGCTCAGCTCAACCCCACAGTGACACCTAGCCTTGCCAAGAAATAGCCTTTTCCAACCCTTTGAAGTAGAGGAGGAAACACCACAAGGAGAAAGCTGTCCTCCTTGGGCTCATTATGTTAGGGTTATCAACTTGGGGGGCGGGGGGGGGAGTGTGAAGGAAAGAAGGAAAAAAAAGGAAGAGATCCACAAATATTATTTTATCCTGTAACCTGAAAGAAAGGGGTTACATGATGGGAACAATCCTGTCTCCTGTCTTCAGAAAGCACAGGTACAAGTCAGGTCATGAGACTCAGACCTAGCCAAGTCCTCCCTCCTCCTTCCCCTCTGCTGTTTTTAAGGGGAAGAACATCGCTTCCTCAAGTTCCGAGAGTGAGTGAGGGGCAGTGGGGAAAAATGCAAGACAACAGGCATGTGATTATTTTTAAAATCCAACATATAGCAGTTAACCTAAAAACTCTTCTTGGGTATGCTGAATACAAGTAATTCTCCCTGCCATCTAAGGTGCCAGGCCAGCATATTTTGCTCTCGTTTTCTGCCTGATCACAGGTCCAGTAAGCCAGGCACTTCTGAAGAGACTCAGAAGGAACATAACTCCTTCATGGATTGGCATGACCTCATGGTGGTGGGAACACCAATGTCTCAGTTCAGGGTTCTCTTTGTAAACCTGCAGCAAAAGAGAGGGTGCTACTTCAGAAAATGCTCAACTCCTAGGAATCTTTTACCATCAGAGACGTCTCATTTTTAAACAAAAGACCAAAGTGGGTTTTGTAGAAACCTCAAAGTGGGTGGAGTGGCATCTGACCACAGTTAGGGAGTGGTGAGGATGGCAGGTATGGTAGAGATTGGCACTGCTCTCTGTGATAGTACTGCCAGACCCTGACCCAGCTTGAGTTCTGCTTCTGTCTGAGGAAAAACATGAAGCCACATCTTCACCTGCTTATGTAGTTGGAGAAAAATCATTCAAGTTTCAGCTTGTAGTACCTTCCTTCATTGTAGTTGCAGAAGGTTGTGTCTGCCCTAACCATAACAAAAGAAAGGCATCTTGGTAGTGATAGGAAAGCCTGAATCTACACAGGCAGTTAGGATGTTTCAAATGTATGTATCTAGCAAAGCAGTACAAGAAAAGTGGGCTTGTTTTCTTCCTACAAAATAAACTTCTTTTGGTTCAGTTCTTAATGTAGGAGTTTAATAATAACAAATTAGAACTCAAATAGAGCTGTGGTAAAAAAAAATGCATATAGTATTCATGCCAATATTGAATCTTCCATGTCCACAAAATAAAACTAAGAAGTTGAAGAAAAAAAGAAAATACAGTACTTGGAAGCAATTTTAAAATGTTACTTGGAACCAGCAGTCAGTGAATTGTTCTAACTGTTCCCTTGAGTATTTCAATCATGGTGGTTTTGAATCATCTTAGCAGCCAGTATTCAAGAAAGAAGAAAAATACTTTGCAGTAAGAACTGTTCCCAAAACACATATAAAATGGATTCAAGATGAATTTTCTGTTATACTCACAGCTGTACAACCTCATTTCGAAAAAGTTTACCTCTGGCTTACAAATCTCTCCTTTCCTTCCCATTCTTCTGTGACCTGGCTTTGAGCCAGGCTCTATTTTGGGCTTCTTAGCTTTCTGAGGATGATGTTCAGTTCATGATTTAAAAATAAAAGATAGCAAAAATGAATATGTATCCCTAAGATCTACCAGTCTATTATGTCTGTGCATGATTTAACAGATGAAACAATAGTCCAGTCTCTCAGAGAAGTCATCTTTAAGATAAAACTTCTCAGAAACACATTCCCATGTAACTCAAGGTTTTTTCTATGTTTTCCTTTCCCTGCATTGTATTTCACTCACTTTTCTGTCTGGAAAGCAACAAAACCCACTTTGTAAAGTGCAGACATTTACAGTTTCAGTGTCTGGTCCTAGATATCCCAATCTACACTCGGTTATGCAAAGCATAACTTGGTTATGCTTTGTTTGCATGAATGGCAAACAGTGAACCTTATAACCGAATATTTGAACTTGTGAGTGAAATCTAAAACCTCTTCTGTGAACTGAATATCTTTTGATATCACAAAGGAGAGTCATAAGCACATCTGAGATCATTGCCAGAGGATTCCCAGGACAGATTCTGTGCAAGTATGAAGCTGTACACTGAAGGATTATTTTTGTAAATTTGGTCTGCAAATCTGCTCCAGTATTGATGATTCTATAGCAAGTAGCCTAACAATGCTGCCTGAAAAAATAATGGCTCTTAAAATAATGAGAAAATTGCAAATGAGAATTAAAGAAATCAAACTGGCAAGTTAGGGTGTAAGAAAATCTGGTGTCAGATGATGCAGCCGCCTATAAGTGCAAAAAAATCTGAAGAAGGATATACAGCCTTAAAAATGAGACCATTGTACTCTGCTGAGGTTAGGTTAATATATCATACTAACAAAATCTGTGAATGACAAAAGTGTATGATTGTTGTTATTGATGTTGTACCGAGTTTTAAATATATGAGATTTTTAGAATGCTGAACTCTATGCACAGAAGCTGTTTATATCCTCTTTAAACTCCCCTTTTAAACTCCCCTTTTAAACTCCCCTTTTAAAGTGGCAGCCCTGGCAGCCACTCTATGCCACCCCTTCCGCTCCCAAGCAGCAGTTCCAGGAGGGACCACCAGCCTCTCACTGGGAATCAGTGCCTGGGCCCTGTTAAAGGAAGCACATTGACTGGCTACCCAACATTTTATCCCTTCCTGCCACTGTGGGAAGGAGAAGCAGAGCCACTGTCACCGTTCAGAGGGAGCTCCTCCCCAGAGCGAAACAGCCCAGGGGCCAGCCCCGGGTGACAGCAGCCTGCCTCAGCCTAGCAACTAACCTCCCTAGAAACAGAAGACACAGTTTATGATGATTTAACCCACCAATATCAACAAAAACTTGGCTGAGCTCAGTCAGAGAAGCGAATTAAGCTGTATTTTACAAGCAATAATGGAATGCAATGAATATGTACAGAATATACAGTATTTACAATATTATACAAGTATTTACAAAGAGAAAAACCACACAGAAATCCTCCTTGAGCAGGAGGATTCCACCTCACCTCCTCCCAACATCACCCTCCCATTTCTCTCTAATTAATTAGAAGAGAGGAGGAGAAATGTTAGGGGAAATTTCAGTGAGCTCAAAGTGTTGTTAAGAAGGTAATTTTGCTTATCTCAAGTTTGCTGATAAGTGGTCTCTGTCCAAGGGCAGCATGCATGCATTCCGTCAGAAAGAGACAGAGTGAGAGTGATAATAGAATGTAAGATCATAAAACTACATCCCGCTCATCTGACCAATGAAATTTGGTTAGAATTATTTTACTTTTGTTTTCCTTTTTACACCAACTGTAGCTTCTAAAGGCACACCCTAAACTGTCACAATCCACCCCTTCTA
Source organism: Colaptes auratus (assembly GCA_015227895.2). NCBI lineage: Eukaryota > Metazoa > Chordata > Aves > Piciformes > Picidae > Colaptes > Colaptes auratus. The sequence continues at coordinate 64,984,663 of CM026897.1, read as the reverse complement.
AACAATTTCATTGGCTGTTAATACTATCCATCTAATCTAAACCAATGTCTACAATGAGTAAATAAAATTCATAGTCCATTCTGGCTGTCCTCAAGTGTAGATGATGCAGAAGTCCAGGAAAACCAGGAAACAAGAAAACAGAAAACAGTTTGCCTCTTTGCAGATAAGAGAATAAAAGGAACAGGGACTCTTAGGTGATTCAGGGCTCTCAGGGTTCTCAGGGTTCATGCACTGTAAATTCCTCATGGATTCTTCCTTTGGGTGCAATGTTGTATCTGTACAACACTCTGAAGTTAAACTCTCTCAGCTAAAGTTAGATTTCTTTGTGGAATACACTGAATTTCACCATTCTCTTGCATTACCCAGTAACTGTGACCAGGACCTTCAGCAAAAACCACCCCTTGGACACGTTTAGCCTCTCCTGAAGGAGAAATACTCAAACAGTTTTGCCTTACAGATTCTTTTCTCTAACATCAGAAACTCTATCACCTTCTACCTTTTGTAGTAAATCTGAGTGTGCAAGTCCAGCTCGGTTCACTGAACCTCTACTATTTACCAGTCAGGTTGATTGTGTTAGATGTTTCTCCCAGTTTTTCAAAGATTCACACACCCCCACATTCAGCTACAGCAAAAGATAGCTGGACAGCTTTTACCTCTGCAAAGTGACTGTATTCTCTGTCTCCATCCTTTGCTTCTGCAACTCAACGTGTTGGACTCCACACTGCAGACTGCTACCTTTGCTTGTTTCCAACAAGACAACAGGAACTGTCTGTGAACAAAGCATATTCTTTTCATCATCAGAAAGGTAATTGTAAGGAGGAGCTTCCTCAGCACGAGTTACTCTCTCCTCTGGAGGTTTAGTATGGTTGGTGCCTTCAGGCCAGCTTGTGATCACAGCCCCAATTAAGCAAGTAGCAGCTTTAGATAAGAGAGGCAGGCACAAAGCTGATACAGGAACTGATGGGGGAGATCAGCAAGATTCCTCTGCTGGTGAGGGACCGTCTGTTAAAAAAGATCCTGCTGAGGAGGAAGAGAAGGTTTGTTCTAAAAGTTATAGATGAATTATTGAAACCATCAAGGGATACTTGAGATGCAGGACAGAATACAGGTTCTGGTAAGACAGCAGCTAATGGAAGTGCTTCTGAGCTTAAAGAAATCCTTAGGAGAGTGACAGCAGGATTATGGGGACAACATCTTCAGGAAGATGAGACAGAGGAGGAATCAGAAGATGATATTCAGACTGCTAGTTCCCCAAGGCAAGAAATAAAATATGTGAGGAAGGATTACACCAGAGCAGAGAATGAGCCAATTCTAACTTGGCTTGGCAGATGTTTCAATACAGGTGCACCAGCTCTAATAGTAGCAGACCAGTCAGCCTCTCAACTAGGAACTCTCTCAAAAGATAGTGGAACAGACAGACATCTTGGTGGGATTTCTCTGTTGACATGCTGTTTACTGGCAGCATTTATGAGACACCCATCCTGAGATGACCTTCCATGGAATCCTAAACCCTGGAATACCATGGATGAGGGAATTAAGCATTTGAGAGAGTTTGCTGTGATATAAGTGCTCTATGGTGATCATGGCTCTCTGAATCCTGATGAAATTCTTCTAGGAACAGGTCTTGCTAAAAAGCTCATCAAACTTGATCCTCCTAATTATGCTACTATTCTGGCAAGCAGAATTGTGGAAAGAAGTTATGGTGGAGCTCCTCCTATGGCTGGCCATTTCACTAATCAAATGAGACAACTGGAGGATAGTCTCACATGTGTTTCTTTGGTTTCAGACATTGAAACTCTGTCTGGAAAAATTGAGAATTGCATGAAAGAGCTGAAGGAGGAATTTAAAACCTTCATATCCAAATTGGCACAGGGAGATAATTCCAATTCTTCTTCTTCCAGATGGATAAAAGTTTCAGCTGTTAGAAACAGATGTCCTCCAAGGAGGCCATTCCAAAGCAGGTCAAAACAAAACAGACAATGGAGGCAATCACGTGGGAGTATTTGGATAACTCTGCATGATCAGATTGGTGAGAACATGAACAGATGGGATGGTCAACCAAGTTCTGATCCTTTCAGGAGACTAAGAGAACTGCAGAGTGGCAGATCAATACGAGACATATCAATACCAGAAGGGTAGCTGCTACTTCCTCAGTTTCCCAGAACAACTCTGATAGCTCCAACAGTGATTACACCTCTGACTCTAGACACTGTGTTAACTGCACATGCGGATGTATTCCCCATAATTACAGGTGCCCTGCTTCCCGCCAGGGGGAGGAGAGGGATAATGGAGATAACAGAATCTATTGGGTTGTGTACATCCAGTGGCCTGGTACTTCACAATTTCAGAAGTACAGGGCCTTGGTTGACACAGGAGCTCAGTGCACCATAATGCCATCAAATTATCACGGATCAGAGCCTATAACTATTCTGGGAGTCACTGGTGGATCTCAAGAGTTAACTAAGGTACAAGTTGACAGAAGTTTAACTGGTCAACAGTGGAAGAAGCATACTGTTGTGACAGGACCTGATGCACCTTGAAATTTGGAAATTGGTTTTCTGAGAGAAGGTGTGAGAGACTAAGGCTTGTCTCTCCTGGTGTGATTCAACAAAGATAAAATCACTTGCTGCTTGCCCAGACAATAGCTGATGTGCATTGGGCAGAGCCACTGGAAAGACTCTTGGAAGGTGCAAAGATAACATTGCCCACTGGACTGCAGCTGGCCTACAACAATGGTCCAAGGGCCCAGCCATCACGCCTTCAGGACAAGATCATTACCAGCCATCACAGTATCACAGTATCACCAAGGTTGGAAGAGACCTCAAAGATCATTGAGTCCAACCGGTCACCACAGACCCCATGATTAGACCATGGCACCAAGTGCCATGTCCAATCCCCTCTTGAACACATCCAGGGATGGTGACTCCACCACCTCCCCGGGCAGCACATTCCAATGGTGAATGACTCGGTGAAGAACTTTCTCCTCACCTCGAGCCTAAACTTTCCCTGGCGCAGCTTGAGAATGTGTCCCCTTGTTCTGGTGATGGTTGCTAGAGAGAAGAGGCCAACCCCTTCCTGGCTACAACCCCCCTACAGGTAGTTGTAGAGAGCAATGAGGTCACCCCTGAGCCTCCTCTTCTCCAGGCTAAACAACCCCAGCTCCCTCAGCCTCTCCTCATAGGGCTTGTGCTCAAGGCCTCTCACCAGCCTTGTTGCCCTTCTCTGGACACGTTCAAGTGTCTTGATGTCCTTCTTAAACTGAGGGGCCCAGAACTGGACACAGGACTCAAGGTGTGGCCTAACCAAAGCAGAGTACAGGGGCACAATGACCTCCCTGCTCCTGCTGGCCACACTATTCGTAGTGCAGGCCAGGATGCCCTTGGCCTTCTTGCCCACCTGGGCACACTGCTGGCTCATGTTCAGGTGGCTGTTGATCAGCACCCGCAGGTCCCTCTCTGTTTGGGAGCTCTCCAGCCACTCCAACCCCAGCCTGTAGCTCTGCATGGGGTTGTTGTGGCCAAAGTGCAGCACCAGGCACTTGGCCTTGTTGAATGCCATCCCATTGGACTCCGCCCATCTGTCCAGTCAGTCGAGGTCCCCCTGCAGGGCCCTTCTACTCTCTAACTGACCAACATCTGCTCCCAACTTGGTGTCATCTGCAAATTTGCTGATGACTGTCTCAATCCCCTCATCCAGATCATCCATGAAGACATTGAAGAGGATGGGGCCCAGCACTGATCCCTGGGGGACACCACTGGTGACTGGCCTCCAGATGGAGGTGGCACCATTCACCACCACTCTCTGGGCCTGGCCATCCAGCCAGTTCCTAATCCAGCGCAGAGTGTTGCTTTCCAAGCCACAAGATGACAGCTTAGCCAGCAATTTGCTGTGGGGGACAGTGTCAAAGGCCTTGCTGAAGACCAGGTAGACCACAGCCACAGGCCTCCCCACATCCACCAGACAGGTCACCTGATCATAGAAGGAGATCAGGGTGGAGATGCAGGACCTGCCCTTCCTAAGTCCATGTTGGCTGGACCTGAGCCCTTGGCCATCCTGCAGGTGTGCAGTTAGCTCAGGAAGGGAGGATGATGAGACAATGGATTCATCACCTGTTTCCTGATGTGTAATGAGTGTGTGGGTAGGTAGATGGAGAAGGAGGAGGTGGAGGCCCACTCCCCATCCATCCAGACGGCTGCCCAAACTCACCTGAGTACACAGAAAGATTTCCTGGGGAACGATACCTGGATACTTACCTAAAGATGATTTCCCAGAATGATATCATGGGGAACAACACCTGGACACTTGCCTAAGGACTAAAAAAACTGTATAAAAGACTGGAGCAACTACTGGTTTAAAAGAAGAAAAATGCAGAAGAAAGAAGACAGCACCACACGCTGGAAACATCACGGGGCAACACAATGGATCTTGGACTCTGAAAACCCTCTCTCTGTGCCCTAAGTTCTGCCTGCTGCAACTCATGGAGCTGAAGAAGCTGCCCAGAGGTCCTCATCTCTTCTACAGCCAAAGCCTCAGCACTCTTTCTCTACAGACCCAACATCTCCTGCAGCACCTTTCCTCCACAGACTCAAACTGTCTTGGGCGGGTGTGAGTGGTGTGGTAATATAATTCCTTTCCTCTTTTCTCTCTCTCTATTTTCTCTCTCTCCCCTTCTAATCCATCCACTTTATTTATGTCCATCCACTTTATTTGTGTAATAAATGGTCTAGCTGTTGATATTTTTGGCCTTGTTTGTGCCTCTCATTTCACAACATGGGAATATTCATAAGAACTGAGTCTCTTTCCCTCTCCGGACCGAGACAGAAGGGTGTTTTAAAGACCCTAAGGGTTAAAAATGGGCTTTTGGAGCAACATCTCTAGAAATTGATGGACAAAAATTGAAGCTGTCTATTAGACCTGAGCTTTCCTGTGAATCTTCAGTTGTGGGACAACATGAGAGAGAGGACATAAAGTTGCCAGTTGCTTCTCAGACTGTGCATCACAGACAATACATAACCAACTGTGACTCTTTGGTGCCCATTCAGAATCTGATTCACCAGTTGGAGTCAGAATGTCATCAGCAAAACTCATTCACCTTTCAACAGTTCAGAGTGGCCTCTGCGAAAGCAGAATGGAGACTGGCGTCTGACAGTCAGTTTCTGTGCCCTGAATGAAGTAACTCCACCTATGAGTGCAGCAGTACCAGACATGATGGAACTCCAGTATGAACTGGAATCCAAAGAGGCCAAATGCCCATGCAGAGCTACAGGCTGGGGTTGGAGGGGCTCGAGCTGCCAAACACAGGGACCTGGGGTGCTGATTGACAGCTGCCTAGACATGAGCCAGCAGTGTGCCCAGGTGGCCAGGAAGACCAACACCATCCTGGCCTGCATCAAGAATAGTGTGGCCAGCAGGAGCAGGGAAATCAGTGTGCCCCTGTACTCAACACTGGTTAGGCCACACCTTGAGTCCTGTGTCCAGTTCTGGGCCCCTCAGCTTAAGAAGGACATTGAGACACTTGAATATGTCCAGAGAAGGACAACAAGGCTGGGGAGAGGCCTCGAGCACAAGTCCTATGAGGAGAGACTGAGGGAGCTGGGATTGTTTAGCCTGGAGAAGGGGTGGCTCAGGGGAAACCTTACTGCTGTCTACCTGAAGGGTGGTTGTAGCCAGGAGGGAGTTGGTCTCTTCTCTCCAGCAATGAGCACCAGAACAAGAGGACACAGTCTCAAGCTGCACCAGGGGAAGTTTAGGCTCGAGGTGAAGAGAAAGTTCTTCACTGAGAGAGTCATTTGCCATTGGAATGGGCTGCCCAGGGAGATGGTGGAGTCACCGTCCCTGGAGGTGTTCAAGAGGGGATCAAACATGGCACTTGGCACCATGGTCTAATCATGAGGTCTGTGGTGACAGGCTGGACTTGATGATCTGATCTTTGAGGTCTCTTCCAACCTAAGAGTCCCTGTTCCTTTTCTTCACCTCATCTGCAGAGAGACAAACTGTTTTCTGTTTCCTTGTTTCCTGGTTTTTTGACTTCTGAATCATCTACATCAGAGGACAGCCAGAATGGAGTATGAATTTTTATTTACTCATTGTAGGTATTGGTTTAGATTAGGTGGATAGCATTAACAGACAATGAAATTTTTTAGAAGGGGTGGATTGTGGCAGTTTTAGGTTATGCCTTTTGAAATTTAGCTGCAGATTTCAAGCAGAATGATAGAAAAATTATATTAAAATCACTATTTGGTGTAAAAAGGAGAACAAAAGATTATTCCAAACAAATTCATTGGACAAAATATGGGATAGGAGCAGGTGTACAATAACAATCTTTCACATTTCCCTTCCATCCCCATTCCTTTCCTTTTCTCTGGCTTGGCTGTTCTGCTTTGCTCAGGAGATAATAACACTTCTGGCTGGCCTTGAAGATAAGAACCAACATTCTTTCCTCTCAACTCCTTTTTCCCTCTGGTACAGGGGTGGGAAGGTTGGGGGGGGGCAGTTGAGCACCTTCCCTGATCTCTCTTTAAGGGGCCAGGGGGTTTTCCATGTTGTTTGCTAACTGTAAGTATATCTATAATATTGTAAATACTGTATATTTTGTACATATTCATTGCATTCCATTGCAGAGTGTAGTTTTTGTAAATACAGCTTCCATTTGCTTCTAACTGAGTTAGTCTGTGATGAGTTAATGCTGGGGGGAAAGTTCAACCCACCACATCTGTTTAAATAAAAAGGGGGGGAAAAGAGACCAGTTCAAATTCTAAATAAAAAAAAAATCTTAACAAAATATTTCAGCAAATCTAAGAGTAAGACACCTTTTTTTCACACACACCCCCAGCCTGGTTTAGTATTCTAACTTGAGAAGCAGTGCTTTGTTTCATACCTGTCACAGAGTTCTGCTGAGGCCTCTGGAGAAGTATTTACTCAAGTCACCAATTCAGCTGTTGCACCTAAATCTGACAGGACCAATGAGTGAGGTCATTAAGCTGATGAGGCTTATCGTGTACCATTTTAACACCCTGAAATGTTGATTTGTCCATCACTGGGAGTGATGAAATTGACAAGAAGGGCACCAGGGCAATTAAAAAGGAGTTCAAGGCCCTTGGACAATTGATTGATGGGGCAGGAGCTCAAGTGGTGTTCTGCTCAGTTCCCTCAGTGGCAGAGGAGTACACTGAGAAGAACGGGAGAACCCACACCATCAACAATTGGCTCAGGGGATGGTGCCAGCAGCAGAATTTTGGTTTCTTCGATCACGGGGCAACTTTTACTGCACCCGAACTGCTGGGACCTGATGGGGTGACATTATCTAGAAAAGGTAAGAGAGTCCTAGCACTAGAGTTGGCAGGGGATCAATAAGGGGGCTTTAAACTAGGTCTGAAAAGGGTGAGTAAGGAAACCAGTCCCTCCTGTAGATGAAGGAGTGGGGCACAGACTAGGGTCAATAGAGAAGTCAAGAGCCCAGCTGAAGTGCATGTACACCAATGCACGCAGCATGGGCAATAAGCAAGAGGAGCTGGAAGTCCTGGTCCACCAGGGTGACTATGATATAGTCGCCATCTCAGAAACATGGTGGGATGACACGCACGATTGGAGTGCTGCACTGGGGGGCTACAGGCTCTTCAGGAGAGACAGGCAAGGGAGAAGAGGAGGAGGGGTGGCTCTGTATATTAGGGAGTCACTCTGTGCCACAGAACTTGAGGTGGAAAATGAACGGATTGAGAGCCTGTGGGTTAAAATCAGGGGGGCAGACTAACAAATCTGATATCCTGGTTGGAGTCTGTTATAGACCACACAACCAGGATGAGGAGGCGGAGAAATTATTCTCTAAGCAACTGGAGGCTGTCTCAAAATCATCAGATCTTGTCCTTGTGGGTGACTTTAACCTGCCAGATATCTGCTGGGAACTTAACTCACCAGAGAGGAGGCAGTCCAGAAGATTCCCAGACCACATGAAGGACAACTTCCTGATGCAGCTGTTAAGTGAGCCTACCAGGGGTCAGGCTCTGCTTGACCTGCTGTTCTCCAGTAGAGAAGGGGTGGTGGGAGACGTGACTGTGGGAGGCTGCCTGGGGTGCAGTGACCATGAGATGGTGAAGTTTTCAATGTGCAGGGAGATAGGGAGGAGCACCAACAGAACCTTCACCTTGGACTTCCAGAGGGTGAACTTCAGCCTGTTTAAGAAAATTATTTGCAAAGTTCCCTGGGTATCAGCCCTCAAGAACCGAGGGGTCCAGGATGGTTGGACCTATTTCAAACAGGAGCTCTTGAAGGCACAGGAACTGGCAGTTCCCATCTGCTGAAAGATGAGCCAGCAGGGAAGGCGACCAGCCTGGATGAGCAAACAGCTCCTGGAGGAACTAAAGGGAAAAAAGAGGCTGTATCACCTTTGGAAGGAGGGGAAGGCTTCTCGAGGTATGTTTAAGGAAGTTGTTAGATTATGTAGGAAAAAAATGAGAGAGGCAAAGGCCCAGTTGGAACTGAGGCTGGCCACCTCTGTGAAGCACAACAAAAAGCATTTTTACAAATATATTAACACTAAAAAGAAGGGCAAGAAGAACCTCCACTCCCTATTGGACCTGGAGGGGAACACAGTGACTGAAGATGAGGAAAAGGCTGAGGTCCTGAACACCTTTTTTGCCTCAATTTTTAACAGGAAGGCAGGAGGAGTTCAGGACGAGTGGCCTCCTGAGCTGGGTGATGGGGTCAGGGAGCAGCGTAATGCCCTGGAAATCCATGAGGAATTAGTTCAGGACCTGCTGAGCCACTTGGACAGTCACATGTCCATGGGGCCGGATGGGATCCATCCTAGGGTGCTGAGAGAGCTGGCAGATGAGCTGGCCAAGCCAATCTCCATCACTTTCCTCCAGTCCTGGCTCACCGGTGAGGTCCCAGATGACTGGAAACTGGCCAATGTGATCCCATCCACAAGAAGGGTCGGATGGAGGAACCCGGAAACTATAGGCCAGTCAGCCTGACCTCAGTGCCCGGGAAAATGATGGAGCAGATTCTCCTGGTGGCAATAACTGTGCACCTGAAGGATGGCCAAGGGCTCAGGTCCAGCCAACATGGACTTAGGAAGGGCAGGTCCTGCATCTCCACCCTGATCTCCTTCTATGATCAGGTGACCTGTCTGGTGGATGTGGGGAGGCCTGTGGCTGTGGTCTACCTGGTCTTCAGCAAGGCCTTTGACACTGTCCCCCACAGCAAATTGCTGGCTAAGCTGTCATCTTGTGGCTTGGAAAGCAACACTCTGCGCTGGATTAGGAACTGGCTGGATGGCCAGGCCCAGAGAGTGGTGGTGAATGGTGCCACCTCCATCTGGAGGCCAGTCACCAGTGGTGTCCCCCAGGGATCAGTGCTGGGCCCCATCCTCTTCAATGTCTTCATGGATGATCTGGATGAGGGGATTGAGACAGTCATCAGCAAATTTGCAGATGACACCAAGTTGGGAGCAGATGTTGGTCAGTTAGAGAGTAGAAGGGCCCTGCAGGGGGACCTCGACTGACTGGACAGATGGGCGGAGTCCAATGGGATGGCATTCAACAAGGCCAAGTGCCTGGTGCTGCACTTTGGCCACAACAACCCCATGCAGAGCTACAGGCTGGGGTTGGAGTGGCTGGAGAGCTCCCAAACAGAGAGGGACCTGCGGGTGCTGATCAACAGCCACCTGAACATGAGCCAGCAGTGTGCCCAGGTGGGCAAGAAGGCCAAGGGCATCCTGGCCTGCACTACGAATAGTGTGAAAGAAAAATTCTGTTAGCTCAAAGCATATGCAAGAATTAGTTTTCTTATCTGGTTAGCTTTGTTAACCAAGGTCACTCCTGCTTCAGAAAGAGAGAAGCCATCCAGCCCACAGGACAAAGAAGCACAGACTACACTAACAGAACCCAAACTTAAAATTGCATTCTACAATCTACCAATGAAATTAGTTTAGACTATCTTGTTTTTGTTTAAATATCAAAAACATTCAGCCAGAGTTTTTAGCAACTGTCTCTTTCTTAAAGGCATAGCCTAAACCGGCCACAACAATCTTGTAAAGAGCTGGGCAAAAGAGCACGGCATTGAATGGATATTCCACATTCCCTACTATGCACCAGCTGCAGGGAAGATTGAACACTACAACGGTTTGTTGAAGACCACTCTTAAAGCCATGGGTGGTGGATCTTTGAAAAACTGGGAAAAGCATTTAGCACAAGCAACCTGGCTGGTAAATAGTAGAGGTTCAGTGAACCAAGCTGGACTGGCACATTCAGATATGCTACAGAAAGTAGAAGGTGGTAGTGTTCCTATTGTTAGAGAAAAGAATCTGTTAGGTAAAACTGTTTGGGTATTTTCTCCCTCAGGAGAGGCTAAACCTGTCCAAGGGGTGGTTTCAGCTGAAGGTCTGGGTCACACTTATTGGGTAATGCAAGAGAATGGTGAAATTCAGTGTATTCCACAAAGAAAATCTAACTTTAGCTGAAAGAGTTTAATTTCAGAGTGTTGTACAGCTACATCATGCCCAAAGGAAGAATCCATGAGGGATCTACGATGCACGAACCCTGAGAACCCTGAGACCCTGAGTCAATTGAGAGTTGCTGTTTCCCTGTTTCCCTGTTTCCCTTTTCTTCTCTTCGTCTGCGAAGAGACAAACTGTTTTCCATTTTTTCTTGTTTCTTGGACTTCTGAATTATCTACACCTGAGGATAGCCAGAATGGACTATGAACTTTACTTACAAATTGTAGATATTGTTTTAGATTGGATGGACAGTATGAACAGCCAATGAAATTGTTTAGAAGAGGTGGATTGTGACCGTTTTAGGCTGTGCCTTTAAGAAAGAGACAGTTGCTGAACACTCTGGCTGAATGGTTTTGATATTTAAACAAAAACAAGATAGTCTAAACTAATTTTCATTGGTGGATTGGTAGAATGTAGCTTTGAGTTTGGGTTCTGCCAGTCTGGTCTGGGTTCTGGCTGTGTTGATTCTGTACCTTTCCCTCTATTCATGTGGGCTGGTCGGCTTCTCTCTCTCTGAAGCAGGAGCGGCCTTGAATTAACAGAGCTAACCAGATAAGAAAACTAATTCTTGCATATGCTTTGAGCTAACAGAATTTTTCTTCCTTAATTGCCTTTCTCTCTCTCTCTAACCCTTTTTGGGAAAAAAGAGAGGTAGGGAGGGAGAGAGGGGGGTTCAGGGAACCCCCCTGGCCGGCTGGGGGGAAAAAGGCTTTTCTGCATTACGTTCATTGCTGTGTATTTCTGTATATATTGTAAATATTGTATATTTGTGTACATGTTAATTGCATTCCATTTCTGCCTGTAAATATAGCTTTCATCTGCTTTTCTGACTGAGCTAGCTGTGGTTTCTTTCTTTGTGTGTGTGTGTGTAACTTTCTCACCCTACCACACTCTTGCAGCTAGATCTGCCTGATGGTTGCGTTGCTGTTCCTCAGTAGATTTGCTCTTAGGAATGTGACCATCAATGTGTCTCACCTTCACTGGAATTCTCTCGATTTGATCAGCAATGTCCTGCTACAGGTCAGCTGCCCTAATAGGCTTTCCTTTTCTCTGCCAACCATTCCTTTTCCAGTTCTTTAGCCAACCCCAGAGAGCATTGGCTACCATCCATGAGTCGGTGTAGAGATAAAACTATGGCCATCTCTCACGTTCAGCTACGTTGAGACCTAGCTGGACAGCTTTTACCTCCACAAATTGACTGGATTCTCCTTCTCCATCCTTTGCCTCTGCAACTCAGCATGTTGGACTCCACACTGCAGACTTCCACCTTCGCTTGTTTCCGACAAGACGACAGGAACCTTCTGTGAACAAAGCATATTTCTTTTCATCATCAGAAAGGTCATTGTAAGGAGGAGCTTCCTCAGCACGAGTTACTCTCTCCTCTGGAGGTTTAGTACAGTTGGTAGCTTCAGGCCAACTTGAGATCACCTCCACTAGACCAGGTCTTTCAAGATTTCCCATTTGAGCTCTCTGTGTTATCAGAGCCATCCACTTAGACCAGGTAGAGTCTGTTGCATGATGTGGTGTGGAACCTTTGCCTTTGAACATCCAATTCAAAACTGGTAATCTGGGAGCTAAGAGAAGTTGTGATTCAGTTCCAATCACTTCAGAAGCTGCTTTCACTCCTTCATAGGCAGCTAGAATCTCTTTCTCTGTTGGAGTGTAATTAGCCTCTGAACCTCTGTAACCTCAACTCCAGAAACCAAGAAGTCGTCCACGTGTCTCACCTGGAGCTCTTTGCCACAAGCACCAGGTTGGACCATTGTCACTTGCAGCCATGTACAAAATGTTCTTCATGTCTGGACCATCTCGGACAGGTCCCAGACCCATTGCTTGAACTACCTCTTGCTTTATCTGGTCAAAAGCTCCTTGTTGTTCAGGTCCCCAGTGGAAATTGTTTCTCTTTCGAGTCACATCATACAGAGGTTTCACAATCTGACTGTATCCAGGAATGTGCAGTCTCCAAAATCCCACTATTCCCAAGAAACGTAGAGTTTCTTGCTTGTTCATGGGATTTGCCATGGTAGAGACTCTATTTACCACACCCACTGGAATGTGTCGGCGTCCATCCTGCCACCGCACTCCCAGAAACTGAATCTCTCTGGTAGGTCCTTTCACCTTGTCTCGCTTGATGGCGAAACCTGCATCAGAAGAATGTCAATGATTTTGTTACCTTTCTCGAAGACTTCCTCAGCAGTTTTACCCCAGATGATGATATCATCGATGAACTGGATGTGTTCTGGAGTACCGCCTTTCTCCAGAGCATTGTGGATCATGGCATGACAGATGCTGGAGCTGTGGATCCAGCCCATTGGCAATCTGTTGAAAGTGTACTGGATTCCTCTCCAGGTGAAAGCAAACTGAGGCCTGCATTCCTCTGCTATAGGAATAGAGAAAAATGCATTAGCAATGTCTATGGTAGCATACCATTTGGCTTCTTTGGATTCCAGCTCATACTGGAGTTCCATCATGTTTGGTACTGCTGCACTCATAGGTGGAGTTACTTCATTCAGAGCTCGGTAATCGACTGTCAGATGCCAGTCTCCATTCCGCAATCAATGTGATTGATAAGCACACTTCAACTTTATTGCCCGGATACACAGCTTATATAGCATCTCAGCTAAATATGCACAAGTTTCACTATTCTATTGGTCTCTGACTGAAGGCAACATTATAATATCCAGCCCACCTGCAATTAAGTTTGTGTACAATTTCAAAGGCTCTGTGTACATTACCAGAAAACTCCCTTCTCACTAGCTCTTCCTTTCCCATCCAATTATCTTACCTAGGTCTTCCTCTCCCATCCAGTTATCTTACAAACACACAGCTGTGAGAATAGCTACAAGGCCATAGTGACCTTGCTGCTTCAGCAAGTCAGCTAACTATGAGCAGTAAACAACAAGATGGAGTAAGGCCTACACATTCTGCTCAAGTAGCTGTTCCACAGAGTCATGTCTCTTAGATTTAAGCCATGCTCCAACAAGTGGTAGATTGAGTTTAGAAAGCTCAAAATGCCTAAACCCATTATTGCATAAAAAATACATGGGGTTTATCCTAATCAAATGGCTGTATTTGAAATAGGCTTTGAAAAAAATGCGCAAAGGATGACAGATGAAAGGAAAGTCTTTGTAATGTTGGAAAGAATAATAATATGTGAACATATTTTACATAGAATATGTTTTAGTCCCACATGTTTTATAAGCTGTATTCAGAAGTAATTTTGCCCACCAACAGAAGTCACTGAGGAAACATGTTGATCCCTTCCAGCAGTACACAGACTTGAACTAATTTCTCCCTGAAAGAATGGTCCATTTCACTTCAGACCAGGTGGAGTTATAGGGGTAGAGGAGAGTATGAGAAAGAGGAAAGAAGAGCGGGTACTAATCCTTGCATCTTCACTATTTCAATACTTGTTATGTGTCCTGAAATCTCCTGGAAAAGTGAATCAGATGCTTTTTGTATTACAGCCCTACTTCCACACAGTCTTACTGCCATCAAAGGAATCCACTCGCAGAAATAATTTCTTATTCATGTAAGGACAGAAATTGCATGTAGTAAGATAAAGCACAAAAGTAGGAGACACAAGAAGCCATGATATTTACTGTGCAGAGGTAAAATATAAACCACAGGGACGGCCACAGAGAAAGGGCAGAACGTGTGTAACATCTTCTGTGCAGATATTCAGTAGAGCCAGCAGAAATACATACAAATTCCCCTCATTATTTTAACTTTTGAGACTTCAAAATACTTAAGCATGTTACCTATTGAATGTTGTTCTTTCCCAGATGCAGGACTCTGCACTTATCCTTGTTGAACCTCACTAGGGTCCTTTTTGCCCAGCTCTTCACTCTGTCCAAATCTCACTCAATGGCTGCACTGCCTTTAGGTGTATCAGCCAAGCCTCCCAGTTTAGTGCTGTCAGCAAACTTGCTAAGCAGGCTCTCCATCCTCTCATTAATGTCATTGAACAGCTAAGGAAACAATAGCACCCTGGGGCTCTTTAATTGAATAACCCAGATTCCCTGAAAGTCTGTTCTATAACATCTGTTTTTATAGCAAACCCACTAGCCAGAAGTGTGGCTTTTTGCCTCCATAATTGAATTGGTACAATCCATTATAGTACCATCATAATTATTATTTCTCATTGGTATTGTGGGGTATCACATAGGCTATTTCTTCACTGACCAAGACCATATTATGCTAGGTACTGCATAAACACTTGTTAGGGGTTTAAGAGCTTAGATGTCTTAATCATAGAATCCAGAGGCTAGAGAGCTCCAGGGGTGCACCAGAAAGTGTAATCTTTTGTTATTCCATTCTGATAATACCTGCATCTCCTCTTTATAAATGAACAGCACAAACTGTTCTGCTCTTTCTCGTCTCCCTGTTCCTTTCCCAGGGCAGGCTCCCTTATCTCAGGTTTGTGGGGGAGTGGGGTCTGGTGCTTCTGGCAAGATGAATTTTTATCTGCGTCATTCATGCCTTGGTAGTGAGGTATAGGGATTTGGGGGTGGAGGGGTATTTGAGGCCTGGGCCTGGTTTGGAGAGAGGTTGTGGAAAGCTTTGTCCTAAGGAGGTGGTTTTTGTGGTAATGTGGCAAAGGCAGACTATGAATTTATGTATTTTATATGCTTTTCTACTGTTAAATACTTCAATTTAAACTTTTAATTCTTCCCAATCCAGTGTTGGAGCACTTTTCTTTAAGTCCTTTGAGAAGGGTTAAAGAGCATTTGTCCGCTCTTAAAATGAAGACTACAGTGAACAAAGAGACAATGCTTTTCCCTCAGTTTTGCAGTTGATAACATGGCAGGTTCACTAATTCCACTTTCTTTGTTACTAGTAACAAAGTTTCAGCTGTTGCAATTGCCTGGTTAAGCCACAGTCATGGAAAAGCCCTGGGGTGAACTAGGACTGTCACAGTAGGATGATCTTCACTGCAGCCCTGCATAGTGCCTTTCTTCAAAGCCTATAGTCAACATAAGAGGATTTAAATCTACTTAACAGCTATGCCAGCCCCTGTGTTTTATTTGCAGTGAATAATACTTTGTCAAGGAAATGCAAATATGCATCCAAGGTCAGAATACATTTTGTTTGGCAACCCATTCTCTGTGTACCTCTTTCATAAAGCAGACTCTGGGTTTTTGCCAAAAACTTTGTTATGGTTAAGGGTGGAGACATGAGAAATAATTTTACACAATACTTAACATCTCAAAAAAACTGCAGCAAATAGGAAGACTAATTAGTGTTTTGATTATATAGCTGGTATACTCAAACTGCTTCAGAAACTCAAATGAAAAGTGTATAAAATCAGTCTGTGTCTAAGCAGGGTGCTGCAATGACTGCTTTGTTTCTGACAGAGGTAAACATGGGCTAAAGTTATTTACCTGCTACTTATAAATAAGGTGCAATTATCCCTGTTTTTAGCAATCATGTTTGCTTCTTCTTTAACCATGCTAGTATGGCCAAGTTCATACTCATTAATTAAGTAATGTATTAAGCTAAAAGGTAAAAGAAAGGTAAGAAAATGTAAGAACATTCTTTCTGTGCCATTAACACATCTGCATCATTCTAAAATTTGCAATACCTATGATTCTGCCAACCATCACAAAAATTTAGTTTAAAACAAAAAACAAAGAGCAGAGGATGACATGTAGTTACGAAATTCACTTAATGACTGAAGTCTCTTGATTTTACAAGCAATAATACAAGGAAAGAGAAGGAGTCTCATCATAAACTTTGTGCATATTACATACACTTGATTTTACTGATACTAGAAAGCCCTTAATTTAAAAATATGCTCAAAAAGGAATTTTTTTTCTGAAGAACCAAAGCTGTTTGCTTTTCCACCTGCAAAGAACCTCAGTGAACTTTATTTCACAAGGAGTCTAAAAGATCTTATTGGCACATTTCTTAAGATAAGCATTTCTTCAGAACAGATCTTGCCATAGATTCTTGAACGAAGCAAAGAGAAGAAGGTCATTTGCCATCTTTCATGGCTAGGATGACGTGTATATGAAATTTAACTTTTAAATGCTGGGAAACTTTTAAGTAGTAGCAATTTCTTTGAACTAGAAACATTTACTTTTAGCTAAGAGAATATTGCTGTGATACAGGCCAATGGCATCCTGGCCTGCATCAGAAATAGTGTGGTCAACAGGAGCAGGGAAGTCATTGTGCCCCTGTACTAAGCACTGGTTAGGCCACACCTTGAGTCCTGTGTCCAGTTCTGGGCCCCTCAGTTTAGGAAAGATCTTGAGTTGCTTGAACATGTCCAGAGAAGGGCAAGAAAGCTGATGAGGGGTCACAAGCACAAGCCCTATGAGGAGTAACTGAGGGAGCTGGGATTGTTCAGCCTGGAGAAGAGACCTTATTGCTGTCTACAACTACCTGAAGGGATGTTGTAGTCAGCTGGGGGTCGATCACTTCTCCCAGGCAACCTGTGACAGAACAAGAGGACACAGTTATCAAACTGTGCCAGGGGGATTTAGGCTGGATGTTTGTTGTGAAGAGGTTATTAAATTTATGAATATGAAAGATGAGTTAGGAAAATATTTTAATTAATTATTAAATTATTAATAACCGATGGATCCACAACTTATATACATGTTCTAGTGCATGTTCATGAAATACATTCCATAAGTGGCTTAGTATTATGATTAGAACTTAATTAAACTGTCTAGAGACTATTTTTATATTTTATGTAACGAAGGGTGCAGTTCCGCCGCTTGGCCACTAGATGGCGACTCGGCAGAATGCGGCTGGCTTTTGGCTATATACAGCTATATTGGAATCTCTATACGTCAGCGATTACTCTGCTACACGCGGATACTTTGAACTGAGTACTAGTGGATGGAAAGCACGTGGAAGATACTCTGTAGCTGTTGTTTGTAGCAAGGTAGAGGTCCGGCAGACTACTGTCACTGGACCGGTTCCTAGTCAAGTTGGATGGCGGCTTTGGATGTCTCCTCTCTCTACAGCAGTGGAGAGGGAATACTGGAACCTGGACTTAGCTCGGAAGCAGGTTCCCTTCAGGATTCAGTCGATTCCCTCTAGACAACAGGAATCAGTCCTGGTCGGGGCTGGCCCATGGGGTCGGCCCTGGGAGTTGGCTTGCACAGCAGGACGACAGTTGCCAGTAGGTGGGCTCAGAGGTTCCTGGTCGGACAACAACAGCAAACAATAGCTATGGGGTCGGCCCCGTGGCGACAAGTCTCGGGGCTGATGTAAACAGCCTCAGAGAGAGAATACGGCTGTGCTGAGCTGCGGCTTCTTGGTTACTGGGCTTAAAGGAACAGCAGGACACTCAGAGTGGTCCCGGGTTCAGTGCAGTATAGGCACGAACAACGCTTTAGTCTTCCCTGAGGTTTACAGGGCGCAGAGCGGCACACGTGGTGGCTCCTCTCCCGCTATGGCAGGGCTAGGCATACGCGGACTCAGTCTCTATCAAGTCCCTTCTCCCCAACAGCTGGGCAGATCTTACCCTCGGGGGCTGGTCCAGTCCTCTGGTGGTACCGTGGGCTCTCCCAGTCGGTACGACTGGCTGTGGCGACTGGCTTCTTGGGCTTAGCGAAGGTCCTCCCTCTGGGGTGATCCTCACAATCAGAGTGCTTCTTACGATGCAGAGGCTTTCAGTATGTGTGCATGTATGATAGAAGCTAACAACAATAAGCTCAATGGCAGAGGCTGTGGCTCAAGAGTTGTTCTCTTGAGCAAGTACAGAGACAAAGTGAAAGAGGGGCAACTTGTTTACTAACAAGGGGTGATACTTATAGATTCCTCAAGGCTGGGTTTGACCAATGGGCAATCTCATAGACAACTGGCTTCAGCCTATAGAAAGCGTGAAGCAGGAATTATGCCCATACTTGGTGTTTTCACAAGCACTGCATGTGCTGGCCTGGCTAATGCCTTGGTTTTTGTCTTCCTCCTGAAGGAGGGAAAACCTGTCCTCATGCTGGGACAAGATCTAGTATATGGGCAGAATATGCCTTCACCACAATGTTAGGAAGAAGTTCTTCATAGAAAGAGTGATTGTCCATTAGAATGGGCTGCCCAGGGAGGTGGTAGAGTCACCATCACTGGAAGTGTTTAAAAAGAGAATGCATGAGGCACTTAGTGCCATGGTTTAGTTGATTAGATGGTGTTGGGTGATAGATTGGACTAGATGATCTCAAAGGTCTTTTCCAACCTGGTTAATTCTGTATTCTGTAATTGCCTAGATGGATTAGTTTGATATCCACTCCAGGGGGAATTTGTCTTGTATGGCATATTTTAGGATTTTTAGTGATATATGGAATCAGAATACTTACTAATAATATCTGATTTGTTCCTATTTTTTTTGGGTTTTTTTTTGTTTCTAATGAGAGATGGGAATTTGTGTTCTATGAATTTGCATATTTTAGTCTTCATGATGTAAGCAGTATCCTATTCAGTCAGTTTTGGGTATGTATCCATTTTAGGTTTTGTCTTTTTACGAAACACTCAAATACTACAAGGTTTTAAAAAATATAGATTTATTTGTTGGATGACACTCAGAAACAAATCTGGACTTTAGGGCATAATTTTTTACAAAGACACTAGTAAAGCCTTGACTGAATTCAGTTTTGCTTATAAAATTGAGATTCAATTTCAATTTCTGTTAAGTGTATAGAATTAATCATATCTTCCAAAATTTTTTAGCATTTTAAAATTGAATTCTGAAGTATTTTTCTCAGAACTTACATATAAAGTCATAAACTGAGAAATGGATTATAAGGAACTAAAAATTCATCTGATTTTTAACATTTGTGTGAGCTGATCCTTTGCCTTGAATAATCGAAACAAAAAAACCCAACAGCCCCTTTCAGGCTTGTTATGAAATCTAATTGAAGGTATATTTGAACGTATTGATAATAGTTACTGTACCTATTTAACTGAAAAGACCGAAAGAGATCATCATCTCAGATCACTCTAAAGGAGACCTGTGAGAGTAGGTTAATGACTTAATTTTCTAGAGATAACTTGGAAAAAGTCCTGCTTGGGTTTTGGGATTATTTTTTGAGACTCAGCGATAATAATAAAGCTGCATACTTTATTATCTCACTACAAGATTACAGGTGTCATTTCTACGTGTAAAACATCCTATGGTTGCAGTCCAGCACATACATCTGTACGTGACAGACAGCTGGGGGCAGGAGTGTTTTGGTTGTAAGCTTGTTAAACATGTGTGGGTTTTTTTTTTTTCCTTTTTATTTCTAAGCATTACGTTGGCATTAATGAAAAGTGCTGAACTGTTCAATTTGCAAGCTGGAGTCTTACAAACTCAATCAATCCCCACTCCTGCCAGCTTCATTATACATGTACATGGCTATATCCTTTTATTACTTCACAAACAGGCCCTAGAGAAACTTGGACATGTATTATGAGAAGACAAATCTGCCAGGGTGTATTTCTACACAGTTCTTGGCTTCTGCAATAATTTTTTGTCTATTGTGAAAAGAGGAGAAGCCACCAAATACGTTCCACATAGCTGTATTATAAAACTAACATGTTGTGGTCACTGCCAATATAGGGAGGACATAATGCAGGAGAGCAGGTAGTAAAAATCTGTACATTCCATTTCATCCCCTGTGTTCTTGTTTGTTTCCTGTAAATAAACATATTGTAAAGAAAAGGAAAAGCAAAGTACATGTTTGTTTGGGGTAAGAGTAACTTATAGATTGGTCACACATTTGATCTTGTTTTTAAATTTGTGGAGAAACTGCTTAAAGGGAGGCAATTCCACCAAAACTGTTATCACCCCTAGGCCCTCAAATAATTTTAAATGTACTTATTACTGCCTTGGAAACTGAGGTGCAGGTAAATACAATATCTTCTGCCCTCTCTGCCCTTGATTCTCTTGGCTCTCTTGAGTTCATAATTTGCCATAGTCTATAACTTCATGGTTGTCTACTTTTTTTCCTTTTTTTTTTTTTCTTTTTTTTTTTCCTTTTTTTTTTCCCCCCAAGATCTTTGTGTTTTTCAGTGCACAGTACAAACATTACACACCTCAGGATGAAGAAAACTTACACCAGACTCCAATGTCCATCCAAGTCATTGGTTGATTTGGCATCTGAAAATTCTCTGCATGGACCTCTGTAATCAAATTAGCAGAGTAACAGTTTGACTTTTTTTGGTCTCTGTTTGGACAAGCCCTAAAAGAAGATGAGCTACTTCTGTGTTGTTTCAGAAGCAGGTAAATATTGAACCTAAAGACACTGAGGTTGTTCTCCTTCGCAGCTCAGAATGTGTAAGGGCAGATAAAGAACATGGAACAGGTAGACAAACCTTAATTCATAGAATCATAGAATCCTTTAGGATTGAAAAGCAGGATGCAATCTAAACCTCTCCTGGCAAAACTTGAGCCCATTTGCTCTTGTCCTATTGCTTGTTACTCAGAAAAAGATAATGACCCTCACGTCACTAAAACCTCCTTTCAAGTAGTTGCAGAGAGTGCTTATGTCTCCTCTGGGCCTTCTTTTCTGCAGGCTAAACAACCCCAAAGCCCTCAACTGCTCCTCCTAAGACTTGTGCTCGAGACCCTAGACATCAGCCTTGTTGCTCTTCTTTGGACACATCCTAGCAACTCAGCATCTTTCTTGCAGTTAGTGGCCCAAAAGTGAGCACAGTGTTTGGGGTGTGGCCTCACCAGTGCTGAGTGCTGCAGGCTACACCATTTCTAATATAGGCCAGGGTGCTGGTTTGCATTCTTGGCCACTGGGCGTACTGCCGGCTCATCATCAGTACCCTCCTGACACCTCAAGGGCGGTTTCTGCCATGCAGCTTTCCAGCCACACATCCCCAAGCCTGCATAGAGTTTTTGTGGCACATAAAAGACACTCCATAAAATTTCCTGTTACATTCCAAACCTAAGCTTTCTAAAAACAATGTTTGCCAGAATTTCCAGTTCTGGGGGAAAAAAAACAAACAAAATAGCCAGTGTCAATAGAGAAATATATGACAGTGTGGTAAAGACAAGTGAGAACTGACCTACAATTACTAGATTGGCCTGAAATATTTACCTCTGCATGTGTGTGTAGAAATGTCTTAAATTTTGTATCGTTTCCTGAAAGGAATAAACATTTCAGATCCTTATGGGACTATGGTTTTAATTGTCATATGATGCTTTTATACATCTACAATCCTGAAATATCAGGTCAAGACCCTCAAGCAAGTCATGAGGTGTTAGGAGGTAGGAGATACGAAAGAGCAGCTACAGACATTTAATTTGCTGTAAGCAAAAGCTCAGTTCCTTTGAGGTGGGAATGTAAGAGAACATCATAGTGACTGACAGCAAGTGTTTGTTAGCCAAGGATCTGCCTTTCATCACTGGCAACTGGTCAGTTTCTCTAAAGATGTATATAATCCTGAACACTTGCTGCCAGTCTATACTGACTTGTGTAAAGTGTTTGACACTGTCCTACATGACATCCTGGTCACTAAATTGGAAAATCGTCTCAGTCTAGAAGTTGGGAAGGAGACTTGGAATATTCTCTTGAGTGAAATTAAGACACAAATGAAGACATATATCAAAGTGAAACTCATTTTTTGCAGACAAAACAGAGAAAAAGAAGGCAAATGAAATGGAAAGAGAAAGAGAATGGAGAAAGAGAGAGCAGGAGAGACAATTACCACCCCATGGTCCTTCTTTGCAGTGGTGGGGAGGAGAGACATTCTTGGGCTGCTGGCTTTCCCCTGAGATGTCCCAGGTGATGTTCCCCCCAGTAAGCTGGCATAGCCCTGGGCTTTTATTACATTGGTGGTTCATTCATCATAGCTCCATATGTGCTCTTCTGGGTGTCTGCTGGTGTCGGTGTTGAGAGGGTTTAGGCAATTGAATCTGCTGATGAATACCATGCTGACATCATGCCAATTTCAAAACAGAAGACCTGGCTGGAGCAAAGTATCATGGGGCTTGAAGTTTGGATGGTAACATGAGAGGCTTCCTGTTTCTCATTGCTGTTTCTGGTTTGGGGTCTTGGGCTTTCCTGTTGGGCTGGCTGCAGGCTTGGGGGTTAGTGAATCATTTTATGGCTGGCTTCTGCTACTGCTTCTGCTTTTGCTTTCCTGCAAAATAGCTAAAGAAATTGCACATTGTATTATTTCCAATAAGCTCTCATCTCAATGAGGGGACTTTTTTTGGTGTATTCCTCTTGCCTTCAATCGTGGGAGTAACTCTTGTTCAGAGCAGACTGTGTCAACCCAGGGCAGTCTATTTTGGTGCCCAACATGGGGCACAAAAGCATTGCAATAATAAGAAGCAGAATAATGAGAAGATTCAATTAAGGCATGTTGCTTTGTGATTGCACTTCAAACAGCTCTGAAAATATCTTATTTCAGTTTTCTGACATCAACATGCTAGTTTTTGATAACAATTGAGTAGATTCTGCTACTTAAATTGACTTTAATTTGATTCATCGTATTCTCTAGAAGATAAACTTCTCGGGCCAATTAACTGACTTTAAAAACAAATATAATTTTAATATTACAGGTGTATCCTATTTGTTTCTGAAGAAATGCTTTTTAAGTATGCATCCTGAATTGTCATGTCACTGTCTAAAAATAAGAAGACATTGTTCCTGTGGGTTTAAATGCAACAATTTTCCAGTTACAGTTTTGGGAAAAGTAAAGAATTTTGTCATCTATATGGTGATTTGAGCTTAAATTTCATCTGAAGCTTAAATTAGTTGCTAAGATACTCCTCATTCATGAGCTCAGTTCAAAACTGAGTCAGTAATTCCTTACTCTCAACTGTGTCAGTCTTAAAACAATTCATCATTAATCTGCTAACACATGCTGAACTAGTGGTTTTAACTAGATCTAACTAAACCATTGTGGAATAAAATATGGAATTTTAAACCAAAACCATAGTAACCATCCAAGTAAATGCAACCCACGAGTTTAAACTACATTAAGAACCAGGGTATTTTCTCAGGTGCACTAATATATGTTTGGATAAATAACATGAGCAGAAAGTCTTGTGTTAATTCCATGGGAAGAAGTTAGAAACTTATTAAGCAATTAATGCATATATACCTTATGCAAAATAATAATACCAATCTTTAAATTCTTCATCTAATGCAATGGTCTGTGTGGAAGCAGCTTAACCCTAACACCAACAAGCATTGCACATGTTGTCTGTCTTCACAGGTGATCAGGGGACCTCCATATTGGTTCCTGGAAAGGGGAGGAGTGGCACCAGGGCAGACTTGTAGGCACCTGTGCAAGGGAGTGATGCAGTGGGAGGTAGTTACTGTAGCAACCACAGAAGTTTAAAGAGAGAGAAGACGAGCAGCAGGAGGCAGCACTTGGAAAGGCTTTCTCTCTAGCGAGCAGTGTGTGCTGGGTCAGGTGGCCTAAAAACCAAAAAACCCCAAACCAACCAACCAACCAAAACCCCCCCCCCCCAAAAAAAAATTAAAAAGGTGTGGGGCTCACAGCTTAATGGTCTGTATACATCAGAATAAGTCTGTGCTCCTGAACCCAGCCAAAGTGGAGGTGGGAATCCAGATGGAGCTCCCTCACAAGGATGTAGCAATGCAGACTACAGGCTGCAGGAATGCCACTGTCCAGACAACGGATTGCAGGGAATGTCTTAGCCTCCTGGTAGTACCAGAGGATAGGGAAAAAAAAAAAAAAACAGCTGCATGTGGTGTGCTCTGTGTGGTGGCAGAGCTTAAAGAACTGGTAGAAAGACTAAGGAGCATTGTGGAAAGTGAAAGGGAGATACATTGGTGGAGTTACACCATCACTTCTCTGAGAGACCCCATCAGGAGTCAGAAGATTCCCATTCTACAGGTCATCAGGCAAAAGGAGGTCACCAGGTAGAAGTAAGTGGCCTAAGAGAAGGAAGGGAATAGATACAGGTCCCTGTTCGAAGAAGTAGGCAAACCCCTTCCCAGCCTCCTTCACCTTCCCAGCTACCCCTACATAACAGATATGCAGCACTGGAAGTTGACAGCTCAGATCATGTGGTCCCTGTGTCCTGTCAGGGGGAAGACAAAAGCTCAAATGGAGGGAGTGAGTTGCTTAGAGTTCACGGCTGTGGCAGCGGTCAAGTGCACAGAGCAGCCTGGTGGATGGAAGATGACCATGAGCCAGCAATGTGCTCTTGTGGCCAGGAAAGCCAATGCCATTCTGGGGTGGATTAGAAGGGATATGACCAGCAGGTCAAGAGAGGTTCTCCTCCCTTCTACTCTGCACTGGTTAGGCCACATCTGGAATATTGTGTCCAATTCTGGGCCCCTCAGTTCAAGAAAGACAGTGAGCTACTGAAAGAGTCGAGTGCAGAGCCACAAGGATGATTAAGTGAATGGAACATCTTCTGAATAAGGAGAGACTGAGGGAGCTGGGCCTCTTAAGCTTAGAGAAGAGGAAACTGAGAAGTGATCTTATCAATGTTTATAAATATGTAAATGGTGAGTGCCAAGAGGATGGATTCAGGCTCTTCTCAGTGATGCCCAATGACAGGACAAGGGGCAATGGGTGGAAATTGAAGCATAGGACGCTTCACATAAATATGAGGAAATTTTTTTTCACTGTGAGGATGACAGAGCACTGGAACAGGCTGCCCAGGGAGGTTGTAGAGTCTCCTTCTCTGGAGATAGTCAAAACTCGCCTGGATGTGTTCCTGTGTAATCTGGTGTAGTTGAACCTGCTCTAGCAGGAGGGTTGGACTAGATGATCTTTTGAGATCCCTTCCAGCCCCTGAAATACTGTGATTCTGTGAAACTCTGATATATTGTTTCACATTGTGAGACATGCATCCTAAACACAGTTTAGGAAGACAGTTTGGGATGGCTTTATTTACCTGACTGAACATGCACACATCATCAAGCGCTTTCTTATAGTGTATGTTGTGATACACACAAATGTTGTACCCTAACACAGCTGAGCTGTGTCTTGAGTGTGTGAGGTGTGACATTAATAGCTTTTTTTATCTCATGGCATGTTAAAAAATTACACAATTAAAATAAGAACAGAAGTACATACTAAAAGTCCTCTCAGTTTTCATCATCTCAGAATAAGTGGGGAAGAGTGTTGATGTATCCAGAGACAATTAATTGAATGTGGTTCAATGAGACAAACTTGTTTATAGAGAGGACAAAGACAATCTGCAGTCAGCATTTCTCAGGTGGCACATGTCTGAGCTACTTAGACATGTTTGTGTTGTGGTGTTTTGTTTTGTCTTGTTTTGTTTTGTTTTTCTAACTTTGATGTCTTGTTTTGTAGTATTAGCTACTGCCTACTGGCTTGCCTTTGTCATGCCAGAGACTCCTAACCAATTGCACTTGCGGTGCAGAGAATGATGCCATAGTCTTGTTATCTTTCTTTAGCTGTACGTACATGTATTGTAGGGAGATCAGGGTGATGCAGGTGATTATAATTTTTCTATTAAATATCTAATTAAATTCTGTATTAAGTCCTTTGCAATTTCCTTTGTAGAAATTCAACTTCTAGATGATCCTTGTGGTCCCTTCCAACCCTGACTGATACTATGATACTATGATAAAGCATAAAGATATTACAGTATTCTGACAGAAAGTAAGAGACAACTTCTTCCTGTGGGGATAGGCACACACTGGAAATGGTTGCCCAGAAAGGTTGAGGAATTTCCATCCATGGAGATATTCATATCCTGACTAGACATGGTCTGGAGCAGTGTAATATAGATAAATGTTTTAGTAAGAGCACTGAGCTAGGTGATCACTGACTTCCTTCCAATCTCAGCAATTCTAAGCCTCAATACTTTTTTTTTTTTTTTTTTCCTCAGAGAGGAGGGTGGTGCTGGTGGGAACTACAACACAATGTAATGAATATTTTGGTTATTTTTTGCTTTGCATGGCTACTCCTAAATCTGAGAAAGAAGAAAAATATGATGGAGCATAGAAGAGAGTGATTAAGAAGTTGAATGTTTGGGTCATTGTGGTGGTTTGAGCCTTAACTGGGACTTAAGAGCTCAGATGGGGGCAAGGCTGAGAATCCCTCCCCCACTCCCCCCTCATCCCTCCCAATAGAGAGGAGAAAAAGACAGGGAAGGAACAAATCCACCAAGAAATAATTTGAAGTCAGCTTGGAAGTAGAGAGGTAAACAGTTTTCTTTAAACAATATATATATAAAACAATAACAGGTAAAGTTCACAAGGGCAAGGAACAAGGATGGATGGGAGGGGGAAAAAAACTCCAAGAATACAAAAACCAGTCTCTCTCTGAAGAGGTGTGGAGGCAGCAGGGAGAAGGATCAGGCCTGACCATGTGGCAGAGGAGGAGGAAGGCAGCTGCAGTAGCTCTCATCCAGGAAAGGCAGGAGCCAAGAAGGAGAGCTAATGGCTGCAATGTCCTCCCTTTTATACCCTAGCTGGGCAGGGAGGGGGGAGTGGAACAGACTCAGTTTCCCTGGGAGAAAATGCCCTGCAGTAAGGGCAAAGCACTCTCAAGCCCTCCACCCCCTGTTTTCAGGATGGGCATTAACCCATCACAGTCATCTTAGAAATTACCATGACCTTGCATTGGTAATATCAAGGATTTTTCATATCAATAGAACCACAGCCTAAGAATATAACCAGTAGAGGACACATGCATTGGATGAGAAAGAAGGGGAAAGTATAGATGGGACAGAATAAGGCATCATAGAAACAGAGGAATTATCTGAGTGTTTTTGAGTGTGTGATGATGAATGTGTTGGTATTTTCACATTCTAATATAAAAAAATAAGTTATTACATAACAACTTATCTTCACTTTTTACGCCTGACATCTTGCTTAAAGACAGTTAAAGACAACCTTACTTCCAGAGGTCTGGTGGAATCACTGAAGGGAAAAGGCTACTATCTTCTAGATCAGGTTAAGAATAGAAAAGAAATGGAAGGAGCACCAAAGACATCATATGACAAGGAGTCAAATGAACTGTTAATGATACTAACAACTGACAAATAAGTCAATAAGAAAAAATAATAGAAAGTAACAGCGTAGAGTTGCAAATGGTCTTGGAAAAACAGTGAAGAGGCATCTGTTTGGTGTAGTGAAGCAGAAGAAACAAGCTGTGTGACTAAAAGAGAGAAGTTAAATGGACAGAGTAACACATTATTCTGTGATGGTGTGTTAGGAGGTAAGTGATAGAGAAATAAATTTTCTAAAATATTAAAGAAATTATTACTGTAAGATTCTGAGACTTTTACATTGCAGGAATATGTGGCTTCCTGTGAAGAAATCAAAAGCCATTTTAAGCAATATCACACAGTAAGGTTTGAATGGACATGGTTGAAAATAATTACATGAAAACCTAGAATTGTATTGCAAAATATAAAATCTTATTAAAATCTTAGTTCTAACCTTGAATTAGTTTTGGAGAGAAGCAATTTGACAAAAATATGCAGTGCTACAATTATAACTTGTCTTTAGGTCACAAAAAGAGGTAAGTTTTAGATAAACATATCTATGCTAACTCATGTTATTGTGTCTTAGAGAATATCTGAAAAATCAAGTCAGAGTCATAGTCTTTTGATAAAAAAAAACAAACACAAAAAATCCCCAAAACACCAAAACCAAACCAAACCAAAAACCCAAAACAAACCTCCAACATTCTCTGTTCTTCCTCAGTGATGGCAATAAGCTATGCCTCAACTGTGGACCACTCAGGTTGACATGTTGTGCTAGAATATCCCTCATCCCATGAAATCTCCCTGAATCACACAGTTTTAGTATTTCAGTATTTTCTTGATGGACTTTGTGATGAATATGAGATAAGCTAACTTCTTGGTTATTGAATATAAGTTGGTCTAAACATTTATTTGTAATACCTGTTGGAATAATTGTAATACTGATATGTATAATTCTTTTTAATTGTTGTTTTAAAATGATATGACCTTTAGGTAAAATTGTTTATGCCAATAAGTTACAAGTAGATGGTTATGATCTGAAGGTGATCAGAACAGAGGAACCTAATTATGATCCAATTGAGGAAGTTCTGAAAAATCTAGAAATTATAATACAAATCAATGGTGGCAAAAAGGAAATGGGGAATTGTGATGAATATACTAGTGATTTGTGTTAGAAGTATAAAATTCAGAGTGCACTAAGATTAAGGGTCAGAAGCTTGCAAGAGCCTGTTTTGAGGACAAAGGGAAAGCTGCATATTTTACAGACTTAAACAGAGACGGTGTGTTTGGGTAATTGGAGACACCAAGGCTAATTAGAAGTTGTATTAAGGTAAACACTCAGTTCTATCCAGAACTAGGGATTTGTTTTCTTTAGATAAGAAGCCTGGATGACTGAGCATGTGTGAAAGTGGACAACTTTGAGGATGACTCATTTACTTCATCTTTCGACCCTCAGAAAGTCCCCTACCACGCAGAGTGCGCATGGGCAGGGATTTGCCCACATATTCTGAGAACTCATTATCATACGCCTGCCTTCTATTTAGCATAAGTTTGTTTATGTAGATGATGTAGCTATATAAGATAAAGAAAGCTATTGTAAAAGTGCTGTGGCAGTGAAGTTTTGTACCCTTGCAAGCCCAGCCGGCTGCTTTGCTTACTTTTATTGCCTTTTAATGTTTTTTTATTGCCAATAAAATTGTTACCAGAAACTTTTACCTGGAGTCAGCTATAACAGACTTGAAGAAGGAAAAGGAAACTTCAAAATACATTGAGTTTATCATGATGTTAATGGCAATGTGTTAGAAATTATTTAGCTATTTCTTCCATCAGCCTCTATATGCAACATCTGGGAGCACTTTTTAAGGTATAATTATTAAAATTTGGTTTATATGAACACTGAAAATGATAATAATGAAAGGACCTTTGTTGAGCCTGAATTCTGTTCACTGTTTCAAGCCACATTACTCTGTGGACCTAAGAGATCTGAAGTTGTACTTGAAATACTGTACACTGAGAAGTGACATTTTGCACAGAATTAGGTTTTTAGTCAGAAAGCTCACAGCAAGGAATGTCCTCTGCTGAGCTAAACTAAGTTCAGCTAATGAAGTAAGGAGATATGTAGAGGAGAGTAAGCTTCATTCAAACTAGGTCTATGTGACCCTTGGGAAATAAGCTCTAGAATTACAGTAGCAGATACAGTGATAAAGTTAATCTATTCCTATATCCACCTCCACTCTATTACAACACCAAGAAACACACTAGCTCTGAAGTTTGGTAGCAATCATGCCTGAAAACAATGCCTTTATGGAAAAAAAGTTGCTGTAATATGCTATACTGTCAGAATCTAAACCAGATTTTGTTTTCAAATTTGCAAAGCAAAGATATTCTAAGGAAAGCTTTTTTTTTTTTTTTTTTTTGCCATTGTCCTGAAGGGACAAAAAGCCTCAAAAATGCTCTGAATCAGAGAATGGGGCAGGAGCCAGCAAGTCTGATTTTTCAGGAAAATGCTCATGTTGCCCAGGCTTGTCTCAACATGCCCTGGAGTCCATGTGGGCCAGGTGTTTGTGCCTTTGACCATATTTGGAGAAAACTCATTCTGTAGGTTGAAGTGTCAGGTTTTTATTTCTTAATCTTTGTTATCATTGGCCATTATTGTCTCAGGAAATGTGTAAATACCAGCCCAGTGCCTTGCCTTGCAATTGTCCAAGCTCTGGGTGAAGTCATAAGCCTTCCTAGGAATCCAAGCTGTGCTTCAGTATACCCAGACGAGACTGCAATACCCCTCACTGTATAGCATTGTAAAGCCCAGGAGGAGCAGAGAGTTCCCAGGACAGTTTAGTTTTATTGGAATAAGCAATGAGCACCGCTGCAAAGATTGCAGCTGAAGAACCTCTCCAAATAGGCAAAGCTACAAAGCCACAAGCCCTGCAAGCTTTGGCAGCAACCTCTTTTCTACAAAGTTTTCAGCTACAAAACCTTCAGAGATAAACCCTGTATGTGCCTTAGCAACAAGCTGCAGAAGCCAATAGAAAGTGAAACTGTGTTCCTGCAGCTTTCATGTGGCCAAATGCCATTTTGATTTTGTTTAAATTCCCACGCATGCCAGATGTGTGGTTGTTTGAGCCTTAACTGGGATTTAAGAGCTCAGATCGGGGGCAAGACTGAGAATCCCTCCCCTGCTCCCCCTTCCTCTTCCCTGATCAGGAGAAAAACAGAAGGGGAAAGAATAGGGAGAGATAAGGGAAATAAAAAAAGGAAAGAAAGGGGAATAAGGAAAAAAAAGGAGGCAGTAAATCTCCTGAGAAAATATTTGGAGTCCATTTGAAAGTAGAGAGGTAAAATTTTTTTTAAACAATATGTATATATATATACACACATATATATACATAACAATAACAGGAAGGATCCACAAGGGTAAGGAACAAGGATGGACAGGGAGATATACAAAACCAACACTCCTTTGGAGAAACATGGATGCAGCAGGGAGAAAGACCAGGCCCAACTACCTGCCAGAAAACCAGGAAGCCGGCAGTGACTCTCTTAGTCCTTTCATCCCAGCGAGGCAGAAGCAAAAAAAGAGAGCCAAATGCTCACCATACCCTCCCCTTTATAGTTTTGCTGGACAGGGAGGGGGAGTGGAACATACTAACTCAGTTACCTGTGGGGAAAACCCCCACCGGGGAGAGCAGGCCTCTCACAACCCCTCCCCCCCACTTTCACGATGGGTGTAACCCATCAGACATGTGGCACCACGATCAGTGAATAATTACAAAATTTGATTTTTTATAAGAATCTGTTAAAGGTTTGTTGCTCTATAGAATTCTAGAGTATCCCCCCCTAGGCAATCTCCGCCTCTTGCTGATGCTCCCTTTTTTCTTTACAGTTTAAATTGTTGTTTGTTGTTTCTGGATTTTTGCTCATATTGTTTAAATTGTTACATGTTCCTGCTGGTGAGATATCTGTTCCACAACAGAATAATTCAAACCAGTGAATAGGTTTTATTAATATTTTCCACTGGATTTTTTTGATTAATAAAGTTATTGATATTTGTATTAATCATTCCACCTATTGAATATTAATAACCTTATTACGATCATAACAGCCAGGTAGTATAATATGCATCATAAGTATTTAATATCAGATTTCAATATACAATATTCTAAACTGCATTAATATTCGTAACAGAATTTTGATATTATTCAAAGTGATAAGCACATAAGCACTTCTACTAGGACACAAGCTGAAGCATGACAATTCTAGTCACTTGACTTGCGTTACAAAACCAGCCTTAGCTATTTTTAATTTTCTAGCTAACTAGCACTCACTTTGAAATTCTGTATTCACTTAGATCATAGTTATAGGTTCCCTAGAGACAATCTTTAGCATCCTGTAATAAACGTCCTGTAAATAATTATGACTTTCCTTCTGCTACATTGAAACGTAAAGCAAGGGTTGGATGACTGACTGGTGCATAACATGGTTCCTGAGCTAATAAGTAGAATATCCGTTAAATCCAGCATGCTTTCAGATTTATACTTTGTAGCAAAATTAAAACAAACAAACAAAAAAATTTGTTGCATTGAGATGAAAATTCTTACCCTAACGTTGCTAGCACTGGATGCTTCTATTTCACTCTTCAGCGCTTTTTTAAAAAGGCCTCATATACTTTTACAAACTTTAAAAGTATTACAGAAAAACATTTCCATTGTTGTTTTAGAATTAAAATGCATCCTTTCAACTCATTACTGGGTAACTGGAAAGAAAAAGTGTTGTTTGCTTTTATGATGGATCCTTAAGTAGCGTGAATCCCCAGCGCTGCTTGT
The DNA here is from genome assembly GCA_015227895.2 of Colaptes auratus. Taxonomy (NCBI): domain Eukaryota; kingdom Metazoa; phylum Chordata; class Aves; order Piciformes; family Picidae; genus Colaptes; species Colaptes auratus. Next base: position 64,952,454 of record CM026897.1, on the reverse strand, counting down.
TCATAACACTTTTTGGAAACATGTAAAGCACATTTGCTTTCAAACTTTCCAAAAAGGCACTCCAAAAATAGAAAAGTATTTCTAAATTAAGGATAGTAGAAGGTAGTACCTCTTTACTAAAACCCCAAAAATCTGTTATTAAAAGAAAATTAGCATGGATTAAAAACTTGGAAAGCAAAAGTATAGCAGTGCAATTATTTAAGCTGCAATTCATCACTACTCTTGAAATAGAACCATGTTATTCTTCCTTGAATTTGAAAAATATTGAGATACAGATTTTAATTGTATTTTCTCATATTTTGTTCTATTATTTTTATAATATTTATATTTATCTCAATAATTTCATTTTTTCAACAGTGGGAAATATGAACGTTTCACACCATATTCCTGACATAAATATTTTTATATTTGGTGCTTTGGAGTGATCAATACGTTTAAGTACATTTACAGAGACTTTTGCTTAGCTATTTTTTTCCTAAGGAAGGCTGTGCTACCCTTCTCTGTTACAATTTGTAGTATACTTTTTCCTGATGAAACAATGTGGATTTTAATATAAGCATACAGTTAAAAGCATGCATATTCCACTTTAGTGTATTGATCCCATATACATTAGGTACAGTATCTGATTATATTTCTGTCTAAAGCATGTATCTCTAAAACAATGATGACTAATAGAAATATATATGTAGAGGGAGCAAAAATCCAGTTACTTTGACAATGGAAAGTTTTAATCTATCAGTTTTCTCATATGTCTTTTCTATATCCAATAATGAGGTCTATGAAGGAAGTGGAAATCTTTATTAAGATATATTACTGCAACAGGCCAAATGGTACACCAGTATAGTGATTAGAATACTCAGCCAGAGTATTCCAGCAACTGTGCCTTTCTTAAAGGCACAGCCTAAACTGGTCACAATTAGAATAGAATAGAATAGAATAGAATAGACCAGGTGGGAAAGACCTCAAAGATCATCAAGTCCAACCTATCACCCAACACCATCTAAACAACTAAACCATGGCACCAAGCGTCTCATCCGGTGTCCTCTTAAACACCTCCAGTGATGGTGACTCCACCACCTCCCTGGGCAGCACATTCTAATGGGCAATCACTCTTTCTATGAAGAACTCCTCCCTAACATCCAGCCTAATCTTCCCCGGCACAGCTTGAGACTGTGTTCTCTTGTTCTGGTGCTGGTTGCCTGGGAGAAGAGAACAATTCCCACCTGACTACAACCTCCCTTCAGGTAGTTGTAGACAGCAAGAAGGTCTGCCCTGAGCCTCCTCTTCTCCAGGCTAAGCAACCCCAGCTCCCTCAGCTTCTCCTCATAGGGCTTGTGCTCCAAACCCCTCACCAGCTTTCTTGCCCTTCTCTGGACGTGTTCCAGCAACTCAAGATCTTTCCTAAACTGAGGGGCCCAGAACTGGACACAGGACTCAAGGTGTGGCCTAACCAGTGCTAAGTACAGGGGCACAATGACTTCCCTGCTCCTGCTGGCCACACTATTTCTGATGCAGACCAGGATGCCATTGGCCTTCTTGGCCAGCTGGGCACAATGATGAATCATATTCAGCCTACTGTCAACAGGTACCCCCAGGTCCCTCTCTGCCTGGCTGTTCTCCAGCCACTCTGAGCCCAGCCTGTAGCACTGGATGGGGTTGTTGTGGCCAATGTGCAGAAACTGACACTTAGATGTATTAAATCTCATGCTATTAGACTCTGCCCATCTGTCCAGCATGTCAAGGTCCCTCTGCAGATCTCTCCTACACTCTATCAGATCAACACCTGCTCCCAGCTTGGTGTCATCTGCAAACTTACTGATGATGGACTCAATCCCCTTATCCAGATGGTCAATAAAGATATTGAACAGGATGGGGCCCAGCACTGATCCCTGGGGGAAACCACTAGTGACTGGCCGCCAGATGGATGTGGCACCATTCACCGCCACTCTCTGGGCTCGACCCTCCAGCCAGTACCTAAGCCAGCATAGAGTGCACATGTCCAGGCCATGGGCTGATAGCTTGGTCAGGAGTTTACTGTGGGGGACAGTGTTAAAGGCCTTGTTGAAGTCCCAACAGACTACATCCACAGCCTTCCCCACATCCACCAGGTGGGTCACCTCATCATAGAAGGAGATGAGGTTGGTCAGGTAGGACCTGTCCTCCTTAAATCCATGCTGGCTGGGCCTGATCTCTTGGCCATCCTGGAAGTGCTGTGTGATTGCACTCAAGATGAGCTGTTCCATAATCTTGCCTGGCACTGAGGTCAGGCTGACAGGCCTATAATTCCCTGGCTTGTCCAATCGGCCCTTCTTGTGGATGGGCACCACGCTGGCCAGCTTCCGGTCTTCTGGGACCTGTCCAGTGAGCCAGGACTGTTGAAAAATGATGGAGAGTGGCTTGGCCAGCTCATCTGCCAGCTCTGTCACTACCGGATCCTATCCGGTCCTATGGACTTGTGGGAATCCAAGTGGCTAAGCAGGTCTCTAACTTCTTCCTCCTGGATCACAGGGGAACTATGCTGCTCCCTGACTCCATCTGCCAGCTCAGGAGGCCAGTTGTCTGGAAGACAACCTATCCTGCTATTAAAAATGGAGGCAAAGAAGGTGTTAAGTACCTCTGCCTTTTCCTCATCTTTAGTTACAACATTCCCCTCCACGTCCACTGAGGAATGGAGGTTGTCTTTGCCCCTCCTCTTGCCATTAATATATTTGGAGAAGGATTTTTTTGTGGTCCTTCATAGCAGTGGCCAGTCTAAGCTCTAAATGGACCTTTGCCTCTCTAATTTTTTCCTACACAACCTAGCAACATCCTTAAACATTTCATGGGTTACCTCACCTTTCTTCCAAAGATGATACACCCTCTTTTTCCCCCTTAATTCATTCAGAAGCTCATTTCCCATCCAGGCTGGCCATCTGCCCTGGTGGCTCATCTTCCGGCATATTGGCACAGCCTGTTCCTGAGCCTTCAAGATTGAAGCAGGTCCAGCCCTTCTAGACCCCTTTGTTTTTAAGGGCTGTTTCCCAACATTACTTCTGAGTTAATTCCTTGAGTAACCTGACATCTGCCCTCCAGAAGTCCAGAGTGGATATTTTGTTGCTGCCCCTCTTAGCTTGGCTGCATATTGAAAACTCAATTATCTCATGGTTGCTGGATCCCAGACAGCCTCCAACCACCACATCTCCCACCAGCCATTCTCCATTTGTAAAAAGGTCAAGCAAAGCCTTACCCCTGCTAGGCTTACAGAGCAGCTATGATGTCATGTGTCCAGGTGCTTTAAACTGAATGTTAGTGAGTGCAAAGCATGTGAAGATAAACTGTTTCCTTTGTTTGTAAGGAAACAAGTTGCTAGGCTGCTCGCCTGCTTGTGCTGCGCTGGGGCTGGCTCCTGCGCTGGTCTGTTCCAGTGGGAGGGCTCCCTCCAGACGTGACAGTGGCTTTCCTTTTCCTTCTTAACAGTGCTGGGGAGGGGCAAAATGTAGGCTAGCTGGTTGGCAGGTCCCCTTAGCAGGGCTCAGGCACTGGCTCCCAGTGAACTGTCCTGGGGCAGGAGCCAGCGGTCCCTCCTGGAGCTGCTACCTGGGAATGGAGAGGGTGGCATGGAGTGGCTGCCAGGATCTGGTCCCTGGATGATGTTGGCCCTTGCAGAGTTGGCCTGAACAGTGCGGCAGGGTAATGTTTCCTGGTGGATGGGCTTGGACCATGACAGGCAGGGCAGGGGTCTGGACCCTGGGGGTGGTGATGAGCTTGTAATAAATAAAGGGATGAATTATTTGTGAACCATATAAATGATTGATGATGGAGTCGTGATCAAGTCAGACAATGCCACTCAATGATAAGAATATGTAACATCCTGATTTGAACAGTATGTACTTAGTTTTAAGCTTGCTAGGCAGAAATCTACAGAAGTTGGGCAGCTGGGTCGACACTCACTGAGCCTGCCAGAAGCGAGGTTAAGATAAGGAAGACTATCAACATCCTCACAAGAGACTCCGGACCAGGATGCTGATCCTTATCAGGAACTCACACTTGCACAGCCAGAAGGGTGCATTCTATGCATGAGGAATTGGCTGTTACGGTTGTGACATACCTCCACCTTAAAAGAAGATAGTGGAACCTTATTCGATGCGTGCTGGTGTGGAGCAGGAGACTCCCAGCTGCCCAGCGCGCTGCTTTTGCTTATTTTACCTGCAATAAAATTTCTTATACTTAAAACTCTCGATTGGAATGGAGAGTGTTTTTTACAGGCTTCAGGCCCAGCAGAAGCAGCCCTGGGGAAGGGGTGCAGCTATGCAGGGTGGTGGCTTCCCCTTGCTTAGCTCAAAGGAGCAAGTGATGATGATTCTTTTTGGTGACTGGTTAAGATTGTGAGGCAGTCCTTTGCTCGGCTCAAAAGAGTGGGCTGGACTCTCTCAAGGTGGTCCTGGCTTTAAGTTACCCTGGGGTTTACAGGGCTGTGGAGCAGCAGAAGTGGCGGGTCCTCTCTCTCCCACAATGGTGGGGTCAGGCAGGCATGCAGCTAGGCACCGGTCCTGCTTTCTGACCTGATACACAGGGTCATGTGTCTTGCTGTCTGCTGCTTGTGGCTGTAGCAGATGTTTAGACTGCTAAATGCAGCCTAGTCTTCCCACTCCAGGTTAAAGGCTTACTCTTGGGGGACCAGTCCTCTTGGAGATACGGCAGGCTCTTCTTCTGACCGGTGGGGCTGGCAATGCAATGCTGTAGTTTCTAAGACATTCAGCAAGAGACCCTCCTTTGCATATTTCTCGGGGGTAAACTGAGGCTCAATGGCCCTTCCTGGGTGCTGGTTTCTCCTTGTCTTGCCAATGCCACCAGTTTACTTGTATGTGGGAGTGAGGAGACTTACCAGCACTAAGCTTAATATCAAAGGCAGCATGCAGGCAGCAAGCTTACAAAGGGAGCTTGGTAGCAAAGAGAGAGTGTGACTGGTTTCCAGTTGGGGCAGTACTTGTAAGTCTCTTGAGGCAGGATTTGGCCAGTGGGCAATCTCGTAAACAACCAGCTTTAGTCTATAGAAAGCATGAAGCTAGAATTACACCCTTACTAGGCAGTAGCACGAGCATCGCATGCAATGGGTGCATGTGGCTGTTCATCCCTTAGAAGGCAAGTAGGGTTGTTTTTACCATCTGGCTGGAGCCCTGGTCTTTGTCTCCCCCTCAGCCCTGGGCTGAGTACCCACTCTGGAAAGGAGGGTGGAAGGGGTGATGTGACCAAACATGTTGGGACAAGTTTTCTGTATTTGGGGCATAATTCTGGGCATATGGTGCCTTCACCACAATTATTTTCTCCTGTCCTATAACTGACTTGTGACTTATCAATAATGGGGAATGAGAACTCACAGTAAGAAAAAGAAAATACAATTAGGATCTAGAATTTAGTTGGAGTGGGGAGAGAGACTTAAGCTTATTAGAGGGAGGAGGACAAGGGAAACAATTATAAACTAAATGCAAATGCTAAGAGGGGCCCATACTGGCATAATCATACAGTTGATGAGATGTTCAGCTGACAGCACTTAAAGTTGTGCTTCCATATTTAGGATGTGTTGCTGGCTTATACTTCCACAAAGGGGAAGAATTTCTGTCTTCAGGGGGAGTCCTGAGGGTGCACTCTACTAATTGTATTGGTTTGTACCATATTCAATTCTTTGGATCCTTGAGGAATTTGGAGGCATGCCAGCTTTACTGTGACATAAAATGTTTATCTAGCATTGCTCACGGAGAACAAGAGACTGAAATCTCTGTGGGAAAAGGGAATCCTTTGCAAACATGTTCTGTGTGCCAAATGGTCATGAGACACTTTGCCTGTATGCATAAAGGCAGCTACCTAACTTGGAAAAGGAAGTAAAAGACAAGCCTTTGTCAATTGACCTCTTTTTGCTCAGGAAGGAAAGGAGACACAAATATTTCTTTTGTCTTCCCTTTTTTGTTTGTTTCCCCCCCCCCAATTCCCTGTTTCCCTTCCATTTCTTGCTGTGAGGGGCTGTAATGAAGAATAATTCTAGCTGGACCCTTAAAACAGCAGTTTTAATCCTAGGAAAAAGCATTGCCATTATCCATCTGCGTTTTGAAAAAAAAAGCAACACAGAACACAGTTGATGCTGCAGAATTTATTACATGTCTATATGTGATCTGCAAGTAGGAAATGGGTACATGCTGTGCAAAATGTCTGCTTTTTAATTCTCTCTCACTAAACCTGTGCAAATTATAGAGTACTCCAGTTCTGCGTAGAAGGAAAAAGGCTTCTAAATGAGTCTAAAATACACAATTACTTCAGCAGTTGTAGAATTGCTTTTTTAAAAAAAAACCCAACACATTTTCTAGAGCTCTGAGAGCAAAGCCCAAGGCTGCACATTCCAAATAAGCAAAAAACCCAAAAAAACCCTCAAACAGTAAAATAACCATGGAGAATAGAATAATCACCCAAGGGGGAATTCTGTAATATGATACAGGTGTTCACACAGCGGCAAAGGATGTAACTAATTATGCTAAAGCTTAACATGCTCTGTACTGGTGGCATGTTCTTAACTTCAAAGCTTCTTGAAAAGAACTGTAACAGGCTATACCACCCAAATTTTTCTTTTTTTTTCTTCCCTGTTTCTTCTTCCCCTGCAATTTATATGGATATACTTACTTGGTATTGTTGTGAAATGACACATTCATTTTTATTAATTAGGGTGGCTCTTTAAAATTATTATTTATTAATTGCAAAGCACTAGTGATAGCTTTTGTATGGTAAATATTTTGAGAGCACTTCAAACTGAAATGGAGGGATTCATAACAACAAGGAATTTATAGAATTTTATTAACATTCCAGTAAAAAAGCTGAAAATACACCATTGCAAGATATTTTTACTGTCATGCACTAGAAACTGAAAAGTGAAGCTAGTTATTTTCTGAAGCAGATACCCTTAAGGGAAATCTGAATCAAGGGGCAAGCAGTGGTAGCAGCTATAACTATCCCTGTTGCAGAAAGCTACCAAACACTGCTCTGCAATGCCTTGCAATATATGAATATCAAAGTGAAGTGCTGTGAATGCTCCAATGCCTAGTCTCAAATGCTTGAATCACTATTACAGTTCATAGTCTATTATTTTAGTAAAGGTATAAAAAGGTGAGAACTGAATTATTTTTCCTTAGTTGGTTATTACACATGAGATATCTAAGGTCAGGGATATAGACAAGTCAACACAATGATGGCTTTTCTAGTACCCTAGTGATAAGATTCAGGCCAAGCTATGGATTTATTAACCTTTGCTTCACACCAGAGAATTTGCACTAGCCGTAGCACTAACAACAGATAGATGTAGCTGGGTAAGGGCAATACTAGCTGAAACTCCGTTAGAGAAAATATCTGGTTTGTACCTGTATATATTGAAATAGTTGATATTCACATTTTGTTTCTTGAGCAAATTCAGGTTTAAGTAGAATAAATTAGAATAGAATAGAATTAACCAGGTTGAAAGAGACCTTTGAGATCATTGCATCCAACCTATCACCCAACATTATCTAATGAACTAAACCATGGCACCAAGCACCCCATCCAGTCTACAGTGATGGTGACTCCACCACCTTCCTGGGCAGCCCATTCCAAGGGCCAGTCACTCTTTCTATGACAAACTTCTTCCTAACATCCAGCCTAAACCTCCCCTGGAGCATCTTGAGACTGTGTCCTCTTGTTCTGGTGCTGGTTGCCTGGCAGTAGAGACCAGCCCCCACCTGGCTACAACCTCCCTCCAGGTAGTTGTAGACAACAATAAGGTCTGCCCTAAGCCTTCTCTTGTCCAGGTGTCCCCCAAGGATGAGAGCTGGGCCTCATCCTGTTCAATATCTTTATTGATCATCTCAATGAGGGGACTGAGTCAGTCATCAGTAAATTTGCAGATGACACCAAGTTGGGAGCAGGAGTTGATCTGTTAGAGGGTAGAAGAGCTCTGCAGAGGGACCTTGACAGGCTGGACAGATGGGCAGAGTTCAACAACATGACATTTAACAAATCCAGGTGCCTGGTGCTGCACTTTGGCCACAACAACCCCATGCAGAGCTACAAGCTGGGGTCAGAATGGCTGGAGAGCAGCCAAACAGAAAGGGACCTGGGGGTACTGATTGACAGCCGCCTAAATATGAGCCAGCAGTGTGCCCAGGTGGCCAAGAAGGCCAATGGCATCCTGGCCTGCATCAGAGATAGTGTGGCCAGTGTAATAAATGTACGACAAAATTACGGCCAAGCAAAATTTTATTGAGAGCAAATGAGCAAAAGCAGTGCTGGGCGGGGGGGGGGGAGTCTTCTGCTCTACCAACAGCTCGCAAACTCTACTAACTTGGTCTTGTCCTTATATAGTCTTTGGGTTACGTAATATCATGCTCCAAGATGTTTCCAGTTCCACCTTCTTCTCGGGTCCTTCCACCAGTGCGCACGCGTGCAGGTTCAGGCAGGGGTGGTCACTTGAGTTGGAGGTCTGTCCGATGAAGGCTCCTAAGTCTTCCTCATTTGTCCTTCTCTTGACCTTTGTTGTGCACATGTGCAAATTCTCCCCTCCGAGACCAGTTCTTGTTGCTAGGCCATTTACCCATAATACCTTGAGCAATCTTATAAGGAACAGAATACTTTGCAAAACAGAGCAGTATTGTTCCCCTATATAGTCACTTATCAAGTAACAACTTTTAACCTTCTCATTCTTCTATATAATCTAACAAATAAATTATTAATTGTCCCAACTATTACAATCAACTACTACAGCCAGCAGGAGCAGGGAAGTCATTGTGCCCCTGTACTCAGCACTAGTTAGGCCACACCTTGAGTCCTGTGTCCAGCTCTGGGCTCCTCAATTTCAGAGTGACATTGAGACTCTTGAATGTGTCCAGAGAAGGGCAACGAGGCTGGGGAGAGACCTTGAGCACAAGCCCTATGAGGAGAGGCTGAGGGAGCTGGAGTTGCTTAGTGTGGAGAACAGGAGGCTCAGGGTAGACCTTCTTGCTGTCTACAACTACCTGAAGGGAGGTTGTAGCCAGGTGGGGTTGGTCTCTTCACCCAGGCAACCAGCACCAGAACAAGAGGACACAGTCTCAAGCTGCACCAGGAGAGGTTTAGGCTGGATGTTAGGAAGAAGTTCTTCATAGAGTTGTTAGCCATTGCAATGGGCTGCCCAGGGAGGTGGTGGAATCACTGTCCCTGGAGGTGTTCAAAAAGGGATTGAATGTGGCATTTGAAGCCATGGTTTAGTAGCCATGAGGTCTTGGGTGACAGGTTGGACTTGATGATCTTTAAGGTCTTTTCCAACCTTATTGTGATTATGCAATTCTATGGCTGCCAACAGTCTACAGGGCAGATGAGGTGGCACCAAATCCCTGTGCAGTGGAGCAGCCATGTGTGCCAGGCAAAGGCAGGGAATATGGATGTGGGGGTAGTGATTGCCCATGGTGATAGAGGATGGCTGCTTTGTACTTCCATTATTTACACAGAGAAGAGAATTACTATAATTATTAATTAAATTGATGTAGGAATTAACATGTGCTAAGTATAATCACAAATACAGTACCAGAACATTCATATAATTTTCAAAATAATTATAAATCAGGTAATGTCAAAATTAATTTTGCCCATTGATCTCATTTTGTTTTCACTGGATTTGTGTGTATGTATTCTTACCCTTAATTACTGCTAGATTCAATTAATCCTGAGAAACTCCTTTTAAAACTGGACAGTAATGAAGATCCCAAGAACATAATTTTTACTTGCAATCAATGTAATTATTTAATATTTGTCTTCATCATAAGTTGAATTCAGCTATAGGGCACCCCTGTGCAAACCAATCTTCCTTCATAAAAGTGAATAAACAGATAAAACTTCTGTTCCAAGCAGTTCATAGATCATGGCACATAGGATGTCACTAATTCCAAATTGAGATGATTTATGCCAGAGTTTTTTCTGAAATTGCTCTATGTTAGCATATAAAATGGCACTGTAGGAGTGCAAGGGACAGAGGGGAAATAAAACAAAGAAATATGTAACAGATTTTCAGTGTCTGAAATTTATGAACAGTGGTAACACTGCCCCAATAACATCAATAATTTACTGAGATAAAGTTATAATAGCTTGTGCTAAATGTAAGAATGGTCAAAATGGAAGAAATAAAGAGAATCTGCTCTAGTGCATAGAATTATGTCTGCAACTTGAAAAAAGTAAAAAGCAAAAAAATGTTTGTCTTCAAACCAAATTAGAAAATGCACTTCATTTGAAACTATAACCCCATCTAGTGGGACTCCCTTTTAATAGCTGATGGGATTTAATATGTTCATTATTCTGACTTTGAGTATCTTGTGTTTGCAAAGACTATCAAATAAAAGTTGGAGACTTCCAGGTTTTGCCTTCACATGATTTCTCCTTAAAGTATACTGTCTTTACTACCTTTATGATTAATTTATCAGCAACAAAAGGTTGTTGTATACAGGGAACTATATACCGTATTATTTGGATAAGCTCTAAAAACACTTAGAGTAGCACCATGGTAAAAAAAGTTAAGTATCTAGTTTTATAAGGTGTAAGTGACTACAGGTACCGAAGTACAATGGAGAAGTCCCTGGAGTACACATCTGAATGGATTTCCTTCAAAGTTGTCAGTGGTTATAGGAAATCAATAAATTACAATGGAGACCAAGAGCATAGAAGAAAGTAATCTTCCTGCAGTGAACGTTTGGGTCTATTCTGCAATGGATTTGAGAAGATCAGTAATGAATTCTATCAGTGTACACAGCTACACTGCAGTATGAACACATTCCACCAGTTTTACTCCTTTCACCTTAAATAACACAAAGAAATTGAAAGGGAAAGATGGTTTACCAGTTCTAAAATCGTCTCACTAGGAACTGAGATATATGTGGTAAAGAGAGAGTGGACAGTGTTCATAGGTCAGTAACACCTATAGTTGACATTATTGTAACACATTGCTTAGACTGAATGCAGAATAAGCTGGTCCACCTCTTGTACAAACTATTTTTTCATGGATAAGAGCCTTCAAGTTGCTTTTATTGACAGTTCACTGAGTAAGAGGATCTTTGTAGCACCCTGCCAAGGTAGAGCACTCTCATAAGCTGCAGGGATCGTTTTCTCAAGCTGTCTAGCTGGGCCCAACCAACAACATCACCTGCATTCAAACAATTCTGTAATCTTTGGTATTTCTTTGATCAGTAATAATTAATATCAGCATTGACATATTGTGGTAGGGTGAGAAAGTTCCCCCTCACACACACAAAGAAACCACAGCTAGCTCAGTCGGAAAAGCAGATGAAAGCTATATTTTTCCCTCCAGCTGGCCAGGGGGGTTCCCTGAACCCCCCTCTCTCCCTCCCTACCTCCCCTTTTTCCCAAAAAGGGTTAGAGAGAGAAAGAAAGGCAATTAAGGAGAAAAATTCTGTTAGCTCAAAGCGTATGCAAGAACTAGTTTTCTTATCTGGTTAGCTCTGTTAATTCAAGGTCGCTCCTGCTTCAGAGAGAGAGAAGCCATCCCCCCCACAGGACAGAGAAGCACAGACTGAATCCAGCCAGAACCCAGACAGAACTGACAAAATCTAAACCTACCAATGAAATTAGTTTAGACTATCTTGTTGTCATTTAAATATCAAAAACATTCAGCCAGAGTGTTCAGCCACTGTCTCTTTCTTAAAGGCACAGCCTAAACCGGTCACACATATAAATTGCCATTGATTTTCTAGAGAGTATACACCTAGTGACAAAAATTGGGTAACTATATTTCCTTTAGACCAGCTGCTGGATACTTGCAAGATTAGTCATACAATGCAGTGATTTCTGTCTCAAAAATGCTGAGGCTGTAAGACTCAGAAGATTTGAGCCTTGGACTAAAAAAGCAGTTATGTGGACTGTCATGATTTAGGCCTAGCTGGCAAATGAGCATCACGCAGTTGCTTGCTCACTCTTCACTGCTCCTCCCCGCTCTAGTGAGATGAGAAGGAAAATTGGGAGAAAAAGGCAAAACCTTGTGGGTTGAGATAAGGAGAACTTAATAGAACAGAATTTATTGATCAAGATATGGCAAATGGATATTAATAAAAGTATTAAAAACCTTTTTATTAATATGAAAAGATTGCCCAAACATTAAATAGGTACAATGTACAGTTAGAATATATATATATATATTTACAATGGGAATGTACAGTGTTTAGGCAAATATAACAATGTTGACAATTTATAGCAAACTTGTAGGAATATCAGAAAGAGAAAATCCCCAGAAGCAAAATGGCACTTGACAGTGGGGGTGAGACTAGATAAGAACCATTAAGCCAAAGAGGCAATGACTGACTTACAGCTGATTCCACCCAAGTGGTGAGTGCTGCTGCTGTGTATTAGCCCTTCAGGCTTCGGGGTGCTCTCGAGCGCCAGGCGCAGCTGGTTGCTGGCAGAAATGCCATGCAGTCTCAGGGCTGGTCTGGCATCAGCAGGGCAGAGGGCTGTTTATGACGCTATTCCTGTGATGGGATCTTGCTTTGTTCTGGGTAAACTGAGGCATGGCAAAATTCTAGTTGCAAGGGGAAGCAAGGCTTGGCTCTGGATCCTCAGCTTGTGGATTCTCTAGCTTGTAGTGAGTAGGCTTATGGCTTTATCCCAGGCTCTGGATCAGGCAGTTCAAGACAAGGCAACTTGACGCAACTTCAAGCAAGACAGGTCTAAGCAGGCAATGCAGGTTCAAGCAAGTCTAGATGACTAGAAATCAGCCTGCATATATATATTGCCCAAGATTCAATTGGGCCAATCGGTCAATGAAGCCAGCAAGTAGTTACCCAGTGAAAAGGGGGTTCTGCCAGGCTGTGGCCATAAAAGGCAGAAACATAGGCCTGGTAAGGGAGAGGCAGTGGCCAGTACCCATGCTCTTATCCCAGAAGTAAAATTGTTTACCAGACAGTCCTGTCTCTCTGTTCCTTTTCCTATGTTACCCTGACTTTCTGCAGGAAGGAAGGGGTGAGAGTGGAACCATGTCTAGATGCATCAGGGCCTGTCTGGGTTTGTGCTGGGCTCATTTGGCCCTACCATGACACAACTCACCCACCTTCATGCACCCAGCAGCTTTGAGGCTTTCTATCACTTATTGCCCCTTGATGGAATTTTCACAGTATCACAGTATCACCAAGGTTGGAAGAAACCTCAAGGATCATCAAGTCCAACCCATCAACACAGACCTCATGACTAGATCATGGCACCAAGTGCCACATCCAATCCCCTCTTGAACACCTCCAGGGACAGTGACTCCACCACCTTCCTGGGCAGCCCATTCCAACGGCAAATGACTCTCTCAGTGAAGAACTTTCTCCTTACCTCAAGCCTCAAATTCCCCCTGGTGATAATTGAGTTTTTGGTGTTCAGCCAAGCTAAGAGGGGCAGCAAGAAGACCTCCACTTTGGACTTCAGGAGGGCAGACTTCAGGTTACTCAAGGAACTAACTCAGAAAGTTCCTTGGGATACAGCCCTTAAAAATAAAGGGGTCCAGGAGAGATGGACCTACTTCAAGGAAGAACTCTTAAAGGTGCAGGAACAGGCTGTGCCAGTGTGCCAGAAGATGAGCCGCTGGGGCAGACGGCCAGCCTGGATGGGTAATGAACTTTTAATAGAACTAAGGGAAAAAAAGAGGGTGTATCATCTTTGGAAGAAAGGGGAGGCAACCCAAGGAACGTTTAGGGATGTTGCCAGGACGTGTAGGAAAAAAATTAGAACTTAGACTAGCCTCTGCTGTGAAGGACAACAAAAAGTCCTTCTATAAATACATTAATAGCAAGAGGAAGGGCAAGGACAACCTCCACTCCTTGGTTGACACGGAGGGGAACGTTGTAACAAAGGATGAGGAAAAGGCAGAGGTACTTAACACCTTCTTTGCCTCAATTTTTACTAGCAGGGCAGAACGTCTTCCAGACAGCTGGCCTGCAGAGCTGGCAGAAGGAGTCAGGGAGCTGCATAGTTTCCCGCTGCTCCAGGAGGCAGTTAGAGATCTTCTGAGCCGCTTGGACCCCCACAAGGCCATGGGACCGGATGGGATCCATCCTAGGGTGCTGAGAGAGCTGGCAGATGAGCTGGCCAAGCCGCTCTCCATCATTTTTCAGCAGTCCTGGCTCACTGGAGAGGTCCCAGAAGACTGGAAGCTGACCAACGTGGTGCCCATCCACAAGAAGGGCCGATTGGACAAGCCAGGGAATTATAGGCCTGTCAGCCTGACCTCAGTGCCAGGCAAGATTATGGAACAGCTCATCTTGAGTGCAATCACGCAGCACTTCCAGGATGGCCAAGGGATCAGGCCTAGCCAGCATGGCTTTAGGAAGGGCAGGTCCTGCCTGACCAACCTGATCTCCTTCTATGATAAGGTGACTGACCTGATGGATGTGGGGAGGCCTGTGGATGTAGTCTACCTGGACCTCTGCAAGGCCTTTAACACTGTCCCCCACAGCAAACTCCTGGCCAAGCTATCAGCTTGGACAGGAGCACACTGAGTTGGATTAGGAACTGGCTGAAGGGCTGAGCCCAGAGAGTGGTGGTGAATGGTGTCACATCCAGCTGGCAGCCAGTCACTAGTGGTTTGCCCCAGGGATCAGTGCTGGGCCCCATGCTCTTCAACATCTTTATTGATGATCTGGATGAGGGCATGTGACCGGTTTAGGCTGTGCCTTTAAGAAAGAGACAGTTGCTGAACACTCTGGCTGAATGGTTTTGATATTTAAACAAAAACAAGATAGTCTAAACTAATTTCATCGGTAGGTTTAAGTTCTGTCAGTTCAGTGTGGGTTCTGGCTGAGTTCAGCCTGTGCTTCTCTGTCCTGTGGGCTGGGCAGTTTTCTCTCTCTCTGAAGCAGCAGCTTTTGCTGGACAGGAGCGTCCTTGAATTAACAAAGATAACCAGATAAGAAAACTAATTCGTGCATATGGTTTGAGCTAACAAAATTTTTCTGCTTAATTGCCTTTCTCTCTCTCTCTCTAACCCTTTTTGGGAAAAAAGGGGAGGTAGGGAGGGAGAGAGGGGGGTTCAGGGAACCCCCCTGACCGGCTGGAGGGAAAAGGTTTTTCTGCATTACGTTCATTGCTGTGTATTTCTGTATATATATTGTAAATATTGTATATTTGTGTACATATTCATTGCATTCCATTTATGCCTGTAAATATAGCTTCATCTGCTTTTCCAACTGAGCTAGCTGTGGTTTCTTTGTGTGTGGGGGGAGGGAGCTTTCTTACCCCACCACAGGGCATTGAGTCCATCATCAGTAAATTTGCGGATGACACCAAGCTGGGGGCAGGAGTTGATCTGCTGGAGGGCAGAAAGGCTTTGCAGAGGGACCTCGACAGGCTGGACAGATGGGCAGAATCCAACAGCATGAGATGAAATTTAACACATCCAAGTGCCGGGTTCTGCACATTGGCCACAGCAACCCCATGCAGTGCTACAGGCTGGGGTCAGAGTGGCTGGAGAGCGGCCAGGCAGAGAGGGACCTGGGGGTACTGGTTGATTGTAGGCTGAACATGAGCCTGCAGTGTGCCCAGGCAGCCAAGAAGGCCAATGGCACCCTGGCCTGCATCAGGAACAGTGTGGCCAACAGGAGCAGGGAGGTCACTCTGCCCCTGTACACTGCACTGGTTAGGCCACACCTTGAGTCCTGTGTCCAGTTCTGGGCCCCTCAGTTTTAGGAAGGATGTTGTCTTGCTGGAACGTGTCCAGAGAAGGGCAACGAAGTTGGTGTGGGGTTTGGAACACAACCCCCTATGAGGAAAGGCTGAGGGAGCTGGGGTTGCTTAGCCTGGAGAAGAGGAGACTCAGGGGTGACCTTATTGCTCTCTACACCTACCTGAAGGGAGGTTGTAGCCAGGCAGAGGTTGGTCTCTTCTCCCAGGCAGCCAGTACCAGAACAAGAGAACACAGTCTCAGGCTGCGCCAGGGGAGGTTTTAGACTGGATGTTAGGAGGAAGTTTTATACAGAGAGAGTGATTGCCCATAGGAATCGGCTACTCATGGAGGTGGTGGAATCACCTTCAATGGAAGTGTTCAGGAGGAGACTTGATGGGGTGCTTGGTGCCATGGTTTAGTTGTTTAGGTGGGTTGGATTGGTTGATGGGTTGGACGTGATGATCTTGTAGGTCTCTTTCAATCTGGTGTATTGTATTGTATTGAGACTGTGTCCTCTTGTTCTGGTGCTGGTTGCTTGAGAGAAGAGACCAACCCCTTCCTGGCTACAACCCCCCTTCAGGTAGTTGTAGACAGCAGTGATGTCCCTCCTTAGCCTCCTCTTCTCCAGGCTAAACAATCCCAGCTCCCTCAGCCTCTCCTTGCAGGGCTTGTGCTCAAGGCCTCCCACCAACCTCGTTGCCCTTCTCTGGACATAGTATCATAGTATCATATTATCAGTGAGGGTTGGAAGAGACCGCAAGGATCATCTAGTTCCAACCCCCCTGCCGTGGGCAGGGACACCCCACACTAGATCAGGCTGGCCAGAGCCTCATCCAACCTGGTCTTAGACACCTCCAGGGACAGGGCCCCCAACCACCTCCCTGGACAACCCATTCCAGGGCTTCACCACTCTCATGGTGAAGAACTTCCTCCTCATGTCCAGCCTGAATCTCCCCACCTCCGGCTTCATTCCATTCCCCCTAGTCCTATCACTATCTGATAGCCTGAGAAGTCCCTCCCCAGCCTTCTGAGAAGGCCCCCTTCAGATACTGGAAGGCCACAATTAGGTCACCTCGGAGCCTTCTCTTCTCCACACTGAACAGCCCCAACTCCTTCAGTCATAGGAGAGGTGCTCCAGCCCTCTGACCATCCTCATGGCCCTTCTCTGGACACCTTCTAGCACCTCCGTATCCCTCTTGTAATAGGAGCTCCAGAACTGGAGGCAGTACTCCAGGTGGGGTCTCACCAGGGCTGAGAAGAGGGGGGAGAATCACATCCCTTGACCTGCTGGCCACACTTCTCCTGATGCAGCCCAGGATCTGATTGGCTTTCTGGGCTGCAAGTGCACATTGAGAGCTCATGTTGAGCTTCTTGTCCACCAGCACCCCCAAGTCTCTCTCCTCTGGGCTGCTCCCCAACCAGTCACTGCCCAGCCTGGATTTGTGCGTGGGATTGCCTTGACCCAGATGCAGGACCCTGCACCCTGCACTTGGTCTTGTTGAAGCTCATGAGGTTGGCTTGTGCCCACCTCTTCAGCCTGTCAAGGTCCCTCTGGATGGCATCCCTTCCCTCCAGTGTGTCTGCTGCACGACACAGCTTGGTGTCATCAGCAAACTTGCTGAGGGTGCACTCAATGCCACTGTCCATGGCACCCACAAAGATGTTGAACAAGACTGGTCCCAGGACTGATCCCTGAGGGACTCCGCTTGTCACTGGCCTCCACTGGGACATGGACCCATTGACAGCCACTCTTTGGGTGCAGCCATCAAGCCAGTTCTTTATCCATCTAGTGGTCCATCCATCACACCCATGCTTCACCAGTTTGGAGACCAGGATGTGGTGCGGGACAGTGTCAAAGGCTTTGCTCAGGTCCAGGTAAATGACATCAGTTGCTTGCCCCTCATCTATTAATGTTGTGACCTGTTCATAGAAGGCCACCAGGGTTTGTCAGGCAGGATTTGCCCTTGGCAAAGCCATGATGACTGTTCCAAATCACCTCTTCACTATTCTTCTGAGTCACTAGTGCCTCCAGGAGGATCTGCTCCATGATCTTTCCAGGCACAGAGGTGAGACTGACCGGCCTGTAGTTCCCTGCTTCCTCCTTCTTACCCTTTTTGAAAATGGGAGCAATGTTTGCCCTTTTTCCAGTCTGTGGGGACTTCCCCAGTCTGCCATGACTTTTGGAATAGAATAGAGAGGGGCTTAGCAACCTCATCTGCCAGTTCTCTCAGCACCCGTGGGTGCATCCCGTCGGGTCCCATGGACTTGAACACTTTCAGGTTCTTCAGGTGATCACCAACCTGATCTTCACTTATGATGGACAGTTCTTCCTCCCTGTCCCTGGCATTGTCTTCCATGACACCAGGAGCATGGCTATGTGAGAGACTAAATCTTGTCTCTCCTGGTGTGACTCAACAAAGATAAAATCACTTGCTGCTTGCCCAGACAATAGCTGATAGTGTGTCAGGCAGAGCCACTGGAAGGGCTCTTGGAAGGTGCAAAGATAACATTGCTCACTGGACTGCAGCTGGCCTACAACAATGGCCCAAGGGCCCAGCCATCACACCTTCAGGACAAGATCATTTCCAGCCATCAGGTACCCCAGGAAGGGAGGATGATGAGACAATGGATTCACCACCTGTTTCCTGATGTGTAATGAGTGTGTGGGTAGGTAGATGGAGAAGGAGGAGGTGGAGGCCTCCCCCCCTCCATCCAGACTCACATGAATACACAAAAAGATTTCCTGGGGAAATACCTGGACACTTACCTAAAGATGATTTCCCAGAACGATATCCTGGGGAACAACACCTGGACACTTGCCTAAGGACTAAAAAACTGTATAAAAGACTGGAGCAACTACTGGCAGAGGAGAAGAAAACTGGAGAAGAAAAATGCAGAGGAAAGAAGACGGCACCACACGCTGGAAACATCACGGGGCAACCCAACGGATCTTGGACTCTGAAAACCCTCTCTCCGTGCCCTAAGTTCCGCCTGCTGCAACTCATGGAGCTGAAGAAGCTGCTCAGAGGACCACATCCCTTCTACAGCCAAAGCCTCAGCACCCTTCCTCTACAGACCCAACTCCTACTGCAGAACTGTTTCTCTACAGACCCAACATCTCCTGCAGCACCTTTCCTCCACAGACTCAAACTGTCTTGGGGGGGTGAGGGGTGTGGTAATATAATTCCTTTCCTCTTCTCTCTTCTCTCTCTCTTCTCTCTCTCTCTCCTTCTGATCCATCCACTTTATTTATGTTCATCCACTTTATTTATGTAATAAATAGTCTAGCTGTTGATATTTTGGCCTCGTTTGTGCCTCTCATTTCACAACATGGGAATATTCATAACAACTGAGTCTCTTTCCCTCTCCGGACTGAGACAGGCTAGAGGCCCTTGAAGTGAAGACTGAGGTGAAGAAGTTATTGAGTACCTCAGCCTTTTCCACATCACTTGTGACCAATTCACCACTTTCCTTTCTGAGGGGGCCCACACCTTCCCTACTCTTCTTCTTGCCATTAATATACCTGTAGAATCTCAGTGTTCCCTTTAACCTCCCTGGCTAGATTCAATTCAAACTCTGCTTTTGGCTTTCCTAACCAGGCCTCTTGCTGCTCGGGCAGCTTCCTTATATCCCCCCTGTTCTATCTGTCCTTCCCTCCACTTCCTGCAGAGTTTCTTTTTAAGTAATAGTGTGTCCAGGAGCTCCTTGTTCATCCAGGCAGGCCTCCTAGCGTTCTTCCCTGTTTTTCTCTTTGTTGGTATACATAGCTCCTGGACACAGAGGAGGTGGTCCTTGAATACTGCCCAGCTGTCCTGGGTCCCTCTTCCCTCTAAGACTTCGTCCCATGACACTTTGGCTAGCAGATTCCTGAAGCGATCAAGTCTGCACGCCTAAAGTCTAGGGTCATAAGCTTAGAATAGGTCCTCCTGATAGCCCTGAGGATATTAAATTCAACTGCTTCATGATCACTGCAGCCAAGGCTGTCCCTGAGCCTCACATTGGTTACCAGCCCTTCCCTGTTGGTGAGAACAAGGTCCAGCAGAGCACCTTTTCTTGTTTTGGTTCCTCTACCATTTGGAGGAGGAAGTTGTCCTCTATGCAGTCCAGGAACATCCTGGATTGCTGGTGCCTTGCTGTGTTGTCCCTCCAGCAGCTGTCAGGGTGGTTGAAATCACCCATGAGGACCAGGGCTTGTGACCTGGAAGCCGCTTCTATTTGCCTGTGGAGGGCCTCATCTGCTTGGTTCTGCTGGTCAGGTGGCCTGTAGGAGACCCCCACAGTAATATCTCCTTCCCCTGTCTTGCCTTTAATTCTAACCCATATACTCTCAACCATCTCATCAATCCCTCCCCAGGTGGAGCTCTGCTGATTCCAGCTGGTTATTGACATGGAAGGCAACACCTCCTCCTCTCCTTCCCTGCCTATCCTTCCTAAAGAGCTTATACCCTTCTATCCCTACATTCCAGTCATGGGAATCATCCCACCAAGTTTCAGTAATGCCCACTATGTCATGGCCTCCCAGCAGCACGGTGGCCCTTAATTCATCCTGTTTGTTGCCCAAGCTGCGTGCATTTGCATAGAAGCACTTCAGCTGGGCTGGCCCTGTCGTCCTCTTGTGCCAATTCCCCTTGGTTTACACAGAGTGTCCTGGTGTGTCGTTTGTGGCTTGCCTCAGGGCAGCAAGTTGAGAGCCCTTAGCAGCTCTCCATCCCTCTGCCTCTGGTGAGCTTCCCCTCTGTCACAGGCCAGCAGGACATTATTAACCCCTTCCCCCTTCAAATCTAGTTTAAAGACCTGTCAATGAGCCCTGCCAATTCCTGCCCCAGGATCCTTTTCCCCCTCTGGGACAAGTGTGTCCCATAAGTTGTTTTCAGCTCTGGTGCCTTGTAAACCAAGCCATGATTGTAGAACCCAAATCCCTGTCGATGGCACCAGCCCCAGAGCCATGAATTGACCTGTTGGCTCTTCCTCAATGTTCCCTCATCCATTGCTGACTGTAGGGGGATAGCAGAGAACACAACTTGAGCTCCTGATCCCCTTAGAGTTGCCTTTAGGTTCTGAAATCTCTTTTAATTGATTGTGAGCCTCTCACTGTTGCATCATCACTACCCACCTGAAAGAGCAGCAGTGGGTAGTAGTCTGAAGGACTCACGAGTTTGGGAATTTTACCTACAATGTCCTTCACTTGGGCACCAGGAAGGCAGCAGACCTCTCTATGAAATGGGTCTGGTCTGCATATTGGGCCCTCTGCTTCCTTCAGTAGGGAGTCTCCTACAACGATGACCCTACGAGGTTTCTTTTCTGGACTAGTTTTGATGGCTGGCCTGAGGCAACCTGTCATTGGTTCAGCTTCTGACCTTCTTGAGTCCTCAACCTTACCGATGACCTGTTCCTCCTGCAGAGCCTCATACCTATTCTGTAACTGCACTGAAGGCAGCTCGCTGCTCAAAGTACCATGCTTGCTCTGTTTGCATTTCTTCCATCGGGCAGAGACCTGTTCCCATTGGCCCTACACATGTGGGTTACTACAGGGAGGCATGTTCAAGTGTCTCGGTGTCCTTCTTAAATTGAGGGGCCCAGAACTGAACACAGACCTCAAGGTGTGGCCTAACCAGTGCAGAGTACAGGGGCAGAATGACTTCCCTGCTCCTGCTGGCCACACTATTCCTAATGCAGGCCAGGATGCCATTGGCCATCTTGGCCACCTGGGCACACTGCTGTCTCATGTTTAGGCAGCTGTCAATCAGCATCCCCAGGTCCCTTTCTGTTTGGCAGCTCTCCAGCCACTCCGAGCCCAGCCTGTAGCTCTGCATTTTATTTCACATATTTATGTAACTGCCTGTTAAATTTGTACTTTTGAACTACAATATCCTGTGGAAATAATTTCTATGATTTAATGACAATATTCCTGGAAAAACACTGGCTTCTCTCTGTTTTAAACTTGATACCTGATAGTTCCATGTACTGTTTCCTCTCCCTGTGTTGTAAGCAATAATGACAAGGCACTTTAACCTTATCCATCTGGATTCTACAATTCCTGTCGCACAGTTCTCTTCCCTCAGTTCTCCCTCACATACTGAAGCCATTCCCTAACTCTTCACATCCCGGTCTTCACATTCTACTGATTTTTATTCATTTGGCTGGTTAATTACTTTCTTCTTGAGATGGAGATGAGAATAGTGTAGAGACTTCACAGATTTGTGATATGTTGCCATAGTATTTTCAACTTGTTCCTTGTAATATTTTTTTAAATTTAAGTTTTCCTTTTTCGCTTCTGAGCATTCAGAAAACTACCAATACCATTTCTAGTATCTTTCCTAAACAGAAATAGCTGATAAAGAGATCTATAAACCAAATGACTAATAGCAAGCCTGTTCCCTTAGATGACCTATTCTCGTTTATAAACACATACAGCTGAAAATCTAGCATTCACTGATGTTGATGATATTCTCTATTGTTTTGATGATGCTGAATATCATTCTGTAATAAACTTTGTGTCTTCAATACTGATCATCACTCCAGATGGATCAAAAATATTGCTTAGGAATATTGGAAATACCATAGGCAAATATTCTAAACAGCATAGAGTACAGAATTAAGACGAACTGTACTAATGGCATCTCTTCAGAAATAGAGTGTACAGTTCATCCTTTTATTTCCAGTTATTTTGCTAACCAGTGCTTAGTAAGTATTACATAGAATACAATAGAATAAACCAGGTTGGAAGAGACCTTCAAGATCATTGCGTCCAACCTAACAACCAATCCAACCCACCTAAACAACTAGATCATGGCACCAAGCACCCCATCAAGTCTCCTCCTGGCCTAACCAGTGCAGTGTACAGGGGCAGAATAACCTCCCTGCTCCTGCTGGCCACACTGTTCCTGATGCAGGCCAGGATGCCATTGGCCTTCTTTGGCTGCCTGGGCACACTGCAGGCTCATGTTCAGCCTACAATCAACCAGTACCCCAGGTCCCTCTCTGCCTGGCCGCTCTCCAGCCACTCTGACCCCCAGCCTGTAGGACTGCATGGTGTTGTTGTGGCCAATGTGCAGAACCCGGCACTTGGATGTGTTCAATCTCATGCCCTTGGATTCTGCCCATCTGTCCAGCCTGTCAAGGTCCCTCTGCAGATCTCTCCTACACTCTAACAGATCAACTCCTGCCCCCAGCTTGGTGTTGTCTGCAAATTTACTGATGATGGACTCAATGCCCTCATCCAGATCATCAATAACGATGTTGAAGAGCATGGGGCCCAGCACTGATCCTTGGGGCACACCACTAGTGACTGGCTGCCAGCTGGATGTGGCACCATTCACCACCACTCTCTGGGCTTGGCCCTCCAGCCAGTTCCTAACCCAACTCAGTGTGCTCCTGTCCAAGCCATGGGCTGATAGCTTGGCCAGGAGATTGCTGTGGGGGACAGTGTCAAAGGCCTTGCAGAGATCCAGGTAGACTGCATCCACAGGCCCCCCTACATCCACCAGGTGGGTCACCTGATCATAGAATGAGATCAAGTTGGTCAGGCAGGACCTGCCCTTCCTAAATCCATGCTGGCTGGGCCTGATCCCTTGGCCATCCTGGAAGTGCTGTGTGATTGCACTCAAGACGAGCTGTTCCATAATCTTGCCTGGCACTGAGGTCAGGCTGACAGGCCTGTAATTCCCTGGCTCATCCAACCAGCCCTTCTTGTGGATGGGCACCATGTTGGTCAGCTTCCAGTCTTCTGGGACCTCTCCAGTGAGCCAAGACTGCTGAAAAATGATGGAGAGCGGCTTGGACAGCTCATCTGCCAGATCTCTCAGCACCCTAGGATGGATCCCATCCGGTCCCATGGACTTGTGGGGGTCCAAGCGGCTCAGAAGATCTCTAACAATCCCATCCTGGAACAGAGGAGAACTATGTTGCTCCCTGGCTCCTTCTGCCAGCTCTGCAGGCCAGCTGTCTGGAAGACGTTCTGCCCTGCTAGTAAAAATTGAGGCAAAGAAGGTGTTAAGTACCTCTGCCTTTTCCTCATCCTTTGTTACAACGTTCCCCTCCGTATCAACCAAGGAGTGAAGGTTGTCCTTGCCCTTCCTCTTGCTATTAATGTATTTATAGAAGGACTTTTTGTTGTCCTTCACAGCAGTGGCCAGTCTAAGCTCTAAATGACCTTTTGCCTCCCTAATTTTCTTCCTACATGTCCTAGCAACATCCATAAACATTCCATGGGTTGCCTCCCCTTTCTTCCAAAGATGATACACCCTCTTTTTTTCCCTTAGTTCTATTAAAAGTTCATTACCCATCCAGGCTGGCCGTCTGCCCCGGTGGCTCATCTTCCGGCACATTGGCACAGCCTGTTCCTGCACCTTTAAGAGTTCTTCCTTGAAGTAGGTCCAGCTCTCCTGGACCCCTTTATTTTTAAGGGCTGTTTCCCAAGGAACCTTCTGAGTTAGTTCCTTAGGTAACCTGAAGTCTGCCCTCTGGAAGTCCAGAGTGGAGATCTTCTTGCTGCCCCTCTTAGCTTGACTGAGTAACTGAGTACTGAAAATTCAATTATCTCGTGGTCACTGGCGCCTAAACACCCTCTGACCACCACATCACCCACCAGCCCTTCCCTGTTGGTGAAGAGGAGGTCAAGCATAGCCTTACCCCTGGTAGGCTCACGCAGAACCTGGGATAAGAAGCTGTCCTCCATGTACTCCAAGAACCTCCTAGCCTTCCTCCTCTCTGCTGTGTTGAGATCCCAGCAGATATCAGGCAGGTTGAAGTCGCCCATGAGAAGGAAGTCAGGCGATCTTGAGACAGCCTTAAGCTGCCTATAGAATGCTCATTGACATCTTCCCCCTGGCTGGGTGGTCTATAACAGACTCCAACCAGGATGTCTGCCCTCCCGATCTTCCCTCTAATTCTCCCCCACAAGCACTCAACCCGATCATCCCTGATCTCCATCTCAACGGCATCTAGTGCCTCCCTGATGTACAGGGCCACCCCTCCACCCCTTCTTCCTTGCCTGTCTCTCCTGAAGAGCCTATAGCTGTGAACTGCAGCACTCCAGTCATGGGAGTCATCCCACCACGTCTCTGTGATGGCAACTACATCATAACTTTCCTGTTGCATCAAGGCTTCCAGCTCCTCTTGTTTTTTACCCATGCTTCGTGCATTAGTGTACATGCACTGCAGCTGGGCTACTGGTTTCACCTCTGGCTCTAGCTTATCACCCCCAGTCTCCTGCCTGAGTGGACTGGTTTTAGCCCCTTCCCGCTTCGAACCTAGTTTAAAGCCCTACCAATGAGACCTGCCATTTCCCTTCCTAGAATATTTTTACCTTTGGGGGATAGGCCATTCTCCCCTCCTTTGGGACAGATGTACTCCATCTGTTGCCAGCTGACCTGGTGCAGTAGAAAGTTCTCCAAGATTGAAAAACCCAAAATTCTTTTGACTGCACCAGCCTCTAAGCCACTTGTTGACTACAGCTGCTGACCTGCTCCTTATCATATTCCCTCCTGCAACTAACGGTATTGATGTAAAAGTTATTTGTGCATCTGACCCCTCAACCAGATCTCCCAGGGTCCTGAGGTCATTTTTGATAGCCCTGGAAGTTCTGGTTGCAACACCATCATTCCCTAACTGCATAACTAATAAGGGATGGTAGTCAGAGGGCTGTACCAGATTGGGCAGCCTTCTGGTAACATCTCTAACTTGGGCTCCTGCAAGGCAACAAACTGCCCTATTAGATGGGTCTGGCCAACATATGGGGCCCTCTGTTCCCCTCAGGAGGGAATTACCAGTAACAATTACCCTCCTATATACTCCTATATGCTCCTATATACCCAGTTCAGCATGTGAACAAGACCCAAATTCTGTACAGGACAAGGGCACAATGACATAAAATTACTAGTAACTGTCTATTGAGCCTGAATCAGCAGCTATAGAAGTGGAAGATTTTGTACTGATCTGTATATGAAATTGTTGAAACACTTCAAATGATAAGTCTAAATATTTTAGCACTTAAATTTTTGAAATACAACACCCCTGATGTGGTGGCCATAAACCTGTCTACAAAAGCTGATGTATTTAGTTCATGGTATCCAATGTTCATCTTAAAATGCTGATGTCTACTTTAAACCCAAAAGAAAATGTCATATAGACAAATCATTTCAAGTCAACACACGCTACTTTGCTGAACATTAGTTAAATTGATGTAGAGGATAAATTTCACAGTGTGCTATATATAGCTTGTTGTACACTGCCAAAGTGGAAAAACAGCAAATGGCATTTTAATTGAACATTAACTATTCTAGCAAATTGAAAAGTACTGGTCCCGTAAACCACTTGGTACTTGGTGGAAAACACTGGGGATATCAGGGAAAACAACTGCTTAACCTCAGCAGTAAATGTTATTAATGACAAAGCAAATTAAAATTTTATTTAAAACAATTTTATTTTGAAAAGAGCAATTTAAGGCGATAAAAGGCAAGCAAACAGCGCTGGGTGCGTGGGAAGTCTGCGCTCCACCAACACGCACAGTAAGCACAATCTAGTTCGTCTTTAAATATTCTATTCCTAATACATGTGCATATAAAAGGTGGGTTTGTTTAAATTAGTTAGTCCTTCTGGTGTTCTTTCAATGATGTAATATTCTGGTCAGCACCTGCTGGTGGGTTGCATGCTGAGTCCTTGTGGTTGTAACTGTTTCAGCTCTGTTGTTACAATCAGTACCTTTCCCAATGGTGGGTTACATGCAGAGTCCTTGAGGTTGCTTGCCAGTTCTTACAATCATTTCTTGTGTATTCACTTTCACATCTTCTGCAGCACTCTCCTCCTTTCTCATCCTTGAGCAACTTATTATTGTTACATAGGCTATTTTTCACACAAGCTGTTAGCTTCCCTAATATTTCACTCTACTATTCAGACTTCTACATAAATAAAGCAAACAAAATATAAACAATAATAGCAAAGGCAAAGAACATTTTATAATAAAACATCCTTGTCTCACTTTTTAGTTCCATATTCTTATTTAGCCCATCCATACTTCTGCTTTAGAGTTTCTGCTTCAATCAAAATCATCTAATTGACACAAATTATCACTCCATCACAGTAAAGATGGTAGGAAGCACATGCAGTATGAACAGAGACCTAATTGGTCTCCAAAATTACCTGAAGGGGCATTGGAGTGAGGAGGGACCCAGCCTCTTCTTGATGGCAAGTGACAGGACTAGATGGAATTTTTTCAAGCCGCACCAGGGGAGGTTCAGGTCGGATGCTAGGAAATACTTCTTCACAGAGAAAGTCATCAAACGTTGGAATGGTCTGCCCAGGGCAGTGGTGACCTCATCATCCCTGGAGGTGTTTAAGCAGTGTGTGTGGACCTGACACTTAGAAATATGGTTTACTCTTCAGTGCTGGGTGGACAGTTGGACTTGATGATCTTTGAGGTCTCTTCCAACTGGATGTTTTCTGTGATTCTGTGAAAGCCTCTCAGCACTAGCCACAGGTTGACATTTTGAGCTTTCTGTTGAGTAACTTATTCCAGATGGGTGCTTAGCCTGCTCTACTCATTCAACGTGGCCTGCAGTGGTCATAGTCTTCACTGCCAGTGCTGCATTACCTCAGAGCATTCAATTTCTGCACATTCGATGAATTGAGAAGTAAGCAGTTCTACTTATGGTAACTGCTGATAGTTCTTACGGTACCTGACCGATCTCGTCCAAAAGTCAGAAGAAACTGATCTCCGAAACACACCTGTCCGGGGACACCTGTCCAAGGGCCCAGCAAAGCTTAACGAAGACAAACAGCACACTGGTCTGGGAGATACTCGCTGTTCTAGAAAGAAAGCAGGAGCCAGAACCGAGCATATCCCTGCGAAGACGGACGCACTGGGGCGCCGGGGCCGGACCTAACGCTGCCACTCCGCGCGCCTCTTCCCCACCCTCTGGGAGATCCCGGAGCAGTTCCGCTGGGGGATTGGGCGGACCCAGCGATCATGCGGGCCCGGCTGTGGTGCCCCGCCCAGGAGGCGCGGCGGAGGCGGCCACTTGGGGCGTGGGCAGGTGTCTCGGGCTCGCTCCGCTCTTTGTGCTCTTTCTCCCTTCCTTTCTAGAAGGATGGTGGAAGCGACATGAATCCCGAGCCGGAGCCGCCGCCAGCCCCGGCTCGGAAAAGAGAGGAGGAGGCGGAGGCGGTGGCGCCGCCGCCGAGGAAGGGCGGCAGCATCATGCTGATGAAGAGGGTCGGCCTGAAGGCGGGCGGCGGCATCGGCGCAGTGAGTGCAGGGCGGGCGACGCCGGCAGCGGCGGCTTGTGAGTGCGCGCCACCGGCACTGGGGGTGCCGGTGCGATATGGGCCGGGCAAGGCCGCCAGTGACGGCAAGCGCCCGATCCGCCTTTCCGTCCGTGGGGGACCAGCTGCTCTCGGGAGCGTCGTCCGCGTGCCCTCGGGGTCCTGGAAGCTTTCAGGAAGCCGGGGTGCGCCGGGGTGAGCCGCTTCCGCTTGGCGGCATCTCTATCTGACTCGGCCCAGGGCGTCCTGCTGGCCAAGCCGCCTCGCCTCCGCCAGCCCCAGGGCGTTCGTTAGTAGTTTATCGCGAGCAGTGGCGACGCCTATAAGCAGATGGCTGTAAATAGTTTCTCTCAAAATACATAGTTCAGAGGTCCGAGGACGTAAAGCTTAGTATTTTTGTGGAGTTCTGGGAGGTGGTCAATTGTAAACCAAAATCGTAGAGCTATCAGGTTGTTTCAGTAGCTTAACAGCTCCTTCGGTTTTGTTTCTTCCCAGTGCATTAACTATTAGGATGTCTTTGTGCAGACAAAAGTATGTGGAAAGGAGCGGTCTCTGAGCTGTCATGAAAATGTGTCAAGAAAAGTTGTATATGTGGTAGTGGGGTGTAATTAGTTGTCGAAAGAAACACCCATTGAATGGCTTAACCCTTTTTCTTTGTGCATGCTCAAAAGATGCCGTAGAAACAGGTCTGAGATGACATCTCTTGAGCTTTCTGGATTAGAGGAGGACAGGTGGTCTATTTCAGACGGGGTGTCCCTGGCTAAGACGACAGCGTTCATCCTGTTTTGTTAGCGGTGAGCCCAGAGCCGAAGATGCAGGTAGGGGAGCCCAGGGAAACACACAAAGTGAAAAACTAGATGATCCTGTCATTGACAGGCCTTGCAGGGGTACAGGTACAAAACTAGGCCAAATCTTGTCATGATAAATCTCTTCTGTCAAGTTGAAGTCATAAATTTTGTTTGCAACCTGACTTACTAACTGGTGATTCTTTAGACTTTATTTATGTTTAGGTATTCCTGTAGTGCATTATGTATTAAATATTTACTCACAGAATTAGATACGCTGAAAGCATTGCTTATGCTAGAAATTTTAAAATGTTGTTAGCGTCAGGGAGCCAACATCTGCCACGTGTGCCATCTACCTCCACACAGAAAAGCATCTTTGCTATTGGAGAGAGGATAGGTTACTGTTTTTTGTTAAAGTGAAGTGAAGGCACTTGTTATATCTTTAGCTTAGCATTGGTAGTGTTAGCATTAATGTGATACCATGGCTAGAACTCAGGCATATTAAAAAAAAGACAAAACAATTTGGGAACCATTTGTTTACTATCAGTAAGCTCTTTCTCCCTCTGATGATGTGTTAAGGTAATATTAGTATGCAATTAACCCAGAGAAGATGTTTAAAAAAAAAAAAAAAAAAAAGGATTCTATGGCATTCATTAGGTAAATTACATTATTGTATGCAAATTATTTCCAAAGTGACTGCTTTAGACTTCTTGTAAACAAGCAGTTCTATTTTTGAGTCTTTCAGTTTTCTTTTAGAAATGGTTATGTCTTCAAAAAAGTAGGCTGGATTCATTCACAAAGTGCAGGTTATGTCTCCTGTTTGGTGTATTTGCCATTCTAGGTTTATGTACAGCAGCTGCCATTTAGGACTAGGCATGTAAGATGTACTAACCCAATTTAAAGTAAGAGTAGGAAAGTAGCTGTGGAAGAGCTTTTATTTTTATCAGCAGGGATAATGTGGTGAAGGGAAAAAAGGATAATGTCATAGAAGAAAAATGAGTGATTTAAATATATCCAGAGGATATGAAATGGAGGGTACAGGTGGAGAAATCCAAACAAACTCAAAGAATTATGACTTTTTTTTTCTAACCTTGAAGGATTTTAAAGCTTAAATGGAAAATAAACCTGTAATTGACAAAGGTGCTAACCTGGTGTTTTATTACTGGACGGAATATTTGTTGAAGTTGGATAAAGAATTGCAATAATGATTTCAAATGCTTAATGTACGCTGTTTTATCACTTTGAAAATTTGGCTTCTAAATTACATAAATTCTGAATTCATAAAATGATCTCAGCTCTTATTTCCTGGGTGTGTGTTTGTTTATTTTTTTGCCCACAAGGGACTTTGTGTTCCTGTAATGCATCTTGTACAAGAAAGACAGGCGGCTCAAGCCTTATCTTCTGTGTATTGCTACAGCAGTAATACAGCTATACCTACATCAGCCTGGGGTCCAATTCGCAATTCTTGACTGAACAGTCTGTTCCCTGCTTTGTTATTGCAGTTCCTACACATCCATGTGATTGTCATGTGGCTGTCATGTTGCTAGAACTCCCTCTGCCTAAACTTTATTGAAGGAGCTAATTAAGACTAAAATATCAGAGATTGTATCATGGCTTTAGAGATTTTTTTTGTATGAGTGGGAAAGGATTTGTGGCATTTGAAAGTGGAAGGTTGCCCTTTGTGCTACTGCTGAAGAAGTAACTGCAAAAAAAAAAAAAACTTCCTTGGCTTGAGAAAGATGTTTAAATTTAAATTTTTATAATGATTAATTTGTCACATCAGATTGGTAAAACAGAGTGGAAGATTAGATCATAGTGTGTCAGGTTGCACAACACTTTCTTCCATTACCCCTCCAGCTTGGGAGTAACAAGCTTCTGGTTTTTGATTGGTCTGTGATTAACTTCACCCTGTTGAATGTTTTGGCTTCACTGAGTTAACTAAAATATAAATACTGAACAAATTACTTTTTAGTAAGTTGTGTTACTGGCTCTAAACTAGTAAGAACAACAGTATGTTTAAATAAATTCCATTGGAATTAAATCAGTTTCTCTTGGCTGTATTTCCCTGATTTCAGTGAGCCTCAGAAACTGAAGCAAATTATGACATTGACATTTTGTTACTGGCAATACAGCCTTGTTCCATCTGAATTATGAACACTAGAAGTATAAAACAACCTGACATTCAGAATATTAATAACACACAATTTCTGCACAGTAAAGTAATGCCAGAAAAGAAGCTTTTTAGCAAAATACAGTAGTGTACTGTCTAAATGAAGTGGTCTTATGGGAGAAGTCCTCAAATGGGATAGCTAAGGAGAAAACACATTTATGTACCGCTTTGAGAGTTAATCATACAGTAGTTTC
Organism: Colaptes auratus; assembly: GCA_015227895.2. NCBI lineage: Eukaryota > Metazoa > Chordata > Aves > Piciformes > Picidae > Colaptes > Colaptes auratus. Next base: position 64,921,377 of record CM026897.1, on the reverse strand, counting down.
ATGTTCTTAGGCGCTATAAAATGCCTCAGCTATTATGAAGCCCAGGACCTTTGTGCATTTTAGAAACATAATGAAAGCAGTCTGGAGGTTAAATCTCCATACCAGAAGTTTACCAGGCTTTATTAATTATTTTATGCAGCAAAGCACAGCTGGTATATACCTGAAGAGTGACAGGTTTTTACCCTTTCTGATGGCATTTTTCTTTTTTATAATTCATAAAAACTGAAATCACATGGTTAAATGTTGGGTGACTTTACTGAAACACCTTTCAGTCTAGAAAGCTGGTTTCTTACCTTTCTGGTAGAATTTAATTGCTAGTAGTGAGCACATTGTGCAAATTTGCAATTTGCCTATTTATCAATTTGTGGAGCACTTTTCTTCCACAAGAAATTTTGTTTTTCTGTTAAATCTGAATAATTTGGGATCGTCGGTGTTGCATTTACAAGGTTGCCGATGTCATTCTGAATCCTCTGTCACATTAGAGTTTGAACTCTGAATCATTATGCGATTAGCTGCTGTTCATGCTGAGAGGACACTTTTGCTATTCTGTATTTACTGATACTGATACTCCAGGTTCTAGCAGTCTGGAAGGTTTTATTTCCAAAGAGCACTATGCTAGGCTACAGCAAGAGAAGTTTAAATATATAGATAAGACTTGATTTTTTAAAATTTTTTTTTAAATTGTTTTTTAGTGCTGAGGATCCAAATGTAACCACATGAGAGTGAACTTAAGCAATTCTCTAATGGAGACACGTTTGAATTCACTAAGCAGTCTGTGCATTTTAGAGGCATTTTCAGTGTCATGTATCCTATCTTTTAGGAAGAAAATGTAAGCAATGGATAGATTGTCTTGCAATTCACTGTAATGTGTTACGCTGATTATATATGATTTGACAGTGCCGGTACTAAAACTGAACTTTTAAATGGCCTGAACCTCAAAGACTGGACCAGAGATGGTGTGTTTGTGTTTTACACTGCTCAGAGGATTTCTGCTTGGTAAATTTGCCTAGTCTGAACTTAAACAGGAATGTATTCCAACTAGAAAAGAAGATACGGTAAGGCATTCTAGACCCTAAGAGTAAATTGTGTGAAAGTGCCATGCAATTTAAGCACTCTGGCTTAGGTTCTGCTTTACTTACTTTCTTATATTTTATTCCAATAAGTCAGTGACAATTGTTTTTTCTGCATACCTTTCATATCATTCCCAGTTCAATAAATCCCAGCTGTATCTTTCTGCAAATGTTTCAGCTGCAGCTTGGAGGAACCTGCTTCAGCATTCCTCTGTCCCTTGGCAGTGTTCTTTGTCCTTCTGTAGGCCTCTTTCACTGTAAAATAGGCTGTTCAACAATGTGTATTGCGTCAAGTTTCTGAACTAAATGAGCAGTCATGGGGATAGGAGGAGGATCTTTAGGCAGGTCTCATAAGAATGGTTGAACAGCAGAAGCAGAGAGTTAGCAAGGCAGGCACATGACACATTTATGCAGTAATAGAATGATGATCCTTTACCTAACAGGGGAAAAAAACAAATCTTTGACTACAACACTGCTGGATACTAAACTGGTGTCTTTGGAACTCTTCTCCAGGATCACATTCCTAAGTAGTAGTCATCCTATATGCAGATTTTACTTTTTATTTGAATGTTGGAATTGAATTTATCTACATTAAAATTAATCTCTCCTCTCCCAATTGTTAGTTTTGATTTGAATTGGTTAGAATATGAATTAACAGATAAATAGCTACCTAAAAGTTTCATAAATAAACAGTGAGAGTTCTGCCTTTGCTCAGGAGAAATTTTTGATTCTAGAGTGAATTATACTAGTTTCCCTTCAACATGTCTAGGATAAGATATTCCTACTGATACTATATTGCATTTTTTTTTGCCATTATTCTGTGAAAAATTCCTTGCCAGCTGGATTTCTGATCTTGAAATGTCCTCATGGGCTTAATTACTGTTCAACATCTGTGTTCTTTAAAAAACAAAAAAGACAAAAACCAACCCACCACCAACAACAAAAAAAGTCTGTGTTGCATCCAATAGTTTTCTGTTGTCTTCAAATTAAATTTTGAGTTTATTCCACCTCCAATAAAGGCAGAAGAAATATTGTTCTTTAGAATTGAGTATGGGTGAAAAGAAGCCTAGAATTATAAAATTGGAGAAATACTAGATATTTTGTTATATCTTCAGATTTTATAATGATGGTCTTACATTTCTGTGAAGTATTTGAGATTTTGTAATGTTTTGATCACTATTGGTTGTGCAAGAGTAATAATTTGACCAGCAGCTGCATTTAAAACCAATCCTGATATGCATACAGAGTTTTTCAGCCTAGACACGGGGCTGTCAGATATAGAAGATCTTTGTGGACAGAAAATAAGCCCCTAAGAGATTTTAAGACATTTGCAACAGTACTTAGTTAGCATTTAAAAATTTTGTTGACTGTACCGATGCTATTTCTGAAACTGTTTGAATGTCTTTAATCATGAGGAATTAAAGTTGTTCCCATAATGCCTACGTCTAAAGCCCTTTGTGCTTCAAGTTTGTAACCATTTTTTGCATGTCTTAAGCTTATTCTTTGTGTAAACAGCTTGCAGTTGCATTCTGTTGCAAAGTACTTGTTCAAAAAAGAACCACAGCCATTATTTCTAGGTAGCTTCATCTTGAAAGCAAGTGTAAATTGTTACTAGAAAGTTCTTGAATTCAAAGACAAATAAGGAGTTTTTGATGCATTTTGTCAGTGGTCCTGGCTGTGTAAATGATCAATCATAACCTGTTTCTTCTCTTGAAAATAACTTGATGCTGGATTAAAAATTGAAAGCTTTTGTGATAAGGTATTTTAGGATCTACAGAAAAGGATGGATGTTCAGAAGTTATCATCTGCACTGGTCCATTTGACAGTGTCAGTGAATGTTTGTGTTTGCATGATTTTGGTTTCTTAATACAGCCATTTGCACAAATGTTCTTGCAGTAATGTAGATAGGATAGAATTAATCAGGTTGGAGAACCTTTGAGATCAACTAATCCTTGGCACCATGTACCTCATCCAGTCTCTGCTTAAGCACCTCCAGTTATGGTGACTCCTCCACCTCCCTGGGCAGCCCATTCCAATGGCCAATCACGTCCTAACATCCAGCCTAAACCTGTGGTGGGGTGAGAAAGTTCCCCCCATCCACAAAGAAAGAAACCACAGCTAGCTCAGTCGGAAAAGCAGATGAAAGCTATATTTACAGGCAGAAATGGAATGCAATGAATATGTACACAAATATACAATATTTACAATATATACAGTAATACACAGCAATGAACGTAATGCAGAAAAGCCTTTTCCCTCCGGCCGGCCAGGGGGGTTCCCTGAACCCACCTTTCTCCCTCCCTACCTCCCCTTTTTCCCAAAAAAGGTTAGAGAGAAAGGCAATTAAGGAGAAAAATTCTGTTAGCTCAAGAATTAGTTTTCTTATCTGTGAGAGAAGCCGTCCAGCCCACAGGACAGAGAAGCACAGACTGCACCCAGCCTGAACCCAGACCAGACTGAACTAACAGAACCCAAACTTAAAATTGCATTCTACAATCTACCAATGAAATTAGTTTAGACTATCTTGTTGTCATTTAAATATCAAAAACATTCAGCCAGAGTGTTCAGCAACTGTCTCTTTCTTAAAGGCATAGCCTAAACTGGTCACACCTCTCCGGTGCAGTTTGAGACTCTGTTCTCTTGTTCTGGCGCTGGTTGCATGGGAGAAGAGACCAACTCCCACCTGACTACACCCTCCCTTCAGGTAGTTGTAGACAGCAAGAAGGTCTGCCCTGAGCCTCCTCTTCTCCAGGCTAAGCAACCCCAGCTCCCTCAGCTTCTCCTCATAGGACTTGTGCTCCAAACTCCTCCCCAGCTTTATTGCCCTTCTGTGGACACATTCCAGCAACTCAACATCTTTCCTAAACTGAGTGGCCCAGAACTGGACACAGGACTCAAGGTGTGGATGTGTGTGGTGGTGTGTGTACATGTTCCTTTCAGGATTTAAATTCTACTTTTCCAGGTTATGTCTTGAACCCAAAGGGCTATGGACTTCTGGGATGCTTTTTTTTTTTTTTTTTTGTAGTGTAGGGCAACTCTCTGTATGCCATATGATACTGCCTAAAATTATTTGCAGACTTTCTAATGTCCAGGAAATACTCATTTAGGCCACGTACAGCAAAAATACTCTAATTTCAGAGAAATTTATGTTGACTTTTGAGGAGAAAACTGTATGTGTTTGTTAGAGTATGTATGTACATCATCTTTCTAGTAAAGGATTTAAATCTCTCATAAAATTTCCATGTATTAAAAACATCATTAAAAAAAGGCAGACAGACACTCCAAAACTTCTTAGTGGCACTGGAACCACCTGCTGCTGAATGCAAACCAGAGGGTTACAGCCCAACATAATCCTCAGCGATGTAGAAGTGAGGGGATCTTCTGACTTTGTAGTCTGTGCCAAGTGCTAGTCAAATGACATATATCTTAGCAAATAATACTCCTAACATTGTTTTCCTGCTATAGTATTGTGCTGGTTTGAGTTTTAACTGGAATTTAAAAGCACAAGTGGTAACAGAATTCAAGAGATACAAGCAAAACTGCATTGGTAGTGTTTTTAGCCAGTTGAACAGCATCTCTGTCATTAACCAAATCACATGGTAAGTTATTAGTTTATAAATATAGGTCCAAAAAATCCATCCAAAAGCCCAGCTGAAAACTTGGACTATTAGAGTCTGTAAAATTAACATCTCTACTTCCAATCCTTTCTTTTCAAACAAAGTGGTTTTTTTTTTTAAACAAAGTAGTATTTTTTAAACAAAGTAATATTTTTCAAGCCCCACGTTGGGTGCCAAGAATATCTGTGCTGGTTTGAGATTTAACTTGAGTTTAAAAGCTCGAATGATAACAGATTGAGATTCCTCCTCTTGCCCTGCTTTTTCCTGGTAAGCTAAAACAAAACAAAACAAAAAGGGTTAGGGGAAAGGAGAGGTAAATTCATGAAAGAAATAGTCTGAAATTGTTTTGGAAGTAAAAGGTAAATTTTTAACACACCCTCTCTCTCACCCACCCTTCCTCATTCTACATATATAGATCTATAAAAATTAACAGGGAGGGTTCACAGGTAAGGGATAAAGATAAATAGGAAAATATACAAAACCAATTCCAGATGGCTTTGTATTCCCTGGATGCAAGTGAATTCAGTTCTTTAGAAAAGTGTAGATTCATCTTGGAAAGTAGGCTCTGACCACGTGGTCAGTGCAGGAAGCAGCAGCAGATGATCTCTCTTGAACAGGCGAGGCAAGAAAGAGAGCAGTAAGAAATGCCCGCCCTTTTTAGAGGCTTGATGGACAGGAAGGGGGAGTGGAGTAGACCACTTTTGACCCAGGGGACTTCTCCTCTTGGGAGGGGGAAAACCAAGTCTCTGCCCACGTGGATCAAGTTTCTTTTGTCCACCTGGGGGATGGGTTCTTTCAGCCCCCATCTAGGATGGGTGTAACCCAGCACAAGTATGTAGAAGTACTTGCAGCCTTCTTATATGAAGAAGATTATCCCTCCCTATCAGCTGGTAAGTTTTGGAATGTTGGCTATTTAGAAATCAAAAATTGCATTGTAACTCACAGAGAAATGTTAATAATGCTTAAAAAGCTTTCAGCCTTCCAGAGATAATCTTTGCTCTATGATACTATATTATTATTTCCTGGAAGAAAGACGTGGTTTCTTCAGATTCTGGAGCTTTGAAGCAGTCTGCAATAGAGGAAATAATTTTTATCTTATTAGTGAACAAAAATGCTGTCTAGATTACTTTTAGTCTGCTCCTATGGGTTTTCATAATCTTGGATTTAAACATTACAAATCTGGGGATTTAGACTCTCCAAGCAGTAGGGATTTATTTAAAATTTTGGCTTTAGGTGGTTAGCTTAAATCATAGAAGTGCTTTCTAAACCTGTAATTCCTACCAACCTAGCTGAAAGTTACAGAGCTGGGGAGAAACAAAAATGTGTCTCTGCTTTACATTCATCATAGGTTGTCATGTTCTTTTTTTTGGTTCAGTGGGAGACCCCGAATTTCAGGTTTGCTCTACTCTCCCCCTACTGAAATTACACAGTCTGATAACTTTGTCACTAGATGATGTCTCTTCAACAGAACTCCACATTATTAGATTGTGCAATGTGCAAGAGAAGTCTCCTGTGTTTTGGGTAAACTTCAGGTGTGTGGTGGAGTACCGGTGCTGAGAGTGCTGTACTGCTCCTTTCTAAGAATTGCCAACCCTGTGGGGGTCTACAGGCTCTGAATTGGTTAGAAACACTGAAAAACAGTTTTTACAGGACAGATACTAGAAGAAAGGGAAGGAGTAATTTGGGAACCCAAAACCTTGTAGAACACTTAGTCTAACAAGTGCCACATGGAAATGAAAGGAAGCAGTAGTTCTGCTTAAATCTCTTCTGCCCACGATTCTACCTGGCTACTCTAAATAAATGATTTTAGATAGCCCATCTGATGTCCAGTCCTTGGCTCTTAGATGTCACTGATTTCACAGCATCATGGGCACTTACGTAGCTCTCTGATCTCATTCTCTGTGGGCAGGGCAGAAGCATGAAATCAGTTATCAGCAGTCAACAGAAAGTGGTTGTATAGACTACATAAGCTACTTTGGCAGTTCCAAATACAAAAATTAGTACCCTTTTGCTTAAGTGCATTGCCATAGATTTGTTGTATGGGTGACGTGATCTTGATAAAACAGCTCTGTTTTGTTGTCACCTGTGGATGTAGCAGGGAGAGTTAGACCATTTGTCACACTGCTGTGGAAGAGTTGTGACTAGTGGTCAAGGTGGAGAAAACCTAAAGGCACACTGGAGGTGAGTGCAGTACAGGGCAGCATCAAGAATCAGAAAAATAGTTCTCTTTGGTCAACAAGAGTTTGAGGGAACAAACTTTCTCAAGTTCTTTGGAATCTTCAGTAATTTTGTAATACTTCTCTGCGCTTGTTTGGTATTTTATTGTTTGCAAGGGCTTGGTAGTAGTATGTCATCCTGAAAGCAGGTTATTGTATTTGCATGAGATTTTTACACATGGAATGAACTAGATGTGTACAACCACTGCATGTATTTTTCTTTCTTAGCAGCAAGGTATTGGTCGGCCTGGCGTATACCATGCAGTGGTGGTCATATTTCTGGAATTCTTTGCCTGGGGGCTCTTGACAACTCCAATGCTAGTGGTAAGTACCACTGATCAGCTATTGTCTTGGCAGTAATGACAACAGTTACATTTGCTCATTCCTGAGGATGAGTGGTTTCATTTGTCTTGCACTTCCTGCTTACCATATTAATTGAATTCCAGGAGTGTTTAACAATTAATACTGCACAGTTGTAGTGTATACTACAGGTGACATCCAGACTGCTGAAAAACTAAAACATAGTGGGAAAAAAAAGCAAATCACTGTACTTCAGTCTTCAGTCTTCAGCTTTTATTTGCCTTTTAGAGTAGCATCAATTTAGTGTACTGATGAAAGTCTCTGGAAACTGCCTATTTTTAATTCTTCAGAGTTCAGTTAATCTTCCAGTCATAACAATTCAATCTATGCATCCCATAGTTACTTCATATGCTAATGTGGGCTGACTGTTTTACCAGCATGTATCTTAAACTAAAATATAAAAGCTTCCATATAGGATATTGATAAGTATTTAATCTGTTCTGGAATGCAGTTATTTTCCAGATGAATAGATAATTTGAGTGTTTGGTAATAGTATATGAGACTTTTCATCTGAAGACATGGGTCCTAATCTTTGAAAGCAGGCAAGAGGGAAGTCTTCAAAAGTCTACTAGTCAAGATTTTTATCAGATAATAACTTAGAGCACTTTGAATACATGATGAGTGAGGTTTTGAGGCATTGGAAGACCTTGAAGTTAATTATTTTCCTTCCACAAACTAGATAAAATCATCTGCCTAACTCTTGAAAGGTGTCTGCCTGACCATCTTAATGACAGTCACTGATCTTTTTAACATAATTGTTTAGATGAACTTTTTTATTATTAAGCTAACAGATTTCCATAAAGAAAATTCCATAAAGTAAATGACTACCCTGTCATGCTGTCTTGGCAGTGTCAAAATATGAGGACACTTAAAGGGTGGTCTTTCTTGTTTCTCTCTTTTTTTTATTTCCTCTTTTATTTTAACTGAAATGATCAAGTTGCCTGAGCTCAACACATCTCATTTAAAAGAATCATAGAACTGCTAAGATTGGAAGAGGCCTCAAGGATCATCTAGTTCCAGCACCCCTGCCATGGGCAGGTTCACCTCACACTAGAGCAGGTTGCTCAGAGCCACATCCAGCCTGGCCTTCAAAACCTCCAGGGCTGAAGTCTCCACCACTTCCCTGGGCAACCTGTTTGGGTGTCTCACCACCCTCATGGTGAAGAATTTCTTCCTAACATCCAATCTGAATCTACCTATTTCTAGTTTTGTTCCATTCCCCCCACCTGACACCCTAAAAAGTCCCTCCAAAGCTTTCTTGTAGGCCCCCTTAAGATACTGGAAGGCCACAATAAGGTCTCCTCAGAGCCTTCTCTTCTCCAGACTGAATAGTTACAAATCTGTCAGTCTGTCCTCATAGGAGAGGTGCTCCAGCCCTCTGATCATCCTCGTGGCCTTTCTCTGGACACATTCCAGCATATTCAGATCCTTCTTGTAATAGGGGCTCCAGAACTGCATGCAACACTCCAGGTGGGGTCTCACCAAAGTGGAGTAGAGGGGGAGAATCGCCTCCCTTGACTTGCTGGCTATCCTTCTCTTGATGCAGCCCAGGATGTGATTGGCTTTCTGGGCTACAAGTGCACACTACTGGCTCATGTTGAGCTTCTCATCCACCAGCACCCCGAAGTCCTTTTCTTCAAGGCTGCTCTCAAGCCACTTGCTGCCCAGTCTATATTGGTGCTTGGATTGCTCCAACCCAGATGCAGGACCTTGCATTTGGTCTTGCTGAACTTCATGAGGTTAGCTTGGGCCCATCTTTCCAGCCTGTCAAGGTCCCTCTGGATGCCATCCCTTCCCTCCAGCATATCTGCTGTACCACACAGCTTGGTGTTGTCAGCAAATATGCTGAGGGTGCACTCAGTGCCACTGTCCATGTTGTCAACAAAGATGTTAAACAAGTCTGGTCCCAGTAGTGATCCCTGAGGAACTCCACTTCTCACTGGCCTCCACTTGGACATGGACCCATTGACAGCTACCCTTTGGGTGCAGCCATCAAGCCAGTTCTTTATCCATTGAATGGTCCATCAAACCCATACTACACCAGCTTGGAGACCAGGATGTTGTGTGGGACAGACTTGAAGGCTTTGCTCAGGTCCAGGTAAACGACATCAGTTGCTCAGACTTTATCTGTTAGTATTGTGACCTTGTCATAGAAGGCCACCAGGTTTGTCAGGCAGGATTTGTCCTTGGTGAAGTGATGCTGATTGTACCCAATCACCTCTTTGTTATTCTTCTGCCTCAGCAGTGCCTCTGTGATCTTTCTGGGCGCAGAGGTGAGACTGACTGACTTATGGTTCCCTGGGTCATCTCTCTTTCCCTTTTTGAAAATGGATGTTATGTTTATGGGACCTCCCCAGACTGCCAAGACTTTTGGACTATAATAGAGAGTGGTTTAGTGTGGTAGGGTGAGAAAGTTCCCCACACACACAAAGAAACCACAGCTACCTCAGTCGGCTAGCGCCCTCAGCACTCATGGATGTCTCCCATTGGGTCCCATGGACTTGAACACGTTCAGGTTCTTCAGATGGTCATGAGCCTGAACTTCACTCACACTGGGCAGTTCCTACTTCCAATGCCTGCCATTATCTTCCATTATTCCAGGAGTACTGCTGGAGCCCTTGCCAGTGAAGACTGAGGTAAAGAAATCATTGAGAACCTCAGCCTTCTCCATGTCACTTGTCACCAGTTCACCTGTGTCCTTTCTGAGGGGGCCCACACCTTGCCTAGCCTTCTTTTTACCATTAAAACACCTATAGATATTTTCACTCTTCCCTTGATCTGCCTGGCTAGATTTAATTCTAACTGAGCTTTAACTTTTCTAATCAGGTCTCTTGCTGCTTGGGCAGCTTCCTTATATGCCCCCCATTCCAGCTGTCCTCTTTTCCATTCCTTGTACAGTTTCTTTTTGTGTGCCAGCATGTTCAGGAGCAAATTGCTCATCAAGGCAGGTCTCCTAGCATTCTTTCCTGCTTTCCTCTTTGTGGGTATACTTTGCTCCTGTGTATATGATGTGTAAATGGTGTGTGTGTATATATGTGTGTATACATATATATGTATGTATGTGTGTATATAGATATAGTGTAAATAGAATTATGTATAAATAGTAATTACTACATAGTTTTAAAAAAACTCTCTACTTTGATAAAACTCTGTTAGGCAGGTTATTTAATACTTCCTAAATAGTGTACTCCAATTGAAATAGTTCCATATTAATTATTACAGTTAGCCACAAGCAGCTAATACTCATTCTTGAAGTTAGTATTAATCATTACAGTGTATCTAATGGGAGTGTTATGGAAATCTTCTAACATAAAGCTAAATTCTTATTTTGACTTAATTATGTGGGATTCCATAAAGTTGTGTTCTTGAATGATTCATATTTTGAACATTGTGTTCCTCTCTTACATGATCTTGAATACATTGGAGGATTTTGCATTGAATAAAAAACTTAATTTAAAATATTGAGTTATGTATAATGGTATAACTTACCTTGCAGAGGGGTAAGTTATTTCTGTTTATGAGGGTGATAATCTTTATTTGTAATCAGCTTTGCACATACTGGCAGCTAGTTCTGTGGTTTACATAATTTCAAATCTGGTTTAATTCTTTGCACCCTTCCATCTTGTAAGGCACCTGTGGTAACATACCTTGACCTACTGATCAGCCAGCAAGACTGGAACTGTAGAGCTTACATGATGTTCAACCTTTGAGCTGCCAGCTGCCTACTTCAGCTTAATCAGATTTGTCTAGTAGGAAAAGCAGAAATGTAAATATCTGACCCGGTGTTCAAAGCTTATGGTCGCTCTTAAATTTTTTTGTGGTTGTGTTGAGATTCTTCACCTCACTGTTAACATTCAAGGAGATCAAAATGTTCTGTTGTGTTATTGTAAAAATTAATCATAAATACTGTGTGAAAACTAAGATTATGTAAAATTAATTTTTTAGATTACTTTTTCACTTCATTTGACACATCAGTGAAGCTGTAGTGTTTGTTACGTGACACTGTACTTAAAAAGGATCTGTAGTCTGAATGTTCTTGCAAAGCACACAAAACCTATTCTGCTCACACTGTCCAAAGCTTATGCTCATTACTCTTATTTATGGATTTATAAGTCAATATTAGTAAATCACCATAAGAAATTGTCAAAGTTATGGTTATTAGCTATGAAATTAGGAAATAAGAATATCATTAACAATTAAAAATATTATTTAGCATCATTAATAATATTTATTAATATTAATTGTTATTAATAATATTAATAACCTTTGACGGCATGGCTTTCCCCAGCTCAGCTTGAACATGAGTGAGTATCTAGGACACTCACAGGCGGTCCCAGCACTGATGATGCTCTGAATTGCCCTGGTGCTGTGGAGCACTGGGCAGCTCCTCCTCTTGCAGCTTGGCAGCTGGCACACAGGGGCTGTTAGGCATGGTCCTTGCTTTGCATATGAAGGGCTTTGGGGCACAGGTCTGCCGCTTCATGCTCTCAGCAGATGCTTAGAACTTCTGTAAGGATTCCAGCAAGTTCTCCCCAGCTGGCACGGCTTTGCCAGTGGGGTTCAATGTCTTCAGGCAGCAGGACTGAGGTACAACACAAAGCTGTCTGTAGTTCAGCACAGCTTACGTGAAAGACTCTTTGCTAGTTTCCGGGTAAACTGAGGTACAATGGCACTTCCTGGGTAGCAAGGCTTCCCTCCGGACTGCAGACAAAGGCAGAAAACTTGCACAGAGCAGAGCTCATGCAAGGAGCCAGAGCAGAAGCAAAACAACTCAACAGCAAAAGAGCAAGAGCAAAAGAGTGCATTGTTTACAATTTCTGTGATATTTATAATTTGCTCGAGCTTGGACTGAGACAACAGTTAATCTTGGTCAGTACATCATTAACCAATAGCAAAGCATATACCGGAATATGCCCATACTTGGAAGAAGTACAAGCATCCCATAAGGTGGGCATGTGATCATGTTTACCTCAAAAAAGGCAGATTGGCTTGTTGATGCCTGGCCCTTTGTTTACTGAGCTCTGGCTAAGGACCCACTCCAGAAGGGAGGGGGAAGGGAGGTTTGAGCAAAACATGTAAGGAAATGTTTTGGCAACATTTGGGGCATAATTCTGGGCGTATGTAGCCTTTACCACAGCAATATTATTCATTTAATGGCATATGTTGTCTTCAGTAGCGTCTTCTTTTAAATATGTAAATTTTACTATCAGTAGAATTTGAATAAAGACGTTCCTGTTAGAAATTTGTCAACTTACATTTCTCTTGTCTATAAACTAACAAATTAAAAGCTTGAAATACTATCAGCAGTGGTTGCCTCCCACAAAAATACTGGGAAACATTTTACAAAAGATAAGGAGATATGACTGTGAGTTTACTGTTTGATTCTCTCCCCACGCCCCCTCTTCGAAGATGCCTGCTTTTGCTTCTCTAATTTCTTTTCTCCTTCATTCAGATCACAAGATAAGTGGTCAAACAGATACAAAATTGTTGTAAATATCTAAACAGAAGATGAGTCCAGAAGGAAAAAGGGATGTAAACCACCTTGATTAAACCTATTAATCTGAGAATATTAGTCATCTTTTAAAAATTATACTGGTGCTTTTCAGTATAACTAAAGTATTGTGTTTCTTCAGGCCAGTGACTTACTATAAATATAAGTAATTTTTGCAGATGTTGGCACTTAGGTAGAAAATTAATTTGGAGTGTGTGTGCATACACACTTTATCGTTGCAATGATTTTTTAATTGATGTAGTGACACCTGTGAGGCCTTTTAACTCTTTTGCATATTTATGGTAAATCTGTTTAGTATAGATTAACATGCTGACCCTTGAATTAAGACTGCTGGTAAAGCACCTTAATTCATAGCTGTACTTAAAGGCCACATGAAACACTCAGAACTGCTGCTAGTATTTATAAGTGTCTACTTGTTTCTAACTGTATTGCTGTTGGATATCTGCAATTTGTTCAGAAACAGATTGCTCAGTGCCTTTTTGGGCAGTTGTGAATATAGCACTATGTTTTTCTTCATAGACTAAGTTAGATGAATTTAATTTTCACTCTTAATTAGTTAGGAACAATGATTAAGTCATTCTTTTGAAGGAATTACCTACCTCAAAAAATTTGATTTGTACAACATGGAGGTACTTTTTCCTTACACTGATACTCCTTCTGAGCAAAGTACCCCAAGCCAAGCTGTCTCTGCAGTACAGTGTGATCTGTTGTGGTGGTTTGGCTCTGGCCTGGAGGCTAGATGCCCACCAAAGCCGCTCTATCACTCCCCCTCTTAAGTGAACAGGGGAAGAAGGGAAAGAAAATATAACAGAAGCCAGGAATAAGATAGGAGCAATTTAATAACACTAATAAACAAATGGCAATAGACTTCATGGAAGCAAAAAGCAGAGAGAGAGATGTTAGTATCTACTTCCCATCAGCAGGACGATGGTCGGTCTCGGGAAGCAGGGCTCTCTAAGCTTGGTGGTTCCTTGGGAAGATGAGCACCATGGATGAGTCCCCACACTTCCTTCTTTCACTTCATTCTTATACCTGAGCTGACATCATATGGTATGGATTACCTCTTTGGCCAGTCTGAGTCAGCTGGGTCATTCGTGTCCCCTCCCAAGATTTTGCCCACCCCTCAATGTACTCTTGGGGCAGGGAAATGTTGAAAGGACACAGCCTGGATACTGGATTCAGCTGTAGCCAAAACACTGCTGTATTATCAACTACTGCTACAAAAAACACAGCACTAGAAAGATGCTGTGAGGAGAATTAACTCCAGCTCAGTTCAACCCAATACAATCTCCACCCCTTTTTCCATACCATTTGCATCATGCTCAGGTTCTACACATTTCAATACATTTAACAATCTCATTTGATTCTTACACCAAAACAACAAAAGAAAAAATTCTTGCTTACATTCACAACCTGATCTACATACTTAAACTATCTCAATACTCCAACATATAGAGACTTACATCAATGTCTCAGTCCTCTATTAAAGAAAGGTGTTTTTTTTTTTTTTCTGTTCCTCCAGATGTTACTTGGGAATATTCAAGACAGGAGAAGTAGGATATTCTGTTCTTGGACACCAACTCCAGCTGGTCTCAACCTTTGTGTCACTCTTGATCCTTGCAAACCTTCATCAGTCTGGATTCTTCTTACTTCATTACTTTCTGCAACATGCAACTCACATTATTCACATTCCAAATTACCTTTCCCCCAGTATTAGATCCCTTTGAGGCACACACTGAGTCTCCCCCTTTCTTTTCATTACCCACCAAGTATATCCAGGGCCCTGAGCAAAGACAATCCCACGAATGGGTTTGCCTTTCCCCATGGGAGGAGCAACCCACACTGCCTTTCCTAGCTACTTTCCCATGTGCACTACAGGGACTTTATCTCCCTCCACAGTGTGCAAGGGCTCTGTTTGGGCAGGACCAGGATGGTTAGCAGATCCTCGAGAATTAACCAGCCAAGTGGCTTCTGCTAAATTTGCATCCCAATGCCTCCATGCCCCATTACCCAATGCTTTCAACATAGTCTTTAACAGTCCATTGTATCTTTCAACCTTCCCAGAGGCTTGTGGGTGATAGGGAATGTGATACGCCCATTCGATGCCATGTTTCTTGGCCCAGGAACTGATGGCATTGTTCCTGAAGTGAGTTCCATTGTCAGACCTAATCCGTTCAGGGGTACCATGTCGCCACAGGATTTGCCTTTCAAGGCCTAAGATGGTGTTCTGGGCAGTAGCATGATGTACAGGATATGTTTCTAACCAGTCTGTAGTCGCTTCTACCATGGTGAGGATGTAGCGCTTGCCTTGGCGTGTTCGTGGCAGTGGTCCAGTATAGTCAATCTGCCAGGCCTCACCATAGCGAAAACCCAGCCACCACCCTCTGTTCCAGGGAGACTTGGCTCTGGTGGCCCTCTTGATTGCAGCACAGGTTTCACACTCAAGTGTGACCTGTGTGATGGCTTCCATGGTCAGTCCACCCCTCAGTCATGAGCCCATCTGTATGTAGCATCTCTCCCTAGATGTCCTGATGTTTCATGGGCCCATCAAGCTACAAACAGTTCACCTTTTTTGCTCCCAGTCTAGATCCACTTGAGCTATATCAATCCTGGCAGCCTTGTCTGCATGCTCATTGTTTTGATGTTCTTCATTAGCATGACTTTCAGGTACGTGAGCATCAACATGACGTACCCTCAGAGTTATGTTCTCCACCCAAGCAGCAATGTCCTGCCACAATGAGGCAGCCCAAATAGGCTTGCCCCTGCATTGCCAATTGGTCTTCTTCCGCTGCTGTAGCCATCCCCACAAGGCATTAGCCACCATCCAAGAATCTGTGTAAAGATAAAGTACTGGCCACTTTTCTCTTTCAGCAATCTCTATAGCTAGTTGGATGACTTTCACTTCTGCATATTGACTTGATTCACCTTCTCCTTCAGTAGCCTCAACAACTTGTCATGTAGGGTTCCATACAGCAGCTTTCCACTTCCTATGGTTTCTGAGCATATGACATGATCCATCAGTACACAGAGCATAAGGCCTTTCATCTTCAGGTAGCTCATTGTATGGTGGTGCCTCTTGGGCACGAACCACTTCCTCAGGTGATGCTCCAAAATCTCTGCCTTCTGGCCAGTCCATAATCTCTTCCAGAATTCCTGGATGGTTTGGTTTTCCCAGTCGAGCTCACTGTGTAATCAGTGCTACCCACTTACTCCATGTAGCACTGGTGGCATGATGAGTGGAAGGGATGTTTCTTCTCAACATCCAATGCAGCACAGGCAGCCTGGGTGCTAAGAGGAGAGGTCCTTCTGTACCCACTACTTCTGATGCAGCTCGAACTCCCTGATAGGCTGCTAAGATCTCCTTCTCAATTGATGTGTAGTGGGCTTCTGATCCTCGATATCCTCTACTCCAAAATCCCAATGGCTGACCTCAGGTTTCACGTGGTGTCTTCTGCCAGAGACTCCAAGTGAGACCATACTCCCCAGCTGCGGTGTAAAGGATATTCTGCACCGGTGGTCCTGTTCGGATGGGCCCAAGTGCCACTGCACGAGCTATCTCTTGTTTGATCTGTTCAAAAGCTTGTTGCTGCTCACTGCCCCATTCAAATTGATTTTTCTTTCAAGTTACTCGATAGAGAGGGCTGACAAGTTGACTGTAGCCTGGAACATGCATTTTCCAGAACCCCACAAGGCCTAGAAAGGACTGTGTCTCTTTCTTATTGGACGGTGGAGACATTGCTGCTATCTTGTTGACCACGTCCATAGGTACATGAAGGCATCCATCCTGCAACTTTATTCCCAAGAACTGAATTTCTTGCGCAGGTCCTTTGGCTTTGCTCTTCTTTATAGCAAATCCAGCCTTTAAGAGTATCTGAATAATTTTTTCTCCCTTCTTGAATACTTCCTTTGCTTTATCGCCCCATACAATGATATCATCAATGTACTGTAGATGTTCAGGGGCCTCACCCTTTTCCAGTTCACTCTGGATTAGTCCATGACAAATGGTGGAGCTATGCTTCCACCCCTGAGGCAATTGATTCCAGGTGTATTGAACACCCCTCCAGGTGAAAGCAAATTGTGGCCTGCACTCTGCTGCCAATGGAATTGAGAAGAACGCATTGGCAATGTCAATAGTAGCGTACCATTTAGCTGCCTTTGACTCCAGCTCATACTGGAGCTCTAGCATGTCTGGTACAGCAGCACTCAGTGGTGGTGTCACTTACCTGGCAGGGGAGACACCATGATCAGGCAGGTGGTTTTCCCAGGTCGAGGCTCATCCTTTCACTCCAGGTGTGCTGACCCCTGCGATTTCCCCAAATGTGGGAAACTCGACTGCATAATTTGTGGTAGTGGGGGACTGCGTTCACACTCTCCCCTGTTATTTAGAATGTAGTGGGTTGAGGCAGACCCTCTCCCCACCACAGCCAGAAATGATGACTCAGACAAACAGATTGCAAAAGAGATGGAAAGTTTAAATGGAAAGCAGTGAATGTTTATAGAGAGCCAGAAGCGCAGTGACAAAAGAAATCCCAAAATAGACCCAGAAGCATCCCATCCCCACCTGGGGGTACATCCTGGACCCCCAGGGCTCCTTCTTCCCCCTCCCCCCCCCCACTGCTAGGCTAGTCTCAGCTGGCCAGATCTGAGACTGCCCATCCCCCCGTGGCCTTGGGCCTAGCCAGGCCCATGGCTGGGAGATAGCTCCCCAGTTACTGGGTGATGGCAAGGAAGAAAGAGGAAGCGCTAGACCCCGCACTGAATCTCATAGTGGTGCAGAGAAGTATGGTATGAAATACTAACTTCCTGTGTCCACCCGCTCTGGGCTGGACTTCTGGACACAGGAAATAAACACAGCAGAGGGCACCCAGCCCAAACTGCTACACGCCACCCCTTATTTTGTATCATAATCTCTGCACTCAAACATATCATCAAATCAGAAATCTTCTGATGACGTGTCCGGCGAAGTCCATATCTTCATCTGGGCATCCATCCAAACAGTCTCTCATTCAGTCTCAAGGGTCAGTCCAGTCCACTTCTTCTTCTCTCATCTAATGGAACCTCCCAGCGATGCAGAGTTCACTCTTCTGCGGTGCAAGTTCTTCATGGACTCGGTGGACATCCTGGTCACCTGGAAAAGCCTCACAACTTCTCAACCAAACCTTTATTTCCATCTCTGTTTTACTCAGCGTCGTATTTCCACCCCTGGGTCAAGCCAGTCAGAACAATTAGGCTCTAACTGCTTCTCCACCCCTCCAGGAAAATAGCACGCGGAGTCTTCCACAACCTTGCACGGACCTGTCCCAAGCCCAGTGCCGACCGCTTCCAGCCGCGGCCCGAGGCTATACTGATGCATGTCACAGTATACTGCCCCCACAGTGGGCGTTCACGTACTGAGGCGTGACAGCATCCAGCTACACAACCTTCCCCCCGGAAGAGGGAGGAGCTGCACCACAACCTACTGAGAAGAAGGGAGGTGGAGCCCGGTGCTCGGCTCCATTTTCGGAACTTGTCCGAAAAAAAAATCGGGGAAGAGATTAGAGCCGGCTCCACCGCAGCCCGAGTGGATGGCCGGGAGCCGCTGCCGTCGCCGCTCCGAGCGCACGGCCGGGCCCGCCGCCACTCAGTATACAGCAGGGCTCCGGCCGCCTCTACCGCCGCGGTACAGAATCAAAATCACCTCCATCCCTCAGGCATTCAAACGGCTTCTCCTATGTTTATGGCGAAAGCCATAAACATAACCCTTGGGAACAGCTTTCCAGCTGGGGTCCCTGTTCGCCCTCTTGGGTTTCGGGAGCTGGGCTCTCCCGCTCGCCGCGGCTGCCCCAGCCGCTGCAAGTAAACGCAGCAGAGGGCACCCAGTCCAAACTGCTACATCTGTGCCAGCAGAGGACTTTGTGCCAATAAACTGGTATTAAACCTTGTCCGTATTTTCCCTTAAAGACAAGTAGAATAAGATGCTTCGTTACCAAGTCCCAAAAGAGCTATGCTGTTTTAAAAATAAACTTTGAGTAAGCTTTCTTCTCCCTCTTCTGATTCAAATAATGCTTTTTGTCCCCATCAGGTCTTACATGAAACATTTTCCCATCATACATTTTTAATGAATGGTCTTATTCAAGGTGTTAAGGTAAGATTTTTTTTTTAAACCTCTGACCTAAATAGTCTGTGTGTTTTTGTATTGTAATTTATGTCTCCTGTGTTCACCATAAGGACATACAAAACTCTGAGGGTGTAATTCTTAAAACTATTTTTCATTGTAATGATTTTGTTCACCTCAGTCTAAGCTGAAAAGTAGCATCTTGAACTAAGTAGAATATTCCTCAGAAGTTCAAATTCCCCTAACTTTAATATGTACCAGTTGTAGCTATTGTAATCATGACAAAGGTCTGAAAATTGAGCTATGTTTTTAATTTCTGCTTCTTTAATATTGATGATTCATACCAAAAGCAGATCCATGCAGCCATGATGATATATTTAGATGAAAATTAAAGTACTTAAACACTGATTTTTCCCAACATGTGGTATCAAAGCTATTTTTTCAGTGTAGTTGTTTATTATTTTTGTCCTTGTAAGTTTTCAACATTTTTGAGTGTTCTGTGATGGTCAGGATACTCAGGGCAGCTTATACTCACCATTGTGTTCACACAGCGGTCATGCTGGATTGCTGACAGTGGGGGGAAAAAAGCCTTCAAAATTTGTCCAGTGTAAGTAAAACTTGAAAGTCTCTGCTAACCTACAAAGAGGCTACAAAACACAGTATAATTTAGGACTAAGTTAATTTATAGTACCCAGAAAGTATTAGGTTTGTGTTCTATAACAAACCTAAATCACTGCTTTTAACTGCAGGAATGTGACATCTTCAGTATGGCCTTGGAATCTTGGTTTCTTTAATGGTGTATTGACAGAACACCATGATTAGGGATGTTGGGATATCTCAAACTGAAAAAGGAAGTTAACTTGATGTTGTTACTGTAGGAAAGCAAAGTCTGTGTTCCGCTTTGTGTTTTCTTTCAAATTTGTTCACACTGCCCCGTAACTACAAGTTTCTGTCAAATGTAGTCAATGAAGGGTACCTCTTATATGTATTCTACATATCTACATATCTGTAAAAAAAAGTTCATTGACATAATAGTCTACATGTACATGTTGCTCTAAAGTGTAATAAGTGGGGCTGTAGACCAGAGTAAGCTTGAACTTCAGAGACCAAAACATTGTTTAGAAAACATTGAAGTGTGTTGAGTGACAGCAAAACATATTGGTTCATATTCTACTTAAATCTGACCCTAATAACAAAACCATTAGTTTCAGCTGAATGAAATATTTAACTTTCATGAGATCCAGTGGCCTGACTTTATAGTGTTTGCTCTCTAGAAATCACTGGAATCAGAGTTGTTTATTGGAATTTGCCAAAATAGGGTATCGTGGCTTTTACACATATCATATGTTAGACTTGAAAGTGACTCTGAATTCTAGAGGCTAGCTAAAGCTATCTGGAGTATATTTCCACACTGTTGAGGTGCTTACAGTATCATGTATTTACTAATATTTGGATTTGTGTCAGAGTTGGCTTGATGAGAAATCAATACACTAATTTGAAGAAAATGCATCTCTTCTGGAGATTTTGCAATTAGCAAATGTGTGAAAGGCTTAACTTATTTTAATTCTTCTGGGTAATAAAGAACAGAATTAAGGCCTAGATCCTAAGACTTCATGAAATGCTGAAAAATGTAGATTTCGATCCTCAGTAATTTTTTTTCTGTGACAACTGTCTCTGTAAATATGACTTTTGTCACTGAAATGTCATTACGGTGTTCCACTGTTTCTTGTTCAGATGGTCTTCATCATTCTTTCAACATCCAGATCTTGTGTGCATGATGAATAAGGCAATAAGGATTTTGGTTATTGTTTTTTCAGAGAGCATTCAGGTTACCTAAAACTCTCCCTTGTCACAGTATCACAGCACCACAGTAAATTAGAGGTTGGAAGGGACTTCAGGAGATGGAGTCCAACCCCCCATGCCAAAGCAGGACAGTCTAAATTAAAGGGAAATTTGAACTTAGGATGTGGTATCAAGTCTCATGATGGAGGCCGAGAAGATGTCCTTTGTAAAAGTAGGCTAAGTTTTAGAGATTTTTAAGAAGCTTTTGTAGTCTGTGCCTGCATCAAGAATAGTGTGGCCAGCAGGGGCAGGGAAGTCATTGTGCCCCTGTACTCAGCACTGGTTAGGCCACACCTTGAGTACTGTGTCCAGCTCTGGGCCTCTCAATTTAAGAAGGACATTGAGACTCTTGAACATGTCCAGAGAAGGGCAATGAGGCTAGGGAGAGGCCTTGAGCACAAGCCCTACGAGGAGAGGCTGAGGGAGCTGGGATTGTTTAGCCTGGAGAAGAGGGGAGATGTTATTGAAGTCTACAACTACCTGAAGGGTGGTTGTAGCAGGGAGGGGGTTGGTCTCTTCTCCCAGGCAACCAGCACCAGAACAAGAGGACACACTCTCAAGCTGCACCAGGGGAAGTTTAAGCTCGAGGTGAGGAGAAAGTTCTTCATGGAGAGAGTTGTTAGCCGTTGGAATGGGCTGCCCAGGGAGGTGGTGGAGTCCCCACCCCTGTAGGTGTTCAAGAGGGGATTTGATGTGGCACTTGGTGCCATGGTTTAGTCATGAGGTCTGTGGTGACAGGTTGGATTTGGTGATCTTTGAGGTCTCTTCCAACCTTATTGATTCAATAATTCTGTGACTGTGGTACTTCTATATTGAATTGGATTGACTGTAGGAAATGCACTCATGTTTAATAAATGTGAAAAATATCAGAATCACAGCAAAGTAGACTGTAGAAGAAACTGTGTGCAATTGCAGTTGTCTATTCAATTTTAGGCCTTTTTTGCATTGCAGTTGAAGTGAAACTCTGAAATGCAAATATAGACATATTAATTTTCTTTCTTTTACCACAGGGTTTTTTGTCCTTTCTCAGTGCTCCTGTAATAGGTGCTCTATCAGATGCATGGGGAAGAAAATCATTCCTTCTTCTTACAGTCTTTTTCACCTGTGCTCCAATTCCATTAATGAGAATAAGTCCATGGTAAGTCATAAGTTCCTCTGGTTCTAACCAGCAACAGAACAAGAGGACACAGTCTCAAGATGTGCAGGGGAAAGTTTAGGCTTGATCTTAGAAAAATAGTCTTCACAGAAAGAGTGATTGCCCATGGGAGTGGGCGGCGCAGGGAGGTGGTGGGGTCAATGTCCCTAGAGGTGTGTGAGAAAAGTCTGGAGGAGGCACTTAGTGCCATGGTTCAGTTCATTAGATAGGGTTGATTGATCATGTGGACTTGATGATCTTGGAGGTCTCTTCCAACCTGGTTGATTCTGTGATAACAGACTGTGGTAGTGAGCTTGTCAATACAGCGGAAATTCAGTCGGAGGAGTAGTTTGGGAAAGTGGGGGAGGGACAGTAAGAAAAGAGGAAAATCACTTTGCTTTCAAGACATGATTACATTATTTTGGAGCATTTCTGTTTAAGAGGTGTTAAAACTGCATCTCTTAAAAGTAGAAATAATGGAGAGTGATTTAGTTACTGTATTCACAAAAGTAAAACAGTGGCTGAAATGGCTTCATAGCCCCATCCATTTCAGTTTAAAGCTCAGCTGTGTTTTTTTCCCCTGTTCAGGACTGACAATGCTGTTGTAAGCGTATTTTTAAAGGAAACAAACCTTAGCATTTATTGAGTAGAATTGCTACAAATGACATTTTCAACTCTTTGATTAGGCAATGTTGAAGTCATAGCTGAGTGGAATCGATTTCTATTTAATTCATTTTTGTTGTGAAACTTAGGAGGAGTACAAAAGAACTTTATATACATTCAGTGCAGTCAGAGTTCATCTTCCAAAGCATATTATATGATATTTTATTTCTTAGCTGGTTGGGAAGCTGAGTTCTAAAATAGTTTCTTTTTCATAACTAAACTTCATTGAGAGTATGAAAATATCGGGGCACCCAGACCTGAAGAGGCTACCACTTTTTCTAGGCTGATGTGAAGTAAGCAGTAAAATATAAAAAACTAAATTGCTCTTTTCCATTATTTGAGATTGCACAATTAGTTATTTCTAGTGAAGTTCAATGTTAGTTCTTGAGGAACAGTTTTCATGGCTTAAAATACAGACTTGCTTGATTAGTAAGAGGACAGCGAGAAGTCTTAATGTAAACTTTCTAATTGTTGCTTTTGAATCATTAGGTGGTACTTTGCTATGATTTCGGTATCTGGAATCTTTTCTGTTACCTTTTCGGTAATATTTGCTTATGTAGCTGATGTAACACAAGAACATGAAAGAATTACAGCCTACGGACTGGTAAGATATGCTAAACTTGGAAAAATGGTCAGATTCTGACCTTCATATTGAACTTGTGTTTTGATGCACAGAGCGTTTCCTGATTAAGGTTGATAGAGAAAGAAATGAACTGTGCATCAAGGCACTGCATTAGGGTTTGGGAAATGTAATTTACTCTTTTATTGCTGCACAGGCTGCTCAGTGCTCAGAGTATAAGATTTTGCCAACTTCAGTTGCACATAGGGGCATCTATAACAAAATGTTTTAAACTTCACAGGCAGAATAGGAAATGCTTTTAAAGGTAGTGCATGTTATTTAATACTTCATCTGGCAATATCTATCTGCCACTTTGTGTAAATTGCACTTTGTGTGATTTTTTTTTTTTCACTATAGAATGTCTTTTTTCTATAGTTGAAACAGGCAGGAATGCATAGCATGGTATTTTTAGTAACTTAGCCATGAGCGTTATTAATTAAGCAGTTCAGTACAAACCAACCTTTCCAGTAATACAGTTCTGGCTTAGTCTGCATTCCTGAGTACCTCTATTGGTTTAGGTTTTGGAGGCCCATTGGTAGGATGCCCATAGGCTTTAAATGTCATTTATCCCTTCATCCTCTGTGCATGTGTTTTCCCTAACAGATATTAATGGACTTGGTTTTTGGCTGACTGTACTGTACTTCAAGTTGTTAAAGCTTCCCTTTATTTTTTTAGACATATGATTTCTCCGATGGTGATTTAACAGTTAAGAAAAACCAAGGACTTAATTTTCTTGAACTAAATGAGTGTTTATTGTTGTATCACAGCACAAAACAGATGTTAAAGTTCTGGAATTTGCACTTTAATTTTCCTGTCTGTATAGGGAGCCATAAGTATATTGGAGCATCTATTTGTCTACCTTCAAGCAGGTTTTTGTTAACAAAACCATCTTGTTCTGAAAGTCTATAAAGTCATAAGCAAAAGTGCAGTTGTTTCTAATCAGTTTGCTTGTTATACTTACGATTTTTTTCTAGCTTGGTATAAAGCTAAATGTTTAGCTTGTGTTTTAGTTACTCTATAAAATATTAATGCATGGTGGTTTTATTTTGAGGATTTGAGTAGTAATTTAAAAAAACAAGCTGGCTTTACTCCAGCTTTTTCTGATAGTACAATTTAACTACAGCAATTGACAGTCATGATCTCCCACTGTGTGTGAAAACAGTATGTGATCTCTTAGTAGCTCTATGTCACTGCAACATACTAGAGAACAGTACCATTGTTGGAAGTTGTCATAGCTATTGATTTCCTAGTTTGCTGTACTACCCAGTGGTGGCTATATATTTAAAATACAGACTGTTCAAACAGGTATTATGTGTTGCTCTTTGTACTACCCAACATGCTGAGGTTCAGGTTCACTTAAGCAGGCATTTAAATGTGCTGGTGACTTCTTCAGTGAAATTTCATCAAATTCATAATTGGAAAACAAAAAACTGTTCTCCTTTAAGCCAGACAGACAGACTGGCCCTTTGAATGCAGATCTTATCTCCTATGGTAAGCTGTGGAGGAGGTTGGATAAACTTTATTTGAGCATGCATTTTACTCTCATAAGTGATACTGTGGGTTATTTTGTTGTTGTTGTTGCTTTTTTTGGTTGGTTTTTTTTTTGGTGTTGTTGTTTTTCAGTTGCTTGGGTGTTTTTTGTTACTTCAGATTTTTTTTTAATTTTCATTTTTTAAACTGCATTTCTGAGGAGGGGTGGTGGTGTTGATCAAGTTACTTCATTTTTCTTCAGTGGCAGAATAATCACTTCAACAAGTTTGTAAACTCTTCTTGTGCATAGGTTTCTGCCACCTTTGCAGCAAGTTTGGTAACAAGTCCTGCCATTGGTGCATACCTGTCTGCCAGCTACGGAGATAACCTTGTCGTACTAGTGGCAACATTGGTGGCTGTTATGGACATCTGCTTCATTGTGCTAGCTGTACCAGAATCTTTGCCAGAAAAAATGAGACCTACTTCATGGGGAGCTTCTATATCATGGGAACAAGCTGACCCTTTTGCAGTAAGATGCACATCAATAAGTAATTAATAAATAATTGATGATTTGTTACCAACAAATAACTTCATTTTGTAGGTTTGACAAATCTTTAATTGTATTTGTAGCCTGATTTCAGTATTCCATAATTTCTGTACTCTTCACTTGCACAGAACAACCTAGCTACATTTAAAAACAGAGCCTCATCAAACTTTATGGATTAAATGATTCTTGATTTGGAAATAACGTTTGGTGTGAAGTCAAAAGGGAAGATGCTTTACTTTGTAACTCACTCTCTTTTATTGTAAGAGTTCTTACACTCTTACAGACCCCAAAACCTCATAAAAATTTTCCATATTCATTTTATGCTTTGTACTTTCAGTTGGCAATGTATCTCCCCACTACTGAATTCCACTTTTGCTTATATGTGATTTCTGTCTAATACAAAATGGATCTACAAATGGATTTTCTACAGGCATATTTAGGAAGTCTTTCTAGTGACTTGTTCACTTATTCATGCTTACTAATCTAATTTGTTCTCTTCTTCCTCTACTCTGCACTTGTGAGGCCACATCTGAAGTATTGTGTCCATTTCTAGGTTCCCCAGTTCAAGAGAGATGGAGAACTACTGGAGGGAGTTGAATGAAGGACCATGATGTGGGAAGTGTTAGGAAAAAACACTGAAAGACCTGGGGCTTTTTAGCTGGAAAGGAGGAGACTGAGAGAGGATCTTACCAATATGTACAAATACCACAGTATCACCAAGGTTGGAAGAGACCTCAAGGATCATCAATTCCAACCTATCACCCAAGACGTCATGACTAGACCATGGCAATAAGTGGCACGTCCAGTCCCCTCTTGAACACATCCAGGGACGGTGGCTCCACCACATCCCTGGGCAGCACATTCCAATGGCAAACAACTCTCTCAGTGAAGAATTTCCTCCTCAAATCGAGCCTAAACTTCCCCTGGCGCAGCTTGAGACTGTGTCCTCTTGTTCTGGTGCTGGTTGCCTGGGAGAAGAGATCAACTCCCTCCTGGATACAATCTCCCTTCAGGTAGTTGTAGAGAGCAGTGAGGTCTCCCCTGAGCCTCTTCTTCTCCAGGCTAAACAATCCCAGCTCCCTCAGCCTCTCCTCACAGAGCTTGTGCTCAAGGCCTCTCCCCAGCCTCGTTGCCCTTTTCTGGACACGTTCAAGTGTCTCAATGTCCTTCTTTAGCTGAGGGGCCCAGAACTGGACACAGTACTCACTTGAACACACTGCTGGCTCATGTTTAGGCAGCTGTCAATCAGTACCCCCAGGTCCCTTTCTGTTTGGCTGCTCTCCAGCCACTCTGACTCCAGCCTGCAGCTCTGCATGGGGTTGTTGTTGTCTGAAGGGTGAAGGTCAAGAGGATGGTGATGGGCTCTTTTCAGTGATAGGTCAAGGGGCAACATGTTGAGAACACAAGAGGTTTCACTTAAACACAAAGAAAAACTTCATTACTTTGCAAGCGACGGAGCACTGGAGAAGGCTGCTTGAAAGAGTCCAGCACAGAGCCACAAAGATGAGGAAAGGCTGACGGAGCTGGGTCTCATTAGCCTGGAGGAGTCTGAGGGGTGACCTCATTAATGTTTATTGCTATGTAAAGGGCAGGTGTCAGGAGGACAGAGCCAGGCTCTTCTCAGTGATGGCGATAGGACAAGAGGCAGTGGGTGCAAGCTGGAGCATAGGTTATATGTAAACATAAGGAAAAACCTTTTCACTGTGAGGGTGATGAAGCACTGGAAAAGGCTGCCTGGAGGGATTGTGGAATCTCCTTATCTGGAGCCATTCAATATCTGTCTGAATGGATTCTTGTGTGACCTACTCTAGGTGATCCTGCTCTGGCAGGAGGATTGGGTTAGGTATCTTTCAAGTTCCCTTCCAGCCCCTAATATTCTGTGGTTCTGTGAAAGGTTGTGGAGTCTCTGTCTATGGAGACTTTAAAAACCGGCCTGGATGTATTCCTGTGTGATCTGATATAGATAAACATGCTTTAGTGGGGGGTTGGGTTAGGTGATCTCTGGAGGTCCTTTTAAACCTCTCTTCTGTGATTCTTTAAAGAATTTATTTTCCACAATTTGTTTATTACTTAAAAGTAACTCATATTATGGTGAACAAGTGTAAGAAATGTTCAAGGAACAAGAATCAAAATTTGGGAAGAGAAGTGCTGATAATGAGGCTGTATTGTTTGCTAGCATCTTTCAGAGAAATTTATAATGCATATCTAATAGAAGTATGTATTTCCCTAAATACTTTCAGTGATGTTTTCAGTGAATAATTACAATCTGGTAGTGAACAGTAGCTTTAAAATCAAACGGAAACTTTTTAGAAGAATCAGATACCACAATCCTTATATAATGTTGTTATTTCTGTGTTAATCTTCAGCTTCACTCTTTCCATGTGTGATTTTTTTGTTTTCCTTTCTTTTTTGGCTTGTATGTGTGGGTAAAAATGGTTTTAGTAAAACTGAATCCACCTAGTTTCTTTGTTTCCATTAGACTTTGTGTAAATATTCCAATGCTTGGCTTGTTTCTTTGTTTTACAGTCTCTGAAGAAAGTCAGAAAAGATACTACGGTCCTTCCAATCTGCATTACAGTTTTTCTCTCCTATCTGCCTGAGGCTGGGCAGTACTCTAGCTTTTTTCTGTACTTGAGACAGGTAAATGTTGATGTCTTCATGTCTCAGTAAGGATATTTAAATAAATACTCCCTAAGGCCGGTTTCTTCTTGAAGACTTCATTCAGAAAACTGTTTTCTGGCATAATGTAGCTTTAAAAAATAAAGGCAGGGTACTTTGATAAGCCAAGAGCTGCGTAAGAGATGACTACTGGTGCATAGATGCATAAACCCTGCCATGGCTTAAGCACATACTCAAAAAGTTAAGCCAGAGTGTTCCAGTAACTGTCCCTTTCTAAAGGCACAGCCGAAAATGGTCACAATACCTTTGTTCCTGTTCAGTGTAGCAGTGTTTATGCATCAGGGATATCACCTGTTGAAGAGCTGTTGTGTCTGTGAGAGGGATCAGAGAGTTACAGTTTCCTGATACTACTTTCTTTGTGTCTTTTTTATTTTTTTCTTTTTTTTTAAGGCAGTCTTTGTCTTGGATTTCTTTGAAAGCAGTTGAGTTAAGGATTATTCTTGAAAGCAGGTGCTTCTTGTATGGATTTAGAGCATACAGGGATCAATGTTTTGTTTGAAGAAGTTATCTCTTTGCTAATGATCATCCTGGATCATGTTTGGCAATTTTTTAATGTGTTTTCTGCCTCTCTTCAGATTATAGGCTTTGGATCTGCTAGCATTGCAGCATTTATAGCTGTGGTAGGCATTCTGTCTATAATAGCTCAGGTAAGCTTTACTCTTTTTAGTGTTTTAATAAACAGTGCAAACTGAAATGCCAAAGCACACTTTTCTGGTTCTTGCTCTAAAATGCCATTGTATCATGCATTCAGTAAAGATTACATTCATATATAGTCTATGTAAATGTCTTGCTTTTAAATCTGCATTCCTTGGACATACTGGACCTGAGCATCAGAAAATGAAACTAAAATTTGCTCAGCTTACATCAATATGTTTACTGAAACTCTGGCTTTAAATGATTATAGTGATGTAAGAAATAGGTTAATTAATGCAAGGCCATGTGAAAGGAAATTGTGGTAACTGTTATAAGCAAAAGTCATGCTGTTTGTATCTATCCAACTGGCTCATGGTATCAAACTTGCATACAAACAGGGCAGGTGTTGACGTGGTCTGTCCAAGATCACTTAGGCTCAGCATGGGAGCTAAGGAACTGTTAGGCCTAGATATGCTGCTTTCATACTGTGAGAGACTAAATCTTGTCTCTCTTGATGTGACTCAACAAAGATAAAATCACCTTTGCTGCTTGCCCAGACACTAGCTGATGTGTATTGGGCAGACACCACTGGAATGACTCTCTGGAAGGTGCATAGATAAAGATTGCTCACCAGACTGCAGCTGCCCTGGAAATAATGGGCAGAGGCCACTGCTATCAGTACTCTCTGGAATATATGTATTTACGACCTGGACTCATACCCAGAAACTGTATAAAAGATCTGAGCAACTACTGGCTCAGAAGAAGAAAAAGACCTTTTAATAAATAGTCTAGCTGTCAATATTTTGGCCTTGTTTGTGTCTCTAATTTCATAACACAGGAATATTAAAAAGACCAGAGTCTCTTTCCCTCTCTGGACTGAGACACATACCTCTTAATTTGGAACAGTGAGATGGTTTTTGGACAGGACCTGTACCTTTAAGAAATCAAAGGTTTTATGATGATCTGTCATATCCTTACATGTACAGTTTGTCTTCCGGTTGGGATAACAGAAAGGGGAATGGCACTTGTTACCATTTTTAGCAGAATGTAGCAATGCATTCTTCAGTTTTTACCGGTTTTACTAGTGTCAGTTGTGTTCTTCATTATCAGTTCCAAGTCATTATCTTAATACTTGCTCTGTGTTTTGTTCTGATGCTGTTATGTGCTCTGATAATTGGCAATCATTCAGACCTGTGGTTTTGCTAGAAATCTCTAAAATGGCTGCCTTTCTAGTTCCTAATTTTTAGTGTTAAAATGAGGAAACTGCACTGATATTTTTAAGTCTTTGAAGAGTGCAGCTTCCTGAAATAAGCTTTGCTTCATACATATAGATGTGTGTTGTCATGTTGAATATCTGCAGAAAGAACTGGTCATGTGGGTAGAATTAGTGCTATTTATTTTTCAAGTTAGCTTTGTCTAAGAATGAGAAACAAGTAACAGGCACATGACATGAGAGAGGAAGTGTCCCCTGCTCTGCTGTCCTCCTAGTTCCTTTTCTCGAGCTTACTGATGCATCACTGAGTTTCTCACATTAAAGAAAAAGATATGCTCTGCTAACTGAATGAAGTTGTCCATAATGGACTTTACCTTACTAGGAACAGTCTGCTTCTTGTCATGACTGTATTGCTGTTCAATCTGAGTTGGG
The DNA here is from genome assembly GCA_015227895.2 of Colaptes auratus. Classification (NCBI taxonomy): domain Eukaryota; kingdom Metazoa; phylum Chordata; class Aves; order Piciformes; family Picidae; genus Colaptes; species Colaptes auratus. The sequence continues at coordinate 64,891,275 of CM026897.1, read as the reverse complement.
AGCTCTTTCATCTGAGCAGTTACATATTAAGAGATGGAGAACAGTGGCCTTTCTTTAGGATTGGATTCTAGTTGCAAATAAAAAGGTCTTATCAGTGGCATAAAGAGTCAGCAGAAAACATAATTAAAGGTGCCTACAAACGGACCTTGAGCACATTTTATTGCATGTGGTGAAACTGAAAGAACAGCAAAATTTACAAGGGCTTTAATAGCAAATTTGGATATAACTCATCTGACCTAAAGACGTGACTTCTTTTCTGACCTAACAGTCTTTTTTTTTCCTCTAGTATTTGTAGATACTGTTGAATTTAACCCCTATACAGCATACACAGTAGAAACAGAGGTATAATGTCCATAGAGAAAGCAATGCATTCTCTTCTCGATGTCCTGAAGTAGCAACCATTTAAGAACATCTCTGTGTCAAATGTTGATATGATTGTTTTACATATTGGATTTAATACAGGGGAGGTGAGAGCACAAATGATGTGAATTTCATCACAGTTGAAAGATATTCTGAGTTATTTTATGTAGGAAGAGAAATTATTTTAGCAATATGGCTTTTTGAAATAACTTTTGGATAAACCAATTTCTCTTTCAGACTGTGTTTCTCAGTATCTTGATGAGGTCTATAGGGAATAAAAACACAGTTCTTCTTGGCCTTGGCTTTCAAATCCTTCAGTTGGCTTGGTATGGTTTTGGATCTCAGTCTTGGTAAGTACACATTTTCATAGGTATATACTTTTAAGGAACTGAAAATATTTTTTCCAGTATTTTTTACCATTTAGTGATGTTGCCATGAGTGTTTAAACATTCTGTGAGTTAAGTATTCTCATTTGGATTACACTACTAAACTTCTGTCTGTATTTTGCACTTGTAGGAATGATAGAATTTCCCAGGTATAAGGTCAAAGTTGCAGACTAACAATCCCTCTGAAAAAGGACTCTTTGCACCATTTTGTAAATACAGTGTCTGTAAATAAAGTGAACTAGAACTACAAACAGAAACAGCTTTTTCTTGACAAAGTTGGTTCCACAGAGAGTGATGAACGCTTGTTTTTTATCAGAGTGCATCCTTGTGAGTTATGCAAGTTAGAGAACTGCCTCACTGGGGCACCCCGGAAATTGTTCCTTAGTGTACAATGTTTGGAGAGGGAAAACCCATGTGTCACTTTACTTCCACGTTCCCCTTTTCCTCTGCTGTAATTTTATGTGCTTCTGTTCCAGCAAGCACAGGGTAGTTTGTGAGAGTGGGGCAGGAAGAAGGCTCAGACTATGCAATTTCCTGTCTTCAGGTATTTAATAGGAATTGTTTGGAAAGGGCATTAAGCCTTAAATGAGGATATATTTGTGGCCCTTTTTGTAGTAGTGGGGAGTAATTATATGAGTAGTGTAATTTCAAAATCAAGTTTTATATTTAATATAGGATGATGTGGGCAGCAGGAGGTATAGCAGCAATGTCAAGTGTTACATTCCCAGCAATCAGTGCTCTGGTTTCACGAAATGCAGAGTCAGATCAACAAGGTGAGTACTGAATGAATTTCTCTTTGAGTATCAGCCTGCTTTCTTGAACGATTCTTCTGTCTAAGAAGAGGAATACTTTTCTTTGTGTACTTTTCAAATATATTGATCAGTAATGAGTTTCTTTGATGGTAGCTGTGGAAGTCTTCCAATCTGTATAGAGACGAAAGAGGTACACAAATTAATCAAATTTTCATTGTAAGTCATAGATTTTGATGCAAAGGAGATAAAACAATCCAAATAAGTATTTAAATTGAAGTTAGGGAAGGAGTAATCAAAAAGTATAATGGTGATGTATGATAACTGACTTTAGTAGTTCTCTTAAGAAAGATGATTGTGCATGTAAATCATAAGTACCAGTCTTGCTTTAAGGTTCTAGAACTTTTAAGTTAGATACGTGCAGTTAATATGGTGGGTATAAAAGAGGTGCAGTTCTAGAAGGTGGATTTCTGTTAAGTTTCAAAATGCAAAAGGCATTTTGCTTTGCTTTTTTATCATTCCCCTCTTTCCCATTTTTGTTTTTAAGAGATATTTAAAGGAGATTTAAAAGAATTGTTTTCTATTTATGTCATGAAATTAATAGTTCTGCTAAGCTGACAAAATTCTTTGATCTTTCCTTTTACGTGGAAGAAACTGCTGTTAATAGCTGAGACATAATATTGTTTCTCAAGTCAAGTTTGGCCACCTAGTGGCATGAAGTTTTGAAGCGTACATGTCAAGCTATAAACAAAAGGTGTGGATAACTTTCCTTTTGGCATATTTTCTTTCATTTCATTTTATAAGTTACTGCCTTAAGAGAGAAGAGAATATGCAGACCAACAGTCTTGCAAAAATTTCCATCCTGTAGAATCTTAAGCAGTAAGTTTGGCACACTGTTGTCCCAATCACTTGAAGTTGAAACAGAGCAGCAAATCCTTTATTGTTAATTTACTGCAGTTCTGATGGGTTTACTGCCCTAAGTGATGTACTTTGTACTTAAGTAAATCCTGTTTTTAGACTGGTAAGCAAAGAAATCTTACAGTTTGTGCATATTTTTCCAATAACAACACCTAACACACAGATACATTCCTTGGAATTTCACTTGAAAGTAGACTGAGCAGGTGCCACACTTAACCTCTGTTTTCTTCATTGCAGGCTTTCAGTGAGGGTACACCACCACAGAAAATTAGACTTGCATGTAGATTTAGTTGCAGGTATCTAAAACCTGTATCACTTCCAGTAGCATTCTAGTACAGTGATAGAACTCACGTGGTCAAGCATACGATTATTTTAATCCAGTGAAGCGGTCTTCAATGTAATTTTAAAAATCACAGTAGTTATGTGAGATGCATTACTTTTGAACAGCCATTAGAATTCATTCAGACAAACCTGTTGGCTATGAGTGTTTGATTCTTGATTTAAAAAAAAAACCCACAAACCTACTCTCTTGGTTTTTCTTCATTAGGTGTTGTCCAAGGAATAATAACTGGAATAAGAGGTCTGTGCAATGGCTTGGGGCCAGCACTCTATGGCTTCATTTTCTTTCTCTTTCATGTGGAGCTAAATGAATTGCCACCTGATCAGACTTCTGGAAAAAAACCAATGCAAGATCCCAGTGATGAGGTACATTTAAACTTTGGTGTGAAGTTCACAGTGTAGAACTAATGAGGGTAAACTCAGTCATTTTTGATTGATTTAAAATCTCGATATCTAATCTGTGAATGGCTTAATTCTCACTTGCCAGCTTTACTGGATTATTAAGATAATAATTATTTAGATTTACAGTAATAGCACTAGTTTCAGTGTTATAATGGAACCAGTTAACTTCTTGTGATGTAAATCTGCTCAAAAAACAGCTGTAATCCTGAATTACAGCAAAACATGACATTTTGATAGTAAGAAGGTAATTTCTGTTAACTCAGGAAATCTTAACCTGTTTATCTTTCATAGGTTAATTATTCATGTAGGCAGTAAATCAGTAAACAGTTGAGATGCATGTATTTGTTTCTTTTGCTTATTTGTTTTCAGTCACAGTAATAATGGTATTATTCCCATTTACTTACCTGTGTGAAAATTTAGAAGGAGTAGTGAAGTCATAGAAGGGGTTGGGTTGGAAGGAACCTTAATGATCATCTAGTTCAAATGCCCCTGCTCTGGGCAGGGACACCTTCCACTAGAACAGGCTGATCAAAGTTTCATCTATCCTTAAACACTTCCAGGGATGAGGCATCCATGACTTCTGTGGGCATCCTGTTTCAGTAAAGAACTGGGCATCCCATTACCCTCATAGTAAAGAAGTTCTTCTTGATGCGTAATCTAAATCTACACTGATCTAGTTTTAAACCGTTGGCCGTAGTCCTATCACCACATGCCCTTATGAAAAAGGCCGCTACAGTGTCTGCCCTGAGCTTTCTCTTTTCCAGGCTGAACAGACCCATTTCCCTCAGTAGGTCCTCACAGATGTTAAACAGCACCAGTCCCAGTACTGATCACTGAAGGGCTCAACTTGTCACAGATCTCCCTCTGACCATCGAGCCATTGATCGTAGCTCTTTGAGTGCATCAATCCTATACAACATTTCTTCATCTGTCCTTTCTTTATCCTTTCTTTGTTTCAGATATTCATTTTTGTGTGCTTTGTTCTTTTTTACTTGGCTTCCAGAACATCAAATATTGGCCTACTGGAGTTTGGAAAATCTTACAGACACTTTTTTCCTTTTTAGCTTGATTGCTCTGACCTCTTCAGCTACAATTTCATGGCTTTTTCAATATGCTGAGAAAGAACTTTTCAGAGAGACCATCATCTTTTCATCTTCTGATTTTTTTTATTTAGTTTTAGTTGACAAATGTACAGAAAAGTTGTTTATAGATTTAAAAAAATTAATTCTTTGGTAGAGTTTTGTTTCAAACTTAACTGGTTTAAAATTAGGTTTATAACCTTTCTAGTTCATGTTTTTAGTTGTTGATATGAAGCGTAGATAAGTTGTAACAAACCACTTAGAAACAAGAGAGAAAATAACTCTAATTGTAAAAGTATCATACATGCCAACAATCTCTCTGCTGTGAGAAGTGGATGTCCTGCATATCATGCTACTGCTTTCCTCACTCATGTAATAGTTTTTATGGGGGTGTGTTTATTCAGCTAATGATTCTAAAGTGTCAGCTGTGGAAGCAGGTGGGAAAAGTGGAGTTAAAGATATACTGAGTGTTTGTACTTCGGGATGTTGAAACCATATCCTGTTAAATTTTCAGAGGATTCTTAAAAGGCAGCATTAATTAGTGTGTCACATCTGCTAGGAAGTCAAACTGTCCACTGATAGTTTCGTGCATGTTTCTGTTGCTTAGATCAGTGTCTTGATCAGGTGAGGAATTCTCAGAGACTTCAGATGCAGAAAAGGCATGTTGCAGTGCACTTGTGAACTTGTTTGCATAAACTTAATGGAATTCACAGTTAATGGTACAGTTCTCCATGTTTACATGAATCCTTTCATGTGCTTCTTTCCCCACAGAGACCAATCATTCCCGGTCCACCCTTCCTGGTTGGAGCATGCATTGTTCTTCTGGCTTTTCTAGTTGCCTTATTTATTCCAGAGCACAGCAAAGCTAGCAGTATGAGAAGACACAGCAACAGCTTCAGCAATACTCTGAGTAACAATCTAGACCAAAGTAATGATGAGGACATTGAACCATTGCTGCAAGATAGCAGTGTATGAAGGCTAACTTCTGAGGAGACTATGGAACAACTTCATGCACTAAACTGGAAGCTCAGTGGGTTGTACAGAGTACCTGGCCTCTGAAAAGAAGGCAGCTGTGTACAAGAGAAGGTCACGTGCTGTACAGTACTTGAGGCTGATACTATACCTGAGGAGGGTTCATTTAGCAGGGCAGGTCACAGGTGTGATTCTACCCAATATTGGACTGCAAATGCTAACTCAAATCCCAGTATTGAGTAGCAGCCCAAATATACAGACATAACGGATTTTTATTTTTTTAAAGTTTGAATGTTCAGTTCCCAAAGTTGTATGCAAAATAATCAGGTTTGAGGCAGGAGTTTCTGCCACCACTGTTAAATGTTGTTTTGCATTTTTTATGCCTTTTGCCTGCATACCTGCCACATGTAGTCCTCACAATGTGAGAGGGACCCATCTATATTGTCCTAGTATCTGAAATAGTGGTTATCAGTAAAAGTAATTACATTTTGTAAAGATACCTTCTTAAATATATGGTAATGGGAAGTCCAGTAGTTGCCAGAAAGCAATGATGAAACAGAAGTGACTTTTGAGGGTATGTGATCACACATGACCGTCGTTATCCATAAATTAAGGTCATAGTGAAGTCTTAAACCCACATTTCAGAACCATCAGTTCTGGGCAGTTTACGCAAATCCAGGTGACACCTGAGAGCACCGGTCACATTAATGTTTTGCTGATAAAAAGTAGAATTTTAATTATAAAATCAGCAGCGTCAGAAATAGGATACTCCTGACTTCTGAAGCAGGAGAAACTGCGTGCCAGAGTATTTTACATTGCATTTTACACTGTCTATTTATTGCATTTTGTCACTTTATCTGCTGTATGAAATAGTCTCTCCTATTAATTCTTTTCACTCCTGCCTTAACTGCTACTTAGTGTCCAATTATTAATCATATTTAGCCATTTTATCACTGTCTTGCCTGCTGAATCTCATGGATATATTTGTAACAAATTTCCTTTGTGGGGGATGCTTTAAAGGCATTATGAATGGCTACCAATGTGCTGATTTTTAAAGACATTTTATGAAAAATACACAGTTTTATATGTATTTTACTGCAGTGTAAATGAACCATTAAACCCAACTTTAATGAAATATCCCTATGAATGTTTTATATGTATGCAATGTATGTAGATATTTGTAAGGAATTCTAATTTTTCCAGATGGGGTGCTGGGTAAATCATGTATTTATAAATGTAATGAGGGTACTGACAGATCTACAGTTTTTTTAAAGGATTGTGTATTGACTGAACGAATTTTAAAAATATATATTTTGAAACTTGTTCCCATTGAGCAGAGATAACAAACCTTTTGTACCATGCAGTTTTGTTTTTAAGTTAATAAGCTTCCTAATGCATAATAAATCTGCATCTTAAGCTTTCCAGTGTTCATGTGTAAATGTATGCTCTTCCAAGTTCACTATTGCAGCTTCCCTGCTTTAGAACAGAAGTGATTTAATCCTAATCCTGCATAATAGTACCTGAATTGTACCTGTTGCACTATTGTGTCCATCATCAAGCGTGGTTAAAGTATGCTTTGCATGGAAGTCCATTTCGTGTCTGACATCGTGTCCAGAGGGCAGAGAAGTAGAAAGAACAGAAGGGAGTCAGTTACAAAAAAATATCAAAGACAGTCATTGCTGTTATGAACACTGCTACAGAATTCAGATGCTTTTTCTGATGAGGCTTAGGTGTTTATTTTATGTGGAATTCTAATGTGGGGTTTTATAATGGATATTTTATTTTTGCCTCAGGCAGGACTGTGGTCAGGGAGGTTTTGTATGATCTGAGTGTAGAATGTCTTAGTCTTAAATTTGGTAAGAAACGTAAGAGTTTATACATGATGTTCTGTTAAAACAGCAGGTATCAAATTCAAACCCCCTTAATACTGTTCCATCAGTGAATCAAATTCAGATTTTTTAAGTGGAATTTTCAGAATCACAGAATGGTTGGAATTAGAAAATAACTTTAGAGATATCTGGCACAGACATCTTTCAGTAGGTGAGGTTGCTCAAAGCCCTTGAACACTTCCAGAGAGGAGGCATTCACAACTTCTCTGGGCAACCTGTAACAGTGTCTCATATACTCATGGAATACCAGGTTGGAAGGGACCTCAAGGATTGTATAGTCTAACCTTTCACGGTAAGAATATAGTTTAAATGAGGTGGCCCAGCACCCTATCTAGTGTAGGGGCATCCACCACCTTCCCTGGGACTTTATTCCAATGTCTGTTAGTTCAAATAATGAAAAAAAATTTCTGGCATTCAGTCTGAATCTTGCCATTAGCAACTTGTGCCTTTAGCCCTTGTCTTTACCATGTGACTCTTTGTAAAATGGGAATCTCCCTCCTCATGATAGCCACCCTTTATGTACTGACATGTGGTTATGAGGTCTCCTCTTTAAGCCTTGTCTTCTCAAAGCTGAATAAGCCCAGTTCTCTCAGCCTTCATTCATATGACAGGTCTTCCAGTCTTCTGATTATTATTATTGACCCTTTCCAATCCATCCACATCCTTGTATAGTGGGGACCAAAACTGTATACAGGACTCAAGGTGCAGCCTGACCACCACTGACTAGAATGGGAGAATGACATCTTTGTCTCTGCTTATGATACCCTTATTAATGCAACTCAATGTCTTGTTGGCTTTCTTTGCCACTGCAGCACACTGTTCATCATGTTGAGCTTCTTGCCCACCGAGACCCCCAGGTCTGTCTCCTCAGTGCTGCTCTCAAGCCAGGTGGCTCCCATCTGATCTGCATTCCTGAGTGATGTGTTCCCAGGTGCAAGACTCTACACTTCATCATTGTGGTGGTTTGGGCTGGGTGCCCTCTGCTACGTGGTGTACTTCCTGTGTCCAGAAGTCCAGCCCAGTGGGTGGACACAGGAAACCAGGTATCTCCTACCATAATCTTCTGCACTGGTATAAAATCCAGCACGGGGTCTAGCACCTCCTCTTTCTTCCCCTCACCGGCACCCGGTAACTGGGAGAGATGTCTCCCAGCCATGGGCCTGGCTAGGCCCAAGGCCACAGGGGGATGGGCAGTCTCAGGTCTGGCCAGCTGAGACTAACCTAGCCGGGGGGGTGGGGTGGGAAGAAGGAGCCCTGGGGGTCTTGGGTGCACCCTCAGGAGGTGGGGATGGGATGTTTCTGGGTCTGCTTTGGGGTTTCTTTTGTCACTCTTTCTGGTTCTCTGTACACATTCACTGTTTCCTATTTAAACTTTCCATCACTTTTGCAATCCATTTGTCAGTCATCATTTCTGCCCGTGGTGGGGAGGGGGTCTGCCTCAACCCACGACAATCATAAAAATTTTCCTCCTCATGTCTAAATTAAACTTATGTTTTTCAGTTTAAAAGTGTTCCTTGTCCTGTTGTTACGGGCCCTGTATTATAAGACTTCTCCAGGCTGCACAAAATCAGCTCTCTCAGCCTGTCTTCACAGGAGGGATGTTCCATATCTCTGGTCATCTTTGTGGCACTTTCTTGAACCTGCTCCAGTAGGTCCATGTCTTTCTTGTTCTGGGGAATCCAGTTAGATACATCAGTAATTCTTTCAAGCTAACTGGAATGTCTTGAACTTTTGCACACACACCACCACCCCCCACCCTCACCCCTTTTTTTTTTTTTAAACAGGTTAGAAAATTGTTAGATTATTTCCAAGTTTCAATGCACAAGTATGATAATTTTTATGGATTACACCTTTGCACTGCTTTTCATAACAAAGTCACACAATGTTGGAAATACTTCCATTTCTGCATTTCAGTCTTGAAAATGCTCTGTCTGTACAAGTTTCTTTTAAAAAAGTTATTTTCTCACTCCTTGTTAAAATGTCACCTTTACCTTGAAGAGACAGATTAAATGTTTTTCTAAAATACCAGCCTAGGTAGCATAGTACTGACAGCCCCTTTTCAGCACAGAAAAGGTCAGTCCATTTGGAACACTTGTTTGTCTTTATGTGAGAGAAAAATGTACTCGAGAAAAATATACTCAAGAAAAATGTACTCACCTTCTACAGCACTTCTATGTGCTTTGCCACAAGATGACCAGTGAACTTCTGTGGTACAAAAGACTTTCATAGTCAGTCCCCATCTCTTCCAAAGTATTGAGAAGATTCTGGTATGGAAAGATCTTTTAAAATAAAATTATATGTGGTGGGGTGAGAAAGTTCCCTCCCCACACACAAAGAAAGAAACCACATGGATGGCATCTTGTAGTACCTTGTGCCTGTCTGGCTCAAATTTATTTGTTGCATTTGTGTGCCCCTGAGTGACCTTGATAGTTTTGCATTTTTCTCTCCAAATTATTGTCAAATGTGATTAGATTGTCATACATACTACCATGCAATGTGGTTGACTAAGGACTCTTATTAAGAGCAGAATGTCAGCTCTGTGACTTTCTGTGTGCTTGTATTATTGGTGTTATCCAGGTTTGGTTTTCAGTAATCTTTTTCAGCTGCTTGGAGATTTTGTGAGTGCTAATTTTCTTACAACTAGACAATACAGTCCATAGATTACTTAAGTGGGCCCATGTAATCTGCAGTATATCACAATACACTGTGAGTGAACAAGTGAGTAAGACAGCCATTGTCAACTTCCCTCTGCACCGGGAAGTGCCAACTCTTCCCCTGGGATACCTTGTGTACTGTTTACAGGACACATGACCATCTGACATACAGACCAAGAGGGAAAGGGAGAGAGAGAGATGTGCACAGCAAGCCTAATCGAGGTACTTAAGTACAGAGAGTTCATGGACACGGGAGATTGAAGGTGGAAGCCATGATGTGTGTTTACTAGTAAAGTGGCTAAGGGCTATTGCCTGTTGGCAGAAGCCTCTGCTGAACCATCCTAGTCTCGGTGTGTTCATTCTCTGCCCAGCACCTTAATGCTTAATATCAATATAATTTTGTGAGATAAAGACTGTAAAGGAAACTGCTGCTAACTCTGCTCCATCTGAACAAAGGCAAAAGTTGGGTCAGAATCAGAATCATAGAATGGCTTGAGTTGGAATATCACCTAATTCCAACCCTTCTACCATCAGCATGGACACCTCCCACTAGACTATGTTGCACAGAGTCTTATCCAACCTGCTCTTAAAAACTTCCAGGGATGAAGTGTCCTCAACTTCTCTGTGAAACCCATTACACCACCCTCACAGTAAAGAACTTCTTCCAAATATCTAATCTAAATTACTATGCTCCAGTTTAAAACCTTATTTAGTGATAAGGGCAACAAGGCTGGTGAGAGGCCTTGAGCACAAGCCCTTTGAGGAAAGGCTGAGGGAGCTGGGGTTATTTAGCCTGGAGAAGAGGAGGCTCAGAGGCAACCTCATTGCTCTCTACAACTACCTGAAGGGTGGTTGTAGCCAGGAAGGGGTTGGCCTCTCCTCTCTAGCAACCAGCACCAGAACAGAACTTTGTTGTCTCCCAGGAGCTCAAGTTAACGATGTTACCAGAAGGCTGCCTAGTCTGGTGCAGCCTTCTGACTACTATCCCTTAATAGTTATGCAGTTAGGGAATGATGATGTTGCAACCAGAACTCCCAGGGCTATCAAGAATGACCTCAAGGCCCTGGGGGTTCTGGTGGAGGAGTCAGGTGCACAAATAATTTTTTTGTCTATACCCTTAGTTGCAGGAGGGAATACAAGAAGGAACAGGTCAGCAGCTGTAGTCAACAAGTGGCTTAGAGGCTGGTGCAGTCAAAAGAATTTTGGGTTTTTCGATCTTGAAAAACTTTTTACTGCACCAGGTCAGCTGGCAACAGATGGAGTACATCTGTCCCAGAGGAGGGGGAAGGTCACAGTACACGAGAATGGCCTGTCCCCCAAAGGTAAAAAGATTATGGGAAGGGAATTAGCAGGTCTCATTGACAGGGCTTTAAACTAGCTTCAAAGGGGGGGAAGGGGCTGAAACCAGTCCCCCCAGACAGGAGTCTGAGGGTGGTAAGCTGGAGTCAGGGGCGAAACCAGCAACCCAGTGAAGTGCATGTATACTAATGCACGAAGCATGGGCAACAAACATGAGGAGTTGGAAGCCTTGTTGCAGCAGGAAAGTTATGATGTAGTTGCCATCACAGAGACGTGGTGGGACAACTCGCATGACTGGAGCGCTGCAATTGATGGCTACAGGCTTTTTCAGGTGAGACAGGCAAGGAAGAAGGGGGTGGAGGGGTGGCCCTGTACATCAGGGAGGCACTTGATGCTGTTGAGCTAGAGATCGGGGACGATCGGGTTGAGTGCTTGTGGGGGAGAATTAGAGGGAAGACCAGCAGGGCAGACATCCTGGTTGGAGTCTGTTATAGACCACCCAACCAGGAGGAAGATGTTGATGAAGCATTCTATAGGCAGCTGAAGGCTGTCTCAAGATCGCCTGACCTCATTCTCATGGGTGACTTCAACCTGCCTGATATCTGCTGGGATCTCAACATAGCAGAAAGGAGGCAATCTAACAGGTTCTTAGACTGCATGGAGGACAGCTTCTTATCCCAGGTGCTGCGTGAGCCTATCAGGGGTAAGGCTATGCTTGACCTCTTCACCAACAGGGAAGGGCTGGTGGGTGATGTGGTGGTCGGAGGGTGTTTAGGAGCCAGTGACCACGAGATAATTGAATTTTCTGTATTCAGCCAAGCTAAGAGGGGCAGCAAGAAGACCTCCACTTTGGACTTCAGGAGGGCAGACTTCAGGCTACTCAAGGAACTAACTCAGAAGGTTCCTTGGGATACAGCCCTTAAAAATAAAGGGGTTCAGGAGAGCTGGAGCTGCTTCAAGGAAGAACTCTTGAAAGCGCAGGAACAGGCTGTGCCAATGTGCCGGAAGATGAGCTGCCGGGGCAGACGGCCAGCCTGGATGGTCAATGAACTTCTAAAAGAACTAAGGGAAAAAAAGAGGGTGTATCATCTTTGGAAGAAAGGGGAGGCAACCCATGGAATGTTTATGGATGTTGCTAGGTCTTGTAGGAAGGAAATTAGAGAGGCAAAAGCCCATTTAGAGCTTAGACTGGTCACTGCTGTGAAGGACAACAAAAAGACCTTCTATAAATATATTAATAGCAAGAGGAAGGGCAAGGACAATCTCCACTCCTTGGTGGGCACGGAGGGGAACGTTGTAATAAAGGATGAGGAAAAGGCAGAGGTACTTAACACTTTCTTTGCCTCAATTTTTACTAGCAGGACAGAATGTCTTCCAGACAGCTGGCCTGCAGAGCTGGCAGAAGGAGCCAGGGAGCAACATAGTTTCCCTCTGTTCCAGGATGGGATTGTTAGAGATCTTCTCAGCCGCTTGAACCCCCAGAAGTCCATGGGACCTGATGGTATCCATCCTAGGGTGCTGAGAGAGCTGGCAGATGAGCTGTCCAAGCCGCTCTCCATCATTTTTCAGCAGTCTTGGCTCACTGGAGAGGTCCCAGAAGACTGGAAGCTGGCCAACATGGTGCCCATCCACAAGAAGGGCCAGTTGGAAGAGCCAGGGAATTATAGGCCTGTCAGCCTGACCTCATTGCCAGGCATGATTATAGAACAGCTCATTTTGAGTGCAATCACACAGCACGTCCAGGATGGCCAAGGGCTCAGGCCCAGCCAGCATGGATTTAGGAAGGGCAGGTCCTGCCTGACCAGCCTGAGCTCCTTCTATGATCAGGTGACTGACCTGATGGATGTGGGGAGGCCTGTGGATGTGGTCTGCCTGGACCTCAGCAAGGCCTTTGACACTGTCCCCCACAGCAAACTCCTGGCCAAGCTATCAGCCCATGGCTTGGAGGGGAGCACATTGCGTTGGGTTAGGAACTGGCTGGAGGGCCGAGCTCAGAGAGTGGTGGTGAATGGTGCCACATCCAGCTGGCGGCCTGTCACTAGTGGTGTGCCCCAAGGATCAGTGCTGGGCCCCATGCTCTTTAACATCTTTATTGATGATCTGGATGAGGGCATCGAGTCCATCATCAGTAAATTTGCGGATGACACCAAGCTGAGGGCAGGAGCTGATCTGCTGGAGGGTAGAGAGGCTTTGCAGAGGGACCTTGACAGGCTGGACAGATGGGCAGAATCCAATGGCATGAGATTGAACACATCCAAGTGCCGGGTTCTGCACACTGGCCACAACAACCCCATGCAGTGCTACAGGCTGGGGTCAGAGTGGCTGGAGAGTGGCCAGGCAGAGAGGGACCTGGGGGTACTGGTTGATTGTAGGCTGAACATGAGCCTGCAGTGTGCCCAGGCAGCCAAGAAGGCCAATGGCATCCTGGCCTGCATCAGGAACAGTGTGGCCAGCAGGAGCAGGGAGGTCATTCTGCCCCTGTACACTGCACTGGTTAGGCCGCACCTTGAGTCCTGTGTCCAGTTCTGGGCCCCTTAGTTTAGGAAGGATGTTGTCTTGCTGGAACGTGTCCAGAGAAGGGCAACGAAGTTGGTGTGGGGTTTGGAACACAAGCCCTATGAGGAAAGGCTGAGGGAGCTGGGGTTGCTTAGCCTGGAGAAGAGGAGACTCAGGGGTGACCTTCTTGCTCTCTACAACTACCTGAAGGGAGGTTGTAGACAGGCAGAAGTTGGTCTCTTCTCCCAGGCAGCCAGTACCAGAACAAGAGGATACAGTCTCAAGCTGCACCAGGGGAGGTTTAGTCTGGATGTTAGGAAGAAGTTCTCTACAGAGAGAGTGATTGCCCATTGGAATGGACTGCCCGTGGAGGTGGTAGAGTCACCATCATTGGAGGTGTTCAGGAGGAGACTTGATGTGGTGCTTGGTGCCATGATCTAGTTGTTTGGGTGGGTTGGATTGATTGTTAGGTTGGACGCAATTATCTTGAATGTCTCTTCCAACCTGGTGTATTGTATTGTATTGTATTGTATTGTATTGTATTGTATTGTATTGTATTGTATTAACAAGGGGACACAGTCTCAAGCTGTGCCAGGGGAAGTTTAGGCTCGAGGTGAGGAGAAAGTTCTTCACCAAGAGAGTTGTTCGCCATTGGAATGGGCTGCCCGGGGAGGTGGTGGAGTCACTGTCCCTGGAGGAGTTCAGGAGGGGATTGGACGTGGCACTTGGTGCCATGGTCTAGTCATGAGGTCTGTGGTGACAAGTTGAAGTCTCTTCCAACCTTGGTGATACTGTGATACTGTGATACATTGATACTGTGAAATTCAATGGGAGTTCTAATTCAATGCAGCTACTGATCCCAGAAAATTTTAAATGTGAATTTAAGTGCTAGTGTAATACTTCAAATATATTATTTTTAAAAGTGTATAAAAGCTGTACTTTTAATATTTTTGTTAATAGTTAGAGAGATACAACTGGGGGCGTGAAAGTGGGATAAGGAGCAATAAGTATTCACTGGGCTATGCCACATAAAGCAAGTTGCATCCTCCATGTTCTTGTCAGGCACACATTTTGACCTCTGAGAAGGAGGATGCAAGCCTCTGTGCATTCCTTAGGTGAAAAAGCTTTTTTTGCAGAGCTGCTACTTTTTGATCTTAGCTGAGTGGTTAAAGATTTAACATGTTTGGACAGCGGGTTTCCATTTTTTCCTCAAGTAGATGTCTTTCCCTGCCAATGAGTTAGCTTTAACTTTTCAAACATGAAGGCATGTTGGGGCAAAGACCCTGAAAACTCCTAATGATTATGGAACCAAGTAATTAAAAATTAAGATTAAAAAATGTTTAATACAAACTCTATGGAAACAGATGTCAAGATCAAAACAAAGAGTTCAATTTTTAGTGTTTCAGAATTCCTCTGAAACTACTTATCCATATATGAGATGAATCAGCTGCCCTTGAAAATGAAAAGAAAAATGTGATAAAGGTCAAATTGTCAGGCAGCATATTATAAGCAGAAAACTTTCGCAGGGTAGAGTCTTACCAAGAGTGGGATGGTTGTACCTTGACATTATAGCATCTGTCAAAAGGAAAAACAACTCATGGCTCTAGGCATTAACTGAAGGCAGTAAAAGCCTGCCCTATTTCTCTTATCTCTTGGAGGTGGGGGGGGGGAATGGGAAACATCAAGCTACCATGTAGCAATAATATTAAAGAGTTCTGCACAGGTGCCTCAAGCATCTGGTTGAGGTCTTGGTCTTTTATTTTGTTAGGAAATACACAAAGGTAAAATCTTATCTCTAAGCTTGTGGAAGGAGCCCAGGGCAAATATCTTTGAATTTATTTGTTGTTATTAAGTGTTGAATGTAGTTATATTTTGAAAAGAGGCTGTAAAAGCAGAACAAGAAAGATCCCATGTGTGCCTGTTGAAGTAAATTTTTAAATGTTATTTTAAAAATTGATTTCTTTAATTATTATTAATTGCAAAGACTCCAAATGCAACTTGAGATTTTCAACTTGTGCTGTTATATTTATAACATGATTAACAGAAATGTAGAGTAAATGTAATAAAAGTACATTTGAGATAGCATGGAGTTACTGAAGAAAGAGAAGGATAGAAAGCAGCTTGACTTCCTTAACCTACTGAGTTTCTAAAGCTGGTAAAAATCTCATAAGAGCAGGCTTAACCTGGAGGCTGATACAAGGAAGAGTAGTACTGGTTGCAAGAAGGTTTTGTTAAAATCGTTTACTTTAAAAGTTCCTTGCTTGTAGTAAGATTTATCTTTGAAAGAAATTATTTTTGTCATCCCATTGATCAATGTCTTTGGCCAAGGTTATACATGAAACATATCTAGATTTCTTAAAATGAATCCAATGAATCAAAAGCCAGTAGGAAAACTTGCATACCAAACTTCATCTCTGAACAGTGAAAAAATTGTCTTTCAAAGAAGAGACTTCAGCCTCATCTCAGAGAGCCATTTTCCCATTATATCCTTGGTACTACAAGCTTTTCCATCCCCTTGGATGAAAAGTTACAGCTTCAAGTACCTTGTTCTTTAAATCTGGGAGATATCAACTGCTGCAATCTCAGACATCTGTTTTGCAGCTGATTCCAGTAGGACAGACTTCCTTCACTAGCTTCAGTGCTGTAAAAATGTCCTTTGCTTATTTGTTCACAATCTAGTATTTTTCCTTCCAGAGATAACAACTCTTTTCTGAATACAAAACTTTTAAGATTTCTAGTAGTTGGCACATGGCAGTACTTAGTGGCAAATGCTTGAATCACTGTTAGGAGACTTCTTGTCAGAAGGAATCTGGTTTAATGCTTTCTCATGCCCTTTGTCCTGCATATAAAAGAACAAATTGTCTAAGGAAAGGACAACACAGCAGAGCTATTGAGGGGATTGTATGTGCCAGTCACTCAAGCCTTGACTGCATAATTTCTTTACCAGCCAAGGTTCAGATGGTTAATCTCCTTGACAGCAGGGACTGGAAGTGCCTGATGCTGGTAGTTACAGCTGTCTAGAAAGCTTAGTGTTAGCAATAAAATCATCAGGAAATCTTGGCTTTTATTGTCACTAGTATTAGCCTTCATATCATGGTCTCAGGAGTGCTTTCATGTGTAAGTGTCTTTGTACCACTTTATTCCTAAATTGAATCAGTCATAGAAGGAAATAGTACATCTGTCCAAAAAACCCAACATGTTTGAATTAAAAAGTGCCTTAAGGAACTGAGCTTCAAATTCTTGGCTAAAACATCATGTGTACCTCTTAGATGTTAGCCTGAGACCTTCTTGTCAGCTATTTCAGAAAATATAATTTTCTGTGTTATAGGAAAAAAGCTATCAAAGTAGCTAAATAATATTGTATCTGGCATCACACTTCAACTCAGAGTGACACAAAGAACATTACAAACTTCATATGAACTGTTTCTAATGCTACATAAACCAATGCCCAGTAAAGGACAGACTGAGTGAAGGTTCCTTGTTGTTTCCATCTCTTTGAAAGTGCCAGCTGTGAAATCTGAGATCAGTTTCATCAAGGCATTCTGTGCATTAGCTAAAAATCCTTACCTACTCATGCACAATGCAGCCTAGCCTTTGCCTCAGTTTTTACTAGCAGGACAGGACATCTTCCAGACAGCTGGCCTGCAGAGCTGGCAGAAGGAGCCAGGGAGCTGCATAGTTCTACTCTGTTCCAGGAGGAGAGGGTAATTAGAGATCTCCTCAGATACTTGGACCCCCACAAGTCTGTGGGACCAGATGGGATCCATCCTAGAGTGCTGAGAGAGCTGGAAGAGGAGCTGTCCAAGCTGCTGTCCATCATTTTTCAGCAGTCATGGCTCACTGGAGAGGTCCCAGAAGACTGGAAGCTGGCCAACATGGTGCCCATCCACAAGAAGGGCCGGTTGGATGAGCCAGGGAATTATAGGCCTATCAGCCTGACCTCAGTGCCAGGCAAGATTATGGAACAGGTCATCTTGAGTGCAATCACACAGCACTTCCAGGATGGCCAAGCGATCAGGCCCAGCCAGCATGGATTTAGGAAGGGCAGGTCCTGTCTGACCAACTTGATCTCAGTATCACACAGTATCACTAAGGTTGGAAGAGACCTCGATGATCATCAAGTCCAACCTGTCACCACAGACCCCACGACTAGACCATGGCACCAAGTGCCACATCCAGTCCCCTCTTGAACACCTCCAGGGACGGCGACTCCACCACCTCCCCGGGCAGCCCATTCCAATGGCGAATCACTCTCTCGGTGTGTTGTGGTTTAAGATTGGTTGCCTCCCCTCTACCCTTCTTTTCCTGGTAGGGAAAGCAAATTAGGCAGGATAAAAAGAAAGGTAAAATTATGAAAGGGGGAACAGAGTAGGTTTCTAGAGGTCCCTTCCAACTGCTGACATTCTGTGATTCTGTGCAGATATTGTGCAAAAGTTATCCTGGCCAGACTGCTTAGTTGCATCCCTTGGTGCTTGTTAGTACATAGTGCATTTGCAGTGTATCCAAGGTAATCTTATTAAAAGAAATCATCTTCCTCTTCTATAACACCTTGCACTGAATTTTGCTACTTTAACTTCACACAAATAGAGCAAAGAATTAAAAACCCTACTCTGACAGTGAATGGTCACTGGAAAGTGTTTTGCTTGGTGTTTGCAAATCAAGTGATGCCCACCAACCAGGAAGACTGTCAGAAGGAAATTTCTGTGGTGGCAATGCTAGTCCTGAAATGGTTTGGTTTCAGTGTTTTCCATTATTTCAGGCAGAAAGGCTAATCATGAAACTGCATTACAGGAAAAATTAGGAATTCTGTTATCCACAAATAAGTGAAGCCTACATCAAAAAGAACTCTAAGTATAAAACAAAAAATGAAAAAGAAAGCATATGTATGGGTGTCGATGGCACTTATTGTTGGAAGGAGAAAATCAGTCCCTGGTCAGGGACTGTGTGTAACACAGTGAAAGCTGGAAGCTGAGATGAATGAATCTTTGGCATTCAAAGTTTTTATTCTGTAGGGCATGACGACTGTGGAGAGAATTATAAAAAACATTGTAAACACTGGCCAGTGCTGGCACAGCACAGTGTGATCCAAGAAGTGACAAGTGGACTAGCCTTCACAGAGTCACAGCACTAGAATGGTGTGACTGTGAGCCTGGAAGCTGCTTGTAGCTGTGTAAGGTAGTAGCTACCAAATTAATGAGAAAAATGTTATCAACATCTTTTAGAAAGGAAGTTAAAAATGGGGGAAGAAAACACCAGATGACAGCATGTCTAAGACCACCATGCCTGACAGAAGAGGGAAGCAGGAGCTACAGAGCATTCTTGGGCTGGATGATATTTTTTCTGGGGCACAGATACAAGTGCCTGGATACATTGCAAATATTTAAGGAAAATCTGAGAAGCTGAATGAGGTGATCTCCCAAGTGTGCTGGGCACATGTGGGGATGGCAATGGCTCATCTAGAATGGTTTAATTGATTAGGTGGTATTTGGATGATAGGTTGGACACGATGATCTTGAAGTTCTCTTCCAACCTGGTCTATTCTATTCTATTCTATTCTATTCTATTCTATTCTATTCTATTCTATTCTATTCTATTCTATTCTATTCTATGAATTACTGGCTTCACTGCTTGACAGCAAATCTGCTTGTGCCTTTGGAGACTTACAAATCACAGGATCACAGAATTTCAGGGGCTGGAAGGGACCTCAAAACATCATCTAGTCCAACCCCCACTGCCAGAGCAGGATCATTTACACCAGACTACACAGGAACGCTTCCAGGCGAGTTTTGAATATCTCCAGAGGGAGACTCCACAACCTCCCTGAGCAGCCTGTTCCAGTGCTCTGTCATCCTCACAACTATTTTTTTTCCCTTCATATTTACATGAAACTTCCTATACCTCTACTTCCATGCATTGCCCCTTGTCCTGTCATTGGGCACCACTGAGAAGAGCCTGGCTCCATCCTCTTGGGACTCACCCTTTCCATATTTATAAACACAGGTGAGGTCACCTCTCAGCCTCCTCTTATCTAAGCTCAAGAGTCCCAGCTCCCTCAGTCTCTCCTTGTTCAGAAGATGTTCCATTCCCTTAATCATCCTTGTGCCTCTACACTGGACTCTTTCAGTAGCTGACTGTCTTTCTTGAACTGAGGGGCCTAGAACTGGGCACAATATGCCAGATGTGGCCTCACCAGGGCAGAGTAGAAGGGGACAAGAACCTTTCTCGACCTACTGGTCACACTCCTTCTAATCCACCCCAGGATGGCATTGACCTTCCTGCCCACAAGAGTACATTGCTGGCTCATGGTCGTCTTCCATCCACCAGATGCATTCCAAAGTACTGGACCCTACTGAAGCTAATCAAATAATCTGCTAGCAAACAATGGTTTTGTGTATTTGAAGATCTACATTTTGTTAGTGGTTACTAGCAATGTAACATGGTTTTGGATTTGTGTTTACTCAATACTTTTTAGAAGATCATTTGTAAAATAGAAGGGGATCAGTAGCCAAAGGCTGATTCTGGACTTTTTTGTCCAGGAGCCTGTGTCCCTTTACAGTTCAGGGAATTTACTTTGAATCACACCTGAGTGGTTCCTTGTGCCAAAAGTCTTCAACACACATTTGTTTTGGAGGTAGCTAAAGGACAAAGGTTTAAGGGCTGACTAGATGTTCTTGTGGCAGAGAAATCTCCTACAAGGCCTAAGGAATTTGTTGAGCACACAGGAAAACCACTCTGAGGAAAAAAAAGACTGCTAAGTAAAGACAATTATGGGAAGTGCTTCAAAATTACTTTGAATCAAGTTGCTAGTGCATATGCAGCCTGAAGAGAACAAATTTTCCCGTTCTGGCTTTAATTGGTTCTTGGATGGTAAAAGGTGAATTCTGCCCTCTCTCCTGAATAAGGGTTTCCATCACAGGTAGTGGATAATGTTAAAGGATATTATGTCCTCAGTAGTAGCTCTGTGCCTTTATTGACAGATACATTCCTTGAGGAATAATCCTTATATGAATTTTAATGGCAGTACAATTTTCCAGACAACTGTGGAGCTGGCTCTCAGACTCAGTATCTCAGTTGGCACCTTGTTCTTTTCCTGGCTATAAGAATTATTAGCAAAGATGTCTGCTATGCTTGTATTTATCCATGATGAGTAGTCCTGCTGAAGTCAGGAGTAAGCAAATGAGTAAGTAAACCTGTGCAGAGTGAGGCTGGAAGGATGCGTTTGCCTTGTCCTTTACAGGTAAAACCATCTTGATTCTTTCTGTTGCTCCCTGCCAATATGAGATTGGTGTGCTCACACTCTCAGCCAGCCAGACCCCATAAACACAACTATCTCAAAAACTGAGTCCACACAATAAATCTGACTGCAAGATGAAGTATCACAGATTTGTTGCAGGGTGATGGTAGATCTTAGTCATGCTTAATCTGAATGTAAACAGAGCAAGTTTAAACCTACTTGCCAGCTGTGTCATAGATATACCCTTTAGGGTAATAAAACAGTATTAATCCCAACAATACCTTAATTGGAATTGTCTGATGATAGCTATAACATCATGGATTTGCCCTTAAAATGTTGTATTACTTATAATTTCTGATATAATTTCCTGCAAATGTCAATTTCTGCTTCCAAAAATGTATATTCTCCTCTATGACCTTTAAATCCTGAATTGAAAATACTGACTGACTTAATTTTTACAAAGGTAGCTTGGCTAGTGAAGCTATCCATAGCATTAAGTGTACATCTTTTTACAGGACATGGAATTTACCTTAGATTCATTCTTCAATTTCCTTTCTTCTCTCACTGTGCATTTTGCATTACTTACTGCTCATACTCCTTTATGCCCTACCTTACAAAACAGTCTGTTCAAGCTGTTTTCAATCTTAGACTACAGAGAGAATTCAGAAAGGTGCATCATTAATATTATAGGTATAATTATTGTAAATTCATGCATTATTATTAATGAATACTCCTGCATTTTCCTTGCCTCTTTTGCAGCCATTTAATTTTTGTTTTCTGATGTCTGTGCCTTTGTGAGAGTATTTATCAGGAGCAATCATAATAAAAATATAACACTTTTATCCAGGCATCAGAAGGCAAAGCTCAGAGATGGCACAAACAGCAAAATTAAGCAGCATTAATTAAGCTGTGGGAATCAGTAGTGGTGTGATCTTAAAATATCCATGTGCTCTTGAATTGGAAAATTAACTATGAATATAGGACTAACATATTAATGAATTGCATGCAGGATTTTTAGGTTCTGATAACTAATTTACTGAAATATGTTTGCTGTTTATTTGTTTTCTTCTTAAACTACAACTATAAAAAAGTTATATTACATTTCAAAAATACTGAAACTGTGCTGGAATTGAGTTCCTCTGCTCTGAAGTCAAGTGGCCACTAGCTGGCATTGTTATACAGCTCTTCCTGTTGCAGATTCATTGCACAATATATCATGGTTTGACTCAAGACCTTTAATTTTAAAAATAGAAAAAACAATTGGATTTCAGTGGGGCTGGGCATTTTCTGAATATTTCACTGCTAAGGGTCCAGTGTAGATTAGCAAGAAAATATGAAAGACAGTGGACAGAAATAGTTTCTAAACTAATAACTGTTGCTAATAGGATTTCTTTTGTTTCTCCAGTTCTGCATGTTTAGTTTTAACTCTGATTTTTTAAATGCCTTCTACTTACCTTAAACCATCCAGTGTGTTCAAAATGAAACTAATGTAATAATTTTAACTTCCAATAGCCTGGACTATACTAGCACATCTTTGAAACTCCAGTGTAAGTGTCCTTCACTGCACTTACTTCAAGTACGTTCCCTTACCTTCAAATGTTTTAAAACTGCACTCCTTCCTGTCTATCTCATGGCTTCTTCAGCCAAGGGAGACAATGGGAACTACACTGAAGTTTAAGGCAATGTGGGTGAATATCAATGGCAGAACAAACTGACAACATTTTTATCCTCATGTGCCAGGTACTCCAAGTGCTATTATTCACTGCACTCTTATTGCCAAATCTCTTACTTGCAGGTAGGTGGAGACTTACACATGTGTGAAACTCAGTGGTTAGAGTCGATTATTTCATAATACCAAGAAAAATGTAAGAGAATGAAACACAGAGACAAATGATTTAAAATAAATGTTTCCAGTATTTTGTAAAGCCATATGTTTTATCCTGGAAAAGACCAGTGTAGGGAATAAAAGCTAAGATAAACCCCTGCTTTTAATTCTAAAGGGATTCTATAAAAGTAATCATAATTATGACTGAAAATATATTATCTACAGATATTATATGAAACATTCAGACGTTCTTCTGTCTGTAAGATTTTTGGAAGCGCATTGCTTCCCATTTGTTCACTTAGTAAATATGCTTGTGTACACTCAATTCTCAGTGTTCACATTTCTTTTTCCAGTGAATGCTTTCATTTTGCCTGTTTAGAAATAAGCAGGAGAATAAAAAGGCCCTAGAGAGAAAACTGTTATTGAAAAAAGAAGAAAATGTAAACAGAGGCATTTAGGAGTCAGATGTAATGAGGGGAGATACCTTGAAGTCATCTTTAACATGGAACAGGTTCAGTATAGAGAGCTATTAATATTCATTGATGGTCTGAGGTGGTGGCCAAGCAGCCTCTGCATGCAGTAGGGAATCTGAGCTGCAATGGCTGAAGTCAGCTACTAAAGGGCTCCTCTAAATGTGAAGAATCCCCTGCTTTGAAAGAATCTTTGGAATGAATGGATTTTTGAACAGCATAACCGTATCTTAGATATTGCATACTTTTATCTAAAAATAAAGAGTGACTTCCAGCCAGCTGTTTGCCTAGTGTAGTTTGGCTATGATTGGGAAGCTAGCACAAAAGTGGTGTTTTTGGTGTACAATTATCTGCTTCTGTATCTCTTAGATTTTCACAGTATTGATATCTGGCAGCCAGCCTTTAATATGAAAGCTCTTTTTATCACATATCCTGCTTTGATCTTCCTTTATCTTTAATCTGAAACATGCTTTCCCTCTTTGGAGAAGCTATTCACTTTAAAACTGTTTACTTCAGGAAACTGTTTAGTCAGTAGCCATATTCCTGTGCTGGATACATTTTCAGATGGTTCTCTCTGGTAAACAAAGGAAGCAAGCTGGAGCTCAAGTCGTGAAAACTCATCTTGTTTTTCGTTCATAAGAATTTACCAAGGACAAATGCTTTTTAGTGCACAGATAGAAAGGATTGCTTACTCATGGAGTAGAATTCTATTCATCACATTAAAAACAGGCTTAATTTATAGTAATTACAAAGATTTTTCTGACAGTAAGATACCTCAGGGAAAAAAATCTTCTCTTCATTCCTCAAATGCTGGGGTGTGTCTTATTTTTTTTTCTGAATGTGTCTGAGAAGATCTATAGTAATGATCTTGAATTGTAGCAATATGTAACACAGGTTAATTCTTCAGGTTTTGTGAGGTTAAAGAATTCTGTTCTCGTGGAACAGGCTAGAAACAGATCAAGCCTAAACAAGAATTCACTGCACTCTAAAAGTGATTCACCACACAGAAATTGGTATTGCAGGCTGCAGTTTTATATCATTCAAAACCAGCAACTCTATGAATTCTTTCATATCTATGTTCTAACACATGCATTCTAACTGGCTTCTCCTCAGACCACTGCAGCTGCGAAGAAAAGAACTATCTGTAAATTAGTATATGGTACTGTTATTTTGACTCCTGAATTTAAGCAACCTGGACTTTGATGCGTTGTGCAGCTATACAACTTGATAGGAGAATGTTTTCTAACAGGAACCATGCCATTTGCATGTTTGCTTTATTGAGATACAGACGTTAACAGTAGGTAGAAGTTATGTAAGTAAACTGATTGAAATGTACTCAATGATGTACTGATTGTCATTTCTGTGAAATATAATTTGTTCAGATGGTCTTGGCATTTCCACATGCAGCTTGACTATGCCTGATCACTTTGTGAGCAGATTTTTAATAATATAAAATCTGCTGTGAAGGACAACAAAAAGTTCTTCTATAAATACATTAATAGCAAGAGGAAGGGCAAGGACAACCTCCACTCCTTGGTGGACACAGAGGGGAATTAATAACAAAGGATGAGGAAAAGGCAGAGGTGCTTAACACCTTCTTTGCCTAAATTTTTACTAGCAGAACAGAATGTCTTCCAGACAGCTGGCCTGCAGAGCTGGCAGAAGGAGCCAGGGAGCAGTATAGTTCCCCTCTGTTCCAGGATGGGACAGTTAGAAATCTTCCTAGCCACTTGGAGCCCCACAAGGCCATGGGACCAGATGGGATCCATCCTAGGGCGCTGAGAGAGCTGGCAGATGAGCTGGCCAAGCCACTCTCCATCATCTTTCAGCAGTCTTGGCTCACTGGAGAGGTCCCAGAAGACTGGAAGCTGGCCAACGTTGTGCCCATCCACAAGAAGGGCCAGTTGGATGAGCTGGGGAATTCTAGGCCTGTCAGCCTGACCTCAGTGCCAGGCAAGATTATAGAACAGCTCATTTTGAGTGCAATCACACAACACTTCCAGGATGGCCAAGGGCTCAGGCCCAGCCAGCATGGATTTAGGAAGGGCAGGTCCTGCCTGACCAGCCTGATCCTTCTATGATCAGGTGACTGACCTGGTGGATGTGGGGAGGCCTGTGGATGTGGTCTACCTGGACCTCAGCAAGGCCTTTTACACTGTCCCCCACAGCAAACTCTTGGCCAAGCTGGCAGTCCATGGCTTGGACACGGGCATACTGCGTTGGGTTAGGAAGTGGCTGGAGGGCCAAGCCCAGAGAGTGGTGGTGAATGGTGCCACATCCAGCTGGTGGCCAGTCACTGGTGGTGTGCCCCAATGATCAGTGCTGGGCCTCATGCTCTTTAATATCTTCACTGATGATCTGGATGAGGGCATAGAGTCCATCATCAGTAAATTTGCAGACGACACCAAGCTGGGGGCAGGAGTTGATCTGCTGGAGGGCAGAGAGGCTTTGCAGAGGGACCTCGACAGGCTGGACAGATGGGCAGAATCCAACGGCATGAGATTGAACACATCCAAGTGCCGGGTTCTGCACATTGGCCACAACAACCCCATGCAGTGCTGCAGGCTGGGTCAGAGTGGCTGGAGAGTGGCCAGGCAGAGAGGGACCACTGGTTGATGGTAGGCTGAACATGAGCCTGCAGTGTGCCCAGGCAGCCAAGAAGGCCAATGGCATCCTGGCCTGCATCAGGAACAGTGTGGCCAGGAGGAGCAGGGAGGTCATTCTGGACATCTGCTAATAAGTATGTGAGAAGCAGAGACTGAATTTATAAAAGAAGACCCAAAGTTTGGAAATCAAAATTAAGACTGTCACCAATGAAAATAAAATACTGTAACAATATAGTAGGTAATACAGTGAGTTTTCTGCTTGGTTTGGTGTGAACCTTGCACTTAGGGATATGGTTTAGTGTTGACCCGTCAGTGCTGACTGGACTGCTGGACTGGATGATGTTTGTAAAAATGTGGGTGTTTTGATACTCTTTAATTCAAGCAAGATTTTAGCTTCATGGACTGTGCTATGATGCACAAAGATAGATCAGTAGTTCCTTCTGCCCCTTTACTCTAAATTTCTCATGAATAAAACCACTACTCCATTCCAAGATTTAATATGCCATAATCTTGTGATTATTTTTTCTTTTTTGCTATATTAATGCCTTTTTAGTGCTCAATTTTAAGGGGCTGATATTAATTACACTTAGTTTGAAAAGGACCTGTAATCTGGTCTGTGTGGGGACAGGATGGATTTTACTGAGCTCTGTAATATTTTTGCAGCTCAATTTGAAAGACTGTGTCAGCAGACTGAGAGTGTAGAGCATAAATTATATAAACCCAAAAGAAATTCATTATTAGGTTTCCATGAAGACCTAAAATCAGACTTCCAGTATCTTAAGGGGGCCTACAAGAAGGGTGGAGAGAGAATGTTTTCAAAGGGTTAGGATGTAGTGATAGGATGAGGGGCAATGGATTCAAACTAGAGAAGAGTAGATTTAGATTGGATTTAAGGAACACGTTCTTTACCATGAAGGTGGTTGAACACTGGAACAGTCTGCCTGGGGAGGTGGTTGGGGCTCCATCCCTGAAGATGTTCAAGGTGAGGCTCAACAGGGCTCTGAGAAACCTAATCTATTTGGGGATGCCCCTACTTACTGCAGAGGGGGTTGGACTAGATGACTTTTGGAAATCCCTTCCAAACTAGACCATTCTATGATTCTATGACTTTTCCTTATGCCACATCTGATTTATGATGAAGCAATGATCCTGCAACGTGCAGGAATAACCTTACTTGAAACCATATCCATCCAGTTTTTGTGGAGCTGTGCAAGCTCTTTCCCTTAGGTAACTTTTGCTTTACAAATGGGTCTTAAGTGAGATGTTGTGGCAGATTCTAAGCAGATGAGATCTCCTGCTGTGACCTCTGTCATGGCTAGAAATTGCTGAATCTGTAAGATCCATTACACTAATTGAAGTCTGGACCCTGGGTTGCATTCTGTGGCAAAGCCATCTTATCTTGCTACCAATGTTGTATAACACAAGCTCATAGTTAATAAAACGTGAGTTTATTCATAGCTTTGCCATTATGACAAGCAAAATCTGAAGATCTTGTCTTCCTGATACCTTTGAGGCAAAATTCTGAAAGAACAGGGGTTGGGAGAGATCACAAAAGTTTTTCACATAGGCAAATACACAATTTTACATTATAATGATAAGCAGGGCAAGACCCCATTTATCTGCATCTGGAAATGTTGTCTTTGGTGGCAAAGTTTTTAAAGGTCTGGGAGGGCGTTGATTGCTTCAGATTTATCAATTGCTTTCATATATATTACTGCTTAATCTTTATTTGCTGAATTTACTGAAGTGATCTAAAGACATTTAATTTATGATTGAAATTGGTTCAATGCTGTTACTTGTAAAATAGATATTTCTTTTTTTATTGTTGTTGTTTTGTATTTCCCTTTCACTATTAATTTGTCAAGAATTTCCTGTAATTATTTAAGGGTTATTACTTGTGGAAATTGAATTTTCAAAAGTACTCTTTCTAAACTCGTACTCTTTCTGTGGAAGACAATGGTGAAGATACCATTGATTTATTTAGGAGCATCTGGGGAGATATTCCTTACTTTTAATAATTCTAATTAAGTTTGTGACTGGGAAACCCTAGGATATGTGAAAAAGATTCTTACAAAGTACTTGGTATTCTTCGTGTCTTGCTTTTGAATACTGTTCTTGGAAAAATGTAAGCATGTATTCACAGTTGATATCGAATGCAAGAGGTCAAGTCTGCTTTCCTAACTACTTACTTAAGCTTAAATTTTGTGCAAACAATGTTTTATTGAACTCTTAAACTCTCAGAGTCTTTAACTTGAGTGAAAATATGAATATTTTAGGACTCTTGTCTGTCAGTACACTTCTTTAACTGCTCAAGAGAAAAGTTTTGTGTTGTTCCGTCTAGTGCAACAGATGTACTAAAATGAGGATAAGCCTGAATTAATCTTGAAATTAACTCACAAATAACTTTGTACATGTTGATGTATTTGGATTCTTATTGTAACTATGAATATTAATTATCTTACTTCACATTGTAGAAATGGTAACATCTCTGCTTTTGATCTTGTTTTAGGTGTTTAATGCACTTTTTTTTTTACATTTCTGTATGGACATAGCTTTATAAACTGCTACAGTCACTGCATTCATCCTTCATGAGATTTTAATTAAATCAGGAATGAATTTGATCATTCTGATATAATTTTTTTTTTAAGCAAATATAGAGAATAGCATGTCTCCTTTTCTCTAGTAGTCTTCTCTTATAACTTGGGAAAAACACCTTTTTCTTCCCTTTAGTGAAGAAAGATTTTCTGTTGAATTTAGAACTGCACTTCTAGAAATTGTATCTACAGGATAGAATTCTAATAATATTGCCATGACATCTGTGAGAGATTATTTGCAGCTTTTAGAGTCATAGAAGCTGCAAAATAGCTCTTTTTGACTATGTTAGGGTCTAATTTGATCGTCCTAGTCATAAAAGATTAAGAAACCCAGTTATTCCTTGAATTTTTCTCTTCCACGTGGCACTTGTGAAGGACTGTGAGGCAAGTTTGCTTAAAAATAAAAAGGAAGGAAGTTTTTTCATGTTTCTAATAATTCTAAGAATTAAATTTAGCATAACTATCATATTGGAAGAGTATGTTTTAATAAACTCATAAATAACTAGCCAGTGAAAGTTAATTTGAAATATTTTCTCCATCTGACTTACAAATTGCAACTTTTCTGTACACTGTTCTTTGTATAATATTAACTGACTGCACAAAGGTATGAAACAAAGAAAATCTTGTTTCTGGTAAAGTGACAGTAAAATGACACGGGAATTGTTGAGATTTTTCTGTATCCAAACAGACTGTCTTCCAAAGTGATCAACACATTTACAAGAGTATCAACAGTACTGCTTTACTGCTTGTTTTATTCTTGATCAAGAGAGAATACACTTATGAATAAATCTCACCCAAACCATCAATCTCTGCAGTCTTTCCCAGTCTCTTATATTGATTACTTTGTGTCTGATTTCTACAAGAATAAGCTTTTTCTGTGGCTATGGAAAACATCAAAATTGATGTGGATTTCTGTTCTGCTTTTAATGAATTTTATGGTATTTTTCATTTTTTCTTAGAACACATTCAAATCTAGAGGGAGATTTTATTATGTGTTCAGAGGATGAGAATCCTTGTTTTATACCAATTTAAGCCAAAAGTGAATTTTGATTAGTGTGCTCTTTCTGGAGGGTGATGACTTTGGAAAGGAGTTAGAGCTGGTTTGGGTAATCATTAAGAACAACTTTGCAGATTGGGCTTCATGTAAATAGTCCCTCTGGAGCAGCTGGAGACTGGGAGATGGAATGTTGGTTTCACCAATTGTTGAGCGGCCAGCTTCCCCAGCTGCACCCCAACTTTGCCCTGCAGGGCCACAGTGGCAGTCAGACTGATGTTCCTAAACAGGGAGGCCACAACCATTTAACTTTCTGAAAAGACCTGCTTCAACTATTGACTTTATCTATGGGCACGATGTGCTCCATTATCTGTAATTGGATTAGTTCTTTGCATGAATTTCAGTTCTGGCAGGTAAGGAAATACTTAAGGAAAGTCAGCATTTTTTTCCTATTAGAAAGAAAAATTTGAAGTCATTCTTAATATAAGTGATTTCTAATTAGTGTAGTAAGGAAATACATAGTTTTAAAATTAAATTTTTATCCTTGGGAATTGTAATAAAATGCATATAAAATACAATACAATACAATACACCAGGTTGAAAGAGATCTCCAAGATTGTCACGTCCAAACCATCAACCAATCCAACCCACCTAAACAAGTAGATCATGACACCAAGCACCCCATCAAGTCTCCTCCTGAACACCTCCAATGATGGTGACTCCACCACCTCCACGGGCAGTCCATTCCAATGGGCAATCACTCTCTCTGTAGAGAACTTCTTCCTAACATCCAGACTAAACCTCCCCTGGTGCAGCTTGAGACTGTGTCCTCTTGTTCTGGTACTGGCTGCCTGGGAGAAAAGACGAACCTCCTCCTGTCCACAACCTCCCTTCAGGTAGTTGTAGAGAGCAAGAAGGTCACCCCTGAGTCTCCTCGTCTCCAGGCTAAGCAACCCCAGCTCCCTCAGCCTTTCCTCATAGGGCTTGTGTTCCAAACCCCACACCAACTTCGTTGCCCTTCTCTGGACACGTTCCAGCAAGACAACATCCTTCCTAAACTGAGGGGCCCAGAACTGGACACAGTACTCAAGGTGCGGCCTAACCAGTGCAGTGTACAGGGGCAGAATGACCTCCCTGCTCCTGCTGGCCACACTGTTCCTGATGCAGGCCAGGATGCCATTGGCCTTCTTGGCTGCCTGGGCACACTGCAGGCTCATGTTCAGCCTACAATCAACCAGTACCCCCAGGTCCCTCTCTGCCTGGCCACTCTCCAGCCACTCTGACCCCAGCCTGTAGCACTGCATGGAGGACAGCTTCTTATCCCAGGTGCTGCATGAGCCTACCAGGGGTAAGGCTATGCTTGACCTCCTCTTCACAAATAGGGAAGGGCTGGTGGGTGATGTGGTGGTTGGAGGCTGTCTAGGGTCCAGCAAATACGAAAATAATTGAATTTTCAGTACTCAGTCAAGCTAAGAGGGGCAGCAACAAACCTTCCACTCTGGACTTCTGGAGGGCGGTCTTCAGGTTACTCAAGGAACTAACTCAGAAGATTCCTTGGGATACAGCCCTTAAAAACAAAGGGGTCCAGGAGAGCTGGACCTACTTCAAGGCAGAACTCTTCAAGGTGCAGGATCAGTCTGTGCCAATGTGCCAGATGATGAGCTGCCAGGGCAGATGGCCAGCCTGGATGGTCAATGAACTTATAAGAGAACTAAGGGAAAAGAAGAGGGTGTACCATCTTTGGAAGAAAGGTGAGGCAACCCATAGAATGTTTAAGAATGTTGCTAGGACATATAGGAAGAAAATTAGGGAGGCAAAAGCATATTTAGAGCTTAGACTGACCACCGCTGTGAAGGACAACAAAAAAATCCTTCTCCAAATATATTAATGACAAGAGGAGAGGCAAGGACAACCTCCACTCCTTAGTGGACACAAAGGGGAATATTGTAACAAAAGATGAAGAAAAGGCAGAGGTACTTGACACCTTCTTTGCCTCAATTTTTAATAGCAGAACAGAATGTCTTCCAGACAGCTGGCCTGCAGAGCTGGCAGAAGGAGCCAGGGAGCAGTATAGCTCCCCTGTGATCCAGGAGGAAGAAGTTAGAGATCTCCTCAGCTGCTTGGACCCCCACAAGTGCATGGGACCAGATGGGATACATCCTAGGGTGCTGAGAGAGCTGGCAGATGAGCTGGCCAAGCCGCTCTCCATCATTTTTCAGCAGTCCTGGCTCACTGGAGAGGTTCCAGAAGACTGGAAGCTGGCCAACGTTGCGCCCATCCACAAGAAGGGCTGGTTGGATGAGCTGGGGAATTATAGGCCTGTCAGCCTGACCTCATTGCCAGGCAAGATTATGGAACAGGTCATCTTGAGTGCAATCACACAGCACTTCCAGGATGGCCAAGCGATCAGGCCCAGCCAGCATGGATTAAGGAAGGGCAGGTCCTGCCTGACCAACCTGATCTCCTTCTATGATCAGGTGACTGACCTGGTGGATGTGGGGAAGGCTGTGGATGTGGTCTACCTGGACCTCAGCAAGGCCTTTGACACTGTCCCCCCAGCCAACTCCTGGCCAAGCTGGCAGCCCATGGCTTGCACAGCAGCACTCTGCACTGGGTTAGGAAGTGGCTGGAGGGCCAAGCCCAGAGAGTGGTGGTGAATGGTGCCACATCCAGCTGGCAGCCAGTCACTAGTGGTGTCCCCCAAGACCTGGGGCCCCAAGCTGGGTCTCATGCTTTTTAATATCTTCACTGATGATCTGGATGAGGGCATTGAGTCCATCATCAGTAAATTTGCAGATGACACCAAGCTGGGAGCAGGTGTTGATCTGTTAGAGGGCTGAAGGGCTCTGCAGAGGGACCTTGACAGGCTGGACAGATGGGCAGAATCCAATGGCATGAGATTTAGCACATCCAAGTGCCGGGTCTGCACAATGGCCACAGCACCCCATGCAGTGCTACAGGCTGGGGTCAGAGTGGCTGGAGAGTGGCCAGGCAGAGAGGGACCTGGGGGTGCTGGTTGATGGTAGTCTGAGCATAAGCCTTCAGTGTGCCCAGGCAGCCAAGAGGGTCAATTAGCATCCTGGCCTGTATCAGGAATAATGTGACCAGCAGGAGCAGGGAGGTCATTCTGCCCCTGTACACTGTGCTTAGGCCACACCTTGAGTCCTGTGTCCAGTTCTGGGGCTCTCAGTTTAGGAAGGATGTTGACTTGCTGGAACGTGTCCAGAGAAGGGCAACAAAGTTGGTGAGGGGTTTGGAGCACAAGCCCTATGAGGAGAAGCTGAGGGAGCTGTGATTGCTTAGCCTGGAGACGAGGAGACTCAGGGGAGACCTTCTTGCTCTCTACAACTACCTGAAGGGAGTTTGTAGCCAGGTGGTAGTTGTTCTCTTCTCCCAGGCAACCAGCATCAGCACAAGAGGACACAGTCTCAAGCTGCACCAGGGGAGGTTTAGGCTGGATGTTAGGAAGAAGTTCTTCACAGGGAGAGTGATTGGCCCTTGGTATGGGCTGTCTGGGGAGGTGGTGGAGTCACCATCATTGGAGGTATTTAGGAGGAGACGTGTTGGGGTCCTTGGTTGCATGGTCTAGTTTATTAGATGGTGTTGGATGATGGGTTGGACACATCTTGAAGGTCTCTTCCAACCTGGTCTCTTCCAACCTGGTCTAGTCTAGTCTAGTCTAGTCTAGTCTAGTCTAACATCTCTAATACAGCAATTCAAACTGGAAGTACGGGTGCTGTGGTCTCTTGTTTTTCCACAAATGGGATTCTGTGGCAGATTAGCTGTGTCATGGTAGGGCCAAATGACCCAGCTCAAACCCAGACAGAAATTAAGGTGTCTAGCCATGGTCCCCCTCTTCCCCCTCCTTCCTGCAGATAACCACGGTAACGTGGGAAAAGGAACAAAGGGGACAGGACGATACGTGCCTGGTAAACAACCTGTATCTATGGTAAGGGCATGTGTTCTGGCCACAGCCTGGCAGTACCCCTTCCCGTTGGATAACTATGTGCTGGTTTCAGTGCCCCATTGGCCCAACTGTATATCGGGCAAGATCTATATACAGGCTGATTTCTAGTGTCATGTGCCTTGTTCAAGCCTTGCTCAGCCTTGCTCATGCCTTGCCTTGCTCAAGCTTTGTGGGCTTGAACCTGCTTGGACCTTGTCTGTCTTGAAGTTGCCTCAAGTTGCATATCTTTGAGTTGCCCCGTCCAGCACCTGGGATAAAGCCATGAGCATACATACCACAAGCTATGAGAGAAGCCATGAGTTTAGGAGTTGGAGCCAAGCCTGCTTTCCCTTGCAACCAGGATTTTGCTCTGCCTCAATTCCCCCCGGACAAAGCAAGTGCCCGTCATGATAGTATTGTTAAGAGCCCACTGTCTGCTGAAGGCAGACCAGCCATCGAGACCGTGTGGCCTTCCTGCCAGCAACCAGCTGTGCCGGGTGCATGAGCTCCCCAAAGCCTCTAATATACAGCAGCAGCACTCCCTACCTGGGTATTACCAGTTGTGAGTAATTAATTGCCTCTTTGTCATAATGGTTCTTTTTGAGTCTCCCCCCCCCACTGTGGTTGAGCACCATTTCACTCCCAGGGTATTGTCTTTCTATTATATTCTTCCAGGATTGCATAAAATAGTTAAATTGTCATAGTTGCCTAAATATTGTACATTCCCATGTAAATATATTCTAACTGTACATTGAACCATTTCATATGTTTTTGCAATTTTCATATTAGTAAAAGGTTGTTAATATTTTTATTAATTTGCCATATAATTTATAAATAAAGGAAATATTACATCCTTTCAACAAGCCAGGTGCTCACAGCTTGCTTCTCTGTCTGGTATCTTTCCAGATGCTGTGACTAAAATTTGAGAAGCTCTTGGCTCATAGAGGGCTAAGGGGCCGCTCATGTGCTCTATCACTGGGCTGTAGCCTCTCCTGAGATTCAATTCTCTTGGAGCTTTTTCCCATTTCTGCCTTGGTTCAGGTGCAAGGCCTGGGTGAATTTGTTGGTTTGACCCTTCAGGACAGAAATTTTCCTATGCACCTTGTTATGGCATATTTCCTTCTATTTGTAAGCAACATTGGTTCCAATGGGTCTCATATCACCTTTGTCGAAGACTTTCAGTCTGATAGCCTGGAACTGGGTTTTGATGATACATGAAAAACCCCTATGCAATCAAGAATAATTTTTCTTTTTTCCATAAGGATTTTTTCCCTTGCTTTAGTTTCTTCTATGTTTTGTGGCCAGAATAGTTCACAGAGTGTGGAAACAATTGTTTCCCAGATGAAACAGCCCTTATAGAAACTGTCTTGAAATGGAATTTTTAAAAAGGTGCTAGTACCTTGAAAAATTAAATGAAGAAATTTCAATCTGATCCTGTGGAGGAAAGAATGGGGGAACATTTTCCAAGCATTACTTTTTCCTGTGTGCCTCAGACTTCACAGTCTTACTGGAAATTACTGAATCACAGAGACCCTCAATGAATGAAGAACTGTTTTCCTGACCTTTTATGATAGTATTTCTCATAGTCAGAGGAAAGCAGTTCCTTCATTGTTGAAACTTCTTGGTGTTCACAGACTTGGCTTTTACATGTATTCACAGTTTAAATTCCAGTATACTCATGTTTTCCACTTGTGTCTGGTATAGGGTGTTTGACACCTGCTAAGGCTCCCGCTTTTAAAATTTCCAGTTTTATTCTAAGGTGGCTTTATACTTGCAAAAAGATGTTACATTTAGAGCCTGAAGAATACTTGAGGGAATGAGCATGGGCCATTTGTAAGGAAATCATCTATGCCTCAACAGTATGTGGAAGAAGTGAAGATAATTAAATTGTTTCTAAGGTTTTGTCCTTAATCAGGAAAAGAATTCTAGGAATCCCTTTTTGCTTCTGCTCTTGGGCTGCAGGGGTCTAATATCACATGGATTATTACTTCATTGCATGACTTTCCAAAATTAGCGTGAAATACCTTATGTAAGTTTCTCTTTCAGTGAAAAGCTTCATACAGCTATCTTTTGTGAGAGAATAGAGAGAATCATTCCCAGAGGTCTCTTCTGTACTTCTTTAGCTATTTATGAAGAAGCAATAAGGGATACATAAGTATGTCTGTAAGATACGGAAGGAAGTAAAATATTCACATTTTTTACCCCATCTTTTAAGTGAAAAATAGAGAAGATGGAATTGTTTAAAAGGAATCAAAAAACACCATGCGGGATTTTTCCGTCAGTCTCTTTTTGCTTCAGAATTGTCTCTTCATGTGAAGTCTTGCTCCCACAATGCACTTTAGACACCTTAAGAGGCATAACTTAATTGAAGTGCTCATTGGCTAGGAGTACTTTTTGACAAAGTGCGTATTTTTGTGGAACTTTACTAGGTACGACTGAATTTTCAGAAAGTTCAATCTGGCAGATAGAATTTCATGGCAAAGACACAGATTATAAAAAAGAAGAGACAAAGATATTTACTTCATATACAGGGTTCAAGCTCAAATCTCAGAAAGCAGAAAGTTAAATGGCTGTAACAAGATACAAAAATAAACTCACTACAGGATAGACAACATGTGAGAGGATGGGAAAGCCAAACATGAATAGGAGTGTCCTAAAGGCCACCTGTTGCTCTATCTGTTGGCATGTGGGCTGTTCTTGCTTTCATTGTACAAGATTTGAAGTCTGTTTATTTCACTGCTGGGGAGAGTAGAAACATTTCTGAAATCTCATATTTTAGAGTGGACATGTGGATTGTTGTCAAGTCAGGAACTACCAACATATCCAACTTCCCATCCTGGTTTATAGATTAAGGACTTTGTGTTATACCCAAGAGATAGATTCCTGCAGAGTACCAGAGAGTCCCAGGGGGCAGTCCTCTGGTTTGTGATGTGTAGCACATTCAGCTGTTGGTTCAGATAACATTTCATCCTCCTTGATATTATTGCACATAGAATAATTACATTAAGAAGTGGACAGTTGTATCTGTTCCACCTCTTCTTACTGTGTTCAGTTAGCACCCTTGGTTTTACCTAGTTCAGTTTTTATTTCTTGTCCTTTAATGAAGCTTAGAAGAAATGTACACTGCAGAATACATTGATACAGTCCAGTCCAAACCAAATTTTTCTTGTACCCAGTACTCATAAATTGAGGTTACAGTTTATCAGTCTTGCACCCATGGAGCACAGTTCTTTACTACAGTGCACAGTATTTATCACTGATAGGTAGAATCAGAAATGCTCTTATTCTTCTACATCTGAAGCTGTGATTGTGCTTAGAAAATAGATACAGAGCTAATGTAGCCCTAAAAGCTATTAAACTGAATTATTTTTTGTAACTTTAGTGTTTGTAGTTCTGTGCTACCCCTGGGGTTTGTACTGTCAGTTAAAGTTTTGCACATACAAATAATGTATTTTCTTTCTGCCTGTAAAATCATGGGTATGCACAAGTTTGGAAATCTGGAGTGCTTGAAGTTGAGCAGGATTTTCTTGAATAATTCAGATTGTTTTATTTTCAGTAAATTCACAACTCTATCATTCCTTGGGAGACTTGCCAGCCTCAATGGAAATATGAAATACTGTATAAACACCCGTTTTGGGATGAAGCACTGAAATCAAACTCACCAGTGTGAAAACACTAAGACTGAAGTACATTTCTACTGCCCTACAGTTTGTTATCTTTTACATAACCTAGACAGTAAATATTTTGTCTTTTCTACTTCCTAAAACCTTGAATTCTAGGATCTTAGGCTTTTTACACTGAGATAAAACCTTGGTCTTCTAAGATATTTTTTTCTTTCCCCCAAGTCCCCAGAATAACACAAAGAAAGATGTTTGGAAGAGAACACTTGTGTAGCATATGAGAAACCCAGATGCTATTCTTCTCTTTCTGACTGACCCTAGTGATACATACCCTGTTCTGCCAAGTCCAAGTAAATTCTCTGACCAGCCACCTGTTCTAGGCTCATGTGATCCTGATTTGATTACTGAAGTCATCTTGGATCTGGGAACTATCTCCCAGTCAGTTCTGGTCTGCAACCTCCATTTGTATTTCCAGATGAAAAAGTAGCTAGCAGAATTCCCAGCCAGCTCCGTGACTGAGATGCTGTTTCTGCAAAGAATTTAATGTGAAAAATTTAGAAGTCACTAGGCCTGGAGTTTTACAGCTCATGGGGAATAATTGTACTGTCATGTAAAACTCAGATATTGCAGAGTGTGTTTTATACTTCACAAACAACACTAGTTTAGTATAGTTTACTTTAGATTAGGTTAGTTTAGTTTAGATATTAAAACAATCTTAGAAGCTAGGAAAACCTGGATTGTTGATGCACTGGCAGGAATCCTAAAAAAACATGAAGGAAAGAAGGGGTGACCTGTGTCCTCATTTTGTAACAATACAAGTTACAATCAAAAGCACTGCTGAACGTTAGGATGCTCTTCTCTTTTTGTGCTCACTCTGTGAAGAATATGGTAACTACTCTTGGGACCTGGAGACTTCAGCTACCAATGTTTAATTTTGTAAATTGTTAGCTAGCATATTAAGGGAGTAACAACCAGGTTGTCATTATGATAAAAACTGTATTTAGTAATGTCATGGGGGAATTGGCTACCAAAGAGTGGTGCAGAGTAGTGCAGAACTGGCACATTTCTTGCCTGCCTGTTTGAGGACTGGGCAGCTGCTGGATGCCTGTCATAGGCTTGTTACTCCTGACCATGCTGCTGACAGCAATAATTAAAAAAAAAAATAAAAAGAAAGCTTGGTACATAAAACTGCTTAAAGGTCAGATTAGGCAGGTCCTGCGTGACCAGCCTTCTATGGTCAAGTGACCCACCTGGTGGATGTGGGGAAGGCTGTGGATGTAGTCTACCTGGACTTCAGCAAGGACTTTGACACCGTCTCCCACAGCAAACTCCTGGCCAAGCTGTCAGCCTGTGTCTTGGACAGCAGCACTCTGTGCTGGGTTAGGAAGTGGCTGGAGGGCCGAGCCCAGAGAGTGGTGGTGAATGGTGCCACATCCAGCTGGCAGTCAGTCACTAGTGGTGTGCCCCAGGGATCAGTGCCACACCCCGTGCTGTTTAATATCTTTATTGATGATCTGGATGAGGGGATTGAGTCCACTGTCAGTAAGTTTGCAGATGACACCAAGCTGGGAGCAGATGTTTATGTATTAGAGGGTAGGAGAAGTCCGCAGAGGGACCTCAACAGGCTGGACAGATGGGCAGAGTCCAAGGGCATGAGATTTAACACATCTAAGTGCCAGTTTCTACACATTGGCCATAACAACCCCAGGCAGTTCTACAGGCTGGGGTCTGAGTGGCTGGAGAGCAGCCAGGTAGAAAGGGACCTGGGGGCACTGGTTGAGAGTAGGCTGAACATGAGCCTGCAGTGTGCCCAGGTGGCCAATAAGGCCAATGGCATCCTGGACTGTATCAGGAATAATGTGGCCAGCAGGAGCAGGGAGGACATTCTGGCCCTGTATTCAGCACTGGTTAGGCCACACCTTGAGTCTGTGTCCAGTTCTGGGCCCCTCAGTTTAGGAAAGATGTTGAATTGCTTGAACATGTCCAGAGAAGGGCAACAAAGCTGGTGAGGGGTTTGGAGCACAAGCCCTATGAGGAAAGGCTGAGGGAGCTGGGGTTGCTTAGCCTGCAGAAGAGGAGGGTCAGGGGAGACCTTCTTGCTGTCTACAACTACCTGAACGGAGGCTGTAGCCAGGTGGGGGTTGGTCTCATCTCCCAGGCAACCAGCATCAGAACAAGAGAACACAGTCTGAAGCTGTGCCAGGGGAGGTTTAGGCTGGATGTTAGGAAGAAGTTCTTCATAGAAAGAGTGATTGGCCCTTGGAATGGGCTTCCCAGGGAGGTGGTGGAGTCACCATCATTGGAGGTGTTTAGGAAGAGATTGGATGGGGTGCTTGGTGCCATGGTTTAGTTGATTAGATAGTGTTGGGTGATAGGTAGGACCCAGTGATCTCAAAGGTCTCTTCCATTCTATTCTATTCTATTCTATTCTATTCTATTCTATTCTATTCTATTCTATTCTATTCTATTCTATTCTATTCTATCCTATTCTCAGATTGACTAAGTTCATGATGTGTTTTATTCCGGATGCTCCTAATTAAATCTTACGAGAAAAGAAAATAACCTATGTCCTTATGCTTTAATGATGTTACAGAAGGAAAATGCTCTGGGCTAGGTTTCTCACACTCGTGAAATGTGAGAGAGTATGTCCATGGGGGAGTATAAACTGCTTAGATTTTCTCCATGTTATGTTTACTCTCAGTTTATTAGATATTGTAACGAGCTGTTTTGACAAGATTGTAATTATTTTCTTAGAATGATTTTTCAAGGCACCTCCTGGAGACAAGCTTAGGCCGTCCAAATTCAGTGTTGGCATCAACACTGACACATGCTGATGCAGTGACTATATATGCTGCGAGTGACACTGGCCTTTTAACTCTGTCAAACCTACTTGTTGACTATAAGCAAAACATCTG
This sequence comes from Colaptes auratus, assembly GCA_015227895.2. Lineage (NCBI taxonomy): Eukaryota > Metazoa > Chordata > Aves > Piciformes > Picidae > Colaptes > Colaptes auratus. The sequence goes on along the minus strand of CM026897.1, from coordinate 64,851,529 downwards.
GACAGCAGCTGGAAAAAATGCTATAGGAGGAGAATAAATTCTGAATTAATATATCTGTGAATAAAATCTAGGCAGAATTAATGTTAAGAGACAAAACCTGATAGTTTTCTCTAGTGACAGAACAGAAGAAAAAGATGAAAATCAGTCTGAGAAAGATTCCAAACATCTCTATTTTAGATGTTAAACTGAATGTAGAAAGTTTTACTGTTCTCATTTTTGTTTGCCAAAATATCTCTTTTCTCAGGATGACTCAAACATTATAGACCAGGGGAAAAAATGCAAAGTGAGATCACCTATCTGAAATTCTCATGCATGTATTTTTGTGTCTGTGTGCGTTTAAGACAGACAAGATTTATGGGAGAAGACATTAAATAAATAAAAGCAAAGAGGAGTTATACTCTGAAAAGTGACAGTAACCAGTATTTCTTTTATTTTTTCCCTAATTTCTGTATCTAATTCTTCCCATTTACAAGTAAAAAGACATGGATTTATTTTCCTCCAGGGCAGCACTACATGTTTATCCTGGATGTCAAGTGAGTTTCTTCATACCACACCCATCACTTCTGTGCATATCCAGCAGTTAATATAATAAATGGCAACTTCATTAGACAGTTACTGCATTGTAGCTGGAGTCTTCACTATGCTCCTGATGGCACCTGCTCAGCTCTTTACTGTGCCTGTAAGTATAAGTCACTGGATTTAATAATGCTCAGAGAGGAATGAATGCCAATTCATGTAGCAAGGCTGACCCTCTGGGGCCTGATGGAATGATATGCTTGGTGACAAAGACAGTACAAGAGATTGCCCCAGTAGTACATAATGTTGAAAAACGTACATTACATAGCACAATTTACTGGTTTGTCCAACCTATTCACCAATAGCTGAAACACAAATTAAATGTACTCTGTGAGATTTGTCTTTTTTTAAAATTTTTTTACTTTTAATTAAACTTTCCTAGCCAGCTTCTGAAAGAGTTTGTTTTTCAGAGTATGTCTGTCTTTGTGCAGCCTTGATGCCAGGTAGTTGTACAGGCCTGGTGGATGCAACCACTCATTTACTTGCAGCTTGTGATGGGTTAAGGCTGACCCCCTCCCCACCATGGGCAAAAAACGACCCTCAAATGGATTGCAAAAGCGGTGGAAAGTTTAAATGGAAAGCGGTGAATGTTTACAGAGAGACAGAAGCACAGTGACAAAAGAGATCCCAAAGCACACCAAGAAACACCCCATCCCCACCTGAGGGTACACCCAAGACCCCCAGGGCTCGTTCTTCTCCCCCACCCCACTCCACTGCCACGCTAATCTCAGGTGGCCAGATCTGAGATTGCCCATCCTCCCGGCCTTGGGCCTAACTAGGCCCAAAGGCTGGAATACATCTCCCCCAAGTTACCCGGTGGCAGTGAGGGAAGAAAAGAGGAAGTACCAGGACCCCTGCTAAGATCTGATAGGGGAGCAGGGCACTATGGGATGAAAAGGAGTTCAAGGACCTTGGACAATTAATTGATGGGGCAGGAGCTCGAGTGGTGTTCTGCTCAGTTCCCTCAGTGGCAGGGGAGTACACTGAGAGCAACAGGAGAACCCACACCATCAACAATTGGCTCATGGGGTGGTGCCAGCAGTGAAATTTTGGTTTCTTCGATCACGGGGCAACTTTTACTGCACCTGAACTGCTGGGACCTGATGGGGTGCAGTTATCTAGAAAAGGTAAGAGAGTCCTAGCACTAGAGTTGGCAGAGCTCATTAAGAGGGCTTTAAACTAGGTCTGAAGGGGGTGGGTGAGGAAACCAGTCCCTCTGTAGACAAAAGAGTGGGGCACAGACTAGGGTCAATAGAGAAGTCAAGAGCCCAGCTGAAGTGCATGTACACCAACGTACGCATGTACGCAGCATGGGCAATAAGCAAGAGGAGCTGGAAGTCCTGGTCCACCAGGGTGATGATGATATAGTCGCCATCTCAGAAACATGGTGGGATGACTCGCACGATTGGAGTGCTGCACTGGGGGGTTCCAGGCTCTTCAGGAGAGACAGGCAAGGGAGGAGAGGAGGAGGGGTGGCTCTGTATATTAGGGAGTCACTCTCTGCCACAGAACTTGAGGTGGAAAATTAAGGGATTGAGTGCCTGTGGGTTAAAATCAGGGGGCATCCTAACAAATTGACAACCTGGTTGGATTCTGTTATAGACCACCCAACCAGGATGAGGAGGTGGTCGAATTTTTCTATAAGCAACTGGAAGTTGTCTCAAGATCATCAGATCTTGTCCTTGTGGGTGACTTTAACCTGCCAGATGTCTGCTGGGAACTTAATTCAGCAGAGAAGAGGCAGTCCAGAAGATTCCCAGACCACATGGAGGACAACTTCCTGATGCAGCTGTTAAGTGAGCCTACCAGGGGTCAGGCTCTGCTTGACCTGCTGTTCTCCAGTAGAGAAGGGCTGGTGGGAGACGTGACTGTGGGAGGCTGCCTGGGGCGCAGTGACCATGAGATGGTGAAGTTTTCAATGTGCAGGGAGATAGGGAGGAGCACCAACAGAACCTTCACCTTGGACTTCCGGAGGGTGAACTTCAGCTTGTTTAAGAAAATTATTTGCAATGTTCCCTGGGTATCAGTCCTCAAGAACCCTGGGGTCCAGGATGGTTGGACCTATTTCAAACAGGAGCTCTTGAAGGCACAGGACCTGGCAGTTCCCATCTGCTGAAAGATGAGCCAAAAGGGAAGGTGACCGGCCTGGATGAGCAAGCAGCTCCTGGAGGAACTAAGGGAAAAAAAGAGGCTGTATCACCTTTGGAAGGAGGGGAGGCTTCTCAAGGTATGTTTAAGGAAGTTGTTAGATTATGTAGGAAAAAAATTAGAGAGGCAAAGGCCCAGTTGGAACTGAAGCTGCCCACCTCTGTGAAAGATAACAAAAAGCATTTTTACAAATATATTAACACTAAAAAGAAGGGCAAGAAGAACCTGCACTCCTTATTGGACCTGGAGGGGAACACAGTGACTGAAGATGAGGAAAAGGCTGAGGTCCTGAACACCTTCTTTGCCTCAATTTTTAACAGGAAGTCAGGAGGAGTTCAGGACGAGTGGCCTCCTGAGCTGGGTGATGGGGTCAGGGAGCAGTGTATTGCCCCGGAAATGCACGGGGAATTAGTTTGGGACTTGCTGAGCCACTTGGATACTCACAACTCCATGGGACCAGATGGGATCCATCCTAGGGTGCTGAGAGAGCTTGCAGATGAGCTGGCCAAGCCGCTCTCCATCATTTTCCTCCAGTCCTGGCTCACAGGACTGGTGAGGAGAGGTCCCAGAAGACTGGAAACTGGCCAATGTGGTCCCCATCCACAAGAAGGGTCGGATGGAGGAACCTGGAAACTATAGCCAGTCAGCCTGACCTCAGTACCAGGGAAAATGATGGAGCAGATTCTCCTGGTGGCAATAACTGTGCACTTGCAGGATGGCCAAGGGCTCAGGTCCAGCCAACATGGATTTAGGAGGGGCAGGTCCTGCCTCTCCAACCTGATCTCCTTTTATGATCAGGTGACTGGCCTGGTGGATGTGGGGATGCCTGTGGATGTAGTCTCCATGGACTTCAGCAAGGCCTTCGACAACACCCCCCACAGCAAACTGCTGGCTAAGTTGTCAGCTTGTGGCTTGGACAGCAACACTCTGTGCTGGGTTAGGAAGTGGCTGGAGGGCTGAGCCCAGAGAGTGGTGGTCAATGGTACCACGTACAGCTGGAGGCCAGTCACCAGTGGCGTCCCCCAGGGATCAGTGCTGGACCCCGTCCTCTACAATGTCTTCATTCACGATCTTGATCTGGATCTGGAATTCAGGAGGGCAGACTTCAGATTACTCAAGGAACTAACTCAGAAGGTTCCTTGGGATACAGCCCTTAAAAATAAAGGGGTCCAGGAGAGATGGACCTACTTCAAGGAAGAACTCTTGAAGGTGCAGGAACAGGCTGTGCCAGTGTCCCGGAAGATGAGCTGCCGGGGCAGACGGCCAGCCTGGATGGGTAATGAACTTTTAATAGAACTAAGGGAAAAAAGAGGGTGTATCATCTTTGGAAGAAAGGTGAGGCAACCCATGGAATGTTTAGGGATGTTGCTAGGACATGTAGGAAGAAAATTAGGGAGGGAGAAGCTCATTTAGAGCTTAGACTGGCCACTGCTGTGAAGGACAAAAAGAAGTCCTTGTATAAACACATAAATAGCAAGAAGAAGGGCAAGGACAACCTTCACAACCTTGGTTGATATGGAGGAAAACGTAACAAAAGATGAGGAAAAAGCAGATGTACTTAACACCTTCTTTGCCTCAATTTTTAATAGCAGGACAGAATGTCTTCCAGACAGCTGGCCTGCAGAGCTGGCAGAAGGAGCCAGGGGGCAGCATAGGTTTCCCGCTGTTCCAGGAGGAGGCAGTTAGAGATCTCCTCAGCTGCTTGGATCCCCACAAGGCCATGGGAACGGATGGGATCCATCCCAGGGTGCTGAGAGAGCTGGCAGATGAGCTGGCCAAACTACTCTCCATTATCTTTCAACAGTCCTGGCTCACTGGAGAGGTCCCAGAAGACTGGAAGCTGGCCAATGTGGTGCCCATCCACAGGAAGGGCCGGTTGGATGAGCTGGGGAATTATAGACCTGTCAGCCTGACCTCAGTGCCAGGCATGATTATGGAACAGCTCATCTTGAGTTCAATAACATAGCACTTCCAGGATGGCCAAGGGCTCAGGCCCAGCCAGCATGGATTTAGGAAGGGCAGGTCCTGCCTGACCAACCTGATCTCCTTCTATGATCAGGTGACCCGCCTGGTGGATGTAGTGGGGCCTGTGGATGTGGTCTACCTGGACCTCAGCAAGGCCTTTGACACCGTCCCCCACAGCAGACTCCTGGCCAAGCTATCAGCCCATGGCTTGGACAGGAGCACTCTGCACTGGGTTAGGAAGTGGCTGGAGGGCCGAGCCCAGAGAGTGGTGGTGAATGTTGCCACATCCAGCTGGCAGCCAGTCACTAGTGGTGTGCCCCAGGGATCAGTGCTGGGCCCCATGCTCTTCAACATCTTTATTGATGATCTGGATGAGGGCATTGAGTCCATCATCAGTAAATTTGCAGACGACACCAAGCTGAGGGCAGGAGCTGATCTGCTGGAGGGTAGAGAGGCTTTGCAGAGGGACCTTGACAGGCTGGACAGATGGGCAGAATCCAATGGCATGAGATTGAACACATCCAAGTGCCGGGTTCTGTTGCAAGAAGGGGCTGGTACATAATCAATATGATTAACCAAGTTCAACTTTATTAAGGTAACACTTCAGCTTATATACAGTTGCTGTTAATTATGCATACTAGTCAAGATGCTGTTGGTCGTTTGTTAAACATCAACACCTCCCCTAACAAGTTATCAGTTCCACATTCTTTAGCCACATTCCTTAACCACAACGTCCTGTTATTCAGCCCCCGGGGACTTTCCACTCCACTGCTCTTCAAGGACATAAACAACTCCAGGGCTATTCATCTGCTCCTTATGCTCATCTCTCTTCTTTTGCAGGTCCTTGGTTGTAATCTGAGTGAGCATGTCCAGACCCTGTTTTATAGCCCAGTCATCCACAGGGTTCTGCACATCGGCCACAGCAACCCCATGCAGTGCTACAGGCTGGGGTCAGAGTGGCTGAAGAGCAGCCAGGTAGGGAGGAACCTGAGGTACTGGTTGATGGTAGGCTGAACATGAGCCTGCAGTGTGCCCAGGCAGCCAAGAAGGCCAATGGCATTCTGGCCTGCATCAGGAACAGTGTGGCCAGCAGGAGCAGGGAGGTCATTCTGCCCCTGTACATTGCATTGGTTAAGCTGCACCTTGAGTAGCGTGTCCAGTTCTGGGCCCCTTAGTTTAGGAAGGATGTTGTCTTGCTGGAACGTGTCCAGAGAAGGGCAACAAAGTTAGTGAGGGGTTTGGAACACAAGCCCTATGAGGAGAGGCTGAGGGAGCTGGGGTTGCTTAGCCTGGAGAAGAGGAGCCTGAGGGGTGACCTTCTTGCTCTCTACAACTACCTGAAGGGAGGTTGTAGACAGGCAGAGGTTGGTCTCTTCTCCCAGGCAGCCAGTACCAGAACAAGAGGACACAGTCTCAGGCTGCACCAGGGGAGGTTTAGTCTGGATGTTAGGAAGAAGTTCTATACAGAGAGAGTGATTGCCCATTGGAATCAGCTACCCGTGGAGGTGGTGGAGTCACCTTCATTGGAGGTGTTCAGGAGGAGACTTGATGGGGTGCTTGGTGCTATGGTTTAGTTGTTTAGGTGGGTTGGATTGGTTGATGGGTTGGACACAATGATCTTGAAGGTCTCTTTCAACCTGATGTATTGTATTGTATTGTATATTGTATTGGATTGCATGAGGGGATTGAGACAGTCATCAACAAATTTGCAGATGACACCAAATTGGGAGCAGATGTTGGTCAGTTAGAGGGCAGAAGGGCCCTGCAGGGGGACCTCAACCGACTGGACAGATGGGCAGAGTCCAATGGGATGGCATTCAACAAGTCCAAGTGCCGGGTGCTGCACTTTGGCCACAACACCACCATGCAGAGCTAGAGGCTGGGGTTGGGGTGGCTGGAGAGCTGCCAAACAGAGAGGGACCTGGGGGTGCTGGTTGACAGCCACCTGAACATGAGCCAGCAGTGTGCCCAGGTGGCCAAGAAGGCTAATGGCATCCTGGCCTGCATTAGGAATAGTGTGACCAGCAGGTGCAGGGAGGTCATTGTGTCTCTCTGCTCTGCATTGGTTAGGCCACACCTTGAGTCCTGTGTTCAGTTCTGGGCCTGTGACCAGTTTAGGCTGTGCCTTTAAGAAAGGGACAATTGCTGAACACTCTGGCTGAATGTTTTTGATATTTAAATGACAACAAGATAGTCTAAATTAATTTCGTTGGTAGATTGGTAGAATGCAACTTTAAGTTTAAGTTCTGTCAGTTCAGTCTGTGTTCAGCCTGGGTTCAGTTTGCTCTCTCTGTTCGTGTGGGCTTTCCTGTTTCTCCCTCTGAAGCAACAGCTTTGCTGGACAGAAGCCACCTTGAATTAACAAAGCTAACCAGATAAGAAAACTAATTCTTGCATATGCTTTGAGCTAACAGAATTTTGCTCCTTAATTGCCTTTCTCTCTCTCTCTAACCCTTTTTGGGAAAAAAGAGAGGTAGGGAGGGAGGGGGGTTCAGGGAACCCCCCGGCCGGTTGGAGGGAAAAAGCTTTTCTGCATTACTTTCATTGCTGTATATTTCTGTATATATTGTAAAATACTGTATATTTGTGTACATATTCATTGCATTCCATTTATGCCTGTAAATACAGCTTATTCCATTTTGCTTTTCTGACTGAGTTAGCTGTGGTTTCTTTGTGTGTGGGGGAGAATTTTCTCACCCTACCACAGGGCCCCTCAGTTTAAGAAGGACATCAAGACACTTGAATGTGTCCAGAGAAGGGCAACAAGGCTGGTGAGAGGCCTTGAGCACAAGCCCTATGAGGAGAGGCTGAGGGAGTTAGGGTTGTTTAGCCTGGAGAAGAGGAGGCTCAGGGGTGACCTCATTGCTCTCTACATCTACCTGAAAGGTGGTTGTAGCCAGGAAGGGGTTGGTCTCTTCTCTCTAGCAACCAGCACCAGAACAAGGGGACACATTCTCAAGCTGCACCAGGGGACGTTTAGGCTTGAGGTGAGGAGAAAGTTCTTCACCGAGAGAGTCGATCGCCATTGGAATGGGCTTCCCAGGGAGATGGTGGAGTCACTGTCCCTGGAGGTGTTCAAAAGGAGATCGGACGTGGCACTTGGTGCCATGGTCTAATCATGGGGTCTGTGGTGACAGGTTGGACTTGATGATCTTCGAGGTCTCTTCCAACCTTAGTGATACTGTGATACTGTGATGCTGTGAAATACCTGGCTTCCTGTGTCCACCCACTGGGCTGGACTCCTTGTGGACACAGGAAGCGTCTCTCATATGAACACAGCAGGGGGCACACTGCTACACAGCTTTTGATGCCCAGATGGTGCTGGCAATGTGTTGGTGAGCTGCCATCTGAACTCCTTATGTTACACAAAGGAGTGGTGTTTTAACAATTGAACCCCTGCTGCACCATGTCTCGTCTGAGAGCCTTGTGCTCACTGCAGGGAGAGACTGAACAGACACATTTAAACTGTTTCCATGATTCTTTGTATTCTTATTTTCTGCCTCAAATATTATCTCTTGCCAAATGTTCTTCTCAATCATTGGTTCAAAACCTCCAAATGCAGCTTCATATAGTGTTTGTTATCCCCTCAGGCAGCTGACAATTTGTCTTGCAATCATACAGTCCCCACTCCTTCTCCCACAAATAATTTGCTTTTCGCACTGAGGAAAAAATGGCTGAGGTAAAAAATACCACATATCTCAAATTTTTAAAATTCAGTGTAGATACTTTCCCTATGAATTATAGTGAGTGGGTTTTTTTGTGTGTGTGAGCATGGTTTATGAAATGAGATCACTGCTGTATGATCTTCAATTTCTTTCTCAAATGGAGTACAGATTGTCATTGAAGAGTTGGCATGTACTCCCTCACTCCATTTTTCTAGGCAAGCTGAATACAAACTGTTATCAGGACAAAAATGGAAAAGCCTTCTGAGAGTTTACTGTTGTGAAAATTCCTACTCTGATGTACAAGCAGGTGTATGCTTGAATCCACAATCTATAGTTTTAACTAAGCAATTTGGACAGTAGCTTCACATGGAATTTGCTTATTTCTACCTTGAACTCATCATGATATGAATAGAAATATACTTCTCTGCAAATTGTTGCTTAAAAGCCTTTTTGTAAATGGCTATTTTGTAAATGGCCTTTTTGTAAATCACTAGTGTTGCAGAATATTTTGGTTATGATCAACTATATAAATTAAATTGTCACATTTATTAAATTTGGCTTAATGGTTAATTGCAGCTCTTTTAGAAACATTGACTGCAGTTGCTTATTTGGGCAGAACTACACAAAAATACAGTCATATTTGCTCTTCCTTGCCTGGATTTTAGATCAAGTTCTTTGATATCACACTGAAACATATTTGAAATACAAATATTTTCCAGTGAAAAATATTCAGAAATTAAATTAATTATTTGAAGTATGTTGACACTGATGCGACACCTTATTTAGGTACAATTTCTGTTTCCTGGGTAATTCTTTTCCAGCACTGCAGACTATTCCAGAAATGTCTGTATGTCTTTGTGACCATCAGACTGTGACCATCAGAACAGTACCTGGATTCTGCACCAAAGCCTCAAGAATTTGATACCAAGCAGAGTGTTCACCAGATCCAGCAATCTGAGCTAAGAACTATCTTATCTAACCACTAGAGAATGCCGAAGAGAAAAATAAAACTGTAATTCATGTTCTCCACAGCTAATTTGATAGCTAAGCTTAAAACAGAAGGAAACATCTAACAGTGCTTATCTGTAAACCCTCTCCTAAAGCTGCATTCAACTTTGTGTGATACAAAAAACCAAAATACAAAGATCATCTCCATTGAACTAGTTGCTAGGATGTTCAGTGGGGTACATTACAAAATGCCTTTATTATCTAATTTGGAGAAAAGATCCAATTAAACACCCTGTTATTAGACAATCCAGGCTTGTGTTTTTCCTCCTGCAAAGTTGTTTCATTTACTATGAAGAGTTTATGGAGCTGGCATTTATACTAGGTAGGTGATTACTCTAACAAATTATTTCTTCTGTGTCTTATTACCTGTTGTCCTGGCATATATCTCTTTAGCTACAATAAGCAGAATGGCCTTGGTAGGAGAAATATAGAAACAGTAATTTCATTATATTCTACTATTCAGCCATTGCCCAAGGGTGTGGAAAATTCATACAAGATCTTGATCTGAACCAGTCTGACTGGAGGATCAGGTTAATGCTCTGTTCTTCTGGATATGCTAGAAAGCATTGACTTTCAGAAAGTCTTTCTGATCACTGCCTTTTTTCAGTTTCATGCCCTAAAAATACCTTTGTTATCAAGATAAGAATGCTGGGAGAAAGCCTACTAATATTACTGACACTGGGCATGATTAAAGACTCCTGGTAGATCAATGGCTTCAAGCCACAGACAATATCATGCACAGCCTCTTATTTTGGCATGATGAAATTTGTTTAGTCATGAATGTTGTTAAGCAGGAGTAGTAAGGTCTTTGAGCAGTGGAATTCTGCTGATGTATCCTTGTTACAAATAAAAGGGTGATAAGGTGAGAAATTAATAAAAACATAAATTATTTCTTAATTTCACTCCACCTCCCACATAACTGCATGCAAAAGTTATTAAAGATTATAAAGGTTTGGTGTTCAGTTGCGAATCTCTCCACAATATAGGAATGGTTACAAATAATTTGAGAACCAGTATTTGGAAAACATCGATCCAAAAGAAGTAAATTACCCCACTGACAAAAGGCAGGAATTTCCTGGAGACTTTAGAAATACATGACTCACGGTGCTCAGGGATTGTGGGAATTCCTCTTTTGTCTCTTATTATCGTAAACTCACAGAATCACAGTATGTTAGAGGTTGGAAGTGACCTCCAGAGATCAAGTCCAAACCCCCCTTCTAAAAGCATGATCACTTAGGGTAGTCTGCACAGGAATGCATCCAGATGGGTTTTGAAAGTCTACAGAAATGGAGAATCCACAATCCCCCTGGGCAGCCTGTTCCAGTGCTCCATCACCCTCACTGTAGAGAAGTTTCTCCTCATGTTGAGGTGAAACTTTCTATGTTCAAGTTTGTGCCTATTGTTCCTTGTTACTGAGCACCACCAAAAAGAGATTGGCCCCCTCCACTTGACACCCACCCCTCAGATATTTATAGACACTGACAAGATCCCCTCTCAGTCTTCTATTTTCAAGACTAAACAGCCCCAAGTCTCTTCATAGGGGAGATGCTCAAGACCCCTAATCATTCTCATGGTTCTCCAATGGACTCTCTCCAGCAGATCCCTGTCTTTCTTGAACTGGGGAGCCCAAAACTGGACAAAATACTCCATGTGTGGTCTCACTAGGGCAGAATAGAGGGGGAGAAGGACCTCCCTAGACCTGCTGGACACACTTTTCTTGATGGAACCAGATACTGTTGGCTCTCTGCTACAAGAGCGCATTGCTGTCCCATGGAGAACTTGCTGTCACTAGGACTCCAAGGTCTTTCTCTGTGGAGCTGCTCTCCAGTAGGGTAACCCCTTATCTGTACTGCTTTGCTGTTTATAATCCATGTGTGTGTGGTGGGAAAAAACCCAAGAGAGAGTAGCTTTGTGCTCTCTACAGCTCACCTGTTTTTTACATCCAGATAATTTTTGTTGGAATTGCAAGCAAAGGTTAGAACTAATATCCATCAGTTCTCTGTGTAAATATGCCCAAAAACATGCCTAGACTTGACCCTGCATAGGGTCTGTGGCTGGCAGGACACATGGTTTGGGTGAAGGGCCCATGTGAAATCCACTGATCCAGAGGCCTGGGAGGGGGAGGTATCACAGAATCACAGAATGATAGGGGCTGGAAGGGGCCTCAAAGGAAAATCTAGTCCAACCCCTCTGCCAGAGCAGGTTCACCTATACCAGGTCACACAGGAATGCATCCAGGTGGGTTTTGAATATCTCCAGAGAGGGGGACTCCACAAGTGCTCTGGGCAGCCTGTTCCAGTATTCCAACACACTCACAGTGAAAAAAATTTTCATCATGTGTAATGATTTGGAATTTACCACCACACTAACATAAGCACAGCTAACTCAGTCAGAAGCAAATGGAAGCTATATTTACAAGCAATTACTACACTCTTCAAGGAACTACAATGAATATGTACAAAATATACAGTATTTACAATATTATACAAGTATTCACAAGCACGGAAACCACCCTGAATCCCTTTCTGGGATCCCAAAAAAGGAGTGGGGGAGCTGCTCCACTCTCCTACCCCTCCCCCCTACCTCTGTAATTAGGAGAAAAGAGAAGGACATTAGAGAATACTGTTAGTTCAAAGCATTGTTAACTGTTAGTGTTCATATCTGCAAGGTCAGTAGATCAGATTCTCTCCAGTGAAACAGCCAGGCAGCCAGAGAAGAGAGAAAGGAATGAAGTGGGATGTGTGATACTAGGGGTACGTCTCACACATCTGCCCTATGAAATTCACTTAGAATAATTCTTTGTTTTCCTTTTTACACCCAACTGTAAATTGTTTACACTTCTCCACTCTTCTGCTCAAAATCTGCAGCTAATTTTTAAAGGCATTGCCTGAAACTGTCACAATCCACCCCTTCTAAACAATATAATTGGCTGTTAATACTATCCATCTAATCTAAAACAGTATCTACAATTTGTAAATAAAGTTCACAGTCCATTCTGGCTGTTCTCAGATGTAGATGATTCAGAAGTCCAAGAAAACCAGGAAACAAGAAAAGAGAAAACATTTTGTCTCTCCGCAGACAAAACAACGAAAAGGAACAGGGACTTAGTTGACTCAGGGCTCTCAGGGTTCTCAGTGTTCATGCACTGCAGTTTCCTTATGGATTTTGCCTTTGGGGGCAATGTTGAATCTGTACAACACTCTGAAGTTAAACTGTCTCAGACAAAGTTAGATTTCTTTGTGGAATACACTGATTTTCACCATTCTCTTGTATTATTGAGTAAGTGTGACCAGAACCTTCAGCAGAAACCACTCCTTGGACAGGTTTGGCCTCTCCTGAAGAAGAAAATACCCAAACAGTTTTGCCTAACAGATTCTTTTATCTAAAAATAGGAACACAATCACCTCCTACCATTAGCAAATCTGAGTATGCAGGTCCAGCTTGATTTACCATCCAGGTTGTTTGTGCTAGATGTTTCTCCCAGTTTTTCAAAGATTCCACCCCCCACGTCTTTGAGAGTGATCTTCAGCAAACTGTTGTAGCATTCAATCTTCCCTGCAGCTGGTGTATAGCATGGAATATCCACTTGATGGTGTGCATTTTGGCTCAGTTCTTCACAAGATTGTTTTTGAAATGAGTTCCATTGTCTGACTCAATCCTTTCTGGAGTTCCGTGTCTCCACAGGATTTGTCTTTCCAGACCAAGAATGGTGTTGCATGCAGTTGCATGTGGAACTGGAAAAGTTTCTGTCCCAGTTTGAGGCAGATCCTCCCACCGGGGTGGGAGGGAAAAAAAAGGAGACTCAAACAAACGGATTGCAGAAGTGATGGAAAGTTTAAACGGAAAAGCAGTGAGTATTTTACAGAGAACCACAAGCACAGTGACAAAAGAAGATCCCAAAGCATACCCTGAAGCCTCCCAACATTCTCTTTCTCCCTACTTGAGGGTATACCCAAAACCCCCAGGGCTCTTTCTTCACACCCCCTCCACTGTTAGGTTAATCCAGCTGTCCACATCTGAGATTGTCCTTCCCTCTTCTCCTGCTGGCATTAGGCCTAGCCAGGCCCAAGAGGCTGTGAGATAACTCCCTTTCCATTATGAGACCAGGAGCATCTCCCACAGCAATGGTGAGGGAAGAAAGAGGAAGTGAGAGACCTTGCAGATGGATTTACAGGGAGTAGGACATTATGGGTATGAAATACAGCTTCCTGTGTCCACTCACTGGGCTGGACACCTGGGGCACCAGAGGTGGACCCCATAGGGCAGCAGCAGGAGGCACCCAGCCCAAACTGCCACAGTTTCCAACCATCCAGTGTTTGCCTCTACCATAGTCAGCACATATTGCTTACCAGATCAAGAACAAGATAGAGTGATATAGTCAATCTGCCAGGCCTCACCATACATGTACTTGGACCATTGATCACCATACCATAAGGGCTTAATTCACTTTACCCGCTTAATAGCAGCACAAATGTCACAGTCATACATGACTTGCATGAAAGCATACAGGGAAATGTCTATGAATCTGTCATGAGCCCACTGGTAGGTTGCATCTCTGCCTTGATGTCCTGGCAAACCATGAGCCCACCAAGGTAAGAACATCTCACCTCGGTGTTTTGAGTCAAGACCAAGATCAGAGTCTGTGTCTACTTGAGAAACTCTTGCAGCTAGATTGGCCTGATGGTTGTGTTGTTGTTCCTCAGGAGCTTTGCTCTTCGGAATGTGGGCATCAATGGTTCTCACCTCCACTGGAATTCTCTCAACTCGATCAGCAATGTCCTGCCACAGATCAGCTGCCCAAATAGGCTTTCCTTTTCTCTGCCATCCATTCTTTTTCCAGTCCTTTAGCCAACCCCACAGAGCATTGGCTACCATCCATGAGTCGGTGTAGAGATAAAGCTTTGACCATCTCTCATATTCAGCTATACCAAGAGCTTGATGGACAGCTTTTACCTCTACAAATTGACTGGATTCTCCTTCTCCATCCCTTGCTTCTGCAACTCGATGTGTTGGACTCCACACTGCAGACTTCCACCTTTGCTTGTTTCCTATGACACAAACCATCTGTGAAAAAAGCATGTTTCTTTTCATCATCAGAAAGGCCATTGTAAGGAGGAACCTCCTCAGCGCAAGTTACTCTCTCCTCTAGAGGTTTCGTACAGCTAGTGCCTTCAGGCCAGCTTGTTATCACCTCCACCAGAGTAGGTCTCTCAAGATTTCCCATTCAAGCTCTCTGTGCTATCAGAGCCATCCACTTGGACCATGTGGCATCTGTGGAATGATTACCTTTGAACATCTAATTTGAAACTGGTAATCTAGGAGCTAAAAGAAGTTGTGACTCAGTTCAAATTACTTCAGAAGCAGATTTTACTCCTTCATAGGCAGCTAGAATTTCTTTCTCTCTTGGAGTATAACTTGACTCTGAACCTCTGTAGCCTTGACTCCAGAAACCAAGAAGACGTCTATGTGTCTCACCTGGAGCTCTTTCCCACAAGCACCAGGTTGGACCATTGTCACTTGCAGCCATGTACAAAATGTTCTTAATGTCTGGACCATCTCGGACAGGTCCCAGACCCATTGCTTGAACTACTTCCTGCTTTATCTGATCAAAGGCTCCTTGTTGCTCAGGTCCCGAATGGAAACTGTTTCTCTTTCAATTCACATTGTACAGAGGCTTCACAATCTGACTGTATCCAGGAATGTGCAGGCTCCAAAATCCCACTGTACCCAAGAAATGTAGAGTTTCTTGCTTGTTCATGGGATTGGCCATTGTAGACACTCTGTTTACCACATCCACTGGAATGTGTTGGCATCCACCCTGCCACCGCACTCCCAGAAACTGGATTTCTCTGGCAGCTCCTTTCACCTTGTTTTGCTTGATGGCAAAACCTGCATTCAGGAGAATGTCAATGATTTTGTTACCTTTCTCAAAGACTTCTCCATCAGTTTTACCCCAGATGATGACATCATCAATGAACTGGATGTGTTCTGGAGCTCCACCTTTCTCCAGAGCATCGTGGATCACTGCATGACAGATGCTGGAGCTGTGGATCCAGCCCATTGGCAATCTGTTAAAAGTGTACTGGATTCCTCTCCAGGTGAAAGCAAACTGAGGCCTGCATTCCTCTGCTATGGGAATAGAGAAGAAGGCATTAGCAATGTCTATGGTAGCATACCATTTGGCCTCTTTGGATTCCAGCTCATACTGGAGTTCCATCATGTCTGGTACTGCTGCACTCATAGGTGGAGTTACTTCATTCAGAGCTCGGTAGTCAACTGTCAGACGCCAGTCTCCATTCTGCTTTCGCACAGGCCACACTGGACTGTTGAAAGGGGAATGAGTTTTGCTGATGACTTTCTGACTCTCCAACTGACGAATCAGAGTCTGAATGGGCAACAAAGAGTCACGGTTGGTTCTGTATTGTCTGTGATGCACAGTCTGAGAAGCAACCGGCAATTTAATGTCCTCGATCTTGTGTTGTCCCACAACTGCAGATTCATCAGAAAGATCAGATCTAACAGACAGCTTCAATTTTTGTCCATCAACTTCTACAGATACTACTCCAAAAGCCCATTTGTAACCTTTAGGGTCTTTGAAACGCCCTTCTCTCAGAAAATCAATTCCCAGAATACAAGGTGCGTCAGGTCCAGTCACAACATATGCTTCTTCCACTGTTTACCAGTTAAACTTCTGTCAATTTGTATCTTAGTTAACTCTTGAGATCCACCAGTGACTCCCAGAATAGTTATAGGCTCTGATACCTGATAATTTGATGGTATTATCTTGCACTGAGGTCCTATGTCAACCAAGGCCCTGTACTTCTGAAATGTTGAAGTGCCAGACCACTGGATGCACACATCCCAATAGACTCTGTTATCTCCATTATCCCTCTCCTCCCCCTGGCAGGAGGCAGGATACCCCTAATTATGGCGAATATGTCCACATGTGCAGTGAGCACAGTGTACAGTATTAGAATTGGAATCACTGTTGGAGTTATCAGAGTTGTTCTGGGAAACTGTGGAAGTAACAGCTACCTTTCTGGTATTGCTACCTTGGGTTCTGCCACTCTGCAGTTCCCTTAATCTCCTGAAAAGATCAGAAGTTGGTTGACCATCCCATCTGTTCATGTTCTCACCAAACTGATCATGCAGAGTTATCCAAAAAGTCCCACATGATGGCCTCTGTTGTCTGTTTTGACCTACTTTGGAATAGCTTCCTGTTGTGAAGAGCACAGCAGAGGCTATGACAAACACCAATATGGTTAGAACATAGCTCAAACTTTATTCATACACAGCATTTATATAGATCATTAAAGGTCAGTCTTGATTTTAAACTAATTTCCACGGTTAGCTTCTGCGGTTAGCTAGTTCCCCTTTTCCACATCCTGCTTCAGCGACACAGCTCTTGCAACAGCTGCTTCATTCTTCTTTTTCAGCCTTCAAAGTCATGTCAAAGACAAGTTGTTTACTGCTCAGGCTGTTATACTTCTTCATAGGCCTCACAGCATGGATTGGTCATGATTCCCACTGGGTGTCCATGCTCTGCTAAAAAGTCCTCCACAGCCTCCTTGGAGGATGTCTGTTTCTAACAGCTGAAACTTGTATCCAGCTGGGAGAAGATGAATTGGAATTATCTCCTTGTGCCAGTTTGGATATGGAGGTTTTTAATTCCTTCTTCAGCTCTTTCATGCAATTCTTTATCTCTCCAGACAGAGTTTCAATGGCTGAAACCAAAGAAACACGTGCAAGACTATTCTCCAGTTGTCTCATTTGGTCATTGGAATGGCCAACCATAGGAGGCGCTCCACCATAATTTCTTGCCACAATTCTGCTTGCCAAAATAGTAGCATAATTAAGAGGAGCAAGTTTGATGATCTTATTAGCAAGACCTGTTCCCACAGGAATTTCATCAGGATTCAGTGTACCATGGTCTCCATACATCACCTCTCTCACAGCAAACTCTCACAAAGGCTTAATTCCCTCATCCATGGTATTCCAAGGCTTAGGATTCTATGAAAGGTCATCTCTGGATGGGTACCTTGCAAGAGCTGCCAGTAGAAGGTGTGTCCACAGAGAAACCTTACCAAGACACCTGCCTAGGTGTCTATCTATTCCACTATCTTTTGAGAGAGTTCCAAGCTGAGATGCTGACTTGTCTCCCACAAGCAAAGCTGGTGCACCTGTATCAAAATACCTGCCAAGCCAGGCTAGAATTGGCTCATTCTCTCCTCTGATGTAATCCTTTCTCACATGCTCTTGTCTGGGGGTGTTTGCTGTTTGGTATCATCTTCTTGTTCATTTTCTGTCTCATCTTCTTAAAGATGCTGTCCCCTTAATCCTGCTGCTACTCTCCTAAGGATTTCTTTAAGCTCAGAAGCACCTCAATCAACTGCTGCCCTACCAGAACCTGTATCCTGCCTGCATCTCCAGTATCAGTGATGGTCTCAATAATTCAGCTATGACTTTAAGACAAACCTTCTCTTTATCCTCAGAAGGATCTTTTTTAACAGAAGGTCCCTCACCAGCAGAAGGATCTTGGTGCTGCCCTGTGCTGACTCCTGCATCTGCCTTTTGCCTACCTCTCTAACCTAAGACTGCAATTTGCTTAATTTGAGCTATGTTTGAATTTACAACAGGCATAACAGAAACAGACAGGTTTTGAGACAAAGCAG
Source organism: Colaptes auratus (assembly GCA_015227895.2). NCBI lineage: Eukaryota > Metazoa > Chordata > Aves > Piciformes > Picidae > Colaptes > Colaptes auratus. The sequence goes on along the minus strand of CM026897.1, from coordinate 64,833,495 downwards.
CTGTTGCAGAGGCCACTTCTGGTCCTGCCAATGCAGAGGTAATTGTTTTGCCTCTCTTATGGCTGCCAGTGACATTGCAGCTGCCATCTTAGTTGCTGCCTGTGGCTGAATGCCAGAATTACTGGTGGTTCCATTGAGAGCTGCCTTAGTGATAGCTTTTCCCTGTCTGCTTCTATCTGTTTCTCCTATCTCTTCATCACTAGAAATATCTGGATTTGAGTTAGAACTGTTTCTCCTACGTCTAGGTCTGTGCTTAAAGATAAAACATGTCTTAGCCTCTCATCTTTCCTGATACAGTGCAATTAAAAAGCACACAACTATTATTACCAACAGCAGATTCACACACAGCAAATAAATCACATTGGAATCCTATTTGTTACTACAGATGATACTCTCACCCAGAGGAATACTGAACTTGTAAATCTTTGTGGGAAGAGTAATCATTGTTGTAATCATTGTTACGTTTCTGCATCTCTTAAGCCAAAAGAACCCTAGGCACTGATCATACAAAAGCTGAATTTTATACTTAAACCAAAGGTACAATTTATGCATCAGATATCTTGCCAGCTTATCAAACATTAAACAGATAATGTATTTGTAAACGATCACAGTCAGAGCAGAATATATCAAATGCAACAGAATGCAAAACAGCTTCATTTTGCTTCCCTGATCTGAGCAGAAATAAATCAAGCAATCTTGCCCCACATTGGGTGCCAATTATTTTGTATTGGCTTGGAATTTTAAAAAGCATGGCTCACTCAGTCTTGCTCACTCAGTTGGAAGTAAATGGAAGCTATATTTACAAGCAATTACTACACTCTTCAAGGAACTACAATGAATATGCACAAAATATACAGTATTTACAATATTATACAGGCATTTACAATCAGAAAACATCATGGAAACTCATCTGAATCCCTTTCTGGGATCCCAAAATGGAGTGGGGAAACTGCTCCTCTCTCCTTCTCCTCCCCCTTACCTCTATAATTAGGAGAAAAGAGAAGGATGTTAGAGAGTACTGTTAGTTCAAAGCATCATTAAGTGTTAGTGTTCTTATCTGCGAGGTCAGTAGATCAGATTCTCTCCAGTGAAGCAGCCAGACAGCCAGAGAAGAGAGAAAGGAATGAAGTGGGATGTGTGATGCTAGGGGTGCATCTCACACATCTGCCTAATTAAATTAGTTTAGAATAATCTTTTGTATTCCTTTATACACCCAACTGTGAATAGTTTATACTTCTCCACTCTCCTGCTCAAACTCTGCAGCTAACTTTTAAAGGCATAGCCTGAAACTGTCACTTCAGGTTTACATGAAACTTCCTCAACTTCTGTTGACAGAGGGAATTTTTCCCGCGGCCCGGACATGAGACCAACTCAATATGAGTGATAAAACAAGTGCCACTTTATTTTGGTTTGCATCAGACTTTATAACCAACATGGGCCGGCCCGCACAATCTTATTGGTTCTAACCTAAAGGGTCCTGATTACATACTCCTCCCACCTGTTGTCTTTCAGTGCAGTTTGTTTACCAAGTTCTCAAGGACAGACCATCCTTGAAGGCTTGCTGGCTGACATCCAGTTCAGTCTATAGTTATGCTAACAGCCCAAACTTCCCAACTTATTTACATAATTATTTACTTGATCACCATCAAAGCCTGGGTTGTGCACTGCTTCTAGGGGCCCATGCCCTCTCTCTTTAAGCCGTTCTTCAACAAACTTCCACCCTCTCCTGTCCACCACAACTTACAAAAGATGATGAAGAGTGGTCTGGAAATGACTCCTCTGGTATGTCTCCTCCAGCTCCCTTCATCTCAGGCCCTCTGTTTCCCTCTCATCCCATTTTTGTAGCTAATTGCATTTGCCAGTTGGTATGATCTGGCATTGTGAGTTTTTCCTGAAGATGAAAGACATACTTGAAGGTTGCAAAATTCTTTAATACTGGCACTTTTATAAAATTACTTTCTTTAAAATGGAATTTAATTCCTCCCCTTAAAATTACTTTCTGTAGCTCATGCTACAAGTTCAAAATCTTTGTATTCGTCTGTCTCCAGTCTTTATTATATCTCTCTTTCATTGCTTTACCTTTTCTAACTTACCACTCTCAAGGTCCTTAATCACATACACAGCACATGATAAAGGGATCTACAGATGATAATGCAAAAATACCAGTGAAAATAAGCAATATATTTGAAGAACAGACAGAATCATGTTTTCCTAAATAGTGGTCACAAATGTTTAGCGACGGAACCATTACTTATAGGTCATGACATCCATAAAAGAAATTGTATTAAAGGACCTCAACACAATGCTCCTTCATATCGTCTTATGTATAGAATTTTGAAAATAATTTCCACAACTTTTGGATAAAGATAAATGCATAGTAGTTATTAAACGTGTCCAGCAGATTGTTCTCTTTGATTTTAGGGATTTCATATGAGCAGTCTGGTTTTCTATTGAATTCCTATTTTGCCTATCTATATATCTAGGTACCAGAATATCTTTAAAACTGAAGATCTTCAGCCCATTGACATACTAGTCAGATATGTGCCTGTTATGGGGCACCTATGTGAATATGAAAAGACAAAGGTAGGAAATTGCCTTCCAAGGTGCAAAATTGCCTTCTCCTTCCCCTGGGGACAGGCAAACAGTGTCCATTCTTCCTGCTGGGGCAGAGGTCCCTCACAGTTATTTACCCATGGGGGAAGTCCGCTGGGTTTAGGAACTATGATTAGCGGGGTGCTTCATGCCCATTATACATTGGCTCTGGACACATTGTCTAGGAATGCCTTAAATAGATTGACGAAAAAGCAGTTAAAGCTCTTGCTCTCATTTTGCACTTGCTCTCATTTTTCTGCTCTCATTTTGGCTCATCTTGGACTCCCTCTGCATTCATGGCAAAACTGAAGAAAGCAGCACTCAGACCTGCCTGCCCTGGGGTCCTGCTCCCTGCCTGCTGCTGGAGTGACCCTGCCTGCTGTGAAACTGTGGCTTTCGTGCACTATTCAGACAGTGCTGCTGCATGAGTTTTCCTTCATAGCAGCTGTGTCTACAGACACTTTGATTTTGGCGGGTCCCTTTTCCTTTGGATTTGTGCCATGTTATCTACAAATCAGATTATAAAACCTGCAGTTCTGGAGCCTGCCACTGAAGAAAAACCTAAGGGACCATTGCCAAATTCCTGCTCCATCCTTGTGAGTGCAATCGGCATTCTCATAGTTTCCCTAAGGTCCTGGCTTGCCTATGATTTTATAAGTGGGATAAAGCTATTTTGTGGCTTAGCCTTTTTAATTTTCTGAAGTCTCTAAATTGTACTAAAGTTGCCCATAAGCATCTTGGTGGAACCTGTAATCAGTTTTGTATGTAATTTTGGTTGTTTTTTTTTTTAATAATAAAGATAGCTATATTCTTATAATTCCCACCTCATTAATTTAACCCCAATTGAAAGAGTGCCACTTTTACTACATTCAGATTGACTTGATCTTTCACTTCACACAGACCTTGCAATACTGTAAATTATTGACACAAGAAGTGTGAAGTTGTGATAGTAAAGGTAGAGAAAAAATTGTTCTGTACTAAAAAGAAAAGACATGTTGTCTATTTCAAGTTGCCTGCAATCCTCATTTTTCTCTGCTTGGCCTTTCACAAAGGTTTATAGTGCAGTTTTGAGTATCATCAGATTGAGGAATAACATTGCAGTCAACAGCTCAAGGTCCAAATGGAGACTGGTGATGAGTGGCATCCCTCAGGGGTCAGTCCTGGGACCAGTGTTATTTAGCATCTTTGTCATCAATACAGACAGTGGAATCAACTACACCCTGAGCAAGCTTGCGAATTACACCAACCTGTGTGGTCCACTTGATATACTGGAGGGAAGGGATGCTATCCAGAGGGAATTAGACAACCTGGAGAGGTGGGTTCATGCCAATCTCATGAAGTTCAACAAGGCCAAATGAAATGTTCTGCACCTGGGTTGGTGCAATTCCAAGCAAAAATATTGGCTGTGTGCCTATAATGGCTCAAGAGCAGTCTTGAGAAGGACTTGGGAGTGTTAGATGATGAAAAATTCAATATGAACAGGCAATGCGTTCTTGCAGACAGAAGGCAAATCATGTCCTGGACTGTATCAAAAGAAGTGTGAACACAGTACAAGGGGGGCTGATTCTGCCCCTCTGATATGCTCTCATGGGACCTCACCTGGAGTACTGTATCCAGTTTTGGTACCCCCAGCATGAGAAGGATGTGGAGCTGCTGCAGTGGATCCAGAGGAGGGCCATGAAGATGATCAGAGGGGTGGAGCACCTCTGCTATCAGGACAGCCTACAAGAGTTGGGGCTGTTCAGCATGGAGTAAAGGTCCCCGGGGAGATCTTATAACAACCTGAAAGAGGCCCACAGGGAAGCCAGGAAGGGACTTTCTACAAGGGCTTGTCCTGATCAGATGAGAGGGGATGATTTAAACTTGAGGAGGGCAGATTTAGACTGGATACTAGGAAGAAATTCTTTACATGAGAACAGATTGCCCAGGGACGTTGTGGACATCCCCTACAAGTATCCTCTGATATTTCTGAAACTGTGGGCACTGATACTAGTTTTTGCATGAAAAAATGAACTCCTTAGATTAAAATTGTTCTGTAAATTAAATCACAGAATCACAGAATCACCAAGGTTGGAAGAGACCTCAAAGATCATCAAGTCCAACCTGTCACCACAGACCTCACGACTAAACCATGGCACCAAGTGCCACACCCAATCCCCTCTTGAAACTCCAGGGACGGTGACTCCACCACCTCCCTGGGCAGCTCATTTCAATGGCTAACAACAGTGAAGAATGTTCTCCTCACCTCAAGCCTAAACAGCCCCTGGCATAGATTGAGACTGTGTTCTCTTGTTCTGATGCTCGTTTCCTGGGAGAAGAGACCAACCCACTCCCGGCTACAACCACCCTTCAAGTAGTTGTAGACAGTATCACAGTATCACAGTATAACCAAGGTTGGAAGAGACCCCAAGGATCATCAAGTCCAACCTGTCCCAACAGACCTCACAACTAGACCATGGCACCAAGTGCCACGTCCAATCTCCCCTTGAACACCTCCAGGGACGGCGACTCCACCACCTCCCTGGTCAGCCCATTCCAATGACGAATGACTCGCTCAGTGAAGAACTTCCTCCTCACCTCGAGTCTAAACCTCCCCTGGCACAGCTTGAGACTGTGTCCCCTTGTTCTGGTGCTGGTTGCCTGGGAGAAGAGACCAACCCCCTCCTGTCTACAACCACCTTTCAGGTAGTTGTAGAGGGCAATGAGGTCACCTCTGATCCTTCTCTTCTCCAGGCTAAACAATCCCAGCTCCCTCAGCCTCTCCTCATAGGGCTTGTGCTCAAGGCCTCTCCCCAGCCTTGTTGCCCTTCTCTGGACACGTTCAAGTATCTCGATGTCCTTCTTAAACTGAGGGGCCCAGAACTGGACACAGTACTCAAGGTGTGGCCTAACCAATGCAGAGTACAGGGGCAGAATGACCTCCCTGAGCGATAAGGTCTCCCCTGAGCCTTTTCTAGGCTAAACAATCCCAGCTCCCTCAGCCTCTACCCATAGGGCTTGTGCTCAAGGCCTCTCACCAGCCTCGTTGCCCTTCTCTGGGCATGTTCAACTGCCTCGATGTCCTTCTTAAACTGAGGGGCCCAGAACTGGACACAGGACTCAAGGTGTGGCCTAACCAGTGCAGAGTACAAGGGCACAATGACTTCCCTGCTCCTGCTGGCCACACTCTTCTTGATGCAGGCCAGGATGCCACTGGCCTTCTTGGCCTCCTGGGCATACTGCTGGCTCATGTAGGCGGCTGTCAATCAGTACCCCCAGGTCCCTTTCTGTTTGGCTGCTCTCCAGCCACTCTGACCCCAGTTTGTTGTTCTGCATGGGGTTGTTGTGGCCAAAGTGCAGCACAAGGCACTTGGATTTGTTAAATGTCATGTTGTTGGACTCTGCCCATCTGTCCAGTCAGTCGAGGTCCCTCTGCAGAGCCCTTCAACCCTCTAACAGAACAACATCTGCCCCCAACTTGGTGTCATATACAAATTTGCTGATGACTAACTCAATCCCCTCATATAGACCATCAATGAAGATATTGAAGAGGATGGGGCCCAGCTCTGATCCCTGGGGGACACCACTAGTAACTGGCCACCAGCTGGATGTGGCACCATTCACCACCACTCTCTGGTCTCAGTCCTCTAGCCACTTCCTAACCCAGCACAGAGTGCTGCTGTCCAAGCCACAAGCTCATAGTTTCATAGTTTCACTCAGGGTTGGAAGGGACCACAACGATCATCTAGTTCCAACCCCCCTGCCATGGGCAGGGACACCTTATACTAGATCATGCTGGCCAGAGCCTCATCCAGCCTGGTCTTAAACACCTCCAGGAAGGCCACAATGAGTTCACCTCTGAGCCTTCTCTTCTCCAGACTGAACAGCCCTAACTCTTTCAGTCTGTCCTCAGAGGAGAGGTGATCCAGCCCTCTGCTCATCTTCGTGGCCCTTCTCTGGGCACATTCCAGCACCTCCAGATCCCTTTTGTAATAGGGGCTCCAGAACTGGACACAGAAGTGCAGGTGGGGTCTCACCAGAGCTGAGTAGAGGGGGAGAATCACCTCCCTTGACCTGCTGGCCACACTTCTGTTCTAGACTTCAAATTTGACATTCAGCTTGATGTCAGAATTGAGTGCATTTTTTTCTTCTCTCTTTTATCATAAAGAAGCTCTCTTCCTGCTTTTTACAGTTTGAGAGAATGATCTGCTTTCCTGGGATAATCCTTGGAACCACACATTGAAATCATAGTTTCATAGTTTCAGTCAGGGTTGGAAGGGACCACAAGGATCATCTAGTTCCAACCCCCCTGCCATGGGCAGGGACACTCTACACTAGATCAGACTGGCCAGAGCCTCATCCAGCCTGGTCTTAAACACTTCCAGGGACGGGGCCTCAACCACCTCCCTGGATAACCCATTCCAGGGCTTCACCACCCTCATGGTGAAGAACTTCCTCGTCACATCCAGCCTGGACCTCCCCACATCCAGCTTCATTCCATTCCCCCTAGTCCTATCACTACCTGATAGCCTGAAAAGTCCCTCCCCAGCCTTCTTGTAGGCCTCCTTCAGATACTGGAAGGCCACAATGAGGTCACCTCGGAGCCTTCTCTTCTCCAAACTGAACAGCCCCAACTCCTTCAGTCTGTCCTCATAGGAGAGGTGCTCCAGCCCTCTGATCATCCTCGTGGCCCTTCTCTGGACACATTCCAGCACCTCCAGATCCCTCTTGTAATAGGGGCTCCAGAACTGGACACAGAAGTGCAGGTGGGGTCTCAGCAGAGCTGAGTAGAGGGGGAGAATCACCTGCCTTGACCTGCTGGCCACACTTCTCCTGATGCAGCCCAGGATCTGATTGGCTTTCTGGGCTGCAAGTGCACATTGAGAGCTCATGTTGAGCTTCTTGTCCACCAGCACCCCCAAGTCTCTCTCCTCAGGGCTGCTCTCCGGCCATTCACTGCCCATCCTGGATTTGTGCCTGGGATTGCCTCGACTCAGATGCAGGACCCTGCCCTTGGTCTTGTTGAAGCTCATGAGATTGGCTTGTGCCCACCTCTCCAGCCTGTCAAGGTGCCTCTGGATGGCATCCCTTCCCTCCAGCCTGTCTGCTGCACCACACAGCTTGGTGTCATCAGCAAACTTGCTGAGGGTGCACTCAATGCCACTGTCCATGGCACCCACAAAGATGCTGAACAAGACTGGTCCCAGGACTGATCCCTGAGGGACTCTGCTTGTCACTGGCCTCCACTGGGACATGGACCCGTTGACAGCCACTCTTTGGGTGCGGCCATCAAGCCAGTTCTTTATCCATCTAGTGGTCCCTCCATCAAACCCATGTGTCACCAGCTTGGAGACCAGGATGTGGTGCGGGACAGTGTCAAAGGCCTTGCTCAGATCCAGGTAAATGACATCAGTTGCTTGCCCCTCATCTGTTAATGTTGTGACCTGTTCATAGAAGGCCACCAGGTTTGTCAGGCAGGATTTGCCCTTGGCAAAGCCATGCTGACTGTTCCAAAGCACCTCTTCAATATTCTTCTGAGTCACTAGTGCCTCCAGGAGCATCTGCTCCATGATCTTTCCGGGCACAGAGGTGAGACTGACTGGCCTGGAGTTGCCTGCTTCCTCCTTCTTACCCTTTTTGAAAATGGGAGCAATGTTTGCCCTTGTCCAGTCTGTGGGGACTTCCCCAGTCTGCCATGACTTTTGGAATAGAATAGAGAGGGGCTTAGCAACCTCATCTGCCAGTTCTCTCAGCACCTGTGGGTGTATCCCGTCAGGTCCCATGGACTTGAACACTTTCAGGTTCTTCAGGTGATCACGAACCTGAGCTTCACTTATGATGGGCAGTTCTTCCTCCCCGTCCAAGTGTGTCCCATTAGTTGTTTTCAGCTCTGTTGCCTTGTAAACCAAGCCATGATTGTAGAACCCAAAGCCCTGTCTATGGCACCAGCCCCAGAGCCACGAATTCACCTGTTGGCTCTTCCTCAATGTTCCCTCATCCATCACTGACATTAGAGGGATAGCAGAGAACACAACTTGAGCTCCTGATCCCTTTAGCAGGTGCCCTATGGTTCTGAAATCTCTTTTAATTGATTGTGAGCCTCTCATTGTTGCATCGTCACTACCCACCTGAAAGACCAGCAGTGGGGAGTAGTCTGAAGGACTCACAAGTTTGGGAATTTTGCCTACAATGTCCTTTACTTGGGCACCAGGGAGGCAGCAGATCTCCCTATGAAATGGGTCTGGTCTGCATATTGGGCCCTCTGCTCCCTTCAGTAGGGAGTCTCCTATAACGATGACCCTACGAGGTTTCTTTTCTGGATTAGTTTTGATGGCTGGCCTGAGGGAACCTGTCATTGGTGAAGCTTCTGACCTTCTTGAGTCCTCATCCTTACTGATGACCTGTTCCTCCTGCAGAGCCTCATAACTATTCTGTAATTGCACTGTAGGCAGTGTGCTGCTCAAAGTAGCAGGCTTGCTCCTTTTACATTTCTTCCATCGGGCAGAGACCTGTTCCCACTGGCCCTGCTCATGTGGGTTACTGCAGAGAGGCTGAGAGGCTTGCTGATGGGAAGGTATCAAACTCCCTGCTCCACTAAGAGTCACCCCCTGCTCTGGTTTTGTAGAGTTTAGCTTTTGGAAATAGTCATTTTTCCTTTTGCTGTCTCTTATAGCTCTTAGCCTTTCTAACTAATCTTTTAGTTCAGCCACCATGTCCATCAGATCCCTGATCTGCTCACACCTGACACAGGAGTTGTTCCTTCCATCCTCCACATCAAGTGCCAGGTCCCAGCACTCACTGCAGCCACCTACCTGAACCTACCTATCTCCCTGCATATTGAAAACTTCACTATCTTGTGATCACTGCACCCTAGACAGCCTCCCACCGTCGCATCTCCCACAAGCCCTTGTCTATTTGAGAACAGCAGGTCACACAGAGCCTGACTCCTGGTAGGCTCACTTAACAGCTGCATCAAGAAGGTGTCCTCCATATGCTCTAGGAGTCTTCTGGACTGCCTCCTCTCTGCTGAATTAAGCTCCCAGAAGATATCTGGCAGGTTAAAGACACATACAAGGACAAGATCTGATGATCTTGAGACAGCCTCCAGTTGCTTATAGAGTATTTCATCCGCCTCCTTATCCTGGTTGGGTGGTCTATGACAGACTCCAACCAGGATGTCAGATATGTTAGGCCTTCCTCTGATTTTAACCCACAGGCTATCAATCCTTTCATCCTCCACTTCAAGCTCTGTGGCATTGAGTGACTCCCTAATATACAGAGCCACCCCTCCTCCTCTTCGCCCTTGCCTGTATTTGCCCAGTATCTAGAATCATGTGTGCTGGCCTCATTTGGAATTTTAAGTACTTCCATTATTAAAACAAATAGTATAGGATTATATTAGTAAAACAGAAATATATTTACCATCTACTCAGGGTTAAAGGTTTTTTCTAAAATAAAATGTTCATATTGGATATATACTGAAAAGTGCTTTCTCTTGCTTGGACTGTAATACTTGGGTTTCTCTTCTTCTGTTGCTCTGAACCTAATGCTTTAATAACCTCTTTCTAAATGTTTTGTTGTGTTGCTCTGAAATTGGAATGATTCTGATAAACTAAACCAATTGTTTCATGTTGGTATTTCTGATATTGTTACCATAAATTGTCAGCAAGTACTTTGTGTTAACTTCTTACTAAGATATCAAACAAGCTTCTTTATTCTCATTCCTTTCAGCACATCTTCTAAGCACTTACAGAAATTAATTACACTGACTACAGGTGAAGGCTGAAAGATGTTTGAACCTACAAAGTGTTTCTGGGTTTCTTCTCACTCATTTAATCTTTTGTTGATCTGGCCTGCTGCTTGCTGGGATTGAATGGTGGTTGAGCAAAAGCTCAAGCAGACTTTCAAATGTACTGAGTGGATCATAACAGATTGTGATTTTTTGTTACAGAATGAGGGCTGCTGCATAGTCTTTCCTGGTGAGTATCATCAGATATGTCAAGCTATCCAAAAGTAATTTAGATAATTGGAAAACTCTTTTGTAGTCAAAGATGTAATATAAAATGCTGTCAGTATCTTCTCCGCTAGCTTTTAGCATCTTTGTGTTCAGTCCTTTATTTCCTGCAGTGAAGTTGTGATTCAGAGATGTATCTCCAGGCCTAAACACAGCAACAATGGGATACCATGGTTCACAGAGTAAAGGGCACCACTCTTTAATTTATTGTCTTGAAGCTGCAATTGAACCAGACATTGTGTGCAATCAGACAGCTTGGCTGGATGGCTGTGGTAAGTAGGTACTTTTTACAATGCAGGCAGTGACTCTGGACACTCTGTTGTTTGCACCTCTCTTTCTATTGTATCAATACTCTTATCCATATATATGTAGAAAGAAAGAAAAACTAAATGGACAAAGTACAAAGACCATAATACATATGTACTTTTCTAAAGACTTGGAAGCAGGCAGTAAGACTTGGCTTGTTCTTCCTGAAAACCAACAGAGAGGCTGTGGTCTGCTACTTCCCTGGCACAGCTGGCTAGATTGGAGTGACAATTAAAACAAATTCCAAGCTAGGCTTTGTTGTGAGTAATCCACTTGTCAGATAACCAAGCTACACCCATCTTTTAATGTCTAGTTATAATTCCACCACTTTTTTGTTTTGTTTGTAAATTATAGAGGAATAATTAGCTCTTTTAATTAGCCATAGAACCTACTAAGAAGATGTGTTGCACAGAAGTCATTAGGCCAACATGGGATGTGTTATTGTTTGCTACTATGAAGTTAACCAGCAGGGAGTACTAATGACTTTCATTGTTGACTCTCCTGCTTATGTAAATGCCTACATAAATTTCATTTGAAAACAATGGTCTATCACCAGTTGTAAACAAAAAGGCAAGTTGTGATTCTGACTGTTTTAGGCTATGCATTTAAGAAAGAGAGTTACTGGAACACTCTGGCTGAATGTTTTGGTGTGAAAAGGAAAACAAAGATAATTCTAAATGAATTTCATTGGTAGTTTGGTAGAATGCAACTTTAAATTTTAGTTTTAGTTCAGTTTGTGTCTCAGTTATTCTCTCTGTTTCAGTCTGCCTGAGCAGCTGCTGTCTTTCTTCTGTGCTGGCTGGAGTTGACCTTCAACTAACAAGGTAAGAAACTAATTCTTTTTTTTCCTTTCCTTAGCACGCACTTTTAACCAACAGAATTTCCTCCTTAATAATTACTTTTTCTGTCTCTAACCCCTTTTTGGGAAAAAAGGGAGGAAGGGAGAGAAGGGAGTTTTGTGGGGACCCTACTTGGAGGAGGAGGGCAGGTTTCCTGTGTTACATTCTTTGCTGTATATTTTTGTATATACTGTAAATACTGTATATTGTATATATATTCACTGCATTTCATCCTGGTCATAAAATATAGCTCTTTTTCATTTTTGTTTCTCTGACTGAGTTAGCTGTGGTTTCTGTGGTTTCACCACCACAGTGATCCAGTTTGCATTTTGGTGCCTGCATTTTATTGGCATCTCTTCAGTGGATATTTCAGAATGTGTGGGATCAGTTAGCCAAAAATGCCATGTAGAGATTAAGTTACCATGATGGCACATGTAAACTGGAGGATTACAATCTCAAGAAACAGAAAGAAATATTCTAATTTACTGTCTATATCTGATGTTATTATTGTACAGGCCAGTGTGTTTTTAACTGTTTGAAAAACCTGTTTGATACTCACTGATTATGATTACCAATTTATAAGGTCTAGGCAATATTTTCTAAACACACAGGTGTATTAGAAACTAGGGAAGAATTAGAAATCTAGGCTTTATTAGCAGTTTCCTTTTGAGCTTGGCTTCTTGTGCATGATATTGGAGGAAGTTGCCTAGGCAAAGGCCTGCTGGAGTGATCTACTGAGATCTAGCCTGCCAGAGAGAGCAAGGAAGACAGGCTGGGCTGATGGCAGGTTTCACTACACCATGTGTCAGGCTGGGCTGAGGGCCAGGACATGCTGGAGAGCTTGACCCTGCTTGGTGTGTTCTAGGCAGGCTTTTCTGGACATCAGGGCCTGCTAGAGACTATCACAGCAGAACCTGGGGGCCTTCCTACTTCCTAGCCCTATCAGCAGCGACGAGCAGCTTTGTACTACTGACTGGATGATCAGAGGGCTGGAACACCTCTCCCATGAAAACAGGCTGATAGAGTTGGGATTGTTCAAACTGGAGAAGGGTTTGAAAAGACTGTCCAAGAAGGGATTCTTTACAGTGAGGGTGGTGAGACATCAGAAGAGGATGCCCAGGGAATTTGTGATGTCCCTTCACTGGAAATGTTCAAGGCTAGGTTGAACAGGGCCTTGGGCAACCTGGTCTAGTAGAAGGTGTCTCTGTCCATGGCAGGGAGGTTGGCACTAGATGATCTTTAAGATCTCTTCCAAACCAAACCATTCTATAATTTTATGATTATATGGCATATTTTTGTGTTCTGATCTATTTGCTGTGCACTTTTCCTGTGCTGAGCCACCTCTGTTTTTCAGAGCTCCCTCTGGCTTGGCTTCCACTTGATATTCAAGTGGATTATTGCTATGAAAAGTGCCATATATACCCCTCTTCTGGGTGCAAAGTGGGCTAAGCATCAACAGACAATCAGGAGAAAGCAGACTTTAGCATATTAAACAGCATCAGTAAGGCAAGGAACAGCAAGGCACTGCTTGGTGAAGTCTGCTGTCACCAATATGAGTAAAATCTATGAGTCAGCTTATTGTCTGCTATCAGAGCCTATGGTTGCCTAAGCAAGAGGCTGCTTCAGCTTCTCATTGCTGCCATGTAGCAGTTTGGGCCAGGTGCCCCCTGCTGTGTCCACATGAGAAACACCTCCTGTGTCCTGAAGGAGTCGACCCCAGTGGGTGGACACAGGAAGCCAGGTATTTCATCCCCTAATTCCCTGCTCCCCTATATGACATCAGCATGGGTCCTGCATTTCCTCTCTTCTTCCCTTGCTGCTACCTGGTAATGGGGGTGAGGTGTCTCCCGGCCTTTTGGGCCTGGCTAGGCCCAAGGCTGGAGGGAAAGGCAATCTCAGATCTGGCCAGCTGAGATTAGCCTAACAGTGGAGGGGGGTGGGGAAGAAAGAGCCGGGGGGGGGTTGGGAGTACCCTCAGGTGGGGATAGGATATTTCTGGGTGTGCTTTGGGATCTCTTTTGTCACTATGCTTCTGGCTCTCTGTAAACATTCACTGCTTTCCATTTAAACTTTCTGTCACTTTTTTTGCAATCTGTTTGTCTGAGTTTCATTTTTGCCAGTGGTGGGGAGGTGGTCAGCATCAACCCATCACATGGCAGCACACATATTTGTGGTGTCAATGATTTTGGTTATTTTTTTTATATTCATGAATTCCTCTAAAATGTGTGTGTGTGTGTGTTTATAAGATCACTGTGAAGATCCATGTGTTTTAAAATCCAGAATCTGGACTGATGACATGCATAAAGCAATGTGCTAAATTATGGCCCACAACTTAAAGATAGATGGACATCCTTCCTGCCTGCATCTCTGAGACAGCATCACAACACTACTATGCTGTTTTCAAGATGATAGTCACAGCTGCAGTAGTTATGGATAGGTTTATAGTGCCTTGCCCATCAACTGGCCCACATGTCCAGTCCAGTTTGTTTGATACCCTACCTTTCATAAGCATTCAGCAGTTCTGGAGGTGTTCTTATAAAGCTGCCAGTAAATGTACCAGCTGGACTAATTTATGTACATGAGCAGTCTTATTCCAGCTGTCTTACAAAGAGCCAGTGGCTGTAAATCTGTGGTCAGTCCATATATGTACTTTAAAGTATTTTTTTTACACTTCTGAAAAGAAAATAATAAAATATTGCTAAGCTTTTTGGTAGGTTATATATGGTCTTCAGAAGAATTTGAATACACTGTGGTGAAAAAAACCAACCTTCTGAGAGTCCCTTTTTCTTTGCAGTAAATTCTTTATGCTGTGCAATTAAAGCTGTCAGGAAAACCTGCTTTCTTAGAAGTATACTGATGGACTGCTTTTTTGTAGAAAATCATGTGAGCAAATGGCTCATTATTTCCTTTGGTGACTGTTGCAGGTGCAACATGAATAAAGGATGTGAAGGCTGCAAACACCTTCTTCACACTGCCCAGGCAGGCTTGGTGGTAAACAGGACTGGTTTAAAAGGTTCAGATGAGTGGTGGAATGAGAAGGTACAGGCAAGACACCATTATTTACACATGCAACAGTAACCTCAACAAAAATTAGCACAGGTGAAAGCACTGCCAAAAGAAAGAGGAGAGAAAAAAGTAAAATCATAAGAAGAAACGTTTGCTTTCAGCATCTCCAAATTTACTCTTGAGAGAGGTCCTCAGCATAATGAGAGAGGATGCCAGGAAAGGGAACTACTCCTCCCTGACCATATTGGCTTGCCTGCCAGCATCATGCTACTTGTTAGAGACTCTTTCTTTTCCCATCCTGTTTGTGGATCTACTCCCAGGTCTCTGTTCTGTGTGTGAATGTCTCAGTACTAGCATCAGCCAGTTCAAGGTTCTATTACATTTACCAAAAGAAATTTCAGTCAATCCCATCTGAGAGTTTCTGCTGTGAGGGAATTTACCACAGCACTTGTAGCAAGAGTAAGGTTCCCATGGTTTCTATTTCTTTAGGTTACCAGGAGCTTTCAGCTAATCACGTGTTGCTGCTGTAACTCTCTTTATGTTTTTTTCACCAGGGTTAGTTTTCAAATTAATTCTCTGACAGTATGTTTGCTGAATACAATTTATAGCTTCATGGCAACAGTGGACTTCCCTGCTTTGTATTTTACCACAGGAATACTTACAGCATGTGTCACTGTCTCCTTTACTACCCTACAGACCCATCTCTGCAGCTTTTCCTGTGACATAAGCAAGTGGGTTCAAGCTTCAGCAAGAAATATGACTGGCATCTTACCAGGATAGCTATTGTGGCTGCCCTTTCCAAGCTGTAGTTCTGTTGTGATAAAGACAGACATTAATACACATCATTGATATTTGTGTTTTATTGAAGTCCTAGGACAATTTTCCTCTCTGATTATGCACCTTCAACTTGTTTTGATGGTTACCACCAACACAAAATAAAACACTTACAATCTCCATCTGGTACATTGCAAAATATAAGAAGCACTAAGAAATGAAACTCAGAATCTCTTAAAGCAATTTAATACTCACTTTGGTTTGGGGATGTATTTGTTAAATACATTTGTTAAAATGTGTTTGCTGCAAGCAGCTGTCCCATGTTCTGGGAGCCCTTTCCACTGCTTCAAATTTCATAGCAATTAACAGTTGCAGGGAGCAGTCAAAACACAGTGCTGTTGACCCATGTGATCATAAGCTTTTCCTATCCCCATAGCTTGTAAGTCATGGAAATTCATGCTCTAGGAATCTTGGAGCCAAGCTGACCTGAGGGCACAGAGGCAACCAGCTGTGTTGCTAGCAAAGGGACCTGAGTCAGGGGCTACAGCCAGCCTACAGACCCCCAGGTGTCAGCAATGATGGTTAATCCAGTCATCAGTTGGCTTCTGTTCATCATTTGCATGTCTAGGGACAAAGTCTTTTTATTCAACTTTTCAAAAGAAGGAATGAAATACTTCTTTCTGGCAAACTGAACTATTCTCATTTCTAAAGTAGAACAAGTAAACCTGTTCAGTTCAAATTCTTGTTATCTAGTCCCTTCATTAAAGGTGTAGGAGAGGTGACAAAGGGTTGTTCTTCTGAGTCAATGTTTTGTTTCTTCCCAGCATTTGAGAAATTACTTGACAACTGGTTTCACTGGGTGAAGTATGCACAGTCTGCACATTGCACTCAGATCAACAGATCAAAACTACTTCCAATATTACTATTCTCATGTGATTATTTACAACAGTGAAAATCCATAGATTCTCTTCTCTTACTTTCAGTGGTAGTTTTAGGCTATGCCTTTAAAATTTTTTTTTCACAGATAATTCTGAGCAGTCCCATTGGAGAGAGATCTACTATAAGATCTAGTTCCCAAAACAATCTCTTTCTTTCTCTTCTCACTTCTTCATTAACTTGCTTCTGCTTGACCTTGGCTGTATTGTTTTGGCTAAGTCTAACATCCCTCTGCTTCTTTCTCTTCTCCATTTTTGTATAGCGGGGTCAGGGGGAGGAAGGAAGGGAGAAGCTTCCAGCATCTGAAGGGGGCCTACAAGAAGGTTGGGGAGGGACTTCTCAGGACATTAGGTAGTGATAGGACTAGGGTCAATATAATGAAGCTGGATGTGGGGAGGTTCAGGCTGGATGTGAGGAGGAAGTTCTTCACCATGAGAGTGGTGAAGCCTTGGAATGGGTTGTCCAGGGAGGTGGTTGAGGCCCCATCCCTGGAAGTGTTTAAGACCAGGCTGGATGAGGCTCTGGCCAGTCTGATCTAGTGTGGGGTGTCCCTGCCCATGGCAGGGGGGTTGGAACTAGATGATCCTTGTGGTCCCTTCCAACCCTGACTGATACTATGATACTATGATGATTCTTTCTGGAAGGATCCAAGCACAGTTTGTCTCCCCATGTTTTTCTGGAAACTCATGAAACTCTGCATGTTTGTGCACAGGCACAGGCTCTGCCTCAAACATTTTGGGAGAATGCTAGTTACAGTAAGTGTTACCAGTGACAACAGAGACTGTGAATAAATCAGTATAAGATATTTAAAATTAATAAAGAAATTTAGGAAAAAACAGAGGTTATCCAAAGGATGTTGCAGATACTTTCCAAAATCACCTTTTAGTATGAACTCTAGAGCTTTTATCTGAGCATCTAGACTAATTAGAGTTGCTGAGAAAGTGGAACTTTAAATCTTTCCAGCACTACTACTTTGAGGACAGTGCCAGCAGCAGATGCCTAAAGCCTGGAGAAGAATTGCAGGCCAGCAAAGGCTATGACATTATTTGCATCACTGAGAATTGGTGGGATGTCTCCTATGACTGCAGTGTTGGGATAGAGGGTTACAAGGTTTTTAGGAAAGATAGGCAGGGGGGATGAGGTGGGTGTGGCATGCTCTATGTTAATAATCAGCTAGAGTCTATGGAGCTCCACTTGGGTATGGATGAGATGACTGACAACCTGCATGTCAGAATTAAAGGCTGGGCAGGGGCAGTTGATATTACAGTGGGATTCTGCTCCAGGCAACCTGACTAGGAATAGTGAGAGGATGCGGCCCTCTATAAACAGAAGCAATCTCACATTTTCTTGCCCTTGTCCTCATGGGGGACTTCACCTAATATAATGTCTGTTGGAGGGACAGAACAACAGAAGATAAACAGTCCAGAAGGTTCCTGGAATGTGTTGACAATTTCCTTCTCCAAAGTGGATAAGGAGCCAATGAGGGAAGGTGCCATGCTAGGATGGGTTGGTGGGCAGCCTGGGCTTCAGTGACTGTGAGATGGTGGAGTTCAGCTCCTTCTTTTCTCCCAAAAGGGAGAAAAGGAAGACCTGGAGAACTATAGGGAAGTCACTCTCACCTCTATGCCTCACAAGATCACAGAGCAGATCCTCCTGGAAAATTTGTTAAGGCACATGAACAATGAGGAGGTGGTTAGCAGCAGTCATCATAGCTTCATCAAGGAAAATCATGCCTGACAAATCTGTTGGCCTTTTATGAGAGAGTAACAGCCTTTGTGATTTAGGGAAGAGCAACTGATGTAATTTACTCAGACTTGTGCAACACATTTGGCACTGTTCCCCAAGAGTTCTGGAAGAGCTGGCAGAGATGTTCAACAAACCGCTTTCCACCACTTCTGTTGGTCTGTTCAACCAAGTGATAAGTGATAGAACAAGAGGAAATGGTCTCAAGTTACTCCAAGAGAAGGTTACTTAAGGAACTGACTCAGAAGGTACCTTGGGAAACAGCCCTTAAAAACAAAGGGGTCCAGGAGGGCTGGACCTACTTCAAGAAAGAAATCTTGAAGGTGTAGGAACAGGTTGTGCCAATGTGCTGGAAGATGAGCTGCTGGGGTAGATGTCTGGCCTTGACAGGCAATGAACTTCTAAAGGAATTAAGGGGGAAAAAAGAGGGTGTATCATCTTTGGAAGGAAGGAGAGGTTGTCCATGAAATGTTTAAGGATGTTGCCAGGTCATGTAGGAAAAAAATTAGAGAGGCAGAAGCCCATTTAGAGCTTAGACTGTGAAGGCCACTGCTGTGAAGGACAACAGAAAAATCCTTCTCCAAATATATTAATGGCAAGAGGAGGGGCAAGGAAAACCTCCACTCCTTAGTGGACATGGAGGGGAATATTGTAACAAAAGATGAGGAAAAAGCAGAGGTACTTAACACCTTCTTTGCCTCAAATTTTAATAGCAGGATAGGTTGTCTTCTGGACAGCTGGCCTCCTGAGCTGGCAGATGGAGTCAGGGAGCAGTATAGTTCCCCTGTGATCGAAGTAGTTAGATACGTCCTTAGCCACTTGGATCCCCACAAGTACATGGGACCAGATGGGATCCATCCTAGGTGTAAGGGGTTAATGCCCATCCTGAAAACAGAGGGAAAGGGTTTGTGAGTGCTTTGCCCTCCCTGCAGGGCGTTTCCCCCTGGGAAACTGAGTCTGTTCCACTCCCCTCTCCCTGCCCAGCTAGCGTATAAAAGGGAGGACATTGCAGCCATTAGCTCTCTTTTTGACCTTTGCTGCTGGGCCAACCCCGCCGGCTCCAGCCCTGCCTGCCTCCATGCCAGACCAGAAACCTCCGAGCCCACCTACTGGGAACCGTTGCCCCACCCTGCTGTGCAGGCCAACTCTGTGAGGGCTGACCCCATCCCAGGACCAGCCATATCGGTCCTGCCGGGCTGACCCCAAAGGACTGCTCCCTGCCATCTGGAGGGAGCCGCCTGAGTCCTGAGAAGGGGACCTGCCTACCAGCTAGACTAAGTTCCATTCCCTCACCACTGTCATGGGAGGGAAAAGGCTACCCCCCACCATTGCCATCCAGGCCAGCTAGGAGCAAGCCCAGTAACCACAGTCTGCTGGAACCTAACCTCGCTAGAAACAAAGGACACAGTTTATCTTCCATGTGATTTCCACTCACTGACATTCAGATAAATGCAGTGTCTACTGGCATAATATATCCCCTGATAAACATTATAATACCTCTGTATACATTTAGCAGCCACCAGTGTCCTATTGAGTCGTCATCTGGTGGACAAGCAGCAGAATTGTAACCTCCATTATACAAAAAGAAATTAATTCTGTAAATATTCTAATTTGAGTCCAAATTATAAACACTAAACAGCTTGTGGGATGTATTTCACAATTATGCACTAGAAGATGTATATAAAATAGTGATTAATAATTGTTAATAATAAAATCAATATTTATATAATACATATTTTGTATTAATAAATTAATAAGCTCTTCATCATACACAGACAGTGGGATTGAGTGCACATTCAGCAAGTTCACTGACAACACCAATTGTGAAGTGCAGTTGACATGTTTTGAGGGAAGGGATGTTATCCAGGGGGACATTGATGGGCTTGAGAGATTACTCAATGCTCAACCTGTTCAACCTCATGGAGTTCAATAAAACCAAATCTTAAGCACAAATTAAGCACAAATACAGGCTGTGCAGAATGTGTGGATAGAGAGCAATCCTGAGGAAAAGGACTTGGGAGTGTTTTTTGTTGAGAAGCTCGGCATGAGCTGCCGATGTGTACTCACATCTTGGAAAGCTAACAGTATCCTGGGCTTCATCAAAAGAAGTGTGGCCAGCAGGTCAAGGGACGTGATTCTTCCCCTGTACTTCACACTTTTGAGAGCTAACCTGGAGTAGTATGTCCAGATATTGAGCTTTTGACATGAGAAGAACATAGAACTGTTAGAGTGGGTCACGAGGAGGGCCACAGAAAAGATCAGAGAGCTGGAGCACCTGTCCCATGAAAACAGGCTGAGAGAAATGGGAGTGTTCAACCTGGAGAAGAGAATGCTCCAAGAAGACCTTATAGCAATCTTCAAGTATTTGAAGGGGCCCTACAGGGTAACTGGTGAGGGGCTTTTTACAAAGTCATGTAGTGATAAGATGAGGAGTAATGGCATCAAACTGCAAGAACCTAGAGTTAGGTTTGACGTACAACAAGAAATTCTTTACCATGAGGGTAGTCTAGTACGAGGTTTCCCTACCTACAGGAAGGAACTTTGAGGTTCCTTCCAACCCAAACCATACTATGATTCTATGACTCAAAAATGTTTGGGAATATCACCTTGGACCCTTATGTTAATTGTTTCCTAACACTGGTTATTATAACAGTACATATTTTTTCTGTATTAAAAGTTTTAAGAAGCCTGATTTTTAGAAGTTTTTACTTTTTCCATATGAGAGATTTTGTCTTTACCTACAAGTATATTTTTGTCACTTGTGGTAGTCAGAAATATAAAAGCTTCAAACTGAAACACAAGCATAGAACACAGTGCTTTTCAAAAGTACTTGGACTGGAAACCTTATTTTCTTCTTTGCCACAAGCATTCTGTCAGTCAGATGTGCCAGGAAGCTCAAGATATATTTGTTCAATGTTTTTCATGCAGTAATGGCACGGCTTTAGTCAAACATACTTACAATTACACATAGTTGCAAATCAGATCTGAGAAGTCTTACAGTGCCTGTAAAAGAGAATAGGCAAGTCTGAATAGGTGAATCATGATGGAGCAGTGTTGTATTCTTTGGTGTATTTTCAGAAGGGAAGGTCATGATTTTGAAACAAAAAATATTTTACAGTAAGTTAACCCTTTAATGCCTTGCAAATCTGCTACTTGGATATACAAAATAATCACAGTTAAGGAAGGAAATACACTGCAGTTTGTTGTCAACTCGTGAAAATGTGATTTGTTTCCAGTACTCATCCTGGTAAAAGAAACCACAAAAGTTTTTTAAAGAACTTCAAATTTACTGTTCAGTTTTCTCTCCAGACATGTAAGCCTACTCTCTGAACATTGCAACTCCCTTGAAGACAATGCTTCTATTTAAAACTTTTTTAAAAATAAGTTGCAATGTAGAGAAAGATTTACTTGTCTGTATGGACTAGCCCATGGAAAACTAGATTCCCTGATGTTGTTGCAAAGTGCACATTTTACCTTCACATATCAGTGAGAGTACATACATCTTGTGGAATTTGTAATTCAGAAAGGAGAGGCAGAAGAACAGCAGCTTTAAACTGTATCAAGCACACCACAGCTTTCCCAGACAACACACTGAATCACCTTATCTCCTGTTTCTGAACCAATGGCTCTTTTTCAGGATGGTTCTCACAGGAGTGCATTGCTTTACCTTTGTGCTGCAGTCTCTTTCATGGATGACTTCCCCCGGGAGCATAGAGATTTGGGCTATGGAACTTCAGCTTGATTCCAATAGTAAAATAACCACATCAGTTTTTGAAGGAGTATAAAAAATTCAGCACATATAAAATTGTATCACAGAAATTTGCAGAATGCATGTATCTCAGCTGATTCAGACTTGCTTTTTCTATCTGCATTAAGCAGCCACCGTGAGCTTTCTGGAACAGTACAAATATTTGTTGACATTCTGCCCCATCAGAGTGATTAGCCAGCAGGTGTCTCCAAGGGAATAACTGGCTGAAAATCTGACCAGCTCAGTACCGATGGTGAGCATATATTCTGGATGCACAAGGCAAAAGATAACTCCCTGTTTACCTTGCCTCACTTTTGCTTGGAGGCATTTTAAAACACAGAATCTTAGTGTGATGGTTTGAATCAGGACAAAACAAGTCAAACCAAACCAGCGGGTTAACCTGGCTATTTTCCCAACGTAGAAGTGAGGGAAAAGCAACACACAAAAAACTTGGGATTGAGACCACAAAAAAGTGAGAGAAGAATAGAGAACCCCAGGATGTGGAATCCAGAAGCAGCAACCAGGACAGGAAGCCTCCCATGTTGCAATTTGAACTTCAAGCCGCATAATAATTTGCTCCAGTCAGCACCTTCATTTTTGAAGCTGACATGACTGCAGCATGGTATGAATAGCAACAGCGGGTTCAAATCAATCCACAACACTAGGAAAAGGTGGATTTTCTCTCAGAGCAGTGATGTTTTTCTGCAGACAAGCACTTAATGAAAGGAAAATAAAACTAATGATAACCCTGGAGCATTCACAAAAGACTGTCTTGTCCTGCTTGTTGGCTCTGATGTAGATGAAGTACTGAATGCTACTTTCAGGTAAGTTAAGCTCTTGCTTTACTGTGGTGGGTTGGAAATTCCCCACCCCTCCAACATTAACTTTGCCAGACCAGCTCAGTTGGTAGCAAATGAAAAGCTGTATTTTGGTTTTGGTACAACCAGTCTTATGGTAGATATCCCTCCAATGAAATTGTTTAGAATTATCTCTATTTTCATTTTTTATACCCAATAGTGTTTTATTTACATTTTGCTATTTTTCTACTCGGGATCTGTGAAAAAATTTTAAAGGCATAGCCTAAAACTACCACACTTTACCAAGATTGTCAAGCTTGTCTTGGGCAAGATATTAAAAACCCAGACAGGTTATTGAATTCCTAGAGAAAACTGGGAACATTCTGATTTTTGTTTGTTCTTTATTCTATGCATTTCTTTTTGAATCCTCTCTCCACTTGTAGCCAGCCTCAAAAGGTCTTTGAGACTTTTAGAGAGCAAAGTCTGGAATTTGTCGTGTTTTCAAAGACAATAATATAATTTTCAATAGTCTACATAACCTCATTAAACCTCCTTTCTTAAGAAATTCTTATTAAATTGCTGGTTATGGGTGTTATTTCATTCTCTCATTTTAAATTACTTAATTTCCCAGTGATTTGTCAGTTCTTTCTGGTTTCCTGGAATATTATTTCACAAAACATAAGCATCAATAATTACAGGTGCACAGTGAAGTTGAACAGCCAAATTTGTCATAATTTATGAACATTTTTTTTTGCCTGATACTTCAGGTATTCGCATAGTGATAGGCAATTCAGCTGAAGTAATGATTTCTTTGGGACATCAGAAAAGATATAATATCTAACAAACACAATTCAATATACAAAATATATAGAACAATAGATTTATACCCCCAGCACGTGTTCAAGTAGACTCATAATAAAGTGAAAAATGACAGTTTGTATGTTTTTTTTCACACATGTCTATAGAAATTCTAGTTATGGCTGCTAATACATAGTAGAATGAGGAAATAGAATACAGTATCAGTGAGCTTAACTTTAGTGGGAAATAGCTGGTTTGACTCTCTGCCTTCATATAGGGCTGTTATATTGTGCCAAAATGTTGTAAGATATGACCTTGATCACCTCCACCTGGAATTTTCTCTATATATATTTATATAAGTGAAAAAAACAGCTTTTAGATTAAGAATTTATTTTCTGATCTTTCTGTTCTTCACTGCTAGCATTTATTTATCTCATCCAAAGTTCTAACACAAACTCTGGCAGGACTTGTAGGATTGTATCCTTAAATTTAGAATAAAATAAAATAAAAAATTAAATATTTTAAAAAAGGATGAGGACTATTTAGCCAAAACATATTTTATTATTGTGACTGACAAATTCTCCTTTGAGGAAATGGAAACTCTGGGTACTTTGTTAGAAACTTTATGCTTCCATGTTAATTGTGAGAGGCCCAAGCTCCCTCTGTGCTGTGAACAAATTGTATCAGAAAACTGAAATAAGAATGACTGGATTCCTGGATGATTTTGTACTTCTGAAAAACAGAAGCAGTAAAATTGTCTATTCTGACTAAAGCAAAACTGTGCAGTCCGGTTGATCACCAGTTCAACATCTTTTTGTTTTCAGTTGCCAAATTTTGCTAAAGAAATGAAATGTTTCCTTGATACTCTGTTTCTGCATAAACTTGTTATGATTGCTCTTGATAAAATCTATTAAGTATTATGTGATGCAGTCCTTGTCTTGGTAGATCAGAAAGTGTTTTTCACTTAGCATGATAAACTTTAAAAATATCATTCATATGTAATGGCTTTTAGTAGATTTATGAGTGCTGAAGACAAATGTTTTATGCCAGTCACCCTGCTCAGGAGGTCTCTGAGGTTCTACCACCAAGACGTTGGGAGAACATCAAATGGAACTGATTCTCATTTACTTTGGGTACCAGTGGAAGTTCATATAACCCCAAACTCAGAGAAAATGTATTTGTTCTTCCCCTGAAGTTTTGGAATTACTATTCCTTCTTCTGGACTTCTATTTATGATTGTGGAAAGCAATTAACAGAATTGTGTGGCACTGTGGGGTTAAAAACTGGCCAGGCAAAATATTCTGTTAATTTATGCAGATTGTAGTGGGATGCATAAACTAAGCAGCAGGGTAGGGATAGATAAATCATTACAGTTTTGTACAAATGAAGTCCTAAGTCCCTGAATAATCCTTTACTTCTGAAGGAGTTTTGTTTGTTTGTTTTTCCCCTTTATAAGGGCAAATTCATTCCTCAAGCTTTCAGGCAAGGGGAAATATTAGCAAGCATTTTTTTTTGCACAGCTATATAGTGAGAATTGCAAATCCTAATTCATTGCAAAATGGGAATGCTATATGATCATAAAACACGATTGCAAGAAGCCTTAAAGTAGAGTGCATATGTCAAATTTTACCAGTTAATATATATGTTTATTAAAGTAAGCATGTTTATTTGAGTCACGAGAAGGCTTGCAGGAATGCATTTATTCCCCTTAAATAAAAAAGCATTTATTACAAATGTTTATCTTGTTTAAAACAAAACAACAACAAAAAACAGGAAAGGAGTAGGAAATACTCCATGGAAGCTAGTAATTTAAATTAAAACAACAAAGCACATAACATGAGACTAACTCATGTTAGTAGGTAGCATGAGTACATTTGACCTTTACAGAATTAACAGACTTTTCACTGTCTTGTTCTTACTTGGTTAAATTTCTAGTGTAAAGATTGATCTTGCAAACTCAGAATGAAGGGTATTTTAAACACAGAAGATTTTCAGTGTAAAACAATGTTATAAAATTAATTATTACATCAGTGTTTCACAAACGCATTTTTTGTCCTACATTTAAAAAAATGCAAAACAAGAGTAGAATTGCATTTGTACCTTTATCAAGATCCATGTGTTACTGTAGTATCAATATATGAAACTGGAAAAAGTGTCAGGTACATAATTCAGTTCAACAAAGCAAAAAGGTCTTCCTTTGGCCTTGAAGCAGAGCATTTTCCCCGAGACTTGGCTGCAAGATACCTCTTTCTTCATAGATAGTGTATGGAAATACAACATGGTTGCATTTTCCATCACCTCTTACAGAGGTCTTAACAGAACATCTGTATTTCCTACATCTGCAGTTTTGAGCTAAAATGCCAGGAGAAGTATACAGTGGTTCTTTTGATCCTGTGTGCCCTGGACAAAAATCAAGAACTGCTATAGTTTTGTTTGCTGTATTCACAGAACCATGGAATCATACAATGTTAGGGGTTGAAAGAAACCTCTAGAGACTGAGTTTAACTCCCCTGCAAAAGCAGGAATCACCTATGGCAGGTCACACAGGAATACCTGCTTGTGGTTTTTTTTAAGTCTCTAGAGCAGGAGACTCTACAACCTGGGCAGCCTGTTTCAGTGCTCTCTCACCCTCACAGGAAAGAAGCATCTCCTCAGGTTGAAGTGGAACTTCCTGTGTTCCAGTTTGTACCCATTGTTCCTTGTCCTATTACTGGGCACCACAGAAAAGAGACTGACACCTTCCTCTTGACACCCAACCCTCAGATATTGATAGACATTAATAAGCTCCACTCACCCTTCTCAAGACTTAACAGCACCAGTTCTCTTAGCCTTTCTTCACAGGAGAGATGTTCAAGTCCCACAATCATCCTTGTAACTCTCTGTTGGACTCTCATCAGTAGATCCCTTTCTCTCTGTAAGTGGGCAGCCCAAAACTGTATTCCAGGTATTTCAGGTATGGTCTCACCAGGTCAAAGTAGAGGAATAGAAGAACCTCCCTAGACCTGCTGGACACATTTTTCTTGATGCATCCCAGAATACAATTGGCCCTCTTGGCCACACAGGCACATTGCTGTCCCATGACTAACTTACTGCCCATTAGGAATCCAAGGTCCTGGGGTCTCCAGAACCCTGCTTTCCAGCAGGACAACCCTTAGTCTGTACTGGTTCCTGGTGTTATTCCTCCCTAGATGTGTGACTCTACAGCTGTCCGTATTGACATTCATGAGGTTCGCCTTTGCCCAGATCTCCAGATTGTCCAGACCTTGTTGGATAGCAGCACAGCCTGACAGGGTGTCAGCCACCTCCCCTCCCTGCTGTTCTTTATGATCAGAGAACTTGCTGATGGTACACTCTAGCCCCTCATCCAAGCAATTGAATAAACTGTAACCAGCAGTGACTGGCCATAGGCCTCCAACTGGACTCTGCGCTGCTAGCCACAACTCTCTGAACCATGTTGTTGCGTCAGTTTCCAAACCAGCTCACTGTCTAGTCATCTAATCCACTTTTCTTGAGTTTACCTACAAGGATGTTACAGAAGGCACTATCAAAAGCCTCACTGAAGTCAAGATAGATGATATCCAATGCTCACCTTTCATCTACCCATCAGATCAATCAAAATTTCCCTTTAGTAAACGCATGCTTGCTACTCCTGAA
Organism: Colaptes auratus; assembly: GCA_015227895.2. Taxonomy (NCBI): domain Eukaryota; kingdom Metazoa; phylum Chordata; class Aves; order Piciformes; family Picidae; genus Colaptes; species Colaptes auratus. The sequence continues at coordinate 64,806,309 of CM026897.1, read as the reverse complement.
AACCTTATTTTTTTTCATGTGGTTAGAGATGACCTCCAAAATGAACTGCTCCATTACCTTTCCAGGGATGGAAGTGAGCCTGACTGATATCTGTTTCAGTTCTCAGGCACCTCTCCCACTTTCCACAATGATTCAAAAATGATAGAGAGTGGTACGGCAACAAGATCAACCAGCTCTGTCAGCTGTCATGGATGCACGCTATCAGGGCCCATGGATGTGTGCATTTTCAGTTTATCCAAAAAATCTCTAACCCACTGATCTCCTCACTGAGCAGTGGAGACTCTTCCTCCCTCCAGTTTTGCTCCCTTATGTCCAGTCTCTGAGATTCCTGATGATTGGTCTTATATCAAAATTGAGGCAAAGAAAGCATTCAGTAATTCTGACATCTCTGCATCCTGTTACCATGTCTCCCACCTCATTTAACAGTGGAACCACTTTTTTCCTATCTTTGTTGGTTTGTTTTTGTTTTTGTTTTAAATGTATTCAAAGAATCTCTTCTCATTTCCTTTCACCTCCTTAGCCAGATTTATCTCTAAGAGAGATTTGGCTTTCCTTGCTGCATCTCTATACTCTGCCTGTCGATCTGTCTGTAGGCCCAGACACCCTCTCTTGTCCCTGAGCACTATGAACAGTGATGTGAAGGGATCAATAGGCTTGGGCCAGGCCCCAACACATCACAGTGATTTCTGTCTCTTGGGAACTTCCAGGTTCACAACAGACTTCTTGGCAAATGTTTCACCAGCTTGTCAGGATTTTGGACTTGCACACGGATGAAATTCCAAAACACTGGAGGTGACTACAATCCTAGGCACTTGTCCATACTCTCCCCCCCCACACTACCACTCATAATTATCCAGCCTTGGGGCAGATCTCTAGGTGGTATTCTTGGGAGATAACTGTATTGCTCTGGACAAAACCTGGCCCACGAGTAAGTGGCATAGCAACAGCACATCTCTAAACCATTCCCCTAAGGTGACACACAGCACCACAGAGAGCACATACAGGACACCATCACATTGGCCCCAGCCACACCTATAAGCAGTGCATCAACATAACAAACATACCAGGGTAAAAACCCGATGTATATAAAACTCTCTTTACAAGCTGGAAGCCTTAATAGAATCCTCTCATTATTTTGTTTCTCATTATCTCAACCCTTTAGTCTCCTGCCAAAACCTACTCTTTTGGTTGAAACAGCCTGCATTTGATATATGTGTTGGGGAGCCAGATATGGACTCTCTTGGATTACCACAGCCTGATATCATAAGCCCCTTTCCCCCTCCTCCTCCCCCCCCAGGAGAAAGGGAAAGTAACATTAAAAAAACAATGGGTTGAGATAAAGTTTTGAGATAGAGTTTACTGAAGTGATACAAAGTACAATTACCTTAGCCTGTTTGCAGAGAAGTGCAGCAAAGTGCAGAAGCAGTAGTAGAAGCCAGTGATAAAATGTTTTTCCCTGCCAAAGCAGCCAGCCCAGTGGAAAAATCAACACTCCCCTGGAAACCAGAACAGGAAGCCTTTCATGTTACAATCTGAACTTCAAGCCCTGTGATACTTTGTTCCAGCCAGCACTTTCATTTTGAAGAGACAGCAGCATGGTATTGAATATCAGCAGCAGGTTCAACTCAGCCCATGACATTATGCCTGGCCGTGTGATCTTGTGATGAAGAGGTAGTTTACAAATTATGACATCTGAAATATGAAAATTAATATTTTATTACTATAAAAACCTATTCATAACTGATTAATCACTATTTTATATACATATTCTAGTGCATGATTGTGAGACATATCCCATGACTAGTCTAGTATGTACAATTTTGAACCCAATTAGAGTATTTACAGAATTAATTTTTATTAAGGAACAGAAGTGCAATTCCCTGGTTCATCCACCAGATGGTGACTCGATATGATGCCTGCAGCTTAAACTATTGTAGTAGTGTGGTGGTTTAATCCACCCACCAACATAAAGCAGAGCTAAACTCAGCCAGAGAAGTGAATGAAAGCTGTATTTTACAAGCAATAATGAAATGCAATGAATATATACAAAATGTTCAGTATTTAAAATACTGTAAATACTGTATATTTTGTGTACAAGAATTTACAGGAAAGAGCACAACACAGAAACCCTCCCAAGGAGGATTACACCTCAGGTTCCTCCCAACCTCTCTCCCCCTTCCCTTTTTCTCTAGCTAATTAGACAAAAAAGAGAAGAGTAGAAAAAAAATGTTAGGAGAATTCCATTTAAGATCAAAGCAGTTGTTAAGAAAGTTAGTTTTTCTTATCTTATCAGTTTTGGTCCAGGGTCAGCAGCATGCATTCCGGACAAGAAATGAAAGACAGACTGAAGCTAGAGTGAGAGAAAAGAATGTGAGAGATATTTGCTATGATACATCTCACATCTGACCAATGAAATTAGTTTAGAATTAATCTTTGTTTTCCTTTTTTGCACCCAAACATTCAGCTAGAGAGTTCTGCAGCTATCCTTTCCTTAAAGGCACAGCCTAAACTGTCACAATTATATATAGAGAAAGTTACAATGTCAGAGGTAATTCAAGCAGAGGCTTAAACTAGAAATTGTCACACAGCTAGGCGTGGTCTTTAAATTGAATGTTAGTGGCTGCAAGGAATATGCACTGTGTCTTTTGTTTGTAGTAAGGCTAGTTGCTAGGCTACAGCTGCCTGCAGGGACTGGTCCATTCCAGGAAGGGGCTCCTGGGGCCGAGGCTGTGATCAAAGCTGCTGGTGGGCCTATGGGGGATTTCCCTCCAGAGAGCGACAATGGGGACAGCCTTTTCCTCTGGCAGCAGGTGGGGATGATATATAGACTTCTGCTGGCCAGCAGATTCCCTTAGCAGGGCTTGGGTAGCTCCCTGGACAAATTTGGGCAGGTGGGCAGGTGGAGTGGTCCTCCAGGGTAGGATTGGGCCCTTTAGGGTTGGCCCTCACAGCAGTGGTCTTGCGGGGCAGGGTCAGGCCCTTCTGGGGTTGGCCCGTGCCATGAGGTGTTCAGGGCTAGTGGAGTGGCTCTGCATCAGGGTGCATCTGTGCAGAGTGGAGGCGGCTTCCCCTTTGCACAAAGTGAGCTGGTGGGACTCTCTAATGGGTAGTCCTGACTTTGAGTTACCCTGGGCTGCAGGGCACAGATAATGGCTCCCTTCTCAGGACTCAGGCACCCACCATGTGGAACGGCACATCCCCCGTACCCCTGAGCCAGCTTTGCTCTTCTGAGAGGCTGGTGTGTTGTGGGCAGAGACTTGCTGCAGCAATGGGTGTTTTCACTAGAGGGAGGGAGGTGCTGAGTCATGTGGGCTTGTTTCTTAATTGTTCTCCAGTTGGTCATGTGGCCAGGGATTGGGATGGTGGTAATTTGCCACAAATCTGTTTTCAAAAGATCTGTGTTGACCCAGACTGAGGTTGAACTTACGCAGGCAAGTGTCCAGGCAACTGGCTGCAGAGAGTGCTGCAGCTTGGCACTTTCCTCTACTAGGGGAGTCTGCAGAGCCTGGTTCCTCAAATCCAACTCCCTTTCACATTCCCTTACAATCCTAAGTCTAGCAACTTCTTCCTTCAGTTCAGCCACTAGACTAAGAAGATAATTGAGCTGCTCACACCTAATGCAGCTGTCATCTCCATTACCCTTTGTGACCGGTTTAGGCTATGCCTTTAAGAAAGAGACAGTTGCTGAACACTCTGGCTGAATGTTTTTGATATTTAAATGACAACAAGATAGTCTAAACTAATTTCATTGGTAGATTGTAGAATGCAATTTTAAGTTTGGGTTCTGTTAGTTCAGTCTGTGATTCTCTGTCCTGTGGGCTGGACAGCTTCTCTCTTTCTGAAGCAGGAGTGACCTTGGTTAACAAAGCTAACCAGATAAGAAAACTAATTCTTGCATTCTCTTTGAACCAACAGAATTTTTCTTCCTTAATTGCCTTTCTCTCTCTCTCTAACCCTTTTTGGGAAAAAGGGGAGGTAGGGAGGGAGAGAGGGGGGTTCAGGGAACCCCCCTGGCCGGCTGGAGGGAAAAGGCTTTTTTGCATTACGTTCATTGCTGTGTATTTCTGTATATATTGTAAATATTGTATATTTGTGTACATATTCATTGCATTCCATTTCTGCCTGTAAATATAGCTTTCATCTGCTTTTCCGACTGAGCTAGCTGTGGTTTCTTTCTTTGTGTGTGTGTGTGTGTGAACTTTCTCACCCCACCACACCCTTCATTTCAGGTGCCAGGAAACACACCATTTGAGGTGTTGCCTGAAGCAAACCAGTCCATCCCCTGCATCAGGACTTGTTCCCTTGAAAAAAAAGAAGAGGGTAATTGTTACTGGTGATTCCTTCCTGAGGGGAACAGAAGGCCCCATATAGTGGCTGGATCCTTCCCACAGGGAAGTGTGCTGCCACCCTGGGGCCCGTGTCAGAGAATAGGATAGAATAGAATAGAATAGAATAGAATAGAATAGAATAGAATAGACCAGGTTGGAAAAGACCTCAAAGATGAAGTCCAACCTATCATGCAACACTATCTAATCAACTAAACCATGGCACCAAGCACCCCATCCAGTCTCTTCCTAAACACCTCCAGTGAAGGTGACTCTACCACCTCCCTGGGCAGCCCATTCCTAGCAAATCACTCTTTCCATGAAGAACTTCTTCTTAACATCCAGCTTAAACCTCCCATGGTGCAGCCTGAGACTGTGTCCTCTCGTTCTGGTGCTGGTTGCCTGGGAGAAGAAACCAACCCTCACTTGGATACAACCTCCCTTCAGGTAGTGGTAGACAGCAATAAGGTCTCCTCTGAGCCTCCTCTTCTCCAGGCTAAGCAACCCCAGCGCCCTCAGCCTCTCCTCATAGGGCTTGTGCTCCAAACCCCTCACCAGCTTCGTTGCCCTTCTCTGGACATGGTCCAGCAAGTCAACAGCTTTCTTAAATTGAGGGCCCAGAACTGGGCACAGGACTCAAGGTGTGTCCTAACCAGTGTTGAATAGAGGGCCAGAATGACCTCCCTGCTCCTGCTGGCCACACTATTCCTGATGCAGACCAGGATGCCATTGGCCTTCTTGGCCACCTGGGTACACTGCTGGCTTATGTTCAGCCTACTATTGACCAGTACCCCCAGGTCCCTCTCTGCCTGTCTGCTCTCCAGCCACTCTGACCCCAGCCTATAGCTGTGCATGGGGTTGTTGTGGCCAATCTGTAGATCCCGGCACTTAGATATCTTAAATCCCATGCCATTGGACGCTGCCCATCTGTCCAGTTATTCCTGCCTTTACAAGATGGCACACAGAGGGTTGTGGTTTGCCAGTCTGCTGCTTGTTGCTCTAGCAGACATTTGGACTACTGAGATTTGGTCTAGTCCCTTCCCTGACAACTGGGCAGTCTTACCCTTGGGAGTGAAGTCCTCTTTAAGATGTGGCAGCTTTCTCCATCCCTTGGCACTGGGAAATACAACACTGGCTGTCTGGAGCTTCCAGTGAAGGACTCTCCTTTGTGGGCTCTCAAGGTTGCTCACTTGTCTCTGTACTGTAGAGGCTGGTAGTTTGCTTGCATGTGGAATGAGAAGGCTTACTAACAATAGCTATGGAGCTTGGGCCTGGAGCTTGGTAGCAAAGAGAGTAACTTGTTTGCAACTTGGGGTAATACTTTAAAGTTTCTTGAAGCTGATTTTGGCCAACAGGCAATCTTGTAAGCAGACAGCTTTAGCCTATAGAAAATGTGAGGCTAGAATTATGCCCTTACTTGGCAGTAGCACAAGTGTCCCATGCAGTGGATGCATGTTGCTGTTTACCCCTTAGAAGGCAGGTTGGGCTGTTTACTCATCTGGCTGGTGCTCTGGTCTTTGTCCCCATCAGCTCTGGGCTGAGCAGCCACTCTGGAAAGGAGTGTGGAAGGGGGAATGTGGCCAAATATGTTGGGACAAGTTTCGCAGTATTTGGGGCATAATTCTGGGCATATGGTGCCTTCACCAGAGATCTTTCCAACTAATATAAGACAAAGGTTCTTTTTTTTGCCCTAATACGATCATATCTATTTATAGTTCTATCTGTTCTCTTAAGCAGGTACTTTAAATCAGTATTGGTCTCAGATTGGATCAAGAAAGTGCCAAATGCTATTTAACTGCTTCCAACTACCTTAAGCTGAGGGCCATGTCTAGAAAATTCCTTTAAAATAATAGCAGCCATCCATTTCTGTACACATAATTGTTTATCTGATACATGGCAACCCTTTAGCTAAGGTGAAAGGAAATCTCACTTCAGAAGTATTTTTCAACATCATTCAGTTTCAGATTCCATGTATGACTCAAGTATCTGGGGGCTGAATCATGCTTTTACATGTTGCTGAAAACAACAATGATGGCACTTAACCTGCAGTTAAAATAAACTCAGACTCAAGCATATATCAACACAGTTCTTCATCTAGCTTCTATTTTCTTCAACTACTACTGCAGATCATGTGAATCTGGCAGTGTAAAAAATATTTAGAGACAAGGATCATAATTTCAAAGGACAGCAGAGATACTAGGGATTCAGGATTACAAGACCTGTGAATAATGCCAGTATTGACAGAACATTCTTGAGAAATGAAGTGCTTTGACATTTGAACCGCATTTCACTGCACTTCTCCTGCAAATAAGCTAAGCTAAAGTTATCATGTATTGTATTATTACATTAATTAGACTATTAGCTAAAATAATTCTGCACTGTAATTATGAGATCTTATATTAAACTCTTATCTCTTTATCCCCGTTTCGTGTGTTAATTTTTACCCTCACTTTTGTGTTGGGGGACCAGGCAGGTTAGCCCTTGTGCTAAACCATTACAGTAGCCTATATGAATTAAAAATTTAACAGAAATTATAAACCTCGGAGTCTTTGAGACAGTATTCACCCATTATGCTTATTGAGCACCATGAAGTATATGTTCCTGAATGGCCTTACTCTGGGATTCTTTGCACTTTTGAAAGAGAAGAATGCTTGAAAACACAGCAAACATCAAAGAGAAGAAAAGTTGTAAGAAAAACTGTATCTTCTGAAGAACAGGCCTTATCTGGAAACACTTTGTCCCAACTTGAAAGTTGCACTGCAATATTTTCACAAAGCATGGGATATATATGTTTATAAGGTATGTGATTTTCAATGCAGATATTCTGTGGAGACTGAGAGTGTTTAACAATTGTGTGAAGGATTTTTTTTTGTGGTGAAGACAAGTCATATGTGGGAACTTGATCAGATGAGACACAATCCTTATTTAAATTATTTTCTGACATTGTTAGTACTGCAATGTAATTCAGCAGATTTCAGTAGAGCTAATTTTCAGCTATGGAAATGTAGTGGCAAAGTGACCTTTTTCACAGGTAGTGCTGTTCAATTTATAAAAGATACAAGTCCAATGTCAGCTGCCTGGATGGAAATTCTGTACTGAAGTGTGAATTCAGTGTTGCAAATGCTTCCAACCATGAAATTTATGACAGACAGACGCCTGTTAATTATTTAGGATGGTGTTATGACTCAGGCTGAAAACAGAGCTTCACATCTGAGGAAGCTGTCCCAACTCTTCAGTCCATGTTGTAAATTAGACCCCACTCTGAAGGCAGTTCATATCATCTTTTTTAGAAAACCATTTAAAAATTGTATAAATTGTCTGTTGGAAAAGGCTCTTTTTCTTCATTGACTACAGCTTAGGTGATGAATGTGGACTAGACACTGAAATTTTAGATGATTAATAGTGCGACAAATCTTACCATAGGTAGCCACAGGCTCGTATTTAACATTAGAGGCAGGTATAAACTGAGCCTAGGAAAGATTAAGGGTAGTTTAGGAATTAGGGATGGTCACTGGTTGTCTTCTTCCTTTCATTTTTCTAAATGAGTTTCAGCAGAAGAAGGAATTTTCCTCTCTTTGTGATAAAATTCTTCTTCTATATAACATACTAATTTAGTGGGTAGTCTAAGGAAGCAATTCCTTGTTACCAGGCATCACATTTCTTAAATTCAGTAGACAAGCTAAGGTAGTTAACCAACTTGCAGTTAAAGTAAGTCTCAAAACTGTCCATATATCAAAACATTTCCAGTACTATTCTCCCTATGTTTACTCTGGTTTACATTGTATAAAGATCATTTACAGTGCACTGTTTGTCTAAATTTCTTTAATGGGCTGCAAGTCCACAATGCTCATAGTGGTATTCAGTACTCCATGACAGGTGCATTAAACCTCCAAAGGGAAAAAAAGGGCTACTTAAGATTAGAGTGGAAAGAAGTGTATTTTATTCTATTTGAGAAATAATGTGTTGTCTGACAATTATGGCAAGTATCCTATTATGCCTGTAAAGGGCAGAAGTAATTTCATACCATGCAGTTAAACTTCATGTACCCTTGCTTTAGAACAGATCTGAGAGACAATTATTTTTTTTCTACTAGTGGTTACACAAACAATAATTGTTTTAAAATAAGCAAACCAACTATGAATTTGTCTTTCCAGGTGAGTGACACATGTTCTGACATAGACTGCAGTGGTCTCTGCCCACATCCAGAAAAGTCTTTGTGCTTTTTCATTTTCCTTTTTATTACTTCACTTCTCATTTTTCCTCCTACTTAGATAATTTTACATCCAGCCTCCCTGAAAGAATTGATGAATTCAACTGGATGGAATAAGGCCACTGAGAGAGGGTTAGGGACCACATACATCTTTATGACATTTTGATGAGACCAAGGAGAGATTGAGAACTGGAGCAGGGAAAATATATGTTCTTTTTAAAGAAAATGAAAGCTTGAAACAAGTAATCACCTTTTAAAACCGGTTTTTCCTTTTGTTTTTTTAGCCTTATAATTGCAATGAGATTGTGACTATGAGTTGAAGATCACAACTTCAGGTATTTTGATACCTGATCTTCTTAAACTACAAAGGTAATGTGGAAACAGACTCTTGATAAGACAGTTATATATTTGACCTTGAAGACTGACATGATGCAAAGGTTTCCAATTATTTAACTTACTTGCCTAGAAAATGCTATTGGAGTATTATCATCAAATGTCTTAAGGTATATTTTAATTTACTATCTCTCAGGAACAATACATTTTGGAAGTTCCCTTCTTTCCCACTTCCGAGAAAACATGGAAGAGGTGGAGGCAGATAACCCCACTATTAGTATTAGTTCAATTTTTTCAGTAACAGAATTAAAGTATAGCAGTTAAAATGGTTACAAGAGAGAGTGCATGACCGGGTAGTCTGAAATGCAGAATGCCTTGTTTTAGTATTTCCAGTATGCAAGGAATATGCAAAAGACAACTTTCTGTAGGGATAAGAAACATGCTTAGAAGTACAAGAAGATACATTCTTAAAAGTGCCCACATGAGAGCTGATCAGTGTGCGGCATTTTTTCTCGTTCACTGGATTTAGCTCTATAGTTTTCTGTTGTCATGCAAATTAAGTACTATGAAGTGATAATTCTTACTCTGTGTCATGCATTTCTACCCTGTCCTTGCAAGTTTTTTTTATCCTTAGAAAAGCATGGGCTGCTAATGCTATGTGTTGTCACAAATGTAACTGACACCTGAAGCAGGCAAATTTCCTGTTGGAATTCTGAAGCAGCAATTATTCCTATACTAAAATGCCACTTTTCATTAAAAAAAAAAATCTTCATAAAAAATCCCACATTCATTATCAGCCTCTGTCCAAACTCCTGCTTTTGCAAAAATATTTTGAAAAGGTCATGGCTGAATATATGTAATTTTATCTTTGTAAAATCCACCTGTATGCAGTCATTTCTTAGACTGCATCAAGACATTCTGATTATTTTGTCTGATGCTTGATTTGAACCAAGTGTGGATAAGAAAAATAAGAAGATTCTGAATGATCATCTGATTAGTCACTTCTCCTTCAGTTTAATTCTATAACTGCACTCAGGCTTTCAGTGTTAAAAAACAAGGGCGGCATGATTCAGGGGGGAAAGACCAAAATGAAAGAATTTTCTATAAAAATTTCTCCAACTATATCAGGGTTTTGAACTTCTGTTCTAGACTTCAAATTTGACATTCAGCTTGATGTCAGAATTGAGTGCATTTTTTTCTTCTCTCTTTTATCATAAAGAAGCTCTCTTCCTGCTTTTTACAGTTTGAGAGAATGATCTGCTTTCCTGGGATAATCCTTGGAACCACACATTGAAATCATAGTTTCATAGTTTCAGTCAGGGTTGGAAGGGACCACAAGGATCATCTAGTTCCAACCCCCCTGCCATGGGCAGGGACACTCTACACTAGATCAGACTGGCCAGAGCCTCATCCAGCCTGGTCTTAAACACTTCCAGGGACGGGGCCTCAACCACCTCCCTGGATAACCCATTCCAGGGCTTCACCACTCTCATGGTGAAGAACTTCCTCGTCACATCCAGCCTGAACCTCCCCACATCCAGCTTCATTCCATTCCCCCTAGTCCTATCACTACCTGATAGCCTGAAAAGTCCCTCCCCCAGCCTACTTGTAGGCCCCCTTCAGATACTGGAAGGCCACAACCAGGTCACCTCGGAGCCTTCTCTTCTCCAAACTGAACAGCCTCAACTCCATCAGTCTGTCCTCATAGGAGAGGTGCTCCAGCCCTCTGATCATCCTCGTGGCCCTTCTCTGGGCACATTCCAGCACCTCCAGATCCCTTTTGTAATAGGGGCTCCAGAACTGGACACAGAAGTGCAGGTGGGGTCTCAGCAGAGCTGAGTAGAGAGGGAGAATCACCTGCCTTGACCTGCTGGCCACACTTCTCCTGATGCAGCCCAGGATCTGATTGGCTTTCTGGGCTGCAAGTGCACATTGAGAGCTCATGTTGAGCTTCTTGTCCACCAGCACCCCCAAGTCTCTCTCCTCAGGGCTGCTCTCCGGCCATTCACTGCCCATCCTGGATTTGTGCCTGGGATTGCCTCGACTCAGATGCAGGACTCTGCCCTTGGTCTTGTTGAAGCTCATGAGATTGGCTTGTGCCCACCTCTCCAGCCTGTCAAGGTGCCTCTGGATGGCATCCCTTCCCTCCAGCCTGTCTGCTGCACCACACAGCTTGGTGTCATCAGCAAACTTGCTGAGGGTGCACTCAATGCCACTGTCCATGGCACCCACAAAGATGCTGAACAAGACTGGTCCCAGGACTGATCCCTGAGGGACTCTGCTTGTCACTGGCCTCCACTGGGACATGGACCCATTGACAGCCACTCTTTGGGTGCGGCCATCAAGCCAGTTCTTTATCCATCTAGTGGTCCCTCCATCAAACCCATGTGTCACCAGCTTGGAGACCAGGATGTGGTGCGGGACAGTGTCAAAGGCTTTGCTCAGATCCAGGTAAATGACATCAGTTGCTTGCCCCTCATCTGTTAATGTTGTGACCTGTTCATAGAAGGCCACCAGGTTTGTCAGGCAGGATTTGCCCTTGGCAAAGCCATGCTGACTGTTCCAAAGCACCTCTTCAATATTCTTCTGAGTCAGTAGTGCCTCCAGGAGGATCTGCTCCATGATCTTTCCGGGCACAGAGGTGAGACTGACTGGCCTGGAGTTGCCTGCTTCCTCCTTCTTACCCTTTTTGAAAATGGGAGCAATGTTTGCCCTTGTCCAGTCTGTGGGGACTTCCCCAGTCTGCCATGACTTTTGGAATAGAATAGAGAGGGGCTTAGCAACCTCATCTGCCAGTTCTCTCAGCACCTGTGGGTGTATCCCGTCAGGTCCCATGGACTTGAACACTTTCAGGTTCTTCAGGTGATCACCAACCTGAGCTTCACTTATGATGGGCAGTTCTTCCTCCCCGTCCCAGGCATCATCTGCCATGACACCAGGAGTGTGGCTGGAGGCCCTTGCAGTGAAGACTGAGGTAAAGAAGTTATTGAGTACCTCAGCCTTTTCCACAGCACTTGTGACCAATTCACCACTTTCCTTTCTGAGGGGGCCCAAACCTTCCCTACTCTTCTTCTTCATGCCATTAATATACCTGTAGAAGTTCTTAGTGCTCCCTTTAACCTCCCTGGCTAGGTTCAATTCAAACTCTGCTTTGGCTTTCCTAACCAGGCCTCTTGCTGCTCGGGCAGCTTCCTTATATACCCCCCTGTTCCACCTGTCCTTCCCTCCACTTCCTGTAGACTTTCTTTTTAAGTAATAGTGTGTCCAGTAGCTCCTTGTTCATCCAGACAGGCCTCCTACCATTCCTTCCTGCTTTTCTCTTTGTTGGTATACATAGCTCCTGGACACAGAGGAGGTGGTCCTTGAATACTGACCAGCTGTCCTGGGTCCCTCTTCCCTCCAGGGCTCTGTCCCATGACACTTTGGGTAGCAGATTCCTGAAGTGATCGAAGTCTGCACGCCTAAAGTCTAGGGTCATAAGCTTAGAATAGGTCCTCCTGATAGCCCTGAGGATATTAAATTCAACTGCTTCATGATGACTGCAGCCAAGGCTGTCCCTGAGCCTCACATTGGTTACCAGCCCTTCCCTGTTGGTGAGAACAAGGTCCAGCAGAGCACCTTTTCTTGTTGGTTCCTCTACCATTTGGAGGAGGAAGTTGTCCTCTATGCAGTCCAGGAACATCCTGGATTGCTGGTGCCTTGCTGTGTTGTCCCTCCAGCAGCTGTCAGGGTGGTTGAAATCACCCATGAGGACCAGGGCTTGTGACCTGGAAGCCACTTCTATTTGCCTGTGGAGGGCCTCATCTGCTTGGTTCTGCTGGTCAGGTGGCCTGTAGGAGACCCCCACAGTAATATCTCCTTCCCCTGTTTTGCCTTTAATTTTAACCCATACACTCTCAACCATCTCATTATCCCTCCCCAGGTGGAGCTCTGCTGATTCCAGCTGGTTATTGACATAGAGGGCAACACCTCCTCCTCTCCTTCCCTGCCTATCCCTCCTAAAAAGCTTGTACCCGTCTATCCCTACATTCCAGTCATGGGAATCATCCCACCAAGTTTCAGTAATGCCCACTATGTCATGGCCTCCCAGCAGCACGGTGGTCCTTAATTCATCCTGTTTGTTGCCCAAGCTGCGTGCATTTGCATAGAAGCACTTCAGCTGGGCTGGCCCTGTCGTCCTCTTGTGCCAATTCCCCTTGGTTTCCACAGGGTGTCCTGGTGTGTCATTTGTGTCTTGCCTCAGGGCAGCAAGTTGAGAGCCCTTACCAGCTCTCCATCCCTCTGCCTCTGGTGAGCTGCCCCTCTGTCTGTCACAGGCCAGCAGGAGACTGTTAACCCCTTCCCCCTTCAAATCTAGTTTAAAGCCTTGTCAATGAGCCCTGCCAATTCCTGCCCCAGGATCCTTTTCCCCCTCTGGGACAAGTGTGTCTCATTAGTTGTTTGCAGCTCTGGTGCCTTGTAAACCAAGCCATGATTGTAGAACCCAAATCCTGTATTTTGTTTTTATTTTCTTTGAGAAGATGAAATTTTTCCTTTTTATTATCATACAAGGAGAAGCTGAGGAATCTGGAATTATTTAGTCTGGGAAAAACTAAGGGGAGATCTTGTTGCTCTCTACAACTACCTGAAATGAGGTTGTAGAAAGTGCTGTCTCTCTAGTATGAAATGCTAGGGCAAGAAGAAATGGGAGGTCTTAGATTGGATGCTAGGAAAAATTCCTTTGCTGAAACAGAGTAGTAAGGCCCTGGAACAGGGTTCCCAGAGAGGTGGTGGAGTGACCATCCTTGGAGGCCATCAAGAATCACGTAGATGCGTTGCTTCAGGATATATTTTAGTGGTCATGGTAGCCGGACTGCAGGTGGACTCAACCATCTTAAAGGTCTTTTCCGAATTCAATGATTCACGGGAGAGGAAAGAAAACAGTTTATTATATTAGACCAAAGGTAAGACTGATAAATACTTATTTAAATAAGAAAATTTGGTTTTCTTTCAAAAAGTATTGGCAGGCTTGTCAACAAAGCCTTTTTTCTGTGATGTGGGAAAAAGGGAGGTAATTATTATTATTAGGACACTTTTATACCTGACAAGGCAATCCCTGCTTGTACCCACACTGATAATGTGATTGTTTAATTAATATTAGCAATTTTCTTGATGTCAAAGTCCTTTTTCAGACTTGTGTAAGAAGGAAAATAGACTCTGATGGAAGATGTTTTCTTCACATAATGAGGATTGGTTTAATTAATCTTGTAGGTCGTAAGTGTTTTGAGGTGTCAGGAACATCTTGAAACATAAAAAAGAGAGGGAGTTGCAAGAACTTGTGAAAACTTGTAAGAACATGTTAGAAAAGAAGGAATCTAACCCTCTGCTTTAAGTGATGATTTAACATGAGATTTACTTTAAGTGCCTTAAAATGGATTTGAGACTATGTGAGAAAAATCCTGCTCAGCACATGCTAAATTTGGAGATTAAAATGTTTGATTTCACTGATATGGAATTGTGTGGAAGAAATTAATTAGTGTAGGAACTAGTGACCTGGTCAAGGATTTATTTATTCTTGACGTCCACTTAAGCCAGAGTAGTAGTTCAGTTAACTGGTAAAGTTTGTGGAGCTTTTTTGGTTCTGCATTAAATGTTCCCTGGAAACTGAAATGAAAGTTTAAAGAGGAGAACCCACCATTCCAAAAACAGCTTAGTTTCATAGTTTCATAGTTTCAGTTAGGGTTGGAAGGGACCACAAGGATCATCTAGTTCCAACCCCCCTGCCATGGGCAGGGACACTCTACCCTAGATCAGGCTGGACAGAGCCTCGTCCAGCCTGGTCTTAAACACCGCAAGGGACGGGGCCTCAACCACCTCCCTGGACAACCCATTCCAGGGCTTCACCACTCTCACGGTGAAGAACTTCCTCCTCACATCTAGCCTGAATCTCCCCACCTCCAGCTTCATCCCATTCCCCCTAGTCCTATCACTCCCTGATAGTCTGAAAAGTCCCTCCCCAGCCTTCTGTAGGCCCCCTTCAGATACTGGAAGGCCACAATGAGGTCACCTCGGAGCCTTCTCTTCTCCAGGCTGAACAGCCCCAACTCCTTCAGTCTGTCCTCATAGGAGAGGTGCTCCAGCCCTCTGATCATCCTCGTGGCCCTTCTCTGGACACGCTCCAGCACCTCCAGATCCCTCTTGTAATAGGGGCTCCAGAACTGGAGGCAGTACTCCAGGTGGGGTCTCAGCAGAGCTGAGTAGAGGGGGAGAATCACCTCCCTTGCCCTGCTGGCCACACTTCTCCTGATGCAGCCCAGGATCTGATTGGCTTTCCGGGCTGCAAGTGCACATTGAGAGCTCATGTTGAGCTTCTCGTCCACCAGCACCCCCAAGTCTCTCTCCTCTGGGCTGCTCCCCAGCCAGTCACTGCCCAGCCTGTATTTGTGCCTGGGATTGCCTCGACCCAGATGCAGGACCCTGCACTTGGTCTTGTTGAAGCTCATGAGGTTGGCCTGTGCCCACCTCTCCAGCCTGTCAAGGTCCCTCTGGATGGCATCCCTTCCCTCCAGCGTGTCTGCTGCACCACACAGCTTGGTGTCATCAGCAAACTTGCTGAGGGTGCACTCAATGCCACTGTCCATGTCACCCACAAAGATGTTGAACAAGACTGGTCCCAGGACTGATCCCTGAGGGACTCCGCTTGTCACTGGCCTCCACTGGGACATGGACCCATTGACAGCCACTCTTTGGGTGCGGCCATCAAGCCAGTTCCTTATCCATCTGGTGGTCCATCCATCAAACCCGTGTGTCACCAGCTTGGAGACCAGGATGTGGTGTGGGACAGTGTCAAAGGCTTTGCTCAGGTCCAGGTAAACGACATCAGTTGCTCGCCCCTCATCTATTAATGCTGTCACCTGTTCATAGAAGGCCACCAGGTTTGTCAGGCAGGATTTGCCCTTGGCAAAGCCATGCTGACTGCTCCCAATCACCTCTTCACTACTCTTCTGAGTCAGTAGTGCCTCCAGGAGGATCTGCTCCATGATCTTTCCGGGCACAGAGGTGAGACTGACCGGCCTGTAGTTCCCTGGTTCCTCCTTCTTACCCTTTTTGAAAATGGGAGCAATATTTGCCCTTTTCCAATCTGTGGGGACTTCCCCAGTCTGCCATGACTTTTGGAATATAATAGAGAGGGGCTTAGCAACCTCATCTGCCAGTTCTCTCAGCACCCGTGGGTGTATCCCGTCGGGTCCCATGGACTTGAACACTTTCAGGTTCTTCAGGTGATCACGAACCTGAGCTTCACTTATGAAGGGCAGTTCTTCCTCCCTGTCCCTGGCATCGTCTGCCATGACTCCAGGAGTGTGGCTGGAGGCCCTTGCAGTGAAGACTGAGGTAAAGAAGTTATTGAGTACCTCAGCTTTTTCCACATCCCTTGTGACCAAGCTCATAAGAACAATTTCACCACGGACTATTCTAGTCAGTTGTATTAAGACAGGGACACTACAGAAGGAAATTGCATTCTTCTATTTCTATATCATATGACTTCTATATCATGTTGCTTTTATTAATGATGCTGGAAGTGAAGGGGTAGCCCTCCCAGTTCACACAAACAAAATGCTTTCTACATGCTTTATATACACTTGCAGTGATACATATTCATTAAATTTCTGGGAAATTATTTACATATGTGTGGAACCATTTAAACAGATAAAGTCCTTTTACTTCTTGGTCTTTGCTGTCACTTTCTGACCTTCCAAAAGCATTGCAGCCTCTTGCTGATGTTTTAGACAACTTCTTTATGGCTTTAGCTCCCCTGAAGCTTTAGCTATTGTTCAGCAGCTGTGTCTTACCTTCATCACTCTAGCCAGCTCCAGGTCTCACCATTATTTATGTCTAGAAGTCTAGATGCTAATCTGTCTTAACTACTGGGAAAGTTTCTAACTGTAAGAAAAATAATTAGTAAGTGTCCCTGCTTTACATAACAATACAGGCCATAAAGAAGGATACTACACAATTGTGTATTGTAATTTTAATGAAAATTCTATAGCACTTATGTTTTCCACTTTCTCAAATACCTTATCCAAGGTGTCAGAATAATGATACATCATAACTCAAAGAAATACATTCATCAACTATCTCTGGCTGGTTTAAAAGGATCTTAATACATATAGAACAGATGAAATCCTGCCAATAAGTTTCTGAGCAACAAATGAAACATAATCATCTTTCTTGTGACTATCTATAAATTAATGGAGGGATTTTAATTTAATTGTGTTTTAGATCTAGACCTTATGTCTAAACAACAGCGTTCATAAATTCTGATTAATGATAATTCTGACATTTAGAACAAAGTTCATATCACAGAGAATGCTGAACTTGGCTGCAACTAATTTAATCAAAGGAACAGCTTTTAGAATTTGTAGATAATCTCCACAGATCTTGTAAATAATAAAAAGTTGTAGGAGCTAAAAATTAAGAGATAACAGTTGGAGATCAGAAAGCAGTGATTAACCTTTTAGCGACAAAAGCCAAACACCTGTGGTTTCTAGCAGTCATGCAAGTTTAGTTCCTTAATCTCAGATAAGACACTTCTGTGCAAATGTCTTTAAGGACTCTGAACTGTTTTCACAAGTTCTAGCTAAAAGCTGCCATGAATAATTTCTGGAATGGGGATGAAAGTTATGAGATCTGCTATGCTGCTTAGACACACACTGGTCTATGGGGCTGGATAGGCTACATCCAAGGGTGCTGAGGCAGTTGGCAGATGTGCTTGCCAAGCCACTTTTCGTTATTTATCTGAGGTCCTGGCTAACTGGGGAGGTCCCAATGGACTGGAGAGTAGCAAATGTAATGCACATTTGTAATGAAGGAAGAAAGGAGGATTTGGGAATCTATAGAAATGTCAGTCTGACCTCAGTGCCAGGGAACATCATGGAACAGATCATCTCAAGATCATCATCACACAACATATAGAGAACAGCCACGGGATCAAGTGCAGTCAGCATGGGGTTATGAAGGGCATGTCCTGCCTGACCAACCTGATCTCCTTCTATGACAGGATGACCTGACTATTAGATGAGGGAAAGGCTGTGAATATTGTCTGCCTAGACTTTTGAAAAGCCTTTGACACTGATTCCTACAGAATTTTCATGGACAAACTGTCTGCTCATGGCTTGAATGAGCACAGGCTCTGCTGGATCACACCATCACAGTATCACCAAGGCTGGAAGAGACCTCAAAGATCATCACATCCAACCTGTCACCACAGACCTCATGACTAAACCATGGCACCAAGTGCCACACCAAATACCCTCTTGAACACCTCCAGGGATGGTGACTCCACCACATCCCTGGGTAGCCCATTCCAATGAAGAATGACTCTCTCAGTGAAGAATTTTCTCCTCACCTCGAGCCTAAACTTCCGCTGGTGCAGTTTGAGACTGTGTCCTCTTGTTCTGGTGCTGGTTGCCTGGGAGAAGAGACCAACTCCCTCCTGGGTACAATCCCCCTTCAGGTAGTTGTAGACAGCAATGAGGTCTCCCCTGAGCCTCCTCTTCTCCAGGCTAAACAATCCCAGCTCCCTCAGCCTCTCCTCATAGGGCTTGTGCTCAAGGCCTCTCACCAGCCTTGTTGCCCCTCTCTGGACATGTTCAAGTGTCTCAATGTCCTTCTTAAACTGAGGGGCCCAGAACTGGACACAGGACTCAAGGTGTGGCCTAACCAGTGCAGAGTACAAGGGCACAATGACTTCCCTGCTCCTGCTGGCCACACTCTTCTTGATGCAGATCAGGATGCCATTGGCCTTCTTGGCCTCCTGGACACACTACTGGCTCATGTAGACGGCTGTCAATCAGTACCCCCAGGTCCCTTTCTGCTTGGCTGCTCTCCAGCCACTCTGACCCCAGTTTGTTGTTCTGCATGGGGTTGTTGTGGCCAAAGAGCAGCACCTAGCACTTGGATTTGTTGAATGACATCATATTGGACTCTGCCCATCTGTCTAGTCAGTCAAGGTCCCTCTGCAGAGCCCTTCAACCCTCTAGCAGAACAACATCTGCTCCCAACTTGGTGTCATCTGCAAATTTGCTGATGACTGTCACAATCCCCTCATCCAGATCATCAATGAAGATGTTAAAGAGGGTAGGGCCCAGCACTGATCCCTGGGGCACACCACTAGTGACTGGCCGCCATCTGGATGTGGCACCATTCACCACAACTCTCTGGGCTCAGCCCTCCAGCCACTTCCTAACCCAGCAAAGAATGCTGCTGTCCAAACCACGAGCTGACAGCTTAGCCAGCAGTTTTCTGTGGGGGACGATGTTGAAAGCCTTGCTGAAGTCCAGGGAGACCACATCCACAGGCCTCCCCACATCCACCAGGCGGGTCACCTGATCATAGAAGGAGATCAGGGTGGAGAGGGAGGACCTGCCCTTCCTAAATCCATTGTGGCTGGACCTGAGCCCTTGGCCATCCTTCAGGTGGCAATTATTGCCGCCAGGATAATCTGCTCCATCATTTTCCCTGGCACTGAGGTCAGGCTGACTGGCCTGTAGTTTCCGGGTTCCTCCATCTGACCCTTCTTGTGGATGGGGACCACATTGGCCACTTTCCAGTCATCTGGGACCTCTCTGGTGAGGCAGGACTGGTGGAAAATGATAGAGAGCGGCTTGGCCAGCTCATCTGCCAGCTCTCTCAGCACCCTAGGATGGATCCCATCTGGTCCCATGGACTTGTGAGTGTCCAAGTGGCTCAGCAGGTCCCGAGCCAATTTCTCATGGATTTTTGGGGCACTACATTGCTCCCTGACCCCATCACCCAGCTCAGGAGGCCACTCATCCTGAACTCCTCCTGCCTTACTGTTAAAAATTGAGGCAAAGAAGGTATTCAGGACCTCAGCCTTTTCCTCATCTTCAGTCACAGTGTTGCCCTCTAGGTCCAATAAGGAATGGAAATTCTTGCCCCTCTTTTTATAGTTAATATTTTTGTAAAAATGCTTTTTGTTATCTTTCACAGAGGTGGCCAACTCAAGTTCTAACTGGGCCTTTGCCTCTCTAATTTTTCTCCTATATAATCTAACAGCATCTTTAAACATATCAGGAGAAGCCTTCCCCTTCTTCCAAGCAAAAAAAACTGGCTGGGTGAAAGGGCCCAAAGAGTGGTCATCAGTGGAGTTCAGTCCAGCTGATGGCCAGTCACATGTGGTGTTCCTCAGGGCTCAGTGTTGGGACTACTTCTGTTTAACATCTTTATTGATGACCTTGTTGAAGATATAGAGTGTATCATCAATAAGTTTGCAGATGACACCAAGTTGGGTGGGAGCGTTGATCTTCATGAGAGTAGCCAGGCACTACAGAATGTCTTGGATAGGTTGGATTGATGGGACAATGTTAACAAGATGAGCTTCAACATGGCCAAATGCCAGGTCCTGCACTTAGGTCACAATAACTCCAAGCAATGCTATAGGCTTTCAGAAGTGGGGCTAGAAAGCTGTCTGGCAGAAAGGGACCTGGGGTTTCTAATTGACAAGTGACTGAATATGAGCAAGCAGTGTGCCCAAGTGGCCAAGAAAGCCAATGGCATCCTGGCTTGCATCAGAAATGCTGTGTCCAGCAGGAGTAGAGAGGTGATTGTCCCCTTGTACTCAGCTTTGATGAGGCCACAGCTCAAGTATTGTGTCCAGTTTTGGGCACCTCAATACAAGAGAGATATGGAGGTGCTGGAGCAAGTGTAGAGGAGGGCAATGAAATCTGGTGAAGGGCCTTGACAATAACTCTTATGAGGAAGAACTGAGGGAGCTGGGGCTGTTTAATTTGGAGAAGAGGAGGCTGAGGGGACACCCCATTGCTGTCTGCAACTACCTGAAAGGACATTGTAGAGAAGTTGGTGCTGGTCTCTTCTCACAGATAATTAGTGATAGAACAGCAAAAGGCTCAATGGTCAGGACAAAAGACAGGAAGGATTTAACCAATCATCATCACAGGCAAAAGACAGACTCAACCTGAGGAAAAAAAATAAAAATTAATTTAAACACAAAAAAAACCCACCATCAATTTACCAGTTGAATCAGAGTAGGACAGTAATATATATACAACCTTCCCTCATACCTCCCCTTTTCCCAGGTTTGGCTCTGCTCCCAGTGCTCTACCTCCTTGCCTGCAGTTGTGCAGATTGGTAGGGAATGGGGGTTTCAGTCAGTTTGTTTTCTGCCACTTTTTTTTCCTGAGGGGAAAGACTGCAATGTGGCATCTGTCCTTTGGGAGAGAGTCCTCCACAAACTTTTAACAGTGTGGGTGTTTGCCACAGATTGCAGGTTCGCCAAGTGATGGATTGTTCCATTGTGGTCTTCCTTCAGAGTCAAGGCCTTCTTTGGGCACAATCACCTGCTCTACTGTGGGTTTTTCCACAGGTGTATTCTGCTCCACCACTGAGATCCATGGGCTGCAGGATATCAGCCTGCCATCTCACCACTGGCTGAAAGGGATTGGCTGCTTCAGCATGTCTCCCCACTTTTTTTCCTTACTGACCTTGATATCCACATGGTTGTCAGGTCCCACTCCTCTTCTAAATAAAAGAAATATCAAAATGCAATGTCTTGCCTAAGAAGTTTTCCCCTTTAAAATATGGTTATGACAGAGCTGCTGACTGGCTTGGCCTTGGTCAGAGGTAGGTCCAACTTGGAGTTGTGAGATCTTTTGAAATTTCTTACAGAGATCACACCAGTACCCCATCCCTCACTATCAAAATCCCCCTGGGACAAAACCAGTAGTTAAAGCATGAAAGAGAAAGGGTTTGGAGCTACCAATGGCATAGCAATATTTCACTGAAAAACATAAAAAGGTGCAGAAGGACAGGATACAGTCCTGAGGAGAATTAGGAATATGAGAATGTATAAGAGAAAGTGATTCAATGCTTAAAATGGCATTCAAACATCACTAGATGAGAAAGTCATTACATAAACTGACTAAATTAGGTAGAAGAAAGTATTCTGCAACACTGATAAACAGACTTTTAAATAATAGGGGACTTGTTTGCTATTAGAGGAATTTAGGGCTAAATGAACAATAGTTTGGAAAGAGACCCCAAGTGACACTGTAGGGTGCCAATTAACTTTGAAGCAGCAAGCTATCTTAATCCCACAGCCACTGTCATCCTATAAATCTCTTGTATGTTGAAAGCAGCTTTCTCACAAAAGAAAAAGGTAACTCAGGCTCTGTTGAATGATCCAGTGCTGCATGTCTAGACACACCAATTTTGTGTAAAAATTCTTTCTTCACAATAAATACATCCTATTTACAGATGTTTGCTGATGACAGCTAACAAAGAAAAGGCAGCTGAGGATTACCTGAGAAGTGCTTAGTCTTATAGATTTTATTGCAGGAATATTAAAAAAAAACACTTATTTGATTTGCTTTTAAATTCATATTGCTGATTCTTTTTACAGCTTGATGACAAATCTTGCATAATTTTAAACAACTTCTGAAAATGCAGTTTTCTATAAGCTACCATGTACAACTGGCTATTCAAGAGACTACTAGAAGTGTACATAACTGTTTTAACTATTAGGGAGTGTGGTGGTTTAGGTTGGGTGCCAGCCCCCTGATGCCACTGCACAGACCACACCTGGGATGTCCCAAGGGGGTGGTCACAGGAAACCAGGTATTCCATCCCCATAATGCCCTGCTCCCCTATAATACATCAGCATGGGGTCTTCACTTCCTCTTTCGTCCCCCACTGCTGCCTAGGTAAAATGGCGTGAGCTGCCTCCCTTGGGCCTGCCCAGGCCAAAGGCTGGGTTGTGGGGGAAGAAAGAGCCCTGGGGGGGTTTTGGGTGTACCCCCAGGTGGGGATGGGATGTTCTTGGGTATGTTTTTTGGGATATCTCTCTCTTTGTCACAGTGCTTGAGGTTTTCTGTGAAACTTTCATTGTTTTTCCATTTAAACTTTCCACCATGTTTTTGCAATCCATTTGTCTGAGTCTTTCTTTGCCTGTGGTGGGAAAATTGGTCTCCCAAAACCACTGCAGGGAGCTATATTTATATTGCTTATTTGATACCATCTGATACCATCATGACTGCTATGTAAGAGGAGAGGTGGGTTGCAGAAGCATGTGCAGTTTAAACAGCTGCCAGACTTGGCAGTTAAAGCGGATTCCAGGTTGTGAGCAGTTATGTAGTACCTCACTCATTTTTATTTTTTAAAATAATTTCGTTGTATTATTATCATTACTATTGTTTCTTCTCTCTTTCTATTGTTCCATTAAATTCTCCTTATCTCAGCCCATAAGATTGTACCTTTTTCTCCTGATTCTCCTACCCATCTTGTTGTGTGTGTGGGAAGGAGCAGTAAGCCCTTGGCTGTATGGTGC
Organism: Colaptes auratus; assembly: GCA_015227895.2. Lineage (NCBI taxonomy): Eukaryota > Metazoa > Chordata > Aves > Piciformes > Picidae > Colaptes > Colaptes auratus. Next base: position 64,783,100 of record CM026897.1, on the reverse strand, counting down.
TTAGTTGCTTGAAGGGCCTAAATCACCACGGTACATCAAGTAGTATGCATCTTTCTTTCAAGAATATGTTGTAATCCTAGTACATGTGTTTTTCTAACATCCTTCACCCACCTCCTGCTTAAGTACTGTTCAATCTTTATTGATGATCTGGATGAGGGGATTGAGTCAGTCATCAGTAAATTTGCAGATAACACTAAGCTGGGAGCAGATGTTGATCTGTTAGAGGGTAGAAGAGCTCTGCAGAGAGACCTTGACAGGCTGGACAGATCATCAGAGTCCAACATGATGGCATTCAACAAGTCCAAGAGCAGGGTGCTGCACTTCAGCCACAACAACCCCATGAAGCGCTACAAGCTGGGGTCGGAGAGGCTGGAAAGCTGCCAAACAGAAAGGGACCTAGGGGTACTGATCGACAGCTGGCTGAACATGAGCCAGCAGTGTGCCCAGGTGGCCAAGAAGGCCAATGGCATCCTGGGCTGCATCAGAAATAATGTGGCCAGCAGGAGCAGGGAAGTCATTGTGCCCTTGTACTCTGCACTGGTTAGGCCACACCTTGAGTCCTGTGTCCAGTTCTGGGCCCCTCAGTTTAAGAAGGACATTAAGACTCTTGAATGTGTCCAGAGAAGGGCAATGAGGCTGGGGAGAAGCCTTGAGCACAAGCCCTATGGGTAGAGGCTGAGGGAGCTGGGATTATTTATCCTGGAGAAGAGGAGGCTCAGGGGAGACCTCATTGCTGTCTACAACTACCTGAAAGGGGATTGTACCCAGGAGGGCGTTGGTCTCTTCTCCCAGGTGATGAGCACAAGAACAAGAGGACACAGTCTCAAACTGCACCAGGGGAAGTTTAGGCTAGAGGTGAGGAGAAAGTTCTTCCCAGAATGAGTAATTTGCCCCTGGAATGTGCTGCCCAGGGAGGTGGTAGAATCACCATCCCTGGAGGTGTTCAAGAGGGTATTTGGTGTGGCACTTAGTGCCATGGTTTAGTAGTCATGAGGTCTGTGGTGACAGGTTGGACTTGATGATCTCTCAGGTCTTTTCCAACCTTATTGATCCTATGATTCTACTATAAGGCAACCAGGCTCTTCTGCCAGGCAACCAGCACCAGAACAAGAGGACACAGTCTCAGGCTGCACCAGGGGAGGTTTAGGCTGGATGTTAGGCAGAAATTCTTCATAGAGAGCATGATTTCCCATTGGAACGGGTTGGCTGGGGAGGTAGTGGTGTCACCATCATTGAAGGTGTTTAAGAAGAGACTGGATGGTGGGCTTGGTGCCATGGGTTAGTGGATTAGATGGTGTTGGATGATGGGTTGGATGTGATGATCTTGAAGTTCTCTTCCAACCTGGTCTGGTCTATTCTATTCTATTCTATTCTATTCTATTCTATTCTATTCTATTCTATTCTATTCTATTCTATTCTATTCCTGAGATATGATTCAGAATTTACCAAATTCCTCCAGACACAAAACATTACATGAGTTATTTCACTGTCTTTAAAGTGAAAGAAAATGACTGCAATGTGAGAAGGGTATTTGTTTAGAAGAAAAGACCCTTCTGTAGGACAAAAATAATTGATGCAAGTTTAACAGAGTGGCAAGAAACTTCATCATCTACTTACTTATGGTGATGGAATGCATATTATTCACTGTCTTTTATTTTGTCTATCTCTGTCTAAAAGGAAGATATCTGTAGCTCACTGGAATATTTCTGCTTACTTCTTGTACATGAAGAATAAACGAAGGTTTGCCTTAAGTTTCTTTTCTTATTAGTGATTTTTCCAGATTTTGAGATGTTCAGTATCCTCACATATACTCTGCCTTGGGGCTCCAACCCAGCTGGACCCAGAATGAAAGGCAGTGATGAAAGAAGAAAGTCTTTCTTTCCTGAAGGCTTAGAAAATAAATGAGGTGAAGTGAGCTTATGAACTACAGCCATTTCATGTCCCCTCTACAAATGCTACTAATTGGCTCTTCTGTCACACTTTTCTCAAAGTGCATGCCAAGAATAAGATAGGATCTTTTAATCTACAGAAAGGATTAATCCCAGCTCAGACTGAGACCATGTTGCTACTTTTCAAAGATAGAATTTATTCAGGTGTGTCAATCTTGTACAGAAAATGTATTTTTTTTTCTCCCTCTTCAGATGGGAATTTACCATTTGCTACTTCAGGATATTAATGTCTCTTGTCTTATTGATTTAATAAAGATTACAAGAACAAATTTGGTCCTGTACATACATCAGCAGCAGGGAGTTCATCTTTAAAATAAAAAAATTACAGGAGTGCTTCTAAGGAATAGAAAATATTAGGAGAAAAGTTTCATTGCCACTTGTTTTCTCTTATGAATATATCTATGTCATGACATTATTTCTATTTTTGTGGTCTTAAAATTGTTCATTACATGTGTGCGTTATATAGAGATATACCTGTTATAGTTATTCATATAATGTCCTTTAATAATTAACTTTTAAATTGGAAAAACTTAGAATAAATATTGTATGTTCACATTATGCTGTTTTGTTCTGTTGTGGGATGTTTTGGGATTGTATTTTGAACTGGGTTTGATTAAAGCTTGTCCAAACTATCTTTAATACAAATAAGAGGCTACTAAAAAGTTGAAGATCTATGGCAAGTTTTCCAGTGAGTTTAAAATGAACTAAAATTGTAATTTTATTCTACAAATGATTGTTCAGTACTTGTGTGGTGAAGGCACCACATGCCCAGAATTATGCCCCAGACACAGAAAACTTGGCCTAACATGTTTTACCACTCCCCCCTTCCACCCTTCTTTTTTATGGAGTGAGTACTCAGCCCAGGGCACCAGACAGGTGACAAAAACAACTTAACCTGCCTTCTAAGGAGTAAACAGCAACATGCAACCATTGCATGGGATGCTCGTGCTACTGCCTAGTAAGGGCATAATTACAGCTTCATAGTTTCTATAGGCTTAAAGCCAGTTGTTTATGACATTGCCCATTGGCCAAATCCAGCCTTGAGAAACTTACACTTGTAAACAAGTGTGAGAAATATTTGGGTGTTTGCAAGGGGAAGGTGGGTGTTGGCATTACTGGGGACTGTGGGGTTTGATCCTTAAGCTGATTGGCTGGTTGTAGTCTGTGTTGTATATTGGGAGAGAAATGGAGGGAGGATGAGGTGTCAAGATGTCTGAAGATTGGCTGGGTCAAGAGTGCACCCAACCCCCACTGCAGCCAGAAACAGGCAGGACTGGGAATGAGGGGGGTGGGAGCATGCTTGGGAAATTAAAGGGATTTCTGGAGATATTTATGAATATGTATGGTTGACGTATATATGAGTTCAAGTCATATTGTTATGGCACGTCTCTAGCAAATCTGCTATGTGCCCAGTGCTGTTTTGCCTTTATTTTAAACTGTTTGTATTTAAAATTTAGCAGTGAGCTCATTTCTCACAATTTGGTGACCTGTACATGATTACCCTGCCTGCAATGACTTCAGGGACCCTTTGGATGGGGAGGGATGCCCCTGCCAATTTCGGCAGCCTGGAAGGAGGACCCTGGAAATCTCTTGGAACACAGGTTTAGCGAATATTTTAAGATAAAGGCAAGGGAAGGAGCTCCCGGCTGCCATGGCTGCCTGCAATTCTTGTGCATAAAGATCCAGATAAGAGAAGGACTATATGTATTATCTGGTTTGGCAGGAATTGAGGTCAGTGAATGTGTATGCATGAGATGTGGACTGGACAGTCCAAATTCACGAAGCAAGTGCAGAGTCCTTCTAACCATGTTTCCAATATTCTGTGAGGGACTTGGCTGGTGAAGGGATGAAGCAGTTGGTGACGGAAAGTGTGAATCTCAGGAAATGGAGCAGGGGTTGGGTAGAGAGACCAGCCCTGGGAAAAACAGGAGTGACAGGGTACCCAGGGATATACCCCTAGACAGCCTTTCTGGGTTAAACTTAGTGTATTGGAGAGATAATCCTGATACACAGGAGAAGGATAGGGATAAGGATAAGGATAAGGATAAGGATAAGGATAAGGATAAGGATAAGGATAAGGATAAGGCAAAAATTATAATTATTGTGTGGCAAAATGGGCTAGAGAGAAAATTAGACCAGACAATTTATTTTGGCCCTAATATGGGTCCTCAGAAGGATGGATCTGTCAGGCTTTCAACTTTTGTGTTAACAGCAAGGAGTCTTTCAATCAGGAGGAGATTGAATATGCCACTTGCTGGAAAGGAAATGTTTGGCCAGTGGCGGCAGTAATAGTTTTTAAGGTGGAAGAAGAAAAAGAGCCAGAACCTGAAAAGTGGGAACCACTGAATCATTTACCCCCACCTTATAACCCTACATCAGCAGCCCCTCATCCTCCCTACAGCCCCCATCCTCCCTGCAGCAGCACGAGCAACCTGTCCTCCTTACAGCCCCTGTCCTCCCTGCAGAAGGACCCACTAAGCCAAACACTATTTCTCCCCCATCTAGATCCACCCGCTAAAGGAAAGGAAGTAGGCAAACTAGAAGACAGACAAATGTCATAGTTTTGGAAGAAGAGTGTACTGATTCAGGCAATCCATATGAAGGAGTACCATTGAATCCTTTGAGAGAGGTGCCACTGGGGGGAGTGAATGGGAGAACTGGATATGTAAATGCCCCCCTCACTTCTACTGAGGTGAGAAACTTTAAAAAGGAATTAAAAGGCCTCCTGGAAGAACCAATTGGAGTAGCAGAACAATCTGACCAATTTTGGGGGCCAAATATTTACGCATGTGGTGAAGGCACATTCTGCCCAGATACTAGATCTGGTCCCAGCATGTGGACAGGTTTCCCCTCCTTCAGGAGGAAGGCAAAAGCCAAGGCATTAGCCAGGCCAGTATGCACTCAGCGCATGCAGTGCTTGTGCAAACACCAAGTATGGGCATAATTCCAGCTTCATGCTTTCTATAGGCTGAAGCCAGTTGTCTATGAGAATGCCCATTGGTCAAACTCAGCCTCGAGGAATCTATAAGTATCACCCCTGTTGGTAAACAAGTTGCCCCCTCTTTTACTTTGTCTCTGCACTTGCTCAAGAGAACACCTCTTGAGCCACAGCCTCTGCCATTCAGCTTGTTGTTAGCTTCTATCATACATGCATGCATACTGAAAGCCTCTGCATCGTGAGAAGCACTCTGATCATAAGGATCACCCCAGAGGGAGGACCTTCGCTGAGCCCGAGAAGCCAGAGTTGCCACAGCCAGTCGTACTGACTGGGAGAGCCCACTGTGCTACCGGAGGACTGGACCAGCCCCCGAAGGTAAGATCTGCCCAGCTGTTGGGGAGAAGGGACTTGATAGAGACTGAGTCCGCATATGCCTAGCCCCGCCATGGTGGGAGAGGAGTCGCCACATGTGCCGCTCTGAGCCCTGTAAACCTCAGGGAAGACTATAGCGTTGTTCGTGCCTATACTGCACTGAACCCGGGACCACTCCGAGCGTCCTGCTGTTCCTTTAAGCCCAGTAACCAAGAAGCAGCAGCTCAGCACAGCCGTATTCTCTCTCTGAGGCTGTTTACCTCAGCCCTGAGACTCGTCACCACAGGGGCCAACCCCATAGCTATTGTTCACTGTCATTCTCCGACCAAGAACCTCTGAGCCTGCCCATTGGCAACTGTTACCTTGCCCTGCCATGCGAGCCAACTCCCAGGGCCAACCCCATGGACCGAACCCGACCACGACCTATCCCTATTGTCTGGAGGGAACCAACCAAGTCCTGAAGGGAACCTGCTTCTGAGCTAAGCCCAGGTTCCAGTATTCCCTCTCCACTGCTGCGGAGAGAGAAGACAGTAACCCAACACCACCGTCCAACTCAACTAGGAACCGATACAGTGGCAGAAGTCAGCTGGACCTCTACCTTGCTACAAACAACAGCTACAGAGTACCTTCCATGTGCTTTCCATCCACTAGCACTCAGTTCAAAGTATCCCGCGTGTAGCAGAGTAATCGCTGACGCACAGCAAGATTATAATATTGCTGTATATAGCCAGAAACTGCGCGTGTTCTGCCAAGATACCATCTAGTGGTCATGCAGTGGAACTGCACCCTTCATTATATAAAATCTAGAAATAGTCTGTAGATAGTTTAATCGAGTTCTAATCATAACACTAAGCCGCTTATGGAATGTATTTCATGAACGTGCACTAGAACATGTATATAAGCTGCGGATTCACAGGTTATTAATAATTTTATAATTAATATAAATTACTATTTTCATAATTCATATTTCATATTAATAAATTTAATAACCTCTTCACAACAATGCATAGGAGGAAATACAATCAATTATGGGAATTCTTTTTAGTCCAGAAGACAGACAAATGATTAGGACAGCTGGAATGAGGATCTGAGGAAGGGAAAATCAGCAGGGACCTCCAGGTGACCAAAAGGTGCCCCTAGCTCCTCCTAATTGGAACCATAGTTATGATATGAGCAGGCAAAACATGACATGAATGAATATTACACCTTGATTATTAGAGGCATAAAAGAAGCAACACCCAGGAGACGAAAATACAAATAAAGTATTTCATAGTCAACAGGGAAGAGAGGAAACCCCTACTGATTGGCTTGAGAGGGTATGGAAAAATATGCAGCAATACTCAAGAATAGATCCTACCAGTCAGGATGGCCATATATTGTTAAAAGTAAATTTCATCACTCATTCCTGGGCAGATATTAGAAAAAAATAGTGGAAAAAAATAGAAGACTGGCAGGATAGAGGACTTCAATAATTATTGAGGGAAGCACAGAAGGTGTCCATGCATAGAGATGAGGCAAAAGCAAAGGCCAAAATTATGATAGCCAGCATGAGGGAAGCAGACCAGATGGGGAAACCTGAGAAGAAAACAGTTCTTCCAGCCTCCACCTCCTCAACCTATGACAGAAAAAACTCTAGGCCTCACTGGAACCAAGGAAATGCTCAAACTAGAAGGGTACCGAATGTTACTGATGTGGGAAAATTGGGCATTTTAAATGAGATTGCCCAAGGAGGAAGAGAGATCTTAAGCGTTTTGAGGAACAACAGCAATAGAGGTGTCAGGGGCTCTTTTACCTGGGGCAAAAATGCCAACAGGAGCCCTTGATAAAATTAAAACTAAGACCCCAGGAAGAAGTTGCTCTCCATTGTTTTTCCACCAGTCCTGCCTCACCAGAGAGGTCCCAGATGACTGGAAACTGGCCAGTGTGATCCCCATCCACAAGAAGGGTCTTATAGAGGAACCCGGAAACTACAGGCCTGTCAGCCTGATCTCAGTGCCAGGGAAAATGATGGAGCAGATTATCCTGGTGGCAATAACTGTGCATCTGAAGGATGGCCAAGGGCTCAGGTCCAGCCACAATGGATTTAGGAAGGGCAGATCCTGCCTCTCCAGCCTGATCTCCTTCTATGATCAGGTGACCCACCTGGTGGATGTGGTCTCCCTGGACTTCAGCAAGGCTTTCAACATCGTCCCCCACAGAAAACTGCTGGCTAAGCTGTCAGCTCGTGACTTGGACAGCAGCATTCTTTGCTGGGTTAGGAAGTGGCTGGAGGGCTGAGCCCAGAGAGTGGTGGTGAATGGTGCCACATCCAGATGGCAGCCAGTCACTAGTGGTGTGCCCCAGGGATCAGTGCTGGGCCCTACCCTCTTTAACATCTTCATTGATGATCTGGATGAGGGGATTGTGACAGTCATCAGCAAATTTGCAGATGACACCAAGTTGGGAGCAGATGTTGTTCTGTTAGAGGGTTGAAGGGCTCTGCAGAGGGACCTTGACTGACTGGACAGATGGGCAGAGTCCAATATGATGTCATTCAACAAATCCAAGTGCCAGGTGCTGCACTTTGGCCACAACAACCCCATGCAGAGCTACAGGCTGGGGTCAGCGTGGCTGGAGAGCTGCCAAACAGAGAGGGATCTGGGCGTTCTGATTGACAGCCGCCTGAACATGAGCCAGTAGTGTGCCCAGGTGGCCAAGAAGGCCAATGGCATCCTGATCTGTATCAAGAAGAGTGTGGCCAGCAGGAGCAGGGAAGTCATTATGCCCTTGTACTCTGCACTGGTTAGGCCACACCTTGAGTCCTGTGTCCAGTTCTGGGCCCCTCAGTTCAAGAAGGACATTGAGACGCTTGAACATGTCCAGAGAAGGGCAACAAGGCTGGGGAGAGGCCTTGAGAACAAGCCCTATGAGGAGAGGCTGAGGGAGCTGGGATTGTTTAGTCTGGAGAAGAGGAGGCTCAGGGGAGACCTTATTGCTGTCTACAACTACCTGAAGGGGGATTGTACCCAGGAGGGAGTTGGTCTCTTCTCCCAGGCAACCAGCACCAGAACAAGAGGACACAGTCTCAAACTGCACCAGGGGAAGTTTAGGCTTGAGGTGAGGAGAAAATTCTTCACTGAGAGAGTCATTCGCCATTGGAATGGGCTGCCCAGGGATGTGGTGGAGTCACCATCCCTGGAGGTGTTCAAGAGGGGATTGGATGTGGCACTTGGTGCCATGGTCTAGTCATGGGGTCTGTGGTGACAGGTTGGACTCGATGATCTTTGAGGTCTCTTCCAACCTTGGTGATACTGTGATACTCTGATACTGTGAAATTTTAGAATTTTTAGTAGATAAAGGAGCTGAATGCACTGGTGTTACCAAGGTTCCTAAGGGGTGTGTGGAGAGTAAAAATACTGTAAGGGGTTTAGGGGCAAAGGGGGAAGGGTTTAAAGTCCTAGTAGTTAAGGATGTTAAATTAAATATTGAAGCTAGAATTGGGGTAGGAGATATCTTAGTAGTACCAAGCGCAGGATGTGACCTACTAGCAATAAACTTACAATTTCAGTTGGGCATAAGGGTAGTTCCAGAACAGGGGCAGATGAGGGTCGGAATATTACAGTTAAACATTGAGGATGAGGGAGAGATTAACCCAGAAGTCTGGGCAAGTGAAGAAAATAGAGGGAGTTTAGACATGGAACCTATACAAGTAACTGTAGAGCCACCAGAACATCCAATCAGAGTAAAACAGTATCCCATACCTAAAGAAGGGAGGGATTAAAGCTGGTTATAGACCACCTCCTTAAAGATGGAACCTTGTGACCTTGTATATCCCTGCATAACATCCCCATACTACCAGTAAAGAAAGAGGATGGAACATACAGGTTGGTGCAGGATCTGTGGGAGGTGAATAAGAGAACCAAGACTTGGTTTCCTGTAGTTTCTAATCCTTACACATTGTTGAGTCACATACCTCCAAGTCATAAATGGTATAGTGTCATAGGTTTAAGGATGCCTTTTGGGCCTGTCTATTAGCTGAAAACAGTAGAGATATCTTTGCCTTTGAATGGGAAGATGCACTCACCAGGAGAAAGCAAGAATTGAGGTGGACCAGATTACCCCAAGGTTTTACAGAATCTCCAAATCTATTTGGTTAAAACATGGAAAAATTATTATTCTCATTTCCACAGGAAAAATGTGTTTGAGCAATTGATCTCAGAAGAAGAGGCAAGTGAATTTAGATGGATTACCATAAACCTCTTCAATTTCCTAGGGAATTTTGGATTAAGGGTATCTAAAAGTAAATTACAATTTGTGGAACCTGAAGTTAAATATTTAGGACAATGGTTAAGTAATGAAGCTAGGAAGTGTCCTGGAAGAGGCATTAATAAGACAGTTAGATCTGTTTTGAGCCACTACTCCTTTCTCCTCCCTCTCTGTTACAGGGTCCAGATTGAGGTCAAGGAGCTTAATAGGCAGGCACCGTTAAGGCTGCCTGGAGGGGAATGGAAGCTGATCCCCAAGCCTCATGTTTCAAAGAGGCAACTGTACATGTCAGATGCCATGAGAGAAGGTGTGTGCAGTTTACTCCCTACCTAAACATTTTGAATTGATTGGTGGGATTTGAATGGCTAATGTGCCATTCAGTTTTCGAAAAGGGAATTTATAGAGGAAGACCTCCTATGCTTGTAGCTTGCTCTCTCCTTTGTTGCTCTTTACACTCAAAGCTTGCATGCTCGTTACTCTGTCACCTCTCTCCACGGTTCGTTAATGGGATTCAAGGTGGCAGCAAGCATCCTACTCTGCTCCTATCTTCAGAGCAATTATCTTCTTTTGTTTTAACAGTGCAGTGCTAAATTTGGGGCTTCACTGCAGTAGCCTGCCCTCTCATTTCCTCTAAATTTTTGGATACTGCCCTTCGGACTGTAACTATGAACTCAAACACCTCTTTGTTCAGCAAAGGTTTTGGTAGTTAGCAGCTCGGCAGTTCATGAGTAAAACACGCTATTTTAACTGGTTATTTCTGAGTTTTATAGCTTGTTACCTCTTAGTCAGCTCCGTTGTGACCTTGACAGTGGTTGGTCAACGCCACCTGAGGCAGTGTTGCTGTTCAGTTGCACGCATAGAGAGATTCCACTTTGTTCCTCTGTATTCCAAGTTCTGATTGTTCTAGACTATTAATATACTGTTTATTAGCCTTCTACCATGTGTAATCAACTTGTTATCTACCAGGCAAACAAACCTGAACAAATTGGCATGGGATAACAGTTTTTTATATTTAATAAACTATATTAATATTTTATCATATTTCTGGCCAATAAATTAATAAACTACCACAGGAAGATAGATCCTGAAAGAGTAAAAGGGATTGTATATCTTCAAACCCTTAAAACAAAGAGACAAGTCAGAAGGTTATTAGGATTATTAGGATATTGTAGATTATGGATCAAGGGATATAGTCAGTTAAGTTTTTATATGAAAAATCAGTAGGAGGTGATAGCTTCATTTGGACAGGGGAAGGTGAGGAGAAATTTGAAACAATTAAAAAGGCTTTGACTCCTGCTTCAGTTTTGAGCCTCCCTTCCCTGAGCATACTGTTCCAACTTTTTGTTAACGTGGAGGGAGGGGTGGTTTATGGAGTGCTGACTCAAGAATGGGGAGGGTCACATAAACCGGTATCATACCTATTAAAGTTACTAGATCTGGTAAGCTGAGGCTGGCCAGTGTGCATTCAAGCAGTGGCAGCCACAGCGCTAATGGTGGGAAAAAGTAGAAAATTAACTCTAGAAGGAAATTTGGAAGTATATACTCCCCATTCAATAAGAAATATACTGAACCAAAAAGCAGAAAAATAGCTAACTGATTCTAGAATTTAACATATGAAGAAATCTTGATTGATGGTCCAGATTTAACAATCTCTATTGGCCAAAGCTTTAATCCAGCTCAATTTTTATATGGGGAACCTACTGAACCTTTAACACATGACTGTCTGGAAGTATCACAGTATCACAGTATGACTAAAGTTGGAAGAGACCCAGCTCCCTCAGCCTCTCCTCATAGGGCTTGTACTAAAGGCCTCTCACCAGCCTTGTTGCCCCTCTCTCTGGACACGTTCAAGTGTCTCGATGTCATTCTTAAACTGAGGGGCACAGAATTGGACACAGGACTCAAGGTGTGGCCTAACCAATGCAGAGTACAGGGGCGCAATGACCACCCTGCACCTGCTGGCCACACTATTCTTGATACAGATCAGGATGCCATTGGCCTTCCTGGACACCTGGGCACACTGCTGGCACATGTTTAGGCGGCTGTTGAGCTGCATGCCCAGATCCCTCTCTGTTTGGCAGCTCTCCAGCCACTCTGACCCCAGCCTGTAGCTCTGCATGGGGTTGTTGTGGCCAAAGTGCAGCACCCGGCACTTGGACTTGTTGAATGCCATCCCATTGGACTCCGCCCACTTGTCCAGTTGGTCGAGGTCCCTCTGCAGAGCCCTTCTGTCCTCTAACTGATGAACATCTCCTCCCAACTTGGTGTCATCTGCAAATTTGCGGATGACTGTCACAATCCCCTCATCCAGATCATCAATGAAGACATTAAAGAGGATAGGGCCCAGCACTGATCCCTGGGGGAAGCCACTGGTGACTGGTCTCCAGCTGGAGGTGGCACCATTCACCACCACTCTCTGGGCCCAGACCTCCAGCCACTTCCTAACCCAGCACAGAGTGTTGTTGTCCAAGCCAAGAGCTGACAACTTAGCCAGCAGTTTGCTGTGGGGGACGGTGTCAAAGGCCTTGCTGAAGTCCAGGGAGACCACATCCACAGGCCTGCCCACATCCACCAGGTGAGTCACCTGATCATAGAAGGAGATCAGGCTGGAGAGGCAGGATCTGCCCTTCCTAAACCCATGTTGGCCAGACCTGAGCCCTTGGCCATCCTTCAGGTGCACAGTTATTGCCGCCAGGATAATCTGCTCCATCATTTTCCCTGGCACTGAGATCAGGCTGACAGGCCTGTAGTTTCCGGGTTCCTCCATCTGACACTTCTTGTGGATGGGGATCACACTGGCCAGTTTCCAGTCATCTGGGGTCTCCTGGTGAGGCAGGACTGGTGGAAAATGATGGAGAGCAGCTTGGCCAGCTCATCTGCCAGCTCTCTCAGCACCCTAGGATGGATCCCATCCGGTCCCATGGAGTTGTGAGTGTCCAAGTGTCTCAGCAGGTCCTGAGCTAATTCCTCATGGATTTCCGGGGCACTACATTGCTCCCTGACCCCATCACCCAGCTCAGGAGGCCACTCGTCCTGAACTCCTCCTGCCTTGCTGTTAAAAATTGAGGCAAAGAAGGTATTCAGGACCTCAGCCTTTTCCTCATCTTCAGTCGCAGTGTTCTCCTCCAGGTTCAATAAAGAGTGTAGGTTCTTCTTGCCCCTCTTTTTGGTGTTAATATATTTGTAAAAATGCTTTTTATTATCCTTCACAGAGGTGGCCAGCTTCAGTTCCAACTGGGCCTTTGCCGCTCGAATTTTTTTCCTACAATACAACACAATACAATACACCAGGTTGAAAGAGACCTGCAAGATCATCGCGTCCAACCCATCAACCAACCCACCATAATCTAACAAATTCCTTAACCTACCTCGAGAAGCCTTCCCCTCCTTCCAAAGGTGATACAGCCTCTTTTTTTCCCTTAGTTCCTCCAGAGCTGCTTGCTCATCCAGGCTGGTTGCCTTCCCCTCCGGCTCATCTTTCGTCAGATGGGAACTGCCAGGTTCTGTGCCTTCAAGAGCTCCTGTTTGAAATAGGTCCAACCATCCTGGACCCCTCGCTTGAGGGCTGATACCCAGGGAACTTTGCAAATAATTTTCTTAAACAGGCTGAAGTTCACCCTCCGGAAATCCAAGGTGAAGGTTCTGTTGGTGATCCTCCTTATCTCCCTGCATATTGAAACCTTCACCATCTCATGGTCGCTGCACCACAGGCAGCCTCCCACCATCACATCTCCCATCAGCCCTTCTCTATTGGAGAACAGCAGGTCAAGCAGAGCCTGACCCCTGGTAGGCTCACTCAACAGCTGCATCAGGAAGCTTGTCCCACAAGGACAAGATCTGATGATCTTGAGACAGCCTCCAGTTGCTTATAGAATAATTCATCCACCTCCTCATCCTAGTTGGGTGGTCTATAACAGACTCCAACCAGGATATCAGATTTATTAGGTTGCCCCCTGATTTTAACCCACAGGCTCCCAATCCCTTCATTTTCCACCTCAAGCTGTGTGGCAGGGAGTGACTCCCTAATATACAGAGCCACCCCTCCTCCTCTCCTCCCTCGCCTGTCTCTCCTAAAGAGCCTGGAACCCCCCAGTGCAGCACTCCAATCGTACGTGTCATCCCACCATGTTTCTGAGATGGCGACTATATCATCATCACCCTGCTGGACCAGGACTTCCAGCTCCTCTTGCTTATTGCCCATGCTGCGTGCATTGGTGTACATGCACTTCAGCTGGGCTCTCGACTTCTCTGTTGACCCTAATCTGTGCCCCACTCCTTCGTCTACAGAGGGACTGATTTCCTTACCCACCCCCTTCAGACCTAGTTTAATACAATACAATACAATAAATCCAGGTTGGAAGAGACCTTCAAGATCATCGTGTCCAACCTATCAACCAATCCAATCCACCTAAACAACTAGATCATGGCACCCAGTACCCCATCAAGTCTCCTCCTGAACACCTCCAATGATGGTGACTCCACCACCTCCCTGGGCAGACCATTCCAATGGGCAATCACTCTCTCTGTAAAGAATTTCTTCCTAACATCCAGTCTAAACCTCCCCTGGTGCAGCCTGAGACTGTGTCCTCTTGTTCTGGTACTGGCTGCCTGGGAAAAGAGACCAACCTCTGCCTGGCTACAATCTCCCCTCAGGTAGTTGTAAAGAGCAATAAGGTCACCCCTGAGTCTCCTCCTCTCCAGGCTAAGCAACCCCAGCTCCCTCAGCCTCTCCTCATAGGGCTTGTCTTCCAAACCCCTCACCAACCTTGTTGCCCTTCTCTGGACACGTTCCAGCAAGTCAACATGCTTCCTAAACTGAGGGGCCCAGAACTGGACACAGCACTCCAGGTGTGGCCTAATCAGTGCTGTATACAAGGGCAGAATGACCTCCCTGCTCCTGCTGGCCACACTGTTCCTGATGCAGGCCAGGATGCCATTGGCCCTCTTGGCTGCCTGGGCAAGCCCTCTTAATGAAGCCTGCCAACTCTAGTGCTAGGACTCTCTACCTTTTCTAGATAATCGCACCCCATGAGGACCCAGTAGGTCTGGTGCAGTAAATGTTGCCCCATGATCAAAGAAACCAAAATTCTGCTGCTGGCACCATCCCCTGAGCCAATTGTTGATGGTGTGGGTTCTCCCGTTCCTCTCAGTGTACACCCCTGCCACTGAGGGATCTGAGCAGAACACCACTTGAGCTCCTGCCCCATCAATCAATTGTCTAAGGTCCTTGAACTCCTTTTTATTTGCCCTGGTGCCCTTCTTGTCAATTTCATCACTCCCAGCTTGTATTACCAGCAGAGGGTAATAGTCAGAGGGGTGGATTAACTTTGGGAGTCTTCTTGCAATGTCCCTAACCTGCACCCCGGGTAGGGAGCAGACCTCCCTGTGGGATGGGTAGAGACGACATATGGGTCCCTCAGTACCCCCCAGGAGAGAGTCCCCAATGACTATAACCCTTCTCCTTTTCTTTGTGGAGCTGGTGATCCAATACCAGACAAAAATAAGGGAAGATTTATTTGAACAGTAATTACCAGAAGGGGAGAAATATTTTGTGGATGGATCCTCAGGGTGTGTAAATGGGAAATGCTTATTGGGGTATGCATTAATTGATGGGCTAAGAATGGAAAAGATTGAAAAAAGGAAGACTACCTTCTCATTGTTCAGCCCCAAATTGTGGGCCCCTCATTGTTCAGCCCCAAATATGCACTGGACTGGGCTTTGCACCTTTTAATGAATAAAGTGGGAACCATTTATACAGACTCTAAGTATGCATTTGGAATAGTTCATACTTTGGGAAAGATTTGGAAAGAAAGGGGGATGTTAAATTCAAAAAGGAAAAACTTGATTCATGAAGCACTAAACAGGTAAGTCTTAGAGACATTGAAATTACCAGAAGAAATAGCAGTGGTTCATGTAAAAGGACATCAGAAGGGAACATCATTAATCATTAGGGGAAACAACTTAGCCAACAGTGTAACTAAGCAAGTAGCAGAGGTAGGAGAGGGAAGGGTTCTCTATGTAAAGGTAATGACACAAGATGAACTTGAGGAGTCGCCAGTATTCACTCCTATGGAGCAACAGGTGCTTCAAAAGATAAGGGGAAGGAAAGATGATAAAGGGGTCTGGAAATTAGAGGATGCGAGACAATTGGTTTCAAAAGCATTAGCCCAAAAAATTCTCGAGCAGTTACACCTTAACACCCATTTCATAGTAGTATCCATGATCTTTCCAGGCACAAAGGAGAGACTGACTGTCCTGTAGCTCCCTGGTTCCTTCTTCTTACCCTTTTTGAAAATGGGAGTAATGTTTCCCCTTTTCCAGTCTGTGGGGACTTCCCCAGTCTGCCATGACTTTTGGAATAGAATAGAGAGGGGCTTAGCAACCTCATCTGCCAGTTCTCTCAGCACCCGTGGGTGTATCCCGTCGGGTCCCATGGACTTGAATGCTTTCAGGTTCTTCAGGTGATCACAAACCTGAGCTTCACTTATGATGGGCAGTTCTTCCTCCCCGTCCCTGGCATCGTCTTCCATGACACCAGGAGTGTGGCTAGAGGCCCTTGCAGTGAAGACTGAGGTAAAGAAGTTATTAAGTACCTTGGCCTTTTCCACATCACTTGTTACCATTTCACCAGTTTCCTTTCTGAGGGGGCCCACACCTTCCGTAGGCTTCTTCTTGCCATTAATATACCTGTAGAAATTCTCAGTGTTCCCTTTAACCTCCTGTGGTGGTTTGAGCCTTAACCGGAAGTTAAGAGCTCAGGTGGGGGCAAGGCTGAGAATCTCTCCCCCACTCCCCACCTCCTCCCTCCTAACAGGGAGGGGAGAAAAGGAAGGAGCAAATCCACCAAACAATAATTTGGAGTTGGCTTGGAAGTAAAGAGGTAAAGAGTTGTCTTTAAGCAGTATATATATATATATAACAATAACAGGGAAAATGGTTCACAAGGGCAAGGAATAAGGATGGATGGGAGGGGGACAAAACCAAGAGAATAATACAAAACCAGCCTTTCTCTGAGGAAGTGTGGAGGCAGCAGGGAGAAGGATCAGGTCCGACCACGTGGCAGAGGAGCATGAGGGCAGCTGCAGTAGCTCTCATCCAGCAGAGGCAGGAGCCAGAAAGGCAGGGCCAACAGCTACGATGTCCTGCTTTTTATACCCTAGCTGGGCAGGGAGTGGGGAGTGGAACAGACTCAGTTTCCCAGGCGAAAAATGCCCTGCAGGGAGTGAAAAGTACCTGCAAGCCCACCACCCTGCTTTGTTCTTTTGTTCTCAGAAAAGGGTGTTAACCCACCACACCTGCCTGGCTAGATTCAATTCAGACTCTGCTTTGGCTTTCCTAACTAGGCCTCTTGCTGCTTGGGCAGCTTCCTTATATACCCCCTGTTCCACCTGTCCTTCCCTCCACTTCCTGTAGAGTTTCTTTTTAAGTAATAGTGTGTCCAGTAGCTCCTTGTTCATCCAGGCAGGCCTCCTACCATTCCTTCCTGCTTTTCTCTTTGTTGGTATACATAGCTCCTGGACACAGAGGAGGTGGTCCTTGAATACTGACCAGCTGTCCTGGGTCCCTCTTCCCTCCAGGGCTCTGTCCCATGACACTTTGGGTAGCAGATTCCTGAAGTGATTGAAGTCTGCATGCCTAAAGTCTAGGGTTGTAAGCTTAGAATATGTCCTCCTGATAGCCCTGAGGGTATTAAATTCTACTCCTTCATGGTCACTGCAGCCAAGGCTGTCCCTGAGCCTCACTTTAGTTACCAGCCCTTCCCTGTTGGTGAGAACAAGGTCCAGCAGAGCACCTTTTCTTGTTGGTTCCTCTACCATTTGGAGGAGGAAGTTGTCTTCTGTGCAGTCCAGAGACACCCTGGATTGCTGGTGCCTTGCTGTGTTGTCCCTCCAGGGTGGTTGAAATCACCCATGAGGACCAGGGCTTGTGACTGGAAGCCACTTCTATTTGCCTGTGGAGGGCCTCATCTGCTTGATTCTGCTGGTCAGGTGGCCTGTAGGAGACCCCCACAGTAATATCACCTGCCACTGTCTTACCTTTAATTTTAACCCCTACACTCTCAGCCACCTCATCATCCCTCCCCAGGTGGAGCTCCACATTGGGGAACAAGAGCTTTGTGTGATCATTTCCTATGGGATTATTGCTGTATTGGAGTTTATGAGATAGCTAGGCAGGTAACTTTTAAATGCCCAGTATGTCAAAAAGTAAATAAGAGAGTCACAAGACAGATTCCATCTGGGAGACATACCATATCCTTACACCCATTCCAAGCTATTCAAGTAGATTTTACTGAAGAATCTCAAATTAATAGATGGAAATATCTCCTAGTTCTAGTGCATCATTTGACACATTGGGTAGAAGCAGTGACAGTCTCCAGAGCAACTGCCAATGTAGTAATTAAAGTGGTATTGGAAGAAATAATTCCTAGATATGGGTTGGTGAACCAGATAGATTCTGATCGAGGCACTCATTTTACATCAAAGGTGGTCCAAAAATTAATGGACAGTTTGGGCATACATTGGGAACTTCATACCCCTTGGCACACATAGAGCTCTGGGAGAGTAGAAAGAATTAACCAAACACTGAAACAAAGCCTTACCAAATTAATGATTGAAACACATATGATATGGGTTAAGTGCCTACCTTTGGCCCTGCTCTGGATCAGGACAGAGCTGAGATCTGATGCTGGTGTATCACCGTATGAAATCATGTTTGGGTTACCTTATTTTACAAGGCAGGAGGGAAATGGCTAATTATGAACTGGGGGACAAAAACATTAGAAATTATGTGGTGACAATTGGGAGAACTTTACAACAATTACGGGCTCAAGGGATGTTATCTCAGTCAGTTCCTTTAGATTTCCAAATCCACAAATTTAAACCAGGAGACTGGGTTATGATAAAAATGTGGAAAGCACAAACACTTACACCTCAATGGGAATGTCCCTTTCAGGTCTTGCTTTACCACAGAGACTGCAGTGTGGACATCTGAGAAAGGATGGACACATGCAACCAGAGTTAAAGGGCCTATGGATCCACCCACCAAATGGACTGTGGTACCCCAAATGGAGAACCTAACAGTCATGAGACAAGTTCCAGTGTCAGAATAGGAGCATTAATGATCCTTGCCTGAAAATATAACAAACTAGAAAGAAATTCGGAAGGGAAATTGGTAAAACCTCCCTGGACAAGGGGACATAATCCGAGCAGAGTATTGGTGGGGATTGAAGGAGGCAAGACCGGGTGTACCTCTGTAATTACCATGAAGAAGATCTAGAATCACGGTTGTGTGCAGCAACCTCATAGGCCATGTGAGTGGAATTGCAAGTCAAACTGGACTCCTAATTCCTGGGATTAACCACTCAGAGGGAGAAAGTTGTCACCCAGAACTTGGTATGTATAACATACCCACTCATGGTGTATGGTACCTATTAAAGTAAGAGAGGAAATATTCTCAGGCAAGGAGCATCTGTTGTTATCCCACTCCTTTTACTAGGGAGTTGAAATTAGAGTCTTTTTGCTTGTTATAGAATTGTTGCCATGATATATAACTGCTCCCCTCCATTTGAAACAGGTGAAGTGGTGGAACTTGGAGGGGGGGTGAAGACATGTCTAAAAGTGATCTTCTCGGGAGAATTTCTTAGGTGATTATGGCTCAAGCCAAATGTATTAGAAAGAAGGGGAAGGATTTTAAGCACGTTGCCTACGTGCTATAGCCTTTGCTATTAAGCTTATTGCTACTAAGCCTTCTCACTCCCACATGCAAGCAAACTAGTGGCCTCTGCAGCACAGCAAAGAAGCCAGCACCTGGTAAGAACCCTTCAAGCCTCAGTTTGCATGAGGAATTTGCAAAGGAGAGTCTGTCTCTGAAGCTACAGAAGCCAGTGCCATATCTACCAGACAGTTCCACCAGATCGGAAGAGAGCCTGCATGTCTTCAACAGGACTGGACCCCCAAGGGTAAGCCTTTAGCCTTAAGGGGGAGGACTAGCCCAAACTTGGCAGTCTAAATATCTGCTATAGCCATGAGCAGCAGATGACGAGCCACACAACACTGTGCACTAAAGCAGGAACAGCCCAGCTGCCCCTGCGTGACCCCGCTCTGTTTTTTGAAGAAAAAGGGAGCTGCTTGTTCTGCCACTATGCCCTGAAAATGCCTGGGTAACTCAATGCCGGGACCACCCCGAGAGAGTCCTACCCGCTCCTTCGAGGCAAGCAAAGGACTGCCTTGTAATCCTAAATGGGAAAGTAGTCACTGAGAAGAATTGACATCTCTCACTCCTTCCAGCTAAGCAAGGGGAAACTACTGCTCCATGCAGCTGTGTCCCTTCCCCAGGGCTGCTCCCACTGCCTCCGGAGGTACTACAGTGCAGGCTGACCTCAGAAGAGTCCATTACCACAAGGCTGACCCCAAAGGCTCTAGCCCCACCTGCCATGGTGCAGGGTCAAAAACATATGAACCCGCCCAATGGGAATTGTTGCTGACTTTACAAGGGCTCAGCCCGTCCAGGGACCAGCCCCCAGCAGCCGCTCCACACTGTCCCCTCCACTACCAAGAAACATGCTGCTCCAGGATGGACTGCCGGCCTCCCCCTCACCAGCTCACCAGGAACAGGTGTCTGAGCTCTTGACCAGGTGTCTCGTCTTGACCACTCCCCACCACTGCGGAAGGGAGAAGGAAAGCCATTGTCACCATCTAGAGGAAGCCCCACCGTGGAACAGACCAGCCCGGGGATCAGCCCTGGAAGCCCTAGGTAATAGCAGCCTGCTGCAGCCTATGAACTAATCTCACTACAAACAAAAGACACAATGTATCTTTCACATTCTTTGCCCTCACTAGCATTCAGTTTAAAGCACCGGCACCTAGCACCACATTTCCATCTTAAGCCTCTGCTTGAATAGCCTCTGATACATTGTAACTCTCTGTATCTAGTTAAGCAGCTGCAGCATCTTGTCTAGGTGCAACCTGGTGGACAAGAGGTCCCTCTGTTCCTTTAATCAAAATTAATTCTGTAAATATTCTAATCGGGTTCCAGTTGTACATATGAAACCAGTCATGGGATATAGTCCACAATCGTGCACTAGAATCTGTATGTAAAATAGTGATTAACCAGTTAATAATATTTTTTAATAATTAATAAAAATATATTCCTAATTAATATTTTGTGTTTATAATTGATATCCTCCTCATCACAATTTGTTAAACTGCATAACTGCTCTCACATTGTGCAAGGAGAACATTTTGTGTAGTGGAAATCCTGAGTTAACTGGACTCTTAAACAGGAGTTAATCAGTTGTGATTTCATTGTACAATTTGCACTAACTCCATCCTGGACATGACCATTGATATGGCTGAAAACCTGAAACTGCAGAATGTTTTATGTCTTTATTCATTCTTGCTCTTTTCCAGTGTCAGTGATACTCCAAAGGATTAAAATGAATCTGCTTTCCTCTCTGGCACTTGTTGCTATTTCTACTTAATTTTTGTTGTGGAGATCAAATATGCCATTCTCCATGCTAAGGCTTATTATTAGTTTTTTAATTAATATCCTGTAGAAGTTTCTTTTTGGACATACTTCTGTGGGATTTGGAATATAGGCTGTAATATCTGTCCCACAAACATGCAATATTTCCTTTTGATAGTGATGGAAACCAAAGATTTTCATATATAGTGGAGTGTTTTCACCACATGTCCATAATTTCTTTTATTAACTTATTTTCAAAAGTTCACATTTTTTCCTCTTTTTTCCCCCCCCCACTAGCATAACTTTTTGTGGACTGTTGCATTGATTTCTTTCCTAAACACTGGTGAAACCTTTAAGTTGTGAGGTGGCTCTGGTCTTTGCTCTTATAGACTTAGGTCAATTAGCACAACTTTCTGATGATTTTTTAAAGTAAATTGTCCTTAGATTTTAAGGGTATTTGTTTTCTTGTGTCTGAGTTTGAGCCAGATATGGCATACTATTTTTAAGGTTATTTGAGGAATTGTGAAATTCTTGCTTGCTATTACAGCATTTAGCTATTCTAGATTCATTACAGAAAGAACATGTCATAGCTTTTCATATCCTGCATGCACATTCACCGTTTGGGTTTCCATTCAGCCTTACAAAACTGTCTAGCTTTAGGTGGAATTAGTAATATTTTCTAATTTCTGTACTGATTTTTTCTTGATGTCTTGCAGTTGTTGTTGTGGTGGTTTTGGGGGGTGTGTGTTTTTTTGTTTTTATTTTTTCCCCTCCATATATTGCAAGCACAAGTATTGTGACCTTCTGGTGAAAGTTTCTTCATGTATGTGAGATTTTCAGAAACTTCTCAAGCTTGTTCTTTTAATATTTTAATTAATTTCTTTCCCAGAGATTGGGTGGGATGCATGTCCCTGATGTACAAATTTTGAAGATCATTTGTGAAAAAACTTCTTCAGACAAGAGGTGTATTTCTATGGGTCTTCTGCAATTGTGATAATCTCTTCAGGTTCATTTTTCTCTTTCCATTCATTAGTCATCATGTTATGGTTGGCAGTTTTTGTTCTTAAAATCAGATGGTTAGCTTTCCCTTGTCACTATGTTATTTTGTTTGGTCAATGCACTATGTGACTGATGTACATTGTTAACAGTTAATTTTGGAATCTGGTTATATGCTACATCTGTTGAAATGGATTTTAAAACAGTAGAATGAACTTCCATGGAGTGTGTTATGGTGAGGGCTTTTTAACTTTTATACTATTGTCACCAATGTCAGAGCAGACCTGTTAAATCTTGAAACAAGCATATTTCAGATTACTCTCATTGATGCTAAGGATGTAAAGTGGGTAACTGTTTTCTTCCATCATGATTTCTCATACACTGTTACAGACCACGTACAAAAATTAGAATGGATTATTTCTATTAGCGCTGTATTACTCAGCTTACAACAAACTTTAATACAGAATGAGGTTCAAAGATTGTTCTCTGCAGAACGTCACTTTATACTGGCAATTTAGCTTAATCTTGTTTCACTAGCTGCTATTTCTATGAGGCTAAGCAGTCCTGCTCTTTCATGACTAGTCTTGATATGGGGCAACTATAGTAAAACAGATACTGTAAGGAGCTGCACTTCTGTCAATAAGTGAAATGCACCTTTTGTATTAGAAAGAATCAATATTTGATGAATGATAGAGGACTAAAAGAAAAAAGATGATTGTGATAAAAGACCCTAAACTGTGGTCTCTTAGGATGTATTTTTAGCAGGCAGCTGAGGGCCAAGTGTTGATTTAAAATACATCTGTAGAAGTCAGTAGATTAATTTAACCTTCTGCACTATGAGATTGAAAGTAGTGAAGGATAGTTTTCTAATTTTAAATATTTTTTGTCCATTATATAGAAAAATTAAAGTTCTTTTATTTCTGATGTAGGGGAAGAAACATTAAAAAGTGCGAGACACTCTCGTCATCATGCCCTCTTTAAATTAGTTTCTCAAACACAACTGTTTCCTTTGATTAAGATAATAAGACACTGACATACTTCCTAGTTTCCAGCACAGTTGGAACAAAGTCATGTTCTTTTTTATTCCTGAAAAAAAATATTTTCCAAATTAATTTTAATCTCAAATGGAAATGGATTGGTGTTTAGGTGAAGTTCAATCAGTGTTAAGAGTGTAGTGTTAATAACTTTGATGTGTATTGTTAGATTACAGAATGTAATAACTTTTTCTTTAATTATTCAAATTATTTCTCCTCATAGTACAGAATATTTCCAACTAGACTTTTACAGATAGTGAGTGCTTGGGTCAGCTACTTACAATACTTAGCTGAAAGAGGAGTATTAATTATGACCTCTCATAATTAAATTCAAGAAAAAAACCCACATTAAAAAACTTCCTAATTTCTTCCTTTAATTACACTGATATTTTTTCCCTAGTTATAATTTCTATTACATGACTCAATCTGTTCCACTCTTGAATGTTTCTGGGGGGTCTATTGAATGATTTGTCTATCTTCACAAGAACAGGTTCAAGTGCTGGCTAAGAAAAAGGCAATGCTAAGTTTGTGATAAAACACTTTCAACTTTTGTGGCATTATCAATCAGAGGATTTACTTGAAGAGAACAAATTAGAGTAAATTAGATCTTCAAGATTAAAAAAAAATCACTTGTGTTAATAAGAATAGCAATTCTGCTCACTAGGGTAAAATAAGAATGATTAATTCTTATGCTTTAGGACACAAACTGAACAGTCTAAGTTGGATGGAATTTTCTCCATTTTATCTTGGTGTGTATTTAAGAATCACTAAAACAGTTGGAAGATCATATATATTTAGTAGTATTTCATCTGTGCAAACAAGAGCCTAAGTAACATGAAATTTTTGATATTACTAGGAAAAGCTTTTCATATTTAACAATGTTGATACTTATCTGACATACCTGTAGTTTTAAAGCCTAGTATAGATATAGAAGTTCCCTTATTCCAGTTTTAGTCACGCTGTATTTAGAAAAAACAGTTTCTATACTACTCTTAATTGGCAGAAATTAGTATAAAGGAGGAGAGAAGTATTGGAATGAGGAGAAGAGTGCAAGTATCTACTAAAAAGTATGCCTATTCAAAAAACCAGTTCTAACTGGAGAAATAAAATGAAAAAAACTCACAAAACAACAAAACAGCAAAACAATCAAAAGAACAAAACAACAAAAAAAAACAAACCAGGAAGAACTGGACATTTGTATGTGGTTGCAGGGCCATGATTTCATTCCAGTTACTGAGAGATGGTGGGGTACTTCACATGACTAGTATTATGTCATGGATGGGTATGTCATTTTTAGGAAAGATATTCCAGCAAGATGGTGGTTTGTTGGAGGTCCATAACAGGGGTGAGTACTGGGTCCAGTCCTGCTCAATATATTAATCAATTACCTGGATGGAGAGATAATTTTGCCATTGATAGAATTTTGCATATGATAGAAAACTGGGAGAGGGGTGGCTGGTACACCAGAAGACTCTGTTGCCATCCAATGTGACCCGGCCAGCTTGGAGAGATAGATGGACGGGAACTTCATGAAGTTCAACCATCACAATTGTAGGGTAGTGCACCTAGGGAAGAATAACCCCATGTATCAGTACAAGCTGGAGGCTGACCTTCTGGAAAGCAGCTCCGTGGAAAAAAAAAGACCTAAGAATCCTAATGGACAGCAGAATTACCATGAGCCAGTAATGTGCTCTTGTGGCCGAGAATGCCAGTGGTATCCTGGGATGCATCAAGATGAGTGTGACAAGCAGGCTGTGGGAGGCTCTTTTCCTTGTATTCTCTGTCCTGGGGAGGCTCCATCTGGAATATTGTGTCCAGTTCTGGGCTCCCCAGTTAAAGAAGGACAGGCAACTAATGGAGAAGGTAGACCAAAGGGCCACAAAGATCATTATTGGACTGTCTGGTCTGACAATTCTGAACACTTATGTATTTTTATTGGGAGTAAATTAGCAAGGCAGGAATAATAAAAATATATTTATCTTTATTTTCCCCAAAACTCCCACCCTGAAATTATATACAAAACAAAGTATATGAAAATAACCACATTGTTGCTGCCCCATACATTTCACTATTTCTTTTGCAGTTGTGTTAGTACAATACTGATGACAGTACAACCAGGTTTTTAAAACTGTAAGAGTGAACTCCAACTAAGAATATCTCCAGCAAGAAAAATCATCTATACTTTGATCATGCATTGATTGTACCTTTCTACAGTTATGTTATCAGAGATTTTTAATGTTTTCCATGTGTCTCTGCTGAAAAATGTGACACCTGGAAGATGTATCTGTAACAACTTGTAGTGTCATCAGTACCTTAGGCAGACTTTGAGAGCCTGTGACAGTTTTAGGCTGTGCCTTTGAGAAAGAGACAGTTACTGGAACACTCTGGCTGAGTGTTTTGGTGTAAAATGAAAACAAAGATATTCTAAACGAATTTCATTGGTAGATTGGTAGAATGTAACTTTGAATTTTAGCTTTAGTTCAGTTTGAATTTCAGTCAGTTCAGTCTGTCAGTTCTGTCTGTTCCAGTTTGCATGAGCAGCTGCTGTCTTTCCTCAGTGCTGGAGTTAACCTTGAACTAACTGAGCTAACCAGATAAGAAACTAATTCTTGCACACGCTTTGAGCTAACAGAATTTCTTCCTTAATAATTGCCTTTTCTCTCTCTAACCCTTTTTGGGAAAAAAGGGAGGAGGGGCAAGAAGGAGGTACAGTTGGGGGAACCCCTCCTTCCTGGAGGAGGGAAAGGTCTTCTGTGTTACATTCTTTGCGGTATATTTCTGTATATATTGTAAATATTGTATATTGTGTATACTTTCATCTGCATTTCATCCTGCTTGTAAATATAGCTTTATCCATTTTCACTTCTCTGACTGAGTTAGCTGTGGTTGTGGGGGAGAACTGAACCTCTCACCACCACAGAGCCTTATGTCATTCAGTATTTGAAGATTTCTCTGCACAAGGGACAATTGTTTTCAGCCAACTTTGTAATTTCTTTTGTGTCTGCATGGCAGTAAAAAGAGATTAGGATTTTGATGATCCAGCCCTTTGTCTTGGAGACTTTCCAGACCCATGTGGATGCTTTCCTGTGTGGCTTGTGCTAGGTTCTATGGTCCTGCTCTAGCAGGGGCCTTGGACTCTGATGATCTCCAGAGGTCCCTTCCAACTCCTAACATCCTGTGATCTTGTGATCTCGTGATCTCTTCCAGCTTCTGAGCTAGAACTAGCATGAAGTTGCCAGTCACAGGCAAAGCTGTGATAGAGAAGCCAACAATGAAGGGCAGCATAAAACAAGTCATCTTAAAGCTGCACATAAAAGAAGCTGATCAGGGAAATGAGCCCAGAGGGCCAGAAAAAAAAATAAATACAGAAGACAGATAACACAGGGGACAAATAAAAGTTATCTTCACAGGGAACTGAAGATGAAGATTGATCAGCGGGAAAGAAGACTAGACAGCTACTGAAGAACAGAATTAAAGAGCTCATTCAAGTAGGTTTAAAACCTGGGATATAAAATGTATCTCTAGAACTATCAGGAAAGAAATATTTTAGAGGATGCAATATAAATGCTTCCAAAATAACCTGAATTTTTGGAACTTATCAGGCTATTATTAAAAAGAAATTCTGGTCTCCACTAGTGGCATATTTACCAGCAGAGCCTGAGCACTTTCAATTATGAATCTTAGTTTGGTTGTGCAGTAACTATTGTACACTGAGTGTATTTATACCAGACATATTTCACATGTTGAAATACCAGGGAGAATGAGAGTGATGCCCTAGTATTATATAGGGGTCACAAAGCAAACAGGGAACTGTCTTCTTATCATAGCTATTGATAATATAAACCCATATCAACATGTTCCAAGAACAGCTTGTTTAAAAGATGCAAATGTGTTGCTAAGGGACATGGTTTAGGAGCAGACTTGGTAGATTTAGATAAGGGTTTTACCAGATGATCTTAAAATTCTTTTTCAATAGAAACAGTTCTGTGATTCTATGTAGAACTTACTGAGAGAGGGGATCAAAGGATCTTGCACATGAAGTCTCAGTCACTGTAATACTGGACTTCTGCACCACTCTGCTAGTTGGCCTCTGCTTTCTGAATTCTTGTCTCAACTTTCAGACTGAGATTCTTCAGAAAATTAACACTTTATATTTTCTTGTAACACACCATGGGGAGTTGTATATGTTGTATTGGGACAAATGCTCCACCTGCAAAAGTACCTAATATGTCTGCGAGTCTAGTTTTTAATCTGGTTAGCCTGAACTCTGGAAGATAATACTTAGGGAAAATTAGACAATCTGTTTATGAGGAATGAGTTATAAAAGGGATCTTTCAAACTGAGGAGCCTTTTACAATTGCTATGAAAAAGGTAAAGAGCAGAAAGGTTGAGAGTAGAAGAATGTTGATCTGTGATCTGTGGGAGTGACTATGCTGAGAAGGAAAAAGATGAGTTAGTCAAATATAATAATCAAATCAGCTGAATTCCAGTTCACTGCCTTTGCCTTTTTTTTTTTAACCTTTTTTTTTTTCTTTCAAATACTTTGTTTTGCTTATTTTTTTATACAGTCTTTGGACGCATGTATTTAATACAAGCAGAATAATGGTAGTACTGTGTAAGCTGGTAATACTAGACAATTTTATCTTCTGCGGTATTTCAAGAAAACAAAAAAATCAATAAAACTTGCCCTGATGTTCATAGTCCAGAAAGTGCTGGTTGTTTGAAAATCGGTAGCCTTGAGCTACGAAAACCTATTCCATGAAAAAGGAAAGACATTCCTTCTGAATGGTGTTATTTAACAGAACCAATACCAATAAAATGTCTATGCCATAATTTTGACATATTCTACAGACTAATAAAAGTTTAGCTATCATTACACCAGAGAAAAGAATCTACTGCAAGGATAGTTATGAAGTGGGGCAGACAGCTCTGGGAAAACAACAAAGCCCTGAATGCAAGCATTTCTTTGACATCATTCTATCAGTTGAGTGAAAGAAGACTGCATCCAACTCTGTTAATTTGCTTATTATCTCTTCATTCTTCCTTCCAGCCTACTGCTACATGCTTTTTAGACAATTGGCTAGAAACCTAAGTGTTGAAGCTGGAGTGCTCAAAATACTGCTCTTGCCAAGAAAGGTTTTGGATAACCTAAGTTGAAACATTTGAGGTTTCTCAGGATGCAATACATGAATTAATATATTAATTCATATAATTCTTGAAAAATATTGCAGCCTAGAAATATTGTCAGCTTCTCTTTTACTGTTTTTTTTTTTCATTTGTTTCTTGGATTTTGTTTGTGGCTTTTTTATGTTGTCTTTGAGGTGGTTGATTTTGGTTTTGTTTTTCCTGTTAGGTTCCTTTTCTTCTAATGATTTTAGTTATTTGTTAATTTATTTAGAATATTCTTAAGTCCTAGAGACAACCCAAATATTTGTCTAAGTTTTAAGCTAATTTCTTATATACTTCGTGTTGTTGCCAGCTTAGAGAAGCCTTTGAAAACTTCATCACAGAGTCAAGTTTGTAATCCACCACTATACGTACTGCTCTTCGTAACTACATGTTTCTTTTGTACAGATTAGAGAACTGTCACACTGTTAGGTGAAATTAATAACCAGCTATAGCAAGAAGTGTAAATTATTCAAGATCATGACAATAAATGTAAATTATTCAAATCACTAAATAAGAATATCTGGATAAATCAGAGATCAGTGCTGAAAAACTGCCTCAGTCTGCCAAAGAAAATTAGATGAAGGTCTTATAGCTCTGTCAAAATTTCTTTGGCATAGCCAATACCAGAAAAGAGTATTCATGAAACCCCCCCCTACACAGAGGGTGTTTTGTTTGTATGCCTTTTTTATGGGACCTATTACTTAATTACTTTGTGTTTCTATACACAACTCAGAAAATTACACCAAAATAGCACTTAGTGTTTAGATTATGACTGCAACAATATTTTGCTCAATATCAAATGAATATCAAAAAGGGTTGTCATTTTGGTGGCTTTTAATACAATACAATACAATACAATACAACAGGTTGGAAGAGACCTTCAAGATCATCACGTCCAACCCATCAACCAATCCAACCCACCTAAATAAATACAGTACATACAGTACAATACAGTACAAAACAGTACAGTACAGTACAATACAGTACATACAGTACAATACAGTACAATACAACCCACCTAAACAACTAAAAAACTAAACTGTGGCACCAAGCACCCCATCAAGCCTCTTCCAGAACACCTCCAATGAAGGTGACTCTACCACTTCCACAGGCAGCTGATTCCAGTGGGCAATCACTCTCTCGGTATAGAACTTCTTCCTAAGATCCAGTCTAAACCTGCCCTGGCGCAGCCTGAGACTGTGTCCTCTTGTTCTGGTACTGGCTGCCTGGGAGAAGAGACCAACCTCCGCCTGGCTACAACCTCCCTTCAGGTAGTTGTAGAGAGCAATAAGGTCACCCCTCGTCTCCTCTTCTCCAGGCTAAGCAACCCAGCTCCCTCAGCCTCTCCTCATAGGGCTTGTGTTCCAAACCCCTCACCAACTTTGTTGCCCTACTCTGGACACGCTCCATAAGACAACATCCTTCCTAAACTGAGGGCCCAGAACTGGACACAGTACTCAAGGTGCGGCCTAACCATGCAGTGTACAGGGCAGAGACCTCCCTGCTCCTGCTGGCCACACTGTTTCTGATGCAGGCCAGGATGCCATTGGCCTTCTTGGCTGCCTGGGCACACTGCAGGCTCATGTTCAGCCTACAATCAACCAGCACCCCCAGGTCCCTCTCTGCCTGGCCGCTCTCCCAACCACTCTGACCCCAGCCTGTAGCACTGCATGGGGTTGTTGTGGCCATGTGCAGAACCCGGCACTTGGATGTGTTTAAATCTCATGCCCGTTGGATTCTGCCCATCTGTCCAGCCTGTCAAGGTCCCTCTGCAAAGCCTCTCTGCCCTCCAGCAGATCACTACTGCCCCCAGCTTGGTGTGTCCGCAAATTTACTGATGATGACTCGATGCCCTCATCCAGATCATCAATAAAGATGTTGAAGAGCATGGGGCCCAGCACCGATCCCTGGGGCACACCACTAGTGACTGGCTGCCAGCCGGATGTGGCACCATTCACCACCACTCTCTGGCTTGGCCCTCCAGCCAGTTCCTAACCCACGCAGTGTGCTCCCATCCAAGCCATGGGCTGCCAGCTTGGCCAGGATTTTGCTGTGGGGGACGGTGTCAAAGGCCTTGCTGAGGTCCAGGTAGACCACATCCACAGGCCTCCCCACATCAACCAGGCGGGTCACCTGATCATAGAAGGAGATCAGGTTGGTCAAGCAGGACCTGCCTTCCTAAAGCCATGCTGGCTAGGCCTGATCCCTTGGCCATCCTGGAAGTGCTGTGTGATTGCACTCAAGATGAGCTGTTCCATAATCTTGCCTGGCACTGAGGTCAGGCTGACAGGCCTATAATTCCCTGGCTCATCCAACCGGCCCTTCTTGTGGATGGGCACCACGTTGGCCAGATTCCAGTCTTCTGGGACCTCTCCAGTGAGCCAGGACTGCTGAAAAATATGGAGAGCGGCTTGGCCAGCTCATCTGCCAGCTCTCTCAGCACCCTAGATGGATCCCATCGGGTCCCATGGCCTTGTGGGGTCCAGCGGCTCAGAAGATCTCTAACTACCTCCTGGAGCAGTGGAAACCATGCAACTCCCTGGCTTCTTCTGCCAGCTCTGCAGGCCAGCTGTCTGGAAGATGTTCTGCCATGCTAGATAGATTGAAGCAAAGAAGGTGTTAAGTACCTCTGCCTTTTCCTCATCCTTTGTTACAACCTTCCCCTCCGTGTCAACCAAGAGTGGAGGTTGTCCTTGTCCTTCCTCTTGCTATTGATGTATTTATAGAAGGACTTTTTGTTGTCCTTCACAGCAGAGGCCAGTCTAAGTTTCTAAATGGGCTTTTGCCTCCCTAATTTTCTTCTGCATGTCCTAGCACACAACCCTAAACATTCATAGGTGCCTCCCCTTTCTTCCAGAGATGATACACCCTCTTTTTTTTCCCCTAGTTCTATAAGAGTTCATTGACCCAACCAGGCTGGCCGTCTGCCCCGGCGGCTCATCTTCCGGACACTGGCACAGCCTGTTCCTGACCTTCAAGAGTTCTTCTTGAAGCAGCTCCAGCTCTCCTGGACCCCTTGATTTTTTAAGGCTGTATCCCAGGGAGCCTTCTGAGTTAGTTTCCTTGAGTAGCCTGAAGTCTGCCCTCCTGAGTCCAGAGTGGAGTCTTCTGCTGCCCCTCTTGGCTTGGCTGAATACCGAAAACTCAATTATCTCGTGGTCACTGGTGCCTAAACACCCTCCGACCACCACATCACCCACCAGCCCTTCCCTTTTATCTGGGTCAGTTTGTAATTTAAAAAAATCCTTCATCAGTTCCATTTCTTATGGTATTCACTTCATGGAAAATATATCACTTGCAACTACATGGAAAATAATGTGAAACAGTCTGCTGATTTTTCTTCCCCTGAAGAAAAACATCCTTTAATTTGAGATTTTTTACACTTCTACAAAGAAAATAGGACAAATGAGAGGTAAAACACGTACAAGCAGCTCACTGAATTTTTCTTACATTTTCTTAAGGAATTAATTGAATATGCTTCATACTCAGAAATGACAAATGACAGAATGCAAATAAGCCCTATTTTCTTTTTTCAGGAGCTGGTGTCTCGGCCTTGAAGTACATCACAAGGGAAAGGATGAGATGGGCTATTTTTAGAGTATGATCAGCCTGTCACTGAGTCTTAAATTTCTTGAGGAGGTTTCAAAAAATTACTCAGAAATGAACTCATGTCAACAACTGGTTAGTATTTTGACCTCTTACTGATTCCAGACTGGCACAGAAGTATTCAAACTAGCTTCTCCGTCTTGTAGAACAATGTTTGATTGATTGAGGAGAGTACACACAGTTCCAGTAAGTAGGGTCTCTGTAATAGATTTTGTAAAACAATTGTCAGTGACATTATAGTGCCTTTGGAATTTTTTATTAATATCTTTCAAGTAGCAAATTCCCTTGATCAAGGCTGTTTGATTAAAAGTAATCCTGGTACTGGAAATGCTGGTTTTGTGTGGAATGAAAGTGGACAGGCTATGGTGACTAGCTAGCTTTTAGAATTCATGTGATTCTTCCTTTCTTGGTGAGTTTAATATATGAAATGACTGAAAAGGGAGGAGTAGTATGGTAGTAACTTGAAGGTATACTAGTGTTCATGTCATTCTGCCTGCCTATATTCAGATAATCCTGGAAATTTTTGAAATTACGTTACTAAGAAAAGTTCCTAATTCTGAGATATTTATACTTCTGAAATGGAAATATTTGAAGATTCTGTGAAATTTCCATGAGAAAATTTCCATGCAGTTGGGAAATACAGCTTCATGCATACAAAGCAAAGCATACTTTAACAAGTGAACGTTCTGCCATGTGGGGCAGAGAAAAATTTAATCAGTAAATGTCAAAAATCTTCGTATATTGACATCTATCAAAGAAGCATATTACTGAAGCATGTGCTATAAACACAGACACCTCAAGAGTACAAGTAATATGGAAAGCAATTGATATGCATTAAGTTAATAATTGTTATCTACTTCCGAGCTATAAAGTGCTAAAGAAATATTTCCTTTATCTTTAATTTTCTTTAAGACTGGCCATTTAACATGGATTTAGATTCAGTTTAACAAACTGTGCACTGCATCTTTCTCATTAGGAAAGCATTTTAACTATTATACTTGATTCTATAGGTATGTCAGTTGTAAAAAGCATACTATGGAAAATGTGAGTTTTCTCAAGAAAGAAATGTGAGACCTGGCTACGTAAGTCACAGAAGGCAAAGGCAGGCACTGGGAAAATGAGGAAGTGAAGGATTGAGACTATCTAGTGAACAAGGTGCACACCTAATAAGATGCATGTGCAGGTTATGAGAAATTGGTGGTAAAAGTGGCTAAGACACTGATTATCATATTTAGAGGTTGTATCAGTCCAGTAAACTTCCCAACTGGAAAAGGGGAAACATAACCTTCATTTTCAGAAATGGAAAAGGAAGTCCACTTCTGTGCACAGCAAGATCATGGAGTGGATCCTGATGGATGTTATGACTGGGCATGTGACAAGTTTAGTGGCCTTCTACAACAGGGTTACTGTGTTAATGGGTATGGGGAGAGCAACTGACATCTATGTAGACCTGTGCAAAACATTTGACATGGTCCTGCATGACATCCTTGTCTCTAAATTGGAAAGATCCATATGGGCCACTTAGTAAATAAGGAATTGGCTGGAATGTCACATCCTTAGAGTCTCAGTCCACAGCTCCATGTCCAACTGGAGACCAGCCATAAGCCCTGTTAAGCCCTGACAGAGCCCTGTCAAGCCCCACTTTGAATATCACCAGGGATGGCACCCCAACCACCTCACTGGAAAACCTGTTGCAGTGTTCCACTGTCCTAGTGTGAAGACCTGGTTCCTTTTTGTGGTATACCAAGTTGTTGCAGGACTGCAACACGGTTGCAACACCAATGTACATCCACCACCACCCTTCCATCTCCTTGGACATGGAGCTAGTTTCAACTCGTGTTGCCCACTGGTCAACCAAGGACTAATGTCTTGTTTCCTGACCATGAGGCCATTTGCACAAACTGAGGTAGTGGTGATCTGCTTGGACAACCCCTGAAGCTGCTCCGAAGATGGTGCTGAGTGTGTGCTAAGTGGTTCTCAGAAAATCCATGAATATTCAGCGAGACAGCTAGATAAAAGGACATCGACCCTGACCATCTTTGGAATCCCTCACTGACTTGACCCATGCCATGGACTCTGGGAAATCAATGCCCAGCTGACAGCACAGTGGTAGCTATACACCTCTCTCCCTGCCCCTTTTTCTTCTTTCTTTCTTTCCTGTATTCCGAACCCCTTCCCTCACAAATGTACTATTAAAACTGTTTTCTCAGCCATATCTGTTCCTGTAATATTCCAGACAATATTTGTGGCAGGAAAAAGGCAAAGGCAAAGGCAAAGGCAAGGCAAGAAAAGAAAGAGAAAGAAAGAAAAGCAAAGAAAGAAAAGAAAAGAAAAGAAAAGAAAAGAAAAGAAAAGAACGAAAAAGAAAGAAAAAAAGAAAGAAAAGAAAAGAAAAGAAAAAGAAAAGAAAAGAAAAGAAAATAAAAGAAAAAGAAAGAAAGAAAAGAAAAGAACGAAAGAAAAGAAAAGAAAAGAAAAGAAAGAAACGAAAAAAAAGAAAAGAAAAAAAGAAAAGAAAAGAAAAGAAAAAGAAAAGAGAAAAGAGCAAAGAAAGAAAAGAAAGAAAAAATAAAAGAAAGAAACGAAAAGAAAAGAAAAGAAAAGAAAAGAAGAAAAGAAAAGAAAAGAAAAGAAAAGAAAAGAAAGGAAAAGAAAAGAAAAGAAAAGAAAAGAGAAAATATCCAACAAAACACGATGTAGGGGAGATCTCATGTAAATACAGTTATTTTCAGAAAATAGCAAGAGCTACATAGGCCATAGAGATGACCGTCAGAAGTAGATAAACCGTGTTCTAAGCATAGGTCACTTATGAGAGACTCATTGACAGCAACCCTTTCAGAGTTAGCTAACTACAGCTTGAAAGCACACCAGATGCATCTAGAGCTAAAAGATAGGGGGAAAAAATAGATGGTATGGCAAAGGCTAGGAAATGAGATAGGAAGATATAGGGTTTTTTTCAGAGTTGTCCCTTTCTTCCTGTGTGTTATAAAGAGAACAACACAAGCATGTGTCTGAGCCAGGTTTGCACCTGTTGGCATCTTCTTTGGCTTGTTAGTGTTGCTGTCCCCTTTGAATAACTTATTCCTAAGTAAGATGGTTTTATTTTTTTTTTCATCACTTGTGCCTATGAGCTTTTGTTTATTTTTCTGTGTACAAACACCCATCCAGTCCTGACTATAGTAGAAGTTTTGACAGATGCCTTTATTACCCAGTGGAAGAGGACCTTTCCCATAACAATTGCTTTCTGTAATACTTTATTTGACAGAACTGTTGTGTATTGTTAAATTCCATTTAAAATGTTATCTTCTGGGATTTTATGCTGTCAAGAATCAGGGATAGCATTGTTCTTTTATTTAAAAAACAATTAAATTAAAGTTAAATCAAAGGGAAACTACTGATAGCAACTACTCTGTTTAATCAAAGGAAATATAAAGTTCATTTACCTGGCGTCGTGAGTTGGAAGACCAATTCTCCCACCACAGGCAAAAGAAAGACTCAGACAAAACGGATGGCAAAAGTGGTGGAAAGTTTAAATGGAAGAACAATGAAAGTTTTACAGAAAACCACAAGCACCGTGACAAAAAGAGAGAGAGATCCCAGAACATACCCAAGAATGTCCCATCCCCCACCTGGGGGGTACACCCAATGCCCTCCCCCCCCCAGGGCTCTTTCTTCCCCCCCAAGGGGGGCAGGCTCAAGGGAGGCAGCTCATGCCATTTTACCTGGACAGCAGTGAGGGAGGAAAGAGAGAGGACCCTGCACTGATGTTTTATAGGGGGAGCAGGGCATTATGGGAAATGAAATTATCCTGGTTGGAGACTGTTATAGACCACCCAACCAGGAGGAAGATGTCGATGAAGCATTCCATAGGCAGCTTAAGGCTGTCTCAAGATCGCCTGACCTTGTTCTCATGGGTGACTTCAACCTGCCTGATATCTGCTGGGATCACAACATAGCAGAGAGGAGGCAATCTAAGAGGTTCTTAGAGTGCATGGAGGACAGCTTTGTATCCCAGGTGCTGCGTGAGCCTACCAGGGGTAAGGCTATGCTTGACCTCCTCTTCACCAACAGGGAAGGGCTGGTGGGTGATGTGGTGGTCGGAGGGTGTTTAGGTGCCAGTGACCACGAGATAATTGAGTTTTTGGTATTCAGCCAAGCTAAGAGGGGCAGCAAGAAGACCTCTACTCTGGACATCTGGAGGGCAAACTTCAAGCTACCAAAGGAACTAACTCAGAAGGTTCCTTGGGATACAGCCCTTAAAAACAAAGGGGTCCAGGAGAGCTGGACCTACTTCAAGGAAAAACTCTTGAAGGCACAGGAGCAGGCTGTGCCAATGTGCCGGAAGATGAGCCGCCAGGGCAGACGGCCAGCCTGGATGGGCAATGAACTTTTTAATAGAACTAAGGGAAAAAAAGAGGGTGTATCATCTTTGGAAGAAAGAGAAGGCAACCCATGGAATATTTAGGGATGTTGCTAGGTCTTGTAGGAAGAAAATTAGGGAGGCAAAAGCCCATTTGGAGCTCAGACTGGCCTCTGCTGTGAAGGACAACAAAAAGTCCTTCTGTAAATATATTAATAGCAAGAGGAAGGGCAAGGACAACCTCCATTCCTTGGTGGACATGGAGTGGAACAATGTAACAAAGGATGAAGAAAAGGCAGAGGTACTTAACACCTTCTTTGCCTCAATTTTTACTAGCAGGACAGAATGTCTTCCAGACAGCTGGCCTGCAGAGCTGGCAGAAGGAGCCAGGGAGCTGCATAGTTTCCCTCAGTTCCAGGGATGGGATTGTTAGAGATCTTCTCAGCCGCTTGGACCCTCACAAGTCCATGGCCTTCCAGTATCTGAAGGGGGCCTACAAGAAGGCTGGGGAGGGACTTTTCAGACTATCAGGG
Organism: Colaptes auratus; assembly: GCA_015227895.2. NCBI lineage: Eukaryota > Metazoa > Chordata > Aves > Piciformes > Picidae > Colaptes > Colaptes auratus. The sequence goes on along the minus strand of CM026897.1, from coordinate 64,746,435 downwards.
AGTGATAGGACTAGGGGGAATGGGATGAAGCTGGAGGTGGGGAGATTCAGGCTGGACATGAGGAGGAAGTTCTTCACCGTGAGGGTGGTGAAGGCCTGGAATGGGTTGTCCAGGGAGGTGGTTGAGGCCCCGTCCCTTGCGGTGTTTAAGACCAGGCTGGACGAGGCTCTGTCCAGCCTGATCTAGGGTAGAGTGTCCCTGCCCATGGCAGGGGGGTTGGAACTAGATGATCCTTGTGGTCCCTTCCAACCCTAACTGAAACTATGAAACTATGAAACTATGAAACCTGATCTCCTTCTATGATCAGGTGACCCACCTGGTGGATGTGGGGAGGCCTGTGGCTGTGGTCTTCCTGGACCTCATCAAGGCCTGTGACACTGTCCCCCACAGCAAACTCCTGGCCAAGCTGGCAGCTCATGGCTTGGAGGGGAGCACACTGCTAACTTGTGCTAACTAACTAACTTGGGTTAGGAACTGGCTGGAGGGCCAAGCCCAGAGAGTGGTGGTGAATGGTGCCACATCCAGCTGGCAGCCAGTCACTAGTGGTGTGCCCCAGGGATCAGTGCTGGGCCCAATGGTCTTTAACATCTTTATTGATGATCTGGATGAGGGCATTGAGTCCATCATCAGTAAAATTAGCGGATGACACCAAGCTGGGGGCAGGAGTTGATCTGCTGGAGGGTAGAGAGGCTTTGCAGAGGGACCTCGACAGGCTGGACAGATGGGCAGAATCCAATGACATGAGATTGAACACATCCAAGTGCCAGGTTCTGCACATTGGCCACAGAAACCCCATGCAGTGCTACAGGCTGGGGTCAGAATGGCTGGAGAGCAGCCAGGCAGAGAGGGACCTGGGGGTGCTGGTTGATGGGAGGCTGAACATGAGCCTGCAGTGTGCCCAGGCAGCCAAGAGGGCCAATGGCATCCTGGCCTGCATCTGAAACAGTGTGGCCAGCAGGGGCAGGGAGGTCATTCTGCCCCTGTACACTGCACTGGTTAGGCCACACCTTGAGTCCTGTGTTCAGTTCTGGGCCCCTCAGTTTAGGAAGGATGTTGTCTTGCTGGAACGTGTCCAGAGAAGGGCAACGAAGTTGGTGTGGGGTTTGGAGCACAACCCCTTTGAGGGGGAGGCTGAGGGCGCTGGGGTTGCTTAGCCTGGAGAGGAGGAGACTCAGGGGTGACCTTATTGCTCTCTACACCTACCTGAAGGGAGGTTGTGGACAGGCAGAGGTTGGTCTCTTCTCCCAGGCAACCAGCATCAGAACAAGAGGACACAGTCTCAGGCTGCACCAGGGGGAGGTTTAGACTGGATGTTAGGAAGAAGTTCTCTACAGAGAGAGTGATTGCCCATTGGAATGGTCTGCCCAGGGAGGTGGTGCAGTCACCATCATTGGAGATGTTCAGGAGGAGACTTGATGGGGTGCTCGGTGCCATGATCTAGTTGTTTGGGTGGTGTTGGATTGGTTGATGGGTTGGATGCGATGATCTTGAGGGTCTCTTCCAACCTGGTTTATTGTTTTGTATTGTATTGTATTGTATTGTATTGTAAATACCTGGCTTCCTGTGACCACCCACTGGGCTGGGCCCGCTTTGGAACATCCCAGGTGTGGTGTGTGCAGTGGCATCAAGGCTGGCACCCACCCTAAACCACCACACCTTGCTACACACATGAAGCATTGCATGTAAGGAAAGACTATTATTTGGTGTTTTTTATTTTTTTAAAATAGTAGAATTTTTATATCCAAGTGTCAGTTCATTTGTGCCAGACTTTTTATGGCAAATTCTGCTAATAGCAAACCTTTGAAGAAACACTATGTAAAGTAATAGGTATTTTTGTGAAGCTTCTCCATGTTCCTCTTCGTATGGTCAAAAGAAACTCAGTTCCTCTAAGTTCCCATGTCTTGCTTTGGTAGATATTGTATTATTCATATTATCAAAAAATTACCCTCGCATTTACCTCTTGTTTGAAATCAGAGAGGATGCCACAAGTTAGAATGGAAACTATTTTAAAACAGATATATTAAAGGCAGTAAAAAAAAGGTAGAAAAACTGTAAAATAAACCTCTTCTCTTGTTTGGAAAGACTCTGTAAAAGGATATGTGTCTATATGTTCATCTATATCTATAAATATATAGCTATATTAGTATGATCCTGAAGCATTTCTCAGTCAGTTGAAAGAGAATGCGAGATGAAGTTCTGTATTTAGTGATACTACATTACAGTATTGCACTGTAGAGAAATAAAAACCTACCACTAGATTTGTACATAATGAGTTTTCTGATAAATGGAAGCTTGTAAGAAAACTTCCCCTTACTGAATTAAGATCTATGAGACTATTGTTGTTGGTAATAATTTTCTAAGTTCACATCTGGGGATCCATTTGGAGATAATTGTCCAAAAATAGATAACTGTTCATAGCAGCTGGATCCTTCATTTTGCAAATGACCGATATAGGGTGAATATGAAGATGCCAACTCACATGAATTCATGCTGTGGTGATGACTTTCACAGTCAATGGACATCAAATTTGGAAAAAGATATTCTATGACATCAGAACCCATCACTTTTGCAATCTGTTTGTGAAAGTCATCATTTCTGCCCGTGGTGGGGAGGGGTCTGCCTCAACCCACTACATAGAACTAATGTAACACAAAGTTCTGTTGTACTCTACTCAATAGAGTCTCCTGGTCAGATTATAGTTCTGCTAAATATGTTCTCTCTTTATGTGCTAATTTTCTAGTGTTTAAGAGAGTGTTTCTTCTTTAGTGACTGTAAAAGGTTGTTAACACACACTGAACTGTTTAACCTGTCTGCTTCCCTGTTTTGATGGAAATAACTTAATGAGGTGAGAATTATAAAAACATAGTTATCTTTATTTTCCTGAAAACACAGTCCCAAAACTATATACAAAATTATTTGGTTGGGAATTTCACAAGGATGCTTATAGGCAATTTTAGTTAAATTTAAAGAAGTCAGAAAATGGAAAAGGCTAAGCCACAAAATAACTTTACTCCACGTAAAAATCAGAGGCAAGCCAGGACCGTAAGAAAAGCCGAGAGTGCTGGATTTTACTCATGAGGGTGGAATAGGAATTTGAAGATGTGGGTTATTAATTTATGATATAAAAGTTGAAATATTAAAAATATTTGTATTAATATTAAAACATTATTAATAACCATTTATCAATATTTATATGTAGATCCTAGTGCATGGTTGTGGATATACCCCACAAACTGGTATCATATAACTATTTGGGCCCAATTAGGAAAATTACAAAATAATTATTCAACTAAGAAGGAAGCTGCAATTCTGCCACTTGTCCACCAAATGGTGACTCAGCCAGATGTTTGGTGGCTGCTAGCTATCTAGAAGACACAATATGTCAGGGTGATACACCTTAAAGGAACCTTTCAGAAACTCAAATCAATTAAGATCATGAGTTATGACTCTAGTCATGCTGGGAAGGCTGCTTATAAGCCTTAGGTTACAAGTCTATGAGAGCTGAAGGCATGGAGGTTTAAACTGATCCGTATCTGTTGCTGAACATGTGTGCCCTGGAAAGATACAGTGTATCGCTTGTAGCTAGACTGGCTGCCTAGCTACACAGGCTGGATGCCGACACTGGCTTGGCTCCGGGGACTCGGCTAGGGCTGCAGCTGCTGTGGCAGCTTGCTGCCGGAGTTTGGGGTTGCAGGGCCAGCACTGCTTCCTGGGGCAGTCTCTCCAGATGCAGCAGTGGGGGCAGCTTTCCCCTCCTGCAATTGTGTGTGTGGGATAAAATATAGACTTCTACTGATAGGTTCCCCTGGAAAGGGCTCTTTCTCTCTCATGATTCCTTTGGTGCTCATTTTTTATTTTAACTATATGCTATCCATTTATCAAGGATCATTTTTTTCCTTTGAGTCTGCTTCTTGATCTGCAAGGTGGTTATATGGGTGATAGAGAAGCTAGGCCTTTCTAGGCCTTATCTAGGAAGGAGAGGTTTCCTTGTCAACGTTAATAGATACTGTGCCACGGTATGAAGTCCTTTGGGATAACTTCCTAGCTTGCCATGGGACAGAAATGCAAGTAAATTTAATGTGCTTTGGGACTAAGATCATTCACAACCAAGAGGTGTTTGTGTTAAATCAAGATCCACAAAGCTGTCCTAGCAAACGGTTAAAGGAGAAGACAAGATGGTCCTGTTTCAGTTAGAACTAATGAAGCAAGACAAAAATAACACAAATACCTAACTTCAAAACAAATTTTGAAGGCTGGAGGGCTCAGTGATAGACCGTTCTTTAATTAACTGTAATTTTAGCACTAATGCCCTTCAGTATGGTGATGAATCAAATCCAAATCAGCAGTAAGTGGTACAGCAGAGTTTGCAGCAGCAGCAACAGTTGGGAGGAAAAGGCAGAGATGAGGATGTGTGATAAAGAGGTTATTAATTATGAATTATAAATTATACAAAATAACATTTATTGATGACTAGCAGTTATTAATAACCAATTAATCACTATTTTATATGCATATTATCATGCACAATTCTGAAATATATCCCATAACTGGTTTCATATGTACAATTTGAACCCAATTAGAATATTTACAGAATTAATTTCAATTAAAGGAACAAAGGGTGCAATTCTGCTGCTTGTCCACCAGATGGTGAGTTGACAAGATATTGGTGGCTGTTTATATACAGAAAAAGAGTTACAATATATCAGAGGCTTAAAATGGAAGACTTCATACAGCTAGGGACTGTTAGTGAGCACAAAGAGTGTGAAAGATACACTGTGTCTTTTGTTCATAGGGAAGAAAGTTGCTAGGTTACAGAGAGCTGTCTGTCACCACGGGCTGCTGGGGCTGGCCGCTGGGCTGGTCCATTTTGGAGTGGAGCTCCTGGGGGTGGGCCCAGGGGAGAACTTCTCTCTAGATGGTGTTGGTGTGGGGCAACATTCTCCTCCCGTAGGGGCTGGGAGGGGATGAATGTAGACCTTTGCCAGTAGACAGGGTACTTTATCAGGGATCGAGCAGGCCTGCAAAGTTGGCCCAGCAGGGCCAGTAGGGCAGTCCTTTGTGGAGTAGCCCTTCAAGATGGGGTGACAATTCCCAGCAGGAATCCCAGAGCGGGACTCTCAGAGTGGTCCCAGATTTGAAGCACAGGCACAAGATTTCCCTGGGGTTTACAGGGCTCAAAGCGGCAGAACTAGCAGCTCCCTTTATCTCCCACAAATGGAAAGGGGTCACACAGGGATGACTGGGCACTGTTCCTGCTTTATGCAAGCTGGTACACATGGTTGAGGCTCATCAGTCTGCTGCTTAAAGCTGTGGCAGATGTTTGGACTGCCAAACTTGGGCTAGTCCTGTCTCCCCATTGGCTCAGGCAGTCTTACCCTCAGGTTCCAGTCCTCTTGAAGACATGGCAGGCTCTTCTTCCAACTGGTAGGGCTGGCAATATAATGCTGCAGCTTCTAGAGCTTTCATCTTTGTATGGAAGAGGGCCCTAATATGCATGCACGTGGGGTGAGAAGACTTACTAGCAATGAGCCTGAACATGTCCAGAGAAGGGCAACGGGGCTGGTGAGAGGCCTCGAACACAAGCCCTATGAGGAGAGGCTGAGGGAGCTGGGATTGTTTAGCCTGGAGAAGAGGAGGCTCAGGGGAGACCTTATTGCTGTCTACAGCTACCTGAAGGGTGGTTGTAGCCAGGAGGGAGTTGGTCTCTTCTCCCAGGGCAACCAGCACCAGAATGAGAGGACACAGTCTCAAGCTGTGCCAGGGGAGGTTTAGACTTGAGATGAGGAGAAAGTTCTTCACTGAGTGAGTTGTTGGCCATTAGAATGGGCTGCCCAGGGATGATGTGGAGTTGCTGTCCCTGGAGGTGTTCAAGAAGGGACTGGACATGGCACTTGGTGCCATGGTCTAGTAGGCATGAGGTCTTGGGTGACAGGTTGGACTTGATGATCTTTGAGGTCTTTTCCAACCTTGTTCATTCTATGATTCTATGAGCCTATAATAGCAAAAGCTATAGGACAAAGGCAGTGAGCTCACAGGGCTCAGGCAAGAGAGAGTTGGAATTATACTTGTAAGTTTCTCAAGGCTGGATTTGGCCAATGGGCAATCTCATAATTAACCAGCTTTAGCCTATAGAAAGCATGAAGCTAGAATTACGCCCTTACTTGGCAGTAGCACAAGCATCCAATGCAATGGGTGCATGTTGCTGATTACCCCTTAGAAGGCAGGTGAGTTTGTTTATGACATCTGGCTGGCATTCTGGTCTTTGTCCCCACTCAGCTCTGGAATGAGTACCCACTCTGGAAAGGAGGGTGGAAGGGAGGGATGTGGCCGAACATGTTAGGACAAGTTTCCTGTATCTGGGGCATAGTTCTGGGTATGTGGTGCCTTTGCCACAGAACAGTTGACAGACTGTGGTCCTTTTCCTTCTCCCAAGAGAGTGACACCCTTCTTGGTAAGAATTGCATCTTTGGTATACAGCTTAACTTTTGCTGCATTTCTGTTGTATATTGAAGCTATTGCAAAGAATTGCATCTCTGACTTTGCTGGATGATACCCAGGATTTATTAATCCTGAGATCACCTTGCAGCCAGTGCATTTATCTCTGGCAATCACAAATCTGTTTTATCTGTTTTTATAATAAATTAAACAATTTGATAGTTTTAACTCTCTGAACCTGTGTCAGTGCAAGTCCTTATTGAAGCACTGGAAAAGAAAGGCAAACATTATTTTTGTCAGATGGCTCCAGTAAGAGTCCTGTCCTGGACTCTGTGATAACCAGATACTGGGATCTCACCCTTAACATAACAAGTCCTTGTCTTTATTTAGTACCACAAGTTATCGGAAGAAATTTAGAAGTAGGCTAGAAACCTAATGAATAATGCACAAATGTTCCTGTCCTGACTGAGCAGTAGAGGACACATTGCTGGAAATCTGTTCATTTGATGCCATGTTTACATACCTGTACACTTTTCTTTATGAGTAAGATTAGAATAGATTATGTCAATATGACCATGTTTCAATGACATCATGAATATGTGGAAGCATAGTTTACAGACTGACACAATAAGCCATACTTGAATTAAAATTGTATTAAAACTGCAAACAGAAATGGGGAAACAAAAAATATTCCAAATATGTACCTCCTCTTTCTTAACTTGATTTCAATAGAATCACAGAATCATAGAATTGTCAGGGCTGGAATGGACCTCCAGGTTCATCTACTTCCAACCCCCCTGACATGGGCAGGGACTCTTCACACTAGATCACATTGCTCAGAGCCCCATCCAGCCTGGCCTTTAAAACATCCAGAGATGGGGCTTCTACCATCTCCCTGGGCAACCTGTTCCAGCGTCTCACAATAGCCACAAGGTATAATGTCAGAACTTTTAAGGAGAAAAAGCTTTGCTCTTGGCATCTCAAAGCTGATTCTAAAGGTTTTAAGCAGTTCAAGTGATTCACTTAAGAATATCTATAAGCAAGTTATATAGTGTTTTTCTGGGGTTTATTTGGATATTGTAGTTAATAGAAATGGATGCAGGGATTTGGAAACATTTCAGCTCTTCTGGACTTTTATGGATGTACATGATAGCTTCTAGTGAACAGATATGGTAACATCTTATAGATGTTCTACAGCCTATTTAGATCTGGTGAGTGTATGCCCCATTGTGCATGTGATAGTGCTTCATACTGTATAGCAGCCTGTGGTACAGACTATTCATAGACTAGGGAAGAGAACTTTCAATTCATTTTCATGAGTTTCTTTCCCAAGACTGCACAATTATATCTGTGAAAGGAAAAAAAAATTATTGTAGATAAAATTAATGGTATTTCTTATTATGTATGCTGGTGCTATTTTGAAAAAAAAAAACAAAACCACAAAACAACCAAACTTTCATTTTTTCATGCCTATTTTCATTATTTTGTGATCAATGAAACTTCCTGTGTTCAGATTTTTTCTTTAAAAAGAAAGTACAATCAGTACATAAATTACTTTATATTAAATATTATTTTCATAACAAAAGATTTTTAAATTTCAATGGAAGATCCTAGATGGTAGTTGACCCCTGAACATTTCTTGTGTTAATTAATCTTTCAAACAACCTGTGTTCTGTCACAGTATCACTTCAGGATATTCTGATTGAAGAAGAGTTTTTAAATGCATTAAAACTGCAGAAGTTTGATCCAGCATGGTTTAAAAAATCGTTGCTACCTGTAAACTGAACAGACTCCCTTCAAATGCTGTAATCAACATTAATTGAAAAGGAGAAAGAATTGCTTACTCTCCACTGCTGGTCCTATGAGAGATCTTTGTGTTTAGATGTAAATAAGATATGGTTACTTAACAGGAGAAACTATCAAGAGGCTTGCTAATGACGAATTACTAGGAAAATTTCCCTGCAAAACAAAATACATCTTTTTTTTATTCCCAAATAGACTTTTTTTGTGTTGGCCAGTTTATATGGTTCCTGATCAATGTATTAACTACTGTGAACAGACAATTCAAGCTATACTATAGACCAACAAATTTGTTGCTGCTCTTTGTTGTGTAAATCATATCACTAATCAGTTCTGGCTAATGATTCCTCTATGGCAACTTTGTGCCTAAGTTCACTTATGTATTAAGAAGTTTTCAGCAAGAAAGAGTGGAATATTGTTTACAGGTCAATTACTATAGTAATAAATAAATACTTAGTGACAATGGGTAACTGGGTAATGGTTTAAAAATAGTAACGTTTACAAATAAGTAAAGGGCAAGTGTAAGGAAGATGGAGCCAGGCACTTCTCAGTGAAGTCCAGTGACAGGACAAGGGGTAATGGGTACAAGCTTGAACATTGGAGATTCCGTGTAAACATAAGGGAAAAACTTTGTGAGTATGACTGAACACTGGAACAGACTGCCCAGAGGGGTTGTGTATTCTCCTCTGGAGACATTCAAAACCTGTCTGTGTGACCTACTCTAGGTGGTCCTCCTCTGGCAGTGGGGTTGGACTAAATGATATTTTGAGGTCTCTTCCAATCCCTAACATTCTGTGACTGTGCAATTCTATGTAATAGCAAAACTGATCAAGGAATAATGTGGCTATGGAATTCCCTTGGAGTATATTGTCCAAATACTGAGAATCCTCCTGTGTTTTATTTCCTTACAGCTGTGGCAAGCAGAATTATTTGCCTCTGTGACCTGTGGGCTAGATTTGTAGAAAATCGTAACTAATAGGAATTTTTAGAGAAAGGAAAATAAGTTAGTGACTAGCTAGAGACATTTCATAGGCAGCAAATGAAATGCTGAAACTGAGCAAAATTGTCTGAGCCACCACAACACCTGAAAGTAGACTCCATTGGGTCTGCCTTCAAATTTCTCCATCAGTTTTGCTTAATATCACAACAATGTGTTCTGACTAGTGGGTACTAAAAAGTGGCAGATTGTGTTTCCGAGCTAGAGTTTCTCAGCAGGAGCCACTCTTACAAGAAGTTCAGGCAAAGTGTTAATAAGGTTTGATGGCCTTTTACACCAGAAATTCACTCTTTATTATTCATCTAATTTATCTGAAATTGCATTTCATCTCCTTGGTATAAAAAGACAAAGCTCTCATTTCCCTGACAGCCTGCCCTAGGATGTAGAAGTGGCAGTAGAGAAGAAAGAACAATCTGCTTTCACCTCCTGCAAATTAGCTACAGTTCTAACAGAAGCAAATAACAGCACAAGCTACTACATTAAAACAGCTTCTTATTGTGATTCTAACTGAGATTTGCTGAATGATAATTGTAAAATAAAGTTTAATAAAGAGATCTTGATATCATAGAATTTTTTCTTCTTGATGTGCTTATCTGTGGTTTGCCTGCTGGACAATGGTACAGATAATTGCTGGTATGTAAACAGTAAGTTGGGAAATTATGTCTAGAAATTCTCTATACATGATGCTGGTGTTTGGAAAAGCTTTTCTCAAGGGTAAGTACCTAAATATAGTCTTCTGCCTTCAGAACATGATGGACAAAAAAGAAGGATATTGAGATGCTTGAACATGTCCAGAGAATGACAAAAAAGCTGGTTAGAGGTCTGGAGCACAAGCCCTATGAGGAGAAGCTGAGGGAGTTGGGGTTGCTTAGCCTGGAGAAGAGGAGGCTCAGGGGAGACCTTATTGCTGTCTACAACTACCTGAAGGGAGGTTGTATCTAGGTGGGGGTTGGTCTCTTCTCCCAGGCAACCAGCACCAGAACAAGAGGACACAGTCTCAAGCTGCACCAGGGGAGGTTTAGGTTGGACGTTAGGAACAAGTTCTTCATAGAAAGAGTGATTGGCCTTTGGAATGGTCTACCCAGGGAGCTGGTGGAGTTACTGTCCCTGGAGGTGTTAAAAAAAAAGATTGGATGTGGCACTTGGAGACATGGTTTAGTTGCCAGGTGGTGTTGGGTAATAGGTTGGATCTTATGATCTCTGAGGTCTTTTCCAACCTGGTTAATTCTGTGATTCTGTGAAATGGGCAGGCTCCTTAGGAAGTGAGAATGGTTTGATGAGAAGTGCTAGCCTTGATATCTGGCACAATAGGGAATGTATGCTTGTTTGAATAGGAAGTCATGTATACTCTGATGTAGCAGTAATTGTATATTTGAAGTACCCAGGCAAGTGCAGGGCTTTACATTTGACTTGGTTGTATGCATCAGTGCTGCTGGTTGCCACAGAGAACATTCAAGAAAACCTCTAAATACTGTGCATTGACCTTTCTCACTATGTTTCTGGGATTTCCACATAGTCTTATTCTCTCAGTGTGATAAATAGAGTCCAGAATGTTTTTTGTTTGATTGCTTTTCTTTCTGGAGGATTTTTTGGGGGGAATTTTTGGGGTGCACTGAAGATTTTGCACAGAAGTTTCGGATTCATAGAAGTGAGTATGATTTAAGGGAAGGGTTTCTTGAAGAATAGATGGTATTTAGAGGGATGTGAAGCCTGCTCAGATACAAATAGCCAGGTAGGTGTTGGTCTCTTCTCCCAGGCAACCAGCACCAGAACATGAGGACACAGTCTCAAGCTGCACCAAGGGAGGTTTAGGCTGGATGTTAGGAAGAAGTTCTTCACAGAAAGAGTGATTGGCCATTACAATGGGCTGCTCAGGGAGGTGGTGGAGTCACTGTCACTGGAAGTGTTTAAAAAAAACCAGACTGGATGGGGTGCTTGGTGCCATGATTTAGTTGATTAGATGGTGTTGGATGCTAGGTTGGACTTGATGATCTTGAAGGTCTTTTCCAACCTGGTTAATTCTGCATTCTGTATTGTGTAACTATTTATATTAATATTTCTGCCTTCTATCAATCTTAAGCAGCAGCCACAATTTTCCAAATAAATCAGAAATAATGTAATTAAGTTTGAGCTGAATTGGAAACCACACTGATCTATGAGCCTGCCCTAAACATAGTGTATCTGATGAATATATGTGTGTCTCCCCTTTTTCTCTTGGAGTTTGGCTCTATGAATAGCCACACAGCCTGCATCCCTTTTAATACCATCTAGTCTATACCCTAGACTGTGTGTCATTTTGACTGGAAAGCATCTTTCCTGTAATGCATTTCAATGACAAAATGAATTGCATCTGCTCAGCAACTCAGCAGGAGTTGAATGGGGATGATTGCTGGATTTTGGCATCTGCTATTAGAAGACATTCAGAATGCTTTCCCACTCTTAGTACTCACCTGTTTGAGAACAGTGCTCTGTGGCTGGCTACCAATGTAAAGGTTACTGTGGCTACTGTTGTGATACATACTGTTGTGATAATACCTTGTTTCCTTACATCCAGCACTTAACAAAATCCTGCATTTATGCCCAAAATGCCAGAGATTGAACACTTTATAATGAATGTCACACAAATCCTTGAATGATTGAGACTGTAAATGAAATTATATTGCTTAATTTTTTTTATAAAACATGCTGAAGCTTACCCATTCTTGCTAACATGTCTCAGAACTGTAGGATGTTAAAGGCAGTCACATACCAACTTGGTTTGGTTAAAGCTGTAGTTTAGTTCACTCTACTTATAATTATAATCACATCTATTTCTTGATGGATCTTTCATTTTGTCAAGACAAAACAGACACAGACAAGCAGTGTACTGATACTGGTAGAATTACTAAAGCCAGCATTAGGTGCTACCAGAACAATATTGTTGTGAAGAGGTTATTAAATTTATGAATATGAAATATGAACTATGAAAATATTGATTTTTCATTAATTATGAAATTACTAACCGATGAATCAACAACTTATATACATGTTATAGTGCACGTTCATGAAATACATCCCATAAGTGGCTTAGTGTTATGATTAAAACTCAATTAAACTATCTACAGATTATTTCTAGATTTTATATGATGATGTGTGCAGTTCCACAGCTTGACCACTAGATGGCGCCTCAGTGGAACGCGGGTGGCTTCTGGCTATATACAGCAATATTGCAATCTCTATACATCAGTGATTACTCTGCTACACGTGGATACTTTGAACTGAGTGCTAGTGAATGGAAAGCACGTGGAAGATACTCTGTAGCTGTTGTTTGTAGCAAGGTGGGGGGTCCGGTTGACTACTGCCGCTGGACTGGTTCCTAAGCGAGTTAGAGGGTGGTGTTGGGTTATTGTCTTCTCTCTCCGCAGCGGGGGAGAGGGAATGCTGGAACCTGGGCTTAGCTCAGAAGCAGGTTCCCTTCAGGACTCGGTCGGTTCCCTCCAGACAATAGGGATAGATCGTAGTTGGGTTCGGCCCGTGGGATGGCCCTGGGAGTTGGCTCGCATGGCAGGGCAAGGTGACAGTTGCCAGTGGGCAGGCTCGGTCGAACAACGACAGCAAACAATAGCTATGAGGTCGGTCTGATGGCAACGAGTCTCGGGGCTGATGTAAACAGCCTCAGAGAGAGAATGCGGCTGTGCTGAGCTGCGGCTTCTCAGTTACTGGGCTTAAAGGAACATCAGGACGCTCAGAGTAGTCCTGGGTTCAGTGCAGTATAGGCACGAACAATGCTTTAGTCTTCCCTGAGGTTACAGGGCTCAGAGCAGCACACGTGGCGACTCCTCTCCCACCATGGCGGGGCTAGGCATATGCGGACTCAGTCTCTATCAAGTCCCTTCTCTCTGACAGCTGGGCAAATCTTACCCTCGGGGGCTGGTCCAGTCCTCCGGTAGCACGGTGGTCTCTCCTGGTCAGTACAACTGGTTGTGGCGATGCTGGCTTCTTGGGCTCAGCGAAGGTCCTCCCTCTGGGGTGATCCTCACGATCAGAGTGCTTCTCACGATGCAGAGGCTTTCAGTATGCATGCATGTATGATAGAAGCTAACAACAACAAGCTCAACAGCAGAGGCTGTGGCTCAAGAGGTGTTCTCTTGAGCAATTACAGAGACAAAGTAAAAGATGGAGCAACTTGTTTACCAACAGGGGTGATACTTATAGATTCCTTGAGGCTGGGTTTGATCAGTGGGCACTCTCATAGACAACTGGCTTCAGCCCATAGAAAGTGTGAAGCTGGGATTATGCCCATACTTGGTGTTTGCAAAAGCACTGCATGCACTGAGTGCATGCTGGCCTGGCTAATGCCTTGGCTTTTGTCTTCCTCCTGAAGGAGGGGAAACCTGTCCACATGCTGGGACCAGATCTAGTATCTGGGCAGAATGTGCCTTCACCACAAATATGAGGGTTACAGTGTGTGTGAATTCCAGCTGAATTTGAAAGTCCCTTGTCTCTAAATGTGGAACAAGGAAAAGGAAAAAAACCCTTCAATACTTAAAAATTTTAAATATTTTCTTTTTTTTTGCATCTCCTTGGATTTTCAGATCTACTTGCTCTGATACAGCTATATGCTAAAGATAGAGGATACAGAATACAGAATTAACCAGGTTGGAAAAGACCTTCAAGATCATTGAGTCCAACCTATCACCGAGTCCAACCTATCATCCAACACTATCTAATCAACTAAACCATGGCACCAAGTGCCTCATACAGTCTCTTCTTAAACACTTCCAGTGACGGTGACTCTACCACCTCCCTCCCAGCCACTCTGACCCCAGCCTGTAGCAGTGCATGGGGTTGTTGTGGCCAATGTGTAGAACCTGGCACTTAAGATGTGTTAAACCTCATGCCGTTGGACTCTGCCCATCTGTCCAGCCTGTCAAGATCCCTCTGCTGAGCCCTCCTACCCTTTAACAGATCAACACCTGCCCCCGGATGTTGTAAAATCTGTTACTGGTTTAATATGCATTAAAGTTTACTACTCAAAATATTCAGACATACAGTGAATTTTGATGCATGATGGGGCCCTTCTTCTATCATCAGCTTGTGAAATGAAAGTGGTATTTCATTCAGCTCTACACTGTGGGGATTTAAGTGGGAAGATCATTTATTTAATCAAAGATTTAATATAGCGAGTAACTGACAAAAAATAGGTCATTGCTTTGGGATCTTGGTATACAGTCCAGAATAGATTTTTTGTTTATATGTTACATTCCTATTTATTTTTGAGTTTCTAACTTCAGCAAATAATTTAAAAAAACAGTTCTGATAGAAAAACTTCCAAAGACCCTTGGTATCTCCGCAATGATAGGCTCTAACAAATGAATAACCATATGCTCTAGAAGAGGATGGAGGAGAGGAGATGTGGAGATGGTTTCAAGCTTTGCAATTGGCACAGTCACTGTTGCTGATGTAGTAATAAACATCTATTTTCCTTCCTTGATGGTGGGGCAAAATATTTCTCATGAGCTGCTACAAATTAATAGTAACTATTTCTGTGATTCTTTTTTTGTTCAAAAGCATCTCTAATGGGTTTCTTTCTCAGAAAGCAGTAAAGCAGCTTTAATATATTCTTAGAGAGGTGCATTACAGGTCTGCAAGTGATACTGAATTATTGATAGGATTCTTTTTTTGTGTGTATGCATTCCTAACATAGATCTGTCTGCCAATCCTCTGGTTATGGGATTCATTTAAGTTATTGCTGTCAAAGATGACAGAGTTTGTTGCGACGGGTTTCAGTGAACGTGTTCCCAGGCTGCTGTCATGCTTTTAACAGAGCAGAACAAGACTGCTCAGAGCATAGGGTGCCAATCCTTTACCTCAGTTATCTTGTCACTAGAGATTGCGGGGCACAGATGCTCTGTCCTTGTTTTTTCCTTCCTTTTTTATGCTTCAAAAAGGACAGGCAGGTTGAATTTTTTTCTCAGCTGGTGAACTACATAGATTAGGCCAATATTCTTTAAATTATGCTCAGTGTATGCTTTTTTTGTGGCTGGATGATGCAGGGTATGGAGAGGAATGTTTACTAAGACAAATGTCATTGAGCAAATTCATCAGCTCAATATGGCACTGCTCGTGCTGAACAGCATGTTATTGAGAGCAGCTCTTGCATGGTCCATTGACTGTTCATCTTCCTTTCCTCATCTTTTAAAATTTGTTGCAGTTTAGGCTTACATGGAGAGATTTCTAGATACTTATTGCAGTTACAATAACTTGAAATGTGTGTGGAAATGTTTCAGATGGCACAAAAAATTGTGACACACATTTCTTCTACCCATCAACTTCCTTTCATGCAGTCTGAAGTTTATACTGTGACTGGCATTGCAGTATTTCATTGTTCCTTTATGCTCACTGACACATGGAATTAATGACTCATAAATGACTCATATGGCCAGTAAGTGGCATCCTTTATTTCATGCACAGGACATGCATTGGGTCTTTCCAAAAGTTGCTTGCACTAAACAAGGCTAATTGTACCTCATATTTGGCTTAGTAACGCATATACATTAGAATTCTTAAAACTTATTTAAACAGATAATGTCCTTTCATTTCTTCATCTTCACTGCCAATTCCTGCCTTCTAACAACACTGAAGTCATGGTCGTTCTCCTCTATATTTTTTGTCTCTTGTTGACCTTCTGCTAGTTCCATGGGAGGCCTAGGCATGTGGGAATCTATCCTGTTTTCACAATTCCATCTTATCTTTCTCTTTAGCTGTACTGCCAGCAGCTGCAGCTTTATCTTCCCCTTTTCTGCTCAAGGCTTTATTGTTATTTATGTCTGGAAGCTTTATCAAAACTACTTTATTTATGTCTAAAATCTTAATCTCTTAACTACTGGAAAGTTTATAATAGTAAGAAAAACTAGTAAGTCTCCTTCCTTCATCACCAAAAAGAGGTGTTTAAAAAACTTAGAAAATGCTGAGGTAGACTCCCTCAGATCATGACTGCAGCTGACTGACATGGAATTTCTTGTCTGTGGGAATCTTTGCATTTTGAACTATGACCTGGGGTAATATGGGTTTGGATGTAGGAAGAGCTCTGATTATATTTTCTGGTTAGCTGCATTTTAGCAACTTTTTTCTGGGGGAGATCACACAATGGGAGGGGACTTCTGTGGGATAACTGAGCAGCAGATTAACTTAGTGTGCTTCAGGAGCAAGGTAGAGATGCTTACCACCAAGAGATGTTTATGTTATCTCTGGGAATGATGGTGCGCAAAGCTGGCCAGCCAAAGAGATGAAGGAAGGAGTCTTGTGAAGAGAAGATGACCCTATTTTAGCTAAAACTAATGCAGCAAGGCTAAAACAACAGGTAGGTGGGGTCAGGATATAAAAACTACAAGAAGAACACCACCTTGAAGGCAAAGACTTTGGATTTAGCAGAGATGAGGGTGGCTGACAAGCTGTGCTCCTTTTCCTCCTCCCAGGACAGAGCATCTTGGTAAGAACTGCACGTTCAACATACAGCTTAATTTCTTTCCTAGCATTTCTATTACTGCAAAATCTTAATCTTAACTCTGCTGGATGTTACCCTGGATTTATTAATTCAAGCATGATCACTTGTTTAAATGCATTTATTGCTGGCAATCCTGAATCTGTTGTTTCTGTTTCTTTAATAAAACAAATCTATCAACTGTTTTCACAAAGAAGCACAGAATCACACAGAATCACAGAATGCCAGATTGGAAGGGACCCCAAGGATCATCTGGTCTAACCTTTCTAGGTGATATGGTAGTTTAAATGAGATGCCTCAGCACCCTGTCAAGCTGAGTCTTACAACTGGTCAATACAGGGGAATCCACTGTGGCACTTAGAATATTATTACAATGCTTAACTGTTCTCATGGTGGGAAATTTTCTTCAGGATTCCAGTCCGAATCTCCCCAGAAGTAACTTGTACCCATTACCCCTTGTCTTTTCCATGTGACTCCTTGTAAAAATATAGTCTCCATTGTTTTTTAGCCACCCTTTATGAGCTGGTATGTGGTAATAAGGCATTCCCTTAGTCTTCTCAGGGCTGAACAAACCCAAATCTTTCACTTTCTGAACCTGTTCCCATGCAAGTCCTTACTGGGGCACTGGAAAGAGGCAAATGTAAATTTTTCTTAACAGTTTCAGTGAGTGTCTAGGAGCTCTGAGGCAGGCAGGTGTTGTTATTTTACCTTTAATGTGACGACTTCTCTTCCTGTTGCATTTGATACAAGAACTGAAATAATGAAATAGATACAGAAGAGACACATCATTCACTGCGAAAAATCATAACCCTTAATTTTTTAATAATGTGCTTAAAAATAAGGAATTCATCATTCTAGATCTACCTCAGTGAAATATTTGCTGAAATCAGTTGTGCTGTGCTTTGGCTTTTACTGTGGCACTCAATTTCACAGATATCAAGCATTGTAAAATTTCTCTGTGAGTACCAGACTGATCTGTCTCTTCAGCCTGTGGAAAATGCAGTGCTTAACAGCAATTAAGTGATCCTAGCCTTAAAATGAAGTGTGAATTTACTGCAAGCATTTCATTGGAATGGTAGATGTGAGGGCTACTTGAAGGAGAGTCAGAAATGAGAAAGATAACAGCAGTTATTGTAACCATCCTAAAGTGAGGTTTAGGTGTGAAAAGGTAAAAGAAGATGGCATATTGTCTGATAAAGTCTTGGAATAAAAGCTTTTGTTGGTAAAATATTTTATCATGAAAGACACATGAATTCTCTTTTTAAATACTGGGGTGAAACTGTGGGTGGGATAAGAACTGTTATATAAAAGTGCCATTAAGGCAGAAGAATATTTTCTGATTCATCCCAACCTTCGGTAAACTTACCTGCTTTGTATCCCAGGTGGGAGTGCACATAGCGACATATCTAGCCTCACTTTAACTTAATCACTTGCCTTCAGCTTGTCCATTTTGCTGTGACTTGCTTTACAGATGAAACTTAATCTCATCTTGTACTACTGTAACACTACATGTTGCCAAAGGACTCCTTTGCTTGGGAAAAGAAATAAGATCAAAATCTTTTACAGATCTGCTTGATAAGAGGACAGTTTTGATTCTCACTGTCTTCAACTTTTTTAAACTGTCCAGTTCCTAATGTGTGACATATTTTAAAAAGAGATGCAGGGGAAAATACACAAGGTTCCATTTGTGCTCCAATTCATATTTTGAGCAGCACAACAATCCCTAAGTAATAGTTATGCACAGATCAGCCTATGAACAATAAATTTACTGAAGATGGAAAGGAAAGATGCATTTAAAAATAAAGTATATAATGATAACTGTTGGAGGGCCACACTGACACTTAAAGTGGACAAGCAACTTATTGGAACTGGAAATTAGGATTCCTGAGGAGATTATTAAAGAATCTAAGTTATTATATTGATGTTCACCTGGTTTGTAAGAAGGAATAGAGCTATAAATGCAAAGTGTCCAGTTCTGGGACCCTCAGTTTGGGAAAGATGTTGAATTGCTGGAATGCATCCAGAGAATGGCAACAAAGCTAGTTAGAGGTCTGGAGCACAAACCCTATGAGGAGAAGCTGAGGGAGTTGGGGTTGCTTAGCCTGGAGAAGAGGAGACTCAGGGGTGACCTTATTGCTGTTTACAACTACCTGAAGGGAGGCTGTAGCCAGGTGGGGATTGGTCTCTTCTCCCAGGCAACCAGCACCAGAACAAGAGGACACAGTCTTAAGCTGTGCCAGGGGAGGTTTGGCTGGATGTTAGGAAGAAGTTCTTCATAGAAAGAGTGATTTGCCATTGGAATGGTCTACCCAGGGAGGTGGTGAAGTCACCCTCACTGGAGGTGTTTAAGTAGAGACTGGTTGGGGTGCTTGGTGCCACAGTTTAGTTGATTAGATAGTGTTGGATGATAGGCTGGACTTGATGATCTTGAAGGTCTTTTCCAATCTGGTTAACTCTATTATTCTATTATTATATCGCATAAACACATTTGTCAAAATCCAGGCTGCTTGAACATGGAATTAGTACAGTGCCCATCCTTGCACTTGTGGAAGTGTCATTTCTTCTCACCTGTCTTGCATGTGTAGAGTATATTGTTATTACTAGCATTGTGATTGTGCTTCATTTTCTAGTGGAACATAGTCACAAAAACATACAAAAAACAGGGATCAGTGGATGATGCCTCCAAAACAAATTCCATGCCATTTCTGCTAATGTGGCAGTTCTGTCCTTTCATGCCATACCAGTATCAGCTCAACTACATTCCACAGAAACAGGAAGTGCACTCAGGTTCACTGGGCCAGTTATAGAGTTCTACTGTCTTCCACATAATTATTTGTGTATCTGACATTATTGGGGTTATGTTCGATATACTGAAACAACTCCATGTTGCTTCCAATATTCTTCTATCAGTGTGGTCAATTTTTTAAAAAATGTGTTATTAATTGTAATAAATTACTGACTATATAAACATGCAGATGAAATAGGGTATGAATTTAAAATCACAGATTATAATAAAGGTATTGAAAGTTAAATACTGTGTACAGTATTTTTGAAGAACTTACATAAACTCCTACAAAAGTAAAATTGAAATAAAAATGTTCGTGAGATGATAGGAAAACTGGTTTTGTGGATTGTTTAGTAAGTTAAGTATTCACTGCAGGGAGAACAGAAAAGGCAAGAGATACTATACATATGAACTTGCATGTGCTATACACATGCCTTTTGTGATAGTTTAGGCTGGGTGCCTCCTGTTACTGCCACACAAGCTACACCTTGTGACCGGTTGAGGCTATGCCTTTAAGAAAGAGACAGTTGCTGAACACTTTGGCTGAATGTTTTTGATATTTGAACAAAAACAAGATAGTCTAACTAATTTCATTGGTAGATTGTAAAAATGCTATTTTAAGTTTGGGTTCTGTTAGTTCAGTCTGTGTCTGGTCTGGGTTCAGGCTGGGTGCAGTCTGTGCTTCTCTGTCCTGTGGGCTGGACGGCTTCTCTCTTTCTGAAGCAGGAACGGCCTTGAGTTAACAGCTAACCAGATAAGAAAACTAATTCTTGCATGTGCTTTTTTAGCTAACAGAATTTTTCTTCCTTAATTGCCTTTCTCTCTCTCTCTAACCCTTTTTGGGAAAAAGGGGAGGTGGGGAGGGAGAGAGGGGGGTTCAGGGAACCCCCCTGGCTGGCTGGAGGGAAAAGGCTTTTTCTGCATTGTGTTCATTGCTGTATTTTCCTGTATATATTGTAAATATTGTATATTTGTGTATATATTCATTGCATTCCATTTATGCTTGTAAATATAGCTTTCATCTGCTTTTCCGACTGAGCTAGCTGTGGTTTCTTTCCCTGTGTGTGGGGAGGGAACTTTCTCACCCCACCACATATTTTTTTAATTGGCGGCCCAACGCGCGGCTTGTGGATAGTTGCTGTCCAGAAGCAGAGCAAAAGTTGCTTGATTTATTGTCTGCTCAGGTCGGAGTTGCAAAGATGAAAGTGTTTTGGATTTTAGAGCGTTTGGTCTTTTCAATTTGTTCGGTACTGGTCTACAAGTACTTCCTGGGATTGATTTTCGATTGCTTAAGCAGATACTTGATGTATAAATTGTATTTATGGTTTAAGTATAAGATTCAGCTTCTCTATGACCGGTGCCTGGGATTCTTTTGGCTTAATAGATACAGGAATGTGACCTCAACCACTCTGCCCATAGAGATAAACAAGTTTAAGATCCCAGTAGGTGAAAGGGTCATTTTAAGTGATGGCTGGGATCCAAAGGTGATTTATTCGATGTGTTTGAATCTGCTGCTGGTGATGGTGATTGTGTACTTGTTATATGCTCTGTACTGGGAGAGAAAAGTGTCTAGGGCCTGTTTTGTAATTAGGCGTAGACCCAAGAGGAGAAAGAACAGCTCTAACTCGACCCCAGAAATATCTAGTGATGAGGAGAATGGAGGATCTGTATCAGTTAAAGATAAAGCTAAGAATTCCATCAGAAAGGCTGCTCTGAATGGTGCTGTTGGTGGTTCTGGCAATCAGGCAGCGGCAGCGCCTAACATGGCGGCTCCCACGTCCTCGGCAGCCATTAATGCGGCAAAGCCAGTTCCTCCTTCTTCTTCAGCAGGACCGGAAGTGTCCTCCACAGCAGCTGATCCGTCTCAGAACCTGTCAGCTTCTGTTAAGCCAGCTGTAAATTCAAACACAGCTCCAGTTAAGCAGGTAGCTGTTTTAAATACAAGAAGTAGAAAGAGCAAGGCTGACCCAGGAGGTGATGCTGGTGAGGGAACTTCTGCTTTAAGAGACCCTGCTGAGGAGGAGGAGAAGATTTGTCTTAAAGATATAGCTGAGTTATTGAGAACATCACTGGATGGAGATGCAGGGCAAATTGCTGACAGCAGAACAACTAGAGGTGGTACTCCTGACCTTAAAGAGATTCTTAGGAGAGTGACAATAAGATTAATGGGGCAACAAGTTCAGGAAGAGGAGGAAGAGGAGGAGTCAGATGATATTCTGGACTGTTCTTCACCAAGGGAAGAGCTACGTAATGTGCGTAAAGATTACATCAGAGCAGATAAGGAGCCAATCCTAGCTTGGCTTGGTAGATGCTACGATACAGGTGCTCCAGCTCTAATGGTTGGAGACAAGTCAGCAGCTCAACTAGGAACTCTCTCAAAGGATAATGGAATAGATAGACATCTAGGCCGGACTCTCGGTAAGGTTACTCTGTGGATACGCCTTTTAATGGCAACCCTCATGAGATATCCTTCCCGAGATGATCTCCCATGGAATCCTAAGCCCTGGACTACCATAGAGGAAGGAATTAAGCGTCTGAGAGAATTTGCTGTTAGAGAGGTACTCTATGGTGGCCATGAGACTCTGAATCCTGATGAATTCCTGTAGGAACTGGTCTTGCTAAAAAGCTCATCAAACTTGCTCCTCCTAACTATGCAAATATTCTGGCAAGCAGGATTGTGGCAAGAAATTATGGCGGAGCTTCTCCTACTGTTGGCCAATTCACTGATCAAATGAGACAATTGGAGGATAGCATGACACGTGTCTCTTTGGTTTCAGCCATTGAAACTCTGTCTGGTGAAATGAAGAATTGCATGAAAGAGCTGAAAGATGGAATTGCAAATTCCATATCCCAATTGACACAAAGAGATAATTCTAATTCTTCCTCCAGATGGATACAGGTTTCCTCTGTGAGGAACAGACGTCCTCCAAGGATGTCATTCCAAAACAGGTCATTCCAAAACAGATCCAACCAAAACAGACCACCAAGGCAGTCACGTGGAAGTATTTGGATAACTCTGCGTGATCAGTTTGGTGAGAACATGAACAGATGGGATGGTCAACCAACTGTTAATCTTTTCAGGAGGCTGAGGGAACTGCAAAGTGGCAGAGCCCAAGGTAGCAATACCAGAAGGGTAGCTGTTACTTCCACAGTTCCCCAGGACAACTCTAGTAGCTCCAACAGTGGCTCCAGTTCTAACACTGCACACTGTGCTCATTGCACATGTGGGCATGTTCCCCATAACTAGGGGTGCCCTGCCTCCCACCAGGGGGAGGAGAGGGGTAGCAGAGATAACAGAATCTATTGGGATGTGTACATCCAGTGGCCTGGCACTTCACAATTTCAGAAGTACAGGGCCTTGGTTGACACAGGGGCTCAGTGCACCATAATGCCATCAAATTATCAGGGATCAGAAGCTATAACTATTCTGGGAGTCACTGGTGGATCTCAAGAATTAACTAAGGTGGAGGTTGATATAAGTTTACCTGATAAACAGTGGAGGAAGCATACAGTTGTGACCGGACCTGACGCACCTTGTATTCTGGGACTTGATTTTCTGAGAGAAGGGCGTTTCAAAGACCCTAAAGGTTACAAATGGGCTTTTGGAGTAGCATCTGTAGAAGTTGATGGACAAAAATTGAAGCTGTCTGTTAGATCTGATCTTTCTGATGAATCTGCAGTTGTGGGACAACACAAGATCGAGGACATTAAATTGCCGGTTGCTTCTCAGACTGTGCATCACAGACAATACAGAACCAACCGTGACTCTTTGTTGCCCATTCAGACTCTGATTCGTCAGTTGGAGAGTCAGAAAGTCATCAGCAAAACTCATTCACCTTTCAACAGTCCAGTGTGGCCTGTGCGAAAGCAGAATGGAGACTGGCGTCTGACAGTTGACTACCGAGCTCTGAATGAAGTAACTCCACCTATGAGTGCAGCAGTACCAGACATGATGGAACTCCAGTATGAGCTGGAATCCAAAGAGGCCAAATGGTATGCTACCATAGACATTGCTAATGCCTTCTTCTCTATTCCCACAGCAGAGGAATGCAGGCCTCAGTTTGCTTTCACGTGGAGAGGAATCCAGTACACTTTCAACAGATTGCCAATGGGCTGGATCCACAGCTCCAGCATCTGTCATGCAGTGATCCACGAGGCTCTGGAGAAAGGTGGTGCTCCAGAACACATCCAGTTCATCGATGATATCATCGTCTGGGGTAAAACTGCTGAGGAAGTCTTTGAGAAAGGTAACAAAATCATTGACATTCTTCTGAATGCAGGTTTTGCCATCAAGCGAGACAAGGTGAAAGGGCCTACCAGAGAGATTCAGTTTCTGGGAGTGCGGTGGCAGGATGGACGCCGACACATTCCAGTGGATGTGGTAAATAGAGTCTCTACCATGGCCAATCCCATGAACAAGCAAGAAACTCTACATTTCTTGGGGATAGTGGGATTTTGGAGACTGCACATTCCTGGATACAGTCAGATTGTGAAACCTCTGTATGATGTGACTCGAAAGAGAAACAATTTCCACTGGGGACCTGAACAACAAGCAGCCTTTGACCAGATAAAGCAAGAGGTGGTTCAAGCAATGGGTCTGGGACCTGTCCGAGATGGTCCAGACATTAAGAACATTTTGTACACAGCTGCAAGTGACAATGGTCCAACCTGGTGCTTGTGGCAAAGAGCTCCAGGTGAGACACGTGGACAACCTCTTGGTTTCTGGAGTAGAGGTTACAGAGGTTCAGAGGCTAATTATACTCGAACAGAGAAAGAGATTCTAGCTGCCTATGAAGGAGTGAAAGCAGCTTCTGAAGTGATTGGAACTGAATCACAACTTCTCCTAGCTCCCAGATTACCAGTTTTGAATTGGATGTTCAAAGGCAAAGGTTCCACACCACATCATGCAACAGATTCCACCTGGTCTAAGTGGATGGCTCTGATAACACAGAGAGCTCGAATGGGAAATCTTGAGAGACCTGGTCTGGTGGAGGTGATCTCAAGTTGGCTTGAAGGTATCAACTGCACTAAACATCCAGAGGAGAGAGTAACTCGTGCTGAGGAAGCTCCTCCTTACAATGACCTTTCTGATGATGAAAAGAAATATGCTTTGTTCACAGACGGTTCCTGTCATCTTGTCGGGAACAAGCGAAGGTGGAAGTCTGCAGTGTGGAGTCCAACACGGCGAGTTGCAGAGGCAAAGGATGGAGAAGGAGAATCCAGTCAGTTTGCAGAGGTAAAAGCTGTCCAGCTAGCTCTCGACGTAGCCGAACGTGAGAGGTGGCCAAAGCTTTATCTCTACACCGACTCATGGATGGTAGCCAATGCTCTGTGGGGTTGGCTAAAGAACTGGAAGAAGAGTGGTTGGCAGAGAAAAGGAAAGCCTATATGGGCAGCTGAGCTGTGGCAGGACATTGCTGATCGAATCGAGAGAATTCCAGTGAAGGTGAGACACATTGATGCTCACATCCCTAAGAGCAAAGCTACTGAGGAACAGCAACACAACCATCAGGCAGATCTAGCTGCAAGAGTTTCTCAAGTAGACATGGACTCTGATCTTGATCTCGACTGGAAACACCGAGGTGAGATATTCTTAGCTCGGTGGGCTCACGATTCATCAGGACATCAAGGCAGAGATGCAACCTACCAGTGGGCTCGTGACAGATCCATAGACATTTCCATGGATGCTATCACCCAAGTCATCCATGACTGTGACATTTGTGCTGCTATTAAGCAGGCAAAGCGACTTAAGCCCTTATGGTATGGTGACAGATGGTCCAAGTATAGGTATGGTGAAGCTTGGCAGATTGGCTACATCACTCTACCACGTTCTCATTCTGGTAAGCAGTATGTGCTTACTATGGTAGAGGCAAACACTGGCTGGTTGGAAACTTATCCAGTTCCACATGCAACTGCACGCAACACCATTCTTGGTCTGGAGAGACAAATCCTGTGGAGACACGGAACTCCAGAGAGGATTGAGTCAGACAACGGAACTCATTTCAAAAACAACCTTGTAAAGAGCTGGGCCAAAGAGCACGGCATTGAGTGGATATTCCACATCCCCTACTATGCACCAGCTGCAGGGAAGATTGAACGCTACAACGGTTTGTTGAAGACCACTCTTAAAGCCATGGGGGTGGATCTTTGAAAAACTGGGAAAAACATTTAGCACAAGCAACCTGGCTGGTAAATAGTAGAGGTTCAGTGAACCAAGCTGGACCTGCACACTCAGATCTGCTACAGAAAGTAGAAGGTGATAGAGTTCCTGTTGTTAGAGAAAAGAATCTGTCAGGTAAAACTGTTTGGGTGTTTTCTCCCTCAGGAGAGGCTAAACCTGTCTGAGGGGTGGTTTCAGCTGAAGGTCCGGGTCACACTTATTGGGTAATGCAAGAGAATGGTGAAATTCAGTGTATTCCACAAAGAAATCTAACTTTAGCTGAAAGAGTTTAATTTCAGAGTGTTGTACAGCTACATCGCGCCCAAAGGAAGAATCCATGAGGAATCCACGGTGCACGAACCCTGAGAACCCTGAGAGCCCTGAGTCAACTGAGAGTCCCTGCTTCCCTGTTTCCCTTTTCTTCGCTTCGTCTGCGAAGAGACAAACTGTTTTCCATTTTTCTTGTTTCTTGGACTTCTGAATCATCTACACCTGAGGATAGCCGGAATGGACTATGAACTTCACTTACAAGTTGTAGCTATTGTTTTAGATTGGATGGACAGTATGAACAGCCAATGAAATTGTTTAGAAGAGGTTGATTGTGACCGGTTGAGGCTATGCCTTTAAGAGACAGCTGCTGAACACTCTGGCTGAATGTTTTTGATATTTGAACAAAAACAAGATAGTCTAAACTAATTTCATTGGTAGATTGTAAAAATGCTATTTAAGTTTGGGTTCTGTTAGTTCAGTCTGTGTCTGGTCTGGGTTCAGGCTGGGTGCAGTCTGTGCTTCTCTGTCCTGTGGGCTGGACGGCTTCTCTCTTTCTGAAGCAGGAACGGCCTTGAGTTAACAGCTAACCAGATAAGAAAACTAATTCTTGCATGTGCTTTTTTAGCTAACAGAATTTTTCTTCCTTAATTGCCTTTCTCTCTCTCTCTAACCCTTTTTGGGAAAAAGGGGAGGTGGGGAGGGAGAGAGGGAGGTTCAGGGAACCCCCCTGGCTGGCTGGAGGGAAAAGGCTTTTTCTGCATTGTGTTCATTGCTGTATTTTCCTGTATATATTGTAAATATTGTATATTTGTGTATATATTCATTGCATTCCATTTATGCTTGTAAATATAGCTTTCATCTGCTTTTCCGACTGAGCTAGCTGTGGTTTCTTTCCCTGTGTGTGGGGAGGGAACTTTCTCACCCCACCACACACCTCCAGTGTCCTGAGTGTCCAACCCAGTAGGTGGGCACAGGAAATATTCAACAACATAAAAAATAATTATAAGTTTTTAGAAATTAGGAAATGTTTGATCCCTGGAGTAGCAGGCATTTTTTGTCTTATAAGAGCTGGTTACCTAGTTTCATCATGCATCTTAAGAAATTATACCATTACTTGAAAACACATTGAGATCTATTTAAATTCAGAAGCTATAATACAGATCCTCCAAAAGATTATAAGCTGGGCAAGAAGGAAAATAAGACATTTCATTACCAAATCAAAAACCTAAGTTCTGAGTTGTTAAATTGTGGCATGACAGTTTAAAAGGTATGCTTGGGCAACTTTCTGTTATTAACTTCACATGATGAACTCAAAGCTCATTTAAATAGAATGTTGCTTTTCTTATTTTTCAGTGTGTATTCCAAGCAGAGCCAGGTAAAAAGGCAGAAAGAGAACAGAAAGAACCAATTCAAAGTGAACAGAACCACATAAAAACAGAACCACAACCTCTGTGGGATTTGGAGGAGGCTATTGAGAAGCAAACTGTAGATAATTCATGTGTCTTTTTTTTGTGGAGACCCATGTGAGCCTGCTAGCCTTTCCCATGCAATTTGCTGATACCAAATAGCTGTATTCTTTTCCTGGAATTTATTAGTCTGTGTACCTTTTATTCATGGTCAACCTTATTGAGTTATTGATGATAGATTTATTCTCTGAGCTTGTTTCTCAAATACATATTAAATGTCTCACTTTATGCATTTATTGATTTACTTTACATTTCAGTTACATTTCTTTTTATTCACAAAGGTTACAAACTGACATGCAGGCTGCCTTTCAATGTCCTTGTTGCTAAGTGCACAGCATCTTATTAACAGAACTTTATTTCATATATTTCAAGTGTTGTGGAAATTTTCTATGCATTTGTCCTCACAAATGCATTAACATTGGCATTTAATACTGAGTTTATTTCCTGAAAAGTCTTTTTGTTCCTCATCCTATTCTGAGTAGAAGACATAAAGTGTTAAGTATTAACGGGAACATTATTTGTTTTGTTATTCCACTTTGACTTCAGTTGTTGAGCAGGGTAGAGAAGTGATTGTCTCAGTCCAGAGAAGGAAAGAGACTTAGTTCTTCTGAATATTCCCATGTTATGAAATTGGAGGCACAAATGAGGCCAAAATGTCAACAGTGAGGCTATTAACAGAATAAAGTGGATGGGTAGAAGGGGAGAGAGAGAGAAAATAGAGGGAGAGAGAGAGAAGAGGGAAAGAGAGAGAGAGAGAGAGGAGGGAGAGAGAAGAGGGAAGGAATTATATTACTACACCACTCACTGTGGTATTTTAGGCTGGGTGCCTTCTGATGCTACCACACAGCATACACCTTTGGTGCCCCCAGGTGTCCAGCCTAGTGGGTGCACACAGGAAGTTATGTATTTCATGCCCATAATGTCCTGGTCCCTATAAAACCACCTGCAAAGTCCTACACTTCCTCTTTCTTCCCTTGCTGCCCTTGTGGGAGTTGCTCCCTGTCTGGTAATGGAGGGGGACTCATCTCAAGGCCTTTTAGACTTGGCTAGTTGTAATGCCAAGAGGAGAAGGGGGGAGGGCATTCTCAGATCTGGCCAGCTGAGATTAGTCTAACAGTGGAGGGGATGGGGAAGAAAGAGCCGTGGGGGCTTTGAGTGTACCCTCAGGTGGGGAGAGGAGAGTGTTGGGATGCTTCTGGGTATGCTTTGGGATGTCCTTTTGTCACTGGACTTGTGGTTCTCTGTAAAATATTCATTGCTTTTCCATTTGTAATAAATAAAGGGATGAATTATTTGTTAACCATATAAATGATCAATGATGGAGTCGTGATCAAGTCAGACAATGCCACTCAATGATAAGACCATGTAACATCCTGTTTTGAACAGTATGTACTTAGTTTTAAGCTTGTTAGGCAGAAATCTACAGAAGTTGGGCAGCTGGTTCGACACCCACTGAGCCTGCCAGAAACAAGGTTAAGATAAGGAAGACTATCAACATCCTCACAAGAGACTCCAGACCAGGATGCCGATCCTTATCAGGAACTCACATTTGCACAGCCAGAAGGGTGCATTATATGCATGAGGAATTGGCTGTTACGGTTGTGACATACCTCCACCTTAAAAGAAGAGAGTGGATCCTTACTCGGTGCGTGCTGGTGTGGAGCAGGAGACTCCCAGCCGCCCAGCGCGCTGCTTTTGCGTATTTTACCCACAATAAAATTTCTTATACTTAAAACTCTTGATTGGCGTGGAGAGTGTTTTTAACACTGCTGATCTTCATTTTCTATAATCACAACACTGAATTTTCAATTTTTGTGTGTTGGTATGTACTCCATGTACTCTGTAATCTGGCAATGTTTGTTCTGATCCCTTTGATATCCTTCTTTCTCATTATTACATGTTAACAGAGAGAAACCCAACGTTTTATTTTTGAAATGTGATTGCAATTACACCTCTCAATTGCAGTTATTCTTTTAATGGGCCTTAATTTTTGTTTGAATGTCTTATTTAAATAGGACATAAAACATTTTCTTTAGCTACCTTCCTGAAGGAAAATGAAGACATTATAACATTAGCTGGCTAGGAATTGTGGTTTCATTAGATTTTCCTTCACTTAAAGCAATTGATGAAAAAAATGATACAAATAATTTATATTTTATATCAGGAATTTTCATCTGAAGACATGATACAAGCAGAAGAAAGATTAGTGTCTTTCTTGAAGTTAAGGAGCTTAATTAAGCATTTATTTTTAAGTCTTTATATTTTGGGTCAAACACAGATACGTATTTACAAAAAGGATGCATTCAGGGACTGGGATATCATCCCTAGAGTGCTAATTTGTGGCTTGCTTTATTACTGTAGAATGGAAATATGTGTAGAATAGAAGTTTGAAGAAGTGCTTCTTCTTATTCCCTTGTTATTTACTTACCCAGTTGATACATGAGAGGGTGCTACATTTTAAAAATCAATTACAAAGATAAAATTGATTTAGCTTATAAATCAGAGCAATCCTGATACCCAAAATAAAAATGATATGCTACACAGATTAATTGTGTTTCTTGATTTCATCTCCAGTTAAGTAATGTGGCACCAAGGCACTTCTAATGCAGATTCCTAGAAGGGAACAGTTTCAGATAGCTTGAGTAGCAAACAACAGAATGCTATTATACAGTTTTAACAATTACATTTTAGCTGGTTGTTGTAGTGTGATGGTTTAACCCACTGACATCAACAAAAACTTGGCTGAGCTCAGAGAAGTGAATGAAGCTGTATTTTACAAGCAATAATGGAACGCAATTAATATGTACAGAATATATAGTATTCACAATGTTATACAACAATTCACAAAAAGAAAACAACACAGAAATCCTCCTTGGGAGGAGGATTTCACCTCACCTCCCCACATCCTCTCCTGTCCCTTTTTCCTCTCTATAGGCTGAAGCCAGTTGTTTATGAGAGTGCCCATTGGTCAAATCTAGCCTCGAGAAACCTATGAATATTACCCCAACTTGTAAATACGGGTGCTGGTGGATGAGAAGCTCAACATGAGCTCTCAATGTGCACTTGCAGCCTGGAAAGCCAATCAGATCCTGGGCTGCATCAGGAGAAGTGTGGCCAGCAGGTCAAGGGAGGTGATTCTCCCCCTCTACTCAGCTCTGCTGAGACCCCACCTGGAGTACTGCGTCCAGTTCTGGAGCCCCTATTACAAGAGGGATCTGGAGGTGCTGGAAGGTGTCCAGAGAAGGGCCACGAGGATGATCAGAGGGCTGGAGCACCTCTCCTATGAGGACAGACTGAAGGAGTTAGGGCTGTTCAGTCTGGAGAAGAGAAGGTTCAGAGGTGACCTCATTGTGGCCTTCCAGTATCTGAAGGGGGCCTCCAAGAAGGCTGGGGAGGGACTTTTCAGGCTATCAGGGAGTGATAGGACTAGGGGGAATGGAATGAAGCTGGAGGTGGGGAGATTCAGGCTGGATGTGAGGAGGAAGTTCTTCACCGTGAGGGTGGTGAGGCCCTGGAATGGGTTGTCGAGGGAGGTGGTTGAGGCCCCGTCCCTTGAGGTGTTTAAGAGCAGGCTGGACGAGGCTCTGTCCAGCCTGATCTAGTGTAGAGTGTCCCTGCCCATGGCAGGGGGGTTTGGAACTAGATGATCCTTGTGGTCCCTTCCAACCCTAACTGAAACTATGAAACTATGAAACTCTTTCACTTTGTCCTTTCTCCTTACTCGAGCTGCTAAGCTTGTTGCCTATGGCCATACCACCTTGAGAGCCTCTCTGGAGGAGGGACCTTCGCTGAGAGCCTGAGAAGCTACAGCATTGTATTGCCAGTGTCACCAGTCAGAAAAGCCCACTGTGCCTTCAAGAGGACTGGACCCCTGTGGGTAAGATCACCCAGTTGCCTGGGAAGTGACTAAGCTAACTCCAGCAGTCCAAATGTCTACCTCAGCCTGAAGCAGTAGACTAATGAACTACATGACCCAGTGTGTCAGCTCGAAAAGCAGGACCAGTGCTTAACTGCATGCCTGCATGACCCCACCATTGTGGGATGAGAAGAGGAGCCACCACTTCTGCTGCTCTATTCCCTGCGAAACCCAGGTAAATCTAGAGCACCGTTAGGCAGCTTAAGGCTGTCTCAAGATTGCCTGACCTTATTCTCAGGGGTGACTTCAACCTGCCTGATATCTGCTGGGATCTCAACACAGCAGAGAGGAGGCAGTCTAGGAAGTTCTTAGAGTGCATGGAGGACAGCTTCTTATCCCAGGTGCTGTGCAAGCCTACCAGGGGTAAGGCTATGCTTGACCTCCTCTTCACCAATAGGGAAGGGCTGGTGGGTGATGTGGTGGTCGGAGGGTGTTTAGGCACCAGTGACCACGAGATAATTGAATTTTCAGTATTCAGTCAAGCTAAGAGGGGCAGCAAGAAGACCTCCACTCTGGACTTCTGGAGGGCAGACTTCAGGTTACTCAAGGAACTAACTCAGAAGGTTCCTTGGGATACAGCCCTTAAAAACAAAGGGGTCCAGGAGAGCTGGACCTACTTCAATGAAGAACTCTTGAAGGTGGAGAAACAGGCTGTGCCTATGTGCTGGAAGATGAGCCGCTGGGGCAGACGGCCAGCCTGGATGGGCAATGAACTTTTAATAGAACTAAGGGAAAAAAAGAGGGTGTATCATCTTTGCAAGAAAGGGGAAGCAACCCATAGAATGTTTAGGGATGTTGCTAGGACATGTAGGAAGAAAATTAGGGAGGCAAAAGCCCATTTAGAACTTAGACTGGCCTCTGCTGTGAAGGACAACAAAAAATCCTTCTATAAATAGATTAATAGCAAGAAGAAGGGCAAGGACAACCTCCACTCCTTGGTGGACACAGAGGGGAACATTGTAACAAAGGATGAGGAAAAGGCAGAGGTACTTAACACCTTCTTTACCTCAATTTTTACTAGCAGGACAGAATGTCTTCCAGACAGCTGGCCTGCAGAGCTGGCAGAAGGAGCCAGGGAGCTGCATAGTTTCCCTCAGTTCCAGGATGGGATTGTTAGAGATCTCCTCAGCCGCTTGGATCCCCACAAGGCCATGGGACCCGATGGGATCCATCCTAGGGTGCTGAAAGAGCTGGCAGATGAGCTGGCCAACCCTCTCTCCATCATTTTTCAACAGTCCTGGCTCACTGGAGAGGTCCCAGAAGACTGGAAGCTGACCAATGTGGTGCCCATCCACAAGAAGGGCTGGTTGGACGAGCCAGGGAATTATAGGCCTGTCAGCCTGACCTCAGTGCCAGGCAAGATTATGGAACAGATCATCTTGAGTGCAATCACACAGCACTTCCAGGATGGCCAAGGGCTCAGGCCCAGCCAGCATGGATTTAGGAAAGGCAGGTCCTGCCTGACCAACCTGAGCTCCTTCTATGGTCAGGTGACTGACCTGGTGGATGTGGGGAGACCTGTGGATGTGGTCTTCCTGGACCTCAGCAAGGCCTGTGACACCGTCCCCCACAGCCAACTCCTGGCCAAGCTATCAGCCCATGGCTTGGACAGGAGCACACTGTGTTGGGTTAGGAACTGTCTGGAGGGCCGAGCACAACATTGGTTTTCTTTAAGACATTAGTGCTCATTGCTGCAGAAGAGATTTTTGCTGTACTGCTTGCCAACCCAGTCTGTACAAGGCCAATCGAATCAATTCCTTTGCAAATGTATTAAGAAAATATGTTAGTTGTAAGAATTGGCCACAGCAACCCCATGCAGTGCTACAGGCTGGGGTCAGAGTGGCTGGAGAGCGGCCAGGCAGAGAGGGACCTGGGCGTACTGGTTGATGGGAGGCTGAACATGAGCCTGCAGTGTGCCCAGGCAGCCAAGAGGGCCAAGGGCATCCTGGCCTGCATCAGAAACAGTGTGGCCAGCAGGAGCAGGGAGGTCATTCTGCCCCTGTACACTGCACTGGTTAGGCCACACCTTGAGTCCTGTGTCCAGTTCTGGGCCCCTTAGTTTAGGAAGGATGTTGACTTGCTGGAACGTGTCCAGAGAAGGGCAACAAGGTTGGTGAGGGGTTTGGAACACAAGCCCTGTGAGGAGAGGCTGAGGGCGCTGGGTTTGCTTAGCCTGGAGAGCAGGAGACTCAGGGGTGACCTTATTGCTCTCTACACCTACCTGAAGGGAGGTTGTAGACAGGCAGAGGTTGGTCTCTTCTCCCAGGCAGCCAGCACCAGAACAAGAGGACACAGTCTCAGGCTGCGCCAGAGCAGGTTTAAGCTGGATGTTAGGAAGAAGTTCTCTACAGACAGAGTTATTGTCCATTGGAATGGTCTGCCCAGGGAGGTGGTGGAGTCACCTTCATTGGAGGTCTTCAGGAGGAGACTTGATGGGGTGCTTGGTGCCATGATCTAGTTGTTTGGGTGGGTTGGATTGGTTGATGGGTTGGATGCGATGATATTGAAGGTCTCTTCCAACCTGGTTTATTCTACTGTATTGTATTATATTGTTAGTGCCCCGTGCTCCAAAGCTGGGACCACTCTGAGAGGGTCCCACCTGCCCCTTCAAGCCAAGCAATGGGGAAGCTGCTGCTCCACACAGCTGCACTTCTTCCCTGGGCTGTCCACACTGGTCCTGAAGCCTGTTGCCGTAGGGCCGACACCATCTCGGGACCAGCCCTACTAGCCCTATGAGGCTGACCCTGCAGGACCACTCCCTGCTGTTCAGAGGGAGCTGCTTGAGTCCTGCCAAGGGAACCTGCCTACTGTCTAGGTTATGTTCTATCCCCTCTCCACTGCCACAGGAGGGAGAAGGTTGCCTCCACCATTGCTGTCCAGACCACCCTAGGAGCCAGCCCCAACAGCAGTCTGCCAGAACCTAACCTTGCTACAGAGGACACAGTGTATCTTCCATGTGCTTTCCACTCACTAACATCCGGTTCAAAGTACCCATGTCTAACAGAGTAACATTTCTATTTCAAGCCTCTAACGCATTGTGGTAGCTCTGTATATAGTTAAGCAGCCACCAATGTCCAATCAAGTTGGCACCTGGTGGACAAGAGGCAGAATTGCACCCTTCATTATATGAATAGAATTTAATTCTGTAAATATTCCGATTGAGTCCAAATTATAAATACTCTGTATTTCACAATCGTGCACTAGAATATGCATATAAAATAGTGATTAATCAGTTACTGAGAATTTTAATAATTAAAAAAATATAAATCATATTTCATTTTAATAAATTCATAACTTCTTCATCACACTGTGCTTCTCTTGATGCAGCCCAGGATGTGATTGGCTTTCTGGATGGCAAGTACACACTGGTGGCTCATGTTGAGCTTCTAATCCACTAGCACCCCCAGCACCTTTTCTTCAGGGTTGCTCTCAAGCTACTCACTGCCCAACCTATATAGATGCTTGGGATTACACCTTTCTTGAATTACATTTTGTGAACTGCTCTTCACAAACTCAGCTGCTAGATGGAACTGGCTGGATCACTAATTGTGATGAGAAACTGCTTCGTTCCTGGGTAATTCGAGCTACTGAATACAGTCGGATGGAAGAGAATGCAATTTCACATAATTATACAATACAATAATACAATAAACCAGGTTGGAAGAGACCTTCAAAATCATCGCATCCAACCCATCAACCAATCCAACCCACCCAAACAACTAGATCATGGCACCAAGCACCCCATCAAGTCTCCTCCTGAAGACCTCCAATGATGGTGACTCCACCACCTCCCTGGGCAGACCATTCCAATGGACAATCACTCTGTCTGTAGAGAACTTCTTCCTAACATCCAGCTTAAACCTGCTCTGGCGCAGCCTGAGACTGTGTCCTCTTGTTCTGGTGCTGGCTGCCTGGGAGAAGAGACCAACTTCTGCCTGTCTACAACCTCCCTTCAGGTAGGTGTAGAGAGCAATAAGGTCACCCCTGAGTCTCCTGCTCTCCAGGCTAAGCAAACCCAGTGCCCTCAGCCTCTCCTCACAGGGCTTGTGTTCCAAACCCCTCACCAACCTTGTTGCCCTTCTCTGGACACGTTCCAGCAAGTCAACATCCTTCCTAAACTAAGGGGCCCAGAACTGGACACAGGACTCAAGGTGTGGCCTAACCAGTGCAGTGTACAGGGGCAGAATGACCTCCCTGCTCCTGCTGGCCACACTGTTTCTGATGCAGGCCAGGATGCCCTTGGCCCTCTTGGCTGCCTGGGCACACTGCAGGCTCATGTTCAGCCTCCCATCAACCAGTACGCCCAGGTCCCTCTCTGCCTGGCCGCTCTCCAGCCACTCTGACCCCAGCCTGTAGCACTGCATGGGGTTGCCGTGGCCAATTCTTACAACTAACATATTTTCTTAATACATTTGCAAAGGAATTGATTCGATTGGCCTTGTACAGACTGGGTTGGCAAGCAGTACAGCAAAAATCTCTTCTGCAGCAATGAGCACTAATGTCTTATAATTAAAGAAAAACAATGTTGTGCAAGATGGCTCATTAGACAAATGTACACCCTTTGCTTGTTTGAATAACTGTTGTGGGTTAAGGATTAACTGCTGGACTGTAAGCTGGAACTCCATTGTGGTGGGTGGAAAACCTCATACAGAGCGGGGGACCAGATTATGTTATTCCCTTTCTTATTTAGCCTCTATTTAAGGAGCAGAAACTTTTGGGGAGCTCTCTCTTGCTTTTACTTTTGCTGCGTGCTGGGGAGCCTTGTGCTGGATAGGAGCTGTTTTGCCACGCGGTGGGGCTACGGTGTTGCCAGTTCTGGTTTTGTATATATTTCTGTATCTCTTTCCCTTCCTTGATATCTATGTATGTTCCTTTTTCCTTAATACTTTTTACTTTTTGTTAACTTTAATTTATTAACTTCCAGTTTTGTGCAAATCTCTTTTGTTACCCCTTTGCCTTCCCCCGCCTATCTCTTCTCCATGGGTGAAGTAGGAAGGGGAGGGAGGGGTAGCCTACATTCTGTCCTGGCGACTTTAGCCCTGGAAGCTTAAACCAGGGCAATAGCTACTGAAATGCTTTCTTCAAATCTAGTGTTTATCATTGCATGGTATAGCTGGCTCTACTTTTATATTGATGGTATTGTGTGTAAGGACAAATATTAAATATCTGTAGGGAAAAATTAAGATTTGCAAGATGTTGAGGCTCTTGATTTGGTTTAGATTTCCAGGTTTTCCTTCA
The DNA here is from genome assembly GCA_015227895.2 of Colaptes auratus. Lineage (NCBI taxonomy): Eukaryota > Metazoa > Chordata > Aves > Piciformes > Picidae > Colaptes > Colaptes auratus. The sequence goes on along the minus strand of CM026897.1, from coordinate 64,709,885 downwards.
CATTTTCTCATACACTTGAAAGATTGTGAAGGTTCTGAAATAGAGATTTTTTTTAAGCTGTGAGCAGATCGCTGCATGTTACATTCTGTCTTTCTAGCATTTTGTCAGGACTACATGGGCTAAGGATTAAAGTTTGCCAAGAATGTATGTACTCTGACCTTGAAACTCCAATGTTGTCATAATAAGATGGGTGGACTGTAACTAGGAAAAAATGGCCTAGTGCAATAGACTAGACTAGACTAGACTAGACTAGACTAGACTAGACTAGACTAGAAGTAAATAGAATTAACCAGGTCGGAAAACACCTTGGAGATCATCAAGTCCAACCTATCATCCAATACCACCTAATCAACTAAACCATGGCACCAATTGTCTCATCCAGTCTTTTTTTTAACCAACTCCAGCAATGGTGACTCCACCACCTTCCTGGGCAGCACATTCCAATGGGCAATCACTCTTTCTGGGAAGAACTTCTTCCTAACATCTAGCCTAAACCTCCCCTGGCACAGCTTGAGACTGTGTCCTCTTGTTCTGGTGCTGCCTGCCTGGGAGAAGGGACCAACCCCCACTTGGATACAACCTCCCTTCAGGTAGTTGTAGACCGCAAGAAGGTCTCCTCTGAGCCTCCTTTTCTCTAGGCTAAGGAACCCCAGCTCCCTCAGCTTTTCCTCATAGGGCTTGTGCTCCAAACCCCTCACCAGCTTTGTTGCCCTTCTCTGGACATGGTCCAGCAAGTCAACAGCTTTCTTAAATTGAGGGGCCCAGAACTGGACACAGTACTCAAGGTGTGGCCTAACCAGTGTTGAGTACCGGGGAAGAATGACCTCCCTGCTCCTGCTGGCCACACTATTCCTGATGCAGGCCAGGATGCCATTAGCCTTCATGGTGACCTGGGCACACTGCTGGCTCATGTTCAGCCTACTATCAACCAGTACCCCTGGGTCCATTCAGGCCTGGCTGCTTTCCAGCCACTCTGACCCCAGCCTGTAGCACTGCATGGGGTTGTTGTGGCCAATGTGTAGAACCCGGCATTTAGACATGTTAAATGTCATGTCCTTGGACTCTGCCCTTCTGTCCAGCCTGTCAAGGTCCCCCTGCAGAGCTCTCCCACCTTCTAACAGATCAACACCTGCCCCCACCTTGGTGTCATCTGCAAATTTACTGCCCTCATCCAGATCATCAGTAAAGATATTGAAGAGGATAGGCCCTAGCACTGATCCCTGGGGAACACCACTAGTGACTGGCTGCCAGCTGGATGTGGCACCATTCACCACCACTCTCTTGGATCAGCCCTCCAGGCAGTTCCTAACCCAGCACAGAGTGCTGCTGTACAAGCCACGGGCTGATAGCTTGGCCACGAGTTTGCTATGGGGGACAGTATCAAAGGCTTTGCTGAAATCCTGGTAGACTACATCCACAGCCTTCCCCACATCCACCAGGTGGGTCACCTGATCATAGAAGGAGATCAGGTTGGTGAGGCAGGACCTGCCCTTCCTAAATTCATGCCGGCTGGGCCTGATCCCTTGGCCATCCTGGAAGTGCTGTGTGATTGCACTTAAGATGAGCTGTTCCATAATCTTGCCTGGCACTGAGGTCAGGCTGACAGGTCTGTAATTCCCTGCTACTGCCTTCTGGCCCTTCTTGTGGGTGGGCATCACATTGGCCAGCTTGTGAAGTCATAATAAAGCAAATGTTGCCATCTGTCAACATGGAAAATGTTCATGAAAAACAATATTGTTACCAATGTTTCCATCTTCTTAGGAGATAAAAGTGCTGTTTCCTAGTCCATCATAGAAAAAAAGACAGTCAGTGAACAAGTTTATTTACAGTCCTTTGATGTGATAGAGAAAAGAAGAAACAATGTTCATTTCTTGTAATTGCAAGAAATTAATTACATAGTCTGTTTACTCCCAATGGATTTCTGTTTCTTCAGAGAAAATATAATACAAAGGAATAAAAAATAAATTAGAAATCTGGCAGAATGTACAGAAAAATCTATTCTGGTCCATAGGTTTTATTGAAACATCTGTGTACATCCCAGAACAAAAACCAGTGAAAGCAAAAAGTCTAAAATTTATTTCGACATGGTAGTTCTTTCAGGAATGTGCATGGACATAGTTAATGCCAGTCATGTATATTGTAGTGGAGAAAAACTGCAATCCCATCTTCTTTCAAGACTTGGCATCTGGTGCATCACTACAAAAATGTTTAGTAGTTTCTTTGTGGATTTCTTTGGGCAAGGAAGAATGTCAGCAATAGCCTTTTCTCACCTCATGGACATTGTAGGAAGAGGAAACAGAAATTCTTTTCCTGTCAACAGGCAGCAAGAACAGCTTCGTATGTCACCTGTGTTTGTGACTCTGCACCTCTCCAAGCCAGATGTGGTCTCTGGGGGAAACATTTCCCACAGAGATCATAAAGATGTAAAGTCAAACAGTCAACTGTGTAATGGATAGAAAGATTTACAATAGGAAACTAGTGTTTAAGACTATGTTATTGCTAGCAGAAATTAAAGCTGACACCTGACTTTTGTACTACAGTACAAGGTTAAATTTTCTTGGAAAGGCTGAAAAAGGCTGAAAACAGAGGCTCTTTAAACAGGAATATTATACAACTGCAGATTCATCAGACTGCCTGTTCATCAGAATGCTCACTCTCATTTTCCAAATTCTGATCTGTAAGAAAATGTGATTTTAAAATTTTGCACTTTTACTATTAAAACTAAGTTAGCCTTGAGAAATTTACGTCACTTTCATAAAAAAAAACCAAGAAATACCCTCTTAGAACAAATGAAACATTTTGATTTGGCCTGAACATATTTAACTCACTTTTAAGACAATTATTTAATCTGCCATCAAAATGTACATAAATTGCAATTAATATCCATATGGATGTATTAATTTATTACACTTTCCTGTAATACGCCCATTCTGTTCCTTTCAACTGAAGTAAATACTAAAGAGTATTGTAGATACTAAAGAGTAATGTAGATATTACTAGGTGTATTGATTAATTACCGTGTGCTCACATGTTACCATTGTATAGGCAGAAACAGATAGGTGTATGGGATAGCAGTTGTTTAATGACATGAGCTGCTAAGCACATTAGCAGTTCGTAATAAAAATTAGAAGTTCAATAAATATGATTTGATATGTAGCATTTTAAAGATTGATTTCTGTGTCTCTTGGGATGGTGTTTTTAAATCTACAAATGCTGATCACCTAAGATGACTATTTTAAAATGTTGTTTTGGGTTTTGGGTTTTACCCATTTTAAGAGTACTGCACTTGAGAATTGTACTGACGTACTTTTTCCATAAAACAAGGAATCTGATTTCATTTTAATGCTCATGTCTCATTGGGCTTGCCTTTGTCAATAGAAACATAAAAAATCCTGAAATAACTTTCTGAAGTCCAGATAGACCACATCCACAGGCCTCCCCACATCCACCAGGTGGGTCACCTGATCATAGAAGGAGATCAGGTTGGAGAGGCAGGACCTGCCCTTCCTAAATCCATGTTGGCTGGACCTGAGCCCTTGGCCATCCTTCAGGTGCGCAGTTATTGTCACCATGAAAATCTGCTCCATCATTTTCCCTGGCACTGAGGTCAGGCTGACTGGCCTGTAGTTTCCAGGTTCCTCCATCTGACCCTTCTTGTGGATGGGGACCACATTGGCCAGTTTCCAGTCATCTGGGACCTCTCTGGTGAGGCAGGACTGGAGGAAAATGATGGAGAGCAGCTTGGCCAGCTCATCTGCCAGCTCTCTCAGCACCCTAGGATGGATCCCATCTGGTCCCATGGAGTTGTGAGTGTCCAAGTGGCTCAGCAGGTCCCGAGCTAATTCCTCATGGATTTCCGGGGCATTACACTGCTCCCTGACCCCATCACCCAGCTCAGGAGGCCACTTGTCCTGAGCTCCTCCTGCCTTGCTGTTAAAAATGTAGTGGTGTAACCTATAGTCTTGCAAATGTTTTAGACACAATTATCTTCACATTTTACATATCTACACATATTACATTGTCCCCCAGGGATCAGTGCTAGGCGCCATCCTCTTCAGTGTCTTCATTGATGATCTGGATGAGGGGATTGAGACAGTCATCAGCAAATTTGCAGATGACACAAAATTGGGAGCAGATGTTGGTCAGTTAGAGGGCTGAAGGGCCCTGCAGAGGGACCTCGACCGACTGGACAGATGGGCGGAGTCCAACGGGATGGCATTCAACAAGTCCAAGTGCCGGGTGCTGTACTTTGGCCACAACAACCCCATGCAGAGCTACAGGCTGGGGTCAGCGTGGCTGGAGAGCTGCCAAACAGAGAGGGACCTGGGGGTGCTAGCTGACAGCCACCTAAACATGAGCGAGCAGTGTGCCCAGGTGGCCAGGAAGGCCAATGGCATCCTGGCCTGCATTAGGAACAGTGTGGCCAGCAGGAGCAGGGAGGTCATTGTACCCCTGTACTCTGCATTGGTTAGGCCACACCTTGAGTACTGTGTCCAGTTCTGGGCCACTCAGTTTAAGAGGGATACCGAGACACTTGAATGTGTCCAGAGAAGGGCAACAAGGCTGGTGAGAGGCCTTGAGCACAAGCCCTTTGAGGAGAGGCTGAGGGAGCTGGTATTCTTTAGACTGGAGAAGAGGAGGCTCAGTGGCGACCTCATTGCTGTCTACAACTACCTGAAGGGTGGTTGTAGCCAGGAAGGGGTTGGTCTCTTCTCTCTAGCAACCAGCACCAGAACAAGAGGACACAGTCTCAAGCTGCACCAGGGGAAGTTTAGGCTCGAGGTGAGGAGAAAGTTCTTCACCAAGAGAGTGATTTGCCACCAGAATGGGCTGCCCGGGGGTGTGGTGGAGTCACCATCCCTGGAGGTATTCAAGAGGGGATTGGACATGGCACTTGGTGCCATGGTCTAGTCATGGGGTCTGTGGTGACAGGTTGGACTCGATGATCTTCGAGGTCTCTTCCAAACTTAGTGATACTGTGACACTGTGATAATGTGTTTAAATAACAACATAACATTTGAAAGAGCTTTATTGACTTTTTTCAGTCTAGTTTTGCTCTTGATGTTATCATACTCTGCTGGTTTGAGCCTTAACTGGAGTTTAAAATGTCAGATGTTAACACATGGAGGTTCCTTCCCCCTTCCTTTCCCTAGTAAGGAAAAGAAAAAAGGGAAAAGATATGGAATAGGGGAAAGGGAAGGAAGTAAATTCATGAAAGAAATAACCTGAAATGTTTTGGAAGTAGGATAGGTACATTTTTTAAAACTATCTATCTATCTATCTATCTATCTATCTATCTATCTACCTACCTACCTATATTTCAAGAACAGGGAGGGTTCACAAAGCTAAGGGATAAGGATAAATAGGAAAATATACAAACCCAAACCTGGATGGCCTTGTATTTCCCTTTATTTAAGTGGATTCAGTCCTTTAGAAAGCATGGATGTAGCTTGGAGAACCGTCCCCGACCATGTAGTCAGTGCAGGAAGCAGTTGCAGCAGCTGATCTCTCTCTCAACTTGGCGCGGCAAGGAAGAGGGAAATAGCAGCAGATGTCCCTCTTTTTATGTGCTTGCTGCACAGGAAGAGGGAGTGGAATAGACTTTCTTTGACCCATGGGACTCCTCCTTCTAGGAGGGGAAAGACCAAGTCTTTCTGTGCCTACTTGGATCAAGTTTATTTTGTCCAGCTGGGGGCTGGGCTCTTTCAGCCCCAATCCAGGATGGGCATAACCCAGCACACAGACTAAAAGAAATAATCTCAGCCTAAAAAATGTGTACTCAAAAATTTATTTTAACATGTTAGGAAACATTGATAATAGTTTCACATCTTTCTTAGTATAAGATTTTTTTATTTTTCAGGTTTTCATGTTTATATTTCTGGTTTGATAAATAAAGATGTGGTACCATGCTGAAGAATTTTCCCCCCCCACCGAATTTCCTGCGTGCAGTAACTGCAACTTCATCTGAACTGAAACATTTAAACATTCAGATTGTGTGTATTAGTTATGGAAAATACTGTCTCCTTGCCTGAGTAAGACCTCTCTTGAGAGGCAGATCAAAATCAATAATCTTGCTTAGTTGTCAGTAGTCTTCTTTAGTTAGAATACTGGTAATTATATGCAAAAATATACAGTAAATTATATGTTATGAACCTACACAGCATTTTATACAGCCTATGACTATGAAAGCTCAGAGTCTAGCAGAAGAAAATAGAGCAAAGACCAGTGTAAAAAATTCATGTCATCAGAAAGGGAAGAATTTGTGAAAGGGTGGGTATGGAGTAGGTACAGAATAGAAATCATTCCTAAGATGTTGCAAAGTGTGATTAGAAGGTATATTTCTGATCATGACAGACCTGATTGCACTACAGGATGTGACAATCATTAAGAAATATTGAAAAATGAAAATGTTAAGAGGCATTTAATAGTGTAAGTGCATTATTTATGTATATCAATCAGAGGTAAGCAATCAAAATTACACAGGTTAGGTACAGAATTTTCCACTTTGTATATGGCTTCACAAAAGAAATTGTGACTTACTTTTAACTAGCCTAGATATTATTATTATTTTTCCCTTAGACTATGCTAGGCTGCACATCCTAAGACTGTAGGATTACTATCTACTGAATTTATCCCATTGTCTGAGTCATTTATTGATTGATTTAAAATCCTCCCTGTTGTAACCCTTCTTCAAAAAGCATAGTTTTGTGTACTGACATTAAAAAATCGAAGAATAAACTCAGTTTATAACTCCACATCTCTGCTGGGTTACCCTTGATACTAAACAGCATGAAGAGAGCTAGGATCTGTGGAGATTATGTAGGAGACATAGAGAAAGGAGCTATCATCAATGTTGTTGCATAGACAATTATCTAAGTAGCCCGAAAAACACTGTTAGTAAAGGAGGATATGAAGGTAGTATCTGTAGATGCCAGTGAAAAAGTGGGAATTTTTGTCACACAATCCAAAAAAGTTGTTTAGCACATACTTGTCTATTTGATTTTAAGCTGCAGACCCAGGTTCTGCTAAGATTTTTAAAATATAATTATAAAATATGGCATTTAGCCATGAGAAAAAATTTAGAAAATTTATTTTTTCCATTGACAATTGCATGTTTAGAAAGTCATCTGATTATTCACAAGTCTTTTGTTTTACAGTTATGGACAACCTGCACATCTGCGATCTCCTTGTGAAATATCAGACACAAGCATGGATTTGTCCAGCAAGGCACTATGTATAAGAAAATATGCTATTTTTCAGTCTCAGAGTACCTCTAGGATAATTCCCCCACCTGCTCTCCTAAAACATTACCCTGAATGTAATTATCATGGTGTATCTTTCCAAAGGAATTAGCACAATTTTTTTTGTACCTGTGAGCCTCCCTGTGCAGAACTGCCTGTGATATTGTATTCTGCATGTAGGCTTTGAAAACTGTTGATAGAGGATATATTAAAGGCTTTTAGAGATAGTAAAACAATACTTCTGTGTTCACAGAACATTAATTCATTCTGAAAGGCTTGTTTCAGTTCTTGTTCATTACATATAATGTCATAAATCTAGAGCTCCTTAAGTTTATCACATTCAAGAAGCACTTGCAAAGTGGCTTCTCTCTTCTGTTATTGTCAGTAATGGGTCATACTATTATTTTGGTTTAAATATAACCACATTCTAAGACAAAGTACTTTTAAAAGGTTTTTGTACACTGGGAGAGAATGCAGTGTTTGTAATCATTATAGATTTAAGTAAAAGTCTGCAGCTTCTATATTTTACCAAAAATGTTTCTAAAAATGTTTCTATTATGTCATATGTGGTGGGTTGAAACTTTCCCCCAACATAAAATTGCCAAACCAGCTCAGTTGGAAAGCTGATGAAGTTGTATTTACAAGCAAAACTACAATCTGAAATATGAAATGCCATGAGTATGTATAAAATATACTATATTTACATATATATATATATATATACACACACATATATACATATATATAAAATTTATAAACAACAGAAGAACCTTCCTGGACAAAACCAGGGGACTGCTAATAGCTTTCCCACTCTGCTCCCTTCTCTCGCCCCTGTACACAGGGCAAGAGAAACAGCAGAGATTTGCTGTTAGTACTTAACCACAACAAGAACACACTCAGGGTCAGCAAAGCCAGCAGAAGCACAATATCTGCCAGAATGAGGAAGCAGAAAAGAGAGAAAGTTAGTGCACAAAACTAACTTTTATGTCAGGCATCTGTCCAATGGGATTATTTAGAATTTATAATTATTTTCCTTTTTACATCCAATAGTGATTTATTTGCATTCTAATACTTTCTGTTCAAGATCTGTGGAAAATTTTCTAGGCACAGCATAAAACTACCGCAGCATAGCAGAGTCATAAATACAACCTGGATGTAAATTTTTGTTGTTCAACAAAAAATTAGAATCTGACCAGTTTGCTCCTTGTGCAGCTCCAATGACTAGATGATTCTGGCCTTCTCTTTTTTTCTTTTCAATTAAAAATGTTTTGGTGTCAGTAGGCCTCTATTAAAAAGACAACTACAGTTTCATTAAGTATGGAACTATGTTAGGCACCTGCTACAGCTTAAAGAGAAGTGCAGTATAACCAGTCCCATTTATTTGGTTCAGTTACTACACAAATATGAAAATTTATTCCCTGGACTCCTACATTTATAAATGCAATATTGCCACAGTCATTTAAAGGTCTTTGGAGTATATAGAAAAAATTAGGGAAGAAGTTGAAGATCATAGAATTTAAAATTCCACCTGTATCCTGTGATCTCCAGAAAGCCACAGAGTGGCTCAACAAATAAAGTAAACTCAAAATATTCTTGCATACCTTGCAGCTTTCTTTTTTTTTTTTTTTTTTTTTTTAGGGGGGGGGAGGGGTGGGCATCTTATGGAAAAACATTTTGGAAAGCATCAGCCTTGCTATGCTGTTCAGGATGGTTAGTGTCACTATCTCTGGGTCCCAGTGTCTGCATGTATGTGTGAAGTATACAGCTGTAAATCTGAATTCCCAGCGGGAAGTTGCATTCTCTCACAGAAATGTCATCAGATGTTCAAGATCTGGAAAGCTAGTTGTGCTTGCCAGTAGGTTCTTTTGCTTTCTTTTGTGAATGTTTTACACTCCTAGAGGAATTGGTCTGGTGACAGTTGGTGCAAGTTACATTATTGGAGTAAACTTTCAGCTGGAAATTTATTTGGAGATGGATTTTAACTATTAAGTAGGAGTTGAATGTACAAAGCACATTTCTTGAAAGGGGAGGCTGTGTTACAAAACAAAATTAGTAATACATGCTGTTTGAATGAGAGGTAGTTTCAGAAGAATTCTTTTGTGTCCTTGAACACCAGCCCCCCAAACTCTCTCTTTGCAACATATGCACTGACTTGCAATGAAGGCAACATAAGACTTTGCTCTGTCAGAGAAAGATAGCAATTTCTTGAACCTCATTGTGTTTATGGGAGGAATCATAATAATGTTCAGCATTTGCATACATGTTCAAAGTGCAAGCTAACCTTGTAATACTCCTAGGATATATAATTTTTGTGTCAATATTGTTGGCCCATTTGCTTGATGCTGAAGCTAAGGTACATTCATGTTGCAGTGTCTGCATATCTCCCCAGAAAACTCCAGACTAGTCTGGATACTGCTAAAAACACTATTTCCCTGTAACTCCAGGCAACCTCTTTGCTGGGATTTTTACTCACCTTTTTAGGCAGACTTTTTGCATCCTGTGCTAAACATTGTGCTGTGATATCCATGGCTAGACAAGGTGCACCTACATGAACTGGAAGAAGTGAATCAGAAGAAGTAGACTGGAGATGTGACCTGAAACATGATGAAGAAGAGTCTTGGCCAAGTAAAACCAAACCTGCAAGGCTGTATCAGATCTTGAATACATGAACATAATATACCATTCTTTCAAATTCTGAAAATAATTGATAGGCAAATACTGTTATATACTCTTTGAACTGAGATAACCCTCTCCCTTTGAGAATTTATCCTGTACTGGCTTGAAATAATTTTAGCCTAAGACCAACAATCAGTTCACCTAGTCTGGAGCTTACAATGTAGTACTTGTTTCTTCAGGGTAGCCTGCTTTATCTTCTATTCCCCTCTGAAGAGAGACTAAGAGACCTGGGGCTGTTTTATCTTGAGAAAACTGAGAGGGGATCTGATCAATGTCTATAAATACCTGAGTGGTGGCTGTCAGGTGGGTGAGGCCAATCCCTCTCTGGTGGTGCGCAGTAGTAAGACAAGGAACAATGGATAGAAAATAGAACAGAAAATGTTTCACCTCAATATGAGAAGAAACTTTACAGTGAGGGTGATGGAGCATTGGAATGTGCTACCCAGAGAGATTGTGGAATCTCCTTCCCTGGAGAATTTCAAAACTTGCCTGGATGCATTCCTGCATAGACTACCCTAGGTGATCCTGCTTTTGGGAGGGGGGTTGGACTTGATGATCTCTGGAGGTCTTTTCCAACGTCTAAGATCCTGTGGTTCTGTGATTTTATTTCTAGAAGTTTATTTTAGTCAGCACATAACCACTAGATTTAATAAAGAAATTGAGGACCCATAGTCCTGCCTTCTTACCTGCTGTTCAGCTTCTTTACCTCTCAGAAATGTGAACTTTTTCTGTGGTCCATTGGTTAGAGGTTGGTAGAGTATTTTTCTATTTAGCAAGAGATATGCTGTGAGAAGGTACCATATACAAATTTTCAAAATGTAAGCATAATCCAATAAAAATAATTTAAACTCTCTTCTTGGCCATGCATATCAGTATAACAGCAAAAAATTAAATGCAGAAATAAACTGACTTGTTGTTTTCATTTCCAATAAATACTTGCTAGCTCATTTACTCTCACAAATATGTCCCTCTACAGTTTAAAAACCATTTTTTGTTTAAAAACCATTATAATTGATTTTCCACTGAGACAAAGTCACAAACAGAATTTAATTCCAAGCATTCTTCATTGTTCAAACATTTTCTGGAAAGAGCTAAAAAGTTTACATTTGCAGAGGACATGGAATAAAGAGGAACAGTACGTTACACAGATTTGGCATCACAGTGCTGAAAATGTTTTTCAAATTTTAGTTAGAAAAGCAAAGAATACATTGCCAAAATATTGCTGAAAAGTTTATAATATCTAAGTACCAAAACTGTTTAAGCCATTGCAAGACAAAAATATTCTGATTGTGTCATGGACAATTTGCTGCAATTCCACCTGTAATATGCTGAAAGTCAGAGTTCTTGTATTTTTGATTGCACACTCTGTTTTGTCTTTGATCTATTGATGGAAAGTATGAGTCATCTTGACTATTGAAGATTATAATCTGTAGCAGACCTGTAGAGCTGTCATTTTAGCTTTACAACATCTCTGTTAAATTCTCAGTATGTTATCCAAGATGGTGATAACTACTTCTAGTCCAAATGACAGATGTGCAAAATCAGAACACAAAGCTTACTTTGTGTTTGGGTTAGCTTTAACTCTGCATATTTTCATATTCACATAATTGTTTCAATTTACAGAAGTATGTCAAAAAGTCAGGCAAGGAGGACAGTGTAGCAGGAAGTATGGACTGACGAAAGGGCAAGGAAGAATATTCAGTTTGGAGATTATGAAATGCACATTAGTTAGACAGTATAAGGTAGAGAAGAAGAATTTTCTGTATCAGAAGGCTCATTAACCAATATGCTCTGCAGTGTACAGTGAAGAGAAATGCAAAATAATTTCACTATAACAGCAGAATATAATTGTGACTTGGAGGAAGAAAAAGAGGAATGTGAAGTTGATAATGTATAATGGCAAAGGTAATAACTTAAACTATCAATGAACTGTGATAAAAAAAATTATAAATGCATGGAGACAGTATTGCCCCCTTCTGAGTAACACAGCACATGTTCCTGATATTATTGCATTAATCATCTATATTTTTTTTAGGATAGTAGAGTGAAAATTATTCTTGAACAAGAGCAGGATTCGATATAGGAATTTAAATAATAATGCCTTGATAACAAGTGACAAGACTTATATCTAACTTCATGATGAAAACATCATGTTCTTAGAGCTGGTGTAAATCTGGTATGTGCTAATATGATATTATATTTTCTTAGATGTGTTTTTACATAAATATATGAGAAACTGACTAGTAATACTGTCATAGGAGAACAGCATGCTGAAAAAGCCAGATTATTGCCCCACATATTACATGTATATATTAGAAAACAACATAAACATGTTATACATTACATTTCATGTAAAGGCTATCATAGTTTGAGGATGGACTGCTTAGAGTGGCATGTGTTGTGAAGGCATCTGATGCCCAGAATTATGCCCCAGATATTGCCAAAACTTGTCCCAGCATGTTTTGCTCATAACCCCTGTCCCTTCCCCCTCCTTTTTGGAGGGGTTAATCAGCCCAGAGCTAAGGAAACAAAGGCCAAGGTGCCAGTCAGATGCTGTAAACAACCCAACCTGCCTTCTTTGGGATAAGCAATATCATGCACCAACCATTTGCCATTTGGCAAGAGAGATACTCGGGACCGGCACTGGGATCAGTGTGCTCAAGTGGTAAGGTGAGGTATTTTGGTTTCTTTTTGGGGATTTTCAGGGAGGGAGGACATCAGCAGACAGTGAGGACCAGCAGGGTCATCTTCTCACGTGCCTGCTCAAGAGGGTGACATCAGCCACAGGAAATTTAAATGAGGCAGGGCTGGTCTCTTCTCCCAGGCAACCAGCATCAGAACAAGAGGACACAGTCTCAAGCTGCACCAGGGGAGGTTTAGACTGGATGTTAGCAAGAAATTCTTCATAGAAAGAGTGATTGCCCATTGGAATGAGCTGCCCAGGGATGTGGTGGAGTTGCCATCACTAGAGGTGTTTAGGAGGAAACTTGATGGGGTGCTTGATGCCATGGTTTAGTTGCTTAGATGGTATTGGATGATGGGTTGGACATGATGATCTTGAAGGTCTCTTCCAACCTGGTTTATTCTGCTCTATTCTACTCGTATCGTATCGTATCGTATCGTATCGTATCGTATCGTATCGTATCGTATCGTATCGTATCGTATTCTATTCTATTCTATTCTATTCTATTCTATTCTATTCTATTCCATTCCATTCCATTCCACATGACCACCATTTGGCAAGAGAGCCTTCTCGCTCGATTAGTGAGCAACATGTGCTGGGTCAACCAACAGATTACAGAAACCTCTGTGGTAGCTTGGACAAAATATAGTAGCAAGGTGGAATATGTATATTTAAAAAGAAACAATAAAACCCCCTAAACTTAATTTCACCTACGTGAAAAGATCCAGCCATGGTAACAACTCGACCAAAGGCTACTAGAAAAATGGTAGGTACCCAGACACAGCCAGTGCACAAGCATGCAGGTGTCCAGGCTGCTAGTTGCAAAGAGTGCTGGAGTCTGGCACTTGGAATGGACGGTGAAGGAGACAACACCTGTGTGAGGTGTACCCAAGTGAATTATCTTCTCAATCTGGTGTCTGAGCTAAAGGATGAAGTATGAAGACTCAGGACTATAAGAGAATGCAAAAGGGAGTTAGATATGTGGGAGCAAGCTTTACAGAACCACCCCCAGTTGAGGGAGGCAACCCCAGAAATACGGGAAAATGGATACAGGTCCCTGTTAGGAGAAGCATGTGGAATTCATCCCAGCCCTCTTTGCCTCTCCCATTGCCCTTGTGTAATAAGTATGAGGCACTGCAGGTCGAGGGCAATGTGGATGAGAAGGCAGAAGAACTGTCAGAACCACCAGTGAATTATTCTATAAGCAATTGGAGGCTATCTCAAGATCATCAGGTCTTGTCATTGTGGGTGACTTTAACCTGCCTGATATCTGCTGGGAGCTTAATTCAGCAGAGAGGAGGCAGTCCAGAAGACTCCTGGACCACATGGAGGACAGCTTCCTGATGCAGCTGTTAAGTGAGCCTACCAGGGGTCAGTCTCTGCTGGACCTGCTGTCTCCAATAGAGAAGGGCTGGTGGGAGATGTGATGATGGGAGGCTGCCAAGGGTGCAGTGACCACGAGATAGTGAAATTTTCAATATGCAGGGAGATAGGGAGGAGCACCAACAGAACCATCATCTTGGACTTCCGAAGGGCAAACATCAGCTTGTTTAAGAAACTTATTCACAAAGTTCCCTGGGTATCAGCCCTCAAGAACCGAGGGGTTCAGGATGGTTGGACCCACTTCAAACAGGAGCTCTTGAAGGCACAGGAACTGGCAGTTCCTACGTGCCAAAAGATGAGCCAGCGGGGAAGGCGACCGGCCTGGATGAGCAAGCAGCTCCTGCAGGAACTAAGGGAAAAAAAGAGACTGTATCACCTTTGGAAGGAGGGGAAGGCTTCTCAAGGTATGTTCAAGGAAGTTATTAGATTATGTAGGAAAAAAATTAGAGAGGCAAAGGCCCAGTTGGAACTTAAGTTGGCCACCTCTGTGAAAGATAACAAAAAACATTTTTTAGAAATATATTAACACCAAAAAGAAGGGCAAGAAGAACCTACACTCTTTATTGGACCTGGAGGGCAACACTGTGACTGAAGATGAGGAAAAGGCTGAGGTCCTGAATACCTTCTTTACCTCAATTTTTAACAGCAAGGCAGGAGGAGTTTGGGACGAGTGGCTTCCTGAGCTGAGTAATGGGGTCAGGGAGCAGTGTAATGCCCTGGATATCCATGAGGAATTAGTTCGGGACCTGCTGAGCCACTTGGACACTCACAACTCCATGGGACTAGATGGGATCCATCCTGGGGTGCCGAGAGAGCTGGCAGATGAGCTGGCCAAGCCACTCTCCATCATTTTCCACCAGTCCTGGCACACCGGTGAGGTCCCAGATGACTGGAATCTGGCCAATGTGATCCCCATCCACAGGAAGGGTCGGATGGAGGAACCCAGAAATTACAGGCCTGTCAGCCTGACCTCAGCACCAGGGAAAATGATGGAGCAGATTTTCATGGTGGCAATAACTGTGCACCTACAGGATGGCCAAGGGCTCAGGTCCAGCCAACATGGATTTCGGAAGGGCAGCTCCTGCCTCTCCAACCTGATCTCCTTCTAGGATCAGGTGACCTGCCTGGTGGATGTGGGCAGGCCTGTAGATGTGGTCTCCCTGGACTTCAGCAAGGCCTTTGACACCATCCCCCACAGCAAACTGCTGGCTAAGCTGTCAGCTCGTGGCTTGGACAGCAACACTCTGTGCTGGGTTTAGGAACTGGCTGGAGAGTGGTGGTGAATGGTGAATCTATCCAGCTGGAGGCCAGTCACCAGTGGCGTCCCCCAGGGATCAATGCTGGGCCCCATCCTCTTTAAATGTCTTCATTGATGATCTAGATGGGGGGATTGAGACAGTCATCAGCAAATTAGCAGATGACACCAAGTTGGGAGCAGATGTTGATGAATTAAAGGGCAGAAGGGCCCTGCAGAGGGACCTCAACCAACTGGACAGATGGGCAGAGTCCAATGGGATGACATTCAACAAGTCCAAGTGCTGGGTGCTGCCCTTTGGCCACAACAACCCCATGCAGAGCTACAGGCTGGGGTCAGATTGGTTGGAGAGCTGCCAAACAGAGAGGGACCTGGGGGTGCTGATTGACAGCTGCCTAAACATGAGCCAGCAGTGTGCCCAGGTGGCCAAGAAGGCCAATGGCATCTTGGCCTGCATTAGGAATAATGTGGCCAGCAGGAGCAGGGAAGTCATTGTTACCCCTGTACTCTGCACTGGTTAGGCCACACCTTGAGTCCTGTGTCCAGCTCTGGGCCACTCAGTTTAGGAAGGACATCGAGACACTTGAATGTGTCCAGATGTGGTGGGGTGAGAAAGTTCTCCCCCACAAACAAAGAAACCACAGCTAGCTCAGTCGGAAAAGCAGATGAACGCTGTATTTACAGGCATAAATGGAATGCAATGAATATGTACACAAATACACAATATTTACAATATATACTGAAATACACAGCAATGAACGTAATGCAGAAAAACCTTTTCCCCTCCAGCCAGCCAGGGGGGTTCCCTCCACCCCCCTCCCTCCCTCCCTACCTCCCCTTTTTCCCAAAAAGGGTTAGAGAGAGAGAGAGAAAGGCAATTAAGGAGAAAAATTCTGTTAGCTCAAAGCAAATGCAAGAATTAGTTTTCTTATCTGGTTAGCTTTGTTAATTCAAGGTCGCTCCTGTCCAGCAAAGCTGTTGCTTCAGAGAGGAACAGGCCCACACGAACAGAGGGAAAGGTACAGAATGAACACAGCCAGAACCCACACAGAACTGACAAAACTTAAACCTACCAATGAAATTAGTTTAGACTATCTTGTTGTCATTTAAATATCAAAAACATTCAGCCAGAGTGTTCAGCAAATTGTCCCTTTCTTAAAGGCACAGCCTAAACAGGTCACACCAGAGAAGGGCAACAAGGCTGGTGAGAGGTCTGGAGCACAATCCTATGAGGAGAGGCTGAGGGAGTTGGGGTTGTTTAGACTGGAGAAAAGGCGGTTCAGGGGAGACCTTATTGCTCTCTACAACTACCTGAAAGCAGGTTGTAGCCAGGTGGAGGTTGATATCTTCTCTCCAGCAACTAGCACCAGAACAAGATAACACAGTCTCAAGCTGTGTCAAGGGAAGTTTGGACTTAAGGTGAGGAGAAAGTTCTTGACAGAAAGAGTAATTAGCCATTGGAATGGGCTGTCCATGAAGGTATTCAAAATGGGATTGGAGGTGGCACTTGAAGCTGTGGTTTAGTCACATATTAGGTGTTGAGTGATAGGTTAGACTTGATGGTCTCTGAGGTCTTTTCCAACCTTTTTTATTCTATGATTCTATGAACATATGGGATGATTATGCCATGCCTGTGCTCCTTCCAAATTTGGCATCATTGTAGCCACATGCTTGATCTTAGGCTGTAAAGGTCTTACAAGGTTGACTACTGTCAATGTACACGCCAAATTGTAAACAAGTCACTCTTTGCTCTTTGCCTTGTGCTACTAAGCTCTTGCTACTAAGCTCCTTGTATTGCTTGCTTCTATTAAGCCCTGCTCACTTGCACACATACTAGCAGCCTCTGCAGTTCAGTGAAAAGCTAGCAACCCGGGAAGTGCAGTTGCAGGAGGAGAAAGCTGCCCCCACCACTGCATCCAGAGGAACCTCCTCAGGTATTGTGCCAGACCTGCAAGTCACAAGGCTTAGAAGTGACTCTCGCCGGGAGCTCCAGAACAGAATGGCCAGAGCATCCGCAGTCCCAGCCGGGTCCCAGAGCCAGGCGGTGTCAGCAGGGAGCCAGCTTGCAATAGCCGCGGCAACTAGCAACTAGCTAGAAGTGATACACTGTATCTTTTCATGGTGCCCATGTTCAGCACCAGTTATGTCCCAGTTTAAATCTTTGTCCTTTAGCTCTTGTGGAATTGTAACCTAAGCCTTATAAGAAGCCTTCCCAGCATGTCTGGAGTCATAACTCATGATCTTCATTTATTTAAGTCTCTGATAGGTTCCTTTAAGTTGTATTGCCTTGATGTTTTGTCTCTTCTAGCAAGCTAGCAGCTGCCAAACATCTTGTTCAGTTGGCATCTGGTGGACAAGTGGCAGAATTTCTCCTTCCTTCTTAATTGAATAACTATCTTATGATTTTTTAATTGGGTTCAAATTGTTATACAATACTAGTTTATGGACAATATTCTTATGACCGTGCACTAGAATCTGCATATAATTATTGAGATGAGGGTTGTGAATAATGTTTCAATATTAACAAAAAAATAATTTTCATATTTCAAATTTTCATATTAATAACTTAATAATCCCATTAATTGCAGCATGTCGTGATAGGATGAGGTGCAAAAGTTTTGAATTAGAGCAGGATAGATTTCAGCTAAATACAAGGAGGAAGTTCTTTATCATGAGAGTGATTAAATACTGGAACAGAGTGCCCAGAGATGTGGTGGGGGTTCCATCCATGGAGACATTTGAGGTCGAACTTGATGGGACCCTGAGCAACCTGATGTCAGTTTGTAGCAGTTTGGGCTGGGTGCCCCGCTGCTGTGGCCACATAAGACACACCCCCAGTGTCCTGAGGGTCCAGACCAGTGGGTGGACATAGGAAGCTGCGTATTTCATCCCATGATATCCTGCTTCTTATAAAACCATCAGCAAGGTTCTACACTTCCTCTTTCTTCTCTCACCACTCCTATGGAGATAGTCCCTATCTGGTAATGGAGGGGAGTCATCTCAAGGCCTCTTGGGGCCTGGTCAGGCCTAATGCCTGGAGGAGAAGGGGGAAGGGCAATCTCAGATCTGGCCATCTGAGATTAGCCTAACAGTGGAAGGGGTGGGGGGAATAAAGAGCCCTGGGGGTTTTGGGTGGGGGAAAAAGGGAAGTGTTGGGATGCTTCTGGGTATGCTTTGGATCTCCTTTTGTCACTGTGCTTGTGGTTCTCTGTAAAATATTCACTGCTGTTCCATTTAAACTTTCCACCACTTCTGCAATCCTCTTGTCTGGGTCTCATTTTTCTGCCCTGGTGAGAAGGAAGGAAGGATCGGCCTTTCAACCCACCGCACATTTAAAAATGTCCCTGCTCACTGTAGAGAGATTGGACAAGATGACTTTTGAGGGTCTCTTATAACCCTGTGCATTTTGATTCTATGGCTATTTATAAAATTTAATTTTTCTTTAAATATTTTCCAACTTATTAACTTCATTTAGTTTTTACTGAACATTCTGAGTGTAGCATGGATATTAACCCATATATTAACATGTATGCAGGTCATTCTGTTCTTGAAGTAAAGGAATGGGTATTTAATGAGCAGTAGACCAACAAGCATTTGATTAACAGGGAGATCCAAAAAAGTCTCTATAACTTCATTTCTTGACCTAGATGGATAGCATATGCCTGTCAATCTAGTTATCCATTTTTTCTGTCTTCAGAGAGCTCCTATTTGAGCTCAGTCTCCAGATCAGATGGGTGATGTGGCACATTGCTTCTCTTCTCTTTTTCTGGTATCAAGTAGATAAATATCAAACAAAAAATGAGAGAATTATTTCAAATATCAGTTATAAATCTCTGAGAAAAGTCTGAAGCATGTATCTTCTTGCCTGAAAATAGGAATCAATATTATCATACATAATACAAAGACATACAAAGAAATGAAAGTTTGGAGGTATATATGCAATTAGAAAAACAAAAGATATGAACTAAAGTTATGTGAAACAAACTTTCTTCATATGTTTTGTAAAAGTATATTGGGGGGGAGGACAGGGAGTGTGGGCAAGACATGGAGAAATGTGTGCAGAACATTCAGAAGGAAAATTTGCAATCAAGCAAAAAACCCTACAAACCCCACTACTTACCAGTCTGGTAGCTGGAAATTTTAGTGAGGATGAAAAAGCGCATAAAAAGCCCAACGTTGTTTCAAAAAGCATCCTAAATTTCTGTTTCTTAAGTATGTGAAATAACTTAAACTTTGGTATGTGGAAGTTTTAAGGAGTGCTGGAGGGAAAAACCTGTTACTGAGAAATAATCCTTACAGTTTACGCAACAGCTGTTGCTTCATATAGTGCACAGCCCATGCTTTTACAGCACAATGACATGCAATAATAACCATGTAAACTAGTAAATACTACAAGCATTTTGACATAGCCTTCTCCAAGTATGGTTTGCTGGAGAGGACGATAAAGTTCAGCTTGATTTTTCAATATGGTATCTGAGTCTTTCTGGACACAGAATCTTTTATTATAGAACATGGTTTAGGAAACAGGAGATGAAAACTGTAAACATATATGCAAAAGACAAACCGAGCTTTGTCAAACATGTATCTTAAGTTTTTACCATTTATGCAAGAATTTGCTTTTTTACCACATGAGTATAAAAGGGGAAAGCAGCAGGTTGAAAACTATTATGATGCTGAATGACTAGCCATGGAAAAGCATTAAGACATTTCCTATAATTGAAACAGAGAGAACATTAAAAAGAAACCTTTCATTTTTAATAGAACCATTAAAGGAACTATTGCTTATTAATTATTTGCAATAATCAGTATATATCTTATATGCAATAATGAAAAGGTTGTATTCTACAAAGTGGAACTTGGAGATAGGTCAAAGCTGGAAATCAAAATGAAAGAAAAGGATAGCATACTTAAATCATGACAGACACTTAACCTCTGGACAACTACTAGGGTAGAAGTGTATGGATTCTTCCTTTAAATTCTTCCTTAATTACTTCTGAGAGCTCTAAATTGCATGCCTATAACTGGCAATATGATACAGCCTTTTTATATCAATAACTGATATAAAATATGTTGGGCTCCAGTCCAGGATAACAGATTGCTTTCTTGAAGTACTTAGCTTGGAATGGAAGTTGGAATGGTTGTAGGCTTCCTCACAAAGGAAAGAAAGAAGTAAAAATCTATGTGAAAGTGTTTAATTTGGAAAACAGAGCTTTTCCACTGTGATTAAGCTTGACCACAAAGGATGATAAAAATTGTTTGCAAGGTATAATTACATGGCAAGAAAGGAAAAGAGATAGCTATTTGTCCTGAAGGGCAGCCTATGCCCAGAATTATGCCCCAAATATTGCCAAAACTTGTCCCAACATGTTTTGCTCACATTCTCCCTTCCCCCTTCTTCTGGAGTGGGTGCTCAGCCCAGAACCAAGGAAGGAAAGGCCAGGCATCAGTGAGCCAGGATAAACAAATCAACTTGCCTTCTTCGGGGTAAACAACATCACACATCCACCTGATGGGATGCTCATGAGATGCCAGTGCTTCTTCCAAGTTTGGGCATAATTCTAGCCACACGCTTGGCCATAGGCTAAAGGTATTACCAAAGTTGACTATTGGCCCAAGTCAAGTCTGGAATAATGAATAAATATTCCTCAAATGGTAAACAAATCACTCTTTGCTTAAGCTCTTTTCTCCTTGCTCTTGTTTCTGCTATTAAGCCCTGTCCACATGCATGCATACTGCAGGCCTCTGCAGTCCAGAGAGAATCCAGAAACCTGGGAAGAGACACCAAGCTTCAGTTTATCCAGAGGCCAGCAAAGAGTCCTTGGCAAGCCACTCTGTAACTACAGCCAGCTTTGTGGCGTATCCCAGTCCCGTTGGTAGGAAGAGCAGCTGTTGTGCCTTAAAGGGACTGAACCCCACTAGTGAGCTTGACCCAGCTGGGGAAGAACTTGCCTGAAGCCCTGCTGGCAAGTCCTAACACAGTCTGCTACAGCCATGAGCTGCAGACCTGTGAGCCAAAGCCCTTTATGTGCCTGCTCACAGCAAAAGATGCCACAGTGGCTGAAGGGGAGTCACTGCTGCTCCACAGCCCTCTGAATCAAAAGCTGACCCAGGGTGATTCAGAGCTGGGATCACCTGTGAGCATCCTTTACAGTTTTACAAAGGACCATCCCATAACCTTAGAAATGGGAAAGTCACCACTGAGAAGAACTGGCTGAATGCTCATGTGAAGCCAAGCCAGGGAAAAGCCATGCTGCTCCACACTGCCCTCTCTAGCACCCTCGGAAAGAGAACTCCTCCCCTGCCCCAGCACCCTGCTGACCTCTGCAGGACTCCATCACCAAGGGCACCTGAGAGAGAGCCCATCCAAGGGAATCTGCCAGATCAGCAGAAGTCTACAGCACAGTAGTTTCCAGCAATGGCCTCTGCAACTGTGGGAGGAGAAAACTGCCCCCACTGTCACCACCTGGAAGGGACCACCCTGAGAGCTGGCCACAGCACCAGCCACAGCAGGCAGCAGCCCAGCTGGGTCCTGGAGGCAGCCACAGCAGGCAGACAGCTTAGCAACCAGCTTAGCTGCAAGAGAAATCATGTAGCTTTTTAGTGTTCACATGTTTAGCACCAGATATAGTTCTGTTTAAAAATTCTTGCACCTTAGCCCTCATGGTATTGTAACCTGTGATTTACAAACAGCCTCCCTGGCATGCCTGGAGTCACAATTCTGTATCTAATTTGATTTAAATCTCTAAAAGGTTCCTTTAAGATTGTATTTCCCTGAAACTGTTGCTTCTACCTATTAAGCAGCTGCAAGCATCTTGTCAAGTCGCCGTTTAGTGGACAAGTAGTGGAATTGCAACCTTGGTTCTCGAATAACTATTTGGTAATTTTCTAATTGGGTTCAAAACTGAACTGGTACAGTATGTACCAGTTTATGGGACATTCTTCATGACTGTACATTAGAATCTACATATAAACACTGATAAATGGTTATTAATAATATTTGAATATTAATAAAATAATTTTCATAAATTATAAATTAATAGTCCTATTTATTATAGTATTTTAAAAATCAACAAAAGAATATAAGAAAGCATGGAGACAGGCAAGTCATACACATTCTGATTTTGAGATGCAAACTAAAACAAGAGCCACGTGACTGGAATTTGCCAGCTTAAAAAAAAAAAGTGCCAACATGCAGACATCCATCCAGCCTCTTTCTCACTCCCACTACATGAAGGATAAGAAAAATAGAAGGAAGGTGAAAACTCTCATGGGTGAAGAAAGTGACAGTTTGATAAGTGAAGCAAAAGCTGCATGTGAAACTGAAGCAGAAAGAGAAATTCAAAAACTACTTCCCATTGGCAGGCAGACACCCTGTCTCATCTTGGAAAACAGGGCCTCATCATACGTAACTATCGTGTGGGAAGACAAAAATTGTAACTCAGAATGTTGACCCTTCCTCCTCCTCCTCTCCCTCAGATTTTATTCATGAGCACAATGTCATATGGAATGGAATACTTCTTTAATCACTTGGAATTGGATGTGTTCCCTCTCAGACACTTGCCAACTCCTAGCTTGCTGAAGCTTTTTAGGGATGCATGGAGAAAAAGACTTCATGCTAGTGAGTCCTTTTCAGGAATAGGCAAAACACTGGTGTGTTACCATCACTGCTTAAGCCAAAATGCAAAGTACAGCATTATATGGGCTGTGAATAAAGCTTATTTCTTAACTTCATTCCAGCTAGATCCACTATAAAAGAGTGAAACTACGAGCCCGAGTAATTCACTCCTAACAAAATTCTACTTTGTCTTACACTCTTTTAAGCATGGCTAATAATAATAATGACATCTGGCATTTAAAACATTCAGCTTAGTCATGAGAAGGAATCTAATGTTTTAAAAGCAATGAATAAAACATGCTATCTTCAAAGGAATGTTCTTACTACCTTGAGAAACTGGAATGGTGCAGGGCAATTTTTGCATATGCTCTCTGTTTTAGTCCAATTCTTGGACTGTTAAGCTCATCCTCCATTTTTGTGGTGATTTGAAGTTCCCCCCCGCAACATTAACTTGCCAGACCAACTCAGTTAGAAGCAAATGAAGCTGTATTTACAAGCAAAAACTATACTTTACAATGGAATATAATAAATATATAAAAATATACAGTATCTACAATATTATACAGATATTTGCAATTAGCAAACAACACAAAAATGTCCCTGGTCAAGAGACCAGGGAAGCCATTCCACTGCCCCCACACCCCCACCCCTACCCCTCTGTCCCAGGGGAGAAAGGAGAGGTGATAGAAGCAGTGGGTTAGAGATAGAAGCAGTGGGTTAGACTTAGCCAAAGCCAGCCAAAACATCTCTCCTGAGTGAAGAAAAACCAGCCAAGATCAGAAGAGAAGAGAAAAAGGAAAGAATTATTATGGTACAGCCTGTCTTATTCTAGATATTTCCCCAAATTAATTTATTTAGAATAATATTTTGTTTTCCGTTTTATACCCAATAGTGATTTATTTATATTTTTCTACTTTTCTGCTCGAAGTCTGTAACTAAATTTTAAAGGCATAGCCTAAAAACACCTCAATTCTGTGTACAATAGCCTACGGCCTTACACTTCTATTAGGAAGTATGAACTTTATTAGCAGCAGAGAAGGGAATTTAATTTTTGTTTCTTGCTTTGTGTGTATACTGAAAGATACTGTTCTTGTTTGCTTTTAAAGCTGGATTAAATTGACGATGGAGGGGGAAAAAAAACATCCAGGGCATTCAACTTTTACCAGAGGCCTAAAAATTGTGTTTAGAAGTACATATTATTTGTTTATGTAATATGTAATTTTGTTTAATCTGTATTTTTTATTCTTTAACCTCAGCTGAGAAGAAAACATCACCCCTCAAACTTCCCCCTTTGTCACAGTCTGAGTTGAATCTGCTGCAGTTATTGATACCATGCTGCAGTCATGCCAGCTTCAAAAATTAAAAAGCTATCTGGAGCAAAGTATTATGGGACTTGAAGTTCAGATTGCAACATGAGAGGCTTCCTGTTTTGGTTGCTGCTTTGGGTTTCTGGGTTCCTGGCGTTGGCTCTATTCTGCAGGCATGGTGGTTGTAAGGGTGGCAGTTGAGTGGCTGCTGGCTTTGGTTTTCTGTTTTATGATGGGGAGAGGGGGTGTGTTGTTTGCTTGTTTGGCTATTTTTTCCCCTGAGTCTTTCACTGCACTTCTTCTGCAAATAGACTAACCTAAGGTAGTCATGTATTGTATTATTAGATTAATTCGATTATTAGCTAAGGGGACTATGCATTGTGATTATGATATCTTATGCTATCTTAAACTCTTATCTATCTCAACCCTCATTTTTTCATGGTACTTTTGCCCTTACTTTTGTGTTTGAGGTGCATTCAGGTTAGCCCTGGTGCTAAGCCATCACACCCTTCTTTTTGTACGAGTCAAGCTTTAAAACAGCCATCTATGAGGTGCTTTCTGTTCAGATACTCTGGCTATTTCACAAGCCAAACTTACTGCTTCATCAAGATTTGCAAAAAGAATTATGGGAATGAAACCATTTACATTAGTGTTTAATGATCAGAAGTTAAGGCAACTTTAGTTGCATAATGCTGCATGAAAATGGGAGTGAAAGCTCTTTGGATATGGTCATCTATTATTCTTAGTATTTGTAGCTATCTGAACCTACTCATTAAAATGGAATTGTTTGATAAGAAACTGGGTAATGCTGATTTTATTACAAGATTCTGGGGGAGGAGTGTAATGCAAAAGATGAAAAGTTGGAGAAAAGTGTGCTTTTTAAAAGTACTTAAGAATATTTATTTTTTATCTGTAATTCAAGCAGTCTACACATAAACATATCAATAGTGCAACTAAGTTTATTTTAAGATTTCATTATAGAAAAGTCTGAGTTCATGAATAAAACAAGTCCATTCTGAAAAGATGAAAAATGTACAAAATGTGCTTTTAAATAATTTTTCATCTTGAAATTCGACAGTTTATAGTATGCATGCAAACCTCCCTCTTGGTAAAATATTTTGATTTAGATAAAGTAGTATTTTTCCTGAATAATTTTGGGGGTTTTAAAAACTATAATAATTATCATGGATTATGAAAATTATTTCCTGAATGTCCTTAATATGTTTAGCATTCATAACCCATGTTTCTGAAAGGAAACATTTGAAGTACATATGCACACAGCATATATAGAAAACTGAACAAATTGCATAGAAAATCTTGATCTAGGTAGTCAGTCTTGAGCAGATAGATTGTTTCATTCCAAAAGACGAAAGCATCAAAAAGCCCATTGTGGTTACTGAAAAAAGGAGCCATTTTTTTATTTGTGTCATGCCACATTGTGCTTCCTGAAAAGATGGTGACAGAACTAAAAACACTCTGCTTGTCACAATTTTGTGAATGTGTATTCATACTCATATTTATATGCTCACTTACTATATTTGTATGTGGTATCATGAAAATTTGCTTACAAATTAGGCATGCAGATATGTATTTACCCCTCCAAAAATCTATTTTTAGCTGTCATTGTATTGAACTACATTATAAGGATGCAAAAATACTAGTAGATGCAGTCTTAGATGTGAAAATTAGATACATATTTGGTTTTGACAGTTAGTAGTCACAATATTTAAATGTTGAGATTAATTTCCTTTTTTCTTTAGGCAACGTGCGTTGTATGCTTCTTGAGAAAGATTTCAATATTGAATTTCTTTGTTATTTGCAAACATAGTAATGTTTGGAGTATAAGTTTTTTCCAACGTGCTTTTGAGAAGCTTAAAAGGGTTAAGTAGGACTGAGCATTTGATGAAGTATGGCAGTGCTGAAAGCAATCAGGTTTCTGTCCTCCAACTTCTATTTTGGTAAAACTGTGACATAGTTCTGCCTGCAAGGTTGTAGATAATTTTGGTGAGATCACAGCACATTGTCTCTGAGTCACTGTTTTCTTAGTACTTTGTTCTGACCTGGTGTGTGTGGTAAGATTTCACCTCCTGCTCAGTGGTTCCAGCTTGATTGTGCAGCTGGCCCATATGCAGTCCATCTGGGACAAGCCCTCCCAGCCATCTGCTTTTGTCATGGAGAAGATCATAGAATCATAGAATCAATAAGGTTGGAAAAGACCTCAGAGGTCATCAAGTCCAACCTATTACTTAACACCTCATGACTAACTAAACCATGGTTTGAAGTTCCATGTCCTTTTTTGAACACCTCCAGGGAAAGGGACTCCACCACCTCACTGGGGCAGCATAATCCAATGGCCAATTAGTCTTTCTGTGAAGAACTTTCTCCTCAAGCCTAAACTTCCCCTGGTGCAGCTTAAGACTGTGTCATCTTGTTCTGATGCTGGGTGCCTGGGAGAACAGACCAACCCCCACCTATATCCAACCTACTTTCAGGTAGTTGTCGACATCAATAAGGTCTCCCCTGAGCCACCTCCTGTTCCCCAGTCTGAACAACCCCAGCTCCCTCAGCCTCTCCTCACATGGCTTGTGCTCCAGACCTCTCACCAGCTTTGTTGCCCTTCTCTAGACATGTTCAAGTGTCTCAATGTCCTTCTTAAATTGAGGAGCCCAGAACTGGACACTGTACTCAAAGTGTGATCTAACCAGTGCTGAGTACAGGGCCAGGATGCCATTTGCCTTCTTGGCCACCTGGGCACACTGCTGGCTCATGTTCAGCCAGCTGTCAACCACTACTCCCAGGTCCCTTTCTGCCTGTCTGCCCTTCAGCCACTCTGTCCCCAGCCTGTAGTACTGCATGGGGTTTTTGTGACCAAAGTGCAGCACCCAGCACTGGGCCTTGTTAAATGGCATCATGCTGGACTCCACCGATCTGTCCAGTCCATCAAGATCCCTCTGCAGAGCCTTCCTACTCTCTAATAGATCAACACCTGCTCCAAACTTGGTGTGATCTGTAAATTTACTAATGGTGGAGTGAATCCACTTGTCCAGATCATCAATAAAGATATTGAATAGGATTGGACCCAACACTGATCCATGGGGGACACCACTAGTGACTGGCTGCCAGTTGGATGTGGCACCATTTACCACCACTCTCTGGGCTCAGCCCTCCAGTCAGCTCCTAATCCAGTGCAGAGTGCTGCTGTCCAAGCCATGGACTGACAGTTTGGCCAGCAGTTTGCTGTGGGGGATGATGTCAAAGGCCTTGCTGAAGTCCAGATAGACTACATCCACAGCCTTCCCCACATCCACCAGGTGGGTCACCTGATCATAGAAGGAGATCAGGTTGGTGAGGCAGGACCTGCCCCTCCTAAATCCATGTTGGCTAGACCTGATTCTTTCACCATCCTGCAGCTGTGCTGTGATTGCCCCCAAGATGATCTGCTCCATAATCTTTCTTGGCACTGAGGTCAGGCTGACAGGTCTGTAGTTTCTGGGTTCCTCCATCTGACCCTTCTTCTGCATGGGCATCACATTGGCCAGTTTCCAGCCATCTGGGACCTCACCGGTGAGCCAGGACTGCTGGTGAATTATGGAAAGTGGCTTGGCGATCTCAGCTGCCAGTTCTCTCACTACCCTAGGATGGATCCCATCTGTTCCCATGGACTTGTGAGTATCCAAGTGGCTCAGCAAGTCCCTAACTAATGCCTCATGGATTTCAGGGTGATCACACTGCTCCCTGACCCCACCCACCAGTTCAGAAGGCCAGTAATCCTGAGGTCCTCCTGCCTTACTGTTGAAAATGGAAGCAAAGGAGGTATTTTGTACCTCAGCCTTTTCCTCATCTTTAGTTACAGTGTTCCCCTCCAGGTCCAATAAAGAGTGGAGGTTCTTCTTGCCCTTCTTTTTAGCATCAATATATTTATAAAAATGCTTTTTATTGTCTTTCACAGAAATGGCAATCTTGAGTTCTAACTGGGATTTTGCCTCTCTAATTTTTCTCCAACATGACCTAACAACATCCTTAAACATATCTCAAGTTGCTTACCCCCCCTTCCCAAGGCAATACACCTTCTTTTTCCCCCTTAATTCCTTCAAGAGCTGCTTGCCCATCCAGGCCAGTCACCTTCCCTGCCAGCTCATCTTTTAGCACATGGGCACAGCCTATTCCTGTGCCTTCAAAAGCTCCTGTTTGAAGTAGGTCCAACCATCCTGGACCCCTTTGTTCTTAAGGGCTGCTACCCAGGATACTCTCCGAATTAGTTCCTTAAATAAGCTGAATTCTTCCCTCTGGAATTCCAAAGTAAGGATTCTTTTTTTGCTCCTCCTTATTTCCCTGAATAGTGAAAACTCCACTATCTCATGGTCAGTGCAGCCTAGACAGCCTCCTATCATCACATCTCCCACCAGCTCTTCTCTATTTGATAACAGCAGGTCAAAAAGGGCCTGACCCCTGGTAGCCTCATGAAGCTGTCCTCCATACATTCTAAGAACCTTCTGGACTGCCTTTTCTCTACTGAGTTAAGTTCCCATCAGATGTCTGGCAGTTAAATTTACCCACAAGGACAAGGTCTGATGATCTTGAGACAGCCTCCAAATGCTCTTAGATCCAGCAAGAGGAAGAATAGCAGTGCTGCACCTTTGTGTATTCTGGCTGTCACACTGTTATGAGCTGCCTTGTCCACGTGGTTAGCTGGAAAGAGATAGCCTGCATGCAAATGGGCAATCTATGATTTCTATGATTCTATGATTTGCCCCTGGCAACTCTTAACCATCTGCTAAGACACAGTTGCTGCCTCTATGTCCACATTCATACCTGTTAGGGAATGCAGCCACTTTTGGCCACTCCCAGTCTTCCAGAACAGTCAAGTTAGGAAAATCATGACTCCATATGACTCCATCCTCTGTCTGCTCTCTAAGAATACATCATAGCCCTGTGTATCCTCTGTGTTTACCATATCATTTTAAATATGTGGTTCTTGCTGCTAGTTTAGTTTCCATGAACCAAGAGCCTTAGTTCATGCACTGAATTAGAGCAAGAGCAAATATTGTCACTGGAGTTTCAAAACAGGAGAATGTGAATGATAACTCCTTTTGCCATAGCAGCATTTCTGGTGAAAAAGGATCTGTATAATATCATCCCAGCTCTGTAAAGCAGATATTTTGGTGTATCAATACATGCCATTGTCCTGAAGGGTTAAACCCCAAAACACACCCTAACCCAGACAATGGGTTAAGTACCTGTGAATGAGCAAATCTGAATATGCCCCATCCTGTAGGCCCAGTTATCAGGTTTCTGTATTACCAAAGGACATTAATTTTCTTGGGACAGTATTTAAATCAGCTGAGAAGTTAGGCAGCTTGCCTTGTTCTAACCCAGACAGCAACAAGAGCCAAATGCTGCTGGAGTAGCAGCTGAAGGGCTTGCACTAGTGGATCAACTACACCTTGGCCTTGTTCTTGCCCAGAAAGAGACAAGAACCAAATGCTGCTGGAGTAGCAGCTGAAGAACTTGTCCTAACAGGAAACAACTACATCTGGGCCTTGTATCTGGACCAAGGCAGAGAGAGCAGAAGCTCTGAGAACTGAATCCCAGAAGAGCCACCAAAAGGTTACAGTCCAGTGACAGAACACACAAGAGAAAGAGAGGACCCCCAGCCCTCTCTGAGACAAGGGCAAGCTCCAGACTATGAACTCGGCATGAGAGGAGAGAGGCCTCTAGACATCTCCAGGGCCAAGGAACACTTGAATTAAAATTAAGCATCTAGGAAGATACCGGACAGAAGAACAAGTTGTGAGTACCCAGCTAATCACAGTATCAGAGTGTGGCAGGGTGAGAAAGTTACCCCCCCACACACACAAAGAAACCACAGCTAACTCAGTCAGAAAAGCAGAAGAAAGCTATATTTACAAGCATAAATGGAATGCAATGAATATGTACACAAACATACAATATTTACAATATATACAGAAATACACAGCAATGAATGTAATGCAGAAAACCTTTTCCCTCCAGCCAGCCAGGGGGGTTCCCTGAACCCCCCTCTCTCCCTCCCTACCTCCCCTTTTTCCCAAAAAGGGTTAGAGAGAGAGAGAAAGGCAATTAAGGAGAAAAATTCTGTTAGCTCAAAGCGAATGCAAGAATTAGTTTTCCTATCTGGTTAGCTTTGTTAATTCAAGGTCACTCCTGTCTGGCAAAGCTGTTGCTTCAGAGAGAGAGAAGCCGTCCAGCCCACAGGAACAGAGAGAACAGACTGAATTTGACAGAACCCAAACCCAAAGCTGCACTCCACCAATCCACCAATGAAATTAGTTCAGACTACCTTGGTTTTGTTTAAATATTAAAAATATTCAGCCAGAGTGTTCAGCAACTGTCTCTTTCTTAAAGGCACAGCCTAAACCGGTCACACAGAGTATCACCAAGGTTGGAAGACACCTCAAAGATCATCAAGTCCAACCTGTCACCACAGACCTCATGACTAGACCATGGTGCCAAGTGCTACGTCCAATCCCCTCTTGAACACCTCCAGGGATGGTGACTCCACCACCTCCCTGGGCAGCCCATTCCAATGGCAAATGCCTCTCTCAGTGAAGAACTTTCTCCTCACCTCAAGCCTAAACTTCCCCTGGTGCAGCTTGAGACTGTGTCCTCTTGTTCTGGTGCTGGTTGCTAGAAAGAAGAGACCAACCCCTTCCTGGCTACAACCACATTTCAGGTAGTTGAAGAGAGCAGTGAGGTCTCTCCTGAGCCTCCACTCCTCCAGTCTAAAGAATACCAGCTTCCTCAGCCGCTACTCATAGGGCTTGTGCTCAAGGCCTCTCACCAGCCTTGTTGCCCTTCTCTGGATATGTTCAAGTGTCTCGATGCCCTTCCTAAACTGAGGGGTCCAGAACTGGACACAGTACTCAAGGTGTGACCTAACCAGTGCTGAGTACAGGGGCACAATGACTTCCCTGCTCCTGCTGGCCACACTATTCCTAATGCAGGCCAAGAAGCCATTGGCCTTCTTGGCCACCTGGGCACACTGCTGGCTCATGTTCAAGCAGCTGTCAATCAGCACCCCCAGGTCCCTCTCTGTTTGGCAGCTCTCCAGCCACTCTGACCCCAGCCTGTAGCTCTGCATGGGGTTGTTGTGGCCAAAGGGCAGCACCCAGCACTTGGACTTGTTGAATGTCATCTCATTGGACTCTGCCCATCTGTCCAGTCGGTCAAGGTACCTCTGCAGGGCCCTTCTACCCTACAACAGATCAACATCTGCTCCCAACTTGGTGTCATCTGCTAATTTGCTGATGACTGTCTCACCCCTCATCCAGATCGTCAATGAAGACATTGAAGAGGATGGGGCCCAGCACTGATCCCTGGGGGATGCCACTGGTGAC
Organism: Colaptes auratus; assembly: GCA_015227895.2. Taxonomy (NCBI): domain Eukaryota; kingdom Metazoa; phylum Chordata; class Aves; order Piciformes; family Picidae; genus Colaptes; species Colaptes auratus. The sequence continues at coordinate 64,678,349 of CM026897.1, read as the reverse complement.
TGGCCTCCAGCTGGAGGTGGCACCATTCACCACCACTCTCTGGGCCCAGACATCCAGCCACTTCCTAACCCAGTACAGAGTGTTGCTGTCCAAGCCACGAGCTGACAGCTTGGCCATCAGTTTGCTGTGGGGGACAGTGCCTTGCTGAAGTCCAGGGAGACTACATCCACAGGCCTGCCCACATCCACCAGGCAGGTCACCTGATCCTAGAAGGAGATCAGGATGGAGAGGCAGGAGCTGCCCTTCCGAAATCCATGTTGGCTGGACCTGAGCCCTTGGCCATCTTGTAGGTGCACAGTTTTTGTTGCCAGGATAATCTGCTCTATCATTTTCCCTGGTACTGAGGTCAGGCTGACAGGCCTGTAGTTTCTGGGTTCCTCCATCCGACCCTTCTTGTGGATGGGGACCACAGTGGCCAGTTTCCAGTCATCTGGGACCTCACCGGTGTGCCAGGACTGGTGGAAAATGATGGAGAGTGGCTTGGCCAGCTCACCTGCCAGCTCTCTCAGCACCCCAGGATGGATTCCATCCGGTCCCATGGAGTTCAGCAGGTCCCGAACTCATTCCTCATAGATTTCCAGGGCATTACATTGCTCCCTGACCCCATCACCCAGCTCAGGAGGCCACTCGTCCCGAACTCCTCCTGCCTTGCTGTTAAAAATTGAGGTAAAGAAGGTGTTCAGGACCTCAGCCTTTTCCTCATCTTCAGTCACAGTGTTGCCCTCCAGGTCTAATAAAGAGTGTAGGTTCTTCTTGCCCCTCTTTTTGGTGTTAATATATTTCTAAAAATGTTTTTTGTTATCTTTCACAGAGGTGGCCAACTCAAGTTCCAACTGGGCCTTTGCCTCTCTATTTTTTTTCCTACATAATCTAATAACTTCCTTGAACATACCTTGAGAAGCCTTCCCCTCCTTCCAAAGGTGATACAGTCTCTTTTTTTTCCCTTAGTTCCTGCAGGAGCTGCTTGCTCATCCAGGCCGGTCGCCTTCCCCGCTGGCTCATCTTTTGGCACGTAGGAACTGCCAGTTCCTGTGCCTTCAAGAGCTCCTGTTTGAAGTGGGTCCAACCATCCTGAACCCCTCGGTTCTTGAGGGCTGATACCCAGGGAACTTTGTGAATAAGTTTCTTAAACAAGCTGATGTTTGCCCTTCGGAAGTCCAAGATGATGGTTCTGTTGGTGCTCCTCCCTATCTCCCTGCATATTGAAATATTATATGTTTCAATTATATATATATATATATATATATATATATATATATTATATATAATCTGATATATATATAATCTGATATATATATAATCTCCTACATAATCTTATTTCTGGGAAACCACAGATCGCAGCACCTTTATTTCTAATTTGAATCACTGTATTAGAAATTCTTAGATCTGTGCTTGAATCATTTAACTGTCTTCATATGTGGAATGTATCTTTCACAACTGAATAACAGAACCTGTAAATATGCTTTGTAAATAAGTTACAGTGGTGTCTGAAGATACCACTGCCAGAAATATTAATTATAAGCTACATAAAAATACACTCTGTTACAGGCATGGACAAAAACTTAAGGAACAATAAAATAAACCCACTGTATTCTTGTTTAGACATTACATATGTAGCAACTTATCATAATATTATGAATAGAACAACAACATGGTAAATGTAAGGGCATAATACCAAGGACTAACATAACCCATTTTAATAGTTGGAAGAAATTGCTGTAATGTCTCATGTCAAAAAAGCACTGAAGTTTCTCAATGAGCAGCTTATACTGGCTCAACCTGACAAATGTCAGAGTATTATAGCAGGAAATAAAGAGGAAATGCATAGTACCAAATAGCCAAATTTTAACAAGCAGCATGCTTTGGTTTGTGCATTTAACACTAAACAAGAAAGAAATAAAAAGTTATAATGGTGGGAAGAACAGAGCAAGTAAGAAAAAGATAGTGGTTATTACATCTACAGCACCTGAGGTCTACAAGTGTGGACAGATTGTTCAGTATGAGATACTCAAGGTTTTGCCAAATCCCTTGTTTAAAAGCACATAATGTGCGTGATACAATTATTACACTACTTCCATTTTTTATACATAGGCTCTCTTGTTTTCCTCTCATTTACATTTAAGTTGCTTTATATTATAATGAAGGCAAAAATCGTGATGTAATGGATAAGCCTACCCTTTTCATGTAAAACACCAGAACTTATCTTTTTCCAACTTTTTATTCCACCTTATTTATAGATGCCTTATTCTGTACCAAGACTTTCGTCCTTTGACTGATCCATAGCATCTTCTGAGATCCTGCTGTGTAAATCCATGACACCACAATTGACTTTTGGGTCTGGAAATATGATCCGTTGATCTTCCACTTCTACTGTGTGTAGAGAAGCAAGCAGTCATACTGATATCTCAGTATATGATATGCCATGTGAAAAGGATTGTAACTTGTTCTTGATTTCTTCTGTATCCTTTTGTATCTGTCTGACTTCATAAAATTACAATACAGTAAGTGGCCAGACAGCACCAGAAATTGCTACTGACCAGTAGTGAAAATGTTATGACCCACATAATTTAGATGAGAGCGCCTAATCAACAGACAAGCCAGTGAAACTGCTGTTTCTACACATCTTTTTTAAGAGCAACCTGAGACTTATCTATTTGGCTCAACATAATATCAGACTTTTTTGGCATGACTCTGAATTAACCTAGAAGGAAAAAATATTCCTCTGAAATCATCTTATAGGATATAGGTAAAACTAAACAAACATTTCAGCCAAAATGCTGCTAACTGGTAGCAAATGCTACTTTATCCTAGAGCAAGTTCTAATGTTTGCTGGACTTTCTTTTCAGATGAGCCTCTCACCTTATAATAACCTCAGGGCTTGTAAACAGCCATTTTTCATTGGCTTTAGCTTTACGTTCTTGAACTGTTATGATTTTCAGAAAATAAAAGATAATGCACTGAACCATCAAGAGTAGGGATTAAAAATACAAAGAGTGGATGGATAACACAAATCGTGAAAGAAGAACTGACGTGGCCAGATTTTCTAATCAAAATTCTTCATGGAATTTTTTCTCTCCTTGTTTTGTGGGGGTTTTTTTTGTTTGTCTATTTTTTAAGAAATACATATGTCTGTATGTCTAGGTTCTTTGCCCTTTATTTTATGCAAAAGAAATGGATTATAAATGCCACTAAATTTTGTCAATACACAGATTCACAAAGAAAACTGCAGTGTGAATGCTGATTACACCACATAAATAGAGTTCATGTTTCCTTGTCAATATTTGACAACTATACTTTCATTTGAGTTACTCTCTTTTGTCTAGCATTATGTCCCCTATACAGGCTTTGGATGGTTGAAGTGTTTGGTTTTATAAAAATATTCAACTCCATTTCAGTTCAAATTAATCTTAGACTATTAATATATTCAAAGAGGTACTGAGTATGGACCACAAGAACAGTCCTATATTGCAAATGAGAGTTGGTTTGATTTTGGCAAGAATCTCATCTCTGAAATTTTCCAAACTGACACATTGCAAAGCTGGAACAAAAAAATCAAATACACGTCTAAGTTTTAATGAAAACTTAGAATCTTGGTGTAAAAATGACAACAACAAAAACTTTCTACTAACATTTTCATAGGACAGAGTACTTAAAAATTATTTTAGAATGTTAATGTATTTCTTGGGTAATAATATTTCAGTTTAGACACATGAAATCACTAATTCTGTAAAATAAACATGAACTATAAGAAACTATAAGAAAAATAAGAAATACAGGTAATCAAAAAAGAACACAGTTGTGGTTTTGAAGTTTGTCTTTAAAATAGACCACCTGTCCTTGGTTGTGTCTTCACGAGTCATGCTTTGGATCAGCCTTTCATGGCATTTAATCTACCCTGAATAAGCTGTTTTCCATAAACCCAAGGTCCTAATTTTCCTGCATGCCCTCCACACACCTCTTGGTCAATGTAACCAAGGCTTCTGTCATTTTTCATGACCTATAGCTTGCTCTAACTTACTTGCAAAACCAGGCTTAGGTTTGTTAAAATCTCCCCAGAAGAATAAGGACCTGCAAATGGAAAAGCTTTTTCAAAATGCTTTAAAAAGCCTTTGTGCAATATCAGTTAGTACAATGAAACATAAAAATGAGGACTGAAGGTTTTTTTAAAATCTATTCTTGTATCATTCAGTGATGAAGTATCACTACAGAGCTCATTGTCACCACTAAGAATGTAGTCTGAAAATGTAGTAATTTAAATTAGACAACAAAATGTTAATGTATGTGTGTGTATATATGTATATATGCATCTATACAGTCATTTGAGTAACCAATATCATGTGGAAAAATTGAACCACACTCAATATTGACTTGAGCACTGCTGCATGAGTCAAGGACTTCTGTGGAACAGCAAACTGACTCTGAAAATAGCTTTCTGGATGTTCAAGGGATAGTGGCAGCAAGAAATTGTCAATTCAGAAAGATCTTGCAAGAAAAAAAAAGTCTCACTAACTGGAAGTTACTATGCTATAACTCAGAATCTTTTCCATATGCAGTTAAATTATTTTGTACTGACGCATTTATGCATATGACATATCCTCTAGTGAAGATTTTACTGGAAATCAGTAGAAAAACAAACAAAACCCCCAAACCAACAACCCAACCAAACCAACACAAAACCAAAAAAAAAACCCACCCAACCCTTTCCCTCCTGCCCCAACCAAAACACCCAAAACTGAAAAATTCACACATGGAATAAATGAGGAAAATATTTTTTAATTTAAAGAAATGAAATGAAACACCATTCTTGCAGACTTCTTTCCAGCAGAGAAGCTCATATTTTCTTTAACCTCAGAATGCTTGTAAAACCTGTAGAGAACATTGATGGATGAAGGTTTTTTGAAGACTTGGCATTTCGTTTGTAAGAAGCAGTGAAGAATGCAAGCAGACTGCTGCAAGAAAGTGCATGTGAGGAATTACTGGTTAGCCATAATTCTGAGAGCTGTTTTGGAATCAGAAAAGTTCATTCCAAAGTTGTAATCATGGTTGAGAACAGAAAACCATGGAAATGAGGCCTTGACAATTTCAGCAGATACATCTTTCTGATCAAAAGAAAGCTATCATCTTTCAGAATATTTTTTTTATTATTAAGTTTCCAGTGCTTTCTCTGACCATTGCTATACAGGTCTGCAGATTTAGAGTGAAATGTTGGCCATTGTCTGCTGAATCTAATGCTGTGACTTTTTTATACTTTTGTCTTTGGGAGCAAAAGTTTTTAAGATGTTCAGCCGTATTTATCTACCAGGAGATAAAGACAAATGTGGTGCTTTGTTTGTTTGTTTTTGTTGGTTTTTTGTGTTTTTTTTTTCCTCAGTAGGGGGACTCTTATATAGAGTTTTATAATAGGATGTGGTGGGTTGAAAATTCCCCCCAATATAAAATTGCCAGACCAGCTCAGTTAGAAAGAAAATGAAGCTGTATTTAGAAGCAAAACTACAATCTAGAAATTAAATGTAATTAATATGTACAAAATATACAATATACAATATTTAGAGGTATTTACAATTTATAAATAGCACAAGAACTCCCCTGGACAAACCAGGGGGCTTCTAATAGCTTCTCCACTCCCTGCTCCCTTCCATCCCCCCAGTATGCATGGGAAAAGAGAAAGAGCAGAGAGCTGTTTGTTAATACTCAGCCACAACAATGAAGCCAAGGTCAGCAAAGCCAGTAGAAGCCAGAACAGAAAAAGGAAGAGAAAAATAGAGAAAGTTAGTATGTATAACTAGTTTATGTTGGTAATCTGTCCAGTGAGATTATTAAGACTGTATCATTATTTTCCTTTTTACATCCAATAGTGATTTATTTACATTCTACTACTTTCTGTTCAAGATCTGTGGAAAATTTTCTAGGCACAGCCTAAAACTGCCACATAGGGTAAAGGTGAAATTTATAAGAGGAATATCTGCCAAGAACTTGCTAGGTCTTGTGGCAAAAGAACCTTAAGGTGATTTGTGATGCATACAGACATACATAATATTTCCTGTAATATTATGTATATAGGAATTAGCTGTTTCAGTGAGGTTGTGAGGTATAAAGCTTGCATGAGTTCTGTCCCAAGTGCATGTTCAAATATGTTATTGAATAAAACTTGTTATCTGAGTGCTGGATGTTAAGCAGAAATTCTTCACTGAGAGTGATTGGCCATTGGAATGGGCTGCCCAGGGAGGTGGTAGAGTCACCATCACTGGAAGTGTTTAAGAAGAAACTGGATGAGACACTTAGTGCCACAGTTTAGTTGATTAGATAGTGTTGGGTGATAGGTTGGACTCAATGATCTTGAAGGTCTTTTCCAACCTGGTTAATCCTGTATTCTGTACAACAAAGGAAATGTGGTAGAATAGTATTAACCTTGAAACTGAAATTTTCTGTCACTGTCATACTATCATTGAACACTAGAATAATGGAATAATACATTGTATTAGAAGGGACTTTGAAGGGTTATCTAGTTCAATCCTGCTAAACCAGTCACAGCAATGAACACAGACATCTTTACAGCCTGTTTAAGAAAATTATTTGCAAAGTTCCCTGGGTATCAGCCCTCAAGAACCGAGGGGTTCAGGATGGTTGGACCCACTTCAAACAGGAGCTCTTGAAGGCACAGGAACTGGCAGTTCCTATGTGCCAAAAGATGAGCCAGCGGGGAAGGCGACCAGCATGGATGAGCAAGCAGCTCCTGCAGGAACTAAGGGAAAAAAAGGGGCTGTATCACCTTTGGAAGGAGGGGAAAGCTTCTCAAGGTATATTTAAGGAAGTTGTTAGATTATATAGGAAAAAAATTAGAGAGGCAAAGGCCCAGTTGGAACTTGAGTTGGCCACCTCTGTGAAAGATAAGAAAAAGCATTTTTAAAATATGTTAATGCTAAAAAGAAGGGCAAGAAGAACCTGAACTCCTTATTGGGCCTGAAGGGGAACACGGTGACTAAAGACGAGGAAAAAGCTGAGGTCCTGAACACCTTCTTTCCTCAATTTTTAACAGCAAGGCAGGAGGAGTTTGGGACAAGTGGCCTCCTGAGCTGGGTGATGGGGTCAGGGAGCAGTGTAATGCCCCAGAAATCCATGAGGAATTAGTTTGGGACCTGCTGAGCCACTTGGACACTCACAACTCCATGGGACCAGATGGGATCCATCCTAGGGTGCTGAGAGAGCTGGCAGATGATCTGGCCAAGCCACTCTCCATCATTTTCCACCAGTCCTGGCACACCGGTGAGGTCCCAGATGACTGGAAACTGGCCACTGTGGTCCCCATCCACAAGAAGGGTCGGATGGAGGAACCCAGAAACTACAGGCCTGTCAGCCTGACCTCAGTACCAGGGAAAATGATAGAGCAGATTATCCTGGCAACAAAAACTGTGCACCTACAAGATGGCCAAGGGCTCAGGTCCAGCCAACATGGATTTCGGAAGGGCAGCTCCTGCCTCTCCAACCTGATCTCCTTCTAGGATCAGGTGACCTGCCTGGTGGATGTGGGCAGGCCTGTGGATGTAGTCTCCCTGGACTTCAGCAAGGCCTTTGACACCGTCCCCCACAGCAAACTGATGGCCAAGCTGTCAGCTCGTGGCTTGGACAGCAGCACTCTGTACTGGGTTAGGAAGTGGCTGGAGGTCTGGGCCCAGAGAGTGGTGGTGAATGGTGCCACCTCCAGCTGGAGGCCAGTCACCAGTGGCATCCCCCAGGGATCAGTGCTGGGCCCCATCCTCTTCAATGTCTTCATTGACGATCTGGATGAGGGGATTGAGACAGTCATCAGCAAATTAGCAGATGACACCAAGTTGGGAGCAGATGTTGATCTGTTGTAGGGTAGAAGGGCCCTGCAGAGGTACCTTGACCGACTGGACAGATGGGCAGAGTCCAATGAGATGACATTCAACAAGTCCAAGTGCTGGGTGCTGCCCTTTGGCCACAACAACCCCATGCAGAGCTACAGGCTGGGGTCAGAGTGGCTGGAGAGCTGCCAAACAGAGAGGGACCTGGGGGTGCTGATTGACAGCTGCTTGAACATGAGCCAGCAGTGTGCCCAGGTGGCCAAGAAGGCCAATGGCACCTGGTCTGCATCAGAAATAGCGTGGCCAGCAGGAGCAGGAGGTCATTGTTCCCCTGTACTCTGCATTGGTTAGGCCACACCTTGAGTCCTGTGTCCAGTTCTGGGCCACTCAGTTTAGGAAGAACACTGAAACACTTGAGCGTGTCCCGAGAAGGGCAACAAGGCTGGTGAGAGGCCTTGAGCACAAGCCATATGAGGAGAGGCTGAGGGAGCTGGTATTCTTTAGACTGGAGAAGAGGAGGCTCAGTGGCGACCTCATTGCTCTCTACAACTACCTGTAGGGGGGTTGTAGCCAGGAAGGGGTTGGCCTCTTCTCTCTAGCAACCAGCACCAGAACCAGGGGCTGCAGTTTCAATCTGTGCCAGGGGAAGTTTAGGCTGGAGGTGAGGAGAAAGTTCTTCACCAAGAGAGTCATTTGCCATTGGAATGGGCTGCCCAGGGAGGTGGTGAAGTCACCGTCCCTGGAGGTGTTCAAGAGGGGATTGGACGTAGCACTTGGTGCCATGGTTTAGTCATGAGGTCTGTGGTGACAGGTTGGACTTGATGATCTTTGAGGTCTCTTCCATCCTTAGCGATACTGTGATACTGTGATACTGTGATCTTCAACTAAATAAAGTTGTTCAGAGCCCCATCCACCCTGACCTTGAATATTTCCAGGGGTGGGCCATCTACCTCCTTTCTGAGCAATCTATTCCACCATTTCACTACGCTCATCATAAAAAATATCTTCCTTATATCTTCTGAATCTACCCTCTTTTTATTTAAAACTATTATTATTTGTCCTATCACAACATGCCCAGTTCTCAAAGCCTGTACTAGCCTGGACAGTCAACAATCTCAGCCTTTCCTCATAGGAGAAGTGTTGAAGCCCTTCTCTGGACTTGATCCGACAGACTGATGTGTTTCTTGAACAGATAATTCCAGAACTAAACAGATAATTCCAGAGGTGGTTAAAGTTTTCCATATGTGGTCTCACAAGAGCAAAGTAGAGTGGCAATGTCACCTACCTCAACATAGTGACCACATGTGGTGGGTTAACACCCTTTTCTGAAAACAAAAAACAAAGCAGGGTGGAGGGTTTGCAGGTACTTTTCACTCCCTGCGGGGTGTTTTTCCCCTGGGAAGCTGAGTCTGTTCCACTCCTCTCTCCCTGCCCAGCTAGGGTATAAAAAGGAGGACACTGCTGCCCACTGCAGGCTTGAACCCACAATCTCAACACTCAGAGTCTCTGCCCTACCAACTGAGTCACATGGGCCTCCCCCACATGGTCCTCCCCCAGTTACTGGGTGCGGGCGAGGGGAAGAAAGAGGAAGTACTAGACCCTGCATTGGATTTTATAGCAGGGCAGAGGATTATGGTAGGAGATACCAGGTTTCCTGTGTCTGCCCACTGGGCTGGACTTCTGGACACAGGAAGTACACCACGTAGCAGAGAGCACCCAGCCCAAACCACCACACCACACTTCTTTTGATGCACCACGGGATACAATTGGCTTCCTGAGCTGTGAGTGCACATTGCTGCATCACACCCATTTTCCATCCAACAATATACCCATGTCCTTCTCTTCAAGGCTGCTCTCAACCAATTAATCTCTCAGACTCTTTTGACACCAGAAACTCATCCATCCCAGGTGCAGGACCTTTTACTTGACCTTGTTGAACTTAATAAGGTTAACATGGATCCACATCTAAAGCTTGTCCAGGTCCCTCTGGATGGCCTCATGAACCTCATATGTGTCAGACACACTAGTCAGCTTCATGTCATCTGCAGATTTGTTGAAGGTCTATTCACTCTCACTGTCTATGTCATTGATGAAGATATTAAACAGCATGGGTTCCACTGCAGACTCCTGAGGGACAACACTTATCAGTCTTCCTGACATCAAGCCATTGATCACTACCCTCTGAATGTGACCATCCAATTGATTTATTATCCTCTGAATGGTTCCTACCTTTGTAAATTCTACCCTTTGCAGAAATAGGTGCAACATTTCTGTTCCCTTTTTAGAGCGATCAAGGAATTCACCTGCCTGCCATGACTACTAAAAGATCTTGGAGAGTGGTTTGGAAACTACATCGACAAATTCCCTTAGGACTCTCAGATACATCTTGTTGGGGCCTTCTCAGATATGTATGTTGGCACTCCTCAGAAGGTCATGAACTTGATCTGGTTTTACAGTGACTTTGCTCCCTTAGTCCCTGCCTTGTGGCCCATCCACTTGAGAAGCTGCCAGTGAAGACTGAGGCAAAAAATATATAGAGTGCCTCTGCATTCATCTGCTCTTAACAGTTTGTCAGTCTTCAGCCTAGGGGATTTTATAGGTCTATGTTTTTGAACTGAAATGGTCATTAGATTAAGTAATAGCAACCAAAAATTTGAGGGGAAAAAACAAAACAAAACAAAACAAAACCAAACCCAGCTAATCTTGCATCAAGTCCAGAAAAACTTAGAGCTGAAATTTTAAACTCAGAAAACCACTTGGAGGAAGCCATTTCCCACCACGCTGGACATGATTTGTGCCTTCTTATACTATTTACAAACTCATGTTCTATGCTTCATTTGAAACAGCAAAGTATTTCAATGTTAAGCATTAATTTAGTGTCGTTTTCCCCTGAAGGAAGGCTAACGTAGGTGGAGCCTTATTCCTCACCTGGCAGAATTCTAAGAAGTAATAATCATACTTGAAACCATATTTGAATGTCAAAATATGCATCCAAGTAAGGTGATACTTGACATTCTACTCTGCTTAACTGCTTTTGGTTTTATTCCTATGTCCTTTTCTTCATTCCAATATTCATTTAAGAAAGTGATTTTGTGTTATTTTCTAAAAGGTATAAGCCAGATATTAGATCTTTTTGCAGGCCAGATATACATATATATAGTTTCTAAGGAAAAGAGACTACAATGGAGAAGGGTGCTATATACTGCTTAATTTGCAGTTTCTTCAAAATGTGTTTGTCTCAGCTGATAAAAATCCATTCAACTTCATTGCTATTTGCTGCCATAAAAAATAGTCATTTGGGCCAAAAGTAGAATTCTGGTGTCTGCTGCTTCTCCTATTCAAACATGGTATGTCAGCAAAAGAGAATGAGTTTAGATTTGTCCTAGTTTGATCAGAAAAAAGAAAGAAAGAAAAAAAGGTTGTTTACATATTCTTCTCAAAAGAAGATTGCAGGGAACAAAATATCAGAAACTTATAAGAAGGGTAGTTGCCTTGTAGGAAAGGAAAAGAAGCCTTTTCTTCATCTTGGCAGAAGCATAATTCTTAATGGAAATTAACCAATCCCACATGATTTGCTACTGACATGGTATGTTATTCTATTTCAGATTAGGAACTGAAAATGTTCTTTGGTTGTGTTTTGTGTGTGTGTGTCTGGGTTTTTTTGGTTTGTTTGTTTTGATTGGTTGTTTTTTTTTGTTTGTTTTTTTCCCAAATGCCTGATATGAAAGCTATGGCCAGCAATTCTAAAATATATGGTAAATAGAATGTAATTGCTATTCTTTAGAGAATGCAACTCTTAACTAATGAGATGGGGGGCATGTAACCACCTTGACAAGTCATCTTTAACTGTGTTAATTAATAGGGGTTATGTTGTGCCCATACAGATGGGAGACTCAGCAATCCTAATGGTAAGCAGAGATCATTGCCTTAAAAAATGAACTTTCTGTATTTGTGTATGCCTGTGGAGTCCTAAGTGATCAAACAGAAAGATTCTGAGAGTAAGTAATTTAATCTTTGATACAGACAGAATAAACCCACAAAAACTATGAATTTAGGAATACCTTTAAGCACAAAAAGGGAGAAGTATGTGTAAACACAAAATAATGAAAATCTTTAAATGTGTTGTCACAACCTAGCTATCCTGTACCAAACCTGGTCAGCATCAGGGGTTGTGCTAAAATTTGAATAATTCCCTTGGAGTAAATAAAGGCAAAGTGACCAGAGCAAAGGGAAAATGTGAAGAAGAGGGAAAAGCAGAGGGAGAAAGAAAGGATGAGAGGGAAAGAGAGATGCTTGAAGTGCCAATGAAGGGATATCACCATTCCCTAGATTCAGATTGTAGAATTATCACAGGAACAGTCCCGAGTTCTTCACAGCAAGTGCAGACTTTGTAAAGGGGGCCCCTCTGCAGCAACGGGAGAAATGGACCTGTGCAGCAGTAGGGGCATGGTGGGGGCAGAGAGAGACATCTGGGCCACAGAGGCAGAGAGGAACGGAGTGGTAGCAAGAGTGGGAGGGGAAAGGACTGATACAGAGCTGGTGAATGACACAGGCTGTGCAGAGTAGAACTGTTGGGTGCGCTGCTCACATGTGGTTGCCCAGAAGTTGTGGTTTCCCCATCACCCCTTTCAGGGCAGGGGGTGTGCCTTCAAAGCTGTGCAAGAATGTGGTGTTCACATTGGCCTTTCAGAGGCGCTCTTGCTGTGCCGCTCCGTCACGCCATATCACACCCTGTTTGAGACAATAAAGCAACTGCTGATCTCACAAGTATTTTCTTAAAAGCACAGCTGCTGTGTCTCTTTTGCCTGAATGCTGGAAATGACCTTTGTCTACTTTCTTCCTCCTTCAGTTTCATACAGCTGCAAAGAAAAGATGGACCTTTGCTTCGGCCACTTATCTATTGAAGAGTATTGCACCGCAGGGAAATGCATATTCAAGACTATTTTAATTTTAAATAATGTACTCTAGAAGGCTGAGCTTCTTTGGATATCTTTTCAAAGAACGCTCTTTGAGAGATACTGTCTACAGGACAGGTTCTCAAGAGTGAACATGAAATCAGTGAAGGCTGAACTGTTAAATTTTACAAATAATTGCCACAACTAGTGAAATCCAAGTCTAAGAGACAGTGGCAAGAGGAGAATTAGTGACAAAGTTTTACCATATGGCAAAGAGGAAAATTAATATTCATTTTGCAAACACACACACACATAAATTACATTTATACTTTGTTTTGTATGAAAAACACTAGACTTAATTAAGCTAAAAGGAAATCTTTACCTACTGGTTTCAAAGTTCAGACCTGAATTTATGTGGGCTGTTAGATTCACTTTTGGTTATTGTAATATTTCAAAGATGAAAAGAACTCCTGTTGAAGAAAAGAAGGTCGCAATACCATCTTCTGGCATTTAAGTAACTGCTTCCCATATCCATTTATGATGAAAATTTTTGTTTTAATAATGCACAATTCATAATAAATAGACTGTAGATTCAAAGACTGAGAATTTCCTGATGTATTGAGATCTAGAGGATTTTAAAAAATCCTTATAATAACAGTAAATCTACTTAGGACTCCAATTGTTTTCAGGTTGTAGGTCACTTAGCAGCTTCCTCCTGGTTTCTGTGTGACTGTAAAAGGTAAACTGCGGCAGTTGGATGCTTTCCAAACTCTTGATCACAATTTGCATTAAAGTAAGTGATGATATATTTAATTTACTGCCATAGTCAAATGAAGAGCCAGTTTCCATTCTCCTGTGCCAGAAAAGGGCAGTGTTGAGTTAAAGGAGAGCTTTAAAATGCACTGGTTTGTCTTTGTGGACTTTGGGCTGGAAAACATTATTAAGTCAGAAGACTTGTGGTAGGATCTAGGGCAGATAAACTTTTCCTTATGTGGCTGACCTGCTTCCTTGAAAAGTTGGTATCATTCATTTCATTTACTGATAGAGGCTGCAATCTTGGGTGTCACAGGGGTCTTGAAGAAGAAGGTCACTGTTTCTGTAATGTCTGTTACCTTTCCCACTCTCTAGGAAAAACTGATGGACAATTCTGACCTGATACCATGTTTGGCTCCACCTGTTGGCCATGGAGAGGAAGGAGCTCTGCCTCATTCTTCTTGTGCTCCAGCTTGTCTGTTGTGTGTGGCTGGAGCTACAGGGCGTGCTCTTCCAGCTGGTCCGGTGGCAAATGCTGAGCAAGTGGAAAACCTTTTATCCTCCTGAACTCCATCTGTGACTCTCATTTTAACTGCTGAACCTGCTTCTGGTAGAACAAGCAGTGAAGAAAGCCCAAGTGTAAAGGAGGTGGCTATGCAGGAATCAGCGCAATGCTTGTCACTATTTGATGTTAACCTTCTTTAAAAAGTCTGCTTGAATAAAAGAAGTGTGTGTTAACTACTGTTGCAGAATATATCTCTGCTTGGAGATTGATAGCTTCCTTCCTGGTATGACAGAATTGCCTTTACAGACTACTGATGGTGCTCCCTGGACAGGAGTGTGAGAAGCACTGCGCTAACTCACCAGTCAGTGGTCTTTATTGTAATTCTGCTTGGCATTTGGGAGCACTGCATTCTAACTCCTGGTCCTTAATATCCATTAAATTAGAGATTTTTTAATTTAATTGTCATTAAAAGAATGCAGTGTTTGAGGATTTTTTTTCCACAGCATGCTGCTGTGTATCAAAATAGCTAGATTTCAAAAAATATTTATACTACATGTGCTCAAATAAAAAAAGAACCTATTTTAATCCAATGCCATCTTTAAGAGTTAAAACCTTTTCTGACTGTCTAATTGCCTTTGTGAATCTGCAGATAATAGCTCCATCTTTATGGCTTTTAGTCTATATCTTTACGTGAGAAGAATTGGCTTATGGTTAAAGGAGTAGATTGAGAATTGGAATTTAAATTTCATATTCTGCCTCATATTGCTTGTAATCTTGAGAAAGATGCACAGTAAGTTGCAAGACCCACCAGATGCATAAGTGCTGAACTGATAAGTTTGGAGTATTTTTCCATTGTGAAGATCTGGAGTGAAGTGCTGCAGCTCTCTGTTAAGTAATGCCAAATGTTTAGGCACCATCTAACAGATTTCAAAATAACATGCTAAGCAAAATGAGTGCTGTTGACATTTCTGCCTAGAGAGACCCAATAAGAATTGTGAAAAGCAAGCAAGTGATATGTCCTGTGTACAATCCGCATCATGAAGATTAACTCCATTTTCACATGGAAACTTTCTTGCAAAACCACATGGGTGCTGAAAAGTGGACAAGTCTCACATTTTAGAGAAACCTTGTTCCTCATACAAGGCAATTAAAGTCCCTTTAGAAAGGGTGTTGTAACCATAGATGGAATCCCTTCCCTTCCCTTCCCTTCCCTTCCCTTCCCTTCCCCCTTCCCTTCCCTCCCTTCCCTTCCCTTCCCTTCCTTCCCTTCCCTTCCCTTCCCTTCCTTCCCTTCCCAACCTTCCCTTCCCTTCCCTTCCCTTCCCTTCCCTTCCCTTCCCTTCCCTTCCCTTCCCTCCCTTCCCTTCCCTTCCCTTCCCTTCCCTTCCCTCCCTTCCCTTCCCTCCCTTCCCTTCCCTTCCCTTCCCTTCCCTTCCCTTCCCTTCCCTTCCCTTCCCTTCCCTTCCCTTCCCTTCCCTTCCTTCCCTTCCCTTCCCAAACCTTCCCTTCCCAAACCTTCCCTTCCCAAACCTTCCCTTCCCAAACTTCCCAAACCTTCCCTTCCCAAACCTTCCCTTCCCAAACCTTCCCAAACCTTCCCTTCCCAACCTTCCCTTCCCAAGCCTTCCCAACCTTCCTTCCCAAACCTTCCCTTCCCAAACCTTCCCAAACCTTCCCTTCCCAAACCCCTAATCATCCTTGTGGGTCTCCATTGGATTCTCTCCAGCAGTTCTCTCTTTCTTGAACTGGGGAACCCAAAACTGGACACACTATTCCAGGTGTAGTCTCACCAGGGCAGAATAGAGAGGTAGAAGAACTTCCCTAGAGCTGCTGGACACACCCTTCTTGATGCATCCCAGGATACCACTGGCTCTCTTGGCCACAAGGACATATTGTTGTTCCATGGAAGACTTACTGTCCATCAGCACTCCAAGGTCTTTCTCCATGGAGCTGCTTTCCAGCAGGGCAGCCCTAAACTGTACTGCAGCACCCAGCTCTCCAGCCTGTCCAGATTTCATTGGATGACTGCGCAGCCTCATGGGGTGTCAGTCACACCCTCCCCACCCCTGCCTCCTGCCTGCATTTTGTATCATCTGCAAACTTGCTGAGGCTACTCTCAATCCCCTCATCCAGGTTGCTGATAAAGATATTGAACAAAACTGGACCC
Source organism: Colaptes auratus (assembly GCA_015227895.2). Lineage (NCBI taxonomy): Eukaryota > Metazoa > Chordata > Aves > Piciformes > Picidae > Colaptes > Colaptes auratus. The sequence continues at coordinate 64,662,206 of CM026897.1, read as the reverse complement.
AGTACTGAACACCACTGGCCACAGGCCTCCAAGTTAACTCTGTGCCACTGATGAATACCCTCTGAACTCTGTTGTCAAGCCAGTTTTCAATCCACCTCAGAGACCAGCCATCTATGACACATTTCCTGAGCTTTTCTATGAGGATGTTATGGAAGACAGTATCAAAAGCTTTACTGAAGTCAAGATATCTTCTAAAGCAAATTTTTTCTGCTTGTCATATAAAGACTTTTCTGGCTTAAGGCCAAAAGGCCACTTTCTTTCTTCACTGATCAAATTTACCTTGAAGTGATAAGCTGATTCTTAGAAAAGTCTGGGTCATTACTGTGGAATTTTTGTCCAGTGGGTTTCTAAAGCTGTTATGAAGTGTAAACACATATTCCTACTATGTAGATTTTATGATACTGTCAACTTTTTTCAAAGGACAATAAACTATGCCTTACAGGAATGTCAAGGGGAGTGACTGGTATTCCCTCAATGGCAGCAGAATAAATACAGTTCTTTTTCAGTGTTGTATTACAAAATTTATTTTCATTGTAGAAACAAAGATTTCTGAGGTAGTTAAGAAAGGAAAATTGGATATCCAACTGGATCTGAGGTTTGCTGGCATGAAATAAAAAAACCATTCTGAGTTTCTAAGTGAGCACATTATATCTCATTAATATTCAGTGATGTGCAAATGTCAGTTTCTTCCTTATATGGAGATACCAGTTACAATTCAAGAAAATCAAAAAGTTGTGGGTTTGTCTGCATGTGTTTTAAAAAAGTTTGTACTGTTTGCCTCCATTGCCTGTAGGAGTCTAAGTATTAGTTCACTAGAATTTGTGAACAGTTACTAGTCAAGTGACACAATCACTATACCAGAATGAAAGATATAATAGTTTTAAGCAACCAGTTTTCTTCATCCTAGACATCTCCATCATATTGTTCTTTATTTTGGATAGGACAGCTCCAGATTTCAGCTGTAATCTACACAGAGCCTCAGAGTTAGCAAATTAATTTTTCTTCATTTTAAAAAGGTGATGTAAAAATTCTTTTGCTGATAACAAGGGAAAAGATAAAACATTATAGGAAAGACTGGCTTTGAGCTTTTTTTTCAGATACATTGAATGCGTTTAAGCATACCATTTGCAAAAGTTAGTGGGTTTTTTTTTCAAATTTGTTCTGTTGGATTTTGACTTTCAATAAATGTTTATGTCATACTTCTATATCATTCAGCCTCTTTAGTGATTGCTAGACACTGGATGTTTTTTTTTTCAGGCTAACACAAGAGAGATGCGTTGCCACAGAGCTAAAATGGAAGGCTTTTGCAAACTCAGTTTACCTCAAGGCGATCAGAATATGAGGGCAGATTGCCATATACATGCATATTTCTGGTCTATTATCAGATCAAATTCAAGAGAGTATTTCAGATTCACTATGCTTAAGTACTGACACGAGATTTCAGAGAAAAGTCTGGTGTTAGTGTTTTTCCTCTGATTTCTATGGCAGAGCTGCAGCCTGAAATTCTGCCTGTACTGTAAGTAATTGGTATATTGTTGATACCTGTTACCTGAAGCTATTAAATATATTTTAATTTAGATTATGTACATGGAAACTGTATTATTGTTATTCCATTAGTTCTGTGGTACTAGTGTCAAATGAGATATTTCTTTCATTGCTGGATAACACCTTAACACCTCTGCTTAAAATTTACTTTAGCTGAGTCTTACATTGGACTTAACAACCAAGCTGTAAGGATTTCTTTCACCATGTAACCACAAGGTCAAGATCTGAGAACCAAACTCTCTTTTATTTAGAAAGGGCTGAAGAAAATCAAATCAAACAAAATGAAACAACATGAAATGAAACTAAACCAAATCAATCCAAACCAAACCAAGAAAACCCCAGCAAAACACCCACAAGACAACCAACCAAAAACCAGCAAAAATGTATCACAATGATCTATCTGCTCTAACTTTTATGTAAATTTCTTTATTTGCTTACTATCTTAAATCAAATGGTAAAGCTATATGTACATGAAAAGTTAGGTGTATTTTGAATCTCACCTGAACATGACATATGATGGATGGGTTTAGTAGTCATGAGGTGTTGGGTGACAGGTTGGATTTGATGATCTCTGAGGTCTTTTCCAACCTTTTTGATTCTATGATTCATTAATGGATGGTTTTGATTTGGAAGGCATGTGGCTTTGATAAAAAGAGATAGTGTGTATGCAGCATCATTTTAGTGGTATAAAATAAGCATGTCACAGGAACACATTTATCTATGTGCAGTTTCTAAAACATATCTTTAAAATTAGCTGTCTTTCCCACCTGCTCTTCAAGTTACTAGAAAATATCAGCAAGCTGTATCATATTGAGAGTTCATAAAAATGAAAGAAAAATTTCCTGAAAAGTGTAAACACAATCTACTTAAAAGAATATTTTGTTTTCTCTTTTTAAAAATAGATAGATACAGTGAAAGAAACAGAATAAAGGAATTAGCAAAAGTTTGGCCATAATTGAATTTAAAAAAAAGAGCAAGAGAAATACCTGTACTGTTACACATGGTGATTTTAACTCCTGCTTTTATTATAGGAATTATGTAAGATGAGTCCCTTTGCAAAACTTTAAAAATATAACTAACAGTTTAATAGTCATAGGCATATGGCATCAGATTCTTAATTACACTGGTGTAAAGTGAGCATAATTTTTTTGACTGTAATGGTCTTTTTCTTGGGGAATAAAGACATTGTATCCTAAAGTGTAACATGATATAAAACATTAAGAAACCAATTCTGTGTTCCTAAGTGATAAGAAAGGACAAGATTTCACAAGGGAAAGATATTTATTTCATGTTGTTAAACCAAATTGAGATGAAAGCATTTTATTGATTTATTAACAACATGTAGTTAATTAACTAGCAGCCAGTACAATAGATTCAAGATCAGTGTCAGTAACAGCACCCATAAGAAGGAGCCTTTCAGAAAATGCTGATGAATACCACTGAATCTCTGAACACCCCTCTATCTAATCCCAAGGTATCCAATCCCTTGCAGTACCCCCCAGGAAAGCCCTTCTGGCAACAGGGGCTCAATTCTCCTGAGATCCATGGCTGCACACTCTCCTGGAATGGACTCTCTCAAGCTCCCAGGCAGCTGCCCAGCACAGATTCTTCAGGGACATCCAGCACTTGGACCCAGCAGGCACTGGGAGAGGCTGCTTGTGATACCCCATGGGAGAATGCTGTGTTCAAGCCAGCACAGGCTGGGAGACCCCCAGGTGACTTGGGTGGTGTCACACTGCACTTTAACTGCATCTGTTTGCACACCAAGGTCCCTTCTACCACTGCAGTATTGCCTGCTTCTCCTAGACTTTTTTTTGTGTTAGCTGCTGAAAAGTCCCTTCATAATTTGTCCATGGACATTTAATATGGATGATGATTTCCTTCCTCTTCAAGAGACAAGTTTTTGGCAAATACCTTGTGAAGCACTTTTGATTGTGCCATTAATATGCTGTGCATGATCCTATTTGAACTCATGTAATGTAGCTCAGTTTGCCAGGGGTGGCCCTGGGAAGCACCCATAGTAGCTGTGTTTGCCTAAGGCAATGGTAAATAAGGAAGAGAAAAATATATGCAATGGCTGATTTTCTACACTACAGATTTGTAACTGATGAAGAACGATAGCTAGACTAAAAGAGAAAATTATTTTTTTTTTAAAAAGAGAGAAGAAAAACCGATAAAAGTAAAAAACAATTTTCCTATGTTATACTATCTTTCAACCACTCACTTTGTTTCCTAAGGTAGACTAGTACTTACCTTTCTGTGTGGATGAACTGCTTACTGATGCCATTCTGGTGAACAGGGCATGCATGAAAGAGTCTCTTCTAGAAGTGTGGTTCTTGACCTTGCTTCCAAATAGATGTAAAAAGAGTGTCTTAGTCAGCAATATTACGAAACCTTATAGTTTTAGTTCCTCTTGAAATACATGGCTCATTTCAAATCACACTAACCTTTGGGGGATCTTGTTTGTCAACAATTTCCACAATTTCCAGTTGTGGGAGAAAATACTTGGCTTGTGTGGGTGTTTTTGTTTTGTTTTGGTTTGGTTTTCCCCTTGTTGTTGTTTTTCTGTTTGTTGGAGGTTTTTATTTGGTTTGTTGGTTGGGTTGGTTGGTTGGTTTCAGGTTTTTTGTTGGTAGTTTGCTGTTTTCTGCTTAAAAAATGGTAGTGCTGATTTTTTTTTTTAATTTCACTCTTTAGCTGGTATAGGGATATATCACTGATCAAAGTGAGCTCAGGTCCAAAATTAATCTGAGTTTTTAAAAGTAATAAAAATTCCTGTGTCTATTATGAGAACCAGAATCACAGATAGCGTAAAGAAAATTAAACCCTTTAGGTAACAAGTGTTCCTACATGTCTTATATTATAAGCTGCTCTGTATTACAACGTGATACCACTGAGTTGGAAATGAAAATTGTTAAATATTGAGTTACTGAATTTCATTCAGCGTGTCATAGTTGCAAACCCAGCTTCTGCTGCATGGGTCTGATCTGCTTTGAAAACATACAAATTATTCAGTTTCTCTAGAAATGTCTCATGTATTACCTATAATGAGAAACTCTAATGGATGAATCATGAGTTTGACTTCACCAATTTGCCTCTGAAGTTGATTTCAAGTCTCTTTGTATCATGCTTCCATGTAGTTTAAGAAGGTATAAGGTACATTTCTTTTGATGTAGTTCTAATTCTACTTTGGTCCCCTCGGTGACGCTAGAAAGAATTCAGGAGGTTATAAGTATTTCTGGCACACACTGCAGGAAATCTGGCGAGCTGGGAGAGAGTCTGTTGTGGATCAATAGCACACCACACTGGTGATGTGAAGACTGGTCCATGATGCATACATCTGTGCATACAGGTGCACAGAATGAGATAGTAAAGATGCTGCAATAGTTTTATTTTAAATGTAAAGTTATTAGTGGTAAAAAAGTATGATGTTATGGGAAATTTTTCATTTCCTTAGCTACACATAAAAGCTATTCAGATGATTTGCTGTGATGGCCATGAGTTATTTGCATTATCATTACTTTAAGAAAGGAAAGTGTCACAAGATCAAAGGCAAGGTCTTGTTTAGTAAGATGCAACATTAAAAAGATGAGCATATGTATGCAAAATAACTGCCTTGAAATTTTCATTTTTGAGCACCTTGTTGAGGTGTGGTTTTGGACGTTTTAATCTTTGAATTCCAGGTGACAATGAATGTCAGAAATGTTAATGGAAGTGCTAATACTGAGGTTGCATTAGATTTCATTATGTTATAATTTTAAAATTAATGTATGTGGCATACTTGCAGCAAAGGACATACTGAAAACAAAGTTTACTTGCTGCCATGTATTGCTGGAAGACTATCTGCAATTATGGAGAAGATTGTCCTGAAGAGTGGAAAAGAATATTCTATAGAATATGAGATCAGGGAGAAACACTTATTTTCCTATTTCAAAAATTGAACTGTGACTATCTGAGCTTGCTTATCTGATGCAGAGGCTTTTATACTGTAAACTCTTTCTTAGTGAAGAGAAATACAATCTGAAACTGAGAGCTTCTTTATTTTCTGCTACACCTACAAGGTGAATCATGTGCAGAAGCATGGTTACAGAAGTTTAGAATGAATATTATGGGAAGAATTAGGCAGAACTGATTAGAAACAGGGCTGTAAGAAAATGTCTAACATATATGTGTATGCCTTCAAACAGGGATAGTATTCCATGCTTTGTGTTTTATCATTTTACTCAGTAATTTATGTTTAGGAATTGTATATAGCAACTGTGTAGATGGAATCCCACTTAAATAAAGTGAAAAATAATAAGCCCTGGTCTGCTTGGGAATTTGTAGTTCTCATAAATATTGAGTTCTCATCTTCAGCCACTAGAGAAGTAAGGACAAAAGAAGAAGAAAGATAATGTAATGGGAAACCTCTGTTTACTAATTTGTTTACTAATTTACTAATTTGTTTACTAATTTCTATCTCCTAGGCCTTTTGAATAACTATAACATGAAAAGAGCAAATTCCTTCTGTATCAGATTATTGTTGTGCTAAGCCTTTTAGAAATTATTTTGATTGGAGATTCTATACCAGCTTTCTCAGAGAGGTATTTGGGTTGCTCATGCCCTTACATCTCCTGTGTGTCCTCACCATTGACTAGTTTTTTGGCTTTTTGTTTCCTCTAGTGTACCACACACACAAGGCTGTGAATCTATTTGGTAACAATGTGGCATTTCAGAAGAAAGCATGTAAATATAAAACTGGCCTTGAGCAAGGAGGCATATGCAGAAATCCACAGTATGTCAAAGCTGCCAGACATTGTTAATGGATCAGCTTTCCCCAGGAAGGAACATGAACATTTATGAGGCTAACACAAAGACCTTTAAACCTGAAGAGAATTTTTCCTATGTAGACTTCAGTGAGATAGAGATTAGGCTCTATATGCATGTTTAAACTATGCTTTTTGACTGATGAAAGTTAGTTAATCTCTAATTAAGCCATACCTTTCTTTTTCCAATTATTTTATTGGCCTTTCACATTTTTGTCCTTCCTTCTTTTAATTTGAGTACTTATTGTCCTAGTTTGGCATTAACATGAAATGTAGAATGACAAAATTCAAGCTACAGGTTGACAGGTAGGCCGAGACCTTACCATCTCCTGTAACACTTGAAATTTTTCTTTTATGGTGATTTAGGAAAGGCTGTATCCTAACCTGGCCTGAGGTTTTCTGATACATAAAATAATATTTTAAAATGTCCATGAACTAAGTTTCCATATATATTTTTTCTCAGTGTTATGATCCTGTTGACTGTTAGAAAAAGGTATGTTACAGTATTAAACATAATTCAACTACTGGATTTTTAAAATTTCATGTTATGGAAATGTTGCTCTTCCTGAAGTCTTTGTAACTGATTCTATAGAGTAAGCCTGTCTGCCAGGTTATCAGCTCAAGAGCTTTCGGTAAAAAGACTCTCTTGGTGAGCAAAGGCTTAACATCACAAGGTCTATGAACAGTTCATGGCAAATAGGGTATGGGACACTGCTTTTAAGTGATATTTACAGTTGCTCAAATTGAGGGAATTACATTTAAAATTAACAGAAGGAGAGAAACACTGGGTAATGGGCAGCTGAATTATATGTTTCAAATGTTACTTCTCAGTACAATACACTCAGTGACATACAAATCCCAAATGTTTTAGAATCTGTTACTGAGATTTGTAGACATGTTGGATCATGAACAATTTGACTTCAATAAATAGAATCTATTTTGTGAACCTCTCCTAAGAGTTCTATCTCAACTCTGTGCAATGGCCTTTTAGTAGGCAGGAATCTTCTAGCTAGAAAAAAAAAAAAAGCCCACACACCCAAAAAACCCCAACCAAACTAACAAAAAAAGCCCTCTATGAATAGAGTAGAATAGAACAGAATAGGATAAACCAGGTTGGAAGAGACCTTCAAGTTCATCGTGTCCAACCTATCATCCAACACCACCTGGTCAACTAAACCATGCATCCAAACACCCCATCCAGTCTCCTCCTAAACACCTCCCACGATGGTGATTCCACCACCTCCCTGGCCTGCCCATTCCAATGGGCAATCACTCTCTTTATGAAGAATTTCCTCCTAACATCCAGTCTAAACCTCCCCTCATGCAGCTTGAGACTGTGTCCTCTTGTTCTGGTGTGGTTGCCTGGGAGAAGAGACCAGCCCCTGCCTGGTGAAGTTATCATCAGAGAGTCAGTTCAGAGGAATTTTACAAGAATGTTGTTTGCTAATATAAAGAAGAAAGAATGCTGCCAGATGACATATTAGAAGTCAAAGGGAAAAAAAAAATAAGACAACAAACATTTAAGACAGGCTGAAGTAGACCATATCAGTCTCCATATCATCAGGTATTTGCTCTTTAAAGATTATGTCTCACCCTCGTAATTTCTGGATTTTATTTTGTTGTACTGTCCTGAAGACAATACATTATTGATGAGCATATACACAAACAGGCATGACATATTTTCAGTAGCAGAGATTCTGCAATATGTCTAGTGCCTGGATGTACTGATGCTACCAGCAACACTGGCAGAAGGTTATAATTTGTGGTTGTAGTAGAACTAGCTTCGAAGGGGGAAGGGGCTGGAACCAGTCCCCCCAGACAGGAGTCTGGGGGAGATAAGCTAGAGCTAGAGGTGAAACCAACTGCAGTGCATGTACACTAATGCAGGAAGCATGGGTAACAAACAAGAGGAGCTAGAAGCCTTGTTGCAGCAGGAAAGTTATGATGTAGTTGCCATCACAGAGACGTGGTGGGACGACTCACATGACTGGAGTGCTGCAATTGACGGCTACAGGCTCTTCAGGAGAGACAGGCAAGGAAGAAGGGGTGGAGGGGTGGCCCTGTACATCAGGGAGGCACTAAATGCTGTTGAGATGGAGATCAGGGATGATCGGGTTGACTGCTTGTGGGGGAGAATTAGAGGGAAGATCGGGAGGGCAGACATCCTGGTTGGAGTCTGTTATAGACCACCCAACCAGGAGGAAGATGTCGATGAAGCATTCTATAGGTAGCTTAAGGCTGTCTCAAGATCACCTGACCTTGTTCTCATGGGCGACTTCAACCTGCCTGATATCTGCTGGGATCACAACATAGCAGAAAGGAGGCAGTCTAGGAGGTTCTTAGAGTGCATGGAGGACAGCTTCTTATCCCAGGTGCTGCACAAACCTACCAGGGGTAAGGCTATGCTTGACCTCTTCACCAACAGGGAAGGGCTGGTGGGTGATGTGGTGGTTGGAGGGTGTTTAGGCACCAGTGACCATGAGATAATTGAGTTTTCGGTATTCAGCCAAGCCAAGAGGGGTAGCAAGAAGACCTCCACTCTGGACTTTGGAAGGTCAGACTTCAGGTTACTCAAGGAACTAACTCAGAAGGTTCCCTTGGATACAGCCCTTAAAAATAAAGGGGTCCAGGAGAGCTGGAGCTTCTTCAAGGAAGAACTCTTGGAGGTTCAGGAACAGGCTGTGCCAGTGTCCCGGAAGATGAGCCGCCGGGGCAGACGGCCAGCCTGGATGGGTAATGAACTTTTAATAGAACTAGGGGAAAAAAAGAGGGTGTACCATCTCTGGAAGAAAGGGGAGGCAACCTATGGAATGTTTAGGGATGTTGCTAGGACATGCAGGAAGAAAATTAGGGAGGCAAAAGCCCATTTAGAACTTAGATTGGCCTCTGCTGTGAAGGACAACAAAAAGTCCTTCTATAAATACATCAATAGCAAGAAGGGCAAGGACAACCTCCACTCCATGGTGGACACGGAGGGGAACGTTGTAACAAAGGATGAGGAAAAGGCAGAGGTACTTAACGCCTTCTTTGCCTCAATCTATACTAGCATGGCAGAACATCTTCCAGACAGCTGGCCTGCAGAGCTGGCAGATGGAGCCAGGGAGCTGCATAGTTTCCCGCTGCTCCAGGAGGTAGTTAGAGATCTTCTGAGCTGCTTGGACCGCCACAAGGCCATGGGACTGGATGGGATCCATCCTAGGGTGCTGAGAGAGCTGGCAGATGAGCTGGCCAAGCCGCTCTCCATCATTTTTCAGCAGTCCTGGCTCACTGGAGAGGTCCCAGAAGACTGGAAGCTGGCCAACGTGTGCCATCCACAAGAAGGGCCGGTTGGACGAGCCAGGGAATTATAGGCCTGTCAGCCTGACCTCAGTGCCAGGCAAGATTATGGAACAGCTCATCTTGAGTGCGATCACACAGCACTTCCAGGATGGCCAAGGGATCAGGCCTAGCCAGCATGGATTTAGGAAGGGCAGGTCCTGCCTGACCAACCTGATCTCCTTCTAGGATCAGGTGACCCGCCTGGTGGATGTGGGGAGGCCTGTGGATGTGGTCTGCCTGGACCTCAGCAAGCCCTTTGACACCGTCCCCCACAGCAAACTCCTGGCTAAGCTATCAGGCAAGGCTTGGACAGGAGCACACTGCGTTGGGTTAGGAACTGGCTGGAGGGCCGAGCCCAGAGCGTGGTGGTGAATGGTGCCACATCCAGCTGGTGGCCTGTCACTAGTGGTGTGCCCCAGGGATCAGTGCTGGGCCCCATGCTCTTCAACATCTTTATTGATGATCTGGATGAGGGCATAGAGTCCATCATCAGTAAATTTGCAGACACCACCAAGCTGGGAGCAGGGCTTGATCTGCTGGAGGGCAGAGAGGCTTTGCAGAGGGACCTCGACAGGCTGGACAGATGGGCAGAATCCAACGGCATGAGATTGAACACATCCAAGTGCCGGGTTCTGCACATTGGCCACAACAACCCCATGCAGTGCTACAGGCTGGGGTCAGAGTGGCTGGAGAGTGGCCAGACAGAGAGGGACCTGGGGGTGCTGGTTGATGGTAGGCTGAACATGAGCCTGCAGTGTGCCCAGGCAGCCAACAAGGCCAATGGCATCCTGGTCTGCATCAGAAACAGTGTGGCCAGCAGGAGCAGGGAGGTCATTGTGCCCCTGTACACTGCACTGGTTAGGCCGCACCTTGAGTCCTGTGTCCAGTTCTGGGCCCCTCAGTTTAGGAAAGATGTTGTCTTGCTGGAACGTGTCCAGAGAAGGGCAACGAAGTTGGTGAGGGGTTTGGAAGACAAGCCCTATCAGGAGAGGCTGAGGGAGCTGGGGTTGCTTAGCCTGGAGAGCAGGAGACTCAGGGGTGACCTTCTTGCTCTCTACAACTACCTGAAGGGAGGTTGTAGCCAGGCAGAGGTTGGTCTCTTCTCCCAGGCAGCCAGCACCAGAACAAGAGGACACAGTCTCAGGCTGCACCAGGGCAGGTTTAGACTGAATGTTAGGAAGAAGTTCTATACCAAGAGAGTGATTGCCCATTGGAATCGTCTACCCGTGCAGGTGGTGGAGTCACCTTCATTGGAGGTGTTCTGGAGGAGACTTGATGGGGTGCTTGGCTGCATGGTTTAGTTGTTTAAGTGGGTTGGATTGGTTGATGGGTTGGATACAATGATCTTGAAGGTCTCTTTCAACCTGGTGTATTGTATTATAGTATTGTATTAACACCTGCTCCCAACTTGGTGTTGTATGCAAACTTACTGATGATGGACTACATCCCCTCATCTAGACCATCGATGAAGATGTTGAATAGGATCAGGCCCAACACTGTTGCCACCACACGGTGACACCATTCACCATCAGCCTCTGGGCTCATCCATCCAGCTAGTTCCCAACCCAGCACAGAGTGCTTCTGTCCAAGCCATGGACTGACAGCTTGGCCAGCAGTTTTCTGTGGCGGACGGTGTCAAAGGCCTTGCTGAAGTCCAGGTAGACTACATCCACAGCCTCCCCCACATCCACCAGCTGGGTCATCAGGTTGTTCAGGCAGGATCTGCCTTTCCTAAATCCATGTTGGCTGGGCCTGATCCCTTGGCCATCCTTCAGGTGTGCAGTTATTGCTGCCAAGATAATTTGCTCCATAATTTTCCCTGGCACTGAGGTCAGACTGACTGGCCTGTAATTTCTGGGTTCCTCCATCCGACCCTTCCTGTGGATGGGGATCACATTGGCCAGTTTCCAGTCATCTGGGACCTCACGGGTGAGCCAGGAGTGGTGGAAAATGATGGAGAGTGGCTTGGCCAGCTCATCTGCCAGCTCTCTCAGCACCCTAGGATGGATCCCATCCAGTCCCATGGACTTGTGAGTATCCAAGTGGCTCAGCAGGTCCTGAACTAATGCCCCATGGATTTCAGGGCGATTACACTGCTCCCTGACCCCACCTACCAGTTCAGGAGGCCAGTTATCCTGAGGTCCTCCTGCCTTGCTGTTGAAAAAGAGGCAAAGAAGGTATTTTATACCTCAGCCTTTTCCTCATCTTTAGTTACAATGGTCCCCTCCAGGTCCGGTAAACAGTGGAGGTTCTCCTTGCCTCTCTTTTTACCATTAATATATTCATTAAAAAAATTTTATAGTTTCAAGGAAATATGCAGGACTATGAGGGACATCAGAATATCTGCTGGTAAATGGGGGCAAAAATAGGAAAATTCTCCTGTCACTACTGCTTGAAAGTAAAAATTCTCATGTTGTAATGGCTTACTATCATTATGATCTCGTATCAGTACTATCAAATATTCAAATATAAATATCCTCCTCTTGAAAGAGGCATGTCAACTTGTTCTCTGGTATGAGGGTTGGGAAATGATAATTCTTACTTTGAGGCAGCATTCAAGTTAAATCTACTGGAAGTCAGTCTGACTTAAGCAAGACACATGTACACAGCCTTCACTACCTCAGAACATCATAGATCCAAGTTAAGATAAAGCTTTCTCTGTTTGGATTTAACTGAGAACTCTGTGGAGCCTGTTCAGCCATCCTTGAACACCTCTTCTAGTCCCACTGGTAGAAATACACTTCTGCCTATTGATCTTAGGCTGAGTGTGTATGCTAATAGCAATAGAAGTAAAAAGTGGAATAAAAAATTCCCTCAGTTTTACACTGTTCAACATGTCTATCTAGTTAAACACAGAGTGGAAAATCTGGACTCTAAGGGCTCTGGATAAGAGCCCTGTCCCTAATTCTTCCTCTGTCAATATTACTTGTGCCAGAGCATGAATACAAGCTGCAGGATGATAATTTACAGACTCTAGTATCAGAAGTCAAAACACTATCAGTACTTCCCCTGGAGCTATAAGTAAGTTCTATGGGCACCTACAGAGTTACAACAGTGAATTTAGGATCAAGGAAATATTGATAGCTGTAGACTATTTCTGAGTCCCATGAGACTCAGATCCTCAATCCACTCCACATAGCTATCATGGTAGCATTAAGCACTGTTGCTGTGATGGCAGTGAGCCATAAAATCAATGCTTTCTACTACCAGACACAATCCTCCCCATCTTTCACTTGTGCAGCTGCTCTTTCTTCCCCCAGTTTTGCAAGCAGGGAATGGGCATGTCAAAGAAGGTGCTAACAAACCTTGACCCTCCTACTTGTTAGAGGCACTAAAGCAGAAAACCTACTAAGCTATTTTTCAGCTAGTAAAGGGCAAGCATATTCATTTTCTCTCTCTCTCTCACATGCATCAGAAAAGACCGGCAAACCAACAAGCTTGATCCATCTCCTCTCTGTCTGGCCTCCTCCTTTGGGATTTCACATGTTGCTTCTGAGGAATTACAGAGATGAACTACTTTTCCTTCAGGGGAAAGGGAAACTGGTATCATAGACCCTATTTAATTGATGTTTCACAAACACTGATTCTGTTAGTCTAGCTCCTGAGAGAATAAAGCAGCTTTTTAATCAGGAGAAAATATCCTAATTAATTCAGTCCAGAGAAACACATGTTAAACAGTGTGAATTAAGCCCAGGCAAAGTAAATAAGAAAACAAACAAATAAACAAAACATCAAACAAACAAACAAGACCAAACCCACCACATACATCATGGTTGATAAGTTTAATTTGTGTTCAATACAATAATATAATACAATACAATACAATACAATACATACAATACAACCCACCTAAACAACTAAAAAACTAAACCCTGGCACCAAGCACCCCATCAAGCCTCTTCTTGAACACCTCCAATGAAGGTGACTCAACCACCTCCACGGGCAGCCGATTCCAGGGGGCAATCACTCTCTCGGTATAGAACTTCTTCCTAACATCCAGCCTAAACCTGCCCTGGTGCAGCCTGAGACTGTGTCCTCTTGTTCTGGTACTGGCTGCCTGGGAGAAGAGACCAACCTCCGCCTGGCTACAACCTCCCTTCAGGTAGTTGTAGAGAGCAAGAAGGTCACCCCTGAGTCTCCTCTTCCCCAGGCTAAGCAACCCCAGCTCCCTCAGCCTCTCCTCATAGGGCTTGTGTTCCAAACCCCTCACCAACTTCGTTGCCCTTCTCTGGACACGTTCCAGCAAGACTACATCTTTCCTAAACTGAGGGGCCCAGAACTGGACACAGGACTCAAGGTGCGGCCTAACCAGTGCAGTGTACAGGGGCAGAATGACCTCCCTGCTCCTGCTGGCCACACTGTTTCTGATGCAGACCAGGATGCCATTGGCCCTCTTGGCTGCCTGGGCACACTGCAGGCTCATGTTCAGCCTACAATCAACCAGCACCCCCAGGTCCCTCTCTGTCTGGCCACTCTCCAGCCACTCTGACCCCAGCCTGTAGCACTGCATGGGGTTGTTGTGGCCAATGTGCAGAACCCGGCACTTGGATGTGTTCAATCTCATGCCATTGGATTCTGCCCATCTGTCCAGCCTGTCAAGGTTCCTCTGCAAAGCCTCTCTACCCTCCAGCAGATCAAGCCCTGCTCCCAGCTTGGTGTCATCCACAAATTTACTGATGATGGACTCTATGCCCTCATCCAGATCATCAATAAAGATGTTGAAAAGCATTGGGCCCAGCACTGATCCTTGGGGCACACCACTAGAGACAGGCCGCCAGCTGGATGTGGCACCATTCACCACCACGCTCTGGGCTCGGCCCTCCAGCCAGTTCCTAACCCAACGCAGTGTGCTCCTGTCCAAGCCTTGCCTGATAGCTTAGCCAGGAGTTTGCTGTGGGGGACGGTGTCAAAGGCCTTGCTGAGGTCCAGCTAGACCACATCCACAGGCCTCCCCACATCCACCAGGCGGGTCACCTGATCCTAGAAGGAGATCAGTTTGGTCAGGCAGGACCTGCCCTTCCTAAATCCATGCTGGCTAGGCCTGATCCCTTGGCCATCCTGTAAGTGCTGTGTGCTTTCTTCCAAAAATGATACACCCTCTTTTTTTCCCTTAGTTCTATTAAAAGTTCATTACCCATCCAGGCTGGCCGTCTGCCCTGTCAGCTCATCTTCCGGAACACTGGCACAGCCTGTTCCTGCGCCTTCAAGAGTTCTCCCTTGAAGTAGGTCCATCTCTCCTGGACCCCTTTATTTTTAAGGGCTGTATCCCAAGGAACCTTCTGAGTTAGTTCCTTGAGTAACCTGATGTCTGCCCTCCGGAAGTCCAGAGTGGAGGTCTTCTTGCTACCCCTCTTAGCTTGGCTGAATGTGTTGATGTGTTAGAGGGCAGAATGGTTCTACAGAGGGACCATAGCAGGTTGGACAGATGGTAGGAGTCCAGCAGGATGGCATTTAACAAGTCCAAGTGCCAGGTGCTGCTCTTTGGCCACAACAACAGGGGGTGACTCTTAGTGGAGCAGGGAGTTTGGTACCTTCCCATCAGCAAGCCTCTCAGCCTCCCTGCAGTAACCCACAAGGGCAGGGCCAATGGGTGCAGGTCTCTGCCCGACGGAAGAAACGCAGACGGAGCAAGCCTGCTACTTTGAGCAACACACTACCTACAGTGCAGGTACAGAATAGGTATGAGGCTCTGCAGGAGGAACAGGTCATAGGTGAGGACGAGGACTCAAGGAAGGCAGAAGCTGAACCAAGGACAGGTTGCCTCAGGCCAGCTATCAAAACTAGACCAGAAAAGAAACCTCGCAGGGTCATCGTTATAGGAGACTCCCTACTGAAGGGAGCAGAGGGCCCAATATGCAGACCAGACCCCTTTCATAGGGAGATCTGCTGCCTCCCTGGTGCCCAAGTAAAGGACATTATAGGCAAAATTCCCAACCTCCTGAGTCCTTCAGACTACTACCCACTGCTGGTCTTTCAGGTGGGTAGTGACGATGCAACAACAAGAGGCTCGCAATCAATTAAAAGTGATTTCAGAACCTTGGGGCACCTGCTAAAGGGATCAGGAGCTCAGGTTGTGTTCTCTGCTATCCCTCTAATGTCAGCGATGGATGAGGGAACACTGAGGAAGAGCCAACAGGTCAATTCATGGCTCCGGGGCTGGTGCCATCGACAGGGATTTGGGTTCTACAATCATGGCTTGGTTTACAAGGCACCAGAGCTGCAAACAACTAATGGGGCACACTTGTCCCAGAGGGGGAAAAGGATCCTGGGGCAGGAATTGGCAGGGCTCATTGATAGGGCTTTAAACTAGATTTGAAGGGGGAAGGGGTAATAGTCTCCTGCTGGCCTGTGAGAAGCAGAGGGGCAGCTCACCAGAGGCAGTGGGATGGAGAGCTGCTAAGGGCTCTCAACTTGCTGTCCTGAGGCCAGACACAGATGACACACCAGGACACCCTGTGAAAACCAGGGGAGTTGGCACAAGAAGACGACAGGGCCAGCCCAGCTGAAGTGCTTCTATGCAAATGCACGCAGCTTGGGCAACAAACAGGATGAATTAATAGCCACCGTGCTGCTGGGAGGCCATGACATAGTGGGCATTACTGAAACTTGGTGGGATGATTCCCATGATTGGAATGTAGGGATAGATGGGTACAAGCTTTTTAGGAAGGATAGGCAGGGAAGGAGAGGAGGAGGTGTTGCCCTCTATGTCAAGAATCAGCTGGAGTCAGCAGAACTCCACCTGGGGAGGGATGATGAGATGGTTGAGAGTATATGGGTTAGAATTAAAGGCAAGACAGGGAAGGAGATATTACTGTGGGGGTCTCCTACAGGCCACCTGACCAGCAGAACCAAGCAGATGAGGCCCTCTACAGGCAAATAGAAGCGGCTTCCAGGTCACAAGCCCTGGTCCTCATGGGAGATTTCAACCACCCTGACATCTGCTGGAGGGACAACACAGCAAGGCACCAGCAATCCAGGATGTTCCTGGACTGCATAGAAGACAACTTCCTCCTCCAAATGGTAGAGGAACCAACAAGAAAAGGTGCTCTGCTGGACCTTGTTCTCACCAACAGGGAAGGGCTGGTAACCAATGTGAGGCTCAGAGACTGCCTTGGCTGCAGTGACCATGAAGCAGTTGAATTTAATATCCTCAGGGCTATCAGGAGGACCTATTCTAAGCTTATGTCCCTAGACTTTAGGCGTGCAGACTTCGATCGCTTCAGGAGTCTGCTAGCCACAGTGTCATGGGACAAAGCCCTGGAGGGAAGAGGGACCCAGGACAGCTGGTCAGTATTCAAGGACCACCTCCTCTGTGTCCAGGAGCTATGTATACCAACAAAGAGAAAAACAGGGAAGAACGCTAGGAGGCCTGCCTGGATGAACAAGGAGCTCCTGGACACACTATTACTTAAAAAGAAACTCTACAGGCAGTGGAGGGAAGGACAGATAGAACAGGGGGTATATAAGGAAGCTGCCCGAGCAGCAAGAGGCCTGGTTAGGAAAGCCAAAGCAGAGTTTGAATTGAATCTAGCCAGGGAGGTCAAAGGGAGCACTAAGATTTCTACAGGTATATTAATGGCAAGAAGATGAGTAGGGAAGGTGTGGGCCCCTCAGAAAGGAAACTGGTGAATTGGTCACAAGTGATGTGGAAAGGCTGAGGTACTCAATAACTTCTTTACCTCAGTCTTCACTGCAAGGGCCTCCAGCCACACTCCTGGAGTCATGGCAGATGATGCCAGGGATGGGGAGGAAGAACTGCCCTTCATAAGTGAAGCTCAGGTTCGTGATCACCTGAAGAACCTGAAAGTGTTCAAGTCCATGGGACCCGACGGGATACACCACGGGTGCTGAGAGAACTGGCAGATGAGGTTGCTAAGCCCCTCTCTATTATATTCCAAAAGTCATGGCAGACTGGGGAAGTCCCCACAGATTGGAAAAGGGCAAATATTGCTCCCATTTTCAAAAAGGGTAAGAAGGAGGAACCAGGGAACTACAGGCCGGTCAGTCTCACCTCTGTGCCCGGAAAGATCATGGAGCAGATCCTCCTGGAGGCACTACTGACTCAGAAGAGTAGTGAAGAGGTGATTGGGAGCAGTCAGCATGGCTTTGCCAAGGGAAATCCTGCCTGACAAACCTGGTGGCCTTCTATGAACAGGTGACAGCATTAATAGATGAGGGGCGAGCAACTGATGTCGTTTACTGGACCTGAGCAAAGCCTTTGACACTGTCCCACACCACATCCTGGTCTCCAGCTGGTGACACACGGGTTTGATGGATGGACCACCAGATGGATAAGGAACTGGCTTGATGGCCGCACCCAAAGAGTGGCTGTCAATGGGTCCATGTCCCAGTGGAGGCCAGTGACAAGCGGAGTCCCTCAGGGATCAGTCCTGGGACCAGTCTTGTTCAACATCTTTGTGGGTGACATGGACAGTGGATTGAGTGCACCCTCAGCAAGTTTGCTGATGACACCAAGCTGTGTGGTGCAGCAGACACGCTGGAGGGAAGGGATGCCATCCAGAGGGACCTTGACAGGCTGGAGAGGTGGGCACAGGCCAACCTCATGAGCTTCAACAAGACCAAGTGCAGGGTCCTGCATCTGGGTCGAGGCAATCCAGGCACAAATACAGGCTGGGCAGTGACTGGCTGGGGAGCAGCCCAGAGGAGAGAGACTTGGGGGTGCTGGTGGACGAGAAGCTCAACATGAGCTCTCAATGTGCACTTGCAGCCCGGAAAGCCAATCAGATCCTGGGCTGCATCAGGAGAAGTGTGGCCAGCAGGTCAAGGGAGGTGATTCTCCCCCTCTACTCAGCTCTGGTGAGACCCCACCTGGAGTACTGCGTCCAGTTCTGGAGCCCCTATTACAAGAGGGATCTGGAGGTGCTGGAGCGTGTCCAGAGAAGGGCCACGAGGATGATCAGAGGCCTGGAGCACCTCTCCTATGAGGACAGACTGAGGGAGTTGGGGCTGTTCAGTCTGGAGAAGAGAAGGCTCCGAGGTGACCTCATTGTGGCCTTCCAGTATCTGAAGGGGGCCTACAAGAAGGCTGGGGAGGGACTTTTCAGACTATCAGGGAGTGATAGGACTAGGGGGAATGGGATGAAGCTGGAGGTGGGGAGATTCAGGCTAGATGTGAGGAGGAAGTTCTTCACCGTGAGAGTGGTGAAGCCCTGGAATGGGTTGTCCAGGGAGGTGGTTGAGGCCCCGTCCCTTGCGGTGTTTAAGACCAGGCTGGACGAGGCTCTGTCCAGCCTGATCTAGGGTAGAGTGTCCCTGCCCATGGCAGGGGGGTTGGAACTAGATGATCCTTGTGGTCCCTTCCAACCCTAACTGAAACTATGAAACTAAACTATGAAACAACCCCATGCAGTGCTACAGGCTGGGGTCAGAGTGGCTGGAGAGCAGCCAGGCAGAAAGGGATCTGGGGGTACTGGTTGACAGCTGACAGAACATGAGCCAGCATCATGCCCAGGTGGCCAAGAAGACCAATGGCATCCTGGTCTGCATCAGAAATAGCATGGCCAGCAGGAGCAGGGAAGTCATTATGCCCCTGTACTCAGCACTGGTTAGGCCATACCTTGAGTGCTGTATCTAGTTCTGGGCCCCTCAATTAAAGAAGGACATTGAGACACATGACGGTGTCCAGGGAATGGCAACAAGGCTGGTGAGAAGTCTGGAGCACAAGCCCTATGAGGAGGGACTGAGGGAGCTGGGATTGTTTAGCCTGAAGAAGAGGCAGCTCAGGGGAGACCTTATTGCTGCCTACAACTACCGGAATGGTGGTTATAGCCAGGAGGGAGTTAGTCTCTTCTCTCAAGCAACCAGCACCAGAAAAAGAGGACACAGTCTCAAGCTGCACCAGGGGAAGTTTAGGCTCGAGGTGAGGAGAAAGTTCTTCACTGAGAGAGTCATTCGTCATTGGAATGGGCTGCCCAGGGAGGTGGTGGAGTCACCATCCCTGGAGGTGTTCAAGAGGTGATTGGACATGGCAGTTGGTGCCATGGTTTAGTCATGAGGTCTGTGGTGACTTGATGATCTTTGAGGTCTCTTCCAACCTTGGTGATTCTGTGATAACTCTAAGGTTTGGATTTTAAGATAAACATTAGGTCCCTTTGGATGACAACAGGAATGCTTTTGTATTTACTAATACAAAATAGGGAACACGTTTCACTTCTGTACAGCAGTGAGAACTCCTGAAGGCTCTATGTGAAGCACAGGAGTGAAAGGAAATATTTCAAGTTGTTAGATAACAACTGATGCTTTAAATTATATTGTTCTTGGAATATCCTTCTATGCTCATTGTATTGTAACTTCGAATGAGGTATGTCTTTCTTTCAGCTTCAATTTTTGATTCTTAGTATTCATAGATATCCTTGCATTCTTGTGTTTGCATTTGCTTCTCCTCACCCAGGATGTAAGTTGTCAAGGTGAACAGGACAGAATGTAACCCTGGATTTTTTGCTCTATGTTGATTTTTTTGTTAAACAGTGTATACAGTGAGCTGTCATATGTGTCATATGAACAACGATTCTCTAAGGACTCATCTTTATGCAACCTGGTCATCAAAAGTTTTGTGGGTGCAGAAATTAATGTGTTTTTTTCTCTTTATAATTCTCTTGATGTGTAGGAAGTCAAGGTAAGTTACCATAGGCTTGTGATTTAGATATTTACTAGCATTCTGTGTTACAAGTTTGATAGGCTCACAGCTGCATTCTTACAATAAGCTTCAAACTACATTTGTATTTTCTGTCAGTTATACTTAATACTTGCAAAATGCTTCTGCACAGATCCCATTAACTTTACCTGAAATTTAATGATTCAACCCTTGCAAAATTAAGTGGAATAGGCTGACACTGCAGTAGTTGTACTGTATTGAAGCTTTTCTCTAGGATTTCTACAAACAAAACCAGGAGAAACTGTTGAAATGAATCATACAAGCAACAAGAAATTTTTGATTAAACAATATAGAGACCAATTTTCATCAAATTGGAGGGCTATTAAATTATATAGAATTACTTTGCTTTAGTGCTTAGACCACAATCTACATTTAATAGTTGCTAAGCATTCTAAATGATTTCTAGAGAGAAACAAAATGGATTTTGTAATACAAGTAGAATAAGAGAATATAAATTAATAAGATTCTATTAATTTTTATTAACTTTATTTTGTACCATCAGTATGCTACAGGCTTTGAAAATGACATAGTAATCAAGTGCACATATGGACAGGAGTATGTGCCAAAAAACTGAGAAGTTAAAATTAAATGACAGGTAGATATATCTCTTGATGCTGTTAACATGTGGCAGGAATTCCATTATTGGTGTATGTACTATTTTTTAAGGGTTTGAGAGAGGTTGCTTTTAAATTAATGGCATGCTTCCATTTTAATTCTGCACCCAGATTGCAAAGAGAGCAGAAAGCTGTACCATAAATCTTGCATGTCTGGACAGTACTCTTCTCATAGAGATTGCTAGCTGAATTAGTAAATCTATTTCACCATGCTTTGCAAGTTTTGGATTTGAAGGACAGACATTCTGGTTAAACTCTGCTAGCATGGCGTTCTGTAGTGTCTAAGTGATGCTAGCATTATTCAGCACACATGATGGAAAGCTTTTCCCTAATCTTTTTGCAATGCATGGTACATAGCACAGCAGCCTTTTTTTCTCTCTTCTCAGATAAGAACTAGAGACATCAAGGCACTAGCAGTTTCAAGGAGCTATTGGACTAACACCAGGAAGTCATGCTCAAAGGCGGAAACAAAGTTATCTTTCCTTTCATCACCCTTTCACCATCACCCTGTCCTGAAATTTCTGTCAAAGGAATATAGCATCACAAAATCATAGAATCAATCAGGTTAGAAAAGACCTCAGAGATCAAGTCCAACCTATTACCTCATACCTAATACCTCATGACAATCAAACCATGGCTTCAACTGCCATGTGCAATCCTTTTTTGAACACCTTCAGGACAGTGACTCCACCACCTCCCTGGGCAGCATATTCCAATGGCAAATTACTCTTTCTGTGAAGAACTTTCTCATCATCTTGAGCCCAAACTTGTATTAGTAAATACAAAAGCATTCCTGTTGTCATCCAAAGGGACCTAATGTTTATCTTAAAATCCAAACCCTAGAGTTATCACAGAATCACAGAATCACCAAGGTTGGAAGAGACCTCAAAGATCATCAAGTCACCACAGACCTCATGACTAAACCATGGCACCAACTGCCACGTCCAATCTCCTCTTGAACACTGAGGTCAGGCTGACTGGCCTGTAATTTCTGGGTTCCTCCATCCGACCCTTCCTGTGGATGGGGATCACATGGCCAGTTTCCAGTCATCTGGGACCTCAGGGTGAGCCAGGAGTGGTGGAAAATGATGGAGAGCGGCGTGGCCAGCTCATCTGCCAGCTCTCTCAGCACCCTAGGATGGATCCCATCCAGTCCCATGGACTTGTGAGTATCCAAGTGGCTCAGCAGGTCCTGAACTAATGCCCCATGGATTTCAGGGCGATTACACTGCTCCCTGACCCCACCTACCAGTTCAGGAGGCCAGTTATCCTGAGGTCCTCCTGCTTGCTGTTGAAAAAGAGGCAAAGAAGGTATTTTATACCTCAGCCTTTCCTCATCTTTAGTTACAATGGTCCCCTCCAGGTCCAGTAAACAGTGGAGGTTCTCCTTGCCTCTCTTTTACTTATATATTCATTTAAAAAATTTTATAGTTTCAAGGAAATATGCAGGACTATGAGGGACATCAGAATATCTGCTGGTAAACGGGGGCAAAAATAGGAACTAATGCCTCATGGATTTCAGGGTGATTACAGTGCTCCCTGACCCCACCGCCCAGCTCAGGAGGCCACTTGTCCTGAAGTCCTCCTGTTTTACTGCTGAAAATTGAGGCAAAGAGTTAGATAGTTGTTTGCTTACTAGTAAGGGAAGCAGGTGTTACTGTTCTAATCTGGGACAAGACAGTTATATTATCCTTAACTAGACTAAAATTTACAGTGTGAATGAAGTTCTGTTTCTTGATTTATTGACTAAATAGGTCTTTTTGGAATTGACAGAAGTTTCATGTCAATGAAAATAATGTGTCCTTTGTCTAATCCTCTCTGCAAAATAAATATAAAACATATTGTATGGGTATGTATATTATGAAGTGCGAACCAATACAATAAGTATACCACAAACTGTACCTACAGAAGATTCCCACATGACTTTCTGCATTGTGTGGATTTGTATCTGACACTGACAGTGAGTTTTTAGAGTGACAGTTCAGGGCAGGGATCAACATGAAGTCAAGATACTAGCTGAAATTTGAGTCCCTGTAGCTCATAATAAAACAAAAAGCAATCACTGATTTAATGTAATATACATGTTAAATACAGAGATTAAGAGTTCATCGAATTTGCAAGCATCATGCAATGAAAACTTATAATTTGTTAGTTTTAATTTCACTGATAGTGTAAGTATGGATGCATACATATGTATATGCATATCCACCAACAGTGTATGAAAAACTGTTTTAATATAATCATAGATTGTTTTGCTTGAAAAAGACCCCTATGATCATCAAGTCCAACTATTGACCTAATATCACCATTGCCATTAAACCATGTCCCAAAGATTCATGTTTACACTTTTCTTGAACACCTCTATGGATGGTGACTACCAGCCTCCTTGGGTAGCCTATTCTGATGCCTGACCACTGCTTCCGTAAAGAATTTTTTTTCTAATATCCAAGCTAAACTTCCCCTGCCACAATTTCATGACATGACCTTTTTCATTCTATGACTTGATACTATAGAGAAGAGACCAACCACCTCCTGACTACAACCTCCTTTCATGTAGTTGTAGGTCTCCTCTCAGCCTCCTCTTCTCCAGACAAAACAACTCTAATTCCCCTAGCTGTTCCTCAACCAGCTTTGTTGCCCTTCTTATACTGAGGAGCCCCAAACTGAATATGGTAATTGAGGTGCGGCCTCACCAATGCCAAGTACAGGGACATGATCATTTTCTTACTCCTGCTGACCATGCTCTTCCTGATACAGGATAGGAAGCTTTTTCTTCTGTATATGAGTTGAATTTTACACATACATTGGCCTTCAATTCAAACTCTATGAACACATCAAACCAGAAAGATGCATACCTAATCTGAAGGTTTGCACTTTATAGGTGCACATTTTCACAGACATCATGTTTTCCTGCAGGTCTTAAAATTACAGATGTAGCTTTTTTTCCCTTTTTTTCTCCTTATTTTTTTTCATGTTTGCAACCCGTACTGAATGATAGCTTTGAGGTGAAGTTTGAAAAATTGAAAAGAACAGATCTGTCATCTGTTTCTGTATGTGCTGGTACTCACCCTCTGTTGTAGTCTATAAAAAGGATATATTTAATATTCAACAAATGGAGTGATTAATAAAAATATTGATAATTTTATTAATCACAAAAAATGTTAAATAAAAATAATAAAAAATGTTAAATAAAACCTATTTAAGGTTCAAGATATTTGATCGTGGAACAGATACCTCACCAGCAGGAACAAGTAACAATTTAAACAATACGTGCAAAAATCCAGAGACAACAAACAGCACTTTAAACTGTAAAGAAAAGGAACCTTGGCAATGAAGCCAGCTATTGCCCACAACGCGGGGGGGGGGGGGGGGGGGGGGTGTGGGAGGAGGGAACTCCAGAATCCCCCAGGGCAACAGATCTTCAATAGATGCTTACAAAAGTCAGGTATTTTAATTACTCACTGATCCTGATACCTCGTGGCACATGTTAAGATGATAATAATAATAATAATAATAATACAATACAACAGGTTGGAAGAGACCTTCAAGAGCATCGCGTCCAACCCATCAACCAATCCAACCCACCGAATACAATACAATACAATACATACAACCCACCTAAACGACTAAACCGTGGCACAAGCACCCCATCAAGCCTCTTCTTGAACACCTCCAATGAAGGTGACTCCACCACCTCCACAGGCAGCAGATTCCAAACCAAATGGCATCGACCACGTGGAAGCTGCAGGTGCACCGTTTCACTTTCTGTTGGTGTCTGCAGCTTATTGCTGAGGCAGGATTTGATCCCGAAGTACTTGTAGCTGAAAACTTTGTAGAGAAGAGATTCCTCAACTGTAATCCTTTTGCAGTGGCACTCACTCCTTGTTCCAGCCAAACGAAACTATTCTAGGGACTCAGCTCCTCTGGGGTTTCGCCTCTTGGCCCAGCAAGACGCATGTCTGTCCTCTGGGCTTTACAGTGCTGAGAATAGTGAGGGGTCTTTGCTGTCTTGTATGGGTAAACTGAAACACAGTTCAGTTTCCAAATGAAGCTTGTGGTTCCTTCTAGAGTGTGGACAATTGCAAGACAATGCTCTGGTTCTTTCGGCTGGTACTTACAGATTTCCCGAGACAATAATGGCCAGTAGCAACACAGATCTAGGGATAAAACCCTGATATTGCAACCTATAGAAAGCCTTCTTTCCAAATGTGGCCAAAAGC